>CM059498.1:36193959-37443959 GCA_030378355.1 Eleusine indica | reverse complement strand
AAATGGTGGTGGACGGCATTTTTCCAGAGCAAGCTCGCATCGACTGGAAGGTACCAAAAGAGACTTGTCCCCTTTTAATCCATAAACAAATCATATTTTTCGGCTGATTTTTTTGAGAATGGCTTCGGAGTTCCCTGTTGCATCTTTCTCAAGCGAATCGGCGTCCTCGCCGATTTCGAGTATGCGCTCAACACGGTCGGGTGGTATGATTTCTATCACCTCAATGATTATGGTTCTAAATGGCTTACTATTGAATTTCTTTGCACTTTTGAAGTTCACGCCCATGAATCAAACAAATATGGCGCTCTTTATGAAAATTTCATCTTTTTGGTGAAACTTATGAATGGTCTCTAAAAGAAATTAGCACTTATCTTGGTTTTGGTGTAAGGCCGCCATAGACATTGATAAACTTAAAGGTTTCTCACCACAAGGACTTTGGGCAAAGATAGGAAATCCCGTTATGGGGCAGGAATGCACTAGTGACATTCATAACCTATCGCTCTGTATAATTCACCGTTTTATCACTCACTACCTAACCCCTCGGGGTGACGCACGTTCGGTGAATAGTTTGGATAAAGCCTATCTCCATGCTGTGATCAAAAAGATTAAAACGAACCCCACGTTTTTCCTCATCAACCATTGGCTCACCTTAGCATTCAGGCAACAAGGACCTATCACTTTTACCCCTTTTGTCACTAGAATTGCTAGAAAGGTTGGCGCGCTCCACATAGCTAGAATAGATCGACTCCCTAATGCTCCTTTGTTAGGAGAAGATCATTTCTTGCAAACACACTTGTTGAGAGCGGAAAACAATAGGAACTTCATGCTTTACCCGGGGTATGTCACAGAAATTGAATTACCTAATCCCCAGCTCACTATTATCAGTAAAAGGAACTTTGTGTACAAATTGCAACCTTGCGTGCAGCGTGCATGACATAGTGTTGCAGGAGATAGGCGAAGAACAAGAACAAGAGCACAACTCCATCGAGAAGAGCAACAGCACAAAACCGCGATGAACTTGCCTCTAATGGGCGGATCAGGAGGTCCCCAATATAATTGGGAGCAGCCACAATTCCCCGGTTTTGCAAGTTCATCGACCAAATACACTACTTCCTCCTATGACAACTATGAGCCCCTAATCCCTACGGGATGGGGAGTTACCACCAACCTCATGGAGGCGTAGCCACTTCTCGCTCTGCCCGATTCACATCATACAACTTTTCGGAAGTTGGGAGATGATATGCAATACCTGGCTACAAATGCTTATGAGACCAACATGCGAACTGAAGAAATACAAGCAGCCATAAGGGAAGGACAAGAATGGCAGCAACAAACGTCAGAACAACTTCAGACAAACATCTCCATGATGAATCAACTATTCGGCCACTTCAACATCAATTATCAACTGTCGCAGTTAATGCCATCTAAGCTTAAGTCTTGCAAAGACCTATGCTTGAGAAGGTACGCGAAACAAGGTGCGCCATTTGTCCTACCCTCTCGCCCTCTTTCTCTACTTTAGTCGTTTTGCTTCCTTTTATTTATAGCTAATTAAGAAAAATCCAAAAAGATTTTCAGTTTTGATAAAATTTAAGAAAACACAAAAAGATTTTAGCTTTCAAGGAAAACCATAAAAATTTGCAACCAAAAAGAACAAAAAGTTTTCCCATTTTCGAATAAAATTGAGAACTTAGTCTCTACCTTGCCTATGGAAATGATGAATAGTTTCTCTATTAGCTCCCTTTGAGTCTCAAGTATACAACCTCTACTCCTCATTTTTGTGGGCGGTGGTAGATCGGCATGATGGTAATGCAAGTCCCTCTATGTTCTAGTGGGTGCAAAATGGCTATTAAACAATAAGTCTAGTTGTTGGAGTTTATGATATGGCATGTTTTGGATGAGTCTATGATTTTCTCACGATTAGAATCCAATGATTTCTTTCAAAACCATGCTGCAATAAAAACCTCTTACTTGGTGCACATCTTCCCTATGATAGAAAAAATTCCTACCATGGCCAAATATTAATTGCAAACCCACTTTTATGCCATCTATATGTGCATTGAGTTTAGTTAGGATTTGATCCTTATGAGGGATTTGCACTTCCAAAGCCAATCATTTTCCTTCGCGTTATCTTTGAGTCCTCAATTAATCATGCTTGGTTATGCGGTCTCCACTTTGGATTCAAGTATCCACTTCACCAAGCATGCCAGCCAAAAATTTTCCTTTTGCAAATCTCTGATCCTATAAGAAATATTTTATTCTCCCTAATAAATGCTCAGAAAAAGTTTGAAAAAAGATATTTGAACCATTGAATTAGCCTCCCTACACCATGAGAGCTAAAAAAAAAAGGAAAGAAAAGTTTATCAGCTCTCATGGACATAAGGACTCAAGTTTCAAGGTTCAAGAATATCTTTAAGCAAAATAAAGAACCGTCCTTTCACTCTAGCACAAAAATCCAGCCTTTGTTAGGAGAAGAATATCTTTAAGTTTGTTAGGAGAAGAACTGTCGCGTGAGTCCATTCTCTCCCTCTCCCCTGGACATTATTTCCAAATGATTGGAATAAGGAAGTGCAAAGTCTTTTCGCTAGGACCATCTCTTAACTTAACACTATATGCATGCTAGATATACCCTCTTACCAAGCTCCACATATAAGCCAATCTTTTAGAATTTAGGATGAGCACTTGCTAAGGAAATACACTTTTTAAGAGATGAGAGTCATAGTAGGAGATTACACCAAGAGGGAAGAATTTCAATCCTATGCAGCATTATAAAAACTTTGGACTCATTATCAAGTAGGAGATTGCATGGAAAAGTCTAAACTAGCAGTTCTAGACTTCAACCGCTTATGACAAGGTCATAAAATGCCCCGCTGTACAATGAGAATGACTTAGTGACCAAGTTGTACTGGTTTACACTTACCCATATTATGTTGGAGTATGTGTTTGTGCACTTGATCCTCGTAGGACTCTAATATCAAAGCAACTCCCGATCCATCACTTCTAAGTTTCAATTTGCTCGGGACGAGCAAAGGTTTAAGCTTGGGGAGGTGTTGGTGGCCCATAAAACCCAATATCGGCCACCAACCGGTCGGGAAATGCAAGGTAAAGACCAAAGTTTAATAAATATTTGTTTAAACTAATAAAGTTTCATGAGTTTTGGTGAAATATGTGTTTGCAGGTACAAAAGGGTCAAAATATCTAAAAACATGAAGAAACACCCCGTCGGCCGATCAAGACTATGAAACAGCCATTTTCCACCGGCCGACAGGGTCGTTTAGAGCT
The DNA here is from genome assembly GCA_030378355.1 of Eleusine indica. Classification (NCBI taxonomy): domain Eukaryota; kingdom Viridiplantae; phylum Streptophyta; class Magnoliopsida; order Poales; family Poaceae; genus Eleusine; species Eleusine indica. Next base: position 37,440,680 of record CM059498.1, on the reverse strand, counting down.
GAAATCTGGATCCGGCTGACAGGGTCATTTACAACTGAAATCAGGGTCGTTTAAGGAAATTAGCCACCCGGCTGATCAACCGGAGTCATTGTCAGGCTGATCATCCGACCCGGCCAACTCTGCAAAACACTCCACCAGGATGCCGTTTTCTCCTCCCGGACCAAAAATCATGAAATATGGCTAAAAAAAAGAGGCCAACAAGTGGCCTAACCGGGAGAAGTCACGAGGCGACCTGGAAGGTGATGAGGACATCACCCTTATGGATACACCCAGCACTCCGCCAACCAAAATACAAGTTCATGCGCGACAACTGAATTTACGGGTGAGCTTGTTCCTAATGATTCCTTTATGTGATTTTGAAAATAGATTGCTACCTAATGAATTAATTGTTGTTAGAAACCATGGAGATGATGATGAGATAGCTGGGGAGGTGATTGGAGACGTGATGGGCCAGCAAGGACATCCAAGCCAAGGTGGAGGCCCAATCAAAACCGACTTCGAGTCTGTTTCGGAGCCCAGAACCAGTCTGCACTAAAACGGATGTCCAGGACGCATACAGACTCAGATTTGGACGTTCTATATATGCCTGGAAAGATAACGAAAATCCCTTTCCAACCCAACTGGTCCCATGTCAAAAGTCGTCCCGAGCCGTCAGCAATCGATGAAACAATTCGACTTCCAGAATCTGTCTTGGTGCTGCGACATCGTAATCGGTCTTTGGGCCATGTACGGAGTTGAGCCCACTTAGGGCTGCGTCCAGGGGGTCTTGCACGACCCTAGGGTCCTCATATACAGCCGCCGCCTCTTCATTAGGGTTTGGGTTTTGCTTAGATCAATTCTGTTCATAAACAGTTTCGCCGTTCATCGGTTTGTGAGACCCCAACTTCGAGAGTTTAATCATACATCTGCAATTGTGTTGCATTCTTCGTTGTTCTTGCTTGTGTTCTTGATTCGCAGGCAGGGATTAGCCTTCTCGGCGAGGTCAATCGTCTTTTGGACGGTTGATAACCAGAGGAGACGTCGTGCTGCGATTGCGGGGTTTAGAACGTGCTGTTCTGAAGCCGGATCGATTTGTGTGTCGCCTCCGACCAAATCAACTTACCAAGAACCTTTCGGAAGATCGGGAACCCTTGTTCACATCAAGAGGTATCAGAGCTTCAGGTACACCGTTAGGTTCGCCGTTATCCTTGTTATTTTGTTCAATCCTAGAGTCCAGAAAATTGCCCTATCAAAATATTTGTTCGTCGTGTTTCCGCTGTCCTACACCCCCCTTGTGCCTTGCAATTTTCAGTTTAGTTTGCTTCTCTGAATTTTAGTCCCTACAAGGTCATTGTGTTGTTGGTCTAGTACTTATTCTTTGGTCTTGTTTGAGTCGTGTGTGTCCTTGTTCATAGACAATCAAGAAAAAAAAAATCAGATTGTTGCACATATTGAGAGAATAGTACTGCTGGAATTATTTGCACTAAATATTTATTTAACATCTAGCCTTCTATTTTTTGTGTGCAAAAGAAACTTAGAGTGTTTTCTGTTGCACGTTGCTCCTTGAGTCAAGAGATTGCTGCAAGTTGTTGCATATGAGAATTGTCGGTTCAGTTCTACATGTACATCTATTCCTTACGTAAGAGTGCAAAAAAGAAAGTTTAGGTCTTTTCTTTGTGCTATAAAGTTCGCAACTCTTGCTGCAGTTCTATGTCAAAAAAATCATGAAAGAAGTAAAAGGCAAAGAGGTGCTGAAAAAAAAACAATAAGAAAAAGCCGCACCTATAACAAAAGAAAAAAAACGAAAGGAGAAGAGAAAAAAATTCAGAATTGCTTGCAGCCTTTGTGTCCTTTGTTGAGCCATTTGCTTGCTTGCTTGAACTAGGTCCGAGACAACTTTAGGCCAGTGACATAGACTAGCTTGGGACTATTATTCAGTTTTGCAATTTCTGAATTAAAATTTTGCTAATCCTTGCTACTATAAATTGCCTACCTAGCTCCACATATATCTTTCTGAATAGGCACAGAACTTTGGACCCTCGCAATCGTCGGATCACACTCTCCAAGGTATCCTCTGTTTTGCTACTAAGAATCTTGTAAGAACTCAGTTAGGTGCTGTCATTTGCTTGTTGAGAGTTTCCACCGTGATCAAACAGTGGTGATAGAAAAATATACTCTTGTGTGTTTTCTTGTTTTCTATTAACAATGACAGGTTACAACACCGATGGTGATGAGTCGATGGTGTCAAATGAGGTTGATACAAGTGTTGTAGCACAACGTGTGTTTAGTTCTCAAATGGAGAAGGTAGAGCAAAATCAAATGAACAACTTGTTTCAGACTCACTTTATTGTGAAGGATCGACGTTGTCGTGTCATCATTGATGGAGAGAGTAGCAACAACATCGCAAGCTTGGAATTGGTCGAGAAGCTCGGCTTGACCACACAGCCACACCCGTGTCCATACTACATCCAATGGGTAAATTCTTGTGGTAAGATAAAGGTAGATAAAATTGCACGCATTGAATTTTTTCTTGGTTCTTATAAGGATTGTGCAGATTTTGATATAGTGCCTATGCAAGCATGTCATTTGTTATTGAGTAAGCCTTGGATTTCTACAAATAATGCTTTGCACAATACCATTGCTAATACCTATTCATTTAAATACAATGGTAGAAGAGTTACTCTTAAACCTATGTCTGCTGCTGAAATTTTAGAAGAGGATCAACAAAGACTTGAGAGAAGAAAGAATGAACCATTTAGGAAAGAATGGACTACTTCAAATGTTGCAACACTTACATCAAAATCTGAATTAGATGATGAACATATTTCCTTGCCTCTTGTTGCAACTAATATATTTCAGGTTCTACACAAAGAAGAGGATAGTGTGAAAGATGAAGAACATGTTGTTGTTTCAGATTTGAGACCATACATGGGAGAAAGAGATGAGCTCGAGTCGAGGACGACTCTAATTCAAAAGGGGGAGAATGATGAGGACATCACCCATATGGATACACCTAGCACTCCGCCAACCAAAATACAAGTTCATGCGCGACAACTGAATTTACGGGTGAGCTTGTTCCTAATGATTCCTTTATGTGATTTTGAAAATAGATTGCTACCTAATGAATTAATTGTTGTTAGAAACCATGGAGATGATGATGAGATAGCTGGGGAGGTGATTGGAGACGTGATGGGCCAGCAAGGACATCCAAGCCAAGGTGGAGGCCCAATCAAAACCGACTTCGAGTCTGTTTCGGAGCCCAGAACCAGTCTGCACTAAAACGGATGTCCAGGACGCATACGGACTCAGATTTGGACGTTCTATATATGCCTGGAAAGATAACGAAAATCCCTTTCCAACCCAACTGGTCCCATGTCAAAAGTCGTCCCGAATCTGTCTTGGTGCTGCGACATCGTAATCGGTCTTTGGGCCATGTATGGAGTTGAGCCCACTTAGGGCTGCGTTCAGGGGGTCTTGCACGACCCTAGGGTCCTCATATACAGCCGCCGCCTCTTCATTAGGGTTTGGGTTTTGCTTAGATCAATTCTGTTCATAAACAGTTTCGCCGTTCATCGGTTTGTGAGACCCCAACTTCGAGAGTTTAATCATACATCTGCAATTGTGTTGCATTCTTCGTTGTTCTTGCTTGTGTTCTTGATTCGCAGGCAGGGATTAGCCTTCTCGGCGAGGTCAATCATCTTTTGGACGGTGGATAACCAGAGGAGACGTCGTGCTACGATTGCGGGGTTTAGAACGTGCTGTTCTGAAGCCGGATCGATTTATGTGTCGCCTCCGACCAAATCAACTTACCAAAAACCTTTCAGAAGATCGGGAGCCCTTGTTCACATCAGAAGGGGTCAGCACCCGGCCAAGGCTGCCGCCCGACCTAGGCCGTCACCCGGCCAACCATGCCGCCCGGCCTAGGATGCCGCCTGGCCTGGCCTGCCACCCGGCCTGGGTTTACCACCTGGGGTTGCTAGCCCACTAGGCCCAAGAAGCCAACCGACCCCAAAATGAGGAAGTCGGTGGGAACCGACTAAACAACCGACTTCAGGATCAAATCTAAGCCATCCAGGAGGAGTCGGTCACGAACCGACACGATCCAAGGGCCACCCGGCCTGGGATGCGGCCCAGCACACGTGGCCGCCCGGCCTTGCCCAGCACCCGGCACACGTGGCTGCCCGGCCTTGCTCGCAACTCGGTGGACCAACTTTTGCCTACCGACTCATCTTCACCTACAAGTACCTGCCTGCCCATTGCCACCTATAAATAGAGGGAGATTTCGGTAGAAAAGAATCATCATCGAAGCAACACATCATGGAGTCCATTTCCCACTACTTGTGCTACTTAGTAGAGTAGGTTAGTTAGTCGGGAGTTAGAGTCTTGTCGACAGCATCGCTCGGGGTTCCGGAATTGTCTCAGAGTCTTGGTATGAGCTCTCTTGTATCTTTTCTCTTTTTGTAAGACTTATCCCTTATCAATATCAATATCTTTTCTTTTATATCTTGTCAAGTATTTATCTTAATTTAGTAATTTCCTCAAGTTACATTATCAGGAAGAAACATTGTTGCGTAGTTCACGGGTTTCCTGGTTTGGATTTAATTAAGTTTAGTTCTTTCTTGGACATAGACTTGGTTATTTCTCGGCTGTTCTTCCGCTCGATCAACGAAAGAATATCTAGTGAAGGCGTAGGCGCGGTGCCTAAGTTAACACTAGCTGGATTTGCATTCGTCCCTACAGGCTATGTGGTAGGCGACAGGTGGTGATAGCCCTGTCCGTCCCTTTAGTAATCCACCACGTTCGGAAAGTCTCAAGCAGGATTGTCTACCGATAGCGTACCCACTAGTACAGAGGCTAGTTACCAGCCCATATTAGTGGATCGTTTTCGTGCCCCAGAGTGAGCTAACAGGTGAAAGACTTAAGGTTGTACAAAAAAATTGTTGTAAGCACTCGACCCGAGTAACTAGGATTTGACTCTTGACTTAGATATATTAGGAAGATATATTTTAGGAATCTTAGACATAGACTCGCTGTCCTCCCGGCTAGCTTAACCGGTCTCTTTATTTATCTTAGTGTGGATTTCTCCTGTGTTACTACCCCTAATATTATTATTAAACATCCTTACCCCCATCTTTGGTTAGCTGGTATAATTCTTATAGTTATATCTTTGTTAAACCAAGATAATCTTACACCTAGCTTCTCTGTGGAAAATAAATACGATACCTTGGAATACTCCTGGGTGAAATGCTACAATGGTGTTCCGTGCGCTTGCGGATTAATTGTTTTTACTCCTAAAGCATAACAAATGCCAACAATCACTTCTCGCGCTGTACCAAGAATAGTGATATTCTTAGTGCGATGTTAAGAAATGTCAACAACTTGTGAGGAGGTTGTGTTCGTGAACAACGAGTACCATCCTCAAGGAGGTCAGTGGCGGCAACCGTGCCCCTATCAAGGAGGTAACAATTGTTTTCAATAATTCTTTCAATTCTAACAAACCTTCCTTGAAATATCTTGTCTTAGGCTAAACTAAAATAAATATAGTAGAAATTTGCCTCCACTGACAAGAACTTAGAACGGATGTCCCCATCGGCAGTGCCAATCCCTTCTTCCAGAGAGTGTTGTTCTCTGTGACTCTATGGTTGTAGCTCAACGGCAATGCCGTCACCCCGATCGGCAGTGCCGGTCATGGCTCCCAGAGAGTCAGTCTTTCTGTCTTGCTCTGGTTTGTTCCATCGGCAGTGCTGATCCGCTGATCGGCAGTGATGGTCCCCTCCCATAGAGACTTTGTCTTCCTCGAGCTCTCTGGCTGACACTGATCGGCAGTGCCGATCAACCTGATCGGTAGTGCTGGTGAGCGTCTCCTAGAGACCATTTCTCCTCTATGACTGCCTGTAAGCTTCATGACCATTGGATCCTCGACGTATGAATGTTTTGGTGATAGATGACAACTATAAAATTGTGGGCTAATATCTACACGAGTGTTGTCTATGCAAGATTCATCTCTAAACCCTATTACAAATCATATGGATGATGGTTGCCTTGGCAATTGATGACAAGACCACTAGCATGGAGGCTTGGTGAGCTTGATGGAGTCCAAGGGTTGATGGAGATGGATCAAAGCTAAGGACAAGCTTTGGAGCAAGTGTTGAGAACACTTATCTAGTTGTTAGGGCTTTGAGTCCATAGGAAAAACCGGACTATCAAGGGGTCTAGGTCATTTCTCTTTGGTCATGTCTATTGGTGATGTGCATGAATGCTCGGTGAAATCACAGGTGCTAGGTGACAATGAAGAAGCCAAGGAGCTGTTCGGAGAAGCCAAGGAGCTGTTCGGGGTGTTTCTTCATGTTTTTGCATATTTTGGCCCTTTTGTACCTGCAAACACATATTTCACCAAAACTCGTGGAACTTTATTAGATTAAACAAATGTTTGTTAAACTTTGGTCTTTACCTTGCGTTACCCGAGCGGTTGGTGGCCCATATTGGGTTTTATGGGCCACTAACACCTCCCCAAACTTAAAGCTTTGCTCGTCCAGGGCAAATTAAAACTTAGAGGTGATGGATCAGGAGTTGCTTCGATATTAGATCTCTGCGAGGATCAAGTGCACAAACACATACTCCTACACAATATGGATTAGTGTAAACCAGCACAATTTGGTCACTAAGTCATTCTCATTGTGTCGCGGGGCTCATTGGCATTTTATAACCTTGTCATGAGCGGTTGAACTCTAGAACGGCTAGTTTACACTTTGTCATGCAATCTGCTACATGATTATGACTCCAAAGTTTTTATAATGCTACATAAGGTTGAAAATCTTCCCTCTTGTTGTAATCTCCCACTATGACTCTCATCTCTCAAAAAGTGTATTTCCTTACCAAGTGCTCATCATACTTTAAAATTTGGCTTTATATGTGGGGCTTGGTAGGATGGCACATCTAACTTGCATATATCGTTAAGTTAAGAGATGGTCCTAGCAAAAAGACTTTGCACCTCCTCATTCTAATCATTTAGAAATGATGTCTAGGGGAGAGGGAGAGAATGGACTCACATGAAGGAGTAGGCTAGCAAAAGTGCAAGAGTCTTGGGTACAAGTTAGTCCCAAAAGACTGGATTTTTGTGCTAGAGGGAAAGGATGGTTCATTATTTTTCTCAAAGATATTTTTCAACCTTGAAACTTGACGTTGTACGTCCATGAGAGCCGATAAACTTTTCTTATTTTCTTTTTTCCTTCCTTTTTGTTTCTTCTTTTTTCAGCTCTCATGGTGTAGGGAGGACAATTCAATGGTTCAAATATTTTGCAGACTTTTTCTGAGCATATATTGGCGAGAACCAAAATCTTTCTTATAGGATCAAAGTTTCACAAAAGGAAAGATTTTTTTGGTTGGCATGCTTGGTGAAGTGGATGCTTGAATCTGAAGTGGAGACCGCATAACCTAGCATGATTGATTGAGAACTCAAAGATAATGCGAAGGAAAATGATTGGCTTTAGAAGTGCAAGTCCCTCATAAGGATCAAATCCTAACTAAACTCAATGTACACATAGATGGCATGAAAGTGGGTTTACAATTAATGTTTGGCCATGGTAGGAAAGTTTCTATCATAGGGAAGATGTGAACCAAGTAGGGGGTTTTTATTGCAGCATGGTTTTGAAAGAAATCATTGGACTCTAATCACGAGGAAATCATAGACTCATCCAAAATATGTCATATCATAAACTCCAACAACTAGACTTGGTGTTTAATAGCCATTTTGCACCCACAAGAACATACAGGGACTTGCATCATCATGCCGATCTACCACCGCCCACAAAAATGAGGAGTAGAGGTTGTATACTTGAGACACAAAGGGACCTAATAGAGCAACTATTCATCATTTCCACAGGCAAGGTAGAGACTAAGTTCTCAATTTTATTCGAAAAGGGGAATCTTTTTGTTCTTTTTGGTTTTGCAAATTTTTGTGGTTTCCCTTCAAAAAGCGAAAATATTTTTGTGTTTTCTGAAATTTATAGAATGATAAATCTTTTTGGGTTATCCTAAAGTTTATTAAAACTGAAAATCCTTTTATGTTTCTTTTTTGGGTTATAATTATACACAAAGGGTTCATGCAATGATTCAGCTAGATAGAGGGAGACAGAAGAGAAGGAGTCGATGGCAAACCTTGGTTTATGCACCTCCCCAAGCTTAGGTCTTTGCAAGACTTGAGCTTAAAGGAGGCGGTCACTATGGTGGTAGGTACTCAAAGTTCATGGAAGACATCCTTCAAAATGCTTGCCATTCCTGCGAAATGTTACATGGACACGATATCCGAAGGATAATATTTCAATTAAGATCATTGGTTAGTTGTTCGGTTAATAGTCCAAGCATTAATCGTTCAACCATTCAAGGAAAGCAATGATGTACCTCTCTAGTTAGTTTTATTGCAGCACACTTTTATTCCGATGTTGAAAATTTATTTGCTATGGGAGAGTTGTTAAGCACTTAGAAGAAACAGAAAGGAAGACATAAATGAGGGAGAAAGAAGCTCTAGCTAAAGTTTGTGGGGTGGAGAGTTGAGAGAACATACCTTGCTATTTATAAGTTTGAGGGGGAGGCTTGGAGGATTCTTGCACAGGCCGGGTGGCAAGACTTGCCGGGCGGCAAGAAATGTCCGGGTGGCACATCACATCGGGCGGAGGGTCCACTCGCCTCCTTTGCTACATGCTTGCTTTGCAGCTGATGGAGAGCATTAGGGGCATGCGCCATGTGCTTGCTTTGGCCAGAATTTTGTTGAGAGAGTGGGGAGCAAGAAGAGAGTGATGTGATGGCCAAAGTTGGCGGATTGTGATGAGTGTTCTGCTGCTCAGAGAAGGGTGGCTGGTGAACTTGAGAATTGGTAGAGTGAGGTGAAATGAACGGTTTTCCTTCACTTCTTTTCACTTGTGGTGAGGTCCTCCGGCGGGCAATTTGCTCTAGGGAACTGCTCGCTACGCCTTGGCTACTCATGGCCAACATCCATGTAGTGAAAGAGCAAGGAAAACAAGAAAAAGTTAGGTCGGGCGGCCATAATTGGCCAGGCGGCAGAATCTGTCTAGGCGGGACAAAAATTACCTAGCCGGGTGGTCATTTTTCATGAAAAATGACCTCTCGGGTGCTGAAATTTGATTAGGTACTTCCTGGCCAGGTTAATGTCCCGGACAGACAGCCGGATGGTCATTTCGGCCAAGAAATTGACCTTTCAATTGAAAATATTGGTCGGGTAATGACCCAAAATTTTTTTTCATAACTTTATTTCTTTTCTTTTATAACCTATATTTAGTGACTAAAAACGTAATCTAGTGGTAAATACAAAGGGGTAACGAAGGGGATAAATATCGGTTACCTTCCGACAAGGGTTCAGAATTTACGTGCTGAACAAGACGGCCTCCTTTTGCCATACCTGAATCTTATTTTCGGGCTCTATGGTGGCGACCTTTTAGAGTTTCCTTTTTCACTCTCTTTTGGCATCACTTGGGCCATTGATTTCCTACAATTATTAGCGCTAATCTATTCGTCTACAATAGGCATATCTCTATCAATTCCATCAATCAGCTTTGACACCATGTCTAATTTGATCAATTGTGGAAGGAAAACACATGCATTTTCCTAATTTTTCATTACAGCATGATAGAGATTACCACTTTTATATTCTAGATCATACACGTACATAGGGCACACAACCAAACAAGGAACGCATAACCCATTATAGGATAAGATAAGATTATTTGGTGACAAATCAATTCCATCAATACCCAAACTGTCCAAATAGATGGTTATGGGCAAGATTTTGGGGCTTACCTCCTTGAAAATTGAGCTATAGTGGTACATGATGACTCGTTGAGATGTATCGCAACACTACGGGCTCTTCTTCTGTGAAAACTTGCTCTAAGGTCAAGGAGACTATGTCCTGTTTGTTCCATACTCAAACAAAACAGGGGTGATCCCGTTAAGGCCAGCCGTGAATCAGCTCAATAGACAATCTATGTTAGTCTCGGAGTTTAAGCCATTGCTTCGCTGACAACAGTGCCAGAAATGCTTGTTGGCGTTTACTACGCTCTAAAGATAAAATGAATTAATTCCGCAAGCGCACCGAACACCATTGTAGCATTTCACCCGGGAGTATTCCAAGGTATCATATTTATTTCCACTGGGAAGCTAGGCGTAAGATTATCTCGGCTTAAGAAAGATATGACTAAAGAATAATTCCAACTAACCAAAGACGGGAGTAAGGATAATCAACGATAGAGTGGGGTAGTAAGATAGGAGAAATCCACACTAAGATAAATAAAGTGAATAGTTGAGCTAGCCAGGAGGACAGCAAGTCAGTCTAAGATTCCTAAAATATATCTTCCTAATATATCTAAGTCAAGCATCAAATCCTAGTTACTCGGGTTGAGCGCTTACACCAATTTCTTGGTACAGCCTTGAGTCTTTCACCTGTTAGCTCACTTCGGGGCCCAAAAATGATCCACTAATATGGGTCGGTAACTAACCTCTATACTAGTGGGTATGCGATCGCTAGACAACTCTACTTGAGACTTCCCGAACGTGGTGGATTACCAAAGGGACAGACAAGGCCGTCACCACCTGCCGCCTACCACACAACCCGTGGGGACGAATGCAAATCTAGCTAGCATTAACTTAGGCAGCGCACCTACGCCTTCACTAGATATTCTTCCATTGATCAAGTGGAAGAATAGCCGGGAAATAACCAAGTCTATTTGCCAGAAAGAACTAAACTTAATTAAATCCTAGACGGGAAACCCGCGAACTATGCAACAATTTTTCTTCCTGATAGTTCTAACTTGAGGAAATAACTAAATTAAAATAAATTCTTGATAAGATATAAAAGGGAAAGATATTTTATTTTGATAAGGGATAAGTCTTACATAAAGAGAAAAGATAGAAGAGACCTCATACCAAGACTCCGAGATGATTCTGGAGTGTCGAGCTATGCTCTCGACTAGACTCTAACTCCCGACTAACTAACCTATTCTACATTGTGGCACAAGTAGTGAGAAATGAACTCCTTGATGTGTTGCTTGATTGATGCCTTTTTCTGCCGAATTTGCCTCTGTTTATAGGTGGTGATGGGCAGGGAAGTATATGTAGGTGAAGTAGAGTCGATAGGCCAAAGTCGGTCCACCGGGCGGTGGGCTAGGCCGGGCGGCCACGTGTGCCAGGCGGCCGGATCTACCGGGCGGCAGCCAAGGCCGGGTGGCCCTTGGATCGTGTCGGTTTTCCAACCGACCTTTTCCCGATGGCTTGGATTGTGTCCCGAAGGCGGTTGTTGGGTCAGTTTCAACCGACTCTTCCTTTGGCAGGTGATAGGCCTCATGGGCCTCATGGGCTGGCATCGCCTGGTGGCCAACCAAGGCCGGGTGGCATCCTAGGCCGGGCGGCGGCCCATGTCGGGTGGCGGGCTAGGCCAGGCAGCGGTCTTGGACGGGTGTCGTCCCCCTCCGGGTTGCCCCTTGCCTTCTCCCTGTTAGGCCACTTGTTGGCCTTCTTTTCTTAGCCATATTTCATCACTTTTGGTACGGGAGGAGAAAACGGCATCATGGTGGAGTGTTTTGCAGAATCGACCGGGTCTGATGATCAGCCAGACAACGATTCCGGTTTCATCAGCCGGGTGGCTGATTTCAGCCTTAAATGACCCTGTCAGCCGGGTCCTAATTTCAGCCACAATGACCCTGTCGGCTGGTGGAAAACGGCTGTTTTACAGTCTTGACCGGCCGACGGTGTGTTTCTTCATGTTTTTCCAAATTTTGGCCCTTTTATACCTGCAAACACATATTTCACCAAAACTTGTGGAACTTTATTAGTTTAAATAAATATTTATTAAACTTTGGTCTTTACCTTGCATTTTCCGACCGGTTGGTGGCCCATATTGGGTTCTATGGGCCACCAACACCGTGGCGGAGCGGGGAGTGACCCGATGTTTCGTGAAGATGTTGTTGCTTCCATCATCACTCGCAGTGACGGCAGCTGGTCTGGGGATCCGAGTCTTGTAATCTCTACCACTTACCGATATCTGGTGAGAAGTAAGGGGCCCTCTTATGGAAGGCCTAGATGGTTTCTCAGCTGCTCCCCTGTGCGCCTTAGATGGCGTCAGTAAGGACGGGGACAGGAAGAGGTGCCGCACTGGCCCTCTTGTTCCGATGGGGACCTTAGTTCCCATGATCAGTAGCATTTGCGTCCCCAGGGTGCATATATTCTCCTAGCTTTGTTGGTCAGAGGGATACCTCGCTCTCAAATGATGGCATCTTTCTCGTGACAACGAAGCATTACAGCTGCTTTGCCTTGTACGTGCCCGCCGAGGTGCGGGCATCGACTCTCTTTATAGCGTGCTAGTCGGGTCAATTTTTATTTTTCTCTTTCATGTATTTTGCGAATTGCAAATGTTCATTTGTAATAGAGTTTTGTACAAATCGACCCTCAGCAGCATTGTTTAATAAAGAGATATGTTATGCAACCCTGTTGTTGGATTTTTGTTGGCGATGCTGGTTCTCGAGTCCCTGCTCGGTGCAGTCGGACTAGTTGAGGATCGTTTCGGCTTTGTCATGTTCTCCTTCTGTGCCTCGTTCATGAGGTGGAGGATAGAGTCGGGCCATGTTTTTGCCTTGATGGTTGAAATGTGGTGCTCGTTGAGCTATTATCGGGTTCGTTCGAGTGAAACCCCTGGTTCCCCGTTGACGGGGTCCCAGTGAACCAGCTGGTGGTCGGCTTCATAAAAATGTTGTTCTGACCCATCTGGTTACCACGACCATTCAATTGGTCGTGGCGGCTAGCTGCCTCTCTTCGGGGAGATACCAACGAACGGGTTAGAACGGGACTAAAACGCAACTCCGTGATGCCCTCCACCTTCGAAGGTTAGGGCATTGGCCGCTAGGTGTGCCCATCGCTTGTGCCCCTCTCTCTTGTTTTGTGCATTGGGCGGCTGTTGAACCCTTTCGTGAGGTCAGCCTTAGAACCCTGGCCCTATTGGTCCGTCGAGGTAGTTTTGAGCCTTCTATTCTATCTTACATGTGTCTGTCTACCCTGTGTCAGGTTGATTGGATCATGGTTCGTCGTGCCACCGCCTGGGTCGATGTCGATCGGACCCCGTAGGGTCGATCGAGTCGTTGCTGCAAGACATGGTCAGTCGAGATGTGCCTCGGTCGTCCTGCTCCCTATTGGTGAATATAGGGCCTGGGAGGATTTCGGGCGTGAAAAATGAAGATATCTGATCAGATGGGCCCGCTCCCTTAAATTCCAAAGAAGTAAAAGCGGGGCGTGGGGTCTCGACTGGTTTTGAACTTTCTTCCCACTGCCCAAGGTGGGGGTGGCGTGTTTACCTCGCGCATGTCGTGGTGGTCCCGGGTGAGCCATTGCCTCGCTCCGTCTCCCATGACATGGCAATCATGAGCACACTTTCTCTTCCCGAATAATGAGGGTCGTAGGGCCACAAAGTCAAGGAGTCGTTGAATGTAGCAGAAGCCAGGGAGTCATGGGGGAGATGGAGAGAACGGGAGGGACATGGCAGAATCTAAGCCGCAGATCACACGGTGAGGATTTAAGCTCCTTACCTTTGAGTGCTTCCACTTTTCTTTTCGCTTTTTGGGGTTGTGATGCTAAAGTGGGAGAAGTATGTATCTTTTATCCTTATGAGTTGTGAGAGGTGATGGACAAATTTGTGATGCTTATGGATTTGTGTGAGCTTCATGGCCATTGATGATGAAATCCACAAGGTATGAATGTTTTGGTGATAGATGACAACTATGAAATTGTGGGCTAGTATCTAGACGAGTGTTGTCTATGCAGGAATCATCTCTAAACTCTATTACAAATCATACGAATGATGGTTGCCTTGGCAATTGATGACAATGACCACAAGCATGGAGGCTTGATGAGCTTGATGGAGTCCAAGGGTTAATAAAGATGGATCAAGGCTAAGGACAAGCAATGGAGCAAGTGTTGGGAACACGTGTCTAGTTGTTAGGGCTTTGAGTCCATAGGAAAAACTGGATTAATAAGGGGGTCTAGGTCATTTCTCTTAGGTCATGTCTAGTCAGTGATGTGCATGTATGCTTGGTGAAATCACAAGCACTAGGTGATAGTGGAGAAGCCAAGGAGCTGTTCGGAGAAGCCAGAAAACAAAGTTAAGCGAGGACGAGGAGTTTCAGCTTCTAGACAAAGTGACCAGACAGAGGGGTCAGAGGTGACTGGACTGTATGGTCACTAAAAGGTTTTGTCTAGGACTTACAGCGGGCAGCAAGGAATCTATCTATACTGAGAGCTGTAGTGACCAGAAGGTCCAGTCTATATGGCTTCGCACAGGGCAGAGAGGAAGCTATGCCTAAATGTTTCTGGATTAGAGAGATAAACAGACGGGGAGGTCTGGTCAACTGACCGTACGGTTCAGTCAGTAGAAGTCAGCCGAGGAGCAGAGCTGTTGGAGTTGAAGATTGCAGTGACCGGATGGTCCGCTCAGATAGTGATCGGACAGTCCGGTCAGTATGCCCAAGAAGCTGATTTCGTGGAGCAATGGCTAGTTGGAGATTGGAAGCCTATATAACTTCATTGCTGGGGTCTTGGAGACCTCTCTTGACTAGTGGAATACCTGAGAGCATTTGGTAAGGTCCAAGAGGAAAAGAAGAGAGCACTAGGAGGAGATATTGCATATCTTGAGAGTGCTAGTGACAGTAACTAGAGCATCTTGCACATCTAAGGTTAGGGTGTCTTGAGACCTAGACCGGTTAGGTGTCGGTGATCGAGTCTATCATGATTGGTTGTGAAGGCCGTCACACGTTTGTACACGGTTTGAGCCCGCCGGTGGAAGGGGCATCACTAGAGAGCGCCCGTGTCGGCTCGGGGAGTCTGGCAATTTCTCGAGAGAGGCAAGCTGGTGCCTTGATGGCAGTGGTGACGTGCACTGTGTCTTCACTCTAGGAGTGATTGCGGGCTCGTGGGTGAGAACTCCACTTGGTGGCGTGAGGGACCAGTACTCCGGCGGGAGTGGTCCAATGAGGAGTAGGGGAAGGCGCCATCCTTCCGAGACCTCAAGAAAAAATCATGAGCATTCCTTGACCCCTCTTTACTATTCCGCATTTGTGTGCTATAGTTGATAGAGTGACTTGTGGCTTGCATAGGCTACTGTGTTTAGCTTCCGCTTTGTGTATTCATCATGAACACTAGCATGTGTAGGGTCTTGGCCTACTAGAATTGCTTAGGTTGCAACGATTTATGGTCGGATTACCGATTCACCCCCCCCCCCTCGGTACACCTTACAAGTGGTATTAGACCCAAGTGCTCATTATTGAGGCTTCAGCGCCTTGACTAAGGATGCCGGGACATGTGGGGAGTGTTCCCATATTCAATGGGGAGGACTACGGGTATTGGAAGGCTCATATGCAAGCCTACCTAGAGTCCATTGATCCAGAGATATGGATGGTGACCCATGATTCGAATGCTGATGTTAACATTCTTGAACCATTATTTCATTAAGAACAATGCTAAGGCCAAGAATGCTCTGTTTGCATGCATAACTAAGGATGTCTTTGCTAGGTTGGATGTTAGTTCGACAGCACACGGTATCTAGACTGATATTCAGAGTATCCATGAGGGTACTAGTGATGTCAAGGAGGAAAGATACTATATGCTGAAGAACAAGTACGATAGCTTCACTAGATTGCCACATGAGAGAGCCAACACTGTGTATTCTCGTTTTCATGTTCTAGTGGAGGAGATCAATGCTCTTGGGGATGACTTCAAGCTCAAGTTATTGAGGTGAAAAGAAGATTTTTGAAGCTATTCAAAGACCCCAAGTATGAGTCCATCATCACCTTCACCTTGCAAGGTGACCTCAAGATCAAGACCATGGAGGATGTACTTGCCAAGATCACTGCCTTCGAGAGCTACCAGTGGGGTTTGGATGAGCCACAACCATCCAACCTTGCTCTTCAAGCTGAAAAGCAAGAATCTAGCAAGAGCAAGAAGAGCAAGAAGAAGGTGATCAAGGATGATGAGGATGATGATGATGAAGAAGATGACTTGAGTGAGGACTTGGCTCTTCTCATGAACAAGATGAGGAACTTCAAGAACAAGTTTGATTCCAAGTCAAAGGGCAAGTGCTTCAACTGTGGGTCCAAGAAACACATTGTTCGAGATTGCCCTAAGCCCAAGAAAGAAGCATTCAAAGCTCAAGACTCAAGTGATGAAGCAGAAGAAGGCCCCAAAGCCAAGCAAAAGAAGAAGAGGTACTTCAACAAGGACAAGAGCAAAGGCAAAGGCAAAGCTCAAGACTCCAAGAAGAAGTTCTCACGCAAGGCCCTTGTTGGAGAGTGGACAAGTGACCACTCAAGTCACACATCCTCTTCTTCAAGCGATGATGAAGAAGTGGCCAGCCTAGCCATGATCAAGACCACACTTCCACGAGTTCTCCCTCCACCTCCCGCATGCCTCATGGCCACGAGCCAACTTGGGGAGAGTGAGGACAAGAATAGCAACGACAGCGATGATAAGGAGGTCTCATGTGCCGAGCTTTGGAGTATGTGATGAGGATATCACTCCTATGGATACACACAACACTCCTCCAATTCTAGACTTGCAAGGTCCAACGACTAGAGCTCGTGCACGACGACTAAATTTAGAGGTGAGCTCGTTCCTACGTTCTTCGCTATATGTTACTTTTGAGAATGGTTTGCTACCTAATGATTATTTTATGATTAGAAACCATGAAGAGGACCAGGATATGATGGGAGAAGGAGTTGGGAACGTGGAGGACCAGCAAGGGCTTGGAAGCCAAAGTGGAGGCCCAATCAAAACCGACTTCGAGTCTGTTTCTAGGCCCAGGACCAGTCTGCACTAAAACAGTCGCCCAGAACACATACGGACTCGGATATGGACGTTCTACATATGCACGGAAAGATAAGGAGAAGAAATTTCCAATGCTGCCAGCCTCATGTCAAAATGCATCCGGAGTCAACGGGAATCATCGAAACAAGAGAGAGTACAGAATCTGTGTTGGTGCTGCATCGCCTATTTTTAGCCTTTGGGCTTTGTATTTAGTTGAGCCCAATTAGGGGCGCGTCCAGAGGGTCTTGCATGACCCTAGGATATTTACATACAGCCGCCACTGCACCATTAGGGTTCGGGTTTTGCTTAGATCAATTCTGTTCATAAACAATGTCGTCGTTCATGGGTTTGTGAGACCCCAACTTCGAGAGTTTAATCATACATCTGCAATTGTGTTGCATTCTTTGTTGTTCTTGCTTGTGTTCTTGATTTGTAGGCAGGATTAGCCTTCTCGGCGAGGTCAATCATCTTTGGATGGTTGATAACCAAAGGAGACATCGTGCTGTGATTGCGGGGTTTAGAACGTGCTGTTCTAAAGCCGGATCGATTTGTGTGTCGCCTCCGACCAAATCAACTTACCAAGAACCTTTCGGAAGATCGGGAACCCTTGTTTACATCAAGTGGTAATCAGAGCTTCAGGTGCACCATCAGGTTCGCACCACCCTTTAGTTTTGTTTTCGTGTTCTTCCTATCGTCCACAAAAAATTCCAAAAAAAAATTTTCCCCGCCCATAACCATGTGTTTAACCTTTGCATATTTCAATTTCAGAGTCCGTAGTGTTGAGTTTGTGCCCTAGTTCTTGTTTAGTTGCTGATTTAGTTTGTGTTTTTGTCATCAGTAGTGTTTCCCTTGCAACCCTAGCCGCCATCCCCTTCACACAAATCGATCCGGCTTCAGAACAACACGTTCTAAACCCCGCAATTGCAGCACGACGTCTCCTCTGGTTATCAACCGTCCAAAGACGATTGACCTTGCCGAGAAGGCTAATCCGTGCCTGTGAATCAAGAACACAAGCAAGAACAACGAAGAATGCAACACATTGCAGATGTATGATTAAACTCTCGAAGTTGGGGTCTCACAAACCGATGAACGGCGACACTGTTTATGAACAGAATTGATCTAAGCAAAAGCCGAACACTAATGGTGTGGTGGCGGCTGTATATAAAGACCCTAGGGTCGTGCAAGACCCTCTGGACGCGCCCCTAATTGGGCTCAACTAAATACAAAGCCCATAGGCTAAAAATAGGCGACGCAGCACCAACATAGATTCTGGACTCTCTCTTGTTTCGATGATTCCCCATGACTCCGGATGAATTTTGACATGAGGCCGGCGGCATTGGAAAGGGTCCTTATCTTTCCGTGCATATGTAGAACGTCCAAATCCGAGTCCGTATGCGTCCTGGGCGACTGTTTTAGTACAGACTGGTCCTGGGTCCCGAAACAGACTCGAAGTCGGTTTTGATTGGGCCTCCACTTTGGCTTCCAAGCCCTTGCTGGTCCTCCACGTTCCCAGCTCCTTCTCCCATCATCTCCTGGTCTTCTCCATGGTTTCTAATCATAAAATAATCATTAGGTAGCAAACCATTCTCAAAAGTAACATATAGCGAAGAACGTAGGAACGAGCTCACCTCTAAATTTAGTCGTCGTGCACGAGCTCTAGTCATTGGCCCTTGCAAGTCCAGATTTGGAGGAGTGTTGTGTGTATCCATAGGAGTGATGTCCTCCTCATCCTCCCCCTCTTGAAGTGGAGTCGTCCTCGACTCGAGCTCATCCTCTTCTCCCAAGTATGGTTTCAAATCTGAAATGTTAAAAGTAGGACTAACCCCGAACTCGGGAGGCAACTCAAGTTTGTATGCATTATCATTAATCTTCTCTATTATTTTGAATGGACCATCAGCTCTAGGCATTAGTTTAGACTTTCTCAATTCTGGAAATCTATCCTTCCTTAAGTGTAACCACACTAAATCTCCTACATCAAGCTTTACTTCCTTTCTACCCTTACTACCAGCAATTTTATACTTTTCATTCATCTTTTCAATGCTAAGTCTAGTGGTCTCATGCATTTGCAAAATAAATTCAGCACGCTCCTTAGCATCAACATGAACTCTCTCATTAATAGGTAGAGGAAGTATATCAAGTGGAGTACGGGGATCAAAACCATACACTACCTTGAATGGACTTACCTTGGTAGTAGAATGTGTTGCCCGATTATAAGCAAACTCAACATGAGGTAAGCATTCTTCCCATTGCTTCAAATTTTTCTTCAAAATAGCTCGCAGCATAGTACCCAAAGTGCGGTTCACAACCTCAGTTTGTCCATCAGTTTGTGGATGACAAGTTGTAGAAAATAACAACTTTGTACCCAACTTATTCCAAAGCGTGCGCCAAAAATGACTCAAGAATTTTGCATCACGATCTGAAACAATAGTAGAAGGCATACCATGCAAACGTACAATTTCTTTGAAAAAAGGATCAACAATGTAACTAGCATCATCAGTTTTATGACATGGTATAAAGTGTGCCATCTTGGAAAAACGATCCACAACAACAAAAATGCTATCACTCCCCCTCTTAGTCCTAGGCTGTCCTAAAATAAAGTCCATAGAAATATCCGCCCAAGGAATAGAAGGAACAGGAAGTGGCATGTATAAACCATGTGGATTCAATCGAGACTTAGCTTTTTGACATGTAGTGCAGCGAGCAACAAAACGCTCAACATCTTTCTTCATCCTTGGCCAAAAGAAGTGTGTGGCCAAAATATCCTCCGTCTTCTTAGCACCAAAATGACCCATCAATCCACCTCCATGCGCCTCCTGCAACAATAAAGGACGAACGGAACCAACTGGAATGCATAGGCGGTTAGCTCTAAACAAGAAACCATCATTCAACACAAATTTGTGCCAAGCACGACCTTCTTTATAGTGCAGCAATACATCTTTAAAATCAACATCAGCAACATATTGTTCTTTAATTGCCTCAAGTCCAAAAATTCTACAATCAAGTTGAGACAACAAAGTATATCGCCTAGATAAAGCATCAGCAATCACATTATCCTTCCCTTTCTTATGTTTAATAATATAAGAAAAAGACTCAATAAACTCAACCCATTTAGCATGTCTACAGTTCAAATTGCATTGAGAACGAATATACTTAAGTGATTCATGATCAGAATGAATAACAAATTCTTTGGGCAACAAATAATGACGCCACGTCTCTAAAGAACGTACAAGTGCATATAGTTCCTTATCATACGTGGAATAATTCAAAACAGGCCCAGTAATTTTCTCACTAAAGTATGCAACAGGTTTACCATCTTGCATCAAAACACCACCAATGCCTATACCACTAGCATCACATTCAAGCTCAAAAGTCTTATCAAAATTGGGTAATTGCAGCAATGGTGCATGTGTAAGTTTGTCCTTCAAAGCTTCAAAAGACTCATGATGTACCTTACCAAAATGGAAGTCAACGCCCTTCTTTGTCAACTCATGCAATGGTGCAGCAATGGTGCTGAAATCTTTGACAAAGCGGCGGTAGAAACCTGCAAGACCAAGAAAACTCCTCACCAGTGTGATAGTTTTTGGTACAGGCCAGCTCTTTATGGCTTCAATTTTCGCCTCATCCACCTCAATTCCCTGTGGAGTCACAACATAGCCAAGAAAAGAGACTCGATCCGTGCAAAAGGTGCACTTCTCAAGGTTACCAAAAAAACGTGCAACTCGCAAAGCATCAAAAACAGCACGCAAATGAATCATATGATCATCCATGGATTTGCTATAAATCAAGATATCATCAAAGTAAACAACCACAAATTTGCCAATAAAAGGTCTTAAAACCTCATTCATCAAACGCATGAAAGTACTGGGTGCATTAGTTAACCCAAAAGGCATTACTAACCACTCATACAACCCGAATTTGGTTTTGAAAGCTGTTTTCCATTCATCTCCAAGTTTCATTCTAATTTGATGGTAGCCACTACGCAAATCAATTTTAGTGAAAATTATAGCACCACATAACTCATCAAGCATGTCGTCTAGCCTAGGAATAGGATGACGATACCTAATAGTAATGTTATTAATGGCTCTACAATCTACACACATACGCCAAGAACCATCTTTCTTAGGAACCAAAAGTACAGGAACAGCACAAGGACTAAGTGATTGACGAACATACCCACGATCCAAAAGGTCTTGGACTTGTCGTTGTATCTCCTTAGTCTCCTCAGGGTTGGTCCTATAAGCAGCACGGTTTGGCAAAGTAGCACCAGGAATCAAATTAATTTGATGCTCAATCCCTCTCAAAGGTGGCAATCCCGAGGGTATCTCAGCTGGGAAAACATCCTCATACTCCTGCAAAAGGTTAGTGACAGCAGGAGGCAAAGCACTAGAAGCAATATCACCAAGCAAAAACAAGGCTTGTTTGCATATCAAAGCATAGCAAATATCATCAGTAGAAATTTCAGCAAGCTCAGATTTTGTGGCAAGACATGAACGACCTTGTAATTTAATTGCAGCACCCTTAGAACTTGAAGAATCATTAACATTACTTGGTGGAGAAGCAGAATTAACAGGTTGCTGAATTTCAGGGCTTTTATTTTTCAAACTAGCAGCTCGTTCTAAATCAGCTTGTACAATTTCAGCAGGGGTCATTGGTAACAAAGTAATTTTAGTTCCTTTATGCATAAAAGTGTACTTATTACTTTTACCATGGTGTACAGCATCATTATCAAATTCCCAAGGTCTACCCAATAAAAGTGAACAAGCTTGCATGGGTACAACATCACAATCAACAGAATCCACATAGGAACCAATGGAAAAAGGAACTCTGCAAGTTTGTGTTACCTTAGCTTTTCCAGAGTCATTTAACCACTGAATGTAGTATGGATGTGGATGTGGGCGTGTGGCCAAATCAAGCTTCTTAACCACATCAGAACTCACCAAATTGTTGCACCTTCCTCCATCAATGATGACACGTGCCCGACGGTTCTTGATGACGAAGAAAATCTGGAACAAGTTATGTCGCTGCATCATCTCGGGCTGCTGGATTTGTGTGCTAAGCACACGCTGCACAATAATATTCATGTAGCCCGTGGTATCTCCGCCTCCAAGGACGAGGTCACCGCTGGTGGCAGCGACATCCTCCTCCTCATCCTCCACATCGGAGGTGCTCATGTAACCGCCATCATCTGTCGCCACATATGCTCGCCTACTTGGGCAATCTTTCTGCACATGGCCAAGACCATGGCATCGGTGGCACTGAATCCCTGTAGTGCGTCCCGTCGAAGCAACAGAGGAGGCACTACTAGCCGGTACCTGCACAGAATTTTTACCTGAGCGCATAGAAGGGGCAGGGGCTGATCTTGGTGCTGCGGAAACAACACTAGCTGGTGGGGGCGGCCGGAAAGATGGCTTGGGCAGCCCCGAAGTCCCCGTCTACCGTGGTGGGTAGAAATTCCTGGACTTGCTGTACTCCTCAAAAGCCTGGAAAAGTCCCTGTGATTCTTTCTCTGCAAGCATAGCATACTGGAAACACTGGTTGAGGGTATAAAATTCTTTATAATCAAGGATGTCCTGAATTTCTTTTCTCAAACCAGAATAAAAGCGGCAAATCTGATCCTCTACTTTTTCAACCACAGCACAACGAATCAAACCCTTCTGAAGCTCACTAAAATACTCCTGAACAGTTTTATCTCCTTGATCTAAACGCTGCAGTTTATTACGAATTTCTCTATAAAAAGAAGGAGGAACAAAACGATCACGCATTTCTACCTTAAGTTCTTCCCAAGTAGTAGGCAAATCGGTTTCAGCAGCTAGACCACTCCACCAAACAATAGCAAAGTCCTTAAACTCACTAGTGGCTTGTCTAACTCTATGTTGTTCAGGAACAAGATGGGCATTAAATTTTTGTTCTACCGTCATTTCCCAATCAAGGTAAGCATCACCATCGTACTGACCCGAAAACGAAGGAATTGAAAACTTAATTTTAGCATACGGATCATCTGGAGCATAGTTACCTTGTGTGCGACGGTTGTGGTTGTGGAAACCACCCATACCTTGAGGGTTACGTTGCAAACGACGTCGTAACCTTGCGGTCCTTGTAGCTGACCTATCGACGGTGCCATCCGCCTTATACACCGTTGCTTCATCATGATCGTCTTCAACGTCGTTGTTGGTGTTGGTGTTGGTGTTGGTGTTGGTGTTGGTGTTGGTGTTGTTGTTGTTGTTGTTGTTGTTGTTGGTCTTGTGAGCGGTCTCCAATTCGACAACCTGATCGGTTAGCTTAGAGACTCTCTTATCCAACCGCTCAATGCTTTCTCCCAGGTGAAGCTTGGTGACGGCGTCGGTGACGGCCCTGGTGATCGTCTCTGCCAAATCACTCTGAACCTCCTGCAAAGCCTTCTGTAACTGATCTTGGCTCACGCACTCATCAAATTTTGAGGGCGAAGCACCCTCTCCATCGCTTCCTGACATCAGAAACACCAAAACAGGAAACAAAAAGTGAAGGTTATCCCTACAAAACTACTAAGCAGTGGTGCCTCTCAACACAGCAAAAGTAAGCTTCTTGCAAAGCTCTTACAAAGTTCTAAAAACAACAAAGCGAAGGATACCAGGGAGAAGTGTTCCACGATTGCAAGGGTTACCAAATAACCTATGTGCTGTCCAGAAGAAGTATGTAGAGCTAGGAAGACCAAATATATATATATGAGTGGCACACAAATCAAAAACAGATAGTAAAGCTGAATAAGTGCCCAAATAACTTATCCCTAGTTGCTGGTCTAACTATGTCCTAGAACAGTAGTGATAGCAAAGACGAAACAAAGAGACAAAGGGACACAGTCGATTACAGGGGGCTTAGTGTAAAACAGCCGAACTCAGAAATTCCAGGGGGCTAGATGGAGCACTAGTAGGAATCCCAAATTTCTTTTATTTTTTTTTATTTTTTTGATATTTTTTTCCAACTCACTAGCAAACAGGAAGAGACCACAAAAAATTTCAGCTCAAACCGAGATAGGACGTGGCCTACAGAAAATCTTGAAGTTTCAGAAAACGTCGGGTTTCAACTTGAATGAACTTTTTCTTTATCTTCCCGATTTTTTTTTGAATTTTTTGACGAGGGCACACAGGGCGTTGCCGAGTGTGGGTATGCTCAACTTTTTGTCAAGAATCTCCTGTAAAAATTTCAGCCAAAACGGACAACCGAGCGAAAAGTTATGGCTGTTTTACCGAAGGGGTGTCGGAATCGGTTTTGAAGAACCCGGGGGTTTGAGTGAAATCCGAGTCGGGCTTGGGGTCGGGTAGGGAGTTTTTTTGGCAAGGTGGATGCAGCGGAAAGCGGAATTTATGAAAAGTGGTCCGAGGTGGTGAGGGTAGGTTTAGGGTGGGATTAGGGTGGGCGTGTTGATCAATCAACCCTAGCACACAAAGCCGACAAAACCGAGGATGGTGAAGGGGATGGCGGCTAGGGTTGCAAGGGAAACACTACTGACGACAAAAACACAAACTAAACCAGCGACTAAATAAGAACTAGGGCACAAACTCAACACTACGGACTCTGAAATTGAAATATGCAAAGGCTAAACACGTGGTTATGGGCGGGGGAAAATTTTTTTTTGGTATTTTTAGTGGACGATAGGAAGAACACGAAAACAAAACTAAAGGGTAGTGTGAACCTGACGGTGCACCTGAAGCTCTGATTACCACTTGATGTGGACAAGGGTTCCCGATCTTCCGATAGGTTCTGATAATCTTGATTAAGGCGGAGGCGATACACAAATCGATCCGGCTTCCGAACGACACGTTCTGAACCCCGCAATCGCAGCACAACATCTCCTCTGGTTATCAACCGTTCAAGAACGATTGACCTCGCCGAGAAGGCTTATCCTTGCCTGCAAATCAAGAACACAAGCAAGAACAAAGAAGAATGCAACACAATTGCAGATGTATGATTAAACTCTCGAAGTTGGGGTCTCACAAACCGATGAACGGCGACACTGTTTATGAACAGAATTGATCTAAGCAAAACCCGAGCCCTAATGGTGCGGCGGCGGCTGTATATAAAGACCCTAGGGTTGTGCAAGACCCTCTGGACGCGCCCCTAATTGGGCTCAACTAAATACAAAGCCCAAAGGCTAAAAATAGGCGACGCAGCACCAACATAGATTCTGGACTCTCTCTTGTTTCGATGATTCCCCATGACTCCGGATGAATTTTGACATGAGGCCGGCGGCATTGGAAAGGGTCCTTATCTTTCCGTGCATATGTAGAACGTCCAAATCCGAGTCCGTATGCGTCCTGGGCGACTGTTTTAGTACAGACTGGTCCTGGGTCCCGAAACAGACTCGAAGTCGGTTTTGATTGGGCCTCCACTTTGGCTTCCAAGCCCTTGCTGGTCCTCCACGTTCCCAGCTCCTTCTCCCATCATCTCCTGGTCTTCTCCATGGTTTCTAATCATAAAATAATCATTAGGTAGCAAACCATTCTCAAAAGTAACATATAGCGAAGAACGTAGGAACGAGCTCACCTCTAAATTTAGTCGTTGTGTACGAGCTCTAGTCATTGGACCTTGCAAGTCCAGATTTGGAGGAGTGTTGTGTGTATCCATAGGAGTGATGTCCTCATCAACATTAGTATGCTTGAGCAAGCCTGTGACATCGCCGTCAAGAAATCTAAAATGTTGGATGTGGTAAGAAAAGAGTGTAAGTTGGCTAAATACCATGTTGGTGAGCTTAAGAGTGAGCTCAAGGACCTTGTCACATCTCATGAGGCCCTAAACAAGAGTTATGAAAAACTCAAGGGTGATCATGTAGAGCTACATGAGAAGTACAAGACCCTTGAACTTACTTTTGAGGCCATCAATGTGGATGATCTTGCCTCTCCCTCCTCTAGTTCTTATAATAGTGATGCTTCTACTATGTGTGAAGAACTAATCACCTCGATCGAGGTTTCTTTTCTTGAGCCATTTATTTTGAAGGAATATCACAAGCTCAAGGAAGAGAGGAAGATGGTGATGGATGGCTCTGAGAGGCTCACATGTGGTAGAGCCATCCACCAGGAGATTCTTGGGAGAAGTCTTGTGAACAATGTCTCCACCCATGGACTTGGCTCATATCCCGCCGCCATTGACATCATCAGGACGAGTGACTCCATCCCCGCATGGATCAAACCCCTACTCGCCGATGACTACTATTGCGAGAGGTGTTGCAAGGATGGCCACACCACTGAGGATTGCCCTATGGTGAGAAGTTCCATTGTTTTACCTAACGCTAACTTGTTCCATGAGAATACATATTTCAAGATTTTTAGGAACAAGGATGGCAAGGTGAAAGCCAAGGCTTTGGGACCACCAAACAAGAAGAGAAAGGTCAAGAACATATGGGTGCCTAAGTGCATTGTTGATCTTGAGAGGTCGACTACGTACAAGTGGGTGCCCAAGAACAAGAACTAGATGATGGTGGTAGTAGACCAAGTGCTTACTTAAAGATCAAGTGAAGTCCACCACAAGTGACATGGACCTCAACATAATATCTACTCATGAGGGAGGTAACCGTGTTAGTTCTTGGTAGTTGTAGTGTGTTTTTCCTTCTCTTGCATTGCATGGTGATTAGGACTCCTTTGTGACTAGTATGCTTTGCATCCATGCATGTGTAAATAACTAAAAAAAACACATAAAAATTTAGTCAATGTCTAACCCACTCAAGATAGCTATAAGCAAGGGGGAATGCTTGAGATGGTGGTTTGGCTTCTCTCAAGGCAAGGGTATGGCTTATAGTGAGTAAGCTTGAGAGGGATTCAAACCTGATATTTTTAGGTTTCCTTTGTGTCTTGTTTTAATATTGATTGCATTCACATGGCATGTTTACTTTCATTGCATATGTAAAATGCTTGTTGCATGCATCATATAGGAAACACAAAGGAGGCTTGTCTTACTTGGAGATATTTGTGCCTCATGATCTATATGAGATTGAATCTCCGCAAGTGTGACCAAAGGAAAGGATTGTGCTTCATGCCCATTGAGCAAGCTCTTATGAACTCCGAGGTTAAACCCACTTGTGCGGTTCATGGACTAAGGCTCATACATACCCATTTGGCTTTTATTTGCTTTGGTTCTTATTTGCTCGATTCTTCATTTGGCATTTACAAAAATTATAAGGTCATAGTGAGCCACTATTTGAAAAGGAGTGTTTGAGAGTTCCCTTCATGCTCCAAGTGCAGTGTTTATTTGGGTGTTAAGTGAGGGCACTTGGAGAATGGAGAAATTCCTTGATTCAGTGAAATTCTGGTAGTGACCGTACGGTCCGGTCAATAGACCGTATAGTTCGGTCTGTGCCTTGTACACAGTGTTTCGAGTGACTGGAAAAGGAGACCGGACATAACTGGTTCTGAAGACTAGACAGTCCAATCTATACTAAGTTCTGTTCATCCAGAACCTTGATTTCCAGGAGTCTTGAACTAACCGGATAGTACGGTGTTAGGAGCGGACAGTCCGGTCACTATATTGAAAACGCGTAATGCTTTCCAAATTCCAACCGTTGATCGCGGTCTTGTGTGATCTCGGCCGTCGGCTGATTGCTTTGACCTAGGTCAAGTTTTGGTCGTTTCTTCCAGAAAACGCCAAGAGCACGCACCCGACGCCGCCGTTCTCATCGCTGACGTTGCCTTGACCATCGCCACCGTCGAGCTCACCTGCATAGCATTGCCACTCGCCCCACTCATCGTGCATGCGCAGTCGCCTGCCCCTGCACTCGTGTGCAGCTGCGTCCCATGCTCGTGAGACCTAGGCGCCGCCACTGCCGAAGCACCGAGCTGCCGCGCCGTCGTTTGCCGTCGCTCCACCGCCGTGCAGCTCGCCGTCACACCCACGTCGTCGCCTCTGCTCTCCCCCGCGCGCGCGCACGCCCAGACCACCAGAGCCGAGCTCCACCACAAGGATTAGGGCAAGTCTTCCCTTTTCACCTCCACCTCCATTGCCGACGATCAAGTTTCCACCTTTTCGGCGATCGGCTGTGTTCTTCTCGGTGTTGGATATCTTCTCTCCAGGGTATCGTGCTATCTTCCCATTCATCGTTTATACCCTAAATTCAAGTAGTTGCCTTAATTGATGCAATTGGATTAATTGCCATGTTTTGTTGCATTAATTAGGTAATTAGCTCAACCTAGCTGCAGCTAATTCCATGATTATCTATTAATTGCTCTAGGGTTTGTCTCTTGTTTAGTCTGCAGTTAGATTTATTGCCTATTATTTAACTGCACACTAGATGACTCGCACCAGCAACATATAGTCGATGATCATTGTTGTCACATTGATTTATTTGTTCAGTGATCATGTCCTTCATTCAGTGCTAGGATTTCTATTGCATATTCTTTCCTAGCGGTGCTTTGCTTGTAGATTTATATAGGTTCTATGCTCATCCTGTCTGTACCTATGTCATGTGGTGACACTTGACAGCAGCAGCAGAGATGGCATGATCTGGTAGCTCAAGTTTGAGTGGCTTACCACCAATATTCATCACACATCACTCTCGCAGCGGTTCGAGAAGGGGCACAAATGACCTCACTCGACAAATTGACAGTATGTCCCTACAGATCGACCAATTGAACCATACCATCCACACTCATATCTAGCAGGAAAATGAGTAGAGAGATGATGTCCAATAGCAGCTCTCGAGAATTTAGGATAAGGTCTCTTGGGATGACACCCAAATAAGTTCTTATTTTCACTCTCAAGGCTACTTCGGTCAGGAGCCACCGCCATTCGAGTCAGCTCAAGACAGCTTGGTGGGAGTTCCTCCCCCAAAAGTGAAGGTAACTTGTATCATTTCCCTTTCCAAATAACCACATGCACGATAAAACTAAAAACAACAAAAAGATTTATTTCCCTTTCACATGCATGATAAATAGAAAAAAAAAAGTAATAATAATAATGAATAAATTCATGCGCGGTATGAATGCATAAGGTTTCCTATGTTGAGATGATGAATAGTTGCTCTGTCTTTTTCTTTTCATATGCCCAGTTTACAACCTAGCACTCTATCTAGTTTTGGTTTGTTGGCATGATTTAAATTTCACCTCAAACACACTAGTGGGTAGCATAAGCAGTATCCTTCTAGGTTGTTGGGAGATATGATATGGTTAGTTAGGACTGTTATGATCTTACTCAATTTGAGAAACTTGACATCCAGAGAATTAATTTGATAAAAATTATAAGTTCCTCAATGATATAAATTCCTACCACAGCCATATGTTATTCTACATTGGAAAACCTTCTACATATGCTGCTTGTATTGTCATTGAGCCTTGTCCAAAATTGTGTGACCCTAATGAGAAATATTTTCTGCATTCATAATCAAGTCCCCGCACATCACGCTAAGTTTCCACACGGAAAATTAGCAATCATCCATGTCACACCATCCATCCACAAAATAAAGACTTTGTCTTCGTGATTGATCTCTCCCCAAGGCAATCAAGGTTATGGCTATCGAAAGAAAAAGAGAAATTCTTGCTCCATGAAGAGCTTGATAAAAAAAACTCTTGCTCCATGATGAGCTTGAGGGAAAAAGAAAGAAAGAAAAAGATAGCCAATACTGCCAAACAAAAGGGAGAGACAAAATAAAAAGAGTCCCCATTCCACTCCACCAAATCCACCACACATGCACATCTTGATCATGCTTGTAGAAAATGTTTCTCCATCGATCCACTCTTTTGACTCGGCAACATATGAAATACAGGTATGCCATATTTATCCTTCCCTAGAGCTCCACATATCAGCCCTTCGAGGTAGGATTTTTGAGGCATCATAAGCCTTGGTGAGGAATATATACACTTTGAACGATCTGAGTGAATCATTTGAGATACTTAGATTTATCACAAAAATTAACCTTTGGATAAAATCAATCAAAGAGAGTATCTGAAATGGTAGTCTTACAACCTGTTCTGTCTTCCAACCGCCCAAGATTTGTAGAAGCTACAACCCACAGGTAATAAAAGGTGAAGTACTCATGCCAGCTTATTCAATCCTGTATAGAGTGGCATAGTAGTGCATTTGGGTAATGTTAGAGAAAGGACATTGTAGAAACTCCTGATCAACACAAACCTGAATTTTGCCTACACTCGGGACGAGCAAAGGTTCAGCTTGGGGGATTTGTTGACGGTCGTTAAATATCAATTCCGTCCATCAATATACATATAAAAGTAGGAAGACTTAGCATTTCATACCTGCATGTCAGTTAGGAATAATAAGATTCCACTTGTCCTTGGAGAATTAGGGGCATGCAGGGTTTTGATACAAAAGAAGTGGAGAAATGGAGCATAATCCAGGGAAACACCATTCCAACCAATGGGACGATGCCAACTGGACTTCCCTCAGATTGCATACGTGTCTGCATAGGATCCCTCCGGAGAACACCGACTCAAAATAGAAGAGGACCACCTGCCAGCCACACTGAGGAAGCACACCGTGAGAGGGCCCACTGTTAGATTGCTGACCTAGGGGCCTCGTCGCCCAACTTGGTCCTGAGCCCTTTTTGGCCGGACTTCCACGTGTCGACTCCTCAGCCCTTTGGCAACGTTGGTGCATGATAGTTTCGTGGCAGTTACTCCTCAGTACCAACTTATGGACCCTATAAATAGAAGGGGAGAGCTCCACTCCAACACATACACTCAAGAGTTATTCATTTCCCTCTTTCAATTAGTAGTTTCCTAGTCCTAGTGGAGTTTAGTTTAGGTATAGCCTTGCTCAAGTCTCTAAGTCATAGGAGTATTGGTATGGCTCTTGTACCTTTTCCTTTATTCTATTTTATTATGACTTTGATCTATTTAATTAATATAGTTCTTCATATAGTTATGCTTATGATATGTGTTCCTTGTTTGGTTCTATATCATATACATGTCATAGGACTTTATTATGCTTTCATGATGATATAGACTTGCTACCTTGTTGTCATGATTGGCATATACCTTTACTATAGTCTAAATGTTACAATGCTAGTTTGTACTTTAGTCTAGGTGTAGTGCCTCATACTGGGTTTGATATCCAATTAGGATTGCAATCGCTTAGACCATGAATTGTTAATCCGTAGGGTTAGAGAAATGTGCGTTTTAGTACTTGTTAATCCAATCGGTGATTCTAGTGTTTGAATGATGGATCTCCTTTTGGTTGAATCTTCCCTCGTGTTTGATTTGAGAGTATGGGCTACCTTATCCTCTCTCTCTCTCTCTCTCTCTCTCTCTCTCTCTCTTTTAGTACTAGATAGCCCATATCTCTTTTTTTTTGCAAGAATCTTTGGAGAGGGATATGGAAGGCTGGAGTATTTGTTTCATGGATGAATGCTAATGAAGCTGACTTCCAGTGTAGAAGTTTTAGAAATTTGATGGATGTGCACAATGACTTGATCAATAAAACACAACAGGTATCTCACATGGGTCACAACAATTTGACAAAACTCAATGAAATTGCAAGCAGCATATGTATGGAGTTTTTTTTTTTGATATATCGCCCTGGTAGGAAATTATGATCATTGAGGAGTCGGCTTTCTTTTTTATCTTTTCAAAAGAAATCCCAAGTAATAAGCATAAGAGTGAAAATTTGAGTAATCTATTCATACCTCATAAATCAACAACCTAGGTAGCATGTTTTCCTAAAGTGTAAGTCATGGGTTCACAGGTAAAAATCTAGGAATAAAGAGCATACTAGATGATCAATCAGAATTGAATTATGGAGATAACTCAGGTTTTTGCTTTACTTAATCATTTTGTCAAATTTTCATATTCAGGGAGAAAAACAATACAACGGTAGAAACGATGAGGAAGGGGACGTGCAAACCAGGGAGCCTGTTGTGTGGGGGCCCGAAGGGTGCCAGCCAGCGGTCGCCCGACCCAGGGGGGTCGGCCGACCTGCTGGTGGCCCCTCTGGCCATCGTGCTTGGCGTGTTGTCTTGTTTCTCCCTGTGTAACGTGTTTTCCAGGGTCGTTCTAGTGTTTGCGCATCGGTGCTTTGCAACCTCCCCCACACTTGTTTCCTGATTTATTTTATTTTTGATAAAGACAAAAACAAATGGTGAAAGCAAAGGAGACTCCACCGGCTTTATGGGCTCAGTGGGTCAATTATTTCATTCTCGAACTATAGGCGCAATACATGATGAAACAAATAATGAAATGAAAATAAATCCTAAGGAAGGAAAACTAAGTGCCTATATTTTTCCTAAACCATATGGGAGAGCATAATTATGAAGCCTTATATAAGTTAGGCTCCTCCATATGGCTGCATATGCGCTCCATCTTAGCGCACAGCCCGCGGCGAAGGTTTTTAAAGGCTTCCTCGAGGTCCTTCACCCTATCCTGGAGTTGAGCCTGCTCAAGCGTGTCCTCTGCGAGCTTGTCGGCCAGCCGCTTGTTTTCTACTTGAAGAAGCTTGATGTCTCGTGCCAGCTTGGCCTTTGGTGGACCCTTAGCATCGTCCTCGCTGCTCTGGTACTGCCCTCCCTGCCTGGTGATCGGTGGAGGGTCAAGGAAACGACTGATGGTCTTTTGCGAGGAGGAGTTGATGGACTCCTCCATCTCCCGCTTGTCCTCCGAAGTGAGTGGGGGGATGAGCATCTTCCCCTTGCCGGGTCTGAGCCATGGGCCAGTGATCATGAAGCGCTCCTTCCTCTCTGGCGATTCGGAGATGTAGTCCTTCCGATACGTGTATTGGAACGCCATACCACCCCGTAGTGTTTCCACGAGGTGCTCGCTTTGCTGGAGGGTGGAAGGACCCTCATCATGGAAGAGACGGGTGCTTAGCCCCGTCTTGCGGGGCGTGAGGGCACCCGTAGTCGGCCTCCCAGAGTTGGGGGTCGGGCGCCGGACAGGAGACATCCCCCTTGTCTTCATCGAGCGCGCAGGGGTTGGTGAGAGCGCCCACTGTGACGAACGAGCCACCGAGGGGCTGCGCCCATTGGAACGGAAGGGGGGTCAGCAGATCTTGTTCTGCTCGTTCTCCTCTCCCGACCGTGGTCCTCAAAAGGTATGCTCGCCAGGGGTTCCACCACTTCAGCTAGGGCGAGATCGAGGTTGTGAGGGACGGTTTGGTTGGCAGGGGTGATCTCCCCGCTAAGAGCGAATGCATAGCTTGAGAGGGAGGCTTGGGAGATGGCCTTTTTCCCTGCCATGGCGAGTTGGCTTGCTAGCAAGGTGTCAACAGGAAAGTGGGAAGGATGAGGAAAAGAGAAATGCTTCTGTTGCTTCAAAAGGGAGCCTCACAATGGTATCTTCGTGTTTCCTTTGGAATATCCCCACTTAGGGCGATCAGGGAGGTTGGAGAACCGCGTGGGAGGAAGCCCGAGTGGCGGCGCCGCCACCAGTGGGTCGCCCGACCCACTTGGGTCGCCCGACCTGGTGGTGGGCTCATGGGGGTTCAAGAAGAAGGAAAAGTGCAGCCTTTTTATTTAATTCTAAGTAAAGGTGCCCGAGAGGGCTATGGGTAGGCCCGAAAGTCAATTAAATTGACTACGTCTTCCTCAATTCCTATTCTTTTATCAGAATCATAAAAGAGTTTAAGACGATGGCCATTTACCTTAAACACTTGCCCTTCTTCATCCTGGAGTGTGATTGCGCCATGTGATGCGGCGTCAACGACAAGGTATTGCCCTATCCACTTGCTTTGCAGCTTTCCGTCGCCGAACAGCTTGACCTTGGAGTTGAAGAGCAACACCTTGTCACCAGGCTTGAATTCTTTGAGTTGAATCCTCTTATCATGCCACTTCTTGGTCTTTTCTTTGTAGATTCTGGCACTGTGGTAAGCCTTTTCCCTCCATTCTTCCAACTCGGAGATCTGTCTCATCCTATGTTTCCCAGCCTCCTCAAAGTCCATGTTCCACTTCTTGATTGCCCAGTGTGCCTTGTGTTCCAACTCTACCGGCAAATGATAGGTTTTCCCATAGACCAATTGAAATGGGGACATGCCTATAGGGGTCTTATATGCTGTCCGATATGCCCATAGTGCATCTGGTAGCTTGCTTTTCCATCCAGTCCCTATATCCTCTACTGTCTTCTACAAGATGTTCTTGATTTGCTTATTTGAGGACTCTGCTTGTCCGCTGGTCTGAGGGTGGTACGGAGTGGCTATGTTGTGGTCTACACCGAGTTGTTTCAGGAAGTGACAGAACCCTCTATCCGTGAAATGAGAGCCTCTGTCACTGATTACCATTCTTGGCACTCCGAAACGTGGGAAAATGATCTCATGGAACATCTTCCGTGCATTCTTAGCATCAGCGGCCTTGCATGGCAATGCTTCTACCCACTTTGATACATAATCCACTGCCACCAAGATATACTCGCTGTCATAGGACCTTGGGAAAGGACCCATGAAATCAATGCCCCAGACGTCAAAAAGTTCCACTTGAAGGTTGTAAGTCAGGGGCATTGCGTTGCGAGCTAAGATCAATCCATGCTTTTGGCACCTTTTGCACCTTCTGATGTAGTTCTTGGTGTCTTCATACATGGTTGGCCAAAAGAAACCGCTCTACTAAATTTTTGCTTGTGTACGGTACACACCATAGTGTCCTCCGTATGGGGCTGCATGGCATTTCTCAATAATCTGGGTACCTTCAATGGTGGGGATGCATCTTTGTAGCAAACCATCAGCACAGATCCTATAGAGGAATGGATCGCCCCATAGATGTCGCCTACTCTTATAGGCCAGCTTCTTCTTGTTTTCTCCTGGCAGAACATAGCCTGTGACCATGAAATTCACAATGTCCGCATACCATGGTGTGGAGTCTGTCACCTTTAGTATCATATCATCTCGTAGGAAGTCATTGATTGGTAGCTCCTGCATGTTAGTGACTTGCATACGAGATAGATGATCTGCTACAGAATTCTCTACTCCCTTTTTATCTTTTATTTCAAGGTCAAATTCTTGGAGTAGGAGAATCCATCTATTTAGCCTAGTTTTAGCATCTTTTTTAGTGAGCAAGTATTTCAGGGCAGCATGATCCGTATACACAATTACTTTTGCTCCAAATAAATAAGATCTAAACTTATCGATAGCAAAAACCACAACCAAGAGTTCTTTTTCAGTTGTGGCATAATTAAGCTATGCTCCTGTCAAGGTTTTGCTAGCGTAGGCTATTGCATGATGCGTTTTGTCTTTAGTTTGGCCCAAAACGGCTCCCACTGCATAATCACTAGCATCACACATGATTTCAAAAGGCAGCTCCCAATCGGGGGGTTGAATGATGGGAGCTGAGATGAGTGCATTTTTGAGAATATGAAAAGACTTCAAACACTCATCGTCGAAATCAAGGGGCGCGTCCTTGGCTAAAAGACTAGTGAGGGGTCTAGCGATTGGTGAAAAATCTTTTATGAATCGTCGATAGAACCCAGCATGGCCTAGAAAGCTACGAACACCCTTAATGTTGATCGGAGGTGGAAGTTGCTCGATAACTTCTATTTTTGCCTTATCCACCTCCATTCCTCGCTTGGACACTAAATGTCCTAAGACAATGCCTTCTCGGACCATAAAGTGGCACTTTTCCCAGTTAAGCACCAAGTCCTTTTCCTGGCATCATTGCAAGACCTTGTCCAAGTTCTCAAGACAATGATCGAAAGTTTTTCCGTATACAGAGAAGTCATCCATGAAGACTTCCATAATTTCTTCGATCATATCAGAGACGATGGACATCATGCATCATTGGAAAGAAGCGGGTGCATTGCATAGCCCGAAAGACATCCTACGGTAAGCATAAGTTCCGTATGGACACGTGAAGGTGGTCTTACTCTGGTCGTGAGGATGGATAAGGATCTGATGATAACCAGAATACCCATCAAGGAAGCAGAAGGAGTGGTTCGCCAAATGCTCAAGCATCTCATCGATGAAAGGCAAAGGGAAGTGATCCTTCTTGGTCGCCTTATTGAGTTTCCTGTAGTCGATGCACATCCTCCATCCCGTGACGGTGCACTAAGGGATTAACTCATTTTTATCGTTTCTAACGACCGTCATGCCTCCGTTCTTTGGCACTACTTGCACAGGACTTACCCACTCGCTGTGAGGACGGGATATATAATTCCCAAATGTAGGAGTTTCAAAACCTCCTTCTTCACGACCTCACGCATCGCATTATTTAGCCTCCTCTGAGGTTCCCAAGAAGGTGTACACTTGGGATCAAGGGGAATGTGATGGGTGCAGAGAGCGGGACTAATTCCCTTGAGGTCTTGGAGAGAGTAACCAAGAACAGAGCGATGCTTTTCTAGCATAGAAATTAACCTCTTGGTTTCTTCTTCGGAAAGCTTATCACTGATAATGACAGGGGCTTTCGTGTCGCCATGTAGGAAAGCATAGCATAGGCCAGGGGGCAAAGGTTTCAACTTGATGGGAGGTCGAGTTGGCACTTTTTCTTTAGGGAGCTCAAAAGTCTCCTGCAGTTCATCCTCCTCTTCTACAAAAAGTTTAGCATCTTGCTCCAGGAGGGTATCAGGGGAATCAAAGGGAGAAATTTCTTTCACTTCTTTGATCGGCTCTTCCTCATTGGGAGGTTCAGCAATGGTGTTTCGTGAACGAGAAATTGGGATCATGAAGGCTTTTCCCCCGATTTTGACATCAAGGCTACCGGATGAGGTTGTCATGAAATGTTTTTTTCCAAAGGGAGTCCAATAAGGACGTCAAAACTTTGGACTTCATAGACATGAAAGTTAAGTCTGGCCTCTATGTTGTTGTGTCTCACAGACACATTTTGCATAATTCCGTAGCCTTCTAAGACGGCTCTCGAAGGGCTTTTGAAGGTCTTTTGCATAGGGGTCAACGGTTCATTTCCTAACACCTCGAAAGTGAAAGAGTCGGAGACGATGTTTATCCCTACCGTACGATTGTACAAAACATCCGTCAAGTTGCCTCTAACTACGCAAGGAATGACTAAAGAGGATGAGATAATCTGAACAAGTTCGGAATATTGCTCATTTTCTTTGGACCACTCATCACTCATAATTGCAGTTAGCTCCATGATTATTTCTCTGAGGAATTGATCATCTGAAGGTTCAGGGGGAGAAACAAGAGTTAGTGGCTTCCGTTGGACGGCATACATCAAGGTGTTGCCGAAGTCCTTAAAAAGGTCTGCCTCAATGTTAAGAGGGAATTCGGAAGGTTGAATTTCTTCATCATCCAAAATTTCTGGTTTGGGAGGAGGCTCACTAGCTGGTTCTTGAGGTGTGCACGATGCAAGTTCAGGCTCAGCTAGCATAGGAGTCTCCTGGCTCGGCTTAGCTTCTTTGTGGGATGGTTCGGTCGACTCAAGGAAAGAGGTGTTTTCTAGAACTCGTTCTAAAATGGCTCTTCCTTCCGAGGTTGTTTTATGTGCGAACGAACCTCCAGCGGCTATGTCGAGATGTAGGACAGATTCTTTCTTAATACCCATCTGAAAATACTGTAGTAGCATGTGGTCCGGTATAGACAAGTCTGGTCCGGATCGAGCTAGAAGCGAGATCCTGGCCCAAGCTGCCCCTAAAGATTCTTTCTCGGCCTGCTCAAAGCAGAGAATCTCTTTACGGAGGGCTATGATTCGAGACATTGGAAAGAACAAAAGACAGAATTTGTCCCGGAGTTCTTCCCAGTCACCATTCGTGCTTTCTACCATGTGAGTGTACCATTGTTTCGCCCTCTCTATGAGAGAGAAGGGAAACAATTTCCACTTGAGAGTCTCTTGCGTCATGCCCCTGATTTGGACGCACGAACACAATTGCTCGAATTCTCGTAGGTGATGTTGTGGATTTTTGTTTTCTAACCCTGAGAAAGGTTGTTCCCGAACCATGGCTATAAAGCTAGGGCGGAGTTCAAAGCTGGCTGTAAGGATTGGTTTTGATCATGAAGGTGGCTCATAGAACTCGCTCGTTGGAGCAGATAACAATTGGATAGAAGATTGCTCCATGGTAGAAAGGAGGAAAGAAATAAATAAAATAAAACAGGATACGAGGGTGACTAGGGTTCGAGGATAATACAGCAACCATTCCCTAGCAACGGCGCCAGAAATGCTTGGTGGTTTTTCTTACGATCATGAAATAAATCCGCAAGCGCACGGAGACCGAAGTAGCACTTCACCTAGAGTATTCCAGGGTATCAAATCTCAGGGAACGTATGTGTACTATCTCCAAACTAAATTACCCAAGGACAACAAGGAAATATATAGGCAAAGGACAGAGAGGATATCCCAAAGTTCAGGTTTCTAAGACAATTGAAATTAGACTCTAGATTGCTTGCATTGGGCACGGACCTACTCCTGCATCCATAGGTGACTTCCGCCAAGAGCCTACGCACTAGCCTAGCATGGAGGAGTTCAAAGGGCGGACAGGGCTGTCACCACCTCTCGCCTACCTCGGCTAACCGGTAGGCTAACGAATAATCAAAGGTAATCTCCTGCCTAGACACCATGTCTATGCGATCAATTACTACCTTAACCTTCTAGCGATGAATTAAGATTAAGGCACCCTAAGTAAATAGAGCGTTGAACGAGCGCACAATCTCGAATATAACTTAATCAAAATTGAACCTGAATACTAAGAGGGGAAATCATGAACACTTACTATAAATGGCAAATGTCGTCGAAATACAAGTGTGGAGAAGGAGAAGACAAGCCCAAGCCTCCTCGAACTCTACTTCACTCTCTTCCTATTCTAAGCACTAACTAAGTAGCACCTTGCCTTTGGAGTGGAGCTCTTGATTCTCAAATCTTGTGTGTGCTGGAGTGGAGGCCTCCCCTTCTATTTATAGCCTCTAAAGGTCGGTTTAGAGGGGTAACCGCCACGAAAATCCCTGCCCACCGCCTTCAGGAAGCGCTGAGGATGCTCCACGTGGAAGGCCGGCCGAGGAAGGCGCCATGAGTGGATCAGCCGACCCAGGTAGGTCGGCCGACCCCCCTCGGAGGCGGTTCTCGGCCTGTGTTTCTTCTAGGCGGCTGATATGTGGGTCCTCATCTCTATTGTTGGTGCAGATCCGCGTGTTTACTCTGTTTTACACTGAAAGTGGGCCCCTCAATCCATGTGCTTGTCCCTGATTGGCCGGAAGTGTGCTTTCTCACTTAATTACCTTGAGTTTTATTAATTCTCCGTGGTTAATCACCTGCATACACATAATCACCAAAACTTGTAGAAATCATTAGTAATAAATCCCTACCACTAGTTTGATAATTATTTAGTGTCATTTATGCAAGTATTTGACGGTAAATTTTAGCATTTAGTGACCGTCAACAGTCACACAACCCCTATTGATTCATTGTACCATGAAAGATTGGGACATATTGCTAGACACCGTCATCGTGTTCTTACCACTTATCCATTATTATACTTACCCCTATATGAACTTTGAATACTCATACTAATCTTTATGTCTATGTTACTATTAACAATCATATATTCATGCTAAAGCCTTCCTTTAGTAGAACTATAAATGACAAACTATTGAAGCAATCCAATAGTGAACTGCTACAACGGTATTACCCTTGCGCTTGCGGATTCTACTATTATGACACTGAAGTTCATCTTTATAATTATGTCTGGCACCATTGTCGGGAAAGATTATATCGATGTAACTTAGCAAATGTTAGCAATTGTCAACAAGCATTTCTGGCGCCATTGTCGGGGATAGTAATATTTCTGGAACGACGTTAAGAAATGCCAACAGGTGTCTATGGAGAGAGCAAGTTTTCTTTTTTGATCATGATAAATCAAGAGAAGTACTTTTCAATTTTATGAAGCATTAAGACAGTTTGAAGCTTTGATTCAAAATTGGAAAGTTTTTGGGGCTATTATGGGATATGTATACCCGGGATATCTAACCACTCTGTTATATGGCCGAGTGGGCTGGGGCTTGCTTACGAAGAATCAGAGATAAAGGCCCGGAAGACAGCTACTCGAATATTTATTTGAAGTAAGCGTATGTAACCGACTAGAAGATTGCCATGTAAACCGCTGCCCTTAGGCTATATAAGGAGGCCAGGGGGTCTTCGAATGATCATCAGAACTCGCATTGGGAAACCCTAACCCTAGTGCGAACCTTAGCAATATAACACACCAAATAGGACGTATAGTTGTTATCCTCACAGAGGCTCAAACCTGTATAAACCTTGTGTCTTGTGTCCATTGACTTTCATACTCATACGCATACCTAGATCTACAATCAAGAATATCTCTCGACAGTCGGATTTGGTACTTAGTGACCGTCAACAGCCGGTCAGCACGTTCTTCCTCCTCGGCGGTGATGGTTGGTGTTGGCCTCTATCGCCGCCACAACTGCTCAAAACCATAGGTTGAGAGTTTCTTGATTGATCCCCTGATTAAAGAAAATCTTCTCTTTTTATCATCATGTTCCAGGTCCAATTGTGCCGGCACCGACTCCAATTCAATGTTGGGCCTTGGTTCCACAGATTCCATCTCTCATTTGGGCCTCCTCCATATGTGTCGATCGGCTCACAGGTTGTGCCAATCGGCATGGCCTTTCAAATTCCATGTCTTGGCCCAAATTCATGGCTCTTGGTCCATAAATTCTCTACTTTCACCTATTTCCTTCATAAGACACAAAAACCCAAAAAAAAACTACGAACATATGCATTATTTGGGGGTTAATCATTAGTAAGTACAATAAAATAAAGTGTAAAACATATTAATTATGGCCAAATAATGTGTATCTAGAAAGCGCCAGCAATGCTCGATGAAGCTTCCTCCAGAGGGATCTCTCTACAGTCGGCTAGGAAAGAAGAGTCTTCTTGAATAAGGTCTATGATAGCTCTTCCTTTTGCAGGCGCCTTGTGGACGAACGAACCTCTAACGGTGACATCGAGATATAGGGCAGACTCCTTGCTTAAACCTATAAAAAATGTTGCAATAACACGTGGTCGGGCAAAGATAAGTTAGGGCCGAAAGTGGTTAACATGGATAACCTAGCCCCTGTTGCACCTATGGATTCTTTCTCGCTTTGACAAAAGTCTAGACTCTCCCTTCATAGAGAGATGTTACGTGATGTAGGATAGAATGTGAGACAAAATTTATCTCAGAGTACTTTCCAATCACCATTCGTACTCCCAATGAAATGGGTATACCATTTTTTTGCATTCTCGTTGAGGGAAATGGGAAACAATTTTCACTTGTGAGTGTCTTAAGTCATGCCTTTGATCGATAGGCATGAACACAAATGCTCAAACTCTCACAAATGATGGAATAGGTTTTTCCTTTTAAACCTAAGAAGGATTGTTCCTGAACCATGGCTATAAAGCCAGAGTGGAATTCAAAGCCAGATGAATGAATTGGGTCCGCTGAAAGCGGCGGCTCGAAGAACTTGCCCTTTGGAGTAGAAAGGTTTTCAATTGTAGGTTGCTCCATTGGAGAAAAGGGATTATAAATAAATAAAGTGAAATAAAAAGATACAACGGCGTTCGAAGATCAAACAACAACAATTCCCCGGCAACGGCGCCGGAAAGCTTCTTGGATATTTTAAGAACAACAGAATAAATCCGCATGTATACGGATACCGAAGTAGCTTTCTCCTAGGAGTATTCCAAGGTATCGAATCCATAGGGAACATGTGTGCCTAATCATCTATCCTAGTTTGACCAAGGACACCAAGATAATTGTGCCTTTGGGTACATAGGATTTCTAACAAGTATAAGGTCCTAATCAAGGTAAGAGTACTACTAGGTTGCTTGCATTAGGCATCCGGTTTTCCCCTGCATCCATAGTGTGATTCTGGCCAAGAGCCTACTTCGTGGCCAAACATGGAGGATTTCAAAGAACAGATAGGGTTGTCACCACCTATTGCCTACCCTAATCAATCCGTGGATACGTGATAAACAAAGATAACCTAAAGCCTAGACACCACGTCTATGCTTTCAATTACTCCCTTAATCTCTAGCGCTGAGCGAGCAAAGCAACTAAGTATAAAACTTACTTAAAAAGGAAACTTAAATACCAAGAAAGGAATCACAAAGAATTACTAAAAATGGCAAGCATCCGTCGAGGTACAAGCGTGGAGAAGAGGTGGACAGGCCCACTCCTCCGGACATTCCCTCACTCTCTTCCTATTTTCTAAGCACTTGGGCAGCTCTATGCCAAAAGGAAATGAAGTAGTAAAGTAATCTTGAAGTGTGTGGAGAGTGGAGCCACTCCCCCTTCTTATATAGGGGCCCAAATGCGGTTCCTGAGGTGATAACTCCTACCCTAACCGGTACAACCGACCTTAGAAAGGCGGTAACAAGAGGCACGTGGAAGCGGGGGATGAGGGTCCCACCCTATGTTCGGTCGAACAAGGGTGTTCGGCCGAACATAGGTCGGCGCCTCTCGCACCACACTTCCTCTGGGGCATTGATATGTGGGTCCCTTTGTCGGTTATCCCCGTG
Source organism: Eleusine indica (assembly GCA_030378355.1). Taxonomy (NCBI): domain Eukaryota; kingdom Viridiplantae; phylum Streptophyta; class Magnoliopsida; order Poales; family Poaceae; genus Eleusine; species Eleusine indica. Next base: position 37,398,502 of record CM059498.1, on the reverse strand, counting down.
GGGCTCGTGGAATGTTGGTTTGCTCTATTTATGGGCATGTGGATCCTTGTGTTGCACTCTAATTCGCCAGAAGTTTGCTTTCTCCCTTGATAACATGGATTTTCCATTAATTACATGTGTAAATCACCTGCAAGCAAATATTCACTAACACTATGTCGGTTGTTTACTTTTATATATAGTTTTGTGCGGGTATTTGACCATCAACATCCACTCTGCCATAGCAAAACTCTCCACTTCCTCATTGGACTCTAACTAATAGTCGTTATAACTAACCTGAGCCAGCATCGACCGTGCCCCCAAGCCAGATTCTCCTAAACCCACACCTTTGAAACCAACTATGCTAGACTTTCAAATTCTGCAGAAGGAAACTTCTCTCTCAACGGTGCAACTAAACTGTTGAATGCGATCTCCATCATCTAGGTGTTAGTCAATTGCAAGCTAAAGCATTTGCTGCGCACCTCTCTAAATGTCTGGACATATTCATGCACTGACTCACTAGCCTTCTGCCTCACAACAATTAGGTCTTATAGCCTAATCTCCCTTGTTCCAGCAAAGAAGTACTTATGAAACATCTGCTCCAAATCGTCCCAAGTAATGATTGAATTAGGAGCCAAGGATGCGAACCAAGAAAAGGCCAATCTAGACAATGATAAGCGAAACAATTTGATCCTCAAAGCTTCAGTTGCACCAGCTTCCCCACACTACTCCGAGAATCAACTGATATGCTCTATTGTTGTTGTATTAACCTACCTAGTAAACTAGGTAAATTCTGGTGCTCTGTACCTGTTCGACAATAGATTAAATCATAACTATGGAGGTACGGCGGCCGATATATGTACATTTGTTTCTTTGGTTTCAGCCCAAACTGATCTATCATTACCTCAGCAATCTTGACGGCCCAATCATCGATCACAACATTGGTAGTGGTGGTCCACACTAGACCAGATGCTGGTGCATCAAGAGTGGTTTGTGATCCATAGTTAGCTATTGTGTGTCGGCCTCCCAGCTCTTCTCGCAAAGTGGCTGACGATGGCGTCACGAACATGCTGGGCTGCATATTTTGCGTTGTGTTGTACGTAACATTTGGTGAAGCCAATGCATCTTGTTTGTAATTCTGTGGATGTGTTTGCGGCATTGTCCTTTGTAGAACTATCATATTATTAGCTCCTGGTGAACCTCCTGCTGTGTTGCTGATAGTATTGGCAGGTGGCAGGGTCGCAATGGTAGTTGTAGGCACTAGACCTGTCCCTGCCGTAGGAGTTGAAGTGCTAGGCCAAACATGGATTGTTTCCCTTGACATGGAAATACATTGGGCTATGTACAGGATCTTCATACACACAACCATCTACTGACTGTATAATCAGGGCCCTCAAGGTATTAACCAGCATAGGCGACTAATTAATTAAAGCATGATGTATGGTTGTATGGATCATGTTGTTCAACTTCTCTTCTGGAGCAGCAGTCATGACAGGCGGAGATTGGCCTTCTACTTCCTCTGTCGTTACAGGCAGTAGATTCAGTAGCTCTCCCTTCTTAAGAACCTACCCGGCGGCAGATTCGGTAGCTCTCCCTTCTTAAGAACCTACCCACTCCTTGTCTTGTTGAACATGTCGAGTAGGGCCTGCCCATATAACAACATCTTTTCTTTACAATTCTCTTGGTGTTCAGCTCGCAAGCTCTTGAAATCAGTTGGAAGCAGGTTCTTGAGCGAGATCTTCGAGCTTGGGAGAGGATTCTTCGGATCAATTGGTGGTGACATGGTTGCGGCTAGGTTGTTCTTGAAAGTCCCACTGGGAGAGCCAAAAAGCGTGTTGACTTAAAAATCACACACGCCCAACCTGTGAGATCTGCTTAACTCCAAAGCATGCTCAATGCGAAACCAGGGCCTACTAATCAATTTTCGCTACAAACGGACAAAGAAGAAAGATGGTCAAATTCCCTAGGTCACCAGCCCCAGACAGCCAATGAAAAGGCCGATAGTCACTGTATGTAAAAACAAGTCGATGGACATTAAATAATAACTAAAGAGAGTTTACTCGAATGATTGTATCGGCTTATCAACAAGCTTTAATGAAAACAATAAATACTGTGAAAATTAGTGCTGATAAACACTAAAATGATAGAGCAAGGTTGATGGATCTGAAGTACTGTTACAAACCGTGCCTTATGAACTCAGACCCAAATGCTTGGTCGATGAGGTGAAGTCGATAGATCTGATAGCTAGTATTGCAAATATGTCTTAAAAAGACAGATCTAAATCACCTAGAAAAAAGGTTCGATGAACTATCTAGCAGATCGAATAATTCAACCAAGAACAGTGAAGTCGATCAAACCGTGATAACCTATCAGCTAAACGTCCCTATAGAACTCTATCGACTCTGCTTATAACCAACTCAGACCCAATTCTATCGACTCAGCAAGAGGTCGGAGGTCGATGCAGCCTTGCTGGTCCAAGCAGATCGAACTTAGTCAAGATAGTACTTAAGACAAAGTTGATAGAACTAGATTTAACCTAATTATAGGTAAAATCAATAAAGTGACTTAAATAACGGATCCAAAATAGGTCTACAAAATCTACTGATAACCGTAATAGATCATACCTAACCAAGACAGTATTGCAGTGCAATGTAGATAAGATAAACCCGAAAAAGATCCAATTACTGGATAAGTAGCAATCACAATGATAACAACTAGAATATCAAATTAATGAGAAAGTACTAGCCGAAGTTGATGAGATTGCTGAAACTGACGAATCCAAGTCTCTCGTTGAGATCAGCGCCAATGCAGCCCACTCGAGGTGATAATTCGCTAAAAAAAAGTGGGTGGTGATGCCTCGAGTTGTATTGAACGTGTGTTGTTTTTTCATATAGACCCTATTACATATTTATAGCCCTGTGCAAGGGGTCCGATCCGGAGTAGACCAGGACTCCTCGGTTTCCTAACAAACAAACCGACTAGATTTTATTCCTAAACTAAATATATCTATAAGAAAAATAATATCAAAAACAAAATAAACCCTAACGGGTCGGCTCTACGTGCTTTTGCCATTCGCCTTCCTTGACTCAGCTGATTCTAAATCCATGCCACTGTCGAATGGGCCTTAGTCAAAATTTTGTTGCCAACACTATGCAAGAACTACATCAACATGGTTGGAAATGCACAATGAAGTTACATTGTGTACTCCAACGAGCTCGACGTGATCACTCAGAAATAGGTATGGTTTTCATCAATTATGCTTCAATCATGCTACTTTACCTCTGCCTAATTAGCATTGATCCATATCTACATGTTGTAAGAATAGGTGACATGGGAGCTATACAACAGGCCGGAGGTAGCTCAGATGCTGAGTTCTAACTGTAGGCGTGATCATATGTATTGGAGGATTGAGGTTCCTCTCATCTTCTTCCACATGGTGGAGTGGCACCTCCCTCAACGTGTGATGTGGCAGTTCGATTGACTTTAGATGCCAAACATTGTCCAGCCTACCACAAACCAGAATTTGCATAAGTCCGTCCAAACTTAATATTGTTCACACATTGGTCCTTTTTCAAAAAACATCTAAGACATGACAATCCGTTCTTCAGGATTGAGCGATGGAAGCAGCAGGGACCGACAAATTGCGCTGAGAACCAGCGGGGAGCGACGGAAGTAGTGGGGAACCATTTTGGCGCGACCACCTGGTGAGTCGCGCCAATCGTCATGGCACGACAGAGGAAGCAGTGTGGCCAGATCTGGGCCACGCCATGTGGGTTGGCATGAAAGGCTTAGATTTGGCGTGGCTCATGTCAGAGTATAACAAATCAAACACCAAATTATAACTTCTAAAACATATTTACTAAAACAACGAAAAGAGGCTCAGTTTCAACAAAACACAAGCACCAAATTAGTTCCAAATTTTGTACTTTGTTCCAAAATGAACATAGTTCAAACAAATTATCAAATTACAATGTCATACACATTGCAACTACTTTTTAGACAACTCTCTCACAAGAGGTACCCAATGGCTTTCCGCCATTTCTTCTAGTGTAGCTCAATCGTCATCAACTTTTTTCACTTCCTCTATCCGCCTCGCCTCTTCTTCTACCTCTTGCAGCTTCCTCTTCCTCCTTCCTTCCTCCATCTTGGCTAAATAATTCTCCCAACTGCCTGCGTATTCTTCCTTACTTCATTAGCTTCCTCAACTTTCCTCTTCCACTCATCTTCTTCTTGTATTGCTTTCTTGCGTTGGTCCTCCTGGTAAGCGGGATCCAACATTAGCTCCATCCTTCCAAGTACATCCACACAACCTTCAGAGGGTACTTCTCTTGATTCTCCCTACAATATCGCAAAGCAGTATCCGATGTGCCCATCCAATCTTTCATGAAATAAAGACCTAGCTCCTCCATTATTGTGTGTAGAATGAAACTAGGAGGCACATCCACGTACTTCCTTTGGATCTCCTGCCTTCTTTTGTAACTCCTTGTGGTACCTTTTGGGGCCATAGTGGCGAGCCGTAGTAAGAAATTTGTTGCAGCCAGGAAAGGTTTCCCACTTGCACCTTCGGGTACGCTACATTCACTAGAATAAAGGTTAAATCAATCATATTACGCAATCATCATGAACTTAACGCCAGTTTATTTTTTAACTCATCCAATTGTCGTCAACACCAATAGTGTTGCCACAAAAATAGTTGTATCCCAACTCCGAAGGCACAACACCTTTGCTATCAAGGACTCCACACTTACACAAGATGGTTGGCTTCTTCCGACATGGAAAATCCTCGTTGTAAATTGCATCAGAGGACAAATCTTCAGGATCAGGGTACAACGCTTTTGGCTCATAAATCCACTCTGAAAAGTCACATGTGCGCTTGTTATCCTGCAAAATCAGATAATATTCAACCTATTACAACATTCATACATACACCGTCTAACTCAAATAAAAAAACCCAACCTTGGCCATAAAAGGGCAACGGAAAAATAGCATGTATCTCGAACTCCTATGGGCCTCTCTAACTGAGCCCGATAATCACACTTACAGTAAGAAGGATTTAGGACCCGCCTTCTAGCTGCTTCCCTCTTCATCGACAGACATAGGTGGTGGATTTGGTGGTGGAGGCACCCATCTCTTGAAATTTTCATATGGCACCGTATCGAACTCATAGGAAAATAGAAGAATCCTCTCGTCGTACATCTCCAGCCAATCAATCCATTGGAAAAAAATAACACATACTGACATCCTGCAAATAATTCGCATGTTCATTTCAATCCATTTCAAATACTTCCATAACATAGTTACATATGACACAGAAACTTGCACTTCTCCAATTACGACACATGTAATACGCTTGAGCAACGGTTAAAGGATGTGGAAACTATGCCACTTCCACTGGGTCATTACAATCACATCTTAGAATTAATAGTGCTGCCGGCACTGGAGCATCCCACCAGCTAACCATTGGGTAACTCTTGGTCGACCTCGGCATCCTGAAACTACAATGCACACTCAGCTCCATAACGTACTCACAATCATAATCAATCAACAACGATACAATTTGCCATGCAAATAATTAACTATAACGTGCCATGCAAATAAATCTACACAACAATCATAATTGGACATCAATGTACGTATCGATACATGTTCACCGAGTAGTCTAACTACTCAAAAAACAATAACCATACAACTAAAACGTTCAAAGCCTAACTACCTCTAAATCCACCTACAACTACAACAACAAGCAAATCTTACCGGAATGAGTAGGAGAGGGACCTCACCCAACGATGGACACAAACTTTCTCTAGCAACAGCCCTCTCCAAGCCCCGGATTTGATGCACACCGGAATTGGGGCGGAAGAGCGCGGAGAAAGTTTGTGAGGAAGAAGAAATAAGAAGGAAGAGGAAGAAGAGGGAGTGGTCGGGTTAATGGGTGGAGTCGAGCTGCGCCAACCTGATGGGTGAGGCTGATGCCTCGGCCATGCCAGCACAGCTCACTTTCCACCCTGGCGCGTGACTGCCGACGTGGAACGACTCCGCCTACTTGTCACACGGCCACGCCAGTCTACTTGCCACGGCTAATCTCATGGCCGTGTTGCTTCACATGACGCGACTAAAACATCTAGAATCTTAAATATAGATCCCGATGATTTATTATTAAAATATTAGAGAAAAATTGTTTATTTTTTAGAATTTTCTCAACGTTGCCACACCGCACTGTCCCCCTAGCTCCTGAGTGCAACGTCGAGCGCAAGTTCCCCATCGTAGTCCTCGTCTCCTACTTTCTTCTCCGGCAAGAGGTCGTGGTGGATAGTAGCGGCGCGTGGGTCGACTCTCCCAGCCAAGATTCCCCTCATTATATGCAACTTGATTCATATGTATGTGTTGAAGGGAAGAACTATTGGCTGGAAAGGGATGACTTCACGCAAGTGATGCAGCATGGCTGGTCCATACCAGTTCCACACACTTATAAAACAACAAGGTTAGCAGGCACATTCAAAAATCTCATCACAAGGGTCCAAAGATTATAGCACAAGCAAAAATTCAACCTGGCAACTAAAATCATCAACACAAAAGCAGTTCTGCTGCTACTAGACATCCTAGAAGATTTTTTTTTTGTTGTTGAGGGGTAAACATCCTGGAAGAAATGAGTGATCTAACATTACAGGAATGCAATTTTAGAGACCCTCTGCAATGGATTGCTCAAACAACAGAACATCTATTCCTAGCAGAGGAGCACAATTAAATAACTCAGGTTTGGTGATGAAATCACCAAAACTTTTCAACGCACATGCTACTACAAAATTCATGAGGACCCTCATTACTTCCCTGATAAACCCAAACGGTAATTTGATATTTTCAGATGAACAAAAAGCAAATTTGTTGCAGGAATATTACAAGGAAAGGTTGGGAAAAGCAGAGCTCACAATCATGCATTTTGACCTAAAGAAATAAGTGAATAAGGCTGCGCAACAGTTAGTCAGCGACTACATCAGCAAAAGAACATTGACTTCGATACGTTTGAATGTAGCTTGGGAAGTTCTGGATTTCCCTCCGTGACATCCATAATCTTTGCCATCTGAGCAGCAGCCAGGTGAGCATACCGAATTGGCGCCACTGAAGAAAAAAAAATGGTGTTGATCAAACAGTGCATTTTATCCTCGAATAATGGACAAGGCAGACTATGATCAAACAGACATCAACCTACCAACAGAAATGCCATTGCTGCTCCTCTGATAACTGCACAAGCATACAAGTGTTATCCCACGAGTGTAGCCCATATGAACATCATTAAAAATAAGGGGAAAAGCCATTAACAGGTGATGCTTACACATATGAAAGTGAAAGAACAAGCTTCTGTAGGTCATCAGTGGAAAATCCTATTTCATCAAGCAAGACGTGATAGTGAATAGGTCTTGACGTGCCCTATGCATATTTGCCACAGTAAATATTAAACATGTTTGACACGTACAGTTCAGCAATTCCTAGTAAAGACAAACAACCACAACTCATCAAAATCCAAAACTGCTTTGAAACAACTTACAATTGGTCCAGCATGAGCACACATGTAAAAGTCATATTGTCTTGGGTGAACAATACCAGTGTCAACAACAGTTCCTGTTTATATAAAGCAAGACTGTAAGCTGCTCAGCTATATAAGTGACAAGCACCTTAAGCAAACTAAAACTACTTACCAGGCACAATATTATCTGATGAACCACCTCGAAAAAACCGTGTATGGTGATTTTTCTGAGCAACAATCACTGTAAATTTTGGACGCACACCCCATCCCATACTTTCGTATGCCTGAAATGGAAACTTTGCTATGAGAAATGAAGTCCCAAAAAACACAAAATTCCAAGCTAAAATAATGCTATAGCAGAACCTTGATGATTTGATTCAACTCATAATTCAGAACTTCATTGAACTGAGACTCACTATCACCATCCCTGCAAACATTATCATATACAAATGAAAATTAATAAGCAATATATAGCCACAAGTAAACTGGTCTAGAACAGGAAAGACAATCCAGTATAGAAATGAAGGAATAAAAATTTTAGTCAAACACCTACACATCTGCTCCTCTGCAAAAATAAGGAAGCAGGAACCACAAAAGGTACTATATCCCTTAAATATAAGAATGAAAGAATGTATGAAATTCCTGAAGTCCCAAATGTTATCAAATTGTAAAGCAAACGTATCAACTATTCCTGAAACGAAACAGACATCGACTGATGTTCAGAAAATAATAGGGATCTTACTGGACAAAACATTAAAAAAACATAAGTGCAAATCAAAGTCAGTTGCGAATTATAAAATGATTACTGTTGACAAGAGTTAAAGTAAAATGAAAAATAATTAATGGCAACTTCGTTCATACCCAAATCCAAAACAGTATCAGGGTCACAAGTATTCAAAGTTTTTTACTCCCTCCGGACATTTTTTGTTGACGTTGGCTAGTGCAAATAAAATCAGTGAAGGTTTTATTTTATTGAGGAAATGATTAGTAAAAGATTTTAAAGGCAATTTCTCCTAGCAGACGACCATTCACTAATAAATAAACCAAATAGAATGGAAAGAGCAAGCTGCGAACAGATTTTTGCCAAGTTAGACCAACAAAATCCAAGAAGACAATGAACCATGTTGGAGACGACTAAGGTCCAACACACCTTACTTCAGTGTATTTAACCATTAGAATATGTGGGGGAAAGTGAGATTAACTAAAAATAACAACTAGGCACCTGAAAATGATTATCTGCAACGGTTTCTTTTGTTGACTGGTCTCATAGTAGTCTTGTAAAAGTTCCCTGCGACACAATCCAATAGTAAAAAAATAGGTACTCACAATTTTTTCTTATAAAGCAAGGGCAACAAAAAAAAAAGATCATGTATAAACTGGATAAATACAAAATCATTGACTTAGTTTGCACCTTATTATTCCATCATCACTCCCATCATCCTGAAGCTTGAATAGAGAATCAATCGTCTCTACCTTTGGAGACTGAATTCGGACTGCTGCTCCGTACTTTGATATTGTGGGCCAATATCTAGACCCCACTACCTGCAATGGAACAAACTTGGTTATAGAACCTCGCTAAAAAGTAATAACATGTAAGCTAGGAAAGTATTTTACTACTATCCAAGTTGACTTTCAAAAATAAAAATGGCACAAATTGATGGATATTACTCTAAAAAAGGTGCAAGTGCAACATTTTGTACAAGCTACTCATTACATGCAAGAAAGACAAGAGAGAACAAGACACACCGCAGCAATCGAAGGTACATCTGCTCGGCCTGAAGAGCCATGTGAAACGTCCATTCCAAGAATTAGTGTAGGTATCTCAAATACCGATGGAATCATCTGGGAATCTGTTGATGCTAGCTTCACGTTTATTCCACCAAGCTACTCGTGAGGATGGGGAACAGTAACGAAAGTAAGTTCAAGAGTAAGAGTGCTTGGTAAGAAAAACAATCAAATCCAGAACAGCAAAACAGAGACAGAGACCTATTAAATCTGTACCTTAGTATTGATTTTTAGTAAAACATTGTTTAAGTATTGAAGTTTTATCTTCGAAATAGGGGCAATGCATTGAGTGACAATACCCATTTCATGAAGATTTTTCTTCTTCCAGGGTCCTTCAGCAAAATTACATAAGTTAGGTATCAGGAAGAATAATCATAGATGTAACAACAGTTGTATATCATATTACCATATATATCACAATTCTTCCTCTGTGGTAAAACACATAACAGAAATTTCGGAGGAGCATTTGGGCAGTTGACTCTTAGTTTCTCAAACATCCTTTCAACCCTTTCAAAGGGTGAACATCTTATAGCGCCATTATCTTCATTCAACAATGCATATGGACTTTGAATGCACTATGCAAAACAGGAATAAAATGTAGGGTCAGTACACATGATACAAGGAAAATTGCATATGTTCAAACTTTGACAAGCACAGCACTGCATGACACTTACAATGCCTCTGCTTCGTCCACACATTATCAACTCTTTTGATAGCTTTCCAATGTCACAATCAGCAGAGAAATTAACAATTGCCCAATGATCAATATTAACAGGGTCCAATAATTTCTGCAGTTGTAACAACAATAAAAAAAACATGAGCAGGCTCAACTGTGTTCTATGACAGTATGCGAGTAGCTGACATAACAACCTTGTCGTCGTAGTTCCAGCTGCCTCTATGTGGAATGAATTTTTCACCATTTCCAACAGTCAGCTGAAGAACAGGCAAGTGATTACAAAAACACAGCTTATATATGACGAGGGTAGGATGAAAAACAGAAGAAAAGGCTAACCATCGGTAAGGATAGGACATGACTACAGATGGGCATGAGATCCTTCTCAATTTCAAGCCCAAACCAAGAGAATAATTGATCATCGACATATCTGATGCTATTTCTTGCCTGTAAATTATAGCAGTCAGTAAATCTAGGAGGAGGAGGGCGGGGGCCTGTGGTGGGATAATAACATAATAACTTGAGAACGTACATCTGTAATCACTCTCATTCGTTCTCGAGGTTTCTGCCTCGATTTTTTGACTAGAATAGCCCTTTGTTCAGAAGACAATTCCTTTGTGTAACGTTGGTGTGAAATCAACTCGCTTAGCTACAAAAGGACAATTGGATAGGAATGCAAAGTCAGAAACTAAGATAGCCAGAAGACAGTATAATGGAAAGGTGAACAAAGGTGCAACCTCAATTGGGAGATAACTGGGGTGTCCTGGTTCTCCCACATCAAGACATGGCAGAAAAGGCATTGTTATACTGACATTTTTGGATTGAAAGTACTCCTGAACAGTGACTTCCTGAAGCTCACTGCTTCCATTTCAGACTTTCATTTGAAATCTGTGCATCCTTACATAGATCAGAATTAACAGAACAAATGAGTATAGAGAACAACAAAAAAAATGAGTCATACGTCTGTTTAGAGCATGGTTGAGCACTCATGCCAATGATCTTGAACTCCATGTTATTGTGCCTGGCTTTGACCCTCAAGTTTTTCAATGTTTTCTTGGCCTGAACCATTTGCAGAGAATAGTGTATAAGACTATTTAAAATGCTTATGAAGACAAAATAGCTTGGATCAATGCCAATGTTATAATCAGTTCATATACCTTAGGCCAGTCAATGTCTTTGTTGTCATTGACATTTTGGCTTGAGAGTAGAAAATCAATGACTGGTCCTGGACTCACAATCATAGTGGTTGAAACATCTGTTCAAGGAATAAAAATTGTTAATCCTGGCAGTTGGAATCCATGTTTAAATATATGCACTAAAATACATATACACACCCATATTTAGAACCAAACCACCAACTGTAGCACGGAAACAAGAATAGATCCCATAACATCCACTAATACCACCAGTAAGGTCAACCAAGTTTTCAATCCCATTACTGGAAAAGGATTATTTAAAAATAAGATATTGTCTGAATACAACAACCAACAATGATAAATTTATGCTGCACGTGTGAATAAAAGAAACAAAATGTGTTCATGCAATGGTAGCATACCGTATTGCATGTTGCTGCCTTAAGACAAGGTTGAGAATCCTCAATGCAAAACGAGTATGTGCTGACATGATTCCTTGTGATAAATCAGCTGAATTTAGAGGCATTGTTGCTTCATATCTTATTGTCACTTCAAATCCCTTCGTCCCTTGTTTTCTGATTTGCATTCGGTCAGATTGTGTAGGCGTTTCAGCTCCCGGACCAAGCCTAAAGAAGCGCTCACATATGTTGGTTTTCTTCATTAAAGTAAAAACAAGCTTTGTCTGGAGCAAATCAAAATGTATGATACCCCATTGGATTTGAAATTACTTTCTGATTAATGACAGACCACATATAAGACCCTGACCACCCAGGTTCAAGTCCTCTTTGACGCGAATTTGGGTGCCTATTTCTTCTTAATTAAATGCCACCTAGTTCCTCCTAGGTTGGTCGAGTTTTTTATTGACAGACCACATATAAGCCCACTTTATCTTAATACAATTGTCACTTGTGGTTCAATATACTCTTTATTTTCAGTAATAAAAGCATTACAAAACAGAATGAACTAAAAGAAAAAGGCTAGTCTAACAATTTGTACGTTTTGTAACATCATTATATTACAGCATACAGGCAACAAAAGCCTAATCCCAAATGGATAGGAGTATTTTCATAAATGCTGGTGCCATTGACAAAATGCAGAACTAAAGAAGACATAAAAAAATTACAAACTTGCATGTACCTTGAAGAAGTTTCGTCCAAGATAACATGGAACTGAGGCCTGTGCAGCTGCAGTGCCCGCAAGGTAAACAAACATTGCCCCCCATCATACGCAAAGCCATTAGCACCAATGTCAGACATCATAATTTTGTCCATGACTTTTTGTCTTACTGTCTTTAGATTAACAGTACCACCATCCTCAGATTTGATCAACACCTACAATGTAATCAAATAAAATTTGAGGAAACATAAACAAATTCGCAGGAAACAAATATGTTAGTTTAAGAAATTCTTATTACAAAGTATCTGTAAAAGCAAGAATTTGTTCTTGTAAGCTTGACAGCCAGATGGTTTGCCAACAGCAGCTTGGGCTCTCCTTCACGCCCAATGCTTGGCCGTGGCATCGGAAGTTGCTGTGCATTCATTTCACGAAGTTCAACCTAGTAAATAAGAAACGATAATAAGAACAAGAACTAGAACCTAATACAGAAACAATCTACTTTGAATATAGAAACAATATAGAAACAATCTACTTTGAGGTAATGCAGATCAGTCACCATAAATACCATCTAGGAGAAATGACAATTCAATATCAATATAGAAACAATCTACTTTGAGGTAATTCAGATCAGTCACCATCAATACCAATATAGAAACAATCTACTTTGAGGTAATTCAGATCAGTCACCATAAATACCATCTAGGAGAAATGACAATTCAATATCCACAAAAGTGTAGAAGATCACCTCACTATTATAAGCAGCAGATTCATCACCATATGGCCAAACTGTTGCTGCAGGCGCTGTTCGCCAGAACCTTTCTGAATGATTATTACCCCGATTCAAATCATTGTGCGTTGAATTAGGTGCCAACCGTCCTTCTGTCAACCTCTGGATCACTGCATCTACTGTACGAGTCACAATAGACGTGGCAAGATCCCTCACGGGTCCTGAACCAGAATTATCCATCAGGTACAAGAATAACCTATGAACCACTACTCTGATTTAATCACGATTCTGTACCTGGACACCAGTTGATGCAAGCAAATAACGCACCAACACATATCATTCCAGTTGCCAATATCATTGCGGCTATGATAACATCTTTCTTCCAAGTAACCTCCGGCTGTCGCGGCTGCGGTGTGGCCAGCACAGGAGAAGGTGGCGGCGGGGCAACCGGATTGGGAGAAGTGGGTGGTGGTGGGGCAACTGGAACAGAAGGGGATTGCCCGTCCTGCCGGGACTGACCAGGCGGCGGCGTAGCTGTATCATATACCAAACAGAATTCAAACGAAGATTAACAATCTGAAGATTTTATTTGATAGGGAGGTTCGGGGAGCTTACCTCTCGAGCACGTGGCTGCGAGCTCGTCACCATTTCCGCCGCACATGCCAAACCAACCGACGAAGTCATCCGTGCTAAGGCCGGCCGATACACACTGAACGTGCTACGCGTAACGCTGCATACGCATTCATACGCACCATTCGGGAGAGGTGCAAAGAGGGATCTACAACATTCCGGCGACGGCGTGGAGCCTACCACGCAATCGCGTATGATGTATTCGGCGTGCACGTCGGGGCTGCAAGCCGCAGCAGCGTCGCCGACGGAGGCCGCCGTGGCGGCGGCGGCGAGAAGCAGCAGGCAGAGTGCGCGAGAAGCCATGGCGAGGGTGGTTGGTAGAGCGGATGAAGGCTGCGGTGGTAAGAGGAAATCGAAATCAGCGAATCGGTCAAACTCCAGTTGTACTTATGCTGCGATTCGGCAAAAAGCCCCCCCAAAAAAACTATGCGCACTCGATGTCGACATATGGTTTGGTCTACATGTCAGAGGGACTGGAGTCTTTTTTTTTAAGGGACAGAGTCTGTTCGGCAAATGATTGCAACGTTGAATTAACACAATAATGATGCACGCTCGTGTTGGAATCCACAACTGATTGGAAGCGCAAATTGCAAAGAACACATACTTCCTCCGTCTCAAAAAATAATTAATATTTTAGTCATCTTTAATTTTTTTAAAATAATTAGTATTCTCATTTTTTGATGTATTTTTTCTAATACACTTTATCTATATTTTTTCTCCTTATTTTTTATGTATCTACTTTTTTTATATATTTTTTCTTAATTCTCGTATCAAACTACAAAGTGTTAATTAAAATAGGACAAAGGAAGTACAAAGGGATAGAAACATGACCCTGACATGACCAGAGCGCCTCATCACCACTACTCAGATTTTTGCTATTTTGACCACGAAATCGATGGGCTTCGCCGGAATCACCACGAAACCTTGGGTTTTGATAAAATGATCACGAAATCGAACTCTCACTGCTAAAATGACCACGTCTGCTATTTTAATGTTTTTGCTCATTTCTTAATCTTTTTAGGGACTAGAAAAGACCATTCTACCCCTGCCCCTTGAATAGGCATACTAGTGGATCACACAAGACAATATAACTCCTATGCAAGCTAGTAACAAAGCAACGCGGAAGCGCACAAGAAGCTAGCAAAGGAGCTTACTCATGCAAAGCTACAAGATAGAGGACTAGAGCACACAAACATGAGTAACACAACACATACGAGGGTGAGCAATCAAGCCAATGCAACTCCTACACATGCTAGTGATCAAATGCGGAAGGTAAAGCACTACTAGCAAGCAAGAAGCCTATTTATGCAATTCTACGAGATAATCAACAAGAACAAGATAAGCACACAAGCATGAATAGCACCGTATGTAAATGCGAAAAGTAATGCATCAAAGTAAGGAGTAGAGTAAGAGATGACTTATGGTTTTTTTTTTCCGAGGTTTCAGAAAGATGGCGTCTTCCCCTACTCCTCGTTGGACCACTCCTGCTGGAGTCCCGGTCCCTCCCGCCACCAAGTAGAGTTCTCGCCCACGATCCCGCAATCACTTCCGGATTGAAGACACGGTGTACGTCACCGATGCCACCAAGGCACAAGCTCGCCTCCCTCGAGAACTTGCCGGACTCCCCGAGCCGACACGGGCGCTCACTATTGATGCCCCTTTCACCGACGAGCTCAAACCGTGTACAAACGTGTGATGGCCTTCACAATCAATCATGATAGGCTCGATCACCAACGCCTAACCGATATAGGTCTCACCATACACCAAGAGTAACAGCATAGATCACACCCTCAAGAACACCCTAGCCTTAGATGTGCAAGATGATCATGTTACTCTCACTAGCACCCTCAAGATATGCAATATCTCCTCTTAATGCTCTCCTCTTTTTCTCTTGGACCTTACCAAATGCTCTCAGGTATTCCACTAGCCAAGAGAGGTCTCCAAGATCCAAGCAACAAAGTTATATAGGCTTTCAACCTCCAACTAGTCGTTGCTCCATGAAATCAACTTCCTGGGCATACTGACCAGACTGTCCGGTCACTGCAGTCTTCAGCTCCAACGGCTCTGCTCCTCAGCTGACTTCTACTCACTGGACCGTACGGTCAGTTGACCGGACCGTCCGGTCCGTTTCTCTCTCCAGTCGACATTTTGGCGCAGCTTCCTCTCTGTCCTGTGCGAGGCCATACAGACCGGATCCTTCGGTCTGTAGACTGGACTGTCTGGTCACTATGGCTCTTAGTACAGATAGATTCCTCGTTGCCCGCTGTAAGTCCCAGATAAAACCTCTTAGTGACTGTACAGTCCGGTCACCTCTGACGCCTCTGTCCGGTCACTTCGTCCAGAAGCTAAAACTCCTCGTCCTTGCTTGACTTCGTTTTCTGGCTTCTTCGAATAGCTCTTTGGCTTCTCCATTGTCACCTAGTGCCTGTGATTTCACTAAGCATTCATGCACATCACCGACTAGACATGACCTAAGAGAAATGACCTAGACCCCCTTGATAGTCCGTTTTTTCTTAGGGACTCAAAGCCCGAACAACTAGACAAGTGTTCCCAACACTTGCTCCATAGTTTGCCCTTAGCCTTGATCCATCTTCATCAACCCTTGAACTCTATCAAGCTCATCAAGCCTCCATGCTTGTGATCATTGTCATCAATCGCCAAGACCGCCGTCAACAATCATCATAAGGTAGAAAAGGTTTCCTACACGGACAACTCACGTGTAGACATTAGTCATATTTTATGTTTGTCATTCATGACCAAAATATTCATACCTTGGGGTGACCTCAATGGTCATGATCTTTACAAACTGGATTATGCTTTTGGTCCAAATAAAAACAGAACAGAACATAGGTTCAATTGGATTATGCAACATCATAACTGTTGCTCCAATATGTCATACTAAAGCATTAAAAAGTTCCAACATTCGTACACTTGGTCCAACATTTCAAACTAAAGCATGTTATTGCAACATCGATATACTTAGTTTGAACAAAAATAGTTAAACTGAAGCATTGTTGTTTTTTGTGGAGTTAATTTTCACACAATCCTCCTTTGCCGCTTGGTAAGAGTTGAAGTGCTTTTGATGCGCTAAGATGAGCTACCTCCCCCCATGTCCACCACAACTCCACTACATATGCATGACATGTTTAGCATAGTCTTTATTGACATAGTTAAACAAGACATATTCAACATAGTATATTTGAAACGACTTTAGGTTGTTACCTCTTTAGTATACTTGTTGTTGGGTTTGTTGTTGGTTCTTCTGAAGGGAACCAACTTTTAGTGCAATTCTTCGTTGGTTGTCTCTTCCTAAAGACAGCAAATGGTCAAAATAAGTAATTTAGTATGTTAAGAATAAATAAAAATAGATAAAAACATATACATTCGCTTACCTTTTCTTTGTTCCATTGAATTCACATTTATAGCTACTTTGCCTATGTCCTAATAGACCACATTTTGAGCACTGGGTGCGGCCTTTAATCCATTTCCTTTCTCTCTCAGTCTTCATTCCCAGGTTAGTACATCTCTTCTTACTACCAGAACCACCTTCAAGAGCACCTTTGATTCTATTTTTTCTTTGATGGCCAACACTTCTTTTACCAAGTGGTGCACCTATTTCACTTGATAGGTCAAGTTTGGCCACTATGATCTATCAAGAAGTAGTTCTATTAGTCTCTTGTATGCATTCTTGAACCTTTCCACAGAATAGTACTCATTCACAAAGCTCCCCTGCTTCACATCCCTTACTGGTTGTCTAGTTATAAGAGTCAAAGCATGCTGACATGGCTTACTAGTGTTGCCACTCTTCACATGTGCACTCATGCAAGTAAGCTTTAACAACGTGTCATACATTAGCACGGTCATGTCAACTACTTGTGCAGCATAATGATCACCTTGTACAACCTTCAAGTGACCAAGACCCCTAGTTTGTGCCTTCAAGATATGTAGGATAGCTAGTAGTATGTTACCTTCAAGCCTTTGTCCATAAAATCATTATCATCTCCCTCAACTTATCAGCTAGCTCAGAAATAGGATAGTCTCTAATTTCTTTGATCCACTTGTTAAAAACCTCAACTATATTGTTGGTGACATAATCACACTTGATGGCCGGATCAAAGCCAGTTCTCATCCACTTGAGTTTGTGCCATGTCTCCATTCCTTTGCACCTGGATCAGATTTGACTATAGATAAGTGATGGTCATGCACTTCTTTCTTATATGTCCTCGCAGCAACATACATATGTTCTTTGGATGGACATTTTCTTTTACTGTAATTGTCCATAAGGTGTTTCAAGCACTCTCTCTGTTCTGCCATGGGGAATACATACTTAATAGCATTTTCCAACCCTTTACAAGCCTTGTGCAGCTCTGTCATGAACCACATCCAATTATCCTCTATTTCAGAATCAACAAACCCATATGCAACACGATACATCCAATTATGGCCGTCAACACTATTAGCTGCAGCTAACTGATTTCTCCATCTCCTAGATGGAGCAGTAGCATCTATGCTAAGATAAGGCCTGCACCCCTCAAGGAAACCCTCAATGCAAGGACCAAGTGCACAGAAGAACCTACAAAAATAAGGTAGACCATCTGCTACCTTAACATCAATTTCGAGGACAATGTTAGGCATTCTACTCATTATCTCAGCTTTCCAACTATAAAGTAAGCCAAAACTCACTTCCCAGCTGCCAAATAAATCTTTGCAAGCCTTTTCCAATCCCCTCCAAATTGTGTCGTAGCCAATCACACACTTGTGATCATCTTGGAACGTGATTTGCATGGCCCTTGACCCCATATCAGGGGTGTTCTTAAGAATAGAAACTACCTTTGAAGCTACCCACTTGGCACTAGGTGTAGTCTTTTTCTTCCTCATGCTAGACGTACAAGTGTGACCCAGACACCATTTAGTCACCTACAGGAAAATATCACCACCAATGAGCTAATCATAATATTTGAACAAAGAAAAGGCTAAAGATAAAAATATTAGCATGATAGTTTCTCCACCCTCGACTTCTGGTCGACCATGTGTTGACGGTCCTTAAATGCAAAATATGACCGTCGTTTACCCGCAAGAATCACACAATTTGATCACCACCTTAGTGGTAGGAATTTATTGCTAATTATTTCCACAAGTTTTGGTGACTTTGTGTATGCAGGTAGCAACCCATGGAGTTTAAATAAAATTCAAGGAAATTCAAGGAGAAAGCACACTTCCGGCCAATCAGGAGCAAGCACACGGATTAAGGAGCCCACCTTCAGCACTTAACCAACGTAACTCCCTGTAATACCGCGCAAACCAACGTCAGGGCCCACAGGACAGCCACCTGGAGAAAGCACAGGCCAGGAGGGGCCACCCCCAGGTCGGCCGACCTGGTCAGGTCGGGCGACCTGGCCTGGCGCCCTTTCCGCCTGGCCTTCCACGTGTAGGCTCCAGAGGACTCCCTGATGGCGGTTTGGGGGGATTCCGTGGCGGTTACTCCTCTGAAACCGACGTTAGGAGGCTATAAATA
Source organism: Eleusine indica (assembly GCA_030378355.1). Lineage (NCBI taxonomy): Eukaryota > Viridiplantae > Streptophyta > Magnoliopsida > Poales > Poaceae > Eleusine > Eleusine indica. The sequence continues at coordinate 37,379,425 of CM059498.1, read as the reverse complement.
GAGGGTGAGGGCCTTCACTCCAACACACACTCAAGATTGAAGATTTAGTGCTCCTCTTGCAAAGGCCAAGTGCTACTTAGCTAGTGCTTAGATTAGGAAGAGAGTGGAGTAGAGTTCGGAGGAGGCTTGGGCTTGTCTTCGCCTTCTCCACGCTTGTACTTCGACGACATTTGCCAATCATAGTAAGTGTCGAGATTTCCCCTCTTGTAGTTTACTTTTTACTTTAATTAAGTTATAGTTCTAGCTTGTGAGCTCGTTCATCGCTCTAAGTTCTTAGGGTGCCTTAGCCTGAATATTCGTTGCTAGAAGGTTAAGGTAGTAATCGATCGCATAGACGTGGTGTCTAGGCAGGAGGTTACCTTTGATTATTCGTTAGTCTACTGGTTCGTTGAGGTAGGCGGCAAGTGGTGACAGCTCTGTCCGTCCTCTGAAATCCTCCCTGCTAGGCTAGCGCGTAGGCTCTTGGCGGAAGTCGCCTGTGGATGCAGGGGTAAGTCCGTGCCCAACGCGAGCAAACTAGAGCATAGCTTAGTTAACGTAGGAACCTGACTCTTGGGACATCCTCTCTGTCCTCTGCCTGACTTAATCAATCTCTGTGTCCTTGGGTGATTTAGTCCAACGATAGACACACACGTTCCTCGTGATTCGATACCCCAGAATACTCTGGGTGAAGTGCTACATCGGTCTTCCGTGCGCTTGCGGATTTATTCGTAGACGTAAGAAAAACCAACAAGCATTTCTGGCGCCGTTGCCGGGGAACGGTTGCTGTTTTATCCGCGGACCCTAGTCACCCTCGTATCCCTTTTTATCTTTCTTTTATTTCTTTCCTTATCCCTACCATGGAGCAACCTTCTATCCAATCCTTCTCTGCTCCAAGGGGCGAGTTCTACGAGCCACCTTCATCTTCAAAACCAATCCTTTCTGATGGCTTCGAACTCCGCCCAGGCTTTATAGCCATGGTTCAGGCACAACCTTTCTCGGGGGTAGAAAACGAAAACCCACACCATCACCTGTGAGAATTTGAGCAATTGTGCTCGTGCATCCAAATCAGGGGTATGACACAAGAGACTCTCAAGTGGAAATTGTTTCCCTTTTCTCTTATAGAGAGGGCGAAGCAATGGTACACTCACACGGCAGAAAGCACGAATGGTGACTGGAAAGAGCTCCGGGACAAATTTTGTCTTGCGTTCTTCCCAATGTCACGAATCGTTTCTCTCCGTAGAGAGGTCTTCAACTTCGAGCAGACCGAGAAAGAATCCTTAGGCACAGCTTGGGCTAGGTTCTCGCTTTTAGTACCCTTTTCTGCCCCCTCATCCTCAGCTCTAAAGCCCAAAACATCATACAATAGCTCATCGCTAGGGTTTTGTAACCTCATCAAGTGTTTCAATAATTTATAAAGCATCCCAATAAATTGAACCAACCTCATCGATGGCATTATTCATAGATGTTTCAATTGCACCATCAATAAAAGCAAGCCTATAACAAAATTAATAGCTGCATTATTCCAATTTTCATACAAGCACTACCTAAAATCAGCTTTATTCCAAAAGTCATATATAATACCTATCGTGTGCAGCAGCAGCAGCAGTGGGAAGTAGGTCGAGCTCTTGCTTGGCCGTGAGTAAAAAAGGCGTTGGAGCCTTGTGATGAGGACATCACTCCTATGGATACACACAACACTCCTCCAAATCTGGACTTGCAAGATCCAATGACTAGAGCTCGTGCACGACAACTAAATTTAGAGGTGAGCTCGTTCCTACGTTCTTCGCTATATGTTACTTTTGAGAATGGTTTGCTACCTAATGATTATTTTATGATTAGAAACCATGGAGAGGACCAGGAGATGATGGGAGAAGGAGTTGGGAACGTGGAGGACCAGCAAGGGCTTGGAAGCCAAAGTGGAGGCCCAATCAAAACCGACTTCGAGTCTGTTTCGGGGCCTAGGACCAGTCTGTGCTAAAACGGTCGCCCAGGATGCATACGGACTCGGATTTGGACGTTCTACATATGCACGGAAAGCTAAGGAGAAGACCTTTCCAATGCCGCCAGCCTCATGTCAAAATTCATCCGGAGTCATCGGGAATCATCAAAACAAGAGAGAGTCCAGAATCTGTGTCGGTGCTGCGTCGCCTATACCACTAGCCTAGCGGGGAGGATTTCAAAGGACGGACAGGGCTGTCACCACCTGCCACCTACCTCAACGAACCAGTAGACTAACGAATAATCAAAGGTAACCTCCTGCCTAGACACCACGTCTATGCGATCGATTACTACCTTAACCTTCTAGCAACGAATATTCAGGCTAAGGCACCCTAAGAACTTAGAGCGATGAACGAGCTCACAAGCTAGAACTATAACTTAATTAAAGTAAAAAGTAAACTGCAAGAGGGGAAATCTCGACACTTACTATGATTGGCAAATGTCGTCGAAGTACAAGCGTGGAGAAGGCGAAGACAAGCCCAAGCCTCCTCCGAACTCTACTCCACTCTCTTCCTAATCTAAGCACTAGCTAAGTAGCACTTGGCCTTTGCAAGAGGAGCACTAAATCTTCAATCTTGAGTGTGTGTTGGAGTGAAGGCCCTCACCCTCTATTTATAGCCTCCTAACGTCGGTTTCAGAGGAGTAACCGCCACGGAATCCCCCCAAACCGCCATCAGGGAGTCCTCTGGAGCCTACACGTGGAAGGCCAGGCGGAAAGGGCGCCAGGCCAGGTCGCCCGACCTGACCAGGTCGGCCGACCTGGGGGTGGCCCCTCCTGGCCTGTGCTTTCTCCAGGTGGCTGTCCTGTGGGCCCTGACGTTGGTTTGCGCGGTATTACAGGGAGTTACGTTGGTTAAGTGCTGAAGGTGGGCTCCTTAATCCGTGTGCTTGCTCCTAGCACTAGCCTAGCGGGGAGGATTTCAAAGGACGGACAGGGCTGTCACCACCTGCCGCCTACCTCAACGAACCAGTAGACTAACGAATAATTGATGCAAATCAGTCACCCAAGTACCATACTTGCATGACCAAAGAGCACTCTGCCCCTCCGCGATTACTATTAACGAGGCAGAGCTACCGTACGAATACGATCACCAAACCCATGCTATACTTTATCAGCTAAAACTAAGCATAGAGACTATAACATATAAACTAGACTATAGTGACGGTATATAACTAGCATGACAATAGTAGTATAATAAATATAAACTACTATCACACAAGTAGACTATACTATCACATATATGGATCACAATATCAAACAAGAAACTCATGACCCAAGCACAACTATATAGAATATATATATATATTGATAAGAGCAAAGTCTTACAAAAGGGAAAAGATACAAGAGCCATACCAATTCCGAGTGAAGACTTGGGACTAGAGAGCTCTAGACTCAGCCTAACTCCACTAAAACTCCAAGAACTACTACTAGCAAGAGAGAAATGCTTCTTGTGGTGTGTGTTGAGTGTGAAGGCACACCCTCCTATTTATAGCCTCAATAGGTCGGCAAGGGAGAGTAACCGCCACGGAAGGCACCTCAAACCGCCATCAGGAGTCGCGGAGGAGCCAACACGTGGAAGCCCTGGCGGAGAGGGCGCCCGGCCAGATCGACCGACCTGACCAGGTCGGCCGACCTGGGGGTGGCCCCTCCTGGCCTGTGCTTTCTCCAGGTGGCTGTCCTGTGGGCCCTGACGTTGGTTTGCGCGGTATTACAGGGAGTTACGTCGGTTAAGTGCTGAAAATGGGCCCTTCAATCCGTGTGACGTCCATGTGGCACTCTCTGATTGGTCGAAAGTGTGTTTTCTTGCCTTTTGAGGTGTTTCCTTCACATTTCCTCCTGCATGCACAAAGTTCTCCAAGTACAAGTGGAACTATATTATTGTGATAAAACATGCGTGTATGAAATGCCAAATTCTCCTTTATTTGAGTATAGTTGACGGTTGAAAATGGTACTTAACAGCCGTCAACAAACTCCCCCAAGCTTACCCTTTGCTCGTCCCGAAGCAAAGATAAACTTAAGTTGTTGATCAGGAGTTGCTACAATGTCCTACTCCTCAATAATACTATGCGCACAACAAAGTACTCTTCCTAGAATTAAATATGTTGGCACATAACTTACCCATTTACCTCGATCCATGGGGCTTTTACACCTCATTGTCTTGGGCGGTTGAGAGATAGAACAATTGCAGGGCACCAATCACTTGCTCTAGATTCCGCTATATTATTCCGGAGGTTTTCAAAAGATTTTGAAAATAAAAACCAAGTTCCTCAAATGATTCTCTCGGATCACTCAATATGTGTATGATTCCTCACCAAGGCAAAGTGTTGCCTGTAATCACCTACTTCTAAATAAGGCTTTATGTGGAGCTCAAGGTAGGGATATATGAGGCACTCATGTTCACATAATATTGCTATGTCAAAAGACCGGATCCAAGAAAAACATCAATTCAAACAATCTTGATCAAGATGTGCAAGTGTGTGGGAGAACGGAGGAATGGTGGATGGGAAGAAATAACTCCTTTTTGAATTTTCCTTCTCTCTTTTGGAGTTTCTAGGCTATGGCTATCTTTTGCTTGCTCTCTTTTTTGAGCATTTTTTTTTCTTTTCTTTTCTTTTTTTTTTTTTTGCATAGCCATAGTCCTAGTTTGCAATGAATACTTTGAGAGAGGAATTTTGCAATGGATATATGGAGTGTTTCTTTGGATGGATGGATGGATAGTGGCTTTCTTCCGGTGTAGAAGAATAGCTCACGGTGGATATGGTGGATATGGTGGATGCTATCTTCTTGATTTAGAAGGATAGCTCATGGCGGTGGATGTGTGTATATGATCTTGATCAAGAAAGAATGAAAAGAGTTCTACTAGGGTCACAACAATTTTGACTAAGCTCAATGTGAAACAAGCAGCATATGTGTAAAGGTTTTCAAATGTAAACACTACATATGGCTGTGGTGGAAATTTCATCATTGAGGAACTTATCAATTTGTCATTTTGAAAAATAAAACTCCGGAATTCAAGCTTTACGTTGAGCAAGATCATAGCAGCCCTATCTATCATATCATACCTCTCAACAACTTAGAACTAGAGAATGCATATGCTACCCACAAGATTCAAGTTCAAGGCAAGATTTACCAACAAACCTAACTCTTGAGAGAGTACTAAGTTGTAAACTAGCATTAGAGAGGAATAAAGGACAGAGCAACTATTCATCATCTCAACATAGGAAAATTATACACATTCATACCGCGCATGAAAAAGGGAAATATTTTTGTTCTTTTTATATTTTGCAAATTTTTTATGGATTTTCAGATTTAGCAAATGCAAGAAAAAAAAAGGGAAGGGGAAAGATACAAGTTACCGTGAGAAGGGAGGTCCTCCCCCAAGCTTGTTCTTGCTCATATCTGCTGGTTCGGGTCGTAGCCTTGGGAGCGGAAGAAGGCATCCCAATTGCTCTGATTCTGAGCCATCATCGCGTTCAGCTGGTGGAATTGGTTGTCGCTGAAATTCTGCCATTGCTGGGTGTCGGCGACATGTTGCGTGAGAGTTTGTTGCATGCTCTCGGTGCGCAAATCAATGTTGTTCACCCTCCTTGTCAACTCGGCCATCCCATAGTTGAGTTCACAGAACCCACGGGATGAGAATGACCGAGTGGCAAAGGATGGCGGTCCGCTTGAACTTGATGACGTCTGCATGGGGTAATCGTACTGAGATTCCCATGCTCCGGCCTGCCATGTTGATGCACCCGCCTCGTCTTGTGGCGGGGGCTGCTCCCATACCGGATCTCCGGTCGGAGTGTGAAACTCCGGTGTAGGCTCCATATGCCTACGGGAACGTGTCGGTCGCCCTGAAACACTATGCCTGCGAACTTCTCCCACTGGCTCAAGTGGGAGGGTTAGTGCCCAACAGTGATACAAACGAAGACCCGGGTTAGGTAACGGGAATTCATTTGTATACCCGGGAAAGTGATAGATCAAGGTATTATTTGGACCATGTTTCAAAGTATGTCCTTGCACAAAATAGTCCTCGCCTAGAAATTCTCTATCTACCGTCAAATATTCAACATGAACATTCTCAAGCAGACCACACTTCTGCGCAATGCGAGTAACTAAAGAGGTGCACTCAATTGGTCCTGTCAACTTTATATTGTCTAACCATTGATCAATCATGCATTCCGCGGGTGACACCCTAATTTTCTTAACCATGGCATAAAGTATTTTCAATTCATCTTGCCGGACAACCCTAATGTCACCTCGAGGAAACAAGGTCATAGCCAACCACACATGCATAAATCTAAGTGTAGGATTATGGATGGCACTTGTTCTAGGCTTGGGACCCCACTCGTTTCCGGAAATCTTTTTCCAAAAACTTTCTTTATGGAACCCCTTTAGCGCTTTATCTAAGTCTAGCCTACATTTAGGATTTAGACCTAGCATAGCATGAAGATCACCCCATGTGACCAAGCGCTTTTGCCCAAACAAGCGAAAAGAAATGCCTTCATCATATTTCCTAAGGGTGCATAAAAACTGCATAGTAAGCAAACGAGAACCCGGCTCATCTACTTCTACGAAATTTAGCCAACCCATAGTGCGAAAAATAGAGGCAAATTCTTCTCTCATACCTATTTTCTCGAGGAAGTCCGGATCGAAGCGTCGGGTGTGGGCGAATGGCCGTTCTCTCATGAGCGCGATGGCTTGGCCCTCGCGGTCGTCCTTGATGTCGAGATGCTCCTCGGTGATGAGCAAGGCCGGCCTTTCCTCCGGAATTTCAGCTTCGGGGTCACCATGCCCCGGACTTGGTGTGAGCTCGACGGAGGATGCTTGACCCGTGCTTGCACGAGTGCTTTTTCTCCGCTTGATTCCGGCGACTTGCTTCATTCGGTTGAACATGGCTGCACACAAGAACAAACACAAGACAAGAACAAAAACAAGATCGAACAAGTGTTCAGGTGAGCGTTAGTGAAAACGACAAACCCGAGCTTCTCCGAAATTGGTTTTCTTCTCACAACAACTTGCAAATGCACTAAAACAGAGGGGAAATATTTTTTTTTTGGGTTTTTGGGCTGTAGTAAAGTTGAAGAACACGAAATTTTGGGAGAGCAACAAGTGAGCAAAGGAGGGGAGTGAAAGATGAGCTTGGAATGGTGAAGCTCCTCCTCCTGGGCGGTTTTTATAGCCAAGGAAGCAAGATGGCCGTTAGAAAGGAACAGAGCAACGGCCATATAGCCGGTTGGAGAAAGGAGCACAGGAAAAGGTGGGGCCAGGGGGTCGGCCGACCTCACCAGGTCGGCCGACCTGGCAGGTGGGCCTCCTGGCAGCCCCCTTTTTCCTATGTGTTCCCCAACGGCTAGGGGATTTGTCCCCTGCTGCCTTTTTGCTCAAAAAGCTCGACAAAAAATCTTTTCAAAATGGAAAGCCCAAAAACCTATTTCAAAAATGCAAATGAGTTTTGAAAAATTCCAAGGTGGCTGGAAAAATTCAAAAATGCAGAAATGCAGTGGTCGGGAAAAATCAAAATGTGGTGGAAAGCAAATATGCAATTAAAAGAGCAAATATGGATAACTACCGGTTTAACCTCCCGGCGAGAATTCACCTTTTAAAGTCCGACGAGCGGGACTTTTCTCCGGCGTTCAGCTCGATCAAGCGTTGTCCGGTCCCGGAGATAAAGACACGGATGATGCTTCTTGTTTCACTCGCCACACCTTCTTGGTCTTTGTTGCGGTCGGTGGCTTCTCGGGCTTCGGAGGCTGCGGTTTTGCAGGCTTCACAGCCTGTTTATTTGCAGACCTCGGAGGTTGCTGCCTTGTGGACTTCGGAGGCTGTTGCTTAATGTGTCACCTTTGCCTCCTTGCCTTCATCAGTTGTTGCTGTGCAACCTTTTCCTTCTCAAGGAAGTTCTTCATGAATGTGATGAGGCTGTCCTTCTTCTTTCAGGAAACGGCATGAGGTTCGTGTCATAGAACTCATGTGGGGCCGTTTTCCTGGGCGGCAGTTCTTCTTCTTCTGCCGGCTTCTCAGCTGATGTGTCCTTTCCTGCATGGTTAGGGTATGGCGGATCCCGAGTGGACTTACCTCCTCTCGTGGTAACCGCATTAACATTTTCTAAGGGGGTCTCGGGTTGCCCCGGGATTTTCCCCGACTCAGCAGTAGGAACAGCAGCAGCTAACTGAGCTAATTGGGTTTCTATCATTTTATTAAAGCTCAGCTGATTCTTGAGAGCAGAGGAAACACCCTCTATCTTAGTGTGGATGCTCTCAAGAGTCCTATCAGTGGTGGCAAGCTTTTTACTGATGTTATCATTAACCTTAGCTTGACTGAGCACCAGATCTTTCAAGGAGGGCTGATCATAACCAGAATTAAAACCAGAGAAGTTGCCAGAGTTACCTCCTTGGTAGTTGGGACGTGGTGGCCCCCAACTTTGACCTCCTTGTGGACGGTAGCCGTTGTTGTTGTTGTTGCCCATGAACATTGCGTCCTCACGGGTCTCAGGGCAGTCACTGCCCGAGTGTCCCGTGTGGCCACAGACCTCGCAAGTCATACGAGCGTCTAGGGCTTTCACTTCTCCATTGGCTTGGTCGTCCATCTTCTTCATGAGAAGGTCAATCCTGGCGGCGAGCATGTCAACCTCCTTGACGGAGTGCATGCCTCGCTGGCGAGGTTGGAGGCGCTCTTCATTCCAACCTTGGTTGGACACCATCTTCTCGATCAAATCTTTTGCCTTGCTCACAGTGAGCGAGAAGAAGGCTCCACCAGCAGCAGCGTCGAGGTGGTCGCGGGCCGACGGAGTAAGCCCGTTGTAGAAGTTCTGGATGATCAACCAATCATCCATCCCTTGCTGGGGACATGCCAGGATGTACTCCTGGAGCCTCTCCCATGCCTCAGGAATCGACTCCTTCGACTCTTGCTGGAAGCTTGAGATCCTTCCGCGGAGGGCATTGGTCTTGCCCAGCGGGAAGAACTTTGCAAGGAACGCAGCTGAACACTTCTCCCAAGTGTTCACAGCTTCAGGGTTTGCGTAGAACCACTGTCTCGCTCTCCCAAGGAGAGAGAACGGGAACAGTCGAAGGCGAACAGCGTCGGGGGTGACGTCCTTCATTTTGAACGTGTTGCAAATCTCCAGGAATTGCTGGAGATGAGCACTAGCGTCCTCATTGGCTTTCCCACAGAATGGGCTAGCCTGCACCATGGTGATGAGACCGGTCTTGATCTCGAAGTTCGCATCTCCCACATTGCCAGCTGGTCCCGTAGGGATGTTGGCAGCGGAGGGAGCGGAGAACTCGCGGAGGGTCTTGTCGGCCATTTGCTCAGAGCTTGATGGTGCGGGAATGACAGGTTCGATTGGCCGAGTCTCCTTACGAGGAGGGGTGAGCCTAGCTCGTGTCCTTCTCAGGAGTGACTCAGGATCTTCAGTGAAGTTTGTCGGCAAGTCGAAACCAGTCATACACTACCCTGTTTTCTTACAAAATGCAGAAAACAAAGCAAGGTTAACCTGCTTAGGAGATAGCCTTAATAATTGCAACACTACTATATACATTAGTAATTTTTCTTAATCATACGCCTTCCCCGGCAACGGCGCCAGAAATGCTTGTTGACTTTTGCTAAGCCATATTAATAAATCATCCCCGGCAACGGCGCCAGAAATGCTTGTTGACTTTTGCTAAGCCATATTAATAAATCATTCTCGGCACGGGGCCAGAAACGGTTCACTAATATGTCCCAGAGTCAAGTAGGTAAAATCCGCAAGCGCACGGAGAATACCGCTGTAGCATTTCACCCGGAAGTATTCAGGGTATCGTATTTGTTTATCCCAAAGGAAGGTTATGATCAAGAAGCGTTACTAACATATAACATCATGTTAACAATTAGCAAGGATATCTAACCAAGACAGGCGGGTACATGATAATAACCGGGTAGTGTGACACACACAGAAGATTCCTACTAAATAAATAAAGTCTAGTGGAGGAAAGACTAGGCTAAGCTACTCCTACTATACATTCCTATACAGTTGCATAGCCTAAGTAGAATACATACAGACCCACACTCAGGTTCAGCAGTCAATAGTATAGCACTTCAGGCACGGACTTACCCCTGCATCCACAGGCGACTTCCGCCAAGAGCCTACGCACTAGCCTAGCGGGGAGGATTTCAAAGGACGGACAGGGCTGTCAACACCTGTCGCCTACCTCAACGAACCAGTAGACTAACGAATAATTGATGCAAATCAGTCACCCAAGTACCATACTTGCATGACCAAAGAGCACTCTGCCCCTCCGCGATTACTATTAACGAGGCAGAGCTACCGTACGAATACGATCACCAAACCCATGCTATACTTTATCAGCTAAAACTAAGCATAGAGACTATAACATATAAACTAGACTATAGTGACGGTATATAACTAGCATGACAATAGTAGTATAATAAATATAAACTACTATCACACAAGTAGACTATACTATCACATATATGGATCACAATATCAAACAAGAAACTCATGACCCAAGCACAACTATATAGAAAATATATATATATTGATAAGAGCAAAGTCTTACAAAAGGGAAAAGATACAAGAGCCATACCAATTCCAAGTGAAGACTTGGGACTAGAGAGCTCTAGACTCAGCCTAACTCCACTAAAACTCCAAGAACTACTACTAGCAAGAGAGAAATGCTTCTTGTGGTGTGTGTTGAGTGTGAAGGCACACCCTCCTATTTATAGCCTCAATAGGTCGGCAAGGGAGAGTAACCGCCACGGAAGGCACCTCAAACCGCCATCAGGAGTCGCGGAGGAGCCAACACGTGGAAGCCCAGGCGGAGAGGGCGCCCGGCCAGATCGGCCGACCTGACCAGGTCGGCCGACCTGGGGGTGGCCCCTCCTGGCCTGTGCTTTCTCCAGGTGGCTGTCCTGTGGGCCCTGACGTTGGTTTGCGCGGTATTACAGGGAGTTACGTCGGTTAAGTGCTGAAAATGGGCCCTTCAATCCGTGTGACGTCCATGTGGCACTCTCTGATTGGTCGAAAGTGTGTTTTCTTGCCTTTTGAGGTGTTTCCTTCACATTTCCTCCTGCATGCACAAAGTTCTCCAAGTACAAGTGGAACTATATTATTGTGATAAAACATGCGTGTATGAAATGCCAAATTCTCCTTTATTTGAGTATAGTTGACGGTTGAAAATGGTACTTAACAGCCGTCAACAGAGGTTCATTCATACACAAAACGGTCTCAGAAGGAAGAACCATCCTAGAACGCATTCTAGAAAATACCTCTTTCCTTGAGCCCACCAAACCCCCCTGCGAAGAAGCTACGCCGAGCCAGGAGACTCTCCAGCTAGCCGAATCTGACCCTGCTTCTTGCACATCTCAAGACTTAGCTAGTGAGCCTCCTCCTGAACCAGGAAATTCGGATGATGAAGAAATTCAGCCGTCCGAATTCCCTTTCATCATCGAGGATGATCTTTTCAAAGATTTCGGTAACACCTCGATGTATGCCATCCAACGAAAGCCTCAAACACCAGTTCCTTCCCCTGAACCTATAGAAGAACAATTCCTTAGGGACTCAGTGAAAGAACTAACAGCCATCATGAGTGATGAGTGGTCCCGAGAAAATGAGCAATGTTCCGAACTTGTTCGGATTATCTCATCCTCTACTACCATTCCTTGTATGGTTAGAGGCAGAGCTGTGGATGTATGGTATAATCCCGCCGTAGGAATAAACATCGTTTCCGACTCCTTTGCCTTTGAGGTATTAGGAGACGAACCTCTGCTTCCTACGCAAAAGACCTTGAAAAGCCCTACCGGAGCCATCCTAGAAGGTTACGGGATTCTAAACAATGTGTCGATACGACACAAAGACGCTGAGGCCCTTCTGAACTTTCATGTCTTTGAGGTCCCAAGCTTTGATGTCCTCATCGGGCTTCCTTTAGAAAAACTCTTTACGGCAGCCTCATCCGGTAACCTCAGTGTCAACATCGGAGGAAAGGCCCTCTCAATCCCAATCTCCCGTTCGCGAAACACCATCGCTGAATCTCCTGATGAGAGAGACCTAACCGAAGAGGTGAAAGTGATTTCCCCTTTCGACCCTCCTGATACCCTCCTTGACCAAGACGCCGATCTTTTTACAGAAGAGGAGGATGATCTACAGGAAACTCTCGAGCTTCCGGAAGATGAACCACCGACTCGACCTCCCATCGAGTTAAAAACCTTACCCCCTGGCCTACGCTATGCTTTCCTACATGGTGACACGGAGTCCCCTGTCATCATTAGTGATAAGCTTTCGGAGGAGGAAACCAAGAAGCTGATCTCTGTCTTAGAGAAACATCGCTCTGTCTTTGGGTACTCCCTCCAAGACCTAAAGGGAATTAGTCCCACTCTCTGCACCCATCGCATCCCTCTTGACCCCGAGAGTACACCTTCTAGGGAACCTCAGAGGAGGTTAAATAATGCTATGCGCGAGGTTGTGAAGAAGGAAGTTCTAAAACTTCTGCATTCAGGGATCATATATCCCGTACCTCATAGTGAGTGGGTGAGCCCGGTACAAGTAGTGCCGAAGAAGGGAGGTATGACGGTCGTTAAGAATGATAAGAACGAGCTTATTCCCCAACGTACCGTCACGGGATGGAGGATGTGTATCGATTACAGAAAACTCAACAAGGCAACAAAGAAGGATCATTTCCCGCTGCCCTTCATCGATGAGATGTTAGAGCGGTTGGCAAACCATTCCTTCTTCTGTTTCCTTGATGGGTATTCTGGTTATCATCAGATTCCTATCCATCCCGATGATCAGAGTAAGACCACCTTCACGTGCCCGTATGGAACATATGCCTACCGTAGGATGTCTTTTGGGTTGTGTAATGCACCCGCCTCTTTCCAACGGTGTATGATGTCCATATTCTCGGACATGATCGAGGAAATCATGGAAGTCTTCATGGATGACTTCTCAGTCTATGGGAAGACCTTCGATCACTGTCTCGAGAACTTGGACAGGGTCTTGACTCGATGCCAAGAAAAGGACCTGGTACTTAATTGGGAAAAGTGCCACTTTATGGTCCGAGAAGGCATAGTGCTAGGGCACTTAGTGTCCGAGAGAGGGATCGAGGTGGATAAGGCGAAAATAGAAGTTATCGAGCAACTTCCACCTCCGATCAACGTCAAGGGTATTCGTAGCTTTTTGGGGCATGCTGGGTTCTATCGACGATTCATCAAAGACTTTTCGAAAATCGCTAGACCCCTCACCAACCTCTTAGCTAAGGATGCGCCTTTTGACTTTGATAATGAGTGCTTGAAATCTTTTCATCTCTTGAAAAATGCACTCATCTCAGCTCCCATCATCCAACCCCCTGACTGGAAGCTGCCCTTTGAAATCATGTGCGATGCTAGTGACTATGCCGTAGGGGCCGTTCTCGGCCAAACTAAGGACAAGAAGCATCACGCAATAGCCTACGCTAGCAAAACCTTGACAGGAGCACAGCTCAACTACGCTACCACAGAAAAGGAGCTCCTGGCTGTGGTTTTTGCTATCGATAAGTTTAGATCTTATTTAGTTGGAGCAAAGGTAATTGTTTACACTGATCATGCTGCACTAAAGTACCTGCTCACTAAAAAAGATGCTAAACCAAGGCTCATCAGATGGATCCTCTTACTCCAAGAATTTGATCTTGAAATAAAAGATAAGAAAGGAGTAGAGAATTCCGTAGCAGATCCTCTATCTCGTATGCAAGTCACTAACATGCAGGAACTACCAATCAACGACTTCCTACGAGATGATATGCTGTTAAAGGTTGCGGACTCCACACCCTGGTATGCAGATATCGTGAATTTCATGGTTACAGGGTATGTTCCGCCGGGGGAAAACCGAAAGAAGCTGGCCTATGAAAGTAGGCGACACCTTTGGGATGACCCATTCCTCTACAGGGTCTGTGCTGATGGTCTGTTGCGGCGATGCATCCCCACCATTGAGGGTGCACAGATAATTGAGAAGTGCCATGCAGCTCCGTACGGAGGACACTACGGCGTGTACCGGACGCAAGCAAAAATCTGGCAAAGTGGTTTCTATTGGCCGACGATGTATGAGGACACCAAGGAGTACATCAGGAGGTGCAGGAGATGCCAGAATCATGGAGGAATCTCATCTCGCAACGCGATGCCCTTGACATACAACCTGCAAGTCGAACTTTTCGACGTCTGGGGCATCGATTTCATGGGACCCTTCCCAAGGTCCTATGATTGCGAGTATATCCTGGTGGCAGTCGACTACGTGTCAAAGTGGGTTGAAGCATTGCCATGCAGAGCTGCAGATGCAAAGAACGCACGGAAGATGTTCTATGAGATCATTTTCCCACGCTTTGGGGTACCAAGGATGGTGATTAGTGATGGAGGTTCACACTTCACGGACAAAGGATTCCGACACTTCCTGAGGGAACTCGGTTCCGACCACAACATTGCTACTCCATACCACCCCCAGACCAGCGGTCAGGCAGAGTCCTCGAACAAGCAAATCAAGAACATCCTGCAGAAAACAGTGGAGGAAATGGGATCGGGATGGAAGAACAAGTTGCCAGATGCACTATGGGCATATCGCACTGCATACAAGACCCCCATAGGCATGTCTCCATTCCAGCTGGTCTACGGCAAGACTTGCCATCTGCCGGTAGAACTGGAACACAAGGCATACTGGGCAATAAAGAAGTGGAATATGGATTCCAAAGAAGCAGGAAGGCACAGGATGAAGCAAATTTCTGAGCTGGAGGAATGGAGAGAAAAGGCGTATCACAGTGCCAGGATCTATAAAGAAAAGACCAAGAAATGGCACGACAAAAGGATACAGCCAAAGGAGTTCAACCCTGGAGACAAGGTGCTACTCTTCAACTCAAGAGTGAAGCTGTTCGGCGACGGGAAGCTGCGAAGCAAATGGCTTGGGCCATATCTCGTCATCGACGTCGCGACACATGGAGCGGTCACACTCCAGGACGAGGACGGGAACGCGTTTAAGGTAAACGGCCATCGACTTAAACTCTTTTATGATTCTATTAAAAGTATAGGAGTTGAGGAGGACGTAGTCAATTTAATTGACTTCCGGGCCTACCCATAGCCTTTACGGGCACCTAAACTTAGAATCAAATTAAATTGCCGTACCTTTCCCCCTCCTTGGACCTCCCTTGGGCAGCCCACGAAGCAGCAGCCCCAGGGGGCCCACCACCAGGTCGGCTGACCTGGCCAGGTCGGGCGACCCCCTGGTGGCGCCGCCGCTTCCCGGTTTTCTCTCACGCGTTCCCCCAACTTCCCCCTTCGCCCTAATCAGGGATTCTCGCGGAGAATCGCGAATATACTGTCGGGGGACTCTCCTTTTAAGCAGAGGGGAGCGATACTTTTCTCTCATCCCAAACCTTCCTGTGAACCTCCTCCAGAACCCCCAACTTCGTCATGGCTGCCAAAAAGAGCACTTCCCAGGCTTCCTTGACCAGCTCCGCCCTTACCCTTAGCGGGGAAATCACCCCCGCTAACCAAATTGTCCCGACCAACCTCGATCTCACCCTTGCCGAGATCGTTGAGCCTCTCGCCATTGAGCCTCCCCTGCGCCGCGAAGAGGGAAGGGCAGGCCGTACACGGTCTGCTGAACGACGCAGCCCTTCCGCCACCCGCACATCGCAGCGGGCACTTTCGCCGACCCCGGCACGCACCATGAAGACGCGGGGAACGTCGCCTGTACGGCGTCCTACCCCCGACATCAAGAGGCCGACGACGGGCGCTCTGGCGCCCCGCAAGACGACACCCACCCGTCGTCTCCACAACGGGGATCCCTCTGCTCTCCTGCCTGGGGAACACCTCGTGGAGACGCTACGGGGCAGGGATGGGTCGCCATTCGGGTACAAGTACCGGATGGACTACATCCCCACGTCACCAGAGCGGAAGGGACGGTTCACCAGCACCGGACCGCGCACCGGACCGGGCAAGGGGAAAGTGCTCTTCCCCAAGCTCACTTCGGAGGACAAGCGGGAGATGGAGGAATCCATCGACTCCTCCCCACGGAAGACCATCAGCCGCTTCCTCGACCCCCCGCCAATCACAGCGGAGGGCGGTCACTACCAGGACAGCGGGGACGAGGCGACAGGTCCCTCCAAGGCCAAGCTTGCGCAGGACATTCTCCTCCTACGGGCGGAGAATAAGAGGCTGGCCAACAAGTTGGCAGAGGAGTTGGTTGATCGTGCTCAACTTGAGGATCGTGTGCAACGCCTCGAGGAGGGTATGAAAGACCTCCGCCGTGGCTTATGCGCTAAGATGAAGCGCATTTGTAGCCACATGGGAGAGCCCGACTTATATAAGGGCAAATGAATAGGCTCTCCCATATAGTTTAGGAAAATAGGCGCTTAGTTTCTCTTTTTAGATTTTCTTCGTTTATTTCATTAAAATGTAATGCGCCTATAATAAAGAATTGAATAATGGAACCCACTGAGCCCATAAAGCCGGTGGGGTCCACCTTTGCTTTCACACTTTTTCCTTTTTGTTTGTGTCAAATAAAAAGAAGTCAGGAAACAAGTGTGGAGGAGGATTTGCGAAGTACGAACGCGCAAACGGACGGTCTACCCTGAGAAATACGTTGCACAGGGCGACACGAAGCGACACGACGAACCAGGGGACCAGAGGAGCATCTCCCAGGTCGGGCGACCTGACCAGGTCAGCCGACCCAGGCCTGGCTCCCCTCGGACCCCCACTTGGTCCATACTCTGGTTTGCATGTCCACTTCCCATTCCTCCCTGCCTCTCTGCTTATTTTCTCCTTGAATATGGAAAAATTAATAAATACTAAAAACCTGAATTTTCTCCATAATTCATTCTTTTTGATTTATCATCTTGCATGCTCCTTATTCCTAGAATGTTTGCCTGAATTTCCATGACTATATCTTTAGGAAAACATGCTACCTAGGACTATTGATTTATGTGATATGAATAGACTTTATGAATCTTCACTCTTATGCTTATAACTTGGGATTTTCTTTTGAAAATGATAAATTTGAAAGCCAACTCCTCAATGATAAAATTTATCCTACCAAGGCCAAATTTTGCTTATCAAAGATTGTGCTCTTTTGTGCTACTTATTAATTTATTGAGCCTTGTCAAAATTTTGAGACCCAAATTGAGATGCCTGTTATGCTTCATTTATCAAGTCTGTGTGCACATCCACCCCTATGCTAAAACTTCTACACTAGAAGTTAGCATCTCCACCATCCATGAAAATAAAATACTTCAGTTCTACATACTTCCCTCTGTATTTTGTTGCAAAAAGAGTTATGGGCTATCTAGTATTCAAAAAAAAAAAGAGAGAAAAGAAAAGAAAGAAAGACAGCCCATGATCTCATTTCAATGAGGGAATATTCAAAGGAGTATCCATCTTCCATCTACCAAATAAATGTGCACAGACTTGACTTATGAATCATGACTTGTTTTTCTCTTTGGATCCGAATTTTGACTTAGCAAGATATGAATTATAAGTATGCCACCATTTCAATCCTATTCTTGAGCTCCACATATACCATATTTAGAGATAGGACATGAAAGGCACAATGCCTCGGTGAGGAAAATACACCTTTGAGCGACTGAGAGAATCATTTGAGGAGTATGGCTACTATTCTTTGATTGTGAAAATCTTTTCGAAAACCCAAGTTACATAAGCAGAAGGAGCTGAGTTTTCGGAGTCAAGATTCGTTCCATTCATCAATATCCAAAGAAGGCATGCTAGACACTTCAAAAGCTCATGGAGATACAAGGTAATGCCTGGAATAATTAGCATGCTAGATTTGATTTATCAAGGTTTGAATTATCACTTAGTCCTTAGTCTTTAGTCCTTTACTCGAGGACGAGCAAAGGCTAAGTGTGGGGGAGTTTGTTGACGGTCCTTAAATGCAAAATATGACCGTCGTTTACCCGCAAGAATCACACAATTTGATCACCACCTTAGTGGTAGGAATTTATTGCTAATTATTTCCACAAGTTTTGGTGACTTTGTGTATGCAGGTAGCAACCCATGGAGTTTAAATAAAATTCAAGGAAATTCAAGGAGAAAGCACACTTCCGGCCAATCAGGAGCAAGCACACGGATTAAGGAGCCCACCTTCAGCACTTAACCAACGTAACTCCCTGTAATACCGCGCAAACCAACGTCAGGGCCCACAGGACAGCCACCTGGAGAAAGCACAGGCCAGGAGGGGCCACCCCCAGGTCGGCCGACCTGGTCAGGTCGGGCGACCTGGCCTGGCGCCCTTTCCGCCTGGCCTTCCACGTGTAGGCTCCAGAGGACTCCCTGATGGCGGTTTGGGGGGATTCCGTGGCGGTTACTCCTCTGAAACCGACGTTAGGAGGCTATAAATAGAGGGTGAGGGCCTTCACTCCAACACACACTCAAGATTAAAGATTTAGTGCTCCTCTTGCAAAGGCCAAGTGCTACTTAGCTAGTGCTTAGATTAGGAAGAGAGTGGAGTAGAGTTCGGAGGAGGCTTGGGCTTGTCTTCGCCTTCTCCACGCTTGTACTTCGACGACATTTGCCAATCATAGTAAGTGTCGAGATTTCCCCTCTTGCAGTTTACTTTTTACTTTAATTAAGTTATAGTTCTAGCTTGTGAGCTCGTTCATCGCTCTAAGTTCTTAGGGTGCCTTAGCCTGAATATTCGTTGCTAGAAGGTTAAGGTAGTAATCGATCGCATAGACGTGGTGTCTAGGCAGGAGGTTACCTTTGATTATTCGTTAGTCTACTGGTTCGTTGAGGTAGGCGGCAGGTGGTGACAGCTCTGTCCGTCCTCTGAAATCCTCCCCGCTAGGCTAGTGCGTAGGCTCTTGGCGGAAGTCGCCTGTGGATGCAGGGGTAAGTCCGTGCCCAACGCGAGCAAACTAGAGCATAGCTTAGTTAACGTAGGAACCTGACTCTTGGGACATCCTCTCTGTCCTCTGCCTGACTTAATCAATCTCTGTGTCCTTGGGTGATTTAGTCCAACGATAGACACACACGTTCCTCGTGATTCGATACCCCGGAATACTCTGGGTGAAGTGCTACATCGGTCTTCCGTGCGCTTGCGGATTTATTCGTAGACGTAAGAAAAACCAACAAGCATTTCTGGCGCCGTTGCCGGGGAACGGTTGCTGTTTTATCTGCGGACCCTAGTCACCCTCGTATCCCTTTTTATCTTTCTTTTATTTCTTTCCTTATCCCTACCATGGAGCAACCTTCTATCCAATCCTTCTCTGCTCCAAGGGGCGAGTTCTACGAGCCACCTTCATCTTCAAAACCAATCCTTTCTGATGGCTTCGAACTCCGCCCAGGCTTTATAGCCATGGTTCAGGCACAACCTTTCTCGGGGGTAGAAAACGAAAACCCACACCATCACCTGCGAGAATTTGAGCAATTGTGCTCGTGCATCCAAATCAGGGGTATGACACAAGAGACTCTCAAGTGGAAATTGTTTCCCTTTTCTCTTATAGAGAGGGCGAAGTAATGGTACACTCACACGGCAGAAAGCACGAATGGTGACTGGAAAGAGCTCCGGGACAAATTTTGTCTTGCGTTCTTCCCAATGTCACGAATCGTTTCTCTCCGTAGAGAGGTCTTCAACTTCGAGCAGACCGAGAAAGAATCCTTAGGCACAGCTTGGGCTAGGTTCTCGCTTTTAGTACCCTTTTCTGCCCCCTTATCCTCAGCTCTAAAGCCCAAAACATCATACAATAGCTCATCGCTAGGGTTTTGTAACCTCATCAAGTGTTTCAATAATTTATAAAGCATCCCAATAAATTGAACCAACCTCATCGATGGCATTATTCATAGATGTTTCAATTGCACCATCAATAAAAGCAAGCCTATAACAAAATTAATAGCTGCATTATTCCAATTTTCATACAAGCACTACCTAAAATCAGCTTTATTCCAAAAGTCATATATAATACCTATCGTGTGCAGCAGCAGCAGCAGTGGGAAGTAGGTCGAGCTCTTGCTTGGCCGTGAGTAAAAAAGGCGTTGGAGCCTTGTGATGAGGACATCACTCCTATGGATACACACAACACTCCTCCAAATCTGGACTTGCAAGATCCAATGACTAGAGCTCGTGCACGACAACTAAATTTAGAGGTGAGCTCGTTCCTACGTTCTTCGCTATATGTTACTTTTGAGAATGGTTTGCTACCTAATGATTATTTTATGATTAGAAACCATGGAGAGGACCAGGAGATGATGGGAGAAGGAGTTGGGAACGTGGAGGACCAGCAAGGGCTTGGAAGCCAAAGTGGAGGCCCAATCAAAACCGACTTCGAGTCTGTTTCGGGGCCCAGGACCAGTCTGTACTAAAACGGTCGCCCAGGATGCATACGGACTCGGATTTGGACGTTCTACATATGCACGGAAAGCTAAGGAGAAGACCTTTCCAATGCCGCCAGCCTCATGTCAAAATTCATCCGGAGTCATCGGGAATCGTCAAAACAAGAGATAGTCCAGAATCTGTGTCGGTGCTGCGTCGCCTATTTTTGGCCTTTGGGCTTTGTATCTAGTTGAGCCCAATTAGAGGCGCGTCCAGAGGGTCTTGCACGACCCTAGGGTCTTTATATACATCCACCGCCACACCATTAGGGTTCGGGTTTTGCTTAGATCAATTCTGTTCATAAACAGTTTCACCGTTCATCGGTTTGTGAGACCCCAACTTCGAGAGTTTAATCATACATCTGCAATTGTGTTGCATTCTTCGTTGTTCTTGCTTGTGTTCTTGATTCACAGGCAGGGATTAGCCTTCTCGGCGAGGTCAATCATCTTTGGACGGTTGATAACCAGATGAGACGTCGTGCTGCGATTGCGGGGTTTAGAACGTGCTGTTCTGAAGCCGGATCGATTTGTGTGTCGTCTCCGACCAAATCAACTTACCAAGAACCTTTCGGAAGATCGGGAACCCTTGTTCACATCAAGTGGTAATCAGAGCTTCAGGTGCACCATCAGGTTCACACTACCCTTTAGTTTTGTTTTCGTGTTCTTCCTATCGTCCACTGAAAATACCAAAAAAAAAATTTCCCCCGCCCATAACCACGTGTTTAGCCTTTGCATATTTTAATTTCAGAGTCCGTAGTGTTGAGTTTGTGCCCTAGTTCTTGTTTAGTTGCTGGTTTAGTTTGTGTTTTTGTCGTCAGTAGTGTTTCCCTTGCAACCCTAGCCGCCATCCCTTTCACCATCCTCGGTTTTGTCGGCTTTGTGTGCTAGGGTTGATTGATCAACACGCCCACCCTAATCCCACCCTAAACCTACCCTCACCACCTCGGACCAATTTTCATAAATTCCACTTTCCGCTGCATCCACCTCGCCAAAAAACTCCCTACCCGACCCCAAGCCCGACTCGGATTTCACTCAAACCCCTGGGTTCTTCATAACCGATTCCGACACCCCTTTGGTAAAACAGCCATAACTTTTCGCTCGGTTGTCCGTTTTGGCTGAAATTTTTACAGGAGATTCTTGACGAAAAGTTGAGCATACCCACACTCGGCTACACCTTGTGTGCCCTCGTCAAAAAATTCAAAAAAAATCGGGAAGATAAAGAAAAAATTCATTCAAGTTGAAACCCGACGTTTTCTGAAACTTCAAGATTTTTTCTGTAGGCCACGTCCTATCTCGGTTTGAGCTGAAATTTTTTGTGGTTTCTTCCTGTTTGCTAGTGAGTTGGAAAACAATATCAAAAAAATAAAATAAAAAAAAGAAATTTGGGATTCCTACTAGTGCTCCATCTAGCCCTTGAAATTTCTGAGTTCGGCTTTTTTACACTAAGCCCCCTGTTATCGACTGTGTCCCTTTGTCTCTTTGTTTCTTCTTTGCTATCACTACTGTTCTAGAACATAGTTAGACCAGCAACTAGGGACAAGTTATTTGGGCACTTATTCAGCTTTACTATCTATTTTTGATTTGTGTGCCACTCATATATATATATTTGGCCTTCCTAGCTCTACATACTTCTTCTGGACAGCACATAGGTTATTTGGTAACCCTTGCAATTGTGAAACACTTCTCCCTGGTATCCTTCGCTTTGTTGTTTTTAGAACTTTGTAAGAGCTTTGCAAGAAGCTTACTTTTGCTGTGTTGAGAGGCACCACTGCTTAGTAGTTTTGTAGGGATAACCTTCACTTTTTGTTTCCTGTTTTGGTGTTTATGATGTCAGGAAGTGATGGGGAGGGTGCTTCACCCTCCAAATTGGATGAGTGCGTGAGCCAAAATCAGTTACAGAAAGCTTTGCAGGCGGTTCAGAGTGATTTGGCAGAGACGATCACCAGGGCCGTCACTGACGCCGTCACTAAGCTTCACCTGGGAGAAAGCATTGAGCGGTTGGATAAGAGAGTCTCTAAGCTAACCGATCAGGTTGTCGAATTGGAGACCGCTCACAAGACCAACAACAACAACAACAACAACAACAACAACAACAACAACACCAACACCCACACCAACAACGACACCAACAACGACGTTGAAGACGATCATGATGAAGCAACGGTGTATAAGGCTGATGGCACCGTCGATAGGTCAGCTACAAGGACCGCAAGGTTACAACGCCGTTTGCAACGTAACCCTCAAGGTATGGGTGGTTTCCACAACCACAACCGTCGCACACAAGGTAACTATGCTCCAGATGATCCGTATGCTAAAATTAAGTTTTCAATTCCTTCGTTTTCGGGTCAATACGATGGTGATGCTTACCTTGATTGGGAAATGACGGTAGAACAAAAATTTAATGCCCACCTTGTTCCTGAACAACATAGAGTTAGACAAGCCACTAGTGAGTTTAAGGACTTTGCTATTGTTTGGTGGAGTGGTCTAGCTGCTGAAACCGATTTGCCTACTACTTGGGAAGAACTTAAGGTAGAAATGCGTGATCGTTTTGTTCCTCCTTTTTATAGAGAAATTCGTAATAAACTGCAGCGTTTAGATCAAGGAGATAAAACTGTTCAAGAGTATTTTAGTGAGCTTCAGAAGGGTTTGATTCGTTGTGCTGTGGTTAAAAAAGTAGAGGATCAGATTTGCCGATTTTATTTTGGTTTGAGAAAAGAAATTCAGGACATCCTTGATTACAAAGAATTTTATACCCTCAACCAGTGTTTCCAGTATGCTATGCTTGAAGAGAAAGAATCACAGGGACTTTTCCACGCTTTTGAGGAGTACAGCAAGTCCAGGAATTTCTACCCACCACGGCTGACGGGGACTTCGGGGCTGCCCAAGCCATCTTTCCGGCCGCCCCCACCAGCTAGTGTTGTTTCTGCAGCACCAAGATCAGCCCCTGCCCCTTCTACGCGCTCAGGTAAAAATTCTGTGCAGGTACCGGCTAGTACTGCCTCCTCTGTTGCTTCGACGGGACGCACTACAGGGATTCAGTGCCACCGCTGCCATGGTCTTGGCCATGTGCAGAAAGATTGCCCAAGTCGGCGGGCATATGTGGCGACAGATGATGGCGGTTACATGAGCACCTCCGATGTGGAGGATGAGGAGGAGGATGTCGCTGCCACCAGCGGTGACCTCGTCCTTGGAGGCGGAGATACCACGGGCTACATGAATATTATTGTGCAGCGTGTGCTTAGCACACAAGTCCAGCAGCCCGAGATGATGCAGCGACATAACTTGTTCCAGATTTTCTTCGTCATCAAGAACCGTCGGGCACGTGTCATCATTGATGGAGGAAGCTGCAACAATTTGGTGAGTTCTGATGTGGTTAAGAAGCTTGATTTGACCACACGCCCACATCCACATCCATACTACATTCAGTGGTTAAATGACTCTGGAAAAGCTAAGGTAACACAAACTTGCAGAGTTCCTTTTTCCATTGGTTCCTATGTGGATTCTGTTGATTGTGATGTTGTACCCATGCAAGCTTGTTCACTTTTATTGGGTAGACATTGGGAATTTGATAATGATGCTGTACACCATGGTAAAAGTAATAAGTACACTTTTATGCATAAAGGAACTAAAATTACTTTGTTACCAATGACCCCTGCTGAAATTGTACAAGCTGATTTAGAACGAGCTGCTAGTTTGAAAAATAAAAGCCCTGAAATTCAGCAACCTGTTAATTCTGCTTCTACACCAAGTAATGTTAATGATTCTTCAAGTTCTAAGGGTGCTGCAATTAAATTACAAGGTCGTTCATGTCTTGCCACAAAATCTGAGCTTGCTGAAATTTCTACTGATGATATTTGCTATGCTTTGATATGCAAACAAGCCTTGTTTTTGCTTGGTGATATTGCTTCTAGTGCTTTGCCTCCTGCTGTCACTAACCTTTTGCAGGAGTATGAGGATGTTTTCCCAGCTGAGATACCCCCGGGATTGCCACCTTTGAGAGGGATTGAGCATCAAATTGATTTGATTCCTGGTGCTACTTTACCAAACCGTGCTGCTTATAGGACCAACCCTGAGGAGACTAAGGAGATACAACGACAAGTCCAAGACCTTTTGGATCGTGGGTATGTTCGTCAATCACTTAGTCCTTGTGTTGTTCCTGTACTTTTGGTTCCTAAGAAAGATGGTTCTTGGCGTATGTGTGTAGATTGTAGAGCCATTAATAACATTACTAGTGGGTATCGTTATCCTATTCCTAGGCTAGACGACATGCTTGATGAGTTATGTGGTGCTATAATTTTCACTAAAATTGATTTACGTAGTGGCTACCATCAAATTAGAATGAAACTTGGAGATGAATGGAAAACAGCTTTCAAAACCAAATTCGGGTTGTATGAGTGGTTAGTAATGCCTTTTGGGTTAACTAATGCACCCAGTACTTTCATGCGTTTGATGAATGAGGTTTTAAGACCTTTTATTGGCAAATCTGTGGTTCTTTACTTTGATGATATCTTGATTTATAGCAAATCCATGGATGATCATATGATTCATTTGCGTGCTATTTTTGATGCTTTGCGAGTTGCACGTTTATTTGGTAACCTTGAGAAGTGCACCTTTTGCATGGATCGAGTCTCTTTTCTTGGCTATGTTGTGACTCCACAGGGAATTGAGGTGGATGAGGCGAAGATTGAAGCCATAAAGAGCTGGCCTGTACCAAAAACTATCACACAGGTGAGGAGTTTTCTTGGTCTTGCAGGTTTCTACCGCCGCTTTGTCAAAGATTTCAGCACCATTGCTGCACCATTGCATGAGTTGACAAAGAAGGGCGTTGACTTCCATTTTGGTAAGGTACATCATGAGTCTTTTGATGCTTTGAAGGACAAACTTACACATGCACCATTGCTGCAATTACCCAATTTTGATAAAACTTTTGAGCTTGAATGTGATGCTAGTGGTATAGGCATTGGTGGTGTTTTGATGCAAGATGGTAAACCTGTTGCATACTTTAGTGAGAAAATTACTAGGCCTGTTTTGAATTATTCCACGTATGATAAGGAACTATATGCACTTGTATGTTCTTTAGAGACGTGGCGTCATTATTTGTTGCCCAAAGAATTTGTTATTCATTCTGATCATGAATCACTTAAGTATATTCGTTCTCAAGGCAATTTGAACCGTAGACATGCTAAATGGGTTGAGTTTATTGAGTCTTTTCCTTATATTATTAAACATAAGAAAGGGAAGGATAATGTGATTGCTGGTGCTTTATCTAGGCGATATACTTTGTTGTCTCAACTTGATTGTAGAATTTTTGGACTTGAGGCAATTAAAGAACAATATGTTGCTGATGTTGATTTTAAAGATGTATTGCTGCACTGTAAAGAAGGTCGTGCTTGGCACAAATTTGTGTTGAATGATGGATTCTTGTTTAGAGCTAACCGCCTATGCATTCCAGTTGGTTCTGTTCGTCTTTTGTTGTTGCAGGAGGCGCATGGAGGTGGATTGATGGGTCATTTTGGTGCTAAGAAGACAGAGGATATTTTGGCCACACACTTCTTTTGGCCAAGGATGAGGAAAGATGTTGAGCGTTTTGTTGCTCGCTGCACTACATGTCAAAAAGCTAAGTCTCGATTGAATCCACATGGTTTATACATGCCACTTCCTGTTCCTTCTATTCCTTGGGCGGATATTTCTATGGACTTTGTTTTAGGACTGGCTAGGACTAAGAGGGGGAGCGATAGCATTTTTGTTGTCGTGGATCGTTTTTCCAAGATGGCACACTTTATATCATGTCATAAAACTGATGATGCTAGTTATATTGCTGATCTTTTTTTCAAAGAAATTGTACGTTTGCATGGTATGCCTTCTACTATTGTTTCAGATCGTGATGCAAAATTCTTGAGTCATTTTTGGCACACGCTTTGGAATAAGTTGGGTACAAAGTTGTTATTTTCTACAACTTGTCATCCACAAACTGATGGACAAACTGAGGTTGTGAACCTCACTTTGGGTACTATGTTGCGAGCTATTTTGAAGAAAAATTTGAAGCAATGGGAAGAATACTTACCTCATGTTGAGTTTGCTTATAATTGGGCAACACATTCTACTACCAAGGTAAGTCCATTCAAGGTAGTGTATGGTTTTGATCCCCGTACTCCACTTGATATACTTCCTCTACCTATTAATGAGAGAGTTCATATTGATGCTAAGGAGCGTGCTGAATTTATTTTGCAAATGCATGAGACCACTAGACTTAGCATTGAAAAGATGAATGAAAAGTATAAAATTGCTGGTAGTAAGGGAAGAAAGGAAGTAAAGCTTGATGTAGGAGATTTAGTGTGGTTACACTTAAGGAAGGATAGATTTTCAGAATTGAGAAAGTCTAAACTAATGTCTAGAGCTGATGGTCCATTCAAAATAATAGAGAAGATTAATGATAATGCATACAAACTTGAGTTGCCTCCCGAGTTCGGGGTTAGTCCTACTTTTAACATTTCAGATTTGAAACCATACTTGGGAGAAGAGGATGAGCTTGAGTCGAGGACGACTCCACTTCAAGAGGGGGAGGATGACGAGGACATCACTCCTATGGATACACACAACACTCCTCCAAATCTGGACTTGCAAGGTCCAATGACTAGAGGTGAGCTCGTGCACGACAACTAAATTTAGAGGTGAGCTCGTTCCTACGTTCTTCGCTATATGTTACTTTTGAGAATGGTTTGCTACCTAATGATTATTTTGTGATTAGAAACCATGGAGAGGACCAAGAGATGATGGGAGAAGGAGTTGGGAACGTGGAGGACCAGCAAGGGCTTGGAAGCCAAAGTGGAGGCCCAATCAAAACCGACTTCGAGTCTGTTTCGGGGCCCAGGACCAGTCTGTACTAAAACGGTCGCCCAGGACGCATACAGACTCGGATTTGGACGTTCTACATATGCACGGAAAGATAAGGAGAAGACATTTCCAATGCCGC
This sequence comes from Eleusine indica, assembly GCA_030378355.1. Lineage (NCBI taxonomy): Eukaryota > Viridiplantae > Streptophyta > Magnoliopsida > Poales > Poaceae > Eleusine > Eleusine indica. Next base: position 37,352,150 of record CM059498.1, on the reverse strand, counting down.
CGGCCTCATGTCAAAATTCATCCGGAGTCATCAGGAATCGTCAAAACAAGAGAGAGTCCAGAATCTGTGTCGGTGCTGCGTCGCCTATTTTTGGCCTTTGGGCTTTGTATCTAGTTGAGCCCAATTAGGGGCGCGTCCAGAGGGTCTTGCACGACCCTAGGGTCTTTATATACATCCGCCGCCGCACCATTAGGGTTCGGGTTTTGCTTAGATCAATTCTGTTCATAAATAGTTTCACCGTTCATCGGTTTGTGAGACCCCAACTTCGAGAGTTTAATCATACATCTGCAATTGTGTTGCATTCTTCGTTGTTCTTGCTTGTGTTCTTGATTCACAGGCAGGGATTAGCCTTCTCGGCGAGGTCAATCGTCTTTGGACGGTTGATAACCAGAGGAGACGTCGTGCTGCGATTGCGGGGTTTAGAACGTGCTGTTCTGAAGCCGGATCGATTTGTGTGTCGCCTCCGACCAAATCAACTTACCAAGAACCTTTCGGAAGATCGGGAACCCTTGTTCACATCACCTTGGATAGCGGCGGCGCACCGGGCTTGAGCAACTGTAGGATGGGCTCCTGCATGTGAGGCAAGTTCCCTTCAGGAGGTAGGGCGGCGTCTAGAGGCGGATGCTGTCGAGAGGCACCGGGATGTGCTAGATCCTCGAACAGCGGTGGCGCATTGTGCTCGGGCGACTATGGGCTGGGCTCTTCCATGCGAGGCAAGTCGCCTTCGGGAGGCAGGGCGGCGTCGAGAGGCGTCGCAGCGTCGGAGGCGCGGCATCGTCTCCGGTAGGGACAGGGAAGGGAAGGGCGGCGAGTAGATCTTGGCGGGGAGAAGCGAGAGCAGGGCGGGTGCGGCCGACGCAGAGAGGAAGCCGTCGAGACTCGAGAGCACACAAGTGGATTTTTCTTTTCTTTTTTTTTCTCTGTCCTTTTTTTCTATCTGTGCCGATCGACACTAGGCTTCCTTTAGTGGTTCACTCTATATTTCATTCTCAAATTGCTAGCCAAGAACTTAATAAGATGTGGTCAAAGATAGAAATTACTGGAATAAGAATTTAGGCTCAAGTTTGGATACTCAGCGAGATTTGCATGAGCAATTTGATGGTTAGCAATCAAAATGATATACAAAGGAAAAGGCCAACCTTTCAAGTCTCATACCAAAAGAATTAAATCCTAATCGAACTCAATCATTTATCATGGTAAATCATAAATCAAATGGCTCTTATTGAATTGTTCAATTATATGGCATTGGTAGGTATAGTCAAAATGAAAAAGGGAAATTCTAGTACTCATGATGCTAACATTTGAATTTTATAAGAAAGTTTGGTACTAAGTCTCTTTTTCAAGATGAATTCCCTAGTTGCAAGCACATGGGTATTTCAAAATACTCGACACAAGAGTAATTGCTGAATAAATTAGAAGTGTAAGTTCAAATTTTTAATTTTTGCTCAATATGATCGATTATCACTAATGCTTCTCAAGACATTCATACATACAAAAATCATATTTCAAAATAGAACATAAACAATTACCATTGTATAAATCATGAAATTCAATCCACATGGTGATGATGAGAAAACTAAAACCTACTACTACTAACACACTTGCATAATTGAAACACACTTGTAGAAATAAAACACACCCGATACAAGGTTTTCCAACCCACTCACACATGCATAATCAAATAAATGAAAAAGGTCACACAAAAAGTGAAAAAGAAAACGCGAACCAGGAAACCGATACAAGTGTCCCTAGAGCGCAACACTTCATTCGAACGGTGGGGAGGGTGGATAGTCGTAGCCGTAGTATCCCGCCTTCAACCGCCAAGTTGGTGTTGTTTTGCATCTCCCCTGCCAAGTTGTCGATACGATCAATATACTGGATGTTGTTGTCGATGTACTGGTGCATGGGGCCAAAGTCGAAGGTGACTAGACCTGTAGGTAGAGTATGTCTAGGGGCCATCCCTACGTACCTGGTGTTTGTGCCAGTCAGCACAAAGGTCATGTCGATTGGCATATCGGTGAACTAAGGAGTTTGGCTGGGGGTGGCTCCTGTCGAGTCCCAACTCCCCCAACCTGCTACTGCCGCTGCACTTGATGTCGCCCGCCCGAGGATCTCCTTCTTCTCGTGCTTGTTCTTCCCCACCTTGTGGCTCTCGTGGAGATCAACCTTGAGCCGATTTCCCCCCATTTAGCTTGTGCGGGAGGAAGAGGCCGAGGTTAGGGCACAACAGGAGAATGCTGGTGCCGCACACGGTGTAGCCCTGCCGTGCACTGCCCGTGATGGTCTTGCCCCTCATCATGGAGTCGTTGAGGATGGTCGAGGGCACCCACTGCACCGGATCTGTGACGAGGTCGGCGCTGGCCCTGTTGAAGATCATAGTTTGGAGGTAGCTGTGACATCCCCACCCCACGAATGAGGAGTGTAATCGAAGGATCGATCATTGGGTGACATCTTGACGAAGCCAGAGCCCAAAAGTATGCACATATGAGCATAATGGAATAGTGTGCAATATTAAAGTTTAATTATTACCACTTTGGTTCAGATTTGAATGTGTAAACAAATTTGAAATTCGGTAACATAAATAGCGAAAGCAATATATCGAATCCTATCATGAAGCACATCAAGCCCATAGACATGCCTCATTATCAAGAAGATCACTTGTACAAAACAACATAAAGCAAAGCCCTGAGCAACTAATACTTAGCAAGACTTACCCGTCAAAATGGCACGCTATGACCGACACCTAGTATGCAGGGGGCTAACAAAGGTTGTTGGAATAATTGCCGAAAACGGCACTAATAATTGATCCTAATTTATCAGATTTTAGCCAAATTAATAGAGTTTTTACATAAAATAAATATTATATAGCTATACTATGACAAACATGGCTGCAATACAATTTATAGAAATACAACAAGTATAATCATCATCATTACTTCACTTTTTATTTTGATATGGCAGCGATCACAAGTGATACTCAATAACCGCGAGGGACAACGACTCGAATCGATTTACATCCTGCCGGAGAAACCCAAGCACACGACACACACACACTCACGAGGAGTCATGTACGGCCACCTTTCACAATACACCATAGAGCTGGTCCGGGGCCAACCTCTCTCGAGTACACATCACCCCATGCGATGCCCATGCCAGAGCCATCCATGGGTAGTGTTGACACCGAAATTTAGCATATTGTGGATTTAGGGAAGAAAGGTGCATAGAAGGTCATTAAGAATATAAAGCACATATGAGTTGGATAATGGTATTTTGGCATTTAGAAATAAGTGGTGATTTCAAAGAGTTGACTAGCAAGATTCAAGCATGAGAATATCCTTGGTTGACTCAATGCCATGTACGACATGTCTATGCGTACATATATATCTGCCTGAGAATGAAGGAGATTTGGCAATTATGTTGCTTAAGAAAGAGTATACGTGCCTTACTACCAGAAAGCATACTTGAGGAGATGTTGGCCGGAAGATTAAGGAAACGAATCAAGCACAGAGGTTGGCTGCTAGAATTTGACTTGATTACGCGTATGGCTTTGAGTCGGTTTGGATTGTTTAATTACTAGCCTGTTGCGTGGAGGTTTACGAGAAAACATACATGCATGGAATACTTGCGGTGTTAAATAGGAAATTCATTAGTTTAGAAATAAAGCTAATATTAGATCAGTATAAGATTAGATCAAAATCTTGTACGTAGCTTTAGGGCCAAGGTTTAGCTGGTTTTTTCCTTGTGCGACAAGTCCATTCGTCCCCATAAATATAAAAGGCAGTGTCAATTATAAAAGTATCTCTTGATCAATATATAACTTCGGTGCATCGCCAACCCTAGAAACAGGTATATCACGACGGGTTCTTCGTCTAGAGCGGGCTCTCCGCGATAGATGTAGGACTCATCACCCCGGTAGGTTCGTCGTTGTGAAGCAGGCTGCATCGACTAGTTCGACCTTGATGACATGATGGAGGACTCGCCAACCCGGTGATCGCGGCGACCTGCCCAGGACTGTCTCGGCATAGATCGATCTTCTGGTTAGTTGGCCGTGGTTGCTAGTTATCCGGTATACTAGATATTTCTAGGTTGTTTTGCTAGGATTTGCTGCATTCATAGTTAATTCTAGCAATTCAATCTAGTCTCATCTGTATATTGGAGCCACCTCTGAATAAATTTTAGCGATTAGATCTAGTATTATATGGGCGTTCGTTCATTCCAAAAACTATCTCGGCTCAGACCGATCTTCTGCGATATCTAGAACTGTCTCGGTTAAGTCCGATCTTCTAGATGGACGACCATACAAGACCGATCTCGTTGCAAGGGTCTGTTCAGGGTATTGTCGGAGTGTTTAGCCGATGAGTTATCTTGTTACTAGCAGCAATCAATAGGTGATTAGATGGTTATCTTTTGTATCGGTTTTGCTTCATCGACTCTGTGTATTATTGCATTAGTTTTATCTATCTAGTCGATGAATCATCATATAGTTTATTTATCAGTATTGTATTGGATGGCTATTATAATTCTATTAACTGGCCGATATAGCGTTAAATATTGTAATTAGTGTAGTGTGCATCGACTTATAGATTTACGCATTATGTTATTAAAATAAAGTTGATGCTCAAATAATGTAATTAGCATGCATCGACTCTATGCCTGTATCAACTCTGTGCCTGGAATCCATCGTCGGTCGAGTTGCAAGAGCACACCTTGTTTGTTGAATGAACAAACTGACTGGCATGCCGCGCACCGTCTACAGCGCGCCATCGGACCTGCACTGGAGCTAAGCAGATCTCCCAGGCCTTGTGTTTGCACACGGAGGATTGATAGTCTGTTTTTTCGCGTCGATAGGTAGCCCATGCACTCTCCCTTCCAACACATACCCAAATTCCACCATTACCCGCTTCATCACCAAAAGAGAGGTTGGGTTGCCATCGAATCACTACGATAGCCAAGCTACGTCGCTTTTCCAGTTCGCATATAAAGGTATGTACTTGGTACTGTTTAAACTTGCTCAACGGGGCCACACTCAAATTTGGTTCTTAATCGACACAAACGAGGCTATGGCAAACAAGGGCCAACCTTGCCACCTCAACCTACATATGCACTTCCCCGTTTGGTCTCCAATTAATCCATCTTTATGTGAGAGTTTAACTAGCAACAAATTCCCAAACCATCCTATATCGAGTAGTCTCTGTACCACTCGATTTTGTTACCAACGACTCGATATTAAGCATAGCAAAGTCAAACGAATGGCTGACCAGTAGACTCATACCCATAGGATTTGTCTTTCCTACATGTAACTAGGGTTTCAATCATTTTCTACATGTAATGTAAAATATATGACACGCATACAGGTGATACAAAATAAAAACTTTAAAACATAAGAGTGCATCAGGGCTTGCTTTGGTTCAGATCAATGTTAGCACTCTAAGGAGGATTGGTCTTAGCTCTGGGCTCCTCCGGAACTATGTCCACCTCTACGTTCCTGTCATTGAGTCCTATAGATGAAATGCAATGCAAATAAGGCCAGGAGATAATTCATGGCACTTCTTGAACAAATGCATGCTATGACATGATGCATGCATAAAAGTGCAAGGGTGCATTAGAGAAAAACATAGGTGATTTCTTATATTGCTTTCTTTTAATCTCATATAATGCAAACAGGTGTTTTTTTTTGTGATGGCGGTGCAACAACAAATCTTGTTTTAATTCTTCTTGGTTATACATGGTGATTAGAGGTAGTGTAATGCAAATAAAATATAAAATGCAGAGATCAAGATGTATTAATATTTGCATGTTGTCATGGATGCAGGGGAAAACCGGATGCCTAATGCAAGCAACCTAGTAGTACTCTTACCTTGATTAGGACCTTATAACCATTAGGAATCCTATCTACCCAATGCCATATTTATCTTAGTGTCCTTGGATGAACCAGAACTGTAGATTAGGCATACAAGTTCCCTATGGATTCGATACCTTGGAATACTCCTGGGTGAAAGCTACTTCGGTATCTGTACGCATGCGGATTTATTTTGTTATCGTTAAAATATCCAACAGAGGTTGAAGAATGATTCCGACACGCGCTCGATTGTTCCCACGAACTCATCACTTGTGGTTATCTCGGCGCTATGATGGGTCCTCAGGCCCTGTGTTGTCCGCGCGACATTGGTTAAGCCATGTGGAAAGCCCCTTCAGTGTCCTGCCCCAAGGAGGCTTGGTGAGAGCGATTGACCTGGCCGTAGATGTTCACTGGGGCAAACAAGGCGCAACACAGATTATCCCTGTATGGCGTCGGACTCAAAAACGAGTCCAGGTGGTACCATAGCTGATAGCTGTCGCAACCCTATACCGAAGTATAGAGTGTGCCGTACAGGATCGCCTTGGGAGATGGTTAACGAAGTAACCATACATAGCGTTCACACCGGAACATCCATCATTTACAGAGATACATTATTAAGTGTATAATATTACAAGTTCAAGAGTCATAGCGGAAGCAAATTTAGTTACGTTATCATACATATGTCTTGGTTCATATTACATAAATATGCGGAGGCGGAAGATACGACAAACACTACGCAGAACCTAAGTAAGCCGTGCCGGCCCTAGGGCAATGGCTCACTCATCTTGATTAGGGGAACTGGGGACCCATTCAATGGTCCAGTTCTGGGGCTCCTCACCTTCCCACACGACTTTGTTACAACAATCACAATAAGTAGCTTCAGGGAAACCTGAAAAACCACATAATCGCAAAGCCTGAGTATCTAGCATACTCCGCAAGACTTACCCGTCCAAAAGGTTTACTAAAACCGACTCCTAGTATGCAGGGGGCCGACTGGGTTTATTTGACATTTGCATAAAAGCACCTATTAATTCTATGCTGTGATGCTTATTCCTTAACCAAGATTTTTTTAATTGCTTGTTGCAGAAGAGGGACTGTAGTTGAACCTAGCTAGCTGCTAAGACTCGTACAATTATAAAGAGCAATACAACATAGCAATATGTATCCATAGAGTAAATAAATTTCAGCATCATAAACAAACTTCTCTACTTAAAGTATCATTGCCACTGCTCGAAACAAGAGGTACTCATAACCGTGAGGGACGGCAATTCGAATTGATTTACATCCTGCAGGAGAATAACCCAAGTGCACGAAATACGCATCATTTAAGAACACGTATGGCCACCGTTCACGAGGTTGCGATAAAGTCGATCCGGGGCCATCGATCCCGAGTACACGTCCTCCCCGCGATACAGTACTTCGTATCCGAGGCTTAACCCGTGCACTCTCCAGCGGTCCTCGACCCGTGCATCCACCATGCCATTGACATCACCTCTGGATCGATGAGTAATACCGTCCAACAATACGGCGCCCAAGTTACTAGGTTTACCAATTCCCATATAGAGGTATGCACTTGATACTGTTCAATACTTGTCCGCGGAGTTGCAATGATAGGTTCTCAAATTTTAACCAATTTCATTCTTCACGTGAATCATGATTGAATCAAGTGATCCATAGCCTACCGTTGACTCCACTAATTTAAGCCTAGCAGTTGCTAACGAAAGGCTTACTAACGTGAACTAAGTATAGGTCATAGTTTGTTTATGCAAGTGGGTTTCCATCCAAGCCCTATACCTAATGCACAATACAATATCCCTCTATGGTGACAAAATAACAAGGACTCGTAAATCAGTAGGTGTGCACCGGGACTTGCCTTGGGAGTGATTGTAGTTAGAGTTCTCGGCGGGGTTTAGCTCAACTTCGGGCTCCTTAGGGTTGCTTGCCACGTCCTTGCTCCTAGTCTCGCTCCCTAGTCAATGCAGTGCAATGCACGGTCAGGAGTTGGACGATGATGCATGACACTTCCTCAATAAATAGAATTCGATGGAATGATGCTCATGCATGAGATGACATGTTTGCACCACACTCTGGCAATTACTAAATTTAAGGGGACAAACTTCTAATTAGAGAAGTGGGAGGCATGGTAATCAATGAGCATATCACCTATATTCCAAATACAAGTATACCCTTGGTGCTAAGAAATTAGCAGGGCATTTTCCCTCGGTATGCCAAGGCCTACTTAGCAAATATGCAAAGCTCCTTAACTACACCCTTATCCAGGGTGCATTCACCAATTATAATGCCCATGCAAGAGAACATAGAAACCTTATATTGCAAGTTTAATTATAACCTCCTCGAATTCGACATGCTCACTTTTAATTATAACCCTGCACCAACCTAGCTAGATAAGCTAATTAGGAAACATGAGCATACCAAAAGAAAATAATAAACTTTACTGCAAGTCAAGATTAACATGTTGCATGAGCTGTCCCAAGAGGGATTTATCACCCATAACAACTATATGCATATACAAGGCAATATTTAATTTGAAATTCTTAAGCTAATTATGAATGAGTAAGTTTAATAGCAAAAAGGCATACTGATGGTGCCCAAAATTTTTCATGGAGATTTTATAGTTATGTAGAAATGCCCAAGGAGCAGGAATGCTAAATTTCAGAATTAAAATCCTACCCAAGAATTTATAGAAATTCATTTACTAAAAATGGGGATTATACAATAACACTGAACATTTGCATAAAAGATGGAAATGTGCTTTAGTAGAAAGTTTAGGAATGACATGAAATGCTTACTGACCAAATCCCATGATTTTATCAGTTATAAATTTTGAATTATGAATTTAATACTCTTAGCAAGGTTCTAACTTTGGTGATTTAATTTTACTAACCTACTGCATAACCCTGACTCTCATCTTGTTTTTCTGGTAGAGGAGGATTTTCGGAATCCAACAAAATTGGTTTCATGTTCATTGGACTTTTATTTTTCGAGTTATGAATTTTTGAATATTTTAGCAAAGTTGGGGGTAATTTACAGAAATGCCATTCGGCATTTTCAAACACCCGCGGGCGCGCGCGCGCGGTGGCCGGTGCCGGCGAGCGCGGCCAGCGGCCAATCGGCAGCGCGGCTCGGCCAACGCCGTGTGCACACGTGCTCAGCACCCCACGGCGACCTCGTGGGTCCGGTGGGTGTCCTGCGGGAAGCGCCGGAGATGGCCGGCGACGAGCGACGGAGCAGGGGGGGGGGTGTACGGCGGCGTTGCGCGGCGAGCACGGCGAGCGAGAAGGGTCGAGGAGTGGAGGGAGAGCATCACCTCGGTGCGGAGATCGACGGCGTGGGGGGGGGGGGGGGCTAGGCGACGGGGAGGGCCGGAAGGGGGGTCTCGTCGGCGGGGTGGGGGTGAACCCGACGGCGACGGCTCCTTTCTTCGTCGATTCCGGCGAGGTCTCTGCGGCAGAGGGGGAACGGGTCAGGGAACTGCCAGGGAAGACCCTTGCGCAACAATTTGAGGAGATAGGAGCGAACGGGAGGCGGCCTAGGCGGAGCTTGATGGGGTGGCGGTCATGACGGCGGAAAACAGGGGTGCGGCTCAAATTCCGCCACTGCTTTCATCGGCGATGGAGATGTAGGGGCCAGGGGCCTCTGGAGTGGGGAGAGGGGGTGGAGGAAGGTGTGTGTGGGGGGGGGGGGGGGCGGTACTCGCCGGTAGCGCGGGGAAAGGCTTTTGCCGCCGGGCGCTTATAACCGGGAAAGAGAGAGAGAGATCGGGGGTGAGCTGGCCGTGGGAGGGTGGCTCGACGGTGGGGTGCCTTCAAAGCGGCACCGGTGGCACAGCGACGGCAGGCGGAGCAGTGGCCGGGATGGGCAAGAGAGAGAGAAGGCGCGCGGTGGCCGGCGGAAGAGGTACGGCGGTGTCGATCGGAGAGTGGCTCAGGACAGAGAGTTGTTGACCTCGATTGACTAGAACAGTGTTCTGCAATTTGCTAAATTCTCCAATTACGATGCTTCAAATCCTTAGCAAATTTTTGTGTAAGTTCAGCACAGTCTACTTGCCAACTTTGTTTTTGGGGCCACGTCGAAATTCCTTCTGGAGAATTAACTAAAATTCCTGGAACAGAGGTGCTGTTCTCTGCACTTAGGGAATTTTTAGGGGAATTAAACCTTTACCAAAAATTCCAGTAAATTCCCCAAAATTCTTTCTTGACATGCCCCACTGGAATATGCAAAAATATGGGCACACTTCCATTGAGTTTTGCAATGTTTTTGAAAAGCTATTACTTGGCCAATTAGTGGAATTTCTAATTAAGTTATTTCCCCTTTTTCTTTGGCACTTTAATTATTTGAAATTTTGAATTAGTCAGCAAATTAACATTTTGTTAGCTTAATCAACATTTTGTGACTTGGGATGTCACAGCACTCCCCCCTTAAACGAAATCTCGCCCCGAGATTTGTAACTGGTTGGACACAAGAAAGAGAGAGAGAGCGTGGGTGTTTACCGGATTTGCGAGGTCAGGAACTCAGGAAAGTTGGTATTCAGAAACTCCTCTTGCTCCCAGGTGGCTTCATCCTCGGTATGATTGCTCCATTGCACCTTGTAGAAGGTGGTGGTTCGATGGCGCGTTACCCGGTCCTTTTGATCAATGATTCGGACGGGGTATTTCGGGGTAGGAGAGGTCTTCTTCCAATTGTTCGGTGTCGGCAATGACCACGTTGACCGGAGGCTTCAAACACTTCTTTAGTTGGGATACATGGAAAATGTTGTGCACCCGCTCAAGAGTTTCCGGTAGTTGCAATCGATCAGCAACGGCGCTATGCTTCTCTATGATCGGAAAGGGTCCGATGTAGCGGGGTGCTAATTTACCCTTGATTCCAAAGCGAGATATGCCTTTATTGGGAGAGACTCGTAGATAGACATGATCTCCCTTCTCGAACTCCAATGGGCATCTCCTTTTGTTGGCATAGCTTATTTGACGGGATTGTGCTGCCTTCATGTTAGCTTGAATTTGCTGCACCTTTTCTTCGGCTTGTATGACGAGGTCGGGACCAAAATTAGTTCTTTCCCTTGATTCGGACCAATTCAGCGGCGTTTGGCATGAGTGGCCGTACAAGGCCTCAAACGGTGACATTCCCGAACTCTCCTGATAGCTATTGTTGTATGAGAATTCGGCGAACAGAAGGCAATCTTCCCAATTCTCCCAATTGTCCAAAACACAGGCTCTTAGTATGTCCTCCAAATATTGGTTCAGCCTTTCGGTTTGACCATCGATCTGTGGGTGATAAGCAGAACTTCGGATAAGGGTGGTGCCAAGACAAGAATGCAGCTGCTCCCAAAAACGAGCAATAAACTGGAGACCTCGATCAGAGATAATAGTCTTGGGCACACCGTGCAAACATAGGATTCTTGCGATGTAGAGTTCGGCATACTTCTTGGTAGAGTAGGTTGTATGGACGGGAATAAAATGAGCGGATTTGGTCAACCTATCCACGACAACCCATATGGAATCATGTTTCTTGGGGGTGAGGGGTAACCCGACAATAAAATCCATTGCAATATCCTCCCATTTCCAAGCGGGGATTTTTAATGGGTGTAAAAGACCGGCTTTCCTCAGATGGTCGGCCTTCACACGCTGGCAAGTATCGCATTCGGAAACGTAACGAGCGACTTCCCTTTTCATGCGCATCCACCAAAACTTTTCCTTTAACCCATGGTACATCTTGTTGCTGCCGGGGTGTATGGAGTATTTGGACAAGTGAGCCTCATCCATAATTTTCTTCCTTAACTCCTCCTTCTTTGGGACAACCAGGCGATTGTTGAACCATAGCACTCCATCTTCGTCCCGTCGGAAACATGTAGCTTCATCTTTGAGTATCTTTTGTCGAATGTGTTCCATCCCCTTGTCTTTCTTCTGGGCCTTGACAATTTCTTCGCGAAGGGTAGGAACGAGAGCTAGATTGTACAAGGATCCAAATGGAATGATACGAAGACTTGGTTCGCTTGAATCGGAGTCTGGGTAACCTTCCATGGAACAAACAACTGCGTGATTGCATTGGTCCCGCCGACTTAGGGCGTCGGCAACCACGTTGGCCTTCTCGGGGTGATAGTGAATCTCCAACTCATAATCCTTGATCAATTCTAACCACCTACGTTGCCTCATATTCAGTTCTTGCTGCGTGAATATATACTTGAGACTTTTATGGTCGGTGTAGAGGTTGACAAGGTTACCAAGCAGGTAATGGCGCCAGATCTTTAAGGCTAGGACGACGGATGCCAGCTCCAAATCGTGAGTGGGATAATTTCGCTCATGCTTTCGGAGCTGTCGAGAGGCATAGTCAATGACACGGCCTTCTTGCATAAGCACACAACCCAATCCAGTGCCGGAGGCATCACAGTAAACGTCGAATGGTTTGGTAATATCAGGTTGAGCCAAAACCGAGGCAGTTGTCAAATGCTTCTTGAGTGATTGAAAGGCTTCTTCATAGGTACTGCTCCACTTAAACTTAGCATCCTTTTCCAGTAACTTGGTCATCGGCTTGGCAATGCTTGAGAAGTTGGGAATGAATTTCCGGTAATATCCAGCAAGACCAAGGAAACTACGAATTTGCTTGACCGATTTCGGAGCTTTCCAATTCAGCACATCTTCTACCTTGGTAGGATCAACGGCTACCCCTTCCGCGGAGATGATATGACCCAAGAATGGAACTTGCTTTAGCCAAAATTCACACTTGCTAAATTTGGCGTAAAGCTGGTGATCTCGGAGTCATTGCAGAACAATGCGGAGGTGTTCGGCGTGTTCTTCCTCGGACTTGGAGTAGATGAGGATGTCGTCTATGAACACGACTACGAAATTATCCAACTCTAGCATGAACACGGAGTTCATCAAATACATGAAGTGGGCTGGAGCATTAGTGAGACCAAAGGACATGACAAGGTATTCGAAGAGGCCATATCGCGTGGAGAAGGCAGTTTTTGGAATGTCTTCGGCGCGGATCTTTATTTGGTGGTAACCGGATCGGAGGTCAATCTTGGAGAAGACTTTAGCACCAATAAGTTGATCAAAGAGAATATCGATTCGAGGTAGAGGGTACTTGTTCTTAATGGTTACGGCATTCAGAGGCCTGTAGTCAACACATAGACGTAGGGTCTTGTCTTTCTTCTTTACAAAGAGGGCGGGACATCCCCAGGGAGATGAACTCGGTCGTATGTAGCCCTTGTCCATAAGCTCTTGTAATTGCTCTTTTAATTCTGCTAGCTCATTAGGGGCCATTTTGTACGGCCTACGAGAGATAGGCGCCGTACCGGGTAGGAGTTCAATCTTAAACTCGACGTCTCTGTCCGGAGGCATTCCTGGTAGCTCATCTGGGAACACGTCGGAGAAGTCACGTACCACTGGAATATCCTCCAGCTTTTTCCTTCAGCATGACACACTTGAGGAGTGGACAATCTGGGACTCGGCAATCGGAGAATAGACGGGCCATAGAGAGGTGAGTTCAAGTGGACTTCCCGGGATTCAATGTGTAAGACGGCTCTATGTTTAGTCATCCACCTCATACCAAGAATTATGTCAATACCCTGACCATCTAAGATGATTAACGAAGCGGGGTACACGTTGCCTGCTAACTTAAGTGGCACTTTTCTCAACTCAAGGTGAGTCCTTATTTTCCCACCGGGGGATGTGATGTACGGGGTTCCCGTAGTGGTGGGGGTGATTTTCAGATGATTCACACATGCTTGACTAATAAAATCATGCGTTGCACCTGAATCAAAAAGAACCATAGCAGCGTGTTGGTTGATTGAGAACGTACCCGCGAGAACGGGCTCTCCGACTTGAATCTCTTCGACCGTGGTATAATTGACTCGACCATTCTTGTGGGTAAGGGCAGAAGACTGGGGACGACTCCCATTGTTGCCGTGGTTGTTACCACTGCTGGGGTGGTTGTTGCTGTTCCCGGAGGGGTTGGAGCCGTTGTTGTTTCCCTGGTTGCGCTTGGGAAAGCGGCACTCCTTGGCAAAGTGACCGGTTCGGCCACAGTTGTAGCATGACTGCGAGGAGTTGTGCTTCACAACTTGATTAGTCTGCTGCGGAGGGCAGGGACCGGAGGAGGGCTGCTGGTTGCCTCCATGGGAAAGGAAGTGCTGCTGTGAGTAGGTCGGACGAGATCCTCCCACTGACGGTACCGCAGCTCGGAACTTCTGTCCGGTCGGGGAGGTGATTGCCAGCCTGTACTTGGGCGGTGCAGAGCCGGACGAACTTCCCATAGAACGCTTCCTCTTCTTGTCCTCTTGGTTAGCACGGATGGCATCTTCTTGCACAATGGCGGCACTCATTAGGTCGTTGAACGTGCCTGCGGTAACTTGTGCCAATCGGTCCTGCAGCTTCGGGGTAAGGCCCGAACGGAAACAATCCTTTTTCTTCTCGTCCGTATCGGTGTGATACAAAGCATACTGAGTCAAGTAGTTGAACTTCCGTGCGTACTCTTGCATGGTTCCCGCGCCTTGCTTCAGATTGAGAAATTCCTGCAGCTTGCGCTTCATAAGACCGGCAGGAATGTGGTGGGCACGAAAGGCGGTGCAGAATTCTGGCCAAGTGACTTGGTGGCCAGGGGCAAGAGCAGTGGTGTAGCTCGCCCACCAAGCACTCGCGGAACCACGGAGTTGCTGTGCGGCGAAGAGGTGCTTCTGGTGGTCGGTGCAGTGGAGGAGAGCAAACTTCGATTCCAGAGTGCGAATGAAATTATCCGCTTCCAGCGGATCACCAGCTTCACCAAATGTGGGCGGATGAGTTGCCCAAAAGTCGCTGTAGGACGATTCACGGGGCTGCTGCGGTGGTGGTCCGGGAGCTCCTTGGCGATTCATGTTCTCCATGAACATGCGGAACATCTCGTTCTGATTGTGGATGAGCTGCTCCATAGGCGTCATGGGCGGAGCATTGGGTGGCGGCTGGTTTCTACCCGTGTTGGAGGCACCAAGAGCATCACCGAGGTTCTCTCCACCATGGCGAGTTTGCACGATCTGTCATAGGAGTAAAGCATGTTAGCCCGATCATCGCCTGAGACATCATGGTAATATGTCTATAATACAGTGACAACAATAAAATTTTTTGGTTGCTCATAACGGAAATGTTGACAGGGAACGGCGCAGATTACGGGTAATAACTTGGATTCCACTGGTTCCAACACCATAGGCAACATACTTATGATCAAACCATGGGTACATGCGACACGTCTTCCAATACATGGAAATCTTTATGTTACATCACTACATCATGATAACAACGTGGTCTCGAAGAGCTTAGATTACAACTCCACTTAGCGCTACCAGCACTATCCACATACGAGCACAAAGTTTCACGAGCTTCCACCCTACACAACATACTATGCCTCAGTGACTCGGTGTGGCTGCTACCATCGGACTCCCATTCCATGTCACCCGGTCCAGGGGGTGCCTCGTAGTCAACACCGGAGTCACCGTCCTCACTCAAGTCGGCGTCGTCTGGGGGAATCACCGCGAGTGGCACGGGTGGCTGGGCATTAAGAACCGCGTTCAGCTGGGCATTAGCAACTTGGAGATGCCTAATAAGTTATTCTTGTTGTGCGATGATGACGTGAGCGTCGTTGAGGTTCCCTTCCATGACATCCCTTGCATCTTGGGCTTCTTCGCGTTGAGCTTGGAGCTCGCTTCGCTCCTCCAAGAGGGCATCAACCTGACCATGAAGAGAGTAGATCTCCTCTTGGGCAGCAGTGAGTTGGGCATTATGCTGGTTCAGTTGCTCTTGCAACTGATCGCTAGCATCGCCCTCGATGATGAGTTGAGCGTCATGGAGCTGCTCGAACAGATCAGCCCGCTCCAACTCGCTAGTGTGCAGTTTGTCCTTGAGGACCGCGATCTCCACGTCGCGAGTGGCGAGCTGGGCATCTCGGGCGGCAAGTGCGAGCTGCAGCGCCTCACGCTCTCGTTCCAACTCGAGAACGCATGCAGAAAGGGGCTCGGGGTTCTTCGGGAGCTTATCGTCAACCATCTGTTGGAATAAGTTTTGCAAGGATGAGTCAAAACTTAATATCCCTCTAAGCACACATGCCCAAAGTAGCATAAGGATTGATGGATAAGGGAAAAAGACGCAAAGTGTCCAATCCGTTGGACGGAAAACGATGCAGTTCTACGATTGACAGGGTAACTTATAGGGATGAGCAAAAACGCGTCGTTTCCGGAAAATTTAACCTCGGGACCCTTTTATGATAGCTATAGAGGAGTTCATTATCTTTCCAACGCATGCTCCCACATTTTTAACCGATAAGATCTCTGAGAGTTATGATCATCCAAAAACAGAGGACAGAAATGAGACAACTGCTGAACTTCCAGAAAAGCTTGCTGTTTTTACAAAATTCGACCCATTTACAGATTTTTCTGAGACAAACCCACTATACCCAACTTGTAGGGAAAAACATTAGCTTTCCAACGAGTACTCATTCACCTTCGACGGATTAAAATTGAGGAAGTTACGTTCATTTTAGTGGAACTGACTTTTCTGGCAGGGTTTGATTTCTTCCTAATTAAGTTCAAACTTTCGTTTTGAGCGCCATAGGGATTCAAATTTGCCCGGGGTTCGGTTAATTCATATGTTTGTGATATTTGTGACCTTTTACATGATTTGGGAAAGATAAATGCATGTGGTATGCATGAATGCCGAATGTTCAATATGCCGATTTCCTACATCTCACCATGGAAAACTTTGACCGAATATATAGATCGATCCATTCGATGGCATGCACACCTCTCGCACGTTTCTAAGCGACTACACGTGGTTAGTGTACCTGCAATGGATCCATTCCAGAAACAATACATCAAATCCAAAAGAAACAAGCCAAAATAACAATGACAGTTATGTCCAGGTATTTGCCCACCCGGAAGGCAGCCGATATTTAAGCGCAATCGGTCCGCGCATCATACAAAGTCCAGGTCTTTGCCCACCCGGAAGGCGTTCGGTGTTTATTGCGCAACCGATCCGCGCACAGGCACATACCTTCGGGGAAGAATCCGTAGATGCAAGTAATTTAACAAACATAACCCAGGGTTAGCGTTGCCATCTACTAATAAGGTCCTTATATGGGCACTACTAGTTCGTACCTCACCGTACGGCGTAAAACGGGTTATTTAAGTCTTTTAAAATGTTCATCGGTGTGATGCTTATCCCGAGTCGGCTCTGATACCAGCTGTCGCAACCCTATACCGAAGTATAGAGTGTGCCGTACAGGATCGCCTCGGGAGATGGTTAACGAAGTAACCATACATAGCGTTCACACCGGAACATCCATCATTTACAGAGATACATTATTAAGTGTATAATATTACAAGTTCAAGAGTCATAGCGGAAGCAAATTTAGTTACATTATCATACATATGTTCTTGGTTCATATTACATAAATATGCGGAGGCGGAAGATACGACAAACACTACGCAAAACCTAAGTAAGCCGTGCCGGCCCTAGGGCAATGGCTCACTCATCTTGATTAGGGGAACTAGGGACCCATTCAATGGTCCAGTTCTGGGGCTCCTCACCTTCCCACACGACTTTGTTACAGCAATCACAATAAGTAGCTTGAGGGAAACCTGAAAAACCACATAATCGCAAAGCCTGAGTATCTAGCATACTCCGCAAGACTTACCCGTCCAAAAGGTTTACTAAAACCGACTCCTAGTATGCAGGGGGCCGACCGGGTTTATTTGACATTTGCATAAAAGCACCTATTAATTCTATGCTGTGATGCTTATTCCTTAACCAAGATTTTTTTAATTGCTTGTTGCAGAAGAGGGACTGTAGTTGAACCTAGCTAGCTGCTAAGACTCGTACAATTATAAAGAGCAATACAACATAGCAATATGTATCCATAGAGTAAATAAATTTCAGCATCATAAACAAACTTCTCTACTTAAAGTATCATTGCCACTGCTCGAAACAAGAGGTACTCATAACCGCGAGGGACGGCAATTCGAATTGATTTACATCCTGCAGGAGAATAACCCAAGTGCACGACATATGCATCATTTAAGAACACGTATGGCCACCGTTCACGAGGTTGCGATAAAGTCGATCCGGGGCCATCGATCCCGAGTACACGTCCTCCCCGCGATACAGTACTTCGTATCCGAGGCTTAACCCGTGCACTCTCCAGCGGTCCTCGACCCGTGCATCCACCTTGCCATTCACATCTCCTCTGGATCGATGAGTAATACCGTCCAACAATACGGCGCCCAAGTTACTAGGTTTACCAATTCCCATATAGAGGTATGCACTTGATACTGTTCAATACTTGTCCGCGGAGTTGCAACGATAGGTTCTCAAATTTTAACCAATTTCATTCTTCACGTGAATCATGATTGAATCAAGTGATCCCATAGCCTACCGTTGACTCCACTAATTTAAGCCTAGCAGTTGCTAACGAAAGGCTTACTAATGTGAACTAAGTATAGGTCATAGTTTGTATGTGCAAGTGGGTTTCCATCCAAGCCCTATACCTAATGCACAATACAATATCCCTCTATGGTGACAAAATAACAAGGACTCGTAAATCAGTAGGTGTGCACCGGGGCTTGCCTTGGGAGTGATTGTAGTTAGAGTTCTCGGCGGGGTTTAGCTCAACTTCGGGCTCCTCAGGGTTGCTTGCCACGTCCTTGCTCCCTAGTCAATGCAGTGCAATGCACGGTCAGGAGTTGGACGATGATGCATGACACTTCCTCAATAAATAGAATTCGATGGAATGATGCTCATGCATGAGATGACATGTTTGCACCGCACTCTGGCAATTACTAAATTTAAGGGGACAAACTTCTAATTAGGGAAGTGGGAGGCATGGTAATCAATGAGCATATCACCTATATTCCAAATACAAGTATACCCTTGGTGCTAAGAAATTAGCAGGGCATTTTCCCTCGGTATGCCAAGGCCTACTTAGCAAATATGCAAAGCTCCTTAACTACACCCTTACCCAGGGTGCATTCACCAATTATAATGCCCATGCAAGAGAACATAGAAACCTTATATTGCAAGTTTAATTATAACCTCCTCGAATTCGACATGCTCACTTTTAATTATAACCCTGCACCAACCTAGCTAGATAAGCTAATTAGGAAACATGAGCATACCAAAAGAAAATAATAACTTTACTGCAAGTCAAGATTAAGATGTTGCATGAGCTGTCCCAAGAGGGATTTATCACCCATAACAACTATATGCATATACAAGGCAATATTTAATTTGAAATTCTTAAGCTAATTATGAATGAGTAAGTTTAATAGCAAAAAGGCATACTGATGGTGCCCAAAATTTTTCATGGAGATTTTATAGTTATGTAGAAATGCCCAAGGAGCAGGAATGCTAAATTTCAGAATTAAAATCCTACCCAAGAATTTATAGAAATTCATTTACTAAAAATGGGGATTATACAATAACACTGAAAATTTGCATAAAAAATGGAAATGTGCTTTAGTAGAAAGTTTAGGAATGACATGAAATGCTTACTGACCAAATCCCATGATTTTATCAGTTATAAATTTTGAATTATGAATTTAATACTCTTAGCAAGGTTCTAACTTTGGTGATTTAATTTTACTAACCTACTGCATAACCCTGGCTCTCATCTTGTTTTTCTGGTAGAGGAGGATTTTCGGAATCCAACAAAATTGTTTTCATGTTCATTGGACTTTTATTTTTCGAGTTATGAATTTTTGAAGATTTTAGCAAAGTTGGAGGTAATTTACAGAAATGCCATTCGGCATTTTCAAACACCCGCGGGCGCGCGCGCGGTGGCCGGCGCCGGCGAGCGCGGCCAGCGGCCAATCGGCAGTGCGGCTCGGCCAACGCCGTGTGCACACGTGCTCAGCAGCCCACGGCGACCTCGTGGGTCCGGTGGGTGTCCTGCGGGAAGCGCCGGAGATGGCCGGCGACGAGCAGCGGAGCAGGGGGGGGGGTGTACGGCGGCGTTGCGCGGCGAGCACGGCGAGCGAGAAGGGTCGAGGAGTGGAGAGAGAGCATCACCTCGGTGCGAAGATCGACGGCGTGGGAGGGGGGCTAGGCGACGGGGAGGGCCGGAAGGGGGGTCTCATCGACGGGGTGGGGGAGAACCCGACGGCGGCGGCTCCTTTCTTCGTCGATTCCGGTGAGGTCTCTGCGGCAGAGGGGGAACGGGTCAGGGAACTGCCAGGGAAGACCCTTGCGCAACAATTTGAGGAGATAGGAGCGAACGGGAGGCGGCCTAGGCGGAGCTCGACGGGGTGGCGGTCATGGCGGCGGAAAACAGGGGCGCGGCTCAAATTCCGCCACTGCTTTCACCGGTGATGGAGATGTAGGGGCCGGGGGTCTCTGGAGTGGGGAGAGGGGGTGGAGGAAGGTGTGTGTGGGGGGTGCGGTACTCGCCGGGAGCGCGGGAAAAGACTTTTGCCGCCGGGCGCTTATAACCGGGAAAGAGAGAGAGAGATCGGGGGTGAGCTGGCCGTGGGAGGGTGGCTCGACGGTGGGGTGCCTTCAAAGCGGCACCGGTGGCACAGCGACGGCAGGCGGAGCAGTGGCCGGGATGGGCAAGAGAGAGAGAAGGCGTGCGGTGGCCGGCGGAAGAGGTACGGCGGTGTCGATCGGAGAGTGGCTCAGGACAGAGAGTTGTTGACCTCGATTGACTAGAACAGTGTTCTGCAATTTGCTAAATTCTCCAATTACGATGCTTCAAATCCTTAGCACATTTTTTTGTAAGTTCAGCACAGCCTACTTGCCAACTTTGTTTTTGGGGCCACGTCGAAATTCCTTCTGGAGAATTAACTAAAATTCCTGGAACAGAGGTGCTGTTCTCTGCACTTAGGGAGTTTTTAGGGGGATTAAACCTTTACCAAAAATTCCAGTAAATTCCCCAAAATTCTTTCTTGACATGCCCACCTGGAATATGCAAAAATATGGGCACACTTCCATTGAGTTTTGCAAAGTTTTTGAAAAGCTATTACTTGGCCAATTAGTGGAATTTCTAATTAAGTTATTTCCCCTTTTTCTTTGGCACTTTAATTATTTGAAATTTTGAATTAGTCAGCAAATTAACATTATGTTAGCTTAATCAACATTTTGTGACTTGGGATGTCATAATAGCTATGGTCGTCGGGGCATGAAATTGGCTTATCGATGAGCTCCAACACCCCATCCAATGTGATGGTGAGGTCCAGCATGTTGGTGATGCCTGCCAGCCATTCCTATGGTGTCGCCTCTCGGTAGCGACGCAAGCGGTTGGGGAAGGAAAAGGTGCTGGCACTTCGACGCGTACTAGTGTTTGCATGGAGGTGGTTATGAATCCAGGCTCCCGAAGCGCACGGTGGTGCCCAGAGCTCAGAAGGTGGCGAGGTTGGCTACGGGAAGGATCAAACAAAGCACACAAAAGAACCCCTACCTGGCATGCTACCTGTCGGTGTTTCAATCACCGGCTCGTAAATTTGTTCATGGGGATTGCACGCTTAAGCTTGGTAATGGCAATGCAAGAGGACACAATGGGTTATACTGGTTTGGCAAATGCCCCTACATCCAGTTCGGGTTGTGACTCCTATTACTTGCAACAGGGTGTACAACGATGGCGAGATAGGAGCGAGCTCCAAGTCTCTGGTGTTGTGCGTGAGGGGATGGAAATAGGAAGAGTGTGTGTGTGTGTGTGTGTGTTCAAAAAGCATGTGTTCAGGCGTGTAGTCAACCTGTTGAAGAAGGAAGAGGGCCTCCCCTTTTATAACTAAAGGGGCGGGACCCATTTACACACATAGAGAGTGACATTGAGATGAGGGAAGGCTTGTGTCCCAAGTCGAAGGCGCGTTCAACGGTCTTCATGGGCCCTAGCGACCCGGGAATCTAGTCGTTGTGCATCTTCTGAGTCAAGGCACTAACGTCTGCTTCCGTTTGCCAGGTCGAGTCCTGTCATTCGCTAGTCTGTTCTTGGACATCACTATTGGTGGTGTCGTCATGATGGATCCATGATTCACCCCTGAAGCATGGGCTGCATCATGGTGCCATGCGCCATCTCATTAGGCAGGGTGATGATTGCGTCAGAAGCGGGTTTGTAGGGGGATTTGACCTCCTGATACTGTATCCACACGCATGACAGGCCATTCACGCCAAGGCATGAAGTGGTTGTTAGCTTCTGTCTCGCTCGACCTCCGTCGATAGTGTTCGATGTGACACCCCAAGTGTCACATTTTCCTTAGCTAGCATTTTTCGTGATCAATGTTTAGCTAAGAGAGCACATGTATGTTCACATTTCTTTGCATGACTACTAAGTTGCCTAACAAACGAAGCAAGAAATATGTATTGGTAATCTTTAACGAATGCAGAAAATTCACAAGCACATGGAGAATACCGTTGTAGCATTTCACCCAGAAGTATTTAGGGTATCGTATTAGTTTTATCCCAAAGGAAGGCATGAGTCGATCAAGGTATTACCATGCTCATAGGGGTAATGATAAATATGATAAATCATGGGTAGTGTACACACAGATAGCGTACTCTATGTTAATAAAGACAGGTCTAGTGGAGAAGGACAAAGAAAGAGCTAAGTTCCTATGTTGCTTTTATATAGTTGCATAGTGATATGACCATGCCAACTACACCGTCCAAGATGTCGACTACTTCAACCGAGACAACTACTTCTTCAAGTCAAGCTAGACCAACTACACCAGCTCATGTTTTTGATGGACCAATTACTCGTAGTCGAGCTATGAAGCTACAACAAGAGGTGCACACGCTACTTTGTGAATTTTATTTTTTAACATTGATGAGAATTATATACTACCTAAATCGTGCATGTTGCTATTGCTCAAGTTCACGAAGGAGGATGATAAGGATACACCAAGAATGAACCAGAGAGATGGACCACGTCGAGTCAGTTCAGGCTGAGAGAACCGTCAAGAAGAACTAGTCATATCTTTTGTTTCTCTAAAGCTATGAAGGCGCATGAGTGCACTTTGGAAAGCTCATGAAGTTAAATTTCTAAGGCCACCAGTCTCGACTAGTTTGGTGATACCAGTATGGCAGACGAGTACTTTTAGTACAGACTGGTCAGAAGGTCAATAGCCAACCTAATGTTCATGTTCCCGTGTGAAACTATACCATTCTACAATATCTCGTGGTACATGCTGCACATGGTGTGAATAAGCATCAAGTTAACTTTCCAAGCAACAAACCTCATGTCATTTGGACTTCCCAATATGGAGTTATTGTCAAATTACTGAAGACAGCTCAGCAGATCAACAGCCTCGCGAGACCACTTCGGGAATTTTGTTTGAGGAGGTCTTTTCACATACTCTGTCTTTTCATTTCTAATTCATGTTTACACCATCTAGGAGGATTGTTCCTAGTATAAATATGTCATTGCTTCATAGAAAATGAAGACTTTTGATAATCAAGATATAGAACCCCCTTTGCTCTTGTGATTTCCTTCACGGGATTGTAGAAGTGGTGGCTTCATCCGCTCCCAATTGGTGCTCCTACTCCCTTCAATGTTTGCCTTGATTGATGTAGGCTGTGTTGGTTGGTTCATTGAGAGTGTGGTTGGGCGAATCTTGGATTCAAGTTGCTGGTTAAAGACGGTGGTTGGCTTCAAGTTTTATTTGCCTGGTTGCACTAGTTATCACCACTTGCAGCAAGTTATTTGGCTGTGCTACAGCTAGTTATCATGAACAAGATCTACGCCATGAAGATCGGGACCCCATAACATATCATCTGGTATCAAGAGCTTTCGTTGCCATGGTAGGATTCTTCACCTTAGCTACATATATTTCTGTCTTCGTCCTATCCAACATAAAGCCATAAAAACTAATTCTATCATAGCCTTTTGTTCCAATCTGTTTATCTAGTGAGTTTTGTTAAATGTCAGTCCATTAGAGTCTTTGTTTAGTTGTTGATCATCTCATCCTTTGCGTGTCCTTTTGTGCCTTTCCATATATCTAAAAAACCAATTCCATCCTTTGCGTAACTTTTATCCTATGAACACAGCTGCTGGTTGCATGTGTTTCTTTCCTTAATTTGTGCAAGTGATTATATCTGGCCTTATTTAATATTATGGCAAAAAAAGTCAAAGAAACAAGAAGAAAGAAAAGTTGTAGATGAAAAAAAATTGTTGTTCAGAAAGTTGCAAAAGAAAGAAGAAGGATCAGATTGGTCATATGCACATGTGCTGAATTTTCATACCAAGTTGTGTAACCAGTTTGCTATCTTTCATTGGTGCAATATTGCTAGGATATTCATTGTGAACCATCCATCCCTAGCATAATCCTTGTTTGCATCAAGTCTGAAAATTCATTTGTGCGTGTGCTGCATCGGTTACATCTTTCATATCTTGTGATCAACACTAGGCTTTGGACTTCTAGCTTGGATTGATACTTAACTTTACAACAACTAGAATTCAGATTGCATTCCTTGGTAATACTCCCCACCAAGCTGCACATACAAGCCATCGTGATCAGTACCTTGGTCTTGTATTTGCTTAACCATCACTTTCTTGTTACTACCACACATTTGAATCCCTGTAATCTGCAGGGAATTCACGAGAGCTTCGGTTGGTAAGAGAAGTGAGGTTGTGAGATTCCACATATTTTTTCCACATTCCACATATATTGTTGCTTTGTACTCACTAATTGTACAGGAAGATGTTTGCTCCACCTGAGATTGATGATTGTGTAACCATGGCACAATTCAATGAGTTGAGGCAAGGCATGAAAGAAAGGCAGGACAGGTTGACGCAAGATCTTCAGGCTCTTATGGCTGAAATCAAGAAACCATGGTGAACATGAAGAAGAAAGTACAGGATCTGCTGCTAGAAGAAGAAGAGAACAAGGAAGGAAGAACCGAGGCGCTGCACATGATAGAAGAAGGGAACAAGGTCGAAGAACTGATGACGATGATAATTCTGAAGATATGGATGATGATATCCATTTAGAAAATCCTTTTGGATGCCAACCTCATAGAAGAGGCAACCAAGAGGAGAGGTTAGGTAAATTGAAATTTACCATGCCAAAATTTGATGGAGGATCTGATCCTGAAGCTTATTTCACATGGGAGTTGAAGGTGGATAATATTTTTTGCTTGCATAACTATACTGAAGAGAAGAAGTTGGCAATGGCATCTGTTGAGTTTGATGGATATGCTATGATCTAGTGGGAACAACTTCTCTGTGATCGTGAAGAAGACGGGGAACCTCCTATTACCACTTGGGAAGAAATGAAGCATAAGATGAGATTTCGATTTGTGCCGAAGCACTATTAGTGTGATCTCTATGATAAATTGCAGAATTTGAAGCAAGGGAGTTTCTCTGTTGAAGAGTATTATAAAGAGATTGAAAAGGCTTTGATTAGATCTAGTGTGTATGAAGATGAAGAGCAAATTATTGCACGTTTTATGGCTGGTTTGCATCGCAATATTCAGCGCATTGTTGAATATCAGCCATATAGATGCCTTATTGATTTGGTACATCAGGCCACCAAAGCTGAACGCCAACTGCACCAAGATACTAAGAGTAGCAAATCCATGTCATTCGGTATGAGGACTACATCAGGAGGAAGCAAGCCAATTTCAAAGTTTGCCGATGCATCCTTAGTTGCAAAAAGCTCATTTGGAGGCTCACGTTCCAATGTTCAAGGTGTTTTTAGTGGGAAGAACACTACTGCCCCAAGCATGAATTCTGTAAGGATCATGACCATTGAAGTCACCCCAAGGTATGATGTTTTGGTGATGAATGACAAAAATGAAATGTGACTAATCTCTACACGAGTGTTATCCATGTAGGAAACCTTTTCTACCTTATGATGATTGTTGACGGTGGCCTTGGCGATTGATGACAATGACCACAAGCATGGAGACTTGATGAGCTTGATGGAGTCCAAAGGTTGATGAAGATGGATTAAAGCTGAGGACAAGCTATGGAGCAAGTGTTGGGAACACTTGTCTAGTTGTTAGGGCTTTGAGTCCATTGGAAAAACCGGACTATCCAGGGGGTCTAGCTCATTTCTCTTAGGTCATGTCTAGGCGGTGATGTGCATGTATGCTCAGTGAAATCACAGGCACTAGGTGATAGTGGAGAAGCCAAGGAGCTGTTCGGAGAAGCCGGGAAATGAAGTCAAGCGACGACAAGGAGTTTCAGCTTCTGGACGAACTGACCGGACAGAGGGGTCAGAGGTGACCGGACGGTCCGGTCAGTAGGGTTGAGACTTGGGAAGAGACGAAGCAACATGCGAAATGTTTCTAGCTGGAGAGAGAAATAGACCGGACAGTTCAATCAACTGACCGTATGGTCCAGTCAGTAGAAGTCAGCTGAGGGGCAGAGCCGTTGGAGCTGAAGACTATAGTGACCGGACAGTCCGATCAGTATGCCCAGGAAGCTGATTTTGTGGAGCAACGTCTAGTTGGAGGTTGGAAGCCTATATAACTTCGTTGATGGAGTCCTAGAGACCTCTCTTGGCCAGTGCAATACCTGAGAGCATTTGGTAAGGTCCTAGAGGAAAAGAGAAGAGCACAAGGAGGAGATATTGCATATCTTGAGAGTGCTAGTGAAGAGTAACTTGACTATCTTGCACATCTAAGGCTAGGGTGTCCTTGAGAGTGTGATCTAGGCTGTTACTCTTGGCCTATGGTCAGACCTAGACTGGTTAGGTGTCGGTGATCGAGCCTATCGTGATTGGTTGTGAAGGTCGTCACACGTTTGTACACGGTTTGAGCCTGCCGGTGAAAGGGGCATCAATAGTGAGCGCCCATGTCAGCTCGGGGAGTCCGACAAGTTCTCGAGGGAGGCGAGCTTGTGCCTTGGTGGCAGCAGTGATGCACACCGTGTCTTCACTCCGGGAGTGATTGCGGGCTCGTGGGCGAGAACTCCACATTGGTGGCGGGAGGGACCAGGACTCCGACGGGAGTGGTCCAACAAGGAGTAGGGGAAGGCGCCATCCTTCCAACACCTCGGGAAAAAAAATCATGAGTCATCTCTTTCTCTACTCCTTACTTTGATGCATTACTTTCCGCATTTACATATCGCTCTATTCATGCTTGTGTGTTTGCCTTGCTCTAGTTGACTTCCTTGTAGACTTGCATGAATAGGCTTCATTTCTTGCTAGTTGTGCTTAGCTTTCATTTGACCACTAGCATGTGTTTTATAGGACTTGTATTGGCTTGATTGTTCACCTTTGTATGTGTTGTGGCACTCATGCTTGTTTGCTCTAGTTCTCTATATTGTAGCTTTGGATGAGTAGGATCCTTTGCTAGCCTGTCGTGTGCTTCTGCATTGCTTTGTTACTAGCTTGCATAGGAGTTGTATTGCTTGTGTGATCCACTAGTATGCTTAGGGTGTTGTTCCTTTCACAGGGTCATTATCTTACTAGTGTGATCACCAATAGAATTGTTATAGGAGTTGATTGAGTGGTCGGTTTTTGAATTTGGCAAACTTGGTACATAGTGCGAGTTTCCGATTCACTCCCTCCCCTCTTGGTCACTTGGTCCTTTCAAGTGGTATAAGAGCCAAGTGCTCATCATAGGGCTTAACCGCCTTGAGTAGTGACCGTATTGAGTTGGGATGTAATCCCATTCTGGGTTGGGTCATGGCTCATGGAAGGATCGCTTTAAAAGCTACCTAAATGCCATGATCCCAGATGAGTTGATGGATACTCTTGTGGACTTCGCCAATACCTTCACCGATAATCATGTGTATGATGATTGTATGGATGTGCCTAGTACTAGTGAGTGCCAAGATTCTTCTAGTGATAACTTGATAGGTTGCTCTACTAGTGTGCCTAATGTGATGATTGATAATGATGTGTCTCGTGATCTTGCTTGCTCCTCTAGCATGACTAGTATTGATGATGGTTGTGAGTCTTTTGTTGATCATGCTAGTAGTTCTCTTGTTGAGGAGTTCTTTGCTTTTCATGTTAATGACAGTGAGGACTTACCTGACTCTCTTATTCACTTGCGAGGTATTGCGGACAGAATTGCAGCAACTACTTTCGAGCTCCCCAAGTTATTGATTGTCAAGAAGATCCTCACCTTGCTCCCTAGCAGCAAGCTCCTCTACATCACCCTTGATCTCATCATGGTCAAGAATCATTATGTTGATGATGTGATCGGGCTGCTCTTCAAGGATGAGGAGATCACCGCAAGCTTGACGGGGAAGAAGTCATTCAAGGCAAACAATGAAGCATCTTCAAGCAAAGGGAAAGGAGTAGCTTCGAGCTCAAACTTCTTTGATCCCTCCATAAGATTGCCTTGCAATAGCTTCTACAACCCCTTCGGAGCAAGACCTTCACCAAGTTCATCATCGTGCGCTCGTCAAGCTCTACCTCAAGTGTCATTCCAAGTTCTACTCCAATCACTTCGGGTGGACCACGCATTGGTGAAGGGGGAGTGCCAGCAACAATGCTCGCTCGATCATTTGAGATGATCAGTCTTGCAGCTTCGGCTCCGGCGCCTCCACCTCCTCCACCACAAGATCGACTTTGGCACATGCGTCGAGCTCGACAACAAGAGTTCTTCTTTGAATTTGATGAAATTGTGAGAAATCTGAATGATGACCTTTGTGAGACCTTCTTGAGGATTTATGATCTTATGTGCAGGATAAACTCCTTCAGAGGCCTTCAAAAGATAGCACCAATTGAAGTGATTGACAAGCTCCTCCAACTGATCACAGCTCCTGAGAGGGGGTTTCTTACTTGAGGAGGTTGCCAACATGAGGCATGAGCTCTCAATTGAGAGGGCAATAGAGATGATACTCATGCTCCACTCACAAGTGGGACATGTGCTTGAGCACGTCACTGGCCTCTATGATCCTCCCAATTATTACATCGACCTCAACAATGTGCACATAAGGGATGATCATGGATATCAGAGGTATCGTTGTTGACTTTTGCT
Organism: Eleusine indica; assembly: GCA_030378355.1. Classification (NCBI taxonomy): domain Eukaryota; kingdom Viridiplantae; phylum Streptophyta; class Magnoliopsida; order Poales; family Poaceae; genus Eleusine; species Eleusine indica. Next base: position 37,323,404 of record CM059498.1, on the reverse strand, counting down.
AAGCCATATTAATAAATCATTCCCGGCACGGGGCCAGAAACGGTTCACTAATATGTCCTAGAGTCAAGTAGGTAAAATCCGCAAGCGCACGGAGAATACCGCTGTAGCATTTCACCCGGAAGTATTCAGGGTATCGTATTTGTTTATCCCAAAGGAAGGTTATGATCAAGAAGCGTTACTAACATATAAGATCATGTTAACAATTAGCAAGGATATCTAACCAAGACAGGCGGGTACATGATAATAACCGGGTAGTGTGACACACACAGAAGATTCCTACTAAATAAATAAAGTCTAGTGGAGGAAAGACTAGGCTAAGCTACTCCTACTATACATTCCTATACAGTTGCATAGCCTAAGTAGAATACATACAGACCCACACTCAGGTTCAGCAGTCAATAGTATAGCACTTCAGGCACGGACTTACCCCTGCATCCACAGGCGACTTCCGCCAAGAGCCTACGCACTAGCCTAGCGGGGAGGATTTCAAAGGACGGACAGGGCTGTCACCACCTGCCGCCTACCTCAACGAACCAGTAGACTAACGAATAATTGATGCAAATCAGTCACCCAAATACCATACTTGCATGACCAAAGAGCACTCTGCCCCTCCGCGATTACTATTAACGAGGCAGAGCTACCGTACGAATACGATCACCAAACCCATGCTATACTTTATCAGCTAAAACTAAGCATAGAGACTATAACATATAAACTAGACTATAGTGACGGTATATAACTAGCATGACAATAGTAGTATAATAAATATAAACCACTATCACACAAGTAGACTACACTATCACATATATGGATCACAATATCAAACAAGAAACTCATGACCCAAGCACAACTATATAGAAAATATATATATATTGATAAGAGCAAAGTCTTACAAAAGGGAAAAGATACAAGAGCCATACCAATTCCAAGTGAAGACTTGGGACTAGAGAGCTCTAGACTCAGCCTAACTCCACTAAAACTCCAAGAACTACTACTAGCAAGAGAGAAATGCTTCTTGTGGTGTGTGTTGAGTGTGAAGGCCCTCACCCTCTATTTATAGCCTCCTAACGTCGGTTTCAGCGGAGTAACCGCCACGGAATCCCCCCAAACCGCCATCAGGGAGTCGTCTGGAGCCTACACGTGGAAGGCCAGGCGGAGAGGGCGCCAGACCAGGTCGCCCGACCTGACCAGGTCGGCCGACCTGGGGGTGGCCCCTCCTGGCCTGTGCTTTCTCCAGGTGGCTGTCCTGTGGGCCCTGACGTCGGTTTGCGCGGTATTACAGGGAGTTACGTCGGTTAAGTGCTGAAAATGGGCCCTTCAATCCGTGTGACGTCCATGTGGCACTCTCTGATTGGTCGAAAGTGTGTTTTCTTGCCTTTTGAGGTGTTTCCTTCACATTTCCTCCTGCATGCACAAAGTTCTCCAAGTACAAGTGGAACTATATTGTTGTGATAAAGCATGCGTGTATGAAATGCCAAATTCTCCTTTATTTGAGTATAGTTGACGGTTGAAAATGGTACTTAACAGCCGTCAACAAACTCCCCCAAGCTTACCCTTTGCTCGTCCCGAAGCAAAGATAAACTTAAGTTGTTGATCAGGAGTTGCTACAATGTCCTACTCCTCAATAATACTATGCGCACAACAAAGTACTCTTCCTAGAATTAAATATGTTGGCACATAACTTACCCATTTACCTCGATCCATGGGGCTTTTACACCTCATTGTCTTGGGCGGTTGAGAGATAGAACAATTGCAGGGCACCAATCACTTGCTCTAGATTCCGCTATGTTATTCCGGAGGTTTTCAAAAGATTTTGAAAATAAAAACCAAGTTCCTCAAATGATTCTCTCGGATCACTCAATATGTGTATGATTCCTCACCAAGGCAAAGTGTTGCCTATAATCACCTACTTCTAAATAAGGCTTTATGTGGAGCTCAAGGTAGGGATATATGAGGCACTCATGTTCACATAATATTGCTATGTCAAAAGACCGGATCCAAGAAAAACATCAATTCAAACAATCTTGATCAAGATGTGCAAGTGTGTGGGAGAACGGAGGAATGGTGGATGGGAAGAAATAACTCCTTTTTGAATTTTCCTTCTCTCTTTTGGAGTTTCTAGGCTATGGCTATCTTTTGCTTGCTCTCTTTTTTTTGAGCATTTTTTTTCTTTTCTTTTTGCGTAGCCATAGTCCTAGTTTGCAATGAATACTTTGAGAGAGGAATTTTGCAATGGATATATGGAGTGTTTCTTTGGATGGATGGATGGATAGTGGCTTTCTTCCGGTGTAGAAGAATAGCTCACGGTGGATATGGTGGATGCTATCTTCTTGATTTAGAAGGATAGCTCATGGCGGTGGGTGTGTGTATATGATCTTGATCAAGAAAGCATGAAAAGAGTTCTACTAGGGTCACCACAATTTTGACTAAGCTCAATGTGAAACAAGCAGCATATGTGTAAAGGTTTTCAAATGTAAACACTACATATGGCTGTGGTGGGAATTTCATCATTGAGGAACTTATCAATTTGTCATTTTGAAAAATAAAACTCCGGAATTCAAGCTTTACGTTGAGCAAGATCATAGCAGCCCTATCTATCATATCATACCTCTCAACAACTTAGAACTAGAGAATGCATATGCTACCCACAAGATTCAAGTTCAAGGCAAGATTTACCAACAAACCTAACTCTTGAGAGAGTACTAAGTTGTAAACTAGCATTAGAGAGGAATAAAGGATAGAGCAACTATTCATCATCTCAACATAGGAAAATTATACACATTCATACCGCGCATGAAAAAGGGAAATATTTTTGTTCTTTTTATATTTTGCAAATTTTTATGGATTTTCAGATTTAGCAAATGCAAGAAATAAAGGGAAGGGGAAAGATACAAGTTACCGTGAGAAGGGGGGTCCTCCCCCAAGCTTGTTCCTGCTCATATCTGCTGGTTCGGGTCGTAGCCTTGGGAGCGGAAGAAGGCATCCCAATTGCTCTGATTTTGAGCCATCATCGCGTTCAGCTGGCGGAATTGGTTGTCGCTGAAATTCTGCCATTGCTGGGTGTCGGCGACATGTTGCGTGAGAGTTTGTTGCATGCTCTCGATGCGCAAATCAATGTCGTTCACCCTCCTTGTCAACTCGGCCATCCCATAGTTGAGTTCACGGAACCCATGGGATGAGAATGACCGAGTGGCAAAGGATGGCGGTCCGCTTGAACTTGATGACGTCTGCATGGGGTAATCGTACTGAGATTCCCATGCTCCGGCCTGCCATGTTGATGCACCCGCCTCGTCCTGTGGCGGGGGCTGCTCCCATACTGGATCTCCGGTCGGAGTGTGAAACTCCGGTGTAGGCTCCATATGCCTACGGGAACGTGTCGGTCGCCCTGAAACACTATGCCTGCGAACTTCTCCCACTGGCTCAAGTGGGAGGGTTAGTGCCCGACAGTGATACAAACGAAGACCCGGGTTAGGTAACGGGAATTCATTTGTATACCCGGGAAAGTGATAGATCAAGGTATTATTTGGACCATGTTTCAAAGTATGTCCTTGCACAAAATAGTCCTCGCCTAGAAATTCTCTATCTACCGTCAAATATTCAACATGAACATTCTCAAGCAGACCACACTTCTGCGCAATGCGAGTAACTAAAGAGGTGCACTCAATTGGTCTTGTCAACTTTATATTGTCTAACCATTGATCAATCATGCATTCCGCGGGTGACACCCTAATTTTCTTAACCACGGCATAAAGTATTTTTAATTCATCTTGCCGGACAACCCTAATGTCACCTCGAGGAAACAAGGTCATAGCCAACCACACATGCATAAATCTAAGTGTAGGATTATGGATGGCACTTGTTCTAGGCTTGGGACCCCACTCGTTTCCGGAAATCTTTTTCCAAAAACTTTCTTTATGGAACCCCTTTAGCGCTTTATCTAAGTCTAGCCTACATTTAGGATTTAGGCCTAGCATAGCATGAAGATCACCCCATGTGACCAAGCGCTCTTGCCCAAACAAGCGAAAAGAAATGCCTTCATCATACTTTCTAAGGGTGCATAAAAACTGCATAGTAAGCAAATGAGAACCCGGCTCATCTACTTCTACGAAATTTAGCCAACCCATAGTGCGAAAAATAGAGGCAAATTCTTCTCTCATACCTATTTTCTCGAGGAAGTCCGGATCGAAGCGTCGGGTGTGGGCGAATGGCCGTTCTCTCATGAGCGCGATGGCTTGGCCCTCGCGGTCGTCCTTGATGTCGAGATGCTCCTCGGTGATGAGCAAGGCCGGCCTTTCCTCCGGAATTTCAGCTTCGGGGTCACCACGCCCCGGACTTGGTGTGAGCTCGACGGAGGATGCTTGACTCGTGCTTGCACGAGTGCTTTTTCTCCGCTTGATTCCGGCGACTTGCTTCATTCGGTTGAACAGGGCTGCACACAAGAACAAACACAAGACAAGAACAAAAACAAGATCGAACAAGTGTTCGGGTGAGCGTTAGTGAAAACGACAAACCCGAGCTTCTCCGAAATTGGTTTTCTTCTCACAACAACTTGCAAATGCACTAAAACAGAGGGGAAATATTTTTTTTTTGGGTTTTTGGGGCTGTAGTAAAGTTGAAGAACACGAAATTTTGGGAGAGCAACAAGTGAGCAAAGGAGGGGAGTGAAAGATGAGCTTGGAATGGTGAAGCTCCTCCTCCTGGGCGGTTTTTATAGCCAAGGAAGCAAGATGGCCGTTAGAAAGGGACAGAGCAACGGCCATATAGCCGTTGGGAGAAAGGATCACAGGAAAAGGTGGGGCCAGGGGGTCGGCCGACCCCACCAGGTCGGCCGACTTGGCAGGTGGGCCTCCTGGCAGCCCCCTTTTTCCTATGTGTTCCACAATGGCTAGGGCATTTGTCCCCTGCTGCCTTTTTGCTCAAAAAGCTCGACAAAAAATCTTTTCAAAATGGAAAGCCCAAAAACCTATTTTCTAAATTTTCAAAAATGCAAATGAGTTTTGAAAAATTCCAAGGTGGCTGGAAAAATTCAAAAATGCAGAAATGCAGTGGTCGGGAAAAATCAAAATGTGGTGGAAAGCAAATATGCAATTAAAAGAGCAAATATGGATAACTACCGGTTTAACCTCCCGGCGAGGACTCACCTTTTAAAGTCCGACGAGCGGGACTTTTCTCCGGCGTTCAGCTCGATGAAGCGTTGTCCGGTCCCCGAGATGAAGACACGGATGATGCTTCTTGTTTCACTCGCCACACCTTCTTGGTCTTTGTTGCGGTCGGTGGCTTCTCGGGCTTCGGAGGCTGCGGTTTTGCAGGCTTCACAGCCTGTTTCTTTGCAGACCTCGGAGGTTGCTGCCTTGTGGACTTCGGAGGCTGTTGCTTAATGTGTGACCTTTGCCCCGTTGCCTTCATCAGTTGTTGCTGTGCAACCTTTTCCTTCTCAAGGAAGTTCTTCATGAATGTGATGAGGCTGTCCTTCTTTGGCGGAGTGACCTCCACTTCCTTGATGTTGCTTGGGTTCGGCCCGTACTTGATACGGATCATGTTGCACTGTTCTTTCCGTGGCCGAAAGTCAAACTTCTCCTCCTTGCCATTGATGTGGAAGCGGATTTCTCCGGCTCCTACATCGATGCGAGCATCCGCAGTGCTGAGAAATGGGCGTCCCAGGATGAGCGGTGTGCTCTTCCCGACGTCCATGTCAAGCACTACGAAGTCGACGGGGATGAAGCAATCCCGGATTTTCACCGGAATATCTTCGGCGATCCCCGCCGGATAGCGGACCGTTGAATCGGCCAGCTGCAGCTGCATCGGCGTGGGGGATAGTGTGGTGTAGTTGAGCTTGTCGAAGACATCCTTCGGCATGACGCTCACACTTGCCCCAAGATCACATAAGGCATGGTCGAAGTTCTGTGTCCCGATCGAGCAGGTGATTGTGGGACACCCCGGATCTTTCTTCTTTTCAGGAAGCCGGTTGAGTATAGCAGCGCTACACTCTTCCGTCAGCTTGACAATTTCTGTGGTCGGTAGTGGGCGCTTGTTGCTGATAAGATCCTTGAGGTAGCGAGCGTACGTGGGTATTTGTATCGCATCCAGCAAGGGCACGTTGATGTGCAGCTTCTGGATCACCTCAGTGAAGCGTGTGAACTGCTCGTCCACGGTGGGCTTCCTTCTTCTTTCAGGAAATGGCATGAGGTTCGTGTCATAGAACTCATGTGGGGCCGTTTTCCTGGGCGGCAGTTCTTCTTCTTCTGCCGGCTTCTCAGCTGATGTGTCCTTTCCTGCATGGTCAGGGTATGGCGGATCCCGAGTGGACTTACCTCCTCTCGTGGTAACCGCATTAACATTTTCTAAGGGGGTCTCGGGTTGCCCCGGGATTTTCCCCGACTCAGCAGTAGGAACAGCAGCAGCTAACTGAGCTAATTGGGTTTCTATCATTTTATTAAAGCTCAGCTGATTCTTGAGAGCAGAGGAAACACCCTCTATCTTAGTGTGGATGCTCTCAAGAGTCCTATCAGTGGTGGCAAGCTTTTTACTGATGTTATCATTAACCTTAGCTTGACCAAGCACAAGATCTTTCAAGGAGGGCTGATTATAACCGGCACGGGGCCAGAAACGGTTCACTAATATGTCCTAGAGTCAAGTAGGTAAAATCCGCAAGCGCACGGAGAATACCGCTGTAGCATTTCACCCGGAAGTATTCAGGGTATCGTATTTGTTTATCCCAAAGGAAGGTTATGATCAAGAAGCGTTACTAACATATAAGATCATGTTAACAATTAGCAAGGATATCTAACCAAGACAGGCGGGTACATGATAATAACCGGGTAGTGTGACACACATAGAAGATTCCTACTAAATAAATAAAGTCTAGTGGAGGAAAGACTAGGCTAAGCTACTCCTACTATACAGTCCTATACAGTTGCATAGCCTAAGTAGAATACATACAGACCCACACTCAAGTTCAGCAGTCAATAGTATAGCACTTCAGGCACGGACTTACCCCTGCATCCACAGGCGACTTCCGCCAAGAGCCTACGCACTAGCCTAGCGGGGAGGATTTCAAAGGACGGACAGGGCTGTCACCACCTGCCGCCTACCTCAACGAACCAGTAGACTAACGAATAATTGATGCAAATCAGTCACCCAAATACCATACTTGCATGACCAAAGAGCACTCTGCCCCTCCGCGATTACTATTAACGAGGCAGAGCTACCATACGAATATGATCACCAAACCCATGCTATACTTTATCAGCTAAAACTAAGCATAGAGACTATAACATATAAACTAGACTATAGTGACGGTATATAACTAGCATGACAATAGTAGTATAATAAATATAAACCACTATCACACAAGTAGACTACACTATCACATATATGGATCACAATATCAAACAAGAAACTCATGACCCAAGCACAACTATATAGAAAATATATATATATTGATAAGAGCAAAGTCTTACAAAAGGGAAAAGATACAAGAGCCATACCAATTCCAAGTGAAGACTTGGGACTAGAGAGCTCTAGACTCAGCCTAACTCCACTAAAACTCCAAGAACTACTACTAGCAAGAGAGAAATGCTTCTTATGGTGTGTATTGAGTGTGAAGGCCCTCACCCTCTATTTATAGCCTCCTAACGTCGGTTTTAGAGGAGTAACCGCCACGGAATCCCCCCAAACCGCCATCAGGGAGTCGTCTGGAGCCTACACGTGGAAGGCCAGGCGGAGAGGGCGCCAGACCAGGTCGCCCGACCTGACCAGGTCGGCCGACCTGGGGGTGGCCCCTCCTGGCCTGTGCTTTCTCCAGGTGGCTGTCCTGTGGGCCCTGACGTCGGTTTGCGTGGTATTACAGGGAGTTACGTCGGTTAAGTGCTGAAAATGGGCCCTTCAATCCGTGTGACGTCCATGTGGCACTCTCTGATTGGTCGAAAGTGTGTTTTCTTGCCTTTTGAGGTGTTTCCTTCACATTTCCTCCTGCATGCACAAAGTTCTCCAAGTACAAGTGGAACTATATTGTTGTGATAAAGCATGCGTGTATGAAATGCCAAATTCTCCTTTATTTGAGTATAGTTGACGGTTGAAAATGGTACTTAACAGCCGTCAACAATCGTGCTCCTCACTATCCCGTCTGGAGGAGACTTCAGGAAGGGATTGCAAGAATCCCTATCTATGAGGATGGTCTTATCATTCGACATGATGAGGTTAGTACTAGTCAATCAAGTAATGCTTTGGATACTAACCCTTCTTCCTCTAGTGCTTGTCTTATGGCTACCACCAGGGTCAACTACAAGAGTGGAGATACTCATTGGATTCTTGACAGTGGGTGCACTCAACACATGACCGAGAAGACAACCATGTTCACTACCATTGATGAAGATGAAGATAGTGAGAAGGTGACATTTGGGGATAACTCAAAGGGGAGAGTTAGAGGCTCGGGCAAGGTGGCCATCACAAATGACCTCCATGTCTCCAAGGTCTTTCTTGTGGAAACCCTCAATTTCAACCTCATGTGGATGGTGCAATGATTGACAATGCTAAGAAAGGGCTAGTGTTTCATGGAGTGAGGCATGGGAACTTGTATGTCATGGATTTCAAATCAAGCAATATGCCACCAAACACTTGCCTATTCACTAAGGCTTCCAAGGGATGGTTGTGGCATAGAAGATTGGCACATGTTGGAATGAATCAGCTTAATAAGATTGTCAAGAGGAATCTAGTTGAAGGAATCAAGGATGTGACCTTTGAGAATGACAGACTGTGCAGTGCTTGTCAGGCTGGAAAACAAGTTGCATCCTCACATCCCACCAAGTCATTCATGTCTACATCTCGTCCTCTGGAGCTCTTGCACGTGGACTTGTTTGGGCCAACACATTACAAGAGTCTAGGAGGCAATCTCTATTGCTTGGTGATTGTGGATGACTTCACGAGATACACTTGGACCTTCTTTCTTGTGGACAAATCTCAAGCCAGTGATATCTTCAGAAAGTTTGCTAGAAGGGCAAAGAATGAATTCAAGGTTAGCATTGTGAAGATAAGGAGTGACAATGGGACAGAGTTCAAGAACACAATAGTGGAGGAATACTGTGACAAGAAAGGAATCAAGCATGAATTCTTCGCTACATATACTCTAGAGCAAAATGAAGTAGTGGAGAGGAAGAACAAAACACACATCACTCTAGCCTGTGCAATGCTAGATGAGTATGGGACTCATGAGAGTTTTTGGGCAGAGGCAATCAACACAGCTTGCTACACCTCCAACCATGTCTATCTCCACCGGTTGTTGAAGAAGACACCATATGAGCTATTGGTGGGGCGGAAACCCAATGTTTCCTATTTCCGGGTCTTTGGCTGCCAATGCTACATTCTCAAGAAGAGGAGGAAGCCAGGGAAGTTTGAGAGCAGAACTGATGAAGGCATTCTTGTTGGGTACTCAGGAACTTCTAAAGCATATAAGGTCTACAACTCAGTCAAAGGTTGTGTGGAAGAATCCTATGATATGCAATTTGATGAGTCAAATAGTTCTCAAAAGGGGGATGAATTTCATGAAGTAAACATTGAGGATGAGCCTATGAGGGAAGCTTTGAGGAACATGCCCGTGGGCGAGGTTTTACGCCATGAGGCCAATGATGGTGATATTGATGAGCCCTCTACCCCACCACCTCAACAAACCTCTTCCTCTGAGGTGCTAGAACCAACCCAAAATGCCACAAATACACCTTCTAGCCCCTCCCAAGATTCATTGAGAGTGCACCCACCTACCCAAGAGGAAAACCAAGTGAGAAGTGAGCCACGAGCCTCCCCACATACTTCACCACAAGCCACTTCTCCAAGCTCTTCATAAGATATCCTCCCATCCACTTCAAGCTCTAAGTTCGAAACAAGAAAGCATAAGAGTGATTCTCCCACCACTCTCAGAATCCAAGACACTCATATATCAAGAGAGCAAGCAACCCATGATGCACAAGATACATCATCTATACCTCCTCTCACTCAATAAGAACATTATCCTAGACCCAAAGCCATAAACAAGGATCATTCTCGTGACTTGATCATTGGGAGCCCATCTTAAGGAGTGAGGACAAGGAGAAATCAATACAAGCCCAACTATGTGAATGAAAAAAATGATGAAGGAAGTGATGAGGAGGCAACTGTTGCAATTTTTGGATCTTACTTGCATCTGCATCACATAATGGCTTCAAGCTCTATCAAATGGAAGTGAAAAGTGCCTTATTGAATGGAGAGATCAATGAGAAAGTCTATGTGGAACAAACTCTAGGGTTTGAGGATCCTAAGCGTCCAAGACATGTGTACAAGTTGAAGAAAGCTTTCTATGGTCTCTAGCAAGCTCCTAGGGCACGGTATGAACACTTGAGGAACTTCCTACCCAAGAATGGATTCACCATTGAAAGCATTGATAGCACCTTGTTCACAAGACATGTTGGGAAGGATCTCTTTGTGTGCCAAATCTATGTGGATGATATCATCTATGGGTCAACCAATGAGAAGTTCAATGAGGAGTTTCGGGAGATGATGGCTAGGGAATTCCAAATGTAAATGATTGGAGAGTTGCATGTGTTACTTAGTTTTCAAGTCAAGCAATTGAGAGAGGGAAACTTCATCTATCAAGAAAAGTATACCAAGGACCTTCTCAAGAGATTCAACATGGATAATTACAAGCCTTTGCACACACCTATGGCAACAAGCAAACCCTTGGATGATGATGTGAAAGGGAAACCGGTGAACCCCAAGCTCTATAGATCTATGATTGGTTCTTTGCTCTACCTCACCACTTTGAGACTGGACATGATTTTTAGTGTGTGCTTGTGTGCACGCTACCAAGCAAATCCAAAAGAGTCACACTTGAAGGTCGTGAAGAGGATATTGAGATATCTCAAGTACACACCTACCATGGGTTTATGGTATCCTACAGGAACAAGCTTTGAGTTACTTGGGTATTTGGATTCGGACTTCGAGGGTTGCAAAGTGAATAGGAAGAGTACATCGGGAGGTTGCCAATTTCTTAGAAGATCTCTAGTATCTTGGAGCTCAAAGAAGCAAAACTCAGTGGATCTATCTACAGCCAAAGCGGAGTACATGGCTGCGGGGGCGTGTTGTGCACAACTTCTTTATATGAGGCAAATGCTCTCGGATTATGGCCTCAACTACACTCAAATGCCACTATATTGTGATAGTGAGGCGGCAATCAAGATGGCTCTCAAAACTAGAGATCATGGTCATGCAAACCACAATCAAGTGAGGCATCACTTCATAAGGGATCATGTTGAGAAGAAGGACATCGAGTTGGTGAGTGTGCAAACACATGAACAATTGGCGGATATCCTCACCAAGCCACTCGACGAGAAGACCTACAACAAGCTAAGGGGAGAACTCAATGTTCTTGACCTCTCCAACTTCACATGAGTAACCCTTGAGCTTGTCCTTTGTAAATATGTATAGTATTTGTTTGTTTTGTTTTGTTATTTGTGTCTTTGTTTTGTGCTTGTTTCTCTTCTTTTGTAGGTTGACTTTGGACTTCCTTGAGATAGCAATGGACATGGGTTAAGCTTGGGATGGTGGTTCATGGTATGCCCAAGGCTTTGAAGAATGGTCCATTGTGAGCAAGCTCGAGAAGGGAACCACTCATCGTTGACACTTTGGTTTGTAGTGGTTCTCTTTCTTTTCTTTTGCATTGCATCATGCATTGTGTACTTGTTGCATTTGCATTCATGCATCCTTGCATTGTGATACCATACATGCTCCCAAGCATGTGTCTAGGGGGAGTTGCTCATTTATAATGTGAGTATATGACTTTCTAGATGATCAAATAGTGATAATTGTGCTTCATTCCCATTGAGCCATGTTCAACCGAGTTCTGAGGTTAAATCTACTCGTGCAGATCAAAGACAAGTGGCTCATACATTCCCACCTCACAAATGACTAACCCTTGCATATTTGAGAAAATATTTTGTTGAGTCATGTGTGTAGGGGGAGCTACGGTGGAACATCATTGCGACCAAGAAGGAGCATTATGAAAGGGGGAGTTATCCTAACTCTTGCCAACTATCTTTTGCCTCTTGGTTCCATTACATTTTGGTGTGGTTTCTAGTGATAGGTGACAAAGGGGGAGAGGAACACATGAAGATCCAAAAGCCAAGTCGAGATCACCATAAAGAGGAGAGAGGGACATGAAGATAAATCACCGAGAAGGGGAGAAGAACATGAAGACCAAATGAAGATGATCAAGACAACGATGCATGTTCACTTGGAGTACACATGAAGATCATGTCAAGATGAACATCTACACCAGCAAGGAGAAGAATAACAATGGTACATGTCTACGACAACAATGAACATCTACACTGATATGAACATCTACGTCCTTGGTGCGTGTCTACCTCAACAAGATCATTGATCATGACACCAAGATGGGCGCAAAATTTAACTCAAGATTAACATCAAGTGCGCTACGTGATTGGGTAGTTCTCCCTCAACACCTAGCACATTCCATGGGGGAGACTGCATTCCAAGGTAAGGACCAAGGTAAGCCTTTCAATCCTTTCTTTTCCTTTGGTTCCTTGTTTTTCATCCGATTTGGATCATCATAAGTAGTGGTTGTCATCCATCACCAAAAAGGGGAGATTGTAAGGATCATGACCATTGAGGTCACCCTAAGGTATGATGTTTTGGTGATGAATAACAAACATGAAATGTGACTAATGTCTACACGAGTGTTGTCCGTGTAGGAAACCTTTTCTACCTTATGATGATTGTTGACGGCGGTCTTGGTAATTGATGACAATGACCACAAGCACGGATGCTTGATGAGCTTGATGGAGCACAAGGGTTGATGAAGATGGATCAAAGCTGAGTACAAGCTATGGAGCAAGTGTTAGGAACACTTGTCTAGTTGTTAGGGCTTTGAGTCCATAGGACCGGACTATCAAGGGGGTCTAGGTCATTTCTCTTAGGTCATGTCTAGGTGATGATGTGCATGTATGCTCGGTGAAATCAAAGGCAATATTTGATAGAGGAGAAGCCAAGAAGCTGTTCGGAGAAGCCGGGAAATGAATTCAAGCGAGAACGAGGAGTTTTAGCTTCTGGATGAAGTGACCGGACAGAGGGGTTAGAGGTGACCGGACTGTACGATCACTAAGAGGTTTTGTCTAGAACTTACAGTGGGCAGCGAGCAATCAGTCAAGTCTGGAAGGCCTAGAGACCGGATGGTCCGGTCTAGTGATCGGACGGTCCGATCAGTTGCGTTGAGACTTGGGCAGGGAGGAAGCAGCGTGCGAAATGTTTCTGGCCGGAGAGAGAAATGGACCGAACGGTCCGGTCAACTGACCGGACAGTCCAGTCAGTAGAAGTTAGCTGAGGGGCTGAACCGTTGGAGCTAAAGACTGCAGTGACCGGACGGTCCAGTCAGGCAATGACCGGACAGTCCGATCAGTATGCCTAGGAAGCTGATTTCGTGGAGTAACGGCTAGTTCGAGGTTGGAAGCCTATATAACTTCGATGCTGGAGTCTTGGAGACCTCTTTTGGCTAGTGCAATACCTGAGAGCATTTGGTAAGGTCCAAGAGGAAAAGAGGCGAGCACTAGGATGAGATATTGCATATCATGAGAGTGCTAGTGAAGAGTAACTTGACCATCTTGCACATCTCAGGCTAGGGTGTCCTTGAGGGTGTGATCTAGGCTATTACTCTTGGTCTATGGTGAGGCCTAGACAGGTTAGGTGTCGGTGATCGAGCCTATCGTGATTGGTTGTGAAGGCCGTCACATGTTTATACACGGTTTGAGCCTGCTGGTGAAAGGGGCATCAATAGTGAGCGCCCGTGTTGGCTCGGGGAGTCCGACAAGTTCTCGAGGGAGGCAAGCTTGTGCCTTGGTAGCAGCGGTGACGTGCACCGTGTCTTAACTCTAGGAGTGATTGCGGGATCATGGCGAGAACTCCACATTGGTGGCGGGAGGGACCAGGACTCCAGCAGGGGTGGTCCAACGAGGAGTAGGGGAAGGCACCATCCTTCTGAGACCTTAGGAAAAAATCATGAGCCATCTCTTACTCTACTCCTTACTTTCATGCATTACTTTCTGCATTTACATACCGTGCTATTCATGCTTATGTGTTTGCCTTGCTCTAGTGGACTTCCTTATAGACTTGCATGAATAGGCTTCTTTTCTTGCTAGTTGTGCTTAGTTTTCATTTGACCACTAGCATGTGTTTTATAGGACTTGTATTGTCTTGATTGTTCACCCTTGTATGTATTGTGGCACTCATGCTTGTTTGCTCTAGTTCTCTATATTGTAGCTTTGCATGAGTAGGATCCTTTGCTAGCCTGTTGTGTGCTTTCGTGTTGCTTTGTTACTAGCTTGGATAGGAGTTGTATTGTCTTGTGTGATCCACTAGTATGCTTAGGGTGTTGTTCCTTTCACAGGGTCATTATCTTGCTAGTGTGATCACCAATAGAATTGTTATATGAGTTGATTGAGTGATCGGTTTTTGAATTTGGCAAATTTGGTACATAGTGTGAGTTCCCGATTCACCCCCGCCCCCTCTACCTCAATAGGTTCTACTGGAAAAAGTTGTGAAATTCAGTGCTTCAAGTGTGGAGGTCGTGGACATGTTATTAAGGATTGCCCAAATAATCGGGTGATCATTGTGAATGGCAGTGGAGAGTACGAATCATCTAGTGAAGTGGAAGTAGAAGAGAAGCATGCTAATGAGGTCCAAGAAGATGAGGAACATGCTTGATGTGAGTTTGAGCAAGGTACTGCTCTTGTAGTGACACAAATATTGAGTGTTCAAATGAGGGAAGCTGAAACTGGACAACGACATAATTTTTTTAAAACCAGAGCTAAAGTGCAACATAAAGTAGTGAAGGTGATCATTGATGGTGGGAGCTGCCATAATCTTGCGAGTTGTGTGATGGTTCACAAACTTGGTTTGAAGGTGCAGCGACATCCTCATCCATACCACGTGCAATGGTTGAATGATTCGGGAGATATCAAGATTGGATATAAGGTAAAACTTCCATTCAAAATTGGTGAATATGTTGACACAGAGGAGTTTCATGTGGCACCCATGTCCGTGTGTCACATGCTGCTTGGAAGACCATGGCAATATGACCGATACACTCGGCATTGTGGTAGAACAAATCAGTACACACTAGACTTGAAAGGGAAGAAGTTGGTACTCAAACCTATGACACCTCAACAAATCATGGCTGAGCACTTATAGAAGAAAACTGAAATTAGTCCAGCAAGTAAAGGAGGAGACGAGCAAAAGAAAATGAGTGCCATCCACAACTCGGTGAGTGAGAGCCACAAGCCCAATTCGAAAGATAAAAAGAAAGGAGAGGGAGAGTATCTAGTTATGCTAGCTACAAAATCTGAGATGAGAGATGTGAGGAACAACCCAGATCAAGTGCTCTTTGTACTTGTGTGCAAAGACATTTTAGTTTCAGCTAACGATATCACCTCCCTTCCTAGTGTTGTGTCTCATCTTTTGTAGGATTATGAAGATGTTTTTCCGAAGGAAACACCAGCTGGACTAACCTCTGATTCGTGGGATTGAGCACCAAATTGATTTCATTCTAGGTGCTGCGCTTCCCTACCGTCCACCATACCGAACAAATCCAGAAGCAACCAAGGAGATACAAAGGCAAGTACAAGAACTCCTTGATAAAGGTTTTGTTCGTGAAAGTTTAAGTCCTTGTGCTGTCCCTGTGATTTTCGTATCCAAAAAGGATGGTTATTGGAGAATGTGTGAACACTGTCGAGCTATAAATAATATAACTTTTCACTAGCGTCATCCTATCCCACGGTTAGATGACATGCTTGATGAATTGAGTGGATCTACCATATTTACTAAGTCTTTTAAGGAACATATGAATCACATTCGTCATGTTCTGGATGAACTTTGGAAAGAGAAATTATTTGCTAATTTTGAGAAGTGCAGTTTTTGCACCGACATTGTGCTCCTTGGCTTTATTGTTTCAGGAAAAGGAATAGAAGTGGATGAAACCAAGGTGAAAGCCATCAAGGATTGGCCAACTCCAATGAATGTAAGTCAAGTAAAGTTTGCATGTCCTTGCTAATTTTTATAGGAGATTTGTGAGAGATTCAGTACCATTGTTGCTCCTTTGAATGAATTGACCAAGAAAGGGGTTGAATTTAAATGGGAAAAATCACAAGAAAATGCTTTTCAAGAATTAAAGAAACGATTAACTGAAGCACCATTACTTGTTCTACCTGGTTTCACTCAAACTTTTGAAGTAGAATGTGATGCTAGTGGAATTGGCATAGAAGGGGTTTTAATGCTGCAAGGAAAACCAATAGCATATTTTAGTGAAAAACTGGGAGGTGCTCAATTGAAATACTTTGTTTATGACAATGAATTGTATGCTTTGGTGCGAGTGCTTGAAACGTGGCAGCATTATTTATGGCCAAAAGAGTTTATAATGCATTCTGATCATGAAGCTTTGAAGTACCTTAAAGGCCAAGCTAAGCTGAATCGAAGCCATGCCGAATGGGTTGAGTTCATCGAAACATTTTCATACATTGTAAAATATAAGAAAGGCAAGGATAACATAGTCGCTCATGCTTTTGTCTCGAAGGAGTGTGTTGCTGAACCAACAAGAGGTAAAAGTTTTGGGTCTTGAAAGTTCGAAAGACATGTATAAGAATGATGCTGAATTTTCAAAACCATATAATCATTGCAAAGACAGAAACAGTTGGGAAAAATATCATATGCATGATGGATTTTTATTTTGAGTTAACAAGCTTTGTGTTCCAAATTCTTCGGTCAGATTGGTATTGTTACAGGAGGCACATGGAGCTGGACTGACGGGACATTTTGGACAAAAGAAGACGTATGAACTTCTAGGAGATCATTTCTACTGGCCCAAGATGATGAGAGATGTCATCCGATTTGTAGAGCGATGCGTCACCTGTCACAAAACTAAGTCAAAACTGAACCCTCATGGATTATACACTCCTTTACCTGCCCCTAATACTCCTTGGGAAGACATAAGCATGAATTTTATTTTGGGGTTGCCTATAACTCAGAGGGGAAAATATTCAATTTTTGTTGTGGTTGATAGATTCTCAAAAATGGCTCATTTTATTCCTTGTCACAAGAGCGATGATGCTTCACATGTTGCTACTTTATTTTTCAGGGAAATTATGAGGTTACATGGAATGCCCAGGACCAATGTATCTGATCGTTATGTCAAGTCTGTGAGCTATTTCTGGAAAATGTTATGGGCCAAGCTTGGGACCAAGCTCTTGTTGTTGACCACTTGTCACCCTCAAACCGATGGGCAAATTGAAGTGGTGAATCGTACATTATCAATGTTGCTGCAGACAATGGTGAAAAACAACTTGAAGGATTGGGAGGATTGCTTGCCTCATGTGGAGTTTGCTTATAACAGGGTAGTATACTCTACCACTAATTTGAGTCCTTTTGAAATTGTTTATTGGTTCAAACCTATTGCTCTGATAGATTTATTGCCTTTGCCATTATAGGAAAGAACCAACATGGAAGACTCCACGTATGCTAAATATGTAAAGAAGATACATCAGAAGACCAAGGAGACAATAGAGCTGAAGGCGATACGCAAAGCTGCAAGTATGAACAAACATAGAAAGAAAGTGTTATTTGAACCAGGGGATTTTTTGTGGATTAATTTGCGCAAGTATCATTTCCCTGATAAATGCAAGTCAAAGCTTATGCCACGAGGGGATGGTCCATTTCCTGTTCTTGCAAAAATTAATGTCAATGCATACAAGATAGACCTTCCAGCAAGTTATGCCGTGAGCAACTCCTTCAACATGGCTGGTCTGTCACCATTCACAAGTGAAGATGGTACAGAGTCGAGGATGACTCCTTTCAAGAGGGGGAGGATGATATGACCATGCCAACTACACCGTCCAAGATGCCGACTACTTCAACCAAGATGACTACTTCTTCAAGTCAAGCTACACCAACTACACCAACTCATGTTTTTGATGGACCAATTACTCGTAGTCGAGCTATGAAGCTACAACAAGAGGTCCACATGCTACTTTGTGAATTTCATTTTTAACATTGATGAGAATTATATACTACCTAAATTGTGCATGTTGCTATTGCTCAAGTTCACCAAGGAAGATGGCAAGGGTAAACCAAGAATGAACCAGAGAGATGGACCACGTTGAGTCAGTTCAGCCTAAGAGAACAGTCAAGAAGAACTAGTCATATCTTTTGTTTCTCTAAAGCTATGAAGGTGCATGAGTACATGTTGGAAAGCTCATGAAGTTAAATTTCTAATGCCACCAGTCTCGACTAGTTTGGTGATTCCAATATGGCAGTTGAGTACATTTAGTACAGACTGGTTAGAAGGTCAACAGCCAACCTAATGTTCATGTTCCCGTGCAAAACTATACTGTTATACAATATCTCGTGGTACGTGCTGCACATGGTGTGAAGAAGCGTCAAGTTAACTTTCGAACACAACAAACCTCATGTCATTTGGACTTCCCAATATGGAGTTATTGTCAAATTACTGAAGACAGCTCAGCAGACCAACAACCTCACGAGACCACTTCGGGAATTCTGTTTGAGGAGGCCTTTTCACATACTCTGCCTTTTCATTTCCAATACGCCCATCTAGGAGGCTTGTTCCTAGTATAAATATGTCATTTATTCATAGAAAATAAATACTTTTGATAATCAAGATATAGAAACCCCTTTGTTCAGTTGTGTGCTAACAAATATTGAGAGTGATCTCTCCCCCTTTGCTCTTGTAATTTCCTTCACGGGATTACAGAAGCGGCGGCTTCATCCGCTCCCAATCGGGACTCGTACTCCCTTTAAGGTTTGCCTTGATTGATTGTAGGTTGTGTTGGTTGGTTCTTTGAGAGTGTGGTGGGGCGAATCCTCGATTCAAGTTGTCGGTTAAAGACGATGGTTGGCTTCAAGTTTTATTTGCCAGGTTGCACTAGTTATCACTGCTTGCAACAAGTTATCCGGCTGTAATGTATCACATAGGCTACATTATATTCTATTATATAGATACATAACAATGCAAGACAATGAGATCATCACACCCTGGGCATCTGATTTTCCCCTGCACCCACAATACGATTCTGTCTAAGAGCCTATTGCATAGCCAAACATGGGGGATTTAAAAGGATAGATGTTGGCACTTCCCAAGTGCCCCTTTTACATGTGAATATTACCCCAATTAGAGCATAATTGATACTAATTTAGGCCATTTACCTGTGATATTGTCTATATATTTGTATATGCGTTGTTTTGGAGCTTTATTGCAGAAACAGGTAAAATTGGTGATTAATGCGATGATGGAGAGTACAGGAGTCCAGAACCGACAAAAAGCACTGAAGAAGTCCAGTGCGCCAATAGGCGCAGCCATGAGCCGATCGGCGCAAGGGTGTTTTGGCCCACAGAAGTGACCGAGGCCCATTCCACATGTTTATGTAAGTTTATCTGTGCAAGACACTTGAAGATATTTGTCTAAAAGATTTATGGAACTTCAAGAAGATTTATGGAACTTCAAGATCTCAACGTGCAGTAGAAGACTTTATCTCGAAGGAAAAGGCCCACATGGCAACTGTGGAAGACAGGGGAACCGACTCGGGGAAGAAATCAGAGAAGACACGGCTTGCGCCGATCGGCGCAATCATGCGCCGATCGGCGCAACCGCCTTATTTGCTAGAAACCGAGTCCTTTACGAGTAGAACCCCTCTAAATACTTGTAAACCCTCGCCGCAGAGAGAGGAGGCGACAGAGGGACACCAGATCCGTGAGTTAGAGCCACCGGGGCTTGCCCCGTTAGAATAGATCTCTAGTTGAGTTTCAAGAACCATTAGAGTTAAGAGTTGATCCGTCAAGGTTGGCCATCTCAACGGGGATGAATATGTTGATGAGTTGATCCATCAAGGTTGGCCATCTCAATAGATCTCTAGTTGAGTTTCAAGAACCATTAGAGTTAAGAGTTTCAAGAACCATTGAATATGTTGATGATGGTTTTGGTGATTTGTCTATCTTGATTCTATAATCATGCATGTGCTTATTCCAATTGCTTAGTTCTACGCTAAGTAAGTAGATATTATCTTAATCGTGGTGATTGGGATAGTATTCGAACATTGTATTGATTATGGTTGCTTGATGATGCTAGTAGTGTGGTTTAGTGGTGACAGCACTAAGCCTGCGCAGTAGTATTGGATAGTTGAGTAGGGTAGGATACTCGCGCGATTAAGGGTTTCCTCTCGGCAGCGATAAATCGGGAGCCGCTCGGAAAGCATGGTGGTCTTACTCATTACAGGTTTTCATTGATCTATGTAATTACCCATTATGATGCTATTCAATTAGACTTTCTGGTTACGATCTCACTAGTAGATATCTGGCTACTCACTTAACAGCATAGGTTTACAAGATCTGGCGCACTTTGGCTTAGATTCACCAGTGTGCTGATCGGCTCAATTCTTGCGCCGATCAGTGCAACCACAGATTTTCAAGATCTAGCGCACTTTGGCTTAGTTTCACCAGTGTGCCGATCGGCTCGACTCCTGCGCAGATCGGCGCAACGACAGATTTACTGTCTGGCGCACCTTTGCGCTGGCCAGTCTCCCCCTCATGCAACCTGACATTGACAGTAGATTTGACTAGATCTTTTACGGTTAACTTTGTTTAATAAATCCCTAGGGTCCCAGTGGATTCGATCAACCTTGGAATACTCAATTTAAGGGAAAAAGTGCTACAATCGTACACCGTTCTCTTGCGGTATATAAGTGGGTGCGTAGATACGACCAACATTAGATAGGGCTGTCACCACCTACTGCCTACCCCTAGCAATCCGTGGGCTACATGACAAATAATGCATTCTATTAATCTAACCACCACGCTTACATCTCTAGAACAAGACCCCTAATCCCTTAGTGATGGATCAGAAAAGGAGTAATCACATTGAAGTGAACACTAAGCACGTGGAAATGATCTAAGTCAGACATTAGTCATGCATCACTATAATGATATAAATAAAGACTGTAGCAAGGGCTTATATCTAACATGGTAATATAGCATGACTGTACTACTAACATGTAAACATACTAACTACATACATGAATGAATCACATAATCAAACAAGAAACACATGACCCAGGCACAACTATATAGAAAGACTAAACATATTGAAAAGAACAAAGTCTTACAAAAAGGAGAAAGATACAAGAGCCATACCACAACTCCAAGGAAGACTTGGGAAATGAAGAAGACTCTATTCTATGCCTAACTCCACTAAAACTATATAGTAACTCGAAATAACAAGAGAGCAATGCTTCTAAGTGTGTGTGTAGAGGAGTGAGCCACACCATTCCTTTTATAGCTGTCCAAAGGCGGTTCTGAGGTCGGTAACTCCCATCCTAAGGGGGACAACCGCCTTTGGGGAGTCGGTGGGGAACCGGTTGAGGAAGCTGGGCCCCACTAGGCTCATAGGGGTGGGGCCCAGTGGCCCCCTGGCTGCTCTGACACATTGGTGGATGGCCCCCTCTGCTCCTCCACGGCTTAGGCCTTATGTATGTCGGTTTGGTACTGTAGGTGGGCCATTTGATTCGTGGGAATCCTAGTTGGCGAGCTCTGATTGGTCGATGTTTTGTTTCTTCGCCATTTTGGTGTGACTCCTCCTCTCTTTTGGTATTTCTCCTGCATGTGAGCATTTCTTCAAGCACAAGTGGATATTTATTATTTTTAACTAACATGTATTGGGTATTTTAATGACAACAGAATAAATCCACAAGCATATGGATACCGAAGTAGCTTTCACCCAAAAGTATTCCAAGGTATCGAATCCACACGGAACGTGTGGGCCTAATCTTCTGTTCTAGTTCGACCAAGGACACCAAGATAAATGTGGCTTTGGGTAGAGAGGATTCCTATTGGTTATAAGGTCCTAATTAAGGTAAGAGTACTACTAGGTGGCTTGCATTGGGCTTCCGTTTTCTCCTGCATCCACAGTGCAATTCTGGCCAAGAGCCTACTATGTAGCTGAACATGGAGGATTTTAAAGGACAGATAGGGTTGTCACCACCTACTGCCTACCTCAAGCAATCCATGGACTACGCGATTAACAAAGTTAACCTACGACCTAGACACCACGTCTATGCTTTCAATTACTCCCTGAATCTTTAGCTACGATGATATAAGACTAAGATCTCTAATTAAATAGAGCGTTGAGCGAGCAAAGCAACTAAGTATAAAACTTACTTAACAAGGAAACTGAAATACCAAAAAAGGAATCACGAAGACTTACTAAATGTGGCAAGCATCCATCGAGGTACAAGCGTGGAGAAGAGGTGGACAAGCCCAGTCCTCCCCTAGACTTCTCCTCATTATCTCCCTATTTTCTAAGCACTTTGGCAGTGCTAAAGCCTTCAGGAAATGAAGCACAAAACTAATCTTGAGGTCTTTGGAGAGTGGAGGCACTCCTCTCCTTATATAGGCGCCCAAAGTCGGTAACTAAGGCGGTAATTCCTACCTTTAGCACGGGAACCAACCTTGGAAGGCGGTGGGAGACTCCCCGAGCAGGCCTAGGCCGAGTGGGCCTCAATGTTGTTTGGCCGAACATGGCTGTTCGGCTGAACATCAACCCATGCGTCTCGATCACAGCCTTCTCTGGGACACTGGCTTACTGTCCCCATTTCACAATCCACGTGTTTGGGCTTCGGGTATGTCGGTTTGCTCAGTTTATGGGCCTGTGGATCCTTGTGCTACGCTCTGATTGGCCGGAAGTGTGCTTTCTCCTAAGATGACAGGGATTTTACCTCAATTATGTAGGTAAACATCCTATAAGCAAATATTCACCAACACTTGTGGAATTCATTAGTAATAAACTCCTACCACTATGTTGGTTGTTTACTTTTATAGTTTTATGCAGGTATTTGACTGTCGAATTTGGTACTTAGAGACCATCAACAAACTCCCCCACACTGTTCCTTTGCTCGTCCTCGAGTAAAGGAAAAGGACTAAGGTGGATCATATTCTCCAAATGGTATGATGCTAGCATGCAAGTTGTTCCAAGCCATACCTGTACCAATGGACTTCGAAGTGTCTACCATGTCACCTTGGGTGGTTGAAGAGTAGAACTGTTCAGATTGGTGATCTCTGCTCCTTTTGCTAAGTGACTTGGGTTTTTGAAGAATTTTCAAAAGTAAAACCAAGCTGTACTTCTCAAATGATTCTCTCATGTCACTCATATGTGTGTGTGGATCTTCACCGAGGCTTTTGTTGTTGTCTCTTTTTGTTCCTACTTCTAAAGATAGGCTTATGTGGAGCTCAGGGTAGGGAATAAAATGAAGGCATACATGTGCTTCATATATTACCAAGTTAGAACCCGGATCCAAGGAGAAAACAAGTCATGAATCATGAATCATGTATGGGCACATATATGGATGGAATGGACAGAATGTTGGATAATGGGTACTCTTTTTGATATTCTCCCTCTCTTCTATTTGTAAACATGGGCTATCTCTCTTTTTCTTCTTTTTTGAATACTTGACAGTCCATGTCTCTTTTTGGCAAGGATAATTGGAGAGGGAGCTTCTCAAAGCATGATGGAGCACTTTATTTTGTGGATGGACAAAGGCTATGTGTGATGCTATCTTCCGGAGTGGAAGAGTAGCATATGGAAGGAGATGGATGATGGAGGTGGATGAATACTCCATTATGTGTAGACTCTGTATTTCCTTGAAATGATATTAGGCATGGCTATTTTTTTCTCTCTCTTTTTTTCATGCCCAAGGATGAGAGCATGTTTTTTTATATAGCCATGCCTTCTATGGGAACAATTGAGAGAGAATCATAAGAAGATAATCATGGAGTAATTCTTTTGGTGGATGAATGGATGATGATGATGGTAATGCTGCCTTCAAATATAGAAGATTAGCATATGAAGGGAATGTGCACATGAACTTGAACAACAATACATAACAAGCATCTTACTAGGGTCACAATAATTTGACAAGGTTCAATGAAGGCACAAGTAGCATATGCATAAGGTGTATCAAATGGAACTATCATATGGCTCTGGTGGGATATTTCTAATCATTGAGGAGAAAGCTTATAGATTTTTTTCAAGTTTCAAAAAGAATGCCCAAGTACTTTATGCAATAGAGAGCAAGAGTCACTTCATCAAACCATATCACACTAGTGAACAAGCTAGGTAGCACGTGGTCCCTATGAATATAGTCCGCTAGCATTGGCATATGAGCAAGAAATAAAGGACAAGCGAGCCAACCATGGGAAAGTTTTGAATAATTGGGAGGTCATCAAGGATGATTTTAATTTTCAAGTTTAGATTTTAACAATTTGTTCTAGGAAAATTAAATCAATGCACGAGACAGGGAGGTAGAGGGATAAGACATGCAAACCGTCACACTGGTTGAAGATGAGGCCAAGCAGGGCCATGGTGAGTCCTATCAAGTAAGAGAGTTTGGCTGAATTATCCTGGCACCTGGCTTTGTCATGCTATGGCGTGTTGCTTTGTTGCGCGTCGGGAATCCTGAGGATGTCCCCCACACTTGTTCGCTTGCCTGCACTTTTATTTGTCACAAAAACAAAACAAGAGGGATAAAAGCAAAATGGACTCTACTGGTTTTATGGGCCCTGTAGAGTCACAACTATATTATTAAGGCACACTACATAATTGAATTGAAAGGAAATAAAAGGAAATGAACTAAAGCGCCTTTCTTTATTTAGCAAGGCATGAATGCAAGAACTAACAACAAGTCTAAACCAAGAGGCAAGCTGGCATGAATGGAACTTAATACGTGATACTTACAGAACTCCCCCATACTTAGATTTTTGTATACTTAGACACAATAAATCTGTGTGCAGTGATGCAGCCTTTTTGCTGTAGGTTCCATCGCCAAAGTACCGCGGTGTTAAGCTGATGCAGCTCCCATGTTCTCAGGCATAGTGTGACCATCATTCTTTTCAATCCTCACCTGAAAGGCTTAGAGACCAAAAATACCCGAAGGCAAATACATCTTGAAAACAAGTGCTTGCAATTATTCAATAAGGGAAAAAGAGAAATGATAATCCGGGCCATCTCCTGGAAGTGCTTTGTTTATAGTCAGAAGCTTGACTACAAAGACTTTATGCTGCAGCTATCATTGGCGAAGTAGTTCCCATCTTACTGCTAATTGTTTATGTATCAATGATGTCTTAGCTACAAGGTTAGTGCCAAAATGCAACTATGAGATTTGCAGTATTTATGATAAACAAAAGCATCTACAACAATCCTTCTAAATGTTTTGCTAAGTAAGGCGTTAAGGTGGTTGTAGTCCTTGTAGGTACTTTTAGAAATACTCTCTATTGACTCTAGAGATCCCTCGTATGAGCATGTATCTTGTGGTTGTTCAAGGAAGAAACTTCCGTGCTTATTAGTTGAATCCTTTTCTCCTGTCTCTAGAGTCGATGGCTCAAGCAATCCGGTGGTCCAATGGTTCTCCTTCTCAAGAATTTTATCAACCAAGCTCATGGTTGATTTTTCATCACTGCATAGAATGGAATATTGAGGACAAAAAGGAAAATTCTTAGGCAAGAAGGATGATGGCTGGGGTTCAAAATAATTGAGAGTTTCCTCTAAATCATCTCCTTCTTGGTTGCAAAGCATCGCGTCGTCATAAAGAACAAACCTCGGTGATGTCTATTGGGAAACAAACATCACCTCCTCAAGTAGGGAGTGCTTGAAGTGAGGCATCACCATAGCATTTTCTAAGCAATGGGCTTTGGTGGCAAAAGCAGTTTTCCTAAGCTTTTCATTTAGGCTCCCTAGAGACGCACCTCCATGATCAAGGCTTTCTAGTGGGAAGCATATGAGAAATTCAAAGTCAATAAGTTGAAAGACGTGGAGGTCTAAGTGAACTTTGACTTTGTCCACCTCAACTGCTATAGCCCTTGTGATCCCCCGACATGGAAAGGTTACTCCCAAGGTATCCTTGAGGAGTGTGTCATTTGGCACAAGAGGTATATCATCGAAAAGTTGCCAAGTTATATACTCGAGGATGACATTGGCTCCTACGGTGGGATCGTATAGTGCATCTATGGCATTTCCCTTTATATAACAAGATATGGCAGAAGAAGGAGAAGACATTTGGATTTCTCTTGAAGAACATCTTTCTTCCTTCAACCACTCCTTGTTATGGCCTCCTGTAGGATTTCTTTTTGGGAAGGCTTGGGATGTGAAATGGATGTCATTGGCTTCTTCTGCCATAAGTGATTTGAGGTGTTTCTATGTTTATCAGATAGCCCTTCCTCGAACTCAACTGGCAACCCTGAAGGTAGAATTTCTCCTGCCTTCCAAGCGATCTCAACAGTAGAATTGAAAGATGAGACAACAATGAGCTCGAATTCAGTTGTTGAGATAAATGGATGGTTCCTGATGTGGACAAGGGTTGCCCATCTTCTGAAACATTCTTGGTAAGTTGATTTGGTCGGAGGCGACACACAAATAAATCTGGCTTCAAAACAGCATGTTCTAAACCCCACAATCGCAGCACGACGTCTCCTCTGGTTATCAACCGGTGTTGCATGGTTGACCTCGCCAACAAGGCAAATCCCTACCCGCAAATAAAGAACACAAGCAAGAACAAAGAAGAATGCAACCAAATTGTAGATGTATTATGAATCTCACGAAGTTGGGGTCTCACATACCGATGTAACGGCGAAGCTGTAATGAACAGAATAATCTAAGCAAAACCCCAAACCCAAATGAAGAGGCAGCGGTTGTATATGAGTACCCTAGGGTCGTGCATGACCCCCTGGATGAAACCCTAAGTGGGCTCAACTCGATGCGTGGCCTAAAGACCGATTGCGGTGTCACAACACCAGGACAAATTCTGGAAGTCGATGTGTTTCAGCGATTGCTGACGGCTCGCAACGAATTGTGACATGGTACCGGTTGTGTTGGAAAGGTCTTTTCGTTATCTTTCCAGGCATATGAAGAACATCCAAATCAGGTCCGTATGCGTCCTGGGCGTCCGTTTTAGTGCAGACTGGTCCTGGGCCCAAAAACAGACTCGAAGTCGGTTTTGATTGGGCCTCCACCTTGGCTTGGATGTCCTTTCTGGACCATCACGCCTCCAATCACCTCCCCAGCTACCTCATCATCATCTCCATGGTTCCTCACAACAATTAACTCATTAGGTAGCAATCTATTCTCAAAACCACATAAATAAAACATTAGAAACGAGCTCACATGTAAATTCAGGTGATGCGCATGAACTTTCTTCTTGGTTGGAGGAGTGTTGTGTGTATCAATAGGTGTGATGTCTTCATAATTCTCCCCCATTTGAATTAGAGTCGTCCTCGACTTGATCCCATCTCTTTCTCCCAATAGTGGTTTCAAATCTGAAATATGAAATATAGAAGTATTCCCAAACTTGGGATGCACTTCATGTTTATATGTGTTATGAAAATTATCATCACAATTTGAAACTATAATAGAAGGCATGTCATACCAATGAACAACCTCTTTGAAAAATGGGGATGTGTGATCTTAGAAACACTAGAAAAACTTGACATGGAATGATAATTATTAGTGCAGTTTTCTATTTGATCGTTGAGTTGTACAACACAAGGAGGTTTCAATTTTGAACAAATATAAACTCTATGCACCATAAACAAACCTCTATGATCATAGCTTCCAGCAACATGAAAAATACTTCTTGTCAATAAAGACAATTCAGTTTGACAAAAGATTTGCTTCTCCACGGTATTTAGATCACAAAGAACATCAAATTCAATATAACCCAAAGTATTTAGAGAAGACAATAATTTTTATTCATCCCTTTCACATGCAACTAAAATCAAATGTTTAATTTCGTCACTAGAAGGTGAATCATAAGCAAAAGCATCAAGCTCATTCATTTGTTGTGGCAAAGGTATAAGTGAAGCATTGGCACACAACTCCTCTTTATCACAAGGATCAGTAGATAAATCAACTTGTGGCAAAGGCAAATCAAGATAAGGTTTCAATACAGCAAGATTGTTGGAACAATTCATCACATCAAGAAAGCTCTTACTTGAAACACCAACATATTCTTTATCTTTCTCACTATCCTCTTCTTTGTATAGAAGCTGTAATGTATTAGTTGCGACAAGAGGCAAGGAAATATGTTCATCCTCTAATAATTCATATTTTGATGAAAGTGTTGCAACATTTGAAACAGCCCATTCTTTCCTAAATGGTTCATTCTTTCTTCTATTAAGCCTTTGTTTATCCAATTCTAAAATTTTAGTAGTGGTCATAGGTTTAAGAGTAACTATTATGCCATTGTATTTAAATCAATAGCTATTAGCAATGATATTGTGCAAAGCATTATTTGTAGAAATCCAACGTTTACTCAATAACAAATGACATGCTTGCATAGGTACTATATCAAATTTTGCACTATCCTTATATGATCCAATAAAATATTCAATGCGTGCAATTTTATCTACCTTTATCTTACTACAAGAATTTACCCATTGGATGTAGTATGGACATGGGTGTGGCTATGTGATCAAGCCAAGCTTCTCGACCAACTCCAAGCTTGCGATGTTGCGGCTACTTTCTCCATCATTGATGACATGACAACGTCGATCCTTCACAGCAAAGTGAGTTGGGAACAACTTGTTCAATTGATTTTGCTCTACCTTCTCCATTTGAGAATTGAGCACTCGTCATGCTACATCACTCATATTGTTCTCTTTAGACGACGTTGACTCATCACCATGAGTAGTGTAACCTGTCATTGTTAGTAGCAAACAAGATAATACACAGAAGTATATTTTTCTATCACTACTATGTGATCACAGTGTAAACTCTCAACAAGCAAATGGAAGCATCTTACCAAGCTCTTACGAAGTTCTTAACAGCAAGGCAAAGGATACCAGAGAGTGTGTGATCCGATGATTGCAAGGGTCAAAACCTATGCTGTTCAGAAAATAAGTGTATGGAGCTTGGAAGGCAAATAATTTTGTAGCAAGGATTAGCAAAATTTCATTTCAGAAATTGCAAAACTGAATATTAGCCCCAATCTAGTCTATGTTACCGGCCTAATCTTGTCTCAGACCTAGTTCAAGCAAGCAAGCAAATGACTCAACAATGGACACAAAGGATGCAAGCAATTCTGATTTTTTCTTTCTTTTCCTTTTTCTACTTCCTATTTTTAGTTGTGGCATTTTCTGTTGTGCACTTTTGCCTTTTTCTTTTCTTTTCCTTTGAATCAGAACTGCAGCAAGAATTACAAGTTTTACAACCCAAAGGAAGACCTGAACATTTGTTCTTACTACAAGTGCAGCAAAAAGATATTCGTAACAACACAACTAAAATAGACCTCTATAACAAGATCAAGCACTAATTGGTTGGCTTTTGTTCAAAATGAGGCAACAGCAGAACACTCTAATTTTATTTTGCACACAAAAGTAGATGGCTAGATATTAAAGAAATATTTAGTGCACACAATTCCAGCAGTACTATTCCCTCAACATGTGCAACACTGATTTTTTTCACTTAATTGTCTATGACATGGACATGCACGACTCAAACAAGACCAAAGAACAAGCACTAGACCAGCAACACAATGACGTTGTCAGGACTAAAATTCAGATAAGCAAAATTAAACTGAAAATTGCAGGGCACAAGGGGATATAGGACAGCGGAAACGCGATGAACAAATATTTTTATACGGCAATTTTCTGGAGTTTAGGACTAAACAAAATAACAGAGATAAGGGTGAACCTAATGGTATCCCTAAAGCTCTGATACCACTTGATGTGTACAAGGGTTCCCGATGTCCCTAAAGGTTCTTGGTAAGTTGATTTGGTCAAAGGCGACACACAAATCGATTCGGCATCAGAACAGCATGTTCTAAACCCCGCAATCACAGCACGACGTCTCCTCTGGTTATCAGCCGGGGTTGCACAATTGACCTCGCTGAGAAGGCTAATACCTACCTATCAATCAAGAACACAAGCAAGAACGAAAAAGAATGCAACCAAAGTGCAGATGTATTATGAATCTCACGAAGTTGGGGTCTCACAAACCAATGTAACGACGAAGCTGTAATGAACAGAATAATCTAAGAAAAACCCCAAACCCTAATGAAGAAGCCACGGTTGTATATGAGGATCCTAGGGTCGTGCATGACCCCTAATGAGGACATCACCCTTATGGATACACCGAGCACTCCGCCAACCAAAATACAAGTTCATGCGCGACAACTGAATTTACGGGTGAGCTTGTTCCTAATGATTCCTTTATGTGATTTTAAGAATAGATTGCTACCTAATGAATTAATTGTTGTTAGAAACCATGGAGATGATGATGAGATAGCTGGGGAGGTGATTGGAGACGTGATGGGCCAGCTAGGACGTCCAAGCCAAGGTGGAGGCCCAATCAAAACCGACTTCGAGTCTGTCTAGGAGCCCAGGACCAGTCTGCACTAAAACGGATGCCCATGACGCATAAGGACTCAGATTTGGACATTCTATATATGCCTGGAAAGATAACGAAAAGCCCTTTCCAACCCAACTGGTCCCATGTCAAAATTCATCCCGAGCCGTCCGCAATTGCCAAAACAATTTGACTTCCAAAATCTGTCCTGGTGCTGCGACACCGTAATCGGTCTTTGGGCCATGTATCGAGTTGAGCCCACTTAGGGCTGCGTCCAGGGGGTCTTGCACGACCCTAGGGTCCTCATATACAGCCACCGCCTCTTCATTAGGATTTGGGTTTTGCTTAGATTATTCTGTTGATAACAGTTTTGCCGTTTGATCGGTTTGTGAGACTCCAACTTGTGAGATTCATCGTATACTTGCAAATTTGGTTGCATTCTTCTTTGTTCTTGCTTGTGTTCTTGATTTGCAGGCAAGGATAAGCCTTCTCGGCGAGGTCAATCATTCTTGAACGGTTGATAACCAGAGGAGACGTTGTGCTACGATTGCGGGGTTCAGAACGTGTCGTTCGGAAGCCGGATCGATTTGTGTATCGCCTCCGCCTTAATCAAGATTATCAGAACCTATCGGAAGATCGGGAACCCTTGTTGACATCAACCCCCTGGATGAAACCCTAAGTGCGCTCAACTTGATACGTGGCCCAAAGACCAATTGCGGTGTCGTAGCACCAGGACAAATTCTGGAAGTCGATGTGTTTTGGCTATTGCTGATGGCTTGCGATGAATTTTGACATGGGACCAGTTGGGTTGGAAAGTTCTTTTCGTTATCTTTCCATGCATATGTAGAACATCCAAATCCAAGTCTGTATGCATCTTGTGTGTCCGTTTTAGTGTATACTGGTCCTGGGCCCCATAAGACTCGAAGTCGGTTTTGATTGGGCCTCCACCTTGGCTTGTACGTCCTTGCTGGCCCATCATACCTTCAATAACCTCCCCAGCTAACTCATCATCATCTCCATGGTACCTAACAACAATTAACTCATTAGGTAGCAATCTATTCTGAAAACCACATAAATAAAACATTAGAAACGTGCTCGCATGTAAATTCAGGTGATGCGCATGAACTTTCATCTTGGTTGGAGGAGTGTTGTGTCTATCCATAGGTGTGATGTCCTCATCAGTTCCTTCCTTAAGAATGGATCCAGGGGGGTCAGACGGGAATGTTGCCACCGCTTCATTGAATGGCTGACCCCTTGGGAGAGATTCTGTCAAAAGATTTTTTTGATTGAAAGATTGAGATAGAAAATACGCCTCTCCCAAGTCTTATGTTGATACTTCCTATCTTCGATCCATCCTGGTATGGCTCATCCAATTGATGCCTGATCAAGATTTGGAAGTCATAGGTTTCAACTACAAGGAAGTCTAGGATAGTCTCAACACTTTCGTGCTTCATGGACACATTTTGTAAGGTCCCAAATCCTTCTAAATGCTGGCCTATGTAGCTCATGAAGGATTTGCTAATCGGTGCAAGGGTCTCACTGTCTATGAAGGCGGTTGCAATGGATTTGGAAATTATATTTGCACCGATTATGAGACTGAAAAGAACATTCACCTTTATCCCTCTTATATGGCACTTAATGGTTGAGTAGGGGGGTCTTACCCAAATTATATCAGGAGAGTGTGCACCCTCATCCAACCATTCACCGCTTGGCATGGCAGAGCAGTACCTCTCATTCTCTTGGAGGAAATTATCATCTAGAGGATTGGGAGGAGAGACAAGAACTAGTGTGTCTTTCTTGCAAAAACAATTCGAGGTGTCCCTGTGGTCTTGCGAAAAACCTTCCTCGAACATGAAAGAGAACTCAGGGGGATTTTCAGATTGAGACATTGGGACAAAAAAAATGTCTTCTCCTGAGTTCGATGTCTAGCATCTCCTTGATCGGTGCACCAGAGAAAGTCTCTCCATGCGATGCCCGGTTAAAATGTCAAAGTCATGGACTTCAAAAACATGGAAATAAAGGAGAGTTTTGACATCTTTGTGCCTTAAAGACACATTTTGCAAAATCTCATACCCCTCTAAAATGTGTCCGTGGGGACATTGGAGAAATTTGCAAGTCAGTGCCAAGGGTTCTTCACCAAAAATGGCAAAGGCACAAGCATCAGAAATGATGTTTGCACCGATAGTGGGATTATAAAGAAGATTCACCTTTTCTCCTCTTATTTACAATTGAATAGAAGAGGAAAGGGAGCTAATCCAAATTTGGTTAGAAGAAAGCTCAACCTCTCTCGACCACTCATTACTCAAGCTTGATGTTAACTCCATCACCGTCTCTTGGAGCAAAGGCTCTTTAAGAAGATTGGGAGAGGATACAAGAATTGGTCATTTCTTTTGATAGCTACAACTCGAGGATTTCCTGTGATCTTTTACAAGATTTTCCTTGAATTGGAAATAATGCTTTGAAGGTTGAATTTCTTCCTCATCCACTGCTCGTGGTTCGGTTGAGGTCTCATTAGATGAATCAACGGATAAGCAAGGATTTGGCATAGGTGCAACTAGTGGGGTGGCCTCAATGCTCGACGAAGCTTCCTCCTAAGGGGGCTCTCTACAGTGGGCTAGGAAAGAAGAGTTTTCTTGAATAAGGTCTAGGATAGCTCCTCCTTCTACAGGCTTCTTGTGGACAAATGAACCTCTGGTGGTCACGTCGAGATATAGGGCAGACTCCTTGCTTAAACCTAGACAAAAGTGTTGCAACAACACGTGGTCGGGCAAAGACAAGTCAGGGCCAGAAGTGGTTAACAAGGAAAACCTGACCCAGGCTGCACCTATGGATTCCTTCTCACTTTGGCGAAAGCCGAGAATCTCCCTTTGTATAGAGACGATAAGTGATGTAGCATAGAACATGAGACAAAATTTAGCTCAGAATACTTGCCAATCACCATTCATACTCTGAATGAAATGAGTGTACCATTGTTTCACATTCTCCATGAGGGGAAAGGAAAATAATTTCCACTTGAGAGTGTCTTGAGTCATGCCCTTGATCGATAGGCATGAAAACAAGTGCTCAAACTCTCGCAAATGACGGAACGGGCTTTTGCTATTTAAACCCAAGAATGATTGTTCTCGAACCATGGCTATAAAGTCAGGGTGGAGTTCAAAGCCAGATGAATGAATTGGGCTCACTAAAAGCAGCGACTTGAAGAACTCGCAGTTAGGAGTAGAAAGATCTTGAATTGATAGTCGCTCCATGGTAGAGAAGGGGAAAGTAATAAATAAAAGGAAAAAGATACTAGGACGAACAAGGTTCGAAGATCAAACAACAACCGACCCCCGGCAACAGCGCCAGAAAGCTTGTTGGGTTTATTAACGACAACAGAATAAATCCGCAAGCGTACGTCTACTGAAGTAGCTTTCACCTAGGAGTATTATAAGGTTTCGAGTCCACACGGAATATGTGTGCCTAATCTTCTGTTCAAGTTCGACCAAGGAATTCAAGAAAGATGTGGCTTTGGGTCGAGAGGATTCTTGCTAGTTATAAAGTCCTAATTAAGGTAAGAGTACTACTAGGTTGCTTGCATTGGGCATCCGGTTTTCCCCTGCATCCACAGTGCGATTCCGGTCAAGAGCCTACTACATAGCCAAACATGGAGGATTTCCAAGGACAGATAGGGTTGTCACCACCTACTGCCTACCTCAAGCAATCCGTGGACTATGTGCTAAACAAAGACAACACGTCTATGCTTTTAGTTACTTCCTTAATCTTTAGCTACGATGATATGAGACTAAGGTCTCTAACTAAATAGAGTGCTGAGTGAGCAAAGCAACTAGGTATGAAACTTACTTAAAAAGGAAACTTAAATACCAAAAAACAAAATAACGAAGACTTACTAAATATGGCAAGCATCTGTCGAGGTTCAAGTGTGGAGAAGAGGTGGACAGGCCCACTCCTCCCCTGGACTTCTTCTCACTCTCTCCCTATTTTCTAAGCACTTTGGCAGTGCTAAAGCCTTTAGGAAATTAAGCACTAAACTAACCTTGAGGTGTGTGGATAGTGGAGGCACTCCCCTTCTTATATAGGGGCCCAATGTCGGTAACTAAGGCGGTAACTCCCCCCTAAGCATGGGAACCAACCTTGGAAAGGCGGTGGGAGACTCCCCAAGCAGGCCTGGGCCGAGTGAGCCTCAATGTTGTTCGGCCGAACACGGTTGTTCGACCAAACATCAACCAATGCGACTCAGTCATAGCTTTCTCTGGGATACTGACTTACTGTCCCCATTTTACAATCCACATGTGAGGCCTTCTGGTATGTCCGTTTGCTCTATTAATAGGCCTGTTGATCCTTGTGTTGCACTCTGATAGGCCTGAAGTGTGCTTTCTCCTAAGATGACATGGATTTTACCTCAATTATGTAGGTAAATCACCTATTAGCAAATATTCACCAACACTTGTGGAATTCATTAGTAATAAACTCCTACCACTATGTTGGTTGTCTACTTTTATAGTTTTATACAAGTATTTGACGGTCGAATTTGGTACTTAGTGACCGTCAACAACATGCATGGTGGGAATGTAGAATCCTCCTTTATTTTGAGTAATATTGATGGTCAAAAATGGTAGTTAACGATCGTCAACAAACTCCCTCAGGCTGAAACTTTGCTCGTCCCTCCTTAGTACCAAGTGCACAATAAAATACTCTACCTTTAATTGAATAAGTTGGCATTTGGTAACTCACCCTTTTATCTTAGTCCCTATCAGGACTTTGGCTTTTCTTCATCTTGGGTGGCTGAAAGACAGAACGGTCTTTGTAGGACATCATTTTCTCATCCCTGTGTTCCACTTTCCATTCGGAGGTTTTCAAAAGATTCTGGCAAATAAAAACTAAGTTCCTCTAATGACTCTCTTCATCGCTTAATGTGCATAATTCCTCACCAAGGCATTTGAAGTTGCCTCTTTTGTTCCTAACTCTGAATAAGGCCTATCTGAAGCTCTAGGTAGGGAACATTGAGACATACTTGCAACACATATATTGCTAAACCAAAAGACTGAACCCACAGAGAAACAAGTCATACAATCTGATCAAGATGTGCATGTGTGTGGATTGTGGTGCAATGATGGTGGAATGGTGGATACTCCTCTTTGTGTAGACTCTCTCTTTCTTTGAATAAGCAGTTGAGCATGGTTATTACTTTTCTTTATTTTCCATCATGCTCATGATTGGGAGCAAGTATTTATTCTATTTTTGATAGCCATGCCTTCTATGCAACCAATTGAAAGAGTCATAACATCTTATTCATGGAGTATTTATTTTGTTAACTTCAAGTATGGAAGTTTGAGCGTAAGGTGGTGGATGCAATGGGAATTGCTATCTCTCGGTGTAGGAGTGTTAGCAAGTGATGGTGGATGTGTACGTGAATCTTGATCATAAAAGCATGAAATGGATCTCACAAAGGTTGCAAGCATTTTGATAAAGCTCAATCTGAAAACAAGCAGCATATGTGGAAGGTTTTGCAATGAAGTACAACATATGGCCGTGGTAGGAATTTTCATCCTTGAGAAACTTTTCAATTTTATCATTTTGAAAAACAAAATTTTTGGATGTTGAGCTTCACTTTGGGACAAAGATCATAGCAGCCCTATTCTGACCATATCCTATCTCACAACAACCTAGACTTAGATCATGCTCTATGCAACCCACAAGTATTCAAGTTCATGGCAGGCAAATTTAGCCAACAACCTCCAAAATTGGGAGAGTACTAAGTTGTATACGAGGGACTATAGAAAGATATAAAATAGAGCAACTATTCATCATCTCAACATGAAGGCATAAACATCCCTAGCATGCATGACAACCTACTACTTTGTTCTTTTTAGTTCTGCAAATTTTTATTTTGGTTTTATAAGGGTAATTCCGACAAAGAAAAAAAAGAAAGAAAGGAAAGATACAAGTCACCTTAGCGGGGGTGCTCTCCCCCATGCTTGTCATTGCTCACTACTATTGGTTTGGATCAAATCCTCTCCAACGGTAGTAAGATGCCATATATTCATGGTGTGCTCGTAGCTGCTCCTAGAGGTGACAAAACTGGTCATCACCATGCTACTGCCACTCTCGAGTGGTCTGGGTGTGAGTAGCAAGGGTGTTTTGCATTTCCCCTATTCTCACATCCAGATCGTCCGTCCTCCATGTAACATCCCTCAATTCCGGACGATAGTCATGATAACTAAAGCCCGAAAAAGGCGTGGCGTCCATCATGGTGTGGAGGTGTCCCGATCGGCTCGGGGCCATGTCCCCATTGTGCACTACTAGCTTGTTGCTATGATGAACCTCCAGTATCATACTGCTGCAGCATGAACATCCAAGCAGGATCGCCGAAATGTTCTGAGCCTACAGTGTAATCATAGACTGGTGGTGGAGTTGCACTAGTAGCAAGACGTGTTTTGTGTCCACAGGCGGACCTGCGAGGTATTCCTTCTCACTGCAACTGTATGGTTAGTTCCCAACAACTATACAAATGATATCTCGGGTTAGGAAGCGGGATTTCGTTTGTATAGCTGGGGTAATAAAAGATAATATAATCATCTAGACCCCTCTTTAGTGTGTGACCCTGCTTAAGAAATTTAAAATCTATCTGGGGACGGGGCACAAAAAGATAATCAATTCTAGCATTAGATAAAGCCCCGACCCTTGCAGCAATACGGGTCACTAAAGAAGTGCATTCAACGGATCCTGATCCTTTAATGTATTCTATCCATTGCCTAATCATGGCTTCAACAAGTGCAACAGGAATTTTAGCAATTGCAGCAAACAATACACGCAATTCATCATTATGGATAAGTCTAGTGTCTTGCCCAGGGAAACAAGTCATAGCAAGCCACCTATGCCATACCTATAGAGTTGGGTTGTGAATGTCACTAGTCCTAAGACATTCACAAGTAAACTCACCCGAAATTCTTTGCCAAAAATATCCCGTTTCAGAACCCGTGGTGGCACCCTCTAAGTTATGTAGAAAACTCTACACTTAAGAATGATGTTAAGTTCATTCCAGATGAGACGGTATTCTTTCCCGAACAAGCAGAAAAGTATCCCGTCATTATTATTAAGCAAAGTGCACAAAAACTTGATAGTGAGAAGGTGTGAACCTTCTTTAGTGATGTGTACAAATTCGGTCCAACCAAAAGCTTTCCAAATAGAAAGGAATTAAAGGTCCATACCTATAGCGGAGAGTAGGTCATCGTCATGAAGCTACGGTTGCGTAGGCGGTTGTAGACTCGTTTCTCCTGTTCATCCAACAGCTCGAGGTTGGAGTCGGCGAGAAGAACATGTGGTTCATCCTCTTCCACGTCATCCACAACAGGTGTGTATCCCATTGGTTCATGCTCGATGGAGAGGTTCGTGCTCAAGCTACCGTGTGAATGGCGTGAACTCAAGCGTCACCCATTGCATCAACGCCTTGGCTTTCTTCATCTGCACCACTTAGGCAAAAACATAAGAACAACTCAAACACAAGTTATGAGTTACCAAAAAAACTCTGTCGGGCGTGTTGATTTTGCCAAACTTTGCAAAGGACTTGAATAATCTAAAAAATAAAGCAAACTAAAAAGGGAAATATTTTTTTTGGTTTTTGGACTAGCAACTTTGGAGAGGCAATGTGAGAGCTCAAAAGCAAATGAGTGTAGGAGGGAGTGAAATGAGAAATGAACTTTGGATAGTAAAACACTCTTCCACGGGCAATGTATTTATAGGAAAATTCCTCATGGTCAAAAAGGCTAGTGGGGAGCCAAATTCAAACGTTGGCAAAAAGCCAAGGTTGGTGGGACCCACACGTCTTCGGCCGAACATGGGTGTTCGGTCGACTATGAGTGGGTCCCATTGGTCCCCCACCTTGGCCCACAACTCCCTAACAGCTATACTTCTTGAGCTGCAGGGGTTAAAGTTTCAACAAAATTTAGCTCAGAAAAATATTTTTCCCAAAGTTGAAATCAAAACTAATTTTTGAAGATGTTTTTTTTTGAAAGAAGGTAACCGTTGGAATAAATTCCAAGATGCAATTGTATGAAATCCAAATATGCAAATGCAAGTGCAACTTGAAAAATCCAAAAGAGTTGGAAAATTTAAATGTGCAAAAATTTGAGAAAATTAAACATGAGATAAATACCAATTTACCTTTGGCAAGGGCTCACCAATTTTAAAAGTCCAACTAGGGGGACTTTTCTCCTTCGTGTTTAGCCTAACGACACGGCGTACTGTCCTGGAGAAGTGGACACGGAGGGTTGCACTTCCTTTACTCGCCACACCTTCTTCATCTTTGGTGCGGTCGGTGGCTTCTTAGACTTTACGGGTTGTGGCTTTGCCCACAGTCTCGGCCTCGCTGCCGTCGGATTTTTCTTCTCAAAGTGATACGATATCACCTTGGGCATGATTTTCTTCATGTAAAGAATGAGGCTGTCATTCTTTAGGGGTGTCACTTTGACCTCTTTGATATTCTTTGGGTTCAGCCCATACTTGATCTTGATCAATGATCACTGCTCCCGCCTTGGCCAAAAATCAAACCTCTCTTCCCTATCATTGATGAGGAATCAGATTTCTCTAGTCCCAACATCAATGTGTGCATCTGCGATGCTTAGAAATGGGCGCCCAAGAATGAGTGGTGTTACCTTCTCAACATCCATTTCAAGCACCACAAAATCCACGGGGATGAAGCAATCCTAGATTTTCACCAGAACATCCACTGCAATTCCTGCCAGATAGCAGGCCGAAAAATTAGCCAGTTGAAGTTAAGTTTGTGTAGGAGATAGAGTAGTGTTGTTCAGTTTATCATAGACCGCCTTGGGCATCATGCTGACCCTTACACCCAGGTCGCACAAGGCTTGGTCAAATTTCTACACCCTGATCGAACAAGTGATCATGGGGCACCCCGAATCTTTCTTCTTTTCAGGGAGGCGGTTGAGTATTGCTACACTACACTCTTCTATCAATTTTACAACTTCTATGCTGGGCATCACACGCTTGTTGCTTATAATGTCCTTGAGATAGCGAGCATAGGTTAGAACTTGCATCGCATCCAACAAGGGTACATTGATATGGATCTTTTGGATAACTTTGATAAAGCGAGCGAATTCCTCATCCATAGTCGACTTCCTGTTTTGACAGGGAAACGGTATGGCAGTGGTGTCAAAGAACTCATGTGGAGCTGTCTTCCTGTCATGTACCATTTCATCCTTGTTAGGAGGTGCTTCCCTTTCCTCTTCCTTGTCCTTCCCTGCAGTGTTAGGATATGGCGGGTCTTGAGTGGTCTTACCCCCTCTCATGGTCACCGCATTAACATTTTCAACGGGAGACTCGGGTTGCCCCGGAACCTTCCCTGACTCCATGGGAGGAACAGGAGCACCTAGTTGGGCTAGTTGAGTTTCTAGCATCTTGTTGAAGCTAAGCGGGTTCTTAAAGGAAGAAGCAAGGCCTTCTAACTTAGCACTAATAATTTCTAAAGTCTTGTCATTAGCCATTAGCTTCTTAGAAAAGTTTTCCTTAAATTTTACTTGGCCTAAGACAAGATCTTTAAATGAGGGTTGATTGTGATGAGGACATCACCCTTACGGATACACCGAGCACTCCGCCAACCAAAATGCAAGTTCATGTGCGACAACTGAATTTACGGGTGAGCTTGTTCCTAATGATTCCTTTATGTGATTTTGAGAACATATGGCTACCTAATGAATTACTTATTGTTAGGAATCATGGTGATGATTATGAGATAGCTAGAGAGGTGATTGGAGGCATGATGGGCCAGCAAGGACGTGCAAGCCATAGTGCAGGCCCAATCAAAACCGACTTCGAGTCTGTTTCAGGGCCCAGGACCAGTCTGCATTAAAACAGACGCCCAGGACGTATACGGACTCGGATTTGGACATTCTATATATGCCTAGAAAGATAACGAAAATATATTTCCAACCCAACCAGTCTCATGTCAAAATTCGTCCCGAGCCGTCGGCAATCTCCAAAACAAATCAACTTCCAGAATCTGTGCTGGTGCTGCGACACCGTAATCAGTCTTTAGGCCATGTATCGAGTTGAGCCCACTTAGGGCTGCGTACAGAGGGTTTTGCATGACCCTAGGGTCCTCATATATAGCTTCCACCTCTTCATTAGGAGGGTTTTGCTTAGATTAATTTGTTCATAACAGTTTTGTTGTCATATCGGTTTGTGAGACTCCATTTTGTGAGGTTCATCGTATACAGGTAAATTTGGTTCCATTCTTTTTTGTTCTTGCTTGTGTTCTTGATTTGCAGGCAAGGATAAGCCTTCTTGAACGGTTGAGAACCAGAGGAGACGTTGTGCTGCGATTGCGGGGTTCAGAACGTGTCGTTCGGAAGCCGAATCGATTTGTGTATCGTCTCCGACTTAATGAAGATTATCAGAACCTATCAAAAGATCAGGAACCCTTGTTCACATCAGATTGTTGGAAGAGTTGAGGTTGTTACCTTCTTGGTAATTCGGGCGTGGTTGATTCCACCCGTTGCCTCCTTGTGGACGATAGCCATTGTTGTTGTTGTTGTCGTTCATGTACAACACGTCCTCACGAGTCTCGGGGCATTCATTGCCCGTGTGACACGTGTTACCGTAGACCTCGCATGTCAGGTGAGTGTCTAAGGTGTTGACAGTACCGACTTTGTGTCCTTTGGCCTGCTCATCCATCTTCTTCATAAGGAGGTCCATTTTAGCAGCTAGCATGTCCACCTCCTTAACGATGTGCATGCCCCACTGGCATGAGAGAAGATGATGTTCACTCCATCCTTGGTTAGAGACCATTTTCTCAATAAGATCTTTGGCCTTTTCAGTGGTCAGTGAGAAGAAGGCTCCTCCCGCAGTAGCATCAATATCAGAACCTATCGGAAGATCGGGAACCCTTGTCCATATCAAGTGGTAATCAGAGCTTCAGGTACACCATTAGGTTTGCCCTTATCATTGTTTAGTTTGTGCCATCATCCTAGAGTCCAGAAAATTGCCCTACAAAAATATTTGTTTTTATTGTTTGCGCTGTCCTATATCCACTTTATGCCTGCAATTTTTCTTTTAGATTGTTGTCCTGAATTTTAGTCCCTCGCCATGTCATTGTGTTGTAGGTCTTGTGTTTGTCCATTGGTCTAGGTAAATTGTGCGCAACACTTGTTTCCTTGCGCAAGTGCTAGAGAAATCAGATTATTTTGGATGCACACGTTGGAAGAATAGGAGAAAGGAGTTCTGTAGTGAAGGATTTATTTTTTGTTTCCATTTGATCCTAGATACCAGCACTGCTATTTGAATGTGTGCACAAATATTGTTCTAATGTTTGGCCTGCTGTGTTAAAAAATAAATAAGAGGGAGAAAGTTCAGATTGACTTTGCTTGTTACAAACTGCATGTTACCCATATTGGTGGTGCAGCCATATTTGCTCGTGTAGGTAGCTATACCTTTACTAGCTTGTGCATATCAGTTCCATACTACATTATTCCAATAAAAGCCAAATCATTGGAAATAGGTCTCTCAAACCATATTAGTTGTGCTTTTGTTTCATCTTGTAGACCTGTGTTAAGAAAAGAAAGTTGAGGTGTTTCTTTGAGCTATAAAACTTGTAATTCTTGCTGCAGTTGTGTATCAAAAGAAAGAAAAAGGAAACAAGCAAAAGGCAATAAGGTGCTGAAAAAAAGGAGAAGAAAAAGCCACACCCAAAACAGAAGAAAAAAAAGGAAAGGGAAAAAAATTCAGAATTGCTTGCATCATTTGTGTCTTTTGTTGAGTCATTTGTTTGCTTGCTTGAACTAGATCCATGACAAGTTTAGGCCGGTGACATAGACTAGCCTAGGACTAATATTTAGTTTTGCAATTTCTGAATTGAAATATTGCTAATCCTTGCTACTACAATTTGCCTACCTAGCTCCATATATATCCTTCTGAACAGGCAATATTTTGGACCCTCACAATCGTCGGATCACACTCTCCTAGGTATCCTTTGCTTGCTGTAATTAAGAACTTTGTAAGAGCTTAGTAAGATGCTTCCATTTGCTTGTTGAGAGTTTCTACTGTTTGTAGATAGTAGTGATAAGAAAATATACTATTGTGTGTTTTCTTGTTTGCTACTAATAATGACATATTATAACACTCATGGTGATGAGTCAATGGCGTCTAATGAGGACGATACAAGTGTTGTAGCACAACAAGTGATCAGTTCTCAAATGGAGAAGGTAGAGAAAAATCAATTGAACAATTTATTCCAAACTCACTTTGTTGTCAAGGATCGACGTTGTCATGTCATTGTTGATGGAGAGAGTAGCCGCAACATCGCAAGTTTGGAATTAGTTGAGAAGCTTGGATTGATAACACAACCACATCCATGTCCATACTACATCCAATGGGTAAATTCTTTTGGTAAGATAAAGGTAGATAAAATTGCACGTATTAAATTTTTTATTGATTCTTATAAGGATAGTGCAGAATTTGATATAGTACCCATGCAAGCATGTCATTTGTTATTGAGTAAACCTTGGATTATTACAAATAATGCTTCATATAATACCATTACAAATAGCTACTCATTTAAATACAATGGTAGAAGAGTTATTCTGAAACCTATGACCGCTGCTGACATTTTAGAAGAGGATCAACAAAGGCTTGACAGGAGAAAGAATGAACTGTTTAGGAAAGAATGGACTGTTTCAAATGTTGCAACACTTACATCAAAATCTGAATTAAAGGATGAACATATTTCCTTGCCTCTTGTTACAACTAATATATTTCAGGTTCTACACAAAGAAGAGGATAGTGAGAAAGATGAAGAACATGTTGTTGCTTCAGGTAAGAACTTTTTTGATGTGATGAATTGTTCCAACAATCTTGCTGTATTGGAACCTTGTCTTGATTTGCCTTTGCCACAAGTTAATTTATCTACTGATCCTTATGATACAGAGGAGTTGTGTGCCACTGCTTCACTTATACCTTTGCCACAACAAATGAATGAGCTTGATGTTTTTGCTTATGATTCACATATTAGTGCTGAAATGAGACATTTGATTTTAATTACATATGAAAAGGATGAGCAGAAATTATTCTCTTCTCTAAATATTTTGGGTTATATTGAATTTGATGTTCTTTGTGATCAAAATACCGTAGAGAAGAAAATGTTTTCTCAAACTGAGTTGCCTTTATTGATAAGA
This sequence comes from Eleusine indica, assembly GCA_030378355.1. Classification (NCBI taxonomy): domain Eukaryota; kingdom Viridiplantae; phylum Streptophyta; class Magnoliopsida; order Poales; family Poaceae; genus Eleusine; species Eleusine indica. The sequence goes on along the minus strand of CM059498.1, from coordinate 37,279,790 downwards.
AACATTTTTTATGCTATTGGCAACTATGATCATAGAGGTGTGTTTATGGTACATAGAGTTTATGTTTGTTCAAATTTGAAACATCCTCTTGGTTTGGAACTAAATGACCAACTAGAAAACTTTAATATCAACTACCATGTCAGGTCATCTTTTTCTAGTATTTCTAAGATCACACATTGTCTACCTTGTGATAAGAGATTATTCATTTGCACAGAATGCCTTCTACTGTAGATTCTCATTATGATGACAAATTTCATAATGCATATAAATATGAGGTACATCCCAAGTTTGGGAATAGTTCCATAATTAATATTTCAGATTTGAGACCACACATGGGAGAACGAGATGAGCTCGAGTCGAGGACGACTCTAATTCAAAAGGGGGAGAATGATAAGGACATCACCCGTATGGACACACCCAACACTCCACGAACCAAAATGCAAGTTCATGCGCGACAACTGAATTTACGGGTCAGCTTGTTCCTCATATTCTTTTATGTGATTTTGAGAACATATGGCTACCTAATGAATTAATTATTGTTAGAAACCATGGAGATGATTATGAGATAGCTAGGGAGGTGATTGGAGGCGTGATGGGCCAGCAAGGACGTGCAAGCCATGGTAGAGACCTAATCAAAACTGACTTCAAGTCTATTTCAGGGCCCAGGACCAGTCTGCACTAAAACAAACGCCCAGGACGCATACGGACTCGGATTTGGGCGTTCTATATATGCCTGAAAAGATAACGAAAAGCTATTTCCAGCCCAACTGGTCCCATGTCAAAAATTTTCCCGAGCCATCAGCAATCGCCAAAACAAATCAACTTCCAGAATCTATGCTGGTGCTGCGACACCGTAATCGGTCTTTGGGTCTATCAAGTTGAGCCCACTTAGGGCTGTGTCCAGGGGGTCTTGCACGACCCTAGGATCCTCATATACAGCTGCCACCTCTTTATTAGAGGGGTTTTACTTAGATTATTCTGTTGATAACAGTTTTGCCGTCATATCGGTTTGTGAGACTCCAACTTGTGAGATTCATCGTATACTTGCAAATTTGGTTGCATTCTTCTTTATTCTTGCTTGTGTTCTTGATTTGCAGGCAAGGATAAGCCTTCTTGAACAGTTGATAACCAGAGGAGATGTTGTGCTGCGATTGTGGGGTTTAGAACGTGTCGTTCGGAAGCCGGATCGATTTGTGTATCGCCTCCGCCTTAATCAAGATTGTCAGAACCTATTCGAAGATTAGGAACCCTTGTCCACATCAGATTGTTGGAAGAGTTGATGTTGTTACCTCCTTGGTAATACGGGCGTGGTTGATTCCACCCGTTGCCTCCTTGTGGACGATAGCCATTGTTGTTGTTGTTGTCATTCATGTACAACACGTCCTCACAAGTCTCAGTGCATTCATTGCCCGAGTGACACGTGTTACCGTAGACCTCACATGTCATGCGAGCGTCTAAGGTGTTGATAGTACCAACTTCGTGTCCTTTGGCCTGCTCATCCATCTTCTTCATAAGGAGGTTCATTTTAGCAGCTAGCATGTCAACCTCCTTAATGGTGTGCATGCCCCGCTGGCATGAGAGAAGACGATGTTCACTCCATTCTTGGTTAGAGACCATCTTATCAATAAGAACTTTGGCCTTTTCAGTGGTTAGTGAGAAGAAGGCTCCTCCCGCAGTAGCATCAATATGGTCACGACCTGACGGAGTCAGCCCGTTGTCAAAATTCTGGATGATAAGGCATTTATCCATCCCATGATGAGCACATGCGGCAATGTATTCTTGCAGCCTCTCCCAAGCCTTGGAGATTGACTCCTTGGACTTCTGCTGAAAGCTTGAAATTCTTCCACGAAGGGCGTTGGCTTTGTCCAACGGGAAGAATTTGATGAGGAACACGATAGAAAACTTTTCCCAGGTATTCACAGCGCCCTTGTTCGCGTAGAACAAATGTTTTGCTCTCCCCAAAAGGGAGAACGGAAACAGGCGAAGGCAAATGGCATCTTGAGAGATGTCCTTCATCTTGAAGGTGCTGCAAGTCTTCAATAATTGTTACAGATGAGCGTTGGCATCCTGTTGACACTTGCTATTGTTTACTAAGTTACATCGATATAATCATCCTCGGCTAGGTGCTAGAAATTCTTGCGGTACTTCTTAAGGTCAAACCAGACATAAATATAAAGATGCACTTCAGTGTCAATATAGGAAGATCCGCAAGCGCACGGATAATACCGTTGTAGCATTTCACTATTGGATTGCTCCAATAGCTTGTCATTTAGTTCTACCAAAGGAAGGCTATAGCATAAATATATGATTGTTAATAATAACATAGTCATAAGATTGGTATGAGTATTCAGAGTTCATAGAGGGGTAAGTACAATAACGGATAGGGGTACTGTGACACATAGAGCAATCATTCCTAAAACATAAATAAAGTCCTAAGTCCCTAGCAAGTTTTAGTTAGGAAAGCAAAGCTATATTTCTATTGTTAGTCTACCTATATAGTTACATAGTCAAACAATTATATGCAAGGTTATACTAGTCATAGTCGAATGCATTCGACACTTCGTGTATGGATTCATTCACGACATACACAAGGCAACTCCGTCTTGGACACACGTCATAACCGAATGTGGAGGAGTACAACGGATAGATAGGACTGTCACCACCTACTGCCTACCTCTACAAACCGTGGATTACGAGATGATCAAAACTACCTAGCCATCTAAGCACCGTGCTTACACATTTAAGTAGAATTCTAGCATCGATCAAACACTAGAATCACTGTCTAGATTAACAAGTACTAATGCATACATAACTCTAACCCTATGGATTAATAAGTCATGAGCTAAGCAATTGCAATCCTAATTGGATATCAAACCCATGTTGAATCATAACAACTAGACTAACGAACAACTAGCATTATAATATTTATACTATAGTCAAGGTATATGACAATCATCACAATAAGGTAGCAAGTCTATATCATCATAGGAGCATAATAAGTACCATGACATGAATATGATATATAAACAAACAAGGAACACATATAATAAATATAACTATATGGACAAACTATATTAATTGAATAGATCAAATTCATAATAAAATAGAATAAAGGTAAAGTTACAAGAGCCATACCAATACTCCTATGACTTAAAGACTTGAGCAAGGCTCCTCCGACACTAAACTCCACTAGGACTAGGAAACTACTAAGTGGAAGAGGGAAATGAATAACTCTTGAGTGTGTGTGTGTTGGATTGGAGCTCTCCCCTTCTATTTATAGGGGGGATAAGTCGGTACTAAGGAGTAACCGCCATGAAACTGTCATGCACAGACCTTCCAAAAGAGCTCAGGAGTTGACACACAGAAGCCCACCCAAAATAGGCTCAAGACCTGGTCGGCCGACCAGGCCCCTAGGTCGGCCGACCTGGGACTGGACCCTCTTGAGGTGTGCTTCCTCGGGGTGGCTGGTAGGTGAGTTCTCTATTGTTTTGACTTGGTGTTCTCTAGAGGAATCCCATGTAGCCACGTATGTAATCCGAGGGAGGTCCACTTGGCACCGTCTTGTTGGCTGGAACTGTGTATCCCCGGATTATGCTCCATTTCTCCACATATATTGTATAAAATCCCTACATGCACATATTTCTCTAAGGACAAGTGGAATCTTATTATTCCTAACTAAAATGCAGGTATGAAAAGCTAAGTCTTCCTAATTTTATAGGTATATTGACGATCGGAATTAATATTTAACGACCTTCAACAAACCCCCCAAGCTGAACTTTTACTCATCCCGAGTGAAGGCAAAACTCAGGTTTGTATTGATCAGGAGTTGCTACAATTTCTTATTCTTAACATATACCCAAATGCACAACTAAGACACTCTATAAAGGATTGAATAAGTTGGCACAAGTATTTCACCTTTTATTACCGTGGGGCATTGTAGCTTCTGCAAATCTTGGGCGTTCAGAAGACAGAACAGTTCATAGGACTACCATTACATCTACTCTTTTTGATCGACTTAAGCCTGGAGGTTCATTTTTATGATAAACCTAAGTTTCTCAAATGATTCACTCAGATCACTCAAAGTGTAAAAATTCCTCACCAAGGCTTATGATGCATCAAAAATCCTACTTCTAAAGGCTAATATGTGGAGCTCTGGGTAAGGATAAATGTGGCATACCTGTATTTCATATGTCGTTGAATCAAAAGAGTGGATCCATGGAGAAAAAATTTCCTAAAATCATGATTAAGATGTGCATGTGTGGTGGGTTTGGTGGAGTGGAATGGAGACTCTTTTTATTTTGTCTGTCCCAGTATTTGGCAGTATTGGCTATCGTTTTCTTTCTTTCTTTTTCTCTCAAGATCTTTATGGAGCAAGACTTTTTTTTTGTCAATATCTTTATGAAGCAAGAATTTTTTTCTTTTTCTTTTTCTTTTTTTGATAGCCATACCTTGATTGCCATAGGGAGAGATCAATCATCAAGACAGAGTCTTTTATTTTGCGGATGGATGGTGTGACGTGGATGATTGCTAATTTCTGGTGTAGAAACTTAGCGTGATGTACGCGGGCTAGATCATGAATGCAGAAAATATTTCTCACTAGGGTCAAACAATTTTTGGCAAGGCTCAATGAAAATACAAGTAGCATATGTATAAAGTTTTGCAATGTAGAACAACATATGCCTATGGTAGGAATTTATATCTTTGAGAAAAATGTCATTTTTATCAAATTAATTCTCCGGGTGTCAAGTTTCACAAATTGAGCAAGACCATAGCGGCCCTAACTAACCATATCATATCTCCCAAAAACTTAGAAGGATAATGCTTAAGCTACCCACTAGTGTGTTTGAGGTGAAATTTAAATCATGTCAACAAACCAAAACTAGACACAGTACTAAGTTGCAAACTAGGCATATGAAAGGAATAAAAGACAGAGCAACTATTCATCATCTCAACATAGGAAACCTTATGCATTCATACCGTGCATGGTATTTATTCATTATTATTATTAATATTTTTAGTTTTTCAATTTGTCATGCATGTGAAAGGGAAATAAATCTTTTTGTTGTTTTTAGTTCATCATGCATGTGGTGATTGTAAAGGGAAATGATACAAGTTACCTTCACATTAGGGGGAGGAACAACCCCCAAGCTCGTTTGAGCTCACCCGAGCAGCAGCGGCCTCTGACCGAAGTAGCCTTGAGAATGAAAATAAGACCTCATTTGGGTGTTACCTCAAGAGACCTTATCTTCAATTCTCGAGAGTTGCTACTGGACATCATCCCTCCACTCAGTTTTCTGCTGGATATGAGTGTGGATGGTATGGTCTAACTGGTCGATCTGGAGGGTCATACTCTAAATTTGTCTAGTAAGGTCGTCTGTGCCCCTCCTTGAACCGCTATGAGAGTGATGTGTGCTAAATGGTGGTGGTAAGCCACTGGAACTTGAGCTACCATAGGCTCCCTCGGGCCATTCACCGGTATCCTATAATGCACTGCCACTTCCGTGAGGAATGGCGTGATCCCAAGAACCCATGCCTGGCTCCTCCCTCTAGGTGGATGCCTCGAGGTTCCTCCGCGATATGTTCGTAGTCATAGGACCAGAAACACTGTTCCTGTGAGCTGCAAAGCATGTCTCTAGAGGAATGGTTAGTTCATCACAGTTATACAAATGAAAAATCCGGGTTAGGTAACTGGATTTCATTTGCATAACCGGGAAAGAAATAAACCAAAGAGCCATTGGGTCCTTGATTCAGAGAATGTCCCGATGAAATTGTGCACAAGGCGATAAATCAGGGATATGAATTCAAAATCTCCTACTTGTTTGATAAATTCTTCCCATAGAGAGTTGGTTTTACCCAACGGGAAGAACTTCACGAGGAACGCAGTAGAGCATTTCTCCCAGGTGTTGACAGCCTCCTTATTGGTGTAGAACCAATGGTTGGCTTTGCCTAGTAGCGAGAACGGGAACAGACGGAGCCTAGTGGCATCCGGAGTCACGTTCCTTATGGTAAGGGTGTTGCACAACTCCAAGAATTGCTGCAAGTGAGCGCTGGCAGCCTCATTGGTTGTCCCATAAAATGGGCTAGCATGCACCATCGTGATTAGACTGGTCTTGATCTCAAAGTTTCCATCCCCGATGTCAATCTCGAGCCAGTGAGCACGTTACTAGCAGAGGGAGTAGAATAGTCCTTGAGAGCCTTCTCAGCCATTGGCTTGGATCTTGGTGGTGCAGTGAGGACTGGTTGATCTACTGGCTTAGAGTTTCGGAAAGAAGAAACATTACGTCTACTTTTCTGTAAAACTCTTTCCAAATTCTCGATGAAGTTTTCAGGCAGATCGAAACCGGTCATGCACTACCCGGTTCTCACACCAAAAGGCAGAAAGCATACAAGGTTAGCCTGCATAAACAATGACTACCATACAATCAATATGCTTACATCATTATTAACAACATATATTTGTCTACGCCTCCCCCAGGAACTACGCCAGAAATGCTTGTTGACACTTGCTAACATTTACTAAGTTACATCGATATAATCATCCCCGGCTAGGCGCCAGAAATGCTTGTGGCACTTCTTAATGTCATACCAGACATAATTGTAAAGATGCATGTCAGTGTCCATATAGTAAGATCCGCAAGCGCATGGATAATACTATTATAGCATTTCACTATTGAATTGGTCCAATAGCATGTCATTTATAGTTCTAACGAAAGAAGGCTATAGCATAAATATATGATTGTTAATAGTAACATAGTCATAAAGATTGGTATGAGTATTCAGAGTTTATACAGGGGTAAGTATAATAATAAATAGGGGTAGTGTGACACACAGAGAAATCGTTCCTACAAGATAAATAAAAGATTCTAAGTTACTAGGGAGTTTTAGTTAGGAAAGCGAGGTCGTATCTCTAATGTTAGTCTACATATATAGTTACATAGTAAAACAATTATATACAAGGTTATACTTGCCATAGTCTAATGCATTTAACACTTTGTGTATGGATTCATGCCCGGCATATACAAGGCAACTCCGTCTTGGACATATGTCGTAACTGAACGTTGAGGAGTACAATGAACAGATAGGGCTGTCATCACCTACCGCCTACCTCTACAAATCATGGATTATGAGGTGATTAGTACTACCTAGCCGTCTAAGCACCACACTTACACATTTAAGTAGAATTCAGCATCGATCATACGGTAAAATCATCATTTGGATTAAGAAGTACTAAAGCATATATAACTCTAAACCTACGGATTAACAAGTCATGAGCTAAGCAATTGCAATCCTAATTGGATATCAAACCCATGTTGAATCATAACAACTAGACTAAAGTACAACAAGCATTATAACATTTAGACTATAGTAAAGGTATATGACAATCACGACAATAAGGTAGCAAGTCTATATCATCATGAGAGCATAATAAAGTCTTATGACATGAATATAATATATAACCAAACAAGGAACACATATCATAAGTATAACTATATGGAAGAACTATATTAATTGAATATTTCAAAGTCATAATAAAATGGAATAAAGGTAAAGTTACAAGAGCCATACCAATACTCCTATGACTTGGAGACTTGAGCAAGGCTCCTTCGACACTAAAATCCACTAGGACTAGGAAACTACTAAGTGAAAGAGGGAAGTGAATAACTATTGAGTGTGTGCGTTGGAGTGGAGCTCTCCCCTTCTATTTATAGGGGGGATAAGTCGGTACTAAGGAGTAACTGCCACGAAACTGCCATGCACCGACCTTCCAAAAGAGCGCAGGAGTCGACACGTGGATGTGCTTTCTGTATATATGTATCTTACCTTTTCGTATTGCATCTCATTTGTAATATGTGCATTTGTGGACGAGCTTTGATTCTTCTGCTTTCTTGCATTTCTCATTGCTATGATTGAGCTTGAGCTAAGTTGTGTGGATGTGATAGCAATATCTACATGCTTAGATTTTCTAGATGGCCTGTTATAAACACTTTTCGAGCAACTTGCTAATCTTAAAGGTAAACTTGGCTCTTTATGAAACTTATGAACTAATCTTACCAAAACTTGCTCACCATTTGTATAATTGCTTTTACCGTTGTTGAACCTTGTGTTGAGCCTAGTTTAGAGGATGTCTTGGCCATGGCACCTTGTGTTTGTGAAATGTGGCTTTGCAAATGTTTAGCTCATGATGGGACATTGTGGGAACATGTGTTCCTTTGCCGCAAAGGCATGCTCAAAATTCTGGTTTTAATTTGCAAGTTTAATTGATAAAATGTAATTGGCTTTGAAGCCTTGGGGTGTTTGTCGTACCCAGTCGTGCGACCCTCTGCATGGATTAGAAGTTGCATGAGGATCAACTAATGATAATCTCTCTCTCTCTCTCTCTCTCTCTCTCTCGCTCTCTCTCTCATCTTTAGGAGTCTTTGTTGCATATGTGAGCATTTGTAGAGCTTATTTTCTGCTAATGCTTGTTACCCTGGTTGAGATTGAGACTGGCTAGTATCTCTTTGATTCACTTGATGTCTGTTTTGCCTTGGATGGAAGTACTTATACATGTGATGGCAGCTTTTCTCATGAATAGCAAATCTGATTCTATCTGAGCTAGTCAATCTTTGTGCTTAGCTTGTATAGCTCTTGGTGTTTGTGCTGTGCTATCTATTTTTGATCTTTATATGATTTTGAGCATTGCTTTTACACTTCATAGCTCTATGCTTATGGTTACCATGGTTAAATGCTTGTTGACATAATTGTTGAAGCTCTTTAGGTTTGCATTTTCATGCATTTTTGCTCTTTTGGTTCTTTGATGAGTTCATTGTCAAAGGGGGAGAAATTTTGGGTCATGCACAAATAATGCTAAAAGTCTAAAAATGACCTCATGGTGCATTACATGTGAACTACCGTAAGTTGAGGGGGAGCATATCATGATCTCGAGCGTTTTCATGCGCTTTTCACAATCTTTGCGTCTCAAGTCGCTTTCTTTGCCAACTATTGGTCTTTATGATCCTTCCAATGCTAGATGGCTATTTTTCACCTTTTATTTGGGTTTGAGTCATTTGGATGTGCTTATTTCATTTCGCATTTCAAATTTCAAATCTTTGTGCATTTGGTGTTGTCAATGTACTCGTCAAGGGGGAGATTGAGAAACCATGTGGATATGTGCCATGGTTTGCAATATGTGATGAGTAATTGAGTTGAGCTGTTTTGGTATTGAGTTGAAATGCGGGAATCTCGAGATTGCATGAGTTTGTGCATGGTTATGATGATGACTAACCGGAGTTGGTGATTGAGTTGGAGAAGTTGCAGGAGATGGAAAATATGTTTGCTTGTCACATGATGTGTATGTCAATGGAGTCGACTTGGCGATCAACGGCGAGAGGATCAGGCACAAGTATGGGACTTGGGGCCGGATGATCGGGAGGCCGGGTGAAGTCAAGGGTGATCCACACCGTACACGTGGAGAGGCAAGAAGCACAGACGATTTCGTGGTTGAGTCTCAAAACCGTGGAAGTGATGAAGAAGACGTCACTACAAGAAACTCACTGATCTGTGACGCTTCAATTTTGTCATAGATCATCAAAAAATCATCACAAAATAACATCTATAGAATTTTTATATTACGTGATAGATTGAGCATCATGGATTACATACGTGATGTCTCCAAAAAAATCGTCACATATCAAAACAATCTGTGACGTTTTAAAATGTCGTAAACTAACTTTGGGCTTATGTACTCCAGCCCGAGTCCAGATTTAGTGACAAACAAAAACATCATGAATAGATGCCACGTGGATCAAATATCGTCACCGATTATAACTATGAAGCTGACTAGGCTGCTGACGTGTACACCAATGTGGTGCCAACATGGACACAGACATGGCACCAACATGGATGCAACATGGACGCTGATGTCAGAATCTCAAGCAATTATTAAACGGGTCGCATATAAATAACAGGTCACTATTTTGGGCCTATAAAAAAGGCCAATTGGGCCAAATTAAATTCCCAGCAACACGAAATGTAGAAATGGCCCACCAATTCTGATTTTACAGCCCATTATCAAATTTACAATTTGCATCAATTGACAACAAATAAAGTAACAGATTTAATAGTTCAACCATAACATCACAGTCAACACAACTAACGATACATCAGACCACAACCCATTACGTTCCAGAAGCATAATCCCATGAGTTAGCTTGCTTGATTTCGAGATAGCAGAAGCTCGAGTTTGGCTTCCATCTCAGATTGCTTCTTCTTGGTCTCCTCTTGCCCCCATAACAAAGTATCCACATGATGACGCAGCTCAACATTTGCTCTCTTCTCCACTTGTAGTTCTGCTTGAACATTCTTTGTCCAAGATCTAGATCGCCTAGGCTTGATCCCCACATTCTGAAAAAAACAACTATGCTTTGTGTTCTTACAAAGCACATCATCCACAACCTGAGTTGTAGACATGGGTTGTCACCTTCTGTTGGTGTAGCCAACTGGTTTTCCATTTCAGTCTAGCAAGCAAGCAAAAAACACAGTTCATGATCATGAGACAGCTTAAGAACCAATATAGTATCTGCTATGAAATTGAAAGTCCATTCAAGTAGCACATATTTGTGGCCTGCAGCAGTTGAATGCACGTGTTTTATGAATTTTATACATCTCAGCCCTCAGGGAGAACATAGCATAAGTTTCTTCTAAGATACTGCCAAGAATAAAAATTATACACGACTGACATAAGTATTCTGGTTTTCTATATTTCTCAATGAAAACTACTGCAGCAAAAATCAGTATCACAGACCATTATTATCATTAATTATACTACCAACACTACTCAGTCTACTATTATCAGATAACAATATGGTTAAATTTCACTAGACATATATTTCCTCTGACATTGTACAGCACGACAAGTGAATGCTTGGGATCGAGGATATTGTGTTCGTTATGGATATTCAGACTGTCAAGAAATGAGGATGGACACCAGAGAGAGAAAAAGAGCTGGCGATGTCCCATGTATATGGACAGTGCCAGACTAAAGCTTCTGTATGGTGCGACTAAAGCCTTGTATGGATGAATTCATAGTGAGATATCATATTCCTAGTGAAGATGATATAAACACATGTGTCAAAAACAACCAGGATACCTAAAAGTCTGAAATCCAAAATAAACACATGTACAGGACCTACAGTTCCTGAATTCGCATTAACCAAAACCATAACTCCATAGATCCAAGACCATTTTGGCTTGGAATGTCCACCTGCAAGCACTCGCCTCTACTTGAATATCCACCTGCAAGCACTGCTCCTAGAATGCATAGTCTGCCAAGCTTTTCTAAGCAAGAGAAGAACATAAGCAACTGCAGGATATTGTCTATTTGCAAACTGTGCTAAACGTGTAATGCAGTGTATAAGATTAATTTTAAAGGGAAGATAACGAAGAATTGCAGTTTACCATGGTGCCGGAGCTCCGCCACCACCGCCGACTAGGAGAAGGCTGAGGCGAGGGGATGGGGATTGGCGATGGGAAAGGGAGAGAGAGGATATGGCACCGTGGGGGTGGGAACGCCATGGTGGAGGTGGTGGCATGGGGGAGGTTGTGGGAGAGGCAGAGGCGGTGGATCTGGGAGGTCTCCAGGCATGCGACTAGGCACTTAGGGTTGCGACTCACAAGTTCATAATATAGGTAATAAGTTTCTATGATTTTGTCCTCGATGTATTTGGAGGCAACAGTTCATGGGTTGGATAAAATGGTAGACCGCCTGAAGAAAGTTGGCCTTGCCGCGCCCGCCCGCGCTAGGAATTTATGGGAATACGCTTTCACTTTGGAAAAGCGCCCAGAATTAGTATCTTAAAAAAGATAAATATAAAAATAATTTTAAAAAATTCCACCAAAATTAGGGTTCATTTGGATTGACCAGACACACATTCTTACCAAATTCCATCCGAAGTTTCAACAAACTTCGTGAGATATACAAAAAAGAGAAGAAATGAGTGTATTTTCCAATTGTTTTGACAAATTTCAGCGCACGAAATATAACAAATTTTGAGCTGATTTTTGGTTTCTGGTTGTTCCATGTCAATCCAAACCCATGGGATTTTTTTGTTAATTTGTTTGAAAAAAAAATCCACCAAAGTGTGTTCAAAGTGGACAACTCTTAACACATCTAATGAAACTATTACCCAAGTTCAACTATAAGTGAACAATATCTTCAACAAAAGCTTCAAAAATTGTAACATAATTCTCATGTGTAGAGGTGCTTCAATTGTCCATCTCCACAAAAATTCATGTCCAGATACTTTTTCATTCAAGATTTACAAAAATAACAAAATTTTAATAAAAAATGGCAAGTTGTTATTTGGGGATATGACACCATTATCAAATTGAGAATGAAGTAGTTCCATATATTCTACAAATAGGTAATATTTTTATCAACATGGAGGAAAAAACATGAGGTCATTTGGACTTCGTATGCGAAATATATACAACTTTCAAAATTGAGCAATGAATCAAATTGAGAAAAAGGGTTGGGGGCAAGAATTGGAGAAGAACTCCGACACGTGGCACCTAAGCAATCAAGGGAGAGCGGAAGTCTCGGCCGTCAGTGGGCTCCCATCGAACAGTCTATAATATAGAGATAGTTCATAATAAAAGCATAAACAATTATGTGGCTTGGTGGTAAGTTAATTCCTTTGAAGAAGTAGCGTCTTGTGTTCGAATCTCAACTGACCCGTTGCTCGTTTTTATTTTCTCAGGCTTAACTGAGTGGTACCGCTTTGGTATATGAAGTGACTATTTCCATGTGGAATCACAAACACCTGGCTTTTTCAGTGGTAAGAATCATCCTTTAGAAGAATGAGGTCCCGTGTCCAAATCTCACCTGTGCCTTATTTTCCTTCATTTTGACTGGGCTTGGACAAATGGCGCGGCCCATTGTGTTTTTCAGCTTGAGGCTGAGCCGCTGGGGTGGGGTGAAAGGGCGTGTCCCATTTTTTTTTTTGCTAAGTTAGGCTAGCATGCTCCAGGACTAGGCCCAGGAAGAATGGTGCAACCTTTTATAAATTTTTCCAGTTTTAAGTGAGATAGGCTACCTTTTTTATTTGTTTCCTCAACATTTTCACCATTTTATGACTTCTAATGTTTAACCAGCAATATATATCATGACATACTAAAAACTAAAGGTGGTGAGGTCGAACCTTGGCTTTACAAAAAAATTTTATTTTTTTCAAAGTATGAAAATCTTTATTGTTTATGACGAATTTTTTTAAAAGATGAAGATTTTTAATTTATTGTTCATGACGATTTGTTTAAAACGTCAAAATTTTCTGGGCTTTCGGTTTATTGTTTGTAACAAATTTTTTTAAAAGATGAAGATTTTTAATTTATTGTTCATGACGATTTGTTTAAAACGTCAAAATTTTCTGGGCTTTCGGTTTATTGTTTGTGACAAATTCATTAAAACATCATAGTGTTCTGGGCAAGACTATGACGACATTAAATAAATGTCATGGTTTCTCGGCTTGGCACCCATAACAGCAAATCTATGACATTCTCTGGAAATGTCACAAAGAAAATGTCACAGATTAAATAGTTTTTTGTAGTGTGTGTTGACCAAGTCAAGGCGAACTGAATGCCGGTGCAAGTGACAAGGGGGTCCAATGGACAGGGACCGGAAGAGGCTTGCCGGTGATCAGGATTGCGGGACAAGGTACACGCGTCGACATCGAGAAGTCGTGTTTTAAGAAGCGTGGAAGGCGGTTTCTCGGTTTAGGTCTCAATACCGGTGACAGTGGTTATTGGTTCACGTGTCACTATCACGGAGCTTGCATCGAGGCAAAGCAAAGACGTGAAGGTCCGAGAACGTTCGGGCGACAAGAAAAAAGATGGACAAGTTTACCCCTGATGATAGTTGACTATGTTATGTAGGTCAAGTGTAGTGTAGGGTCTTTGAAAGAATAAGACCCAGGCCTATATAAGGATAGGTGAGGCTGGTGGGAGAGCAAGCCTCTTCTCGTTAACCTTGTGTTAGGGTTTCATTCCATAGAGCTAGGAAAATACTTTATATTATACTAGAGAGGAGATGGTGTGTTAGATAGAACTCTTTCTCTTCCAAAGAGTGGGAGGAAGAGGATAGCTTATTAGCCATATATCTATATATCTTAAAAATATGAATCAATAATATGAGATTCAATTTCGTGCTAAGTTTATCCTGTCTCACTAAATCTCGAATTTGTCTTTTTTCCTATTTTCGAAGCTGTTTTTGGTGGAATTTTCGATCTCTGATTTGGCTGCGTTTCGGGTCGGATTTTTTTTGGGGATATTGGTGCTAGGGTATGTGAGAAGTAATCTATGTCATGGATTGAATCAATTTTTCACGAGCACCATTTAATTTCAGATTTCGCGAGTTTTCCCCATTCTCTAGGGTTCCATAAAATTCCCGAAATTGATGCTCAAATAATAATCTTTCTTGGGGATTTCACTTGGACTAAGTGTCACATGATGTAGTGAGGCTGTGGTTTATTTCCTGTGATTTATGATATCGGTTTGGTTGGGTCTCCTATTAGATTTCAGAGCCCTGCTTTGTGTTCTTCAGTTCGTCGAGCTCTACCGTAGGTGCCAGGCTGACTACCCATGACAGTTGGTTAAAGTTCTTGTGCTCCAGTTTGTGTTTGATAACTGTTAGTTTTCTTGGTAATCGAGTTGGATTCTCACTTCGCAAGTTCATCTCACCTTGGCTCCTCATTGCTCTGTTTCTCCTACCGCAAGGGATTCAGGCTTTTTGTCATTGCTGTCAATTCTTGGAGAGTTCGTTGTGTCTCTATGCAGGTCTGAAGAACAAACGGACAGCAGCAACGAACTCGCAAGGAGCGCACACCGAACAGACATAGTCGACGGCAGCAACTTGCAGGTCTGGACAGAAGCACGGTGAGTGTCACAGGCTGGTCACGGTTCGAACTGCAAGAGCTTCAGCGACAGCAACAAGTGGTCAACTTTTTCACCTCTGTTTTGGCAGCTTAAATCGCCGTTAGCTTGTTTCATATTCTGAACTGAAGTCTATAGCTTTGTGTTCCCTGCATCGCTGAACTTGTCCAGCCAATCGATTTGTTTATTTCAGCATATGCATCCTGTGATGCTTGTTTGATCGATGCATGGAAATTAGCTTTAGTTAAGCTGCTCTATTTGTTTGAACTGAATACGTGAGCTCTGGGCTAAAAAGCTAGCCAGTTAGCAGCAGCTCTGCTTGGTCTCATTCCGGCAATGGTATTCCTCATGCATGTACTCTAGCAGTCTGCCTGTTGTGTTGTATCAAGCATTCATAATTAGCTACTATATTCTCCTTCCTTGTCTGCTAACCTCCATGTCGATGTGTCACTAGTTAGCTTTGCTCCGGTTTAACTCGTTAATCATCTTGTTTTTAATATTTGTTTAATCTATGAATGCACGAATGGTATGTTATCACGGTAAGCACTACACAAAAACAAAAAAGGCCTGTAACGGCGGTTGTAAAGACACTGTACCGGCGGACAGGTCACCCCGCCGCTACGCAAACGCAGCTACAAATATGCGTTTGTAGCGGCGGATGGTCTATCGTCTAAATAAACCGCTGATATAGATACACTATTAGCGACGGCTGAAGAAGTCAACCGCCGCTATTATTAGCCATTAGTAGCGGTGGTTAACATCATCAACCGCCGCTACTGTTGGTTATTTACAAATAAAATAAAATAAAATTTAGCGAATATACAGAAATCACAGATTTTGCATATACAGAAATTTACAAATCTCATAACAGATATTTACAATATCTCATCAAAGGTATTTACAATCTCATCAAAGATATTTATATCTCATTATAGAATATATATATAACATTGTCATTAAAATATTCAATCGAGTTTACAAAATATTTTATATGAACCTTAATGCATAGTCATCATCTTTTTTTGACACATTAGGCTCATATGGTGCTCTTGAACTAGCCCACTCACAAAGGGACCTATGTTTTGTTGCTAGTTCACTGTTTGAGTCAAAGCACTTTCCTTCTGGACTAATTACCTCTCTCAACATAAACAACAAAGAGAAGCTATAACTAGATACATGGCATTTGTACTCAAGTGAACACGTGATTTAGGAATTATATCCTTTTTGATCGCGTCGTTCATTTTCATCTTTGCAGCCCATTCTCTCTTTGACCTTGTGGCTTTCTGTGTCACATGAGCAGAGTACTTAATGATATGGTGCAGGTAAAGTAAAATGGACATAAACAAAATCAACTTACCTCTTGTTAAGATTCCTTAATGATATGGTCTAGGTAAGTTGAAGTGCCAGCCGAGAATAGACAAGTGTAGTAACCACAATGCACACTTCCTCGTATTTCCTTATTGCACTATAAAGTAGAGAACACAAGTTTATTATACTTACGATAATTATATGAATGGATAGTACGATAAGAATATGTATGAGATGCATATAAGTCATACCCAAAATTTATGACGGAAGTACATCTTCTTTTTCCTTGTAGGATGATATGCCCCATCGGCTACGACATATTTCTCGTAAGCACTGCGCGATCGACAAAAGCTTATCAGTAGATGATATTAACATCATCAAACCATACACACGTAGACCAATTTCTTACCGATCTATGACTTCTAGAATATCGTCGTATAAGTTCTTGTCGTAGTCCAGGCTGTCGAGCGATAGAAGATACCCTTCTTTCGGAAATATCATGAGACAGATCCAATGATCGCTACAACAATGTTTATTGTCAACAAGTTAATTATGATTGGATTTAATTTTAACATAGGATACATAACGAAGGCAGTAGTTGTCCAACTTACTTGAAGTTGTAAGGGGCCATAATGCACTCTCTATCTTGCCACCTCATGAAGCAGCCGTACAAGTAATTTATAACATAAGTCCTTGCTTCTGTTATCAAGACCATCATTATTTTAGCAAGCTCTGTCGGTGTCTTATCCGGATAATTTTTCGGATTTACTGTTGGGTTGATCGAGCTTTGGTTGATCCGGCTTATGTTGACATAGGCCACTCTCTAATATTTTCTATTGGTCTCCTTTCTTTGGAAAAAAGGAGTTCATACTACAAAAAAAAGCATTAGATCATATATGGAATTATGCTTGAAATACGAAGTAGATCGAACACGACACTTACATGCACCACAAGGTGATGAAGGTGACGTCCATTTGGTCCAGATGAAACATCAAGTGGACATCCTCCCAAAAAAGGTATAAGATTTGTTCGTCATCTTCGTTAAACACCTCTTTTGGAATCCTACAAGTGATTTCGGTGACCCTTTCCTTCGACATCATTATGTACCAGTCGTGCAACTTCCGCATCTCCCACGGCAGGTTCTTGTACATGTTATTTGAGTATAAATTTCAGGTAGTCCACATCGTCCGCAGGATTCTCCAAAATTTGATCATCGTACGATAATACATCCCGAGGATCTTCTTCTTACAGGACGAGCTTGCCGGTGCTTGCTAGACGTTTTTTCAATGCAGCCAAGTACTTATTAACATCACTTTTTTCGTTTGGGTCCTTTGGCTCTTTGTCAAATCCGATAATCGTCTTTGGGATTATTGAAGCCTTGACGACAACTGGTGCAGGCTAGACTTGGATTACCGGAGCCTGAACTTGAACACTCTACGGAAGAGGCTCATTGTCACTATAGATTATAGGACTATGAGTCGAGTCGACTTCCACATGAGAAGATTGGAGCTTGTTTCCTGAGGCTGCCGCAGACATAGGAGATGGCTGTCCACCTGTATTGATTGGCTGGCTCGCATGAAAGGACCCGTGCCCAGACAATGGGGGTGGAGAAACTCGTGGTGAGTGGACAACATCACGATGTTTCCAAATAATGAAAGAGCCGAGGGCATCTTGGAGAGTTTCTATACCTGCCTCAGGTATCGGGCATTCAATCTCGTTGTCCTCATAGCTAGGTACTATTTCTGACACGGTGACACGCACGTAACCTGGGGGGATATCCCTGTTATGGAGCATCTCTTCGGGAAATGCCGTGCTGGATGCAACCTTCATCATCTTTCCCTTGTAACCAAATGGCACATGCAACTCACAAGGAGTATCCTTAGTGATGTTCTCTGTTTCTGACTGCATAGAGACTGATGGTTGCATGGATGTGGATGAACCACGTAAGAAGGCATCCATCGCAGCCTGCAGGTTGGGGTCCAAACGACCGCTTTCTTTGTCGATAGCAAACATAAGAAGTTGCCGCCTCTAATCTTCCTTGGCTTTATCTTCTCGCTCTTTCCTGTTTAATGTATGCTTCTTGTAGAGGTGTGAGGATGTATCAGAGGAACCTTCTTTCCATGTTGCCGATGATGACACTCCTCGTACCCGACCACCATGTTCTTTGGTCCCAATAGCCTTCGCTAGCTCATCCTTGTGATACTGCGGTGTAAATAGACCAGCCTCCGTCTGCGTCAAGATGGGACCTTTCAAGGCTTGCACGACCTCAACTGTCGCGGGATCCTTCATAATAATCTCTCCTTCATCGGTTAACTCAGAGCGACCATATACCCAATTCCTGGTACGCTCATTGGTGTTTGGCAAAGGATCAGGTTTTCCTTCCACGCGGAGCTTGGCTTCCTGCTCTCTCCAAATCGGAATCTTCTTTTTGTATCTGCCCGGACCTAACCGTGGCTTGTACTTGTTCCACTTGTTGAGCTCAACCATCTTTTCACTGAGCTCCTTTGAAGCATTGCTCGTCTTCTGCTCAACAAACTCATCCTATTCCTGCTGATTAATATTTCCATGCTTGTCGAATGGGGTTTGATTTTTCTTGACGTATTGGCAGTTGAGCTTGGACTTGTAATCTCAAAAGATGTGATTGAGAGTGGACATCGTGGCCTTCTTGGCACTCTCGAGATCTGCTGGCTGGAACCGGATGGTTGCCATGACGTCAGCCCACATATCATCTTTTCTGCCACCCAGGACTTGGCGCCAATCTTGCCACGTGATTTTGCAATGGTCCCTCACCACTTTGCCGCAACGGTTCCGCCATTTGGCGTTAACACCAGTGGGTTCAAATGGTTCTCCATCTTTGGGGTCTAGTGCAGTAACCTCGTAGATGCTCTCTGCCTTGTTCGCGGAGCGCTGACCGAGCTTGTGTTTGTGTGTGGACCCTTGGGCAGGCACCTCTTCCACTTGCTGCTCGAGGGCCTCATCTGTCGCAGCCTCTGCTGCAAATAGCCGACGGACACTTCATCGAGGTCCCTAGGATATAAGTAGTAGATTTTAGTTTACAAATTAGTTGAACAAATAAGAGAATTATCTTGGACAAGATACCTCATCTTGAGGCACGAAATCAGGATTCGGGCTCGCCAATCGACGTTCCTTTGGTAGTGGAGGATGCGGATCTTCTGGTTCTTCCCAGTGTTCGCTTGATCCTTCATCGTCTGAAGATGACCTCGCTTGTGAGTGCGCCTTGAGGTCATCTTCCTCTTGAGAGGGCATATTGTCCGCCATGACGAGAAGACTTTGACAGCTAATGTTAGATATGACGACTAGTTTAGAAAACAAGGAGTACACACCTTTCATCATTGAGCATAGAGACAAGAAAAACAAAAGAAAATAAATAGAAAAAATCAAAATTTGCTCTCAGTGCGGGTTGCGGAATCAATGGCCTTCTAACGCTCTAAGATCCTTGACTCGTACAACAACATATATCCGATATCCTAGGATATGGTCTATGTCGCCACACTAGCCTCACTTAGCCCGCTTTCATCATTGAGCATGGATCGATTGCCTACGTAGAATAAATAAGTGGTACAGAGAGACAAGGATAAGAATAGAAAAATTAAAATTTGCTCTCAGTGCGTGTTGCCGAATCAACGGCCTTCCAACGCTGTAAGATCCTTGACTCGTACAACAACATATATCCGATATCCTAGGATATGGTCTGTGTCGCCACACTAGCCTCACTTAGCCCACTTTCATCATTTAGCATAGGTCGATTGCCTACGTAGAATAGATAAGTAGTACAGAGAGACAAGGAGAAGAATAGAAAAATCAAAATTTGCTCTCAGTGTGGGTTGCCGAATCAACGGCCTTCCAACGCTCTAAGATCCTTTACCTGTACAGCAGCATGTATCCAATATCCTAGGATATGGTCCATGTTGCTACACTAGCCTTACTTGGCCCCCTTTCATCATTGAGCATCGATCGCCTACGTAGAATAGATAAGTAGTACAGAGAGACAAGGAGAAGAGAAAAAGTCAAAATTTGCTCCCAGTGAGCATAGGGAATATAGGGCAGCAAGTAATATGGCATATATATGGCCACAAGTAAATAATACTATGGATTCCAGAAATGGCATATAGGAAATCTATAGTATGACAACAAGTATATGAATATCAACATGAAGTGTAAGCAAGCAAAAGATCGACAACATGGATATCAACATGAAAAATGGTAGATAGTGAGCAAAAAAAAAATAGAAGCCAAAAAATGGCAAATGATCCTAGCATGACATTGAGCATTTTCAGATCCTAGCATATGGCAGTAAAAAAATGGCAGCAAAAAATGGCAGCAAATAGTAAGCAAACAATGAGCATTTTTAGATCCTAGTATATATAAAGTAAGCATTTTTAGAGCCCAGCAAACAGTGAGCAGCAACTAATGGCAAATGATTCTAGCATGACAGTGAGCATTTTTAGGTCCTAGCATATTGTAGCATAAAATGCTATTGATATAGCAGTCCACAAATTTAGAAGCACTACAACGCTACATTCAATCCACAAATGGCAGCATACAGTGCTATTGATATAGCAGTCCACAACTATATAGTTCAGTCTGAACAAACATAGTCAAAAGGTAATAAAAATAAGCTCACAAGTGCAAACCAGAACGTCACAAGTAGCTCATAAGTGCAAACCAGAAGCTAATAAAAAGTTAATACATTTGCTTGCAAGTGGTAACAGGAAAATAGACTAGTACATAGTCTTGTAACTTTAGAACGACAAAACTACCTTTCACAAACTGAATATGTGCCTTTTTATTTAAGGTAGGTAGAAAGGCCACTGAATTTTATATCAGGACTTAGCCCCGGTGCAACACCTGTCGATTCCAAGGAATCGAACTCGGGCAGGTTGGCTGGGAACGACCAGTGCTACCACCAAGCCGTTGGCTTGTTCGTATAATAAATAGAATAAATGACACCAAATGGAGACTGAATTCAAGATTCTTTTTTAAGGTTCAGTTACTACTTTCCATCCATTGCTTACGCTGTTGCATGACTGCTGCTCAATAAGTGATATCGATAGGGAAAGAAAATGACAGTTTTTCTGTTTCTGTGACAGTTAATTCGAAACTATGGGAGCAATTATTTTGATTGCGTACTTTTTAGTAAAAGGACTGCTGTCAGTGCTATGAACTGTTACATACTATTTCAGACTTATATTACCGGCGCTGACTGCTGACATTGTACATACTTTCCCTCTTTTTTGTTATAACCCACTACCTTTTTGTATTCCCTTTTAATTCCTTCTAACACTGGCTTATCAGTCTGCTACTAATAGCAAGCTAGCACACGTATTCGGTGTAAGGGAGATGATTTCTAGGTTGTAAACAAAGCACACAGCCTCCATACACAGCCTCCAAACTGAATATGTCTAGAGGCGAGAGAACCACAGGATAAGCTCCAACAACCACAGGATAAGCTCCAAAGCTTGAAGCGAAGAACCATCACACATAATGTAATTGGCAAGCATAGGAGTGAAACGAATTCATGGCAGAGGCGAAAGAGGGAGGGAGGAGGGGTGAGGGAGACGCACCTGGTGTAGAGGACAAGAACAACCTCACATACATACATACAGACACACACACACACACACACACACACACACACACACACACACACACACACACACACACATAGAGAGAGGGTGCACCTGGTCAGAGGAGGGGGACGTGCCTGCGGCGATGGAGCTCGGGGAGGAGGGGGCCCGTGCCTGCGACGGTGAAGCTCGGGGAGGAGGGCAGCCGTCGACATGGCAGCGCTGGGGGAAGGAGGAGGGGGCCCGTGCCTGCGGCGATGGAGCTCGGGGAGGAGGGAAGCCGTCGACATGGCGGCGCTAGGGGAAGGAGGAGGGAGGCCCGCGCGGTGCTCGGGGACGGAGGCGGCCATCGAGGAGGGGCCGAGGCGGACGTCGACGAGGGGCGTAGCGGTGGTTGAGGATGCAGAGAGGGAGGGTGCCCACGATGGCGCTCGGGGACGGAGGATGAGGAGAGAGGAGGCGGCGGCACTCAGGACTTGGGCAGCCTAACGATGTCTCCTCTTCTCGCCACGGTGGTTAGGGTTTGGGCCCCGCCACGCCCCGTGTTTATATAAGGCAATGCTCTTTAGCGGCAGCTCACAAAGCACACCGCCGCTACAAAGCTATAGCGGTGGTTGACTTTGTTAGCCGTGGCTAAAAACATGTCGGTTTGGGCCCTGCCGCGCCCCGTGTTTATATAAGGCAATGCTCTTTAGCGGCGGCTCACAAAGCACACCGCCGCTACAAAGCTATAGCGACGGTTTACTTTGTTAGCCGCCGCTAAAAACATGCCGGTTGTTTTAAAAAAATTGAGTTATTCATTTTCCAAAAATTGTATTATACATTTTAGCCCTTATTTTTTTTATAAAGAATATCTGTCTTTTTACACTTAGGTCCCTATATTTCATAAAAATTAATGTTAGGTCCTAAAATTTTGTAGAAACAACCCTATTATTGATTTTCTAAAAATTATACTATTGATTTTTTTATAAATAATATCTTGGCCCTGTAATTTTACAAAAGAACCCCTGAGTTCATTATAATTAATTATATTTTACTTTTGTATTTTTACACTTAGGCCCTTGTACTTAATTAAAATTATGTTTAGGTCCTAAACTTTTGCAGAAACAACTCTATACTTTTTATTAGTTACATTTTAGTCCTAATATTTTTACACTTTAATTCTTGTCTTTTTATAAAATTACAAATAGGTCCCTAAGCTCTTTTATATTTACCTTTTAGCCCATATAACTTCAAACTACATGATGCTTATAAAAATAAGTTACACAATCTTTATATTCAAATAACCATAAATTACATAGAACATAATACAAGGTTCGAATCATAAAATATACTTAACAAAATAAAATTACATGATGCTTGAGTTATCCTTGAACGACTTTTCCTTGGCACCGCTATAGCGGCGGTTTACTTTGTTAGCCGCCGCTAAAAACATGTCATTTTGTTTTAAAAAAATTGTGTTATTCATTTTCCAAAAATTATATTATACATTTTAGCCCATATTTTTTTATAAAGAATATATAAGCCCTGTCTTGTTACACTTAGGTCCCTATACTTCATAAAAATTAATGTTAGGTCCTAAAATTTTGTAGAAACAACCCTATTATTGATTTTCTAAAAATTGTACTATTGATTTTCTAAAAATTATACTATTGATTTTTTTATAAATAATATCTTAGCCTTGTAATTTTACAAAAGAACCCCTGAGTTCATTATAATTAATTATATTTTACTTTTGTATTTTTACACTTAGGCCCTTGTACTTAATTAAAATTATGTTTAGGACCTAAACTTTTGCAGAAACAACTCTATACTTTTTATTAATTACATTTCAGTCCTAATATTTTTACACTTCAATTCTTGTATTTTTATAAAATTACAAATAGGTCCCTAAACTCTTTAATATTTACCTTTTAGCCCCTATAACTTCAAACTACATGATGCTTATAAAAATAAGTTACACAATCTTTATATTCAAATAAATATAAATTACATAGAACATAATACAAGGTTCGAATAATAAAAGATACTTAACAAAATAAAATTACATGATGCTTGAGTTATCCTTGAACGACTTTTCCTTGACAGTGATCGGTGCGCATGTAGGGCATTCCGCCAGCAAAGGAGAGTCTTGCTTCCAAAACTTTAAAATTTTTCGGATCTATGAAACATGGCACCTCATCATATTGATTGTAGTCATCTCGATCCTCCACATTCTCCACTCCAATGATTATTTGTTTACCTGGAACAACAATGTATTTCTTTTCGTCCTTCGGATCATGTACATAAAACACCTGTTCCACGGTCTTGGCAAGTATCCAAGGCTCATCTTTGTGACCAACATTGTTAAGATCAACAATTGTGAAACCATATTTATCTATCTCGATGCCATTAGGGTGCTTCACCCATTTGCATTTAAATATGGGAACCTGTAAATTTGCACCGTAATCTAGCTCCCATATTTTCTCAATGTACTCGTAATACGAGGTCGTTTGGTCCTCTTCATTAATGGATTCTACTTGTACCCCGCTGTTTTGACACTTGCTCTTCTTATCCTTCTGTTGGGTGTAGAAGGTAAAACCATTAATATCGTATGCCTAAAAGGTAACCACGGTTCTTCTCAGGTGATTAGCTAACTT
The DNA here is from genome assembly GCA_030378355.1 of Eleusine indica. Classification (NCBI taxonomy): domain Eukaryota; kingdom Viridiplantae; phylum Streptophyta; class Magnoliopsida; order Poales; family Poaceae; genus Eleusine; species Eleusine indica. The sequence continues at coordinate 37,255,351 of CM059498.1, read as the reverse complement.
TCTCAACATTTTCTCTTCCACGGGCTCGCCACTTGAAAGATCTAGGGAGCTAAACCATGATGTGAAAGATCGCTTGTGCTCGTCTATGATCCATTTATCCGTTGCATCCTTGTTCTAGCGGAGCTCTAATAGATGTTTCTTAAAGTACGGTCCCACAATCTGCGTCTGTTGCAATACGCTGCAATATGCTTGGTCCACTCTATTTGAAGTCATGGTTGATGAACGATCTACGTCCTTTCGTACCTTTTCCAGATAATCTACCCTCATGACGAGACACGGGGAGACCAATTGATCTGCTACCATCATTAATGTAATCTGAGCAACATTCGATGATCTCCTCAGTTGTATAGCCCTCGATCATAGAACCCTCTGGATGTGAACGAGTACGTACATAGCATTTCAATACATACATGAACCTCTCAAACAAAAACATCTAATGCAGGTAGACAGGGCCCAATGCAGAGATCTGGTCAACAATATGAATCATAAAGTGTTCCATCGTATCGAAAAAGGATGGAGGGAATCTCATCTCAAGTATGCACATTGTTTCCTTCATGTGGGTTCGTAGGTCATTTAACTCGTCTTTAGTTATGACCTTCTTCGATACCGCGTTAAAGAAGTAACAAAGGCGAGTTACAACCAACTTCAGCCATGGTGATTTAATAGCTCTGATAGCAATATGGAGAAACACCGAAAGCATTATGTGGCAATCGTGAGTGTTGTACCCACTTGTCTTTAACTCTTCCATGTTTACAAGATTCTTGATATTCGATGAGAAATCCGTCAGTACTTTAATCCCACTGAGGCACTTACAGAATGCTGTTTTCTCCTCAATCATAAGTGTATAGGCTGCCGGGGGGAGAAAGTACTTTCCATTTGCTATTTATTGCGGATGGAGCTCTGATCTTATTCCTATCACTACAAGATCTCTACGTGCGTTGAGTCCATCCTTTGTCTTACCAGGTTGGTCGAGTATAAGTCCACTACTACTGTCAAATACACCCTTCCTAATATGCATCCAGTCGAAGGCATGATTCACTTCCAGTTCTTTCCAATAATTGAAATATATGAAGAAAATGGATTTCTTCTTAAACGGCGTGAGACCTTTTGCCTTTTTCGCTCCTTTCACCGTCTTTCCAAAAACAACACTAATATTTTTAACAAGGTCAAATACGGCCCTGCCAGTACAACGTCGAGGTTCTGTGTTGTTCTCAACTTTGCCATCAAAGTGTCTAGCCATCGCGTGATACCTGTGTTTTACTGGTAAGAATCAGCGGTTTCGCTTATACACTAGCTTCTGGTTGCTGGAAGGTACACATGGGATGTATCATCAACGCATATGAAACATGCCATCTTTCTTTTGACCTGTCCTGATAGCGCCCTTAGTGCCGGGGAATCACTTACCGTGCAAAAAATAATTGCTCTGAGCATGAAGTACTCTCTTCGATACTCATCCCATATACGGACCATCTCCAACCATAGTTTTGCAGGTCTTCAAACAATGGTACTAAGAATACATCTATGTCGTTACAAGGTTCTTTAGGCCCAGATATAAGAGTGGTCAGCAGTAGGTACTTACGCTTATGGCATAACCATGGTGGAATGTTGTACATTGCTAGTATCACTGGCCAAGTGCTATGCGGATTCCTCATTTAACCGAATGGGTTCATCCCGTCTATACTCAATGCAAACTGTATGTTCCTTTCCTCATTAGAGAAGTCTCGATGATCCTCATCAAACTTTTTCTACTGTGTTCCATCTGCGGGATGCCTGAGCTTACCGTCCCCCTTGCGTGCATGCCATGTCATCATTGCCGCATCCCTAGGGTTGGTGAACAAGCGTCTGATGCGATCGACCATGGGTAAGTACCATATGACTAAGGCAGGAACCTTACTGTCATCGACGATAGAACTTCTTTTCTTCTTTCTCCCCTTAGTTGTATTCTTCACGCTACTATCGGTGTCACAATTGTTGTTCCTCTTGTAACGACTGTGTTTGCACCTTGGGCATCTCACATCGTCTTAATGCTCCTTTCGATATAATATACAATAATTTGGACATGCGTGAATTTTTTGCACGCAAAACAAAAGTGGGGAAATCAGCTTCTTAGCAAGGTATGTTGTCCTTGGCAACAAGTTGGGCTTCGGCAGCGCATCGGAAATAAGTTCCAACAAATCCGTGAAACTAGCATCCGACCAGCCATGCATGGCCTTTAACTTCATCAGCTCAAGTACAATACACAACACGGTGAACTCTTTACCACATCCCTTGGATTCATCATATAATGGATCCTTTGATGCTTTCTCTATTCTATGAAATTATCAAGCCCTTTAGTTGTACCGGCATTGATCAACATCTGTGGTTCAATGTGACACAACGACTCCTCAACATCAAAATCTGCTTCACTAGGTGAATCCATCGCATCCGCACCAGGCGAATTGACAACCTCGAGTTCAACTTCAATATGCTCATCAAATTCCATATCGACCATACTATTCTCACCATGTTTTGTCCATCTCGTGTACCCCTCAACAAAACCCCTCCGCACCAAGTGTGCCTTTATTACTTCTATATCATTCCACATCTTCTGATTTTTGCAATCAAAACACGGACAATATATATCAGTCATCCGTTCGCGTCGAACATGTTGTGCGGCCGCTTCGATGAATTTGGAAACTTCTCATAAAAATATTGGACCCGGTCTTGGTGCCTCGTACATCCAAGATCTATCCATTGCGAACGGCCTTGAACGGAAACCCAAAAATTATTAAAATTCATTAATTAATTATGTGTGACAAAAAATTTAAACATTCACTATATATATATATATATATTGAATATTACATAAAGTGAAAAATATTATGCAAGATAAAATGAAACAAACATCAAATTATTTTATATATTATTTAACTTTTATCACCATCGAGCCAAAAAATATTAGAAATTAATTAATTAATTATGTGTAACAAAAAAAATTAAATATTAACTAAATATATAAACATTGAAAAATAATATACATGAAGTCAGAAATATTATGCAAGGTAAAATGAAACAAACATTAAATTATTTTATATATTATTTAATTTTTATCAAGAGATAATAAAATAATTAACATCCCTCTTGCCCTAATACTACTTTCTCTCTCTTCTAAAAACCAAATTAGATCTAGATTCCCATTGACATAAAACAAGCTAAATATAATAATTTTTTTGTGTAGTGATGAAAAGAGATGATGTATGCCTTCCTAAACTTCAACTATAACCAAGTAGAACCATCCAAATCAAACGAATTTAGCTAAAATTTGATGAAAACCTAACAAACCTAAAACCCAAAATTCTACTTGATTTCAAAATGAGAGCACAAAAAAACCAATGGGATGAGTTCCCCTTACCTCAAAGAGCAAATTTCTGCAAAAAAAAAAAACAAACTCAAAACCTTCCCCCCTTGATTTTCATGATTTGTCCAAATTTTCGGGCCGCCACTGTTTGAGTGAGGGCCGGAGCTGTTCGAACGCGGCTTTTATAGCCTGGGCACTTTATAGCGGCGGTTGGCATTGTTAGCCGTCACTAGTATTCCCTACATAGCGGCGGTTGATATTGTCAACCGTCGCTATAAACCTGGACCATTTATAGCGGTGGTTGACAATGTCAACCGCCGCTATAGGGGGTATGTAGCGGCGGCTCACACCGCGGTAGGCTCCCTAGGCTCTGTAGCGGTGGCTCACTTTGGGTAGTGCCGCTGCGGCCTTTGGGCTGCCGCCGCTACCGAGCCTATTTGCGGCAGTGCTAGTTCAGGCTTGTGACTCCCTTATTTCTGTTATCTTCTGCTGCTCTAGATAAAAGAGAAGAAAATTTCACTTGCTTGATCGATGTGCACTGAACTGAGATTGGCTTGCTTTCTCAAATGATTAAATATTTGCCATGACTTGTGCTTTGCCATAGCACTTTTCTTAGAACATTATTTGCACGCTCTTGTTATCTAGCTGTCTGCTTTTCCTGTTACTAGTTAGATAAATAATTGTCTTATGTATTGTTCTAAACTAGCAGTAGCTTTTATTACAGCTGTTAATTTTTTTGTTGACATGACTTCATTTGCTAGCTGCCAGCCTGCTAGCTAATTAACTTAATTAACTACCCTTTGTTGCTGTGTAGTAGTGTTTCTAGCTTGCCAGACTATTTGTTTGTACGCTTGCAACATTGCTTGTCAGTTTCTCTTATTAGCTATTATTATTAATTGAACTGTCCAGTTTTAGTGAAGGACCGAGAAGGCGACCAGAGGGGGGTGAATGAGTGCCAATTAAAATTCTTAACAAGAACTTGGCCTATATCCCAATTACAACCCAAACCAACCTCTAAACCGAGCACCAAGGCCATACACACCAACTTGTGATGTGCTACCCTTAGGAGTGATCAACAACAGCATCAGAACACAGCGGAAACAAAAGAGAACTGCAAAGACCCAAAATAGTCAAGAAACACGCACAAGTCAAGCCTTACTAGACTACCATCGGCAGTGATGATCACTACTATCAGCAGTGCCGGTCACTCCCAATGGCAGTGCCGGTGCATGATTTTCAGGGCTCAAGTAAACAACATTCGGAGCGCATTGGCTGTACCGGTAGTTGCCATCAGCAGTGCCGGTGCGGGATCAGACTTAAGTCACTGGCAGTGTCGTTCCGAGTTCAGACCTAGGCTATCGGCAGTGCCGGTCCAGCCATCGGCAGTGCTGATTAGGGGTTCTTCCTTGGGCACCGGCAGTGCCGGTTCAGCTATCGGCAGTGCCGATCGACACTTTCCAGAACCAAAAACTGTGCTCAAAACTCGGCCAGAAAATTACCAAAACCTATCCAAACGAACTCCAAAAATTACAAAACTTGGATAGAAGGTGTCTCATGGTAGGACGTTCCTTCTCCAAGTGGAATCACACAAAAAGCTCAAGAATTCATCATGAATTTGAGGATTTACCAAAATCTCTAGGGTTTGAATGTTCTTGAGGAAATCCACGAAATGAAGGATGCTCTTGCCTAGGATTCAATCAAGGATCCATGGAGGAATGTTTAGGCATGTCCTAGCACCAAGACCCCTCAAGAAATTCATATCAAAACCCACTCAAAAACGAGATCGAAAATGTCCACGAAAATAGCTCCAAAAATAGGTAAAAAGAGAAATTCAGGATTTAGGGAGAGAGGAAGATCTTGAGCACGAAAATAGTTCTCATATCATGTAAATATGCTTACAAGATCCATGGGTACAAGGCTAGGAAGCCACCCTCTTCCTCCAACTCTTTGGAAGAGAGAAGTTTGTCTCACACACACCCTTTCCTCTCCTCTTTATATGAAGCACTCTCCTAACACTTAGAATGAAACCCTAACAAAAGGCTATGGGAAGAGGCTCACCTCTCCCACCAGCCCTACCTCTCCTTATATAGGCCTAAGGGGTTGTCCACATGACCACTATAACCTTGACCTACATAACATTGCCACCTACCACCAGGGGAAAATCCATCCATCTTTCTTCTCATTGCCCGAATGCCCTCAGGCCTTTCACGACTTTGCTTCGCCTCAACGCAAGCTCCGTGATGGTGCCACGTGCACCACCAACCACGCCACTAGTTTTGAGGCCCAAACCGGGAAACTGCCTCACATGCTTCTCAAAGCGTGACTTCTCGATGTCGACGTGTGTCACCTTGTCCCGCGATCCTGACCACCGACAAGTCTCTCCCGGTCCCTGTCCATCGGGCCCCCTTGTTACTTGCACCGAGATCCCGCTCGCCTTGACTTGGTCAACACGCCGTCTTCATCACCACCACGGTTTTGAGGCCCAACCGCGAAACCGTCCGTGCTCCTTGCCTCTCTATGTGTACGGTATGGATCACCCTTGACTCCACCCGACCTCCTGATCGTCTGGCCCCAAGTCTCCTACTTGTGCCCGATCCTCTCGCCATTGACCACCAAGTTGACTCCAATGGCCTACACATCATGAGACAAGAAAACACACTTCCAATCTCCTGCAACTTCTCCAACTCAAACACCCACTCCGGTTAGTCATAACAATAACCATGCACACACTCGTGCAATCCTCAGATACCCGCATTTCAACTCAAATACTAAAACAGCTCAAGTCAATTACTCATCACATATTGCAAACCATAGCACATCTCAACATGGTTTCTCAATCTCCCCCTTGATGAGTACATTGACAACACCAAATGCACAAAGATTTAGAGATTGAAATGAGAAATCGAATAAGCACATCCAAATGGCTCAAACCCAAAGAAAAGGTGAAATGTAGCCATCTAGCATAAGAAGGATTACAAAAACCAAGAGTTGGCATGAAAGCGACTAAAGGCACAAAGATTGCAAAAAGCTCAAGAAACACTCAAAGCAATGGTATGCACCCACTCAACTTGTGGTAGTTGGCATGAAATGCAACATGAGGTCAGTTTTAGAATCTTAGCATTTTTGTGCATGACCCAAAAGCATTCTCCCCCTTTGGCAATGAACTCATCAAAAAAGCAAAAAAGCAAAAAAGTATGAAAATGCAAACCTAAAGAGCTTCAACAATTATGCCAACAAGCATTTAACCTTGCTAATTATAAACATAGAGCTACGGAGTGTAAAAGAAATAGCTCACAATCACACAAAGACAAAAAATAGAGGGCAAGGCGTAAACACCAAGAGCTATACAGGCTAAGCAGAAAGATTGACTAGCTTAGATAGAATCAGATTTGCTTATCAAGAGAAAAGCTGCCACCACACGTATAAGTACTCCCATCCAAGGCAAAACAGGCATCAAGTGAATCAAAAGAAACTAGCCAGTCTAATTCTCAACCATGGCAACAAGCATCCACAGAAAATAAGCTCTACAAACGCTCACATATGCAACCGAGACTCAAAGGAGGGAGAAGGATATTATTTTTATTTGGTTATCCTCATGCAACTTCTAATCCATGCGGAGGGTCACATGACTGGGTATGGCAAACACCCCGAGGCTTCAAAGCACATTTTTTGGATTTAGCATTTTTATGTAACTTCTAATCCATGCGGAGGGTCGCATGACTGGGTACGGCAAACACCTCGAGGCTTCGAAGCACAATTTTCATTTTACTTAACTTTGCAAAGAAAAGTAGAAGTTTGAGCATGCATTTGCGGCAAAAGGAACAAACGTTCTCATAATGTTCCATCATGAGCTAAATATTTGCAAAGCCACATTTCGCAAACATAAGGTGCCACAGCCAAGATATCCTCTAGACTAGCCTCAATGCAAGTTTCAACAAGGATAAAAGCAATTATTCACATGGTGAGCAAGTCTTGGCAAGATTAATTCATGAGGTTCACAAAAAGCCAAGTTTATTTTTAAGATTAGCAAGTTGCTCATGAAGGGTCTATATCAAGCCACCTAGACAATCTAAGCATGAGAGTTTGCTCATCACATCCACACAACATAGCTCAAGCTCAACCAAAGCAATGAAAAATGCAAGAAGGCATAAGAATCAAAGCTCATCTACAAATGCATATATTACAAATGAGATGCAATGCAGAAAAGTAAGATACATATGTACAAAAAGAGCAACTCCACCTCAAACAATGCCATAGGGATAGCAAACACCAAGCACCCCCCAAAGAAAGGCAAATCTCGAAGCATCTAGGGACTTGGTTAGAACATCAGCCAATTGTTTTTTAGTGTTGATGTATTTGAGCTCAACATGTCCCTTCTCTACATTGTCTCTCAAGAAGTGGAATCTCACATTTATGTGTTTCACCTTGCCATGTTGGACTGGTTTTTTGGCCAGACAAATGGCACTGGAGTTATCAAACATGAGTGAAACACCCTTAAAGGTTAACCCATAGTCTCTCAGGGTGGACACTATCCATAGGATTTGTGAGCAGCAGCTAGCAGCAACAACATACTCAGCCTCTATGGTGGATTGGGCTACACTCGATTGCTTATGAGAAGACCAACAGATCAAAGAAGTACCCAATAAATGGCAAGTCCCAGAAGTGCTCTTCCTATCAATTCTACACCCAGCAAAGTCCACATCCGAAAACCCAATGAGATCAAGAGAAGAAGATGCAGAGTACCAAAGACCAAACTCAAGGGTGTATTTGAGATACCTGAAGATGCGCTTGACAGCTTTGCGATGGGTCATCATTGGGGAGGGTTGAAAGCGAGCACAAAGACACACCGCAAAGTGAATGTCGGGTCTTGTCGCCGTCAAATACAAGAGGGAGACGATCATGCTTCTGTACTCCCTTTGGTCCACAACTTCACAGTCTTTATCTGGGTCAAGTGTCGTTGTAGTAGACATTGGAGTTGACGGCTTCACATTGACCATCTCGAACTTCTTAGGAAGATCCTTTGTGTACTTGTCTTGATGTATGAAGGTGCCTTGCATGCACTGCTTGATTTGAATCCCATCATCGACATCTCAAATTCACTTTCCATGGCTTCCTGAAATCTAGACACAAGAGCATGAGAAGAACCACCAAAGATGATATCATCCACATATATCTGAACTATTAAAAAGTCATTGCCATGCTTTAGAGTAAACAAGGTTTTGTCAACACACCCCATGACATACCCGTGCTCTAGCAAGAAAGACTTAAGCCTAGCATACCAAGCGTTGGGTGCTTGCTTTAGCCTGTACAAAGCCTTCTGAAGCTTGTACACTCGGTTTGGGTATTTGTGGTGCTCAAAGCTAGGTGGTTGTTTCACATAAACCTCTTCTTCTATGTAGCTATTTAGAAAGGCACTCTTGACATCCATTTGATAGAGTCTAATACCCTTAGAGGCAGCAAATGCAAGCAAGATCCTAATAGCTTCTATGCGTGCAACAGGAGCAAAGGTTTCTCCATAATCTAAGGCCTCAACTTGGTTAAAACCCTGAGCAACTAGCCTAGCCATGTTTCTCACAACCTCACCATCCTCCCCATGCTTGTTTTTGAACACCCACTTGGTTCCTATGACATTGACACCGGTGGGAGGCTCTACAAGGGTCCATACTTTGTTTCTCTCAAAGTTTTCCAACTCCTCATGCATGGCATTAACCCAATGTTCGTCAGATAGTGCGTGTCCAACATCTCAGGGTTCAAAGGTGGCAACAAACAGAGAATTGGTAAAGCAGGCAAGATGTGCAGACCTTGACCTTGTTGTCCTCTCATAGAGATTACCAATCATCTGTTGAGGTGGATGTTGTCACTGAATGTGGCTAGGGCTTCTCTCTCAGAGCGTACCTCCCCCTCAACCACAGCTGGAGCTGGCTCGACAGCTGCTGAATTTGATGTAGAAGCTTCTGAACCCTCTGCTGGAGTAGTGGATGCAGCAGGAGCAGGCTTGAATGTAGGATGTGTTGACTCATCATCATCATCATCATCCAAGCCTCGTAGGCCCTCTTCTATAAAGATGCTTTCTTCCATCTCCTTGTCACCTATAGTCTCAACCATATAGCTTGCACAAGAGTTTGATTCATCAAAGGTTACATCATAGGACTCTACGATGGTGTTAGTTTCCAAGTTTAAAACTCTGTAGGAATGGCCATGAAGGGTGTAGCCAAGAAAGATGCCATCAGAAGATCTCGACTCAAACTTATCAAGATTGCAATGCTTGAGAATAAAGTAGTTGCAACCAAAAGCCCGCGAATAAGAGACAGATGGCTTCCTCCCAAAACGTAGCTCATAGGAAGTCACATTAAGAATTAAGCGCAAGAAAATCCAATTGGAAACATAGCAAGCAGTGCTAATGGCCACAGCCCAGAACTGCATCAAATTCCTAAGCTCATCGAGCATTGTCCGGGCCATCTCCACCAAGGTTCTGTTCTTTCTTTCGACCACACAATTCTGTGGAGGAGCACAAGGTGCTGAAAATTGATGCTCAATACCATGCTCAAGGCAGAAAGCATCAAAGGAGGAGTTCTTGAACTTGGTGCCATTATCACTGTGAATTGCTTGTAATGCACCAGGGAGTTACTTAAACAACCTCAAAGCTAAGCTCCGAAAGTGATGAAACACTTCATCCTTGCTTTCAAGAAAGTAAACCTAAGAGTAGCAAGAGTAGTCGTTAACAATCACAAGAACATACCACTTCCCACCCGCTGAACAAACCCGAGAAGGACCAAGAGTGTCCATGTGAAGCAACTTTCCAGGGCGTTCAGTCATCACCAAATTAATTGGTGGATGAGAAGCGGCAACCATTTTCCCGTGATGACAAGGAGCACAAACCAAATCCTTATCAAATTTGAGCTTAGGCAATCCTCGGATCAAACCCAAGCCACTCAAGCGACAAAGCAAGTCAAAGCTCATGTGACCCAGTCTCCTATGCCATTTCCAGAGCTCAGAAGAAGAATGAGCAAACAAGCACTTGTGAGAACTAGGTGAAATAGCAAAATCAGCCTGAAAAACTCTCCCAATGTGAGAAATCCAAGAAACCAAAGAACCATTCGAATCAAGAACACAATAAGCATTGTTCTTAAAGCGCACTTCCAAACAAACATCAAGCAGCTGAGAGACAGAGAGGAGATTGTACTTGAGAAACTTAACCAAACCATCATCCTTGAGAGTGAAGTTGTCATTTGCATTTACTACGCCTCTTGCCTTCACTCTCCCTCTCTTGTCATCTCCAAAGGTCACATACTCCCGCCACTTCAAGGGAGTGAGGCTGGAGAACCATTTGCATTTCCGGTCATGTGGCACGAACACCCGGAATCCATCAACCACTTGTTCTCTAAGCCTCCACCTGCTGCCTACAAAGAACAAGAAGGAAAGATCGATGGCTCAGTGCTGGGGTTAGAGAGAAAACTTTTGGGGATCGAGCACTTTACCATACAACCATCAGAGGTAATAATAGTTCTTTGCACATTTCCATTCGGACACATGGGACGAGAACCACGATGGGGAAAACGTGGCCTCTCAAAGCATCTTGGCACAAACCTTGTGTTCTGAGGGTAGAAATCATCTGTGTGAAAACCAAATCCACACGAGCGATGCTCACCATGATGGGGAAAACATGGGGCACCAAAGCACTTCTGTGCAAAGCCTCTATTTTGTGAATCAAAACCATATGAGGAATGATCCTGTCCATGATAGGCACAAGAAAAAGAGCGAGGCTGAAAGTAAACAAAATCATCAAAAAAAAGCATTCCTAGTCAACTCAGCTTGCTTCCTCTCAATTCTTTTGCGCCTAAAGCAGAATTCATCCAAGTGTCCTTTGCGACCACAAAACATGCAAATGTAGTCTCTCTTAGGATTAGGCTTGGTTTGCATATTAGGCTTGGGTTTTGGTTTCTCAGCTTGTTTTGGGTTGAAGGAGGGTTGTGGATTGGGTGGATAGTATGTGTCAGTGGGTTTGATGGATTTTTCTTCATCCTTATAACTGGAGCTTGGCACAAACTTACCCACATTTTCACTCTCCTTGTAACACCTCTCAAATCCCAAGCCCACGTTGTAAGTAGACCTAGAAACACTCTCCTTCACTCTAGCCAAATCACTCTCAATCTTTTCTTTACTCACTAGGGTTCTTTTAAGCCTAGAAATAAGATAGTCATTTTTTTGGACTAGGACTTTGTTTTTCTCCCTAGTGATTACTAGCTTGTCCTTGAGAGAGACACACACTTGACATGGTGGTGGAAGATCTTTCGAGCGAGTCTTATTTTGCAGCATGGACTCAAGCTCTTTGACTTTGAGGGACCGAGCTTCCAACTCATTAGTGAGCTTGGGGCACTTTTGACATGCACCCAAAAGAGTCGGCCTAGCTTTGAATTCATCAAGCTCCTTGAGGGCACTCTCAAGCTGACTGGCAACTTGAGCATGCACACTCTCCCTCTAACTCAGATCATTCATCACAACTTGACAAAACTCGCACTCAACAGCAATGTCATCTCTAGCAAGCTTAGACCTAAGCAAAGCAATTTCATAATCAGCACTCTCTAATTTAGACTTAAGCTCTCTACTTTCACGAACAGCGCTATGAAGCTTATCATCTTGCATGAGCAAAACATCACACAAATGATCAAGTTCAGAAGACAGCTCATCAAGAGTAGGAGGTACCTCGCTTGTGTCGGAGTCGGAGCCAGAGTCGGTGTCGTGATCATTCTTGGCCATGAAGCAAAGCCCGGTGAAGTCGTCCTTCCTCTTGACTCATGGCTTTTCAACCTCCTCCTCCGAGCTTGTAAGGCCATCGCTTGATGTGAGGTCAACATCGCTCAAGGCGGCAACACAGGTGTGTGCAACTACCGTTGTGAACTTCTTTGAGTTCTTGCTTTGCTTATAGAAGTGGTTCTTCTTCTTCTTGAAGTCTTCAGTGTTGTTGTCGTGGTACCCGGTCTTCTTCTTCTTCTTGGGGCAGTCAGCGATGAAGTGTCCAGGGTCACCACACTCGAAGTAGGTTCTTGAACCACCTCCTCTTCTCTCCTTCCTGTTGTTGTAGAACTTCCTGAACTTCCTTGTAAGCAAGGACAGCTCCTCATCAGGAATGCGCTCCATCTGTTCATCGGAAGCTGCAACAAGAGAAGACAAAGCAAACTCCAAGGTAGACTTGTCAAGTGAGGGGTTAGTTTCATAAGAGGAGCAATTATGACTACCCTTTTGAGAACTAGAAAGCAAAGCCATGCTCGAAGCTAGATTAGCATGATTAGTATGAGATTTCCTAGACAGTTCATGAGATTTCAGCTTGCTATACAGTTGCTCACAATTTAGGGTATTGAAATCAGCAATTTCCTCAAGAGCAACAATCTTAACCCCCCAGACATTTTCATCAAGAGAGTAGAGCAATTGTTTAGCCCAATCATTATCATCATATACTAGGTTACCACAAGCCCTCAGGTTGCACACAATTGCCTCAAACCTATAAAAAGTGTCATCTAGTGACTCGCCAAGTTATTGTGCAAAGGTTTGGTACTGTCTATTGTAAGTGTCCTTACGCATAGACTTGACTTGATTGGTACCCTCATGGTACGTGCGCAGTTTTCCTAGATTGCATGAGCAGTCTCAAGATGAGAAACACGATCAAATTCATTCCTATCAAGTGCAGAGAGCAGAATGTTAACAGCTTTGGAATTGTTTTCATACCTGTTTACCTCAGCAATAGCAGCCTTCTCGAGGTTCTTAGGTATCTGGTAGTCCTGTGTGATGATGTCCTAGATAGCATGACCTTAGCTTAAGAGATAAGCCTTGATCCGTGATTTCCAATAGGGAAAGTCTTCCCCATCGAATATCACAAGCTTATTGCGCGCTTCTCCATGTCACCTTCGGATCACAAAGCCGGTGAAGGTCAACTAGTGATCAAACCGGCTCTGATACCAATTGAAGGACCGAGAAGACGACCAGAGGGAGGTTGAGTGGGAGCCAATTAAAATTCTTAACAAGAACTTGGCCTATATCCCAATTACAACCCGAACCAACGTCTAAACCAATCACCAAGGCCACACACACCAACTTGTGATGTGCGACCTGTTGACTTTTGCTAAGCCATACTAATAAATCATTGCTGGCAAGGTGCCATAAATGCTTCATTAATATGTCCTAGAGCCAATTAGGTAAAATCTACAAGCGCACGAAAAATACTGTTGTAGCATTTCACCCGGAAGTATTCAGGGTATCGTATTTGTTTATCCCAAAGGAAGGCAATGAATAAGAAGGCTTACTTATGTACATATTTACATTGTGAATTGATAAGGATCATCTAACCAAGGCAGGCAAGCAATGGATAATGAGGAGGTAGTGTGACACACAGAAGATTCTATCTCCAATATAAATAAATAAATAAAGCCAAGTGGAGAAAGAACTAAGCTGAGCTACTCCTACAGTACTTTCATATACAGTTGTATAGCCTAAGTTCTATACACATACATGCTTATACTCAGGTTCAACAGTTATTAACATAGGCGACTTCTGCCAAGAGCCTACGCACTAGCCTAGCGTGGAGGAGTTCAAAGGATGGACAGGGCTGTCACCACCTACCGCCTACCTCAGCTAACCGGTAGACTAACGAATAATTGATGCAAATCAATTATCCAAGTAACATACTTGCATAATCAAAGAGCACTTTACTCCTCCATGGTTATATTAACAAAGCAGAGCTATCATAAAAATATGATCACCAAACCCATGTCATGTCATAACAATGAATCCTAAGCATAAAGACTATGTCATATAAATTAGAATATAGTGACGGTGTATTACAAGCATGACAATAGTAGTATAATAAATATAAACTACTATCACACAAGTGGGCTATACTATCACATATATGGATCACAATATCAAACAAGAAACTCATGACCCAAACACAACTATATGAAAAGATGACATTTATTAAATAGAGCAAAGTCTTACAAAAGGGAAATGATACAAGAGCCATACCAATTTCTCCAAGAGAAGACTTGAAGAACTAGAGAGCTGTAGACTTAGCCTAACTCCACTAAGGCTTGAGAACAACTAAGTAGCAAGAGAAGAAATTCTTCTTGTGGTGTGTGTGTGAGTGTAAAGCCACACCCTCCTATTTATAGCCTCTATAGGTCGGCAAAGGGGAGTAATCGCCAAGAATATCCCTGGCCACTGCCTTCATGGATTAACCAGGAGCCTCCACGTGCAAGCCCAGGAGGAAAGGCCGCATGCCTAGGTTGGCCAACCTGTGGCTGGGCCCTCTTGGGTTGTGCTTCCTCAGGGTGGCTGTCAGGTGGGTCCTCATCCCAGATGTCGGGGTAGTTTTGTGTGTTTCTTCGATGTGGTACTGAAAATGGGCCCTTCAATCCATGGGATGTCCAGTTGGCGCTCTCTCATTGGTCGAAAGTGTGTTTCTTTGCCGTTTGGGTGTGTTTCCTTCATATTTCCTCCTGGATGCAAATAATTCCCAAGTACAAGTGGAACTACATTTAAACAAATATGCGTGTATGAAATGCCAAGTTCTCCTTTATTTGAGCATAGTTGACAGATGAAAATGGTACTTAACAGCCGTCAACAAACTCCCCCAAGCTGAACCTTTGCTTGTCTCGAAGCAAAGATAAAACTTAAGTTCTTGATCAGGAGTTGCTACAATGTCCTACTCCTGAATAATACTAAGTGCACAACAAAGATACTTTTCCTAGAATTAAATATGTTGGCACAGTATTCACCCATTTACCTTGATCATCATGGGGCTTTTAACACCTCATTGTCTTGGAAGGTTGAGAGATAGAACAATTGTAGGGCACTAATTACTTGCTCTCTATTCCACTACCTTACTCCGGAGGTTTTCAATAGATTTTGCAAATAAAACCAAGTTCCTCAAATGATTCTCTCAGATCGCTCAAAAGTGTATGATTCCTCACCAAGGCAAAGTGTTGCCTAAAATCACCTACTTCTAATAAGGCTTATGTGGAGCTCAAGGTATGGATAATTGAGGCATACTTGTTCACATACTATTGCTATATCAAAAGACTGGATCCTAGAAAAATCAATTCACACAATTTTGATCAAGACGTGCAAGTGTGTGAGAAACATGGTGAAATGATGGATGGAATGAATAACTCCTTTTTGAATTTCTTTCCTCTCTTTTGGAATTTTTCTAGGACATGGCTATCTTTTGATTGCTCTACTTTGGAGCATCCATTTATTTTCTTTTTGCATAGTCATATTCCTAGTTTGCAATGATAATTGAGAAAGGAATTTTTGCAATGAACATATGGAGTATTTCTTTCAGGTTGATGGAAGTGGTGGTGGCTTTCTTTCGGTGTAAAAGAATAGCTCATGGTGGTGGATATGGTGGCTGCTATCTTCCAATTTAGAAGAATAGCTCATGGCGGTGGATGTGTATATGTGATCTTGATCAAGAAAGCATGAAAAGAGTCTTACTAGGGTCACAACAATTTTGACTAAGCTCAATGTGAAACAAGCAGCATATGTATAAGGTTTTTCAAATAAGCACTACATATGGCTTTGGTAGGAATTTTCATCATTGAGGAACTTATCAATTTATCATTTTGAAAAATAAAACTCCGGAATTCAAGCTTTACTTTGAGCAAGATCATAGAAGCCCTATTCACTATATCATATCTCCCAACAACTTAGAACTAGAGAATGTATGTTCTACCCACAAGTTTCAAGTTCAAGGTAAAATTTTAGCCAACAAACTTAATTCTTGGGAGAGCACTAAGTTGTAAACCAATGTTAGATAGGAATAAAATAGAGCAACTATTCATCATTTCAACATAGGAAAACTATACACATTCATACCGCGCATGAAAAAGCTAAAGAAAATATTTTTGGTCTTTTTATCATCTTCTCACTTTTTTTTGATTTTCAGATTATATATTTTTTTTTGGATTTTTGGATTTTCTAATGCAAAAATGAAAACAAGGGAAAGATACAAGTTACCATGAGATGGGGGTCCTCCCCCAAGCTTGTTCTTGCTCACATTTGGTGGTTTGGGTCGTACCCTTGGGAGCGGAAGAAAGGCGTCCCAATTGCTTTGGTTCTGGGCCATCATCGCATTGAGTTGGCGGAATTGGTTGTCGCTGAAATTCTGCCATTGTTGGGTGTCGGTGACGTGCTGTGACAGAGTTTGTTGCATACTCTCGGTGCGCAAGTCGATGTCATCCACCCGCCTTGCTAACTCGGCCATCCCGAAATTGAGTTCACGGAACCCACGGGATGAGAATGACCGGTGAGCAAAGGATGGCGATCCACTCGAGCTTGATGATGTGTGCATGGGGTAGTCGTGCTGAGATCCCCATGCACCGGCATGCCATGATGATCCTCCGGCCTCGTCCGGTGGTGGGGGCTGATCCCAACCCGTACCTCCGATTGGGGTTTGGAACCCTGGTGTGTCCGTCATGCTTCTCCATGGTCGGGTTGGTCGTTCAGAGACGCTGTCCCTGCGAGAATATCCCCTTACCTCGAGAGGGAAGGTTAGTGCCCGACAGTGATACAAACGAAGACCCGGGTTAGGTAACGGGTATTCGTTCATATACCCGGGAAAATAATAGACCAAGGTATCATCCGGACCACGCTTCAAAGTATGTCCATGCACAAAATAATCCTCGCCCATGTATTGTCTGTCCGCACTCAAATATTCAATTTGAACATTTTCGAGCATTTCACATTTTTGAGCATTGCGAGTAATTAAGGAAGTGCACTCAATTGGTCCTTTCAGTTTTATATTTTCTAACCATTGGTCAATCATGCATTCCACTGGAGAAACTCTAATTCTTTTGACCATGGCATACAACAGTTTTAGTTCATCTTTACGGACAATCCTAATATCATGTCGAGGAAACAAGGTCATGGCCAACCAAACATGTATGAATCTCAAAGTCGGATTATGGATTGCACTTGTTCTAGGCTTTGGACTCCAATCATTTCCAGTAATTTGTTTCCAAAAACTTTCCTTATGAAAACTTTTCAATGCTTTGTCTAGGTCTACTCTACATTTGACATTTGGACCAAGCATAGAATTAAGGTGGGTCCAAGGAACAAAACGTTCTTGCCTAAACAAGTGAAAAGAAATGCCTTCATCATGTTTTCTAAGGGTGCACAAAAACTATATAGTAAGCAAACGAGAACCTTCCTCATTTACGTCTACGAAGTCAGTCCAACCCATAGTGCAAAAAACAGTGGCAAATTCTCGAGGAAGTCCAGGTTGAAATGTCGGGTGTGGGCGAACGGCCGGTCTCTCATGAGCTCGATGGCTTGTCCTTCACGGTCATCGACGATGTCGAGGTGCTCCTCGGAGGTGAGCATGGCCGGTGTTTCTTCCTCCGGAATTTCAACTTCAGAGTCGCCATGTTCCGAACTCGGGGTAAGCTCGACGGAGGGCGTCTGGCTCGTGCTTGCCCGAGAACTCTTCCTCTTCTTCTCCCCGAAAGCTTGCTTGATTCGATTGAGCATGGCTGCACACAAGAACAAACAGAAACAAGAACGACCTTACGTTCGGGTTAACGGTAGTGAAAACAAACCCGAACCCTCCCAAACTTGATTTTGATTCTCACAATCAACTTGAAAATGCACAAAACAGAGGGGAACTATTTTTTTTTTGGGTTTTTGGGGCAGTACCTAAGTGAAGAACACGAAATCTTGAAGAGCAACAAAGTGAGCAAAGGAGGAGATTGAAGAATGAGTTTGGAATGGTGAAGCTCCTCCTCCTGACCGGTTTTTATAGCCCAAACACCAGAATGGCAGCAAGAAATGGACAGAGCAACGGCTATAGAGCCGTTGGGAAAAAGATGGGGACAAAAAGGTGGGACCAGGGGGTCGATCGACCTGCCAGTGGGCCCTCCTGGCTCCCTCCTTTTTCCAGGATGTTTCCCAACGGCTAGTGAATCTAGCCAGTGCAGCCATTTTGCTCAAATTGCTCGACAATTTTTTTTCAAAAAGACAAACCCAAAAACCTATATATATATATATATATATATATATATATATATATAAATATGCATGTGATTGGAAAAATTCCAATGTGCAATATGGTTGAAAAATTCAAATATGCAAAATGCAAAAGTTGGAAATGAATCTAAACATGATGGAAAGCAAATATGGAATTGAAGAAAATAAATATGGATAAATACCAATTTAACCTCTCAGCGAGGACTCACCCATTTAAGTCCAACGAGCAGGACTTTTCTCCGGCGTTTAGCTCGATGTAGTGTCGTCCAGTCCCGGAGATGAGGACACAGATGGTGCTTCTTGCTTCACTCGCCACACCTTCTTGGTCTTTTTTGTTGGTGTGGTCAGCGGCTTTGCAGACTTCAGAGCCTGTGGCTTGGCACGAGGCTCCGACCTCTTCACCGTCACCCATCGTCGTGACACTTTTTCCTTCTCGAGGAAGTTCTTCATGAACGTTATAAGGCTGTCCTTCTTTGGAGGCGTGACTTCAACTTCCATGATGTTGTTCGGGTTTAGCCTATACTTGATGCAGATCATATTGCATTGCTCCTTCCGTGGCTTAAAATCGAACTTTTCCTCCTTGCCATTGATAGGCAAGCAGATTTCTCCTCCTTGCTGACGAATGGCCACCCAGAGGTGATCGTGGGACAGCCCGGATCTTTATTCTTGTCGAGAAGCCGGTTGAGTATAGCAGCGCTACACTCTTCCATAAGCTTGACAATCTCTGTGGTCGGCATCGGACGCTTGTTGCTGATAAGGTCCTTGAGGTAGCGAGCATACGTAGGTACTTGCATCGCATCCAGCAAGGGCACGTTGATGTGTAGCTTCTGGATTACTTCAACAAAGCGTGTGAACTGCTCGTCCATGGTTGGCTTCATCTTTCTTTCAGGAAACGGCATGAAGTTCATGTCAAAGAACTCATGTGGAGCCGTTTTCCTTAGCGACACCGCCTCTTGTTCCTTTTCTTCCGCCGGCTTCTTAACTTGCGTGCTCTCCTTTTCCTTTCCTGCAGTGTTAGGATATGGCGGGTCCCAAGTGGATTTACCTCCCCTCGTGGTAACCATATTAACATATTCTAAGGGAGTCTCGGGTTGCCCCGAGATTTTCCCTGACTCTACAGAAGGAACAGCAGCTGCCAACTGAGCTAATTGGGTTTCAAGCAATTTATTAAAGCTTAGCTGGTTATTGAAAGCAGAAGAAAGGCCTTCAATTTTAGTGTGGATGCTTTCTAGAGTCTTATCATTGGTGGCAAGCTTTTTACTAATATTCTCATTTATCCTAGCTAGACCAAGAACAAGATCTTTCAAGGAGGGCTGATTATAACCAGAGTTAAAGTTGCCATTGTTACCTCCTTGGTAGTTGGGGCGCTGTTAATTCCACCCTTGACCTCCTTGTGGACGGTAGCCGTTGTTGTTGTTGCCCATGTACATTGCGTCCTCACGGGTTTCAGAACAGTCATTTCTTGAGTGCCCCGTGTTGCCATAGACCTCACACGTCATGCGAGCGTCCTTAGCTTGAGCAGTTCCATGTACTTCTCCCTTGGCCTGATCGTCCATCTTCTTTATGAGGAGATCTATCTTAGCAGCAAGCATGTCAACCTTCTTGATGGAGTGCATGCCCCGCGGACATGGTTTGAGGCGATCTTCACTCCAACCTGGGATGGACACCATTTTCTTGATCAGCTCCTTTGCCTTGCTCATAGTGAGCGAGAAGAAGGCTCCACCAGCAGCAGCGTCAAGGTGATCACGGGCCGACGAAGTGAGCCCGTTGTAGAAGTTCTGGATGATAAGTCAGTCATCCATCCCATGGTGTGGGCATGCCAAGATGTACTCTTGGAGCCTCTCCCACGCCTCAGGAATCGACTCCTTCGACTCCTGCTAGAAGCTCGAAATCTTTCCACGGAGGGCATTAGTTTTGGCCAACGGGAAAAACTTTGCTAGGAACATGGCAGAATATTTTTCCCAAGTGTTTATAGCATCAACGTTCGCGTAGAACCACTGTCTCACCCTCCCGAGGAGAGAGAATGGGAACAGTCGAAGACGAACAGCGTCGAGGGTGACGTCCTTCATCTTGAAAGTGTTGCAAATCTTCAGGAATTGTTGCAGATAAGCACTTACGTCCTCATTGGCCTTCCCACAGAATGGGCTAGCCTGCACCATGGTGATGAGACCTGTCTTGATCTTAAAGTTCGCATCTCCCATGTTGCCAGCTGGACCAAGAGGAACATTGGCAGCAGAGGGAGTGGAGAACTCGCGAAGGGTCTTTTGACCCATCGGCTCAAAGCTTGGTGGTGCGGAAGTGACGGGTTCGCTTGACCGAGGTTGCTTTTGAGGAGGGGTGAGCCTAGCTCGTGCCCTTCTCAAGAGTGATTCTGGATCTTCGGTGATGTTTGTCGGCAAGTCGAAACCAGTCATACACTACCCTGTTTTCATACAAAATATAGAAAACAAAGCAAGGTTAGCCTGCTTAGGAGATGACCTTATAATTGTAACATAAATATGTACATTAGTAATTTCTTAATCATACGCCTTCCCCGGCAATGGCGCCAGAAATGCTTGTTGACTTTTGCTAAGCCATACTAATAACTCATCGCTGGCAAGGTGCCATAAATGCTTCATTAATATGTCCTAGAGCCAATTAGGTACAATCCACAAGCGCACGGAAAATACCGTTGTAGCATTTCACCCGGAAGTATTTAGGGTATTGTATTTGTTTATCCCAAAGGAAGGCAATGAATAAGAAGGCTTACTTATGCACATATTTACATTGCGAATTAATAAGAATCATCTAACCAAGGCAAGCAAGCAATGGATAATGACGAGGTAGTGTGACACATAGAAGATTCTATCCCAAATATAAATAAATAAATAAAGCCCAGTGGATCACAATATCAAACAAGAAACTCATGACCCAAACACAACTATATGAAAAGATGACATTTATTAAATAGAGCAAAGTCTTACAAAAGGGAAATGATACAAGAGCCATACCAATTTCTCCAAGAGAAGACTTGAAGAACTAGAGAGCTCTAAACTCAGCCTAACTCCACTAAGACTTGAGAACAACTAAGTAGCAAGAGAAAGAATTCTTCTTGTGGTGTGTGTGTGAGTGTAAAGCCACACCCTCCTATTTATAGCCTCTTAAGTCGGCAAAGGGGAGTAACTGCCAAGAATATCCATGCCCACCGCCTTCAGGGATCAACCAGGAACCTCCACGTGCAAGCCAAGGAGGAAAGGCCGCATGCCTGGGTTGGTTGACCTAGGGGGGGTTGGCCGACCTGTGGCTGGGCCCCCCTAGGTTGTGCTTCCTCAGGGTGGCTACCAGGTGGGTCCTCATCCCAGATGTGGGGGTAGTTTTGTGTGTTTCTTCGGTGTTGTACTGAAAATGGACCATTCAATCCATGGGATGTCCAGTTGGCGCTCTCTCATTGGTCGAAAGTATGTTTCTTTGCCTTTTGGGTGTGTTTCCTTCATATTTCCTCCTGCATGCAAATAATTCCCAAGTACAAGTGGAACTACATTATTGTAAACAAATATGCGTGTATGAAATGCCAAGTTCTCCTTTATTTGAGCAATGTTGACGGATGAAAATGGTACTTAACAGCCGTCAACACTACCCTTAGTAGTGATCAACAACAGCAGCGGAACACAACGGAAACAAAAGAGAACTGCAAAGACCCAAAATAGTCAAGAAACACAAACAAGTCAAACCTTACTGGACTACCATCGGCAGCGCCGATCACTACCATCAGCAGTACCAGTTGACACCATCTGCAATGCCGGTTACTCCCAATGGCAGTGCTGCTGCGGGATTCTCAGGGCTTAAGTCACTGGCAGTGTTGCTCCGAGTTCAGACCTAGGCTACCGGCAGTGCCAGTCCAGCCATCGGCAGTGCTGATTAGGGGTTCTTCCTCAGGCACCGGCAGTGCCGGTTCAGCTGTCGGCAGTGCCGATCGACACTTTCGAGAACAAAAAATTATGCTTGAAACTCAGCAAGAAAATTACCAAAACCTATCCAAACAAACTCCAAAAATCACGAAACATGGATAGAAGGTGTCTCATGGTATGACGTTCCTTCTCTAAGTGGAATCACATAAAAACACCAAGAATTCATCACGAATTTGAGGATTTACCGAAAGCTCTAGGGTTTGAATGTTCTTGAGGAAATCCACAAAATCAAGGATGCTCTTGCCTAGGATTTGTTGACGGCTGTTAAGTACCATTCTTAACCGTCAACTATACTCAAATAAAGGAGAATTTGGCATTTCATACACGCATGCTTTATCACAATAATGTAGTTCCACTTGTACTTGGAGAACTTTATGCATGCAGGAGGAAATGTGAAGGAAACACCTCAAAAGGCAAGAAAACACACTTTCGACCAATCAGAGAGCGCCACATGGACGTCACACGGATTGAAGGGCCCATTTGCAGCACTTAACCGACGTAACTCCCTGTAATACCGCGGGAACCGACCTCAGGACCCACCTGCCAGCCTCCCCAAGAAAGCACAGGCCAGGAGGGGCCACCCCCAGGTCGGCCGACCTGGTCAGGTCGGCCGACCCAGCCGGGCGCCCTCTCCGCCTGGGCTTCCACGTGTTGGCTCCTCCGTGACTCCTGATGGCGGTTTGAGATGCCTTCCGTGGCGGTTACGCTCCCTTGCCGACCTATTGAGGCTATAAATAGGAGGGTGTGCCTTCACATTCAACACACACCACAAGAAGCATTTCTCTCTTGCTAGTAATAGTTCTTGGAGTTTTAGTGGAGTTAGG
Source organism: Eleusine indica (assembly GCA_030378355.1). Taxonomy (NCBI): domain Eukaryota; kingdom Viridiplantae; phylum Streptophyta; class Magnoliopsida; order Poales; family Poaceae; genus Eleusine; species Eleusine indica. Next base: position 37,232,228 of record CM059498.1, on the reverse strand, counting down.
CTGAGTCTAGAGCTCTCTAGTCCCAAGTCTTCACTTGGAATTGGTATGGCTCTTGTATCTTTTCCCTTTTGTAAGACTTTACTCTTATCAATATATATATCTTTTCTATATAGTTGTGCTTGGGTCATGAGTTTCTTGTTTGATTTTGTGATCCATATATGTGATAGTATAGTCTACTTGTGTGATAGTAGTTTATATTTATTATACTACTATTGTCATGCTAGTTATATACCGTCACTATAGTCTAGTTTATATGTTATAGTCTCTATGCTTAGTTTTAGCTGATAAAGTATAGCATGGGTTTGGTGATCGTATTCGTACGGTAACTCTGCCTCGTTAATAGTAATCGCGGAGGGGCAGAGTGCTCTTTGGTCATGCAAGTATGGTACTTGGGTGACTGATTTGCATCAATTATTCGTTAGTCTACTGGTTCGTTGAGGTAGGCGGCAGGTGGTGACAGCCCTGTCCGTCCTTTGAAATCCTCCCCGCTAGGCTAGTGCGTAGGCTCTTGGCGGAAGTCGCCTGTGGATGCAGGGGTAAGTCCGTGCCTGAAGTGCTACACTATTGACTGCTGAACCTGAGTGTGGGTCTGTATGTATTCTACTTAGGCTATGCAACTGTATAGGAATGTATAGTAGGAGTAGCTTAGCCTAGTCTTTCCTCCACTAGACTTTATTTATTTAGTAGGAATCTTCTGTGTGTGTCACACTACCCGGTTATTATCATGTACCCGCCTGTCTTGGTTAGATATCCTTGCTAATTGTTAACATGATCTTATATGTTAGTAACGCTTCTTGATCATAACCTTCCTCTGGGATAAACAAATACGATACCCTGAATACTTCCGGGTGAAATGCTACAGCGGTATTCTCCGTGCGCTTGCGGATTTTACCTACTTGACTCTGGGACATATTAGTGAACCGTTTCTGGCCCCGTGCCGGGAATGATTTATTAATATGGCTTAGCAAAAGTCAACAAGCATTTCTGGCGCCGTTGCCGGGGAAGGCGTATGATTAAGAAAAACTACTAATGTATATAGTAGTGTTGCAATTATTAAGGCTATCTCCTAGGCAGGCTAACCTTGCTTTGTTTTCTGCATTTTGTATGAAAACAGGGTAGTGTATGACTGGTTTCGACTTGCCGACAAACTTCACTGAAGATCCTGAATCACTCCTGAGAAGGACGCGAGCCAGGCTCACCCCTCCTCGTAAGGAGACTCGGCCAATCGAACCTGTCATTCCCGCACCATCAAGCTCTGAGCAAATGGCCGACAAGACCCTCCGCGAGTTCTCCGCTCCCTCCGCTGCCAACATCCCTACGGGACCAGCTGGCAATGTGGGAGATGCGAACTTCGAGATCAAGACCGGTCTCATCACCATGGTGCAGGCTAGCCCATTCTGTGGGAAAGCCAATGAGGACGCTAGTGCTCATCTCCAGCAATTCCTGGAGATTTGCAACACGTTCAAAATGAAGGACGTCACCCCCGACGCTGTTCGCCTTCGACTGTTCCCGTTCTCTCTCCTTGGGAGAGCGAGACAGTGGTTCTACGCAAACCCTGAAGCTGTGAACACTTGGGAGAAGTGTTCAGCCGCGTTCCTTGCAAAGTTCTTCCCGCTGGGCAAGACCAATGCCCTCCGCGGAAGGATCTCAAGCTTCCAGCAGGAGTCGAAGGAGTCGATTCCTGAGGCATGGGAGAGGCTCCAGGAGTACATCCTGGCATGTCCCCACCACGGGATGGATGATTGGCTGATCATCCAGAACTTCTACAACGGGCTTACTCCGTCGGCCCGCGACCACCTCGACGCTGCTGCTGGTGGAGCCTTCTTCTCGCTCACTGTAAGCAAGGCAAAAGCTTTGATCGAGAAGATGGTGTCCAACCAAGGTTGGAATGAAGAACGCCTCCAACCTCGCCAGCGAGGCATGCACTCCGTCAAGGAGGTTGACATGCTCGCCGCCAAGATTGACCTTCTCATGAAGAAGATGGACGACCAAGCCAATGGAGAAATGAAAGCCCTAGATGCTCGGATGACTTGCGAGGTCTGTGGCAACACGGGACACTCGGGCAATGACTGCCCTGAGACCCGTGAGGACGTAATGTTCATGGGCAACAACAACAACAACGGCTACCGTCCACAAGGAGGTCAAAGTTGGGGTCCACCACGCCCCAACTACCAAGGAGGTAACTCTGGCAACTTCTCTGGTTTTAATTCCAGTTATAATCAGCCCTCCTTGAAAGATCTTGTGCTTGGTCAAGCTAAGGTTAATGATAACATCAGTAAAAAGCTTGCCACCACTGATAAGACTCTTGAGAGCATCCACACTAAAATAGAGGGTGTCTCCTCTGCTCTCAAGAATCAGCTGAGCTTTAATAAAATGATAGAAACTCAATTAGCTCAGTTAGCTGCTGCTGTTCCTACTGCTGAGTCGGGGAAAATCCCGGGGCAACCCGAGACCCCCTTAGAAAATGTTAATGCGGTTACCACGAGAGGAGGTAAGTCCACTCGGGATCCGCCATATCCTAACCATGCAGGAAAGAACACATCAGCTGAGAAGCCGGCAGAAGAAGAAGAACTGCCGCCCAGGAAAACGGCCCCACATGAGTTCTATGACACGAACCTCATGCCGTTTCCCGAAAGAAGAAGGAAGCCCACCGTGGACGAGCAGTTCACACGCTTCGTTGAGGTAATCCAGAAGCTGCACATCAACGTGCCCTTGCTGGATGCGATACAAGTACCCACGTACGCTCGCTACCTCAAGGATCTTATCAGCAACAAGCGCCCACTACCGACCACAGAAATTGTCAAGCTGACGGAAGAGTGTAGCGCTGCTATACTCAACCGGCTTCCTGAGAAGAAGAAAGATCCAGGGTGTCCCACGATCACCTGCTCGATCGGGACACAGAACTTCGACCACGCCTTATGTGATCTTGGGGCAAGTGTGAGCGTCATGCCGAAGGATGTCTTCGACAAGCTCAACTACACCACACTATCCCCCACGCCGATGCAGCTGCAGCTGGCCGATTCAACAGTCCGCTATCCGGCGGGGATCGCCGAAGATATTCCGGTGAAAATCCGGGATTGCTTCATCCCCGTCGACTTCGTAGTGCTTGATATGGACGTCGGGAAGAGCACACCGCTCATCCTAGGACGCCCATTTCTCAGCACTGCGGATGCTCGCATCGATGTAGGAGCTGGAGAAATCCGCTTCCGCATCAATGGCAAGGAGGAGAAGTTTGACTTTCGGCCAAGGAAAGAACAGTGCAACATGATCCGTATCAAGTACGGGCCGAACCCAAGCAACATCAAGGAAGTGGAGGTCACTCCGCCAAAGAAGGACAGCCTCATCACATTCATGAAGAACTTCCTTGAGAAGGAAAAGGTTGCACAGCAACAACTGATGAAGGCAAGGGGGCAAAGGTCGCACATTAAGCAACAGCCTCCGAAGTCCACAAGGCAGCAACCTCCGAGGTCTGCAAAGAAACAGGCTGTGAAGCCTGCAAAACCGCAGCCTCCGAAGCCCGAGAAGCCACCGACCGCAACAAAGACCAAGAAGGTGTGGCGAACGAAACAAGAAGCATCATCCGTGTCTTCATCTCCGGGACCGGATAACGCTTCATCGAGCTGAACGCCGGAGAAAAGTCCCGCTCGTCGGACTTTAAAAGGTGAGTCCTCGCCGGGAGGTTAAACCGGTAGTTATCCATATTTGCTCTTTTAATTGCATATTTGCTTTCCACCACATTTTGATTTTTCCCGACCACTGCATTTCTGCATTTTTGAATTTTTCCAGCCACCTTGGAATTTTTCAAAACTCATTTGCATTTTTGAAAATTTAGAAAATAGGTTTTTGGGCTTTCCATTTTGAAAAGATTTTTTGTCGAGCTTTTTGAGCAAAAAGGCAGCAGGGGACAAATCCCCTAGCCGTTGGGGAACACATAGGAAAAAGGGGGCTGCCAGGAGGCCCACCTGCCAGGTCGGCCGACCTGGCGGGGTCGGCCGACCCCCTGGCCCCACTTTTTCCTGTGCTCCTTTCTCCCAACGGCTATATGGCCGTTGCTCTGTCTCTTGCTAACGGCCATCTTGCTTCCTTGGCTATAAAAACCGCCCAGGAGGGGGAGCTTCACCATTCCAAGCTCATCTTTCACTCCCCTCCTTTGCTCACTTGTTGCTCTCCCAAAATTTCGTGTTCTTCAACTTTACTACAGCCCCAAAAACCCAAAAAAATATTTCCCCTCTGTTTTAGTGCATTTGCAAGTTGTTGTAAGAAGAAAACCAATTTCGGAGAAGCTCGGGTATGTCGTTTTCACTAACGCTCACCCGAACACTTGTTCGATCTTGTTTTTGTTCTTGTCTTGTGTTTGTTCTTGTGTGCAGCCATGTTCAAACGAATGAAGCAAGTCGCCGGAATCAAGCGGAGAAAAAGCACTCGTGCAAGCACGAGTCAAGCATCCTCCGTCGAGCTCACACCAAGTCCGGGGCATGGTGACCCCGAAGCTGAAATTCCGGAGGAAAGGCCGGCCTTGCTCATCACCGAGGAGCATCTCGACATCAAGGACGGCCGCGAGGGCCAAGCCATCGCGCTCATGAGAGAACGGCCATTCGCCCACACCCGACGCTTCGATCCGGACTTCCTCGAGAAAATAGGTATGAGAGAAGAATTTGCCTCTATTTTTCGCACTATGGGTTGGCTAAATTTCGTAGAAGTAGATGAGCCGGGTTCTCGTTTGCTTACTATGCAGTTTTTATGCACCCTTAGAAAGTATGATGAAGGCATTTCTTTTCGCTTGTTTGGGCAAGAGCGCTTGGTCACATGGGGTGATCTTCATGCTATGCTAGGTCTAAATCCTAAATGTAGGCTAGACTTAGATAAAGCGCTAAAGAGGTTCCATAAAGAAAGTTTTTGGAAAAAGATTTCCGGAAACGAGTGGGGTCCCAAGCCTAGAACAAGTGCCATCCATAATCCTACACTTAGATTTATGCATGTGTGGGTGGCTATGACCTTGTTTCCTCGAGGTGACATTAGGGTTGTCCGGCAAGATGAATTGAAAATACTTTATGCCATGGTTAAGAAAATTAGGGTGTCACCCGCGGAATGCATGATTGATCAATGGTTAGACAATATAAAGTTGACAGGACCAATTGAGTGCACCTCTTTAGTTACTCGCATTGCGCAGAAGTGTGGTCTGCTTGAGAATGTTCATGTTGAATATTTGACGGTAGATAGAGAATTTCTAGGCGAGGACTATTTTGTGCAAGGACATACTTTGAAACATGGTCCAAATAATACCTTGATCTATCACTTTCCCGGGTATACAAACGAATTCCCGTTACCTAACCCGGGTCTTCGTTTGTATCACTGTCGGGCACTAACCCTCCCACTTGAGCCAGTGGGAGAAGTTCGCAGGCATAGTGTTTCAGGGCGACCGACACGTTCCCGTAGGCATATGGAGCCTACACCGGAGTTTCGCACTCCGACCGGAGATCCGGTATGGGAGCAGCCCCCGCCACAGGACGAGGCGGGTGCATCAACATGGCAGGCCGGAGCATGGGAATCTCAGTACAATTACCCCATGCAGACATCATCAAGTTCAAGCGGACCGCCATCCTTTGCCACTCGGTCATTCTCATCCCGTGGGTTCCGTGAACTCAACTATGGGATGGCCGAGTTGACAAGGAGGGTGAACGACATTGATTTGCGCACCGAGAGCATGCAACAAACTCTCACGCAACATGTCACCGACACCCAGCAATGGCAGAATTTCAGCGACAACCAATTCCGCCAGCTGAACGCGATGATGGCTCAAAATCAGAACAATTGGGATGCCTTCTTCCGCTCCCAAGGCTACGACCCAAACCAGCAGATATGAGCAAGAACAAGCTTGGGGGAGGACCCCCCTTCTCACGGTAACTTGTATCTTTCCCCTTCCCTTTATTTTTTGCATTTGCTAAATCTGAAAATCCATAAAAATTTGCAAAACATAAAAAGAACAAAAATATTTCCCTTTTTCATGCGCGGTATGAATGTGTATAATTTTCCTATGTTGAGATGATGAATAGTTGCTCTGTCCTTTATTCCTCTCTAATGCTAGTTTACAACTTAGTACTCTCTCAAGAGTTAGGTTTGTTGGTAAATCTTGCCTTGAACTTGAATCTCGTGGGTAGCATATACATTCTCTAGTTCTAAGTTGTTGAGAGGTATGATATGATAGATAGGGCTGCTATGATCTTGCTCAACGTAAAGCTTGAATTCCGGAGTTTTATTTTTCAAAATGACAAATTGATAAGTTCCTCAATGATGAAAGTCCCACCACAGCCATATGTAGTGTTTACATTTGAAAACCTTTACACATATGCTGCTTGTTTCACATTGAGCTTAGTCAAAATTGTTGTGACCCTAGTAGAACTCTTTTCATGCTTTCTTGATCAAGATCATATACACACATCCACCGCCATGAGCTATCCTTCTAAATCAAGAAGATAGCATCCACCATATCCACCATATCCACCATGAGCTATTCTTCTACACCGGAAGAAAGCCACTATCCATCCATCCATCCAAAGAAACACTCCATATATCCATTACAAAATTCCTCTCTCAAAGTATTCATTGCAAACTAGGACTATGGCTACGCAAAAAGAAAAAAAAAATGCTCAAAAAAAAAAAAAAAAAAAAAAAGAGAGAGCAAGCAAAAGGTAGCCATAGCCTAGAAACTCCAAAAGAGAGAAGGAAAATTCAAAAAGGAGTTATTTCTTCCCATCCACCATTCCTCCGTTCTCCCACACACTTGCACATCTAGATCAAGATTGTTTGAATTGATGTTTTTCTTGGATCCGGTCTTTTGACATAGCAATATTATGTGAACATGAGTGCTTCATATATCCCTACCTTGAGCTCCACATAAAGCCTTATTTAGAAGTAGGTGATTATAGGCAACACTTTGCCTTGGTGAGGAATCATACACATATTGAGTGATCCGAGAGAATCATTTGAGGAACTTGGTTTTTATTTTCAAAATCTTTTGAAAACCTCCGGAACAACATAGCGGAATCTAGAGCAAGTGATTGGTGCCCTGCAATTGTTCTATCTCTCAACCGCCCAAGACAATGAGGTGTAAAAGCTCCATGGATCAAGGTAAATGGGTAAGTTATGCGCCAATATATTTAATTCTAGGAAGAGTACTTTGTTGTGCGCATAGTATTATTGAGGAATAGGACATTGTAGCAACTCCTGATCAACAACTTAAGTTTATCTTTGCTTCGGGACGAGCAAAGGGTAAGCTTGGGGGAGTTTGTTGACGGCTGTTAAGTACCATTCTTAACCGTCAACTATACTCAAATAAAGGAGAATTTGGCATTTCATACACGCATGCTTTATCACAATAATGTAGTTCCACTTGTACTTGGAGAACTTTATGCATGCAGGAGGAAATGTGAAGGAAACACCTCAAAAGGCAAGAAAACACACTTTCGACCAATCAGAGAGCGCCACATGGACGTCACACGGATTGAAGGGCCCATTTGCAGCACTTAACCGACGTAACTCCCTGTAATACCGCGGGAACCGACCTCAGGACCCACCTGCCAGCCTCCCCAAGAAAGCACAGGCCAGGAGGGGCCACCCCCAGGTCGGCCGACCTGGTCAGGTCGGCCGACCCAGCCGGGCGCCCTCTCCGCCTGGGCTTCCACGTGTTGGCTCCTCCGTGACTCCTGATGGCGGTTTGAGATGCCTTCCGTGGCGGTTACGCTCCCTTGCCGACCTATTGAGGCTATAAATAGGAGGGTGTGCCTTCACATTCAACACACACCACAAGAAGCATTTCTCTCTTGCTAGTAATAGTTCTTGGAGTTTTAGTGGAGTTAGGCTGAGTCTAGAGCTCTCTAGTCCCAAGTCTTCACTTGGAATTGGTATGGCTCTTGTATCTTTTCCCTTTTGTAAGACTTTACTCTTATCAATATATATATCTTTTCTATATAGTTGTGCTTGGGTCATGAGTTTCTTGTTTGATTTTGTGATCCATATATGTGATAGTATAGTCTACTTGTGTGATAGTAGTTTATATTTATTATACTACTATTGTCATGCTAGTTATATACCGTCACTATAGTCTAGTTTATATGTTATAGTCTCTATGCTTAGTTTTAGCTGATAAAGTATAGCATGGGTTTGGTGATCGTATTCGTACGGTAACTCTGCCTCGTTAATAGTAATCGCGGAGGGGCAGAGTGCTCTTTGGTCATGCAAGTATGGTACTTGGGTGACTGATTTGCATCAATTATTCGTTAGTCTACTGGTTCGTTGAGGTAGGCGGCAGGTGGTGACAGCCCTGTCCGTCCTTTGAAATCCTCCCCGCTAGGCTAGTGCGTAGGCTCTTGGCGGAAGTCGCCTGTGGATGCAGGGGTAAGTCCGTGCCTGAAGTGCTACACTATTGACTGCTGAACCTGAGTGTGGGTCTGTATGTATTCTACTTAGGCTATGCAACTGTATAGGAATGTATAGTAGGAGTAGCTTAGCCTAGTCTTTCCTCCACTAGACTTTATTTATTTAGTAGGAATCTTCTGTGTGTGTCACACTACCCGGTTATTATCATGTACCCGCCTGTCTTGGTTAGATATCCTTGCTAATTGTTAACATGATCTTATATGTTAGTAACGCTTCTTGATCATAACCTTCCTCTGGGATAAACAAATACGATACCCTGAATACTTCCGGGTGAAATGCTACAGCGGTATTCTCCGTGCGCTTGCGGATTTTACCTACTTGACTCTGGGACATATTAGTGAACCGTTTCTGGCCCCGTGCCGGGAATGATTTATTAATATGGCTTAGCAAAAGTCAACAGGATTCAATCAAGGATCCATAGAGGAATGTTTAGGCATATCCTAGCACCAAGATCCCTCAACAAAAATAGAGAAAACAAGAAATTCGGGATTTAGGGAGAGAGGTAGATCTTGAGCACGAAAATAGTTCTCATATCATAGAAATATGCTTACAGGATTCATGAGTACAAGGCTAGGAAGCCACCCTCTTCCTTCCACTCTTTGGAAGAGAAAAGTTTGTCTCACACACACCCTTTCCTCTCCTCTTTACATGAAGCACTCTCCTAGCACTTAGAATGAAACCCTAACACAAAGCTATGCAAAGAGGCTCACCTCTCCCACCAGCTCTACCTCTCCTTATATAGGCCTAAGGGGTCGTCCACATGACCACTATACCCTTGACCTACATAACATTGCTACCTACCACTAGGGGCAAATCCGTCCATCTTTCTCCTCGTCGCCCGAATGCCCTCGGCCCCTTCACGACTTTGCTTCGCCTCGACGCAAGCTCCGTGATGGTGTCACGTGCACCACCAACCACGCAATCGATTTTGAGGCCCAAACCGGGAAACCGCCTCGCACGCTTTTCAAAGCGTGACTTCTCGATGTCGATGTGTGTCACCTTGTCCCGCGATCCTGACCACCGGCAAGTTTCTCCTGGTCCCTGTCCATCGGGCCCCCTTGTCACTTGCACCGGCATCCCGCTCACCTTGACTGGGTCAACACGTCGTCTTCATCGCCACCACGGTTTTGAGGCTCAACCACGAAACCGTCTGTGCTCCTTGCCTCTCCATGTGTACGGTATGGATCAACCTTGAATCCACCCAGCCTCCTGATCGTCTGGCCCCAAGTCTCCTACTTGTGCCTGATCCTCTCGTTGTTGACCGCTAAGTTGAATCCTGTGACCTACACATCATGAGACAAGAAAACACACTTCTAATCTCCTGCAACTTCTCCAACTCAAACACCCACTCTGGTTATCATAGCAATAACCATGCACACACTCATGCAATCCCCGGATTCTCGCATTTCAACTCAAGCACTGAAACAACTCAAGTCATTTAGCAAACCATGGCACATCTCAACATGGTTTCTCATTTAGCAAGCATGCGTGATCAGAGAGCTCCTAAGTTGTTTCTCCTGCTTGCTGCTATATTAAGCAAGTGCTTGTGTATATCACTTAGCACTCAAGCACTTAACAGGTTGACCTCGATCAAAGAGTTGGCTTTAACCATTGTTTTAATTCTTGCTTCCATTTTGCCTTGAGAATTTGCTCGACCTATTCCTATGGTTTGTATGTCCGTTATGATTGCGAGATCGTAATAGATCAGAAGAGAGGTATGTCAGGTGAAAAATAGGAAAGGTCATCTGTTTCCAAAGAAATTTGTTGAGACGCCTATTCACACCCCCCCCCCCTCTAGTCGCCTTGCTCGCATCTCCCACGACATTGAGCACAACAGGAATGTTGGTCGCCAATGAAGCAGAGAAGTCCCGAAGACTCTTCTGGGCCATGACTATGAAGCTTGATGGTGCAGAACTAACCAGTTCACTTGCTGACAGAAACTTCTGAGGAGGGACGACGCGTGCACGTACCCTTCTCAAGAGTTGCTCAGGATCTTCAATATAGTTTTCTGGCATGGTGAAACCGGTCATTCACTACCCTGTCTTCACACAAAAAGAAAGAAGACAAAGAAGATTAGCCTGTTTGGGCGAATGCCAAATAATCACAAATGCAAGAATAGAACATCGCTACTAAGGATCTTGTTGATCTTTTGCTATCCCCGACAACAGCACCAGAAATGCTTGTTGATATTTCTTAGCATCGCTAAGTTGCCTTATTAACAAAGCCAGAAATATGTATTGGTAATATTTAAGGAATGTAGGAAATCCGCAAGGGCACCAAGAATACCATTGTAGTATTTCACCTGGAAGTATTCAGGGTATCGTATTTTTTTTATCCCAAAAGAGGGCATGAGTCGATAAAGATATTACCATGCTCCAGATGTGCATGATATATTATAAGGCAAAGTCCTCACAGGGGTAAGAATAAATATGATAAATCAGGGGTAGTGGACACACAAATAGCATACTCTAAGTTAATAAAGACTAGTCTAGTAGAGAGGGACAAAGAAAGAGCTAAGTTCCTATGTTGCTTTTATATACTTGCATAGTCTACATTATATTCTATTATATAGATACATAGCAATGCAGGACAATCAGATCATCACACCTTGGGCATCCGGTTTTCCCCTGCATCCACAATGCGATTCCAGCCAAGAGTCTATTGCATAGCGGAACATGGGGGATTTCAATGGACCGATAGGGCCGTCACCACCTACTGCCTACCCCTAGCAATCCGTGAGATACACAAGAAATAATGCATTCTATTGATCTAAGCACCACGCTTACATCTCTAGAAGAATACCCCTAATCCCTATAACTTTAGTGCATCACTATAACGATATAAATAAAGACTATAGTAAGGGTTTATCTATAACACGGTAATTGTCGGTGTTTAGATCATCGACCAGTAGAATTTGTTCACAGGGATGCACGCTTCGGGTTCGGCGATGGCTAAGCAAGAGGACATGGGGGATTATACTGCTCCGGGGAAGCCCCCTACATCCAGTTCTCGGGCCTGCTCGTGTTACTCGCTCCAGTGAGGGGGTACAACGGTGGTGAGAGAGGAGCGTGCTCCAAGTCTCGGGTGTGAGTGGTGTGTGTTTGTGTGTGTCTGTGTGATTGCTATGGCTATGTGGTGGTTCTTGTTGTCTATCTCTCCTGCCGCCGCCCCTAGAGAAGAGAGTTGGTCTCCCCTTTTATACTTCAAGGGGACGGGCCTATTTAGAGAGAGAGAGAGAGAGAGAGAGAGAGAGAGAGAGAAAGATTTCTACACGTGACGAGTTGGTAGAGGCGTGCCGAAGAAGGTGAAGCCCCTAGTCGGCGACATGGTCTTCGGTTTTTGCGAGCCCCATCATCCTGGTCTTGTGGCAGAGGGGTGGTACTGTGTTCGTGCGTGCCCCCATTCTCCGTCGTCGAGTCGAGTCCCCCTCGTTCTTATAGTTGGCGTGTTCCACCCTGTGCAGGGAGGTGCAGCATGGGCTTAGTCACATCATTCAAGCAAGGTTCAATCTAGCTGTCCCTCAAGCCGTCCTGCACCATCATCATTAGGCGTGCCATCGCACGATGGCAGCGCAACGAGCCTTGCCACGCCTGCCACCATCAGCGGGCGCTGGTGCTGACGAGGGGGGTAGGTATCTGGAGGGATTTGACTCTTCGATACTGTGTCAGCGTACTGGGCATGGCATTTAAGGCTGGGTAGTTGGCAGTTGTTGACCGTTGGCTCGCTCGACCCCCTCCGTCGGGGGTCGTTGTGTCGGGCTGCGTCTGTCCGGACCGGCTTGGAGTTGGAATCCGTACCGTCCGAACAAGGCAATCGAGCTTCTCCACTCCTCCACTCCTGGCCGGGCCAGGGAGTTGACGGAGGTGGGGCTTGCCGGACGATTACGGGGGGCCCACACTGTCGTCACGATAGTAGTGGCAGCAAGGCGTCTGTCCTTGCCCCGGAGTGGATAGACCCAAACTAATGGCTAAGTCATCTGCTTGGAAGTGCAAGTCGTGCCCTCGCTCCATCAGGCGAAGCGTTCTCCCCTCTGCCCCTTTCGAGGGGCTGAGCGTGGCGTAGCGAATCCTCGACCCCCATTAAGGGGTCGAGTGGGACGTGACCGGCCCTCGACCAGTCAAGGGTCGAGCGAGTCGAGGTAGCGGCACGACTTTCACGGCTAAGGCCTCACTGCCGCGGGGATGCTTCCCATGGAGCCCATGCTGGCGGCGCCTTGGTGGTGATCCTACGGGCTCTTTTGAGTCCGACGCGTGTGAGCCCTTAGGAGGTGCCACGTGGCACCCCGATATTTACCCTCGACAGTAATATAGAATGACTATTGTGACACCCCAGTGTCACTACATTCTTTTGATCACATGATTGCACCTAATTCTGGTTTAGCAAGTCATAATTCAATTTTGGTTGCATTTCAAATTTATTTGAATTTGAATTCAAACCAAAGTATGGTTAGGTTGTGAAGCAACTTCAAATTTTTTCCATATAACTTGGTGCTATAAAAAATTTATGTGATAGGGTTTGCCATAAAAGAATTTTAGGAATTTTCTCAGAATTTTATTCATAGAGCAAATGTCCTAATTAATTCCTAGAAGTTTGAATTTTAACCATATTCAAATAAATGGAAAATTTAATTTATTTGGTTTTGAACCTTGCCACCTGTCACATTGTGACCTACAGAACTTAAGGTTTCTGTACAAATTTTCCTAGATTAAATTGGAGCCAGCAGCTAATTTAAAGTTGTGGCCGAGTTAATTCTGGAAAAAGATTAAACACTGGTCATGGGACCCACTAATCAGTCTCTCTCTGTTCTCTCCTTATCTTTCTCGTTGGCACCTGACGGCCATGCACACTGACACGCGCACGTCCGTGTGTCACCGTTCAACCGACGCCTCCCCCAATCAAAACCCCTCCTCGATCGTCGCCCGACTCTCTCCCTCGGCTTTCCCATCCATTTCCTAGGCATCTCCGCACTCTCATCTCTCTCTCGGCCTCGTTTCTTCCTCCGCCGCTTGCCATTGTCACCTCTCTATCTCTCGCCTCAACTGACCACCCTGCTGCATCTCAATCAAGCCAAAGCACAAGATGAATGTGTCATGAGGTTAGGAAAATCCCGGAGAAAAATCAGTTTCGATTATCAACCGTGCTGCAAGAATTTGAAGAAAAATCGAGCTCTTTGATCATGGTGACCGAAACCTTGATTTTGTGAAATTCTTTCTTCTCGGTGAGTTTCAAAGCTAGATTCTTGATCCCATTCGTGCATGAGGTCTTTGCGCATCAATTTGATCATTGACTCTTTGGATTTCTTTGCCAAGTCCTAAACAGAGTTCACTTTTCCCCTTCCGCCGCCGTCGTCTACCATAGGAGCTCCACAGTGGTAGCTCGATCTAGACCTCATCCATCTCCTCGGCGACCACGCCAAGCTCCACCGTAAACCCCTGGTGCTCTTCGACCTCCGCGTTCCTTCTCTGGACCTTCCTATCGACTTCCCGCCATTGCCGAACTTCAGTTTTCCGCCGCCTCTCACCGCCGACATAACTCCGGTGACCTCCTTTACTCGCGAACCCTGCCAGCGTCCTCACCTTCGTGTGCTCGACGTCCTGGTGAACACAAACTCCAACTTCGTTGAACATCGAACCCACCGATGAGCTCTAAAGTTGCTCAGGCAGCCGCGCCGCCGCGCAAGCGCGAGCGCGTGCTCGGTTCATTTCAAATGAACTGATGGCAATTCTGTAAATAAAGCAAAGTTCAAAATTTAAATCTAGAAAACGCTTAAACCTTGTAAACTTCATATCTAGAGTTTTAGGTTTCCTAAAATAGTAAAATAAATTTTGTTGGTTTCCTTGTGATGTGATCTATGCATTGAGCATATTAGTGCACATGTTTTATATGAAAAGTTTTGATGTGTGAATTATTTAGTGTAAAGCTTAAAAAATTCATATTCTTAGTTGTCGATTTGACCAATTAGCATATTAAATTGTTTTAGACTTCTCATGACATGCTCTATCCAGAATATAATTACTTGACCCTAGTTTCTGGATATAAAATTAAATATGATTTTATCTTTAAAATGCTTAGAAATGCATTAAAGCACTTTCTGTACAATTTTAGGGTTTGCACTTGTGCACAAAAATCATGTTCAGTATGATGTATCATCAAGAATTTTTGTAGGAATTTATCTTCTGTATTTATTTTACTATAATTTGTTTCTGCAGAATTCTTGTTAAATGCATTATAATTGTTTTGCTCACAATATAATTATGAAACTTGGTAATTGATGTTTATATACGTATCTATCATCTGTATATCACTCATGTTCAGTTCCATAGTAATATTTTACTAAATGATTTATTTGCATTTCATGTCTCAATAACTGTTGACTTTTGCTAAGCCATATTAATAAATCATTCCCGGCACGGGGCCAGAAACGGTTCACTAATATGTCCCAGAGTCAAGTAGGTAAAATCCGCAAGCGCACGGAGAATACCGCTGTAGCATTTCACCCGGAAGTATTCAGGGTATCGTATTTGTTTATCCCAAAGGAAGGTTATGATCAAGAAGCATTACTAACATATAAGATCATGTTAACAATTAGCAAGGATATCTAACCAAGACAGGCGGGTACATGATAATAACTGGGTGGTGTGACACACACAGAAGATTCCTACTAAATAAATAAAGTCTAGTGGAGGAAAGACTAGGCTAAGCTACTCCTACTATACATTCCTATACAGTTGCATAGCCTAAGTAGAATACATACAGACCCACACTCAGGTTCAGTAGTCAATAGTATAGCACTTCAGGCACGGACTTACCCCTGCATCCACAGGCGACTTCCGCCAAGAGCCTACGCACTAGCCTAGCGGGGAGGATTTCAAAGGACGGACAGGGCTGTCACCACCTGCCGCCTACCTCAACGAACCAGTAGACTAACGAATAATTGATGCAAATCAGTCACCCAAGTACCATACTTGCATGACCAAAGAGCACTCTGCCCCTCCGCGATTACTATTAACGAGGCAGAGCTACCGTACGAATACGATCACCAAACCCATGCTATACTTTATCAGCTAAAACTAAGCATAGAGACTATAACATATAAACTAGACTATAGTGACGGTATATAACTAGCATGACAATAGTAGTATAATAAATATAAACTACTATCACACAAGTAGACTATACTATCACATATATGGATCACAATATCAAACAAGAAACTCATGACCCAAGCACAACTATATAGAAAAAATATATATATTGATAAGAGCAAAGTCTTACAAAAGGGAAAAGATACAAGAGCCATACCAATTCCAAGTGAAGACTTGGGACTAGAGAGCTCTAGACTCAGCCTAACTCCACTAAAACTCCAAGAACTACTACTAGCAAGAGAGAAATGCTTCTTGTGGTGTGTGTTGAGTGTGAAGGCACACCCTCCTATTTATAGCCTCAATAGGTCGGCAAGGGAGAGTAACCGCCACGGAAGGCACCTCAAACCGCCATCAGGAGTCGCGGAGGAGCCAACACGTGGAAGCCCAGGCGGAGAGGGCGCCAGACCAGGTCGCCCGACCTGACCAGGTCGGCCGACCTGGGGGTGGCCCCTCCTGGCCTGTGCTTTCTCCAGGTGGCTGTCCTGTGGGCCCTAACGTCGGTTTGCGCGGTATTACAGGGAGTTACGTCGGTTAAGTGCTGAAAATGGGCCCTTCAATCCGTGTGACGTCCATGTGGCACTCTCTGATTGGTCGAAAGTGTGTTTTCTTGCCTTTTGAGGTGTTTCCTTCACATTTCCTCCTGCATGCACAAAGTTCTCCAAGTACAAGTGGAACTATATTATTGTGATAAAGCATGCGTGTATGAAATGCCAAATTCTCCTTTATTTGAGTATAGTTGACGGTTGAAAATGGTACTTAACAGCCGTCAACAAACTCCCCCAAGCTTACCCTTTGCTCGTCCCGAAGCAAAGATAAACTTAAGTTGTTGATCAGGAGTTGCTACAGTGTCCTACTCCTCAATAATACTATGCGCACAACAAAGTACTCTTCCTAGAATTAAATATGTTGGCACATAACTTACCCATTTACCTCGATCCATGGGGCTTTTACACCTCATTGTCTTGGGCGGTTGAGAGATAGAACAATTGCAGGGCACCAATCACTTGCTCTAGATTCCGCTATGTTATTCCGGAGGTTTTCAAAAGATTTTGAAAATAAAAACCAAGTTCCTCAAATGATTCTCTCGGATCACTCAATATGTGTATGATTCCTCACCAAGGCAAAGTGTTGCCTATAATCACCTACTTCTAAATAAGGCTTTATGTGGAGCTCAAGGTAGGGATATATGAGGCACTCATGTTCACATAATATTGCTATGTCAAAAGACCGGATCCAAGAAAAACATCAATTCAAACAATCTTGATCAAGATGTGCAAGTGTGTGGGAGAACGGAGGAATGGTGGATGGGAAGAAATAACTCCTTTTTGAATTTTCCTTCTCTCTTTTGGAGTTTCTAGGCTATGGCTATCTTTTGCTTGCTCTCTTTTTTTGAGCATTTTTTTTTCTTTTCTTTTTGCATAGCCATAGTCCTAGTTTGCAATGAATACTTTGAGAGAGGAATTCTGCAATGGATATATGGAGTGTTTCTTTGGATGGATGGATGGATAGTGGCTTTCTTCCGGTGTAGAAGAATAGCTCACGGTGGATATGGTGGATATGGTGGATGCTATCTTCTTGATTTAGAAGGATAGCTCATGGCGGTGGATGTGTGTATATGATCTTGATCAAGAAAGCATGAAAAGAGTTCTACTAGGGTCACAACAATTTTGACTAAGCTCAATGTGAAACAAGCAGCATATGTGTAAAGGTTTTCAAATGTAAACACTACATATGGCTGTGGTGGGAATTTCATCATTGAGGAACTTATCAATTTGTCATTTTGAAAAATAAAACTCCGGAATTCAAGCTTTACGTTGAGCAAGATCATAGCAGCCCTATCTATCATATCATACCTCTCAACAACTTAGAACTAGAGAATGCATATGCTACCCACAAGATTCAAGTTCAAGGCAAGATTTACCAACAAACCTAACTCTTGAGAGAGTACTAAGTTGTAAACTAGTATCAGAGAGGAATAAAGGACAGAGCAACTATTCATCATCTCAACATAGGAAAATTATACACATTCATACCGCGCATGAAAAGGGAAATATTTTTGTTCTTTTTATGTTTTGCAAATTTTTATGGTTTTCAGATTCTATAAATTTTTTTTTTAGATTTTCAGATTTAGCAAATGCAAGAAATAAAGGGAAGGGGAAAGATACAAGTTACCGTGAGAAGGGAGGTCCTCTCCCAAGCTTGTTCTTGCTCATATCTGCTGGTTCGGGTCGTAGCCTTGGGAGCGGAAGAAGGCATCCCAATTGCTCTGATTCTGAGCCATCATCGCGTTCAGCTGGCGGAATTGGTTGTCGCTGAAATTCTGCCATTGCTGGGTGTCGGCGACATGTTGCGTGAGAGTTTGTTGCATGCTCTCGGTGCGCAAATCAATGTCGTTCACCCTCCTTGTCAACTCGGCCATCCCATAGTTGAGTTCACGGAACCCACGGGATGAGAATGACCGAGTGGCAAAGGATGGCGGTCCGCTTGAACTTGATGACGTCTGCATGGGGTAATCGTACTGAGATTCCCATGCTCCGGCCTGCCATGTTGATGCACCCGCCTCGTCCTGTGGCGGGGGCTGCTCCTATACCGGATCTCCGGTCGGAGTGTGAAACTCCGGTGTAGGCTCCATATGCCTACGGGAACGTGTCGGTCACCCTGAAACACTATGCCTGCGAACTTCTCCCACTGGCTCAAGTGGGAGGGTTAGTGCCCGACAGTGATACAAACGAAGACCCGGGTTAGGTAACGGGAATTCATTTGTATACCCGGGAAAGTGATAGATCAAGGTATTATTTGGACCATGTTTCAAAGTATGTCCTTGCACAAAATAGTCCTCGCCTAGAAATTCTCTATCTACCGTCAAATATTCAACATGAACATTCTCAAGCAGACCACACTTCTGCGCAATGCGAGTAACTAAAGAGGTGCACTCAATTGGTCCTGTCAACTTTATATTGTCTAACCATTGATCAATCATGCATTCTGCGGGTGACACCCTAATTTTCTTAACCATGGCATAAAGTATTTTCAATTCATCTTGCCGGACAACCCTAATGTCACCTCGAGGAAACAAGGTCATAGCCAACCACACATGCATAAATCTAAGTGTAGGATTATGGATGGCACTTGTTCTAGGCTTGGGACCCCACTCGTTTCCGGAAATCTTTTTCCAAAAACTTTCTTTATGGAACCCCTTTAGCGCTTTATCTAAGTCTAGCCTACATTTAGGATTTAGACCTAGCATAGCATGAAGATCACCCCATGTGACCAAGCGCTCTTGCCCAAACAAGCGAAAAGAAATGCCTTCATCATACTTTCTAAGGGTGCATAAAAACTGCATAGTAAGCAAACGAGAACCCGGCTCATCTACTTCTACGAAATTTAGCCAACCCATAGTGCGAAAAATAGAGGCAAATTCTTCTCTCATACCTATTTTCTCGAGGAAGTCCGGATCGAAGCGTCGGGTGTGGGCAAATGGCCGTTCTCTCATGAGCGCGATGGCTTGGCCCTCGCGGTCGTCCTTGATGTCGAGATGCTCCTCGGTGATGAGCAAGGCCGGCCTTTCCTCCGGAATTTCAGCTTCGGGGTCACCATGCCCCGGACTTGGTGTGAGCTCGACGGAGGATGCTTGACTCGTGCTTGCACGAGTGCTTTTTCTCCGCTTGATTCCGGCGACTTGCTTCATTCGGTTGAACATGGCTGCACACAAGAACAAACACAAGACAAGAACAAAAACAAGATCGAACAAGTGTTCGGGTGAGCGTTAGTGAAAACGACAAACCCGAGCTTCTCCGAAATTGGTTTTCTTCTCACAACAACTTGCAAATGCACTAAAACAGAGGGGAAATATTTTTTTTTTTGGGTTTTTGGGGCTGTAGTAAAGTTGAAGAACACGAAATTTTGGGAGAGCAACAAGTGAGCAAAGGAGGGGAGTGAAAGATGAGCTTGGAATGGTGAAGCTCCTCCTCCTGGGCAGTTTTTATAGCCAAGGAAGCAAGATGGCCGTTAGAAAGGGACAGAGCAACGGCCATATAGCCGTTGGGAGAAAGGAGCACAGGAAAAGGTGGGGCCAGGGGTCGGCCGACCTGGCAGGTGGGCCTCCTGGCAGCCCCCTTTTTCCTATGTGTTCCCCAACGGCTAGGGGATTTGTCCCCTGCTGCCTTTTTGCTCAAAAAGCTCGACAAAAAATATTTTCAAAATGGAAAGCCCAAAAACCTATTTTCTAAATTTTCAAAAATGCAAATGAGTTTTGAAAAATTCCAAGGTGGCTGGAAAAATTCAAAAATGCAGAAATGCAGTGGTCGGGAAAAATCAAAATGTGGTGGAAAGCAAATATGCAATTAAAAGAGCAAATATGGATAACTACCGGTTTAACCTCCCAGCGAGGACTCACCTTTTAAAGTCCGACGAGCGGGACTTTTCTCCGGCGTTCAGCTCGATGAAGCGTTGTCCGGTCCCGGAGATGAAGACACGGATGATGCTTCTTGTTTCACTCGCCACACCTTCTTGGTCTTTGTTGCGGTCGGTGGCTTCTCGGGCTTCGGAGGCTGCGGTTTTGCACGCTTCACAGCCTGTTTCTTTGCAGACCTCGGAGGTTGCTGCCTTGGGGACTTCGGAGGCTGTTGCTTAATGTGTGACCTTTGCCTCCTTGCCTTCATCAGTTGTCGCTGTGCAACCTTTTCCTTCTCAAGGAAGTTCTTCATGAATGTGATGAGGCTGTCCTTCTTCTTTCAGGAAACGGCATGAGGTTCGTGTCATAGAACTCATGTGGGGCCGTTTTCCTGGGCGGCAGTTCTTCTTCTTCTGCCGGCTTCTCAGCTGATGTGTCCATTCCTGCATGGTTAGGGTATGGCGGATCCCGAGTGGACTTACCTCCTCTCGTGGTAACCGCATTAACATTTTCTAAGGGGGTCTCGGGTTGCCCCGGGATTTTCCCCGACTCAGCAGTAGGAACAGCAGCAGCTAATTGAGCTAATTGGGTTTCTATCATTTTATTAAAGCTCAGCTGATTCTTGAGAGCAGAGGAAACACCCTCTATCTTAGTGTGGATGCTCTCAAGAGTCCTATCAGTGGTGGCAAGCTTTTTACTGATGTTATCATTAACCTTAGCTTGACCAAGCACAAGATCTTTCAAGGAGGGCTGATTATAACCGGAATTAAAACCAGAGAAGTTGCCAGAGTTACCTCCTTGGTAGTTGGGACGTGGTGGACCCCAACTTTGACCTCCTTGTGGACGGTAGCCGTTGTTGTTGTTGTTTCCCATGAACATTGCGTCCTCACGGGTCTCAGGGCAGTCATTGCCCGAGTGTCCCGTGTTGCCACAGACCTCGCAAGTCATACGAGCGTCTAGGGCTTTCACTTCTCCATTGGCTTGGTCGTCCATCTTCTTCATGAGAAGGTCAATCTTGGCGGCGAGCATGTCAACTTCCTTGACGGAGTGCATGCCTCGCTGGCGAGGTTGGAGGCGCTCTTCATTCCAACCTTGGTTGGACACCATCTTCTCGATCAAATCTTTTGCCTTGCTCACAGTGAGCGAGAAGAAGGCTCCACCAGCAGCAGCGTCGAGGTGGTCGCGGGCCGACGGAGTAAGCCCGTTGTAGAAGTTCTGGATGATCAGCCAATCATCCATCCCGTGGTGGGGACATGCCAGGATGTACTCCTGGAGCCTCTCCCATGCCTCAGGAATCGACTCCTTCGACTCCTGCTGGAAGCTTGAGATCCTTCCACGGAGGGCATTGGTCTTGCCCAGCGGGAAGAACTTTGCAAGGAACGCAGCTGAACACTTCTCCCAAGTGTTCACAGCTTCAGGGTTTGCGTAGAACCACTGTCTCGCTCTCCCAAGGAGAGAGAACGGGAACAGTCGAAGGCGAACAGCGTCGGGGGTGACGTCCTTCATTTTGAACGTGTTGCAAATCTCCAGGAATTGCTGGAGATGAGCACTAGCGTCCTCATTGGCTTTCCCACAAAATGGGCTAGCCTGCACCATGGTGATGAGACCGGTCTTGATCTCGAAGTTCGCATCTCCCACATTGCCAGCTGGTCCCGTAGGGATGTTGGCAGCGGAGGGAGCGGAGAACTCGCGGAGGGTCTTGTCGGCCATTTGCTCAGAGCTTGATGGTGCGGGAATGACAAGTTCGATTGGCCGAGTCTCCTTACGAGGAGGGGTGAGCCTAGCTCGTGTCCTTCTCAGGAGTGACTCAGGATCTTCAGTGAAGTTTGTCGGCAAGTCGAAACAAGTCATACACTACCCTGTTTTCATACAAAATGCAGAAAACAAAGCAAGGTTAGCCTGCCTAGGAGATAGCCTTAATAATTGCAACACTACTATATACATTAATAATTTTTCTTAAATCATACGCCTTCCCCGGCAACGGCGCCAGAAATGCTTGTTGACTTTTGCTAAGCCATATTAATAAATCATTCCCGGCACGGGGCCAGAAACGGTTCACTAATATGTCCCAGAGTCAAGTAGGTAAAATCCGCAAGCGCACGGAGAATACCGCTGTAGCATTTCACCCGGAAGTATTCAGGGTATCGTATTTGTTTATTCCAAAGGAAGGTTATGATCAAGAAGCGTTACTAACATATAAGATCATGTTAACAATTAGCAAGGATATCTAACCAAGACAGGCGGGTACATGATAATAACCGGGTAGTGTGACACACACAGAAGATTCCTACTAAATAAATAAAGTCTAGTGGAGGAAAGACTAGGCTAAGCTACTCCTACTATACATTCCTATACAGTTGCATAGCCTAAGTAGAATACATACAGACCCACACTCAGGTTCAGTAGTCAATAGTATAGCACTTCAGGCACGGACTTACCCCTGCATCCACAGGCGACTTCCGCCAAGAGCCTACGCACTAGCCTAGCGGGGAGGATTTCAAAGGACGGACAGGGCTGTCACCACCTGCCGCCTACCTCAACGAACCAGTAGACTAACGAATAATTGATGCAAATCAGTCACCCAAGTACCATACTTGCATGACCAAAGAGCACTCTGCCCCTCCGCGATTACTATTAACGAGGCAGAGCTACCGTACGAATACGATCACCAAACCCATGCTATACTTTATCAGCTAAAACTAAGCATAGAGACTATAACATATAAACTAGACTATAGTGACGGTATATAACTAGCATGACAATAGTAGTATAATAAATATAAACTACTATCACACAAGTAGACTATACTACCACATATATGGATCACAATATCAAACAAGAAACTCATGACCCAAGCACAACTATATAGAAAAAATATATATATTGATAAGAGCAAAGTCTTACAAAAGGGAAAAGATACAAGAGCCATACCAATTCCAAGTGAAGACTTGGGACTAGAGAGCTCTAGACTCAGCCTACCTCCACTAAAACTCTAAGAACTACTACTAGCAAGAGAGAAATGCTTCTTGTGGTGTGTGTTGAGTGTGAAGGCACACCCTCCTATTTATAGCCTCAATAGGTCGGCAAGGGAGAGTAACCGCCACGGAAGGCACCTCAAACCGCCATCAGGAGTCGCGGAGGAGCCAACACGTGGAAGCCCAGGCGGAGAGGGCGCCAGACCAGGTCGCCCGACCTGACCAGGTCGGCCGACCTGGGGGTGGCCCCTCCTGGCCTGTGCTTTCTCCAGGTGGCTGTCCTGTGGGCCCTGACGTCGGTTTGCGCGGTATTACAGGGAGTTACGTCGGTTAAGTGCTGAAAATGGGCCCTTCAATCCGTGTGACGTCCATGTGGCACTCTCTGATTGGTCGAAAGTGTGTTTTCTTGCCTTTTGAGGTGTTTCCTTCACATTTCCTGCTGCATGCACAAAGTTCTCCAAGTACAAGTGGAACTATATTATTGTGATAAAGCATGCGTGTATGAAATGCCAAATTCTCCTTTATTTGAGTATAGTTGACGGTTGAAAATGGTACTTAACAGCCGTCAACAATAACCATATTTAAATGCATTAGGAAATTTTAGTTAAAAATTCTTCTTATTAGATTCACTAGCTCTGAGGCATATGTCTTCTAGAACCATGCTAAGAACTACAATGATTTGATCTATTGCATTTGACATGTGCATCACATATTGTTGCATTTTCTACGCATTCCTCTATATTGACATGTTGGTATCTTTATAGGAAATGTTAACTCTACTACAGAGGATTTTCAGAAGGATTCCTCGGATTTTTCTACACACGAAGACCCTAACATCAGTACTAACTCCGTAGTTGAAGCTCAAGGCAAGCCCCAAAACATTCCCGTGTATTAATATGATTTAATTCCAGTAATTAAGTTACTAGATGTGTATAGATGATTTGTGCATTAAGTTTAGGAGTTCGATGGAAACCCACCTGTATTTCCTGGATATGTCCTATTTTATTTAGACATGGTGTATAGGTACAAGTAGTTAGAAGAGAAAATAGTATGCTTAGTTGAAAGGTTTACACTGCTTGGAACTTGAAAGTTTAGTTAAATGATGATAGTCACATGGTGAAGTATGAATGTTAAGATTTGGACTAAACGGGTCTGTTTTGGAAAGGGCGAAGGCAAAGGACTTGTAAAGTTTTTGTCTCGCAAGGTGACAGTCCGTTTATGTCAACAACTAAAATTTGAGACGTGGACAGGCCCCGTAGGTGAAAGGACAAAGATCATGTGGCTTCAAAGGACATGGCTTGCAAGGTTGTAGCCCTGTCTGTGTCGACTTAGGATCCGTTCCTTGTCGACCCCTTTGAACAAGTATTGAACAGTACTGAATGCATGCTAGTATATGGGAACTAGTAAACTGATGTAGCATTGTCATATTCATGTTGGACGGTAACCAAATTCTTGGTCGTGTGATCCGGTAGGAGTGGATAGATTTTCGATGTACTGTGGAATGGCTGCCCACTCGGGACTTTGGACCCGAACCAGCTTGTATTATGACTTTGTGAAAAGTCATACGTGTTCTTAAATGATGCGTATGCCGTGTATTTCAGGTTTTCCCAGCTGGTGTAAAATAATTGCAATCGCTGTCCCTCACAGTAATGAGTACCGCTTGTTCACTAAGTCATATCGTAGCTTAAAAACCTCACTAATAATAATGAATGGAATGTTTGGATGAAGAATATGGTGTTTTAGTGAATCTGAACTAGATTTATTTTGTACTTGATTTAAATTTCAGATTGCTTGTTGTACTTTATATCTTTATATGTTAGTTACCTTACACTATTATAGATACTAGAATGTTCACTAAATTTACTTTTATCCATCTCTGAGCCTATGCATGTCTAGATTTAATACTTGTCAGGTAAGACTTCTTGAGCTTAGTAGCTCAGGCTTTGCCATGTTGTTGCTTTTATTATTTCAGGTAATAACACTGATTCATATGAGTTACCTATGGGTGTTCTTCCTTGGGATATTTCTATCCCAAAGGGATGGTCTGCCCATTGGGAGACTGAGTAGCGGTTGCTTTTGTGTGATGCTAGGTGATAATCCGTATGTGCTTGGATTTATCACATCTGCTATTATCGTCGAGTTGTATATTGTAGACTCTTAATCATGTTTTCTTCTGCTGTTTTCAAAACTGAACTTTGTAATAATTTCTGATGTACTTGATACTTAACTCTGATGTATAATTAATAACACTCTTGTCTTCATAATTTGAACTCGGTCGATTGTTGTATTATCTTGTGTCTGATTAATCAGCACCTCGGGAACTTCGGTCCAAGAGGCTTGTGACAACTATACTACTAAAATGCAAACATACTATCCACATACATGAATTAATCACATAATCAAACAAGAAACATATGACCCAAGCACAAGTATATATATAGACTAAATATATTAGTCTTACAAAAGGAGAAAGATACAAGAGCCATACCACAATTCCAGGGAAGACTTAGGAAATGAAGAAGACTTTATTCTCAGCCTAACTCCACTAAAACTAGAGAGTAACTCAAAATGACAAGTGAGTAATGCTTCTAAGTGTGTGTGTAGAGGAGTGAGCCGCACCCTTCCTTTTATAGCTGTCCAAAGGTGGTTCTAAGGTCGGTAACTCCCGCCCTAACAAGGACAACCGCCTTTGGGGAGTCGGTGGGGAACCGACTGAGGAAGCTGGGCTCGACTAGGCCCACTCCTTGTTCGGCCAAACAGGGGTGGGGCTCAGTGCCCCCCCGGGTGCTCTGACACATTGGTGGGTGGCCTCCCTCTGCTCCTCCATGGCTTAGGCCTTCTGTATTTCGGTTTGGTACTGTAGGTGGACCATTTGATCCATGGAAATCCCTGTTGGTGAGCTCTGATTCGTCGATGTTGTGTTTCTTCGCTATTTTGGTGTGATTCATTCTCTCTTTTGGTATTTCTCTTTCATGTGAGCATTTCTCCAAGCACAAGTGGATATTTATTTTTTTTAACTAACATGCATGGTGGAAATGTAGAATCCTACTTTATTTTGAGTAATATTAATGATCAAAATAGTAGTTAACGACTGTCAACAATGTTAAATCTAAGTTTGTGAAGCAACAGAAATATTTTTAATATAACATAGGACTAGGGATGAAAGCGGAGCGGATCGGATCGGATAATGCCTTTCCCGAATACTAATCCTTAATTATTTGTCGGATTCGGTGCGGAGCGGATAATATGCGGATATGGATACGAATACAGATTTTTTCGGATGTCGGAGATGGTACGGATTCGGATCGGAGGCGGATCAGAAGCGGAATTTTATCAGATAATGCGTCTTATGTATCTAACCATAGAAAAATACATGTTGATTAATAATTTATGTAATTAACTTATATACTTATGCAACTATAATATAATATAGTATAAAAAGTTGATGGAAACAACTAAACAAATAGCAAAGCATATTGTACAAGTCAATTATTTTTAGTCGATAGCATGAACATTATATGTTTTTCTTACTATTAACGGATAATCCTATTATAAGTTTCAGATAACCCACTTGTTTTTATTGGATAATTCGTATCCGTCGGAATTTATCAATACCATAACCTATCATACATCCGCATGTCATCGAATTCGGATTATGCATATCCAGTAAAAAACCTCAAACACTGCCTCCATATCCTCAAAAATCGGATTTGAATCGGATCGGAGTCGCAAATTATCCACACCACTTTCAATCCTACATAGAACTAAGAAAACTATTTGTGATGCATATTAGTTTTTAAAAAATCTAAGCAAAAGTTGAGAATTTTATCTAAATTAGAAGTGCCTCAAATAATTAAATTAGTTTTAAAAACCTTTCTATTTGAAATATTAATTTAAAAATATATATAACTGATTTTCACTTACGGCCTTCTCTAGCAGGCTCTACACATCTTGATATCCATCTCTGCAAAGTGGCACGTTCATAGGAGTTGGGGAACTATTTTAAATCGAATTTTGAATAGAAGAGAAGAAAAATCAATAGAAAAAGAAAACCAGACGTGGGGCCCACCACCCTCTCTCGTTCGCTGGGAATGGCAGCCATGCGTGTTGCACGCCCTCGTCCGCGTGTCCCTCGTGCAGGAGGCCTACTCGGCGATCAGAATTCTTTCTCTCGACACTGTCGCCCTTATCTCATGGTCTTCTCGCCATTTCCCTCTCTCATTTTCTCTCTCGTTTAGCTGTGATGTCCATCCGCCATTCATACAGGACCTCAAGCTCGAGCTCGAACTCTGTCGTTCCAGAGCCTTTCAAAAAACTCACAAATAGCTGCGCAAGGACATTTCCTTCTTCCTCATGGCGCCCAATCACGTCCTCCTGTAGTGAGCCTCAAGGGATCGAAGAGAAGTTTCAAATTTGTCCAGCTTGGTGAGCGAATTTCAAATTTCCTTGGAACACAAGTCACATACTTCATTGCAAATTGATTGGCATCTTTTCCCCATCGATTCGTACAGAAATCACGCCGGATTTGGTGGTTTTCTGGTCGCCGTCGGCCATTGGGTTGCTTCAGGTCGAGTTTCCCATGTTCCCTAATTTTTGCATAAGAAAATAAATGTTAGTAAAATGTGTTAGATTGTAAAATCCACAACTAATGAAATACTTGGAGTTTGAGTGCAAATAAAATTTCTATGGATTCACCTGTGTTAGATTGATCCCCACCAATGGCCTATTAGACCCTTGAACCACACCCTTATCGGGGACGTCTAGCGTAAAGAGGGCTGGTGGACCCTGTCGCGCAGCGTCTATAACAGAAGGTAGGGACCACGTCACGCACTATGAGGTTCGTCGCCGCCACTGTTCCTCGCCTCCAGACCCTAATCCGATCTAGAGGGCGGCGCTGAAGCGATGGGAAGCCCACCGGCGCCGACACCAGCTGCCGCCACTACACTTCATCGCCGGTTGCCATTGCACGGCACTACTCAGACGGACTCCATCCACACCGACACGGTTCATCCTCTACTCCTTCCCAGTGGTTAGTCTATCTCTGTTTCTCCCTCTCCCTGTTGACTCATCTCCAAGAACCAAAGATCACTCACAGAAAGAGAAGAATCCCACTGATCTACACCTAGTGATCCTTAGTTTTAACATTGGTATCAAGAGCCTACCTAGCATGTGGATCTAGTCTCGGGAAAGATCGATTCCTCCGTGAATCAAAAGAATAATAAGAGAATTGAATCAAAAGACGACAGAAAAGAACTAACTCGATCTTGGATCGAGAAAAAAAAGAGGGGAAACCCTAACCCTACCCTAGAAAGAAAAGAGGCGGTGGTGCTCCGCCGCCGCCAACCGTCATCGACGCTCTTGTCGGCGCGCGAGAAGAAAGGATCAAGCCGTCGCTGCCGCCATCGCGTGAGTGCGGACTCGGTTTACGGGCGCTCCGGCGAGTAGACCTCGACGGCGCCGCCACCTCCTCCTCCGGCCGCCATGGGTGCGGCCGAAGCTCCAGATCTCTCTGTCTGGAGGATGATAAGGAAGAGGGGGACGGCAAAGAAGAGAAGGAGGAGAGGGGGTGATCGCCGTGGCCCATGCACCGGCGTCGCCTCTCTCGGTGACCCCGACGTGGGACAAATTCCCCCGCCGTTGCCGCTGCGACGTGAGAGAAGCAGGGGAGGGAAGAAAGAAATGGCGCTAGGGTTTCCAGTGGAGCACCAGACGACGGGAGTTTTTGTTCCGCCGAAAACGCCGGGTAGCCGTCGGATCTTGATCCATCAAGATGGACGGCCAGCACTGTCCGGTGCCTCGTGGGATGAATTCGGCCTAGGCGGGAGAGGGAGATGAGCCGGAATGGCGGTTTGGCAGTCGGCTGCTGGGCCAAAGGCCTAGGCGGGGGCGCCACCAGCCACTTTTGGCTGCTGGGCCACAGGCCCAGGTGCGCACAGGCGAAAGGGCAGTGGGCCGAATGAAAAGAACAGTGCAGAAGCAATGGTTTGTTTGTAATTTGATTGTTTTCAGTCAAATTTGAATAAGAATTTGAATGTTTTGCCTTTGTTAAACTTTGATCCAACCAGATACTTTTATAGAGAGTAAATAAGAGTAATTTTGTCACTGTTCATGCAATGTTTAAAGTATTATTTTCATGAATTTTATTCATGTGAAAGAATAAAGAGAAGAATCTCCTTACAATTTTGAACCAACGAGATAAATTGTTTGGAGATGAAATGAATTCACCGAAATTGTTTTAAATCTCTGTGCATAAAAGATTAGAAGTTTGATTGCTTCTAAGAGTTTCTACTGTAAAGAAAAATTTTACCCTCTAATTAAATTAGAGAAAATTTAATTAGAGGGGTAGAAAGATAATATGTGTTTAAAGATAATTAAGGTATTGTTATTTTCTGACCAACGTTGATGATAACAATATCATAGTTTCATGAGTGCTACATTTAAAAGTTTAAATCTCTGATAAAGTTTGTATCATAGTGATCAATTTTTTAGAGAACAGATACAAGATAAAGAAATGCTCTTTAATTAGAGAAATGTTTTCATGTTTCCGCTGCAATAAAGTTGATGATAATGTTGCTTTCTTTGTAAAGTTGTTTAAGAGATATGTCATCACTTTATTTATGAGTTATATGCATTTATTCTTTTTCTGCCTAACGATGATTTAGAATTTATGTATAGAAAGATGATGGTTATTCTATTTCTGCCCAACGGTAATTTAGAATACAACATAAAGTTTTAAAAGTTTAATGCGTATATTATTGATCAGACCAATGTAAGGTTAATTTTATGCTCATTATTGTTGATTATTGTCTAATTTTCTCAGACTAAGAGGTTTTCATGCTTTCACTCATGAAAGCAAAAGATTGGGTACTTGTGACCCGAAAGATGACCATGAAAAGGGTCATAGTGTGAGGGAGTATTTCCCCTCTAAAGAATGGCTTAAAAGAAAAGAATTCTTGGATATTAATTCAAGAAACAGATGTATCATTGAGAGTCGTGAGAAATTATTTTTCATGTACTCTCTATGAATAAGATTTTATTATCATTTTAGAAGATTATGATTATACCCATATGACGGGCAATGTCTGGGAAAATACCGCATGGCAGGGTACGTTGGCATAATATTTATGTCAAGAAATCCCGTATGGTGGGAGAAGACTGAGAAAAGTTTTATCCTGCTTGGTGGGAGAAATATGTGTTGACTCATATGCTTTTAATGTATCTCACTCTCAGAGAAAAGTATCGAGTAGCTCTTATGCTTTTCAAGTATCGACAATGCACTTTATGTGTCATAGTCATTAAGCACTAAATAAGTCTTAAGAGAATAAAATTACACACAAATCAATAGATAAGAATGATATGCAAGTATGGCTTGCAAAGGTATTAGTGATAAAGAACTCAAATTGAATCCTTGAGATGAAACGAGGAAAAGTACTCCGTATGAGTCAAAAGATAACTTCTTTTTGCATGATGTAATCAAGTGAATGAAGTAGATAATTAAAGTTTCTTCAAGTCTCAAGAGTTATGGAAGGTTTTCGAAATTGTGGCAAAAAGGTTCTTACCACATTTCGAGGAGGAGGAAGAATGATGAAACTCTCCTATAAAGATGATAATGTGATGCATATTATGCATATGAAGTGATCTACTAAAGAAAAATATGATCGTCTGAGGGAGTACAGCGGTCATGTTAATGATACCCCTAAAGTAAAGATATAGATGTATTCCTGGAGTTTTGACAAAGGAATACCAAGATGGTGCTTAAAGTGCCATAAAGAATAAAGTTATAACAGAGTAAGCCCATAAAGTTTAATGAATTCAAAGACATGTTGTCTCTAGAGAAGACAGAAAGAATTCAAAGACATTTCCTCTCTGAAGAAGACAGAAACCTAGGGGAGCATTGTTTGCTGAGATCTAAGACTTGAAGCGAAGTTGGGCTCCATGTCCACTTCAATGATTCAAGTACAACAAATTTCTTCTTATATGGAATGAATTGCCTCTGGACAATAAAACTGCAAACAATATCCCCATATGGAAGAAGTGCCACTAGCCGAGGACCTGAAGGTCTCAAAGAATGAGAAGATCAGTTTTCTGATTATGATAGAGGGTGATCTCACCTCTAATGAAGAAGCCATGACATGCACTCGCTTGTCTAAATGGCAAGAAGCCATGTAAGATTAAATGTAATTGATTAATCCTAACGATGTTTGGGATTTAGAAGAAATTCCTAAAGGAGTCAATACAGTAAAGCGTTGTGGGTCTACAATATTGAATGTGACTCCAAAGGAAATAAAAATCCTGATAGAGTCAAAACAGTAGGCTGTTATGGGTCTATAAGATTAAACGTGACTCTGGAAGGAATATATGATAAAGGTTTTTATGCAAACAGAAGGAACATATTACGATGAGACATTTTCTCACATCTCGTGCAATAATTTCTTCAAAGTTATAATGGTATTGGTGGCACATCATGATCTGAGCTATATCGGATGAAAGCAAAGATGATTCTCTCTAATGAGGATCTGAGAAAAATGAATTACATGACATATTTGTCATGAAAGAGAAGAACCTTAGAACATCGTCAGCAGAAATCCATTTACGGATTGAAGACAATTTTCTAAAAGGAGATGTTTAAAGGTTGTTAGATTGATAAGAATTTTGGATTTTTTTAAAGAATAAGAGGACAATTGCATTTATGCAAATGACATAGAATGGGAAATTCATTTCCTAATCATGTATATATGGATGACGTCCTACTTGCTAGTGGTGATGTCAATCAAATACAGAAAAAGAAGAAGTTCTTGTCCTTAAAGTTTAAAAGAATGTTCTCGATTGAATGTGTCTTGTTATAAGAGATGAGATTCACCGATATATAGAGAGGGGTATTAGAAATACTGTATAGGCATGCTAAGAAAGTCTCTAAAGTATGCATGTAAGAAAAACATACGCCTGTTCTTAAAGTCAAGGGTATTGGAATTGGGAACTTTAGTGTTCCAAAAGAGTCAATATTAAAAGGATTGAATAAATATGGTACCATATGCTTCAGCTGTTAGAAGCTTGATATTACCCTAACGCAGATTTAAGTATCCGGATTGTTTTGACAATGTCCGGTCCAGGTATAAATCACTGGAATGGAGTTAAAGATGTCAGCCTCATGTTAAAAGACAGAAGTACTCTTAAAAGGTTGTGAGTACAAAGATAGATATGTACAAGTGCTCTCAAAAAGTTGTGAGCGCAAGATAGAACGTGTGAAATATATAGCAAAATCCACAATTTTCGCTAACTTTCATTATTGAAGTTTTTGTGTGGAAAAACTTCAAAGAATAAAAGAATTCTCATCAATGTGATGAAAACATACGAATTAGCATAGAATTATCATCACTATGATGAAAAGATATGACTTAGCATGATATGAGGCTGATGGACAGGCAAAATGGTTAAGGAAACCTGTACCCAGAATTGATAATGGTTAATAACAGCAATAACCATCAAGTATTTCACTCCTGTGACAATGAGTCAAGCGTGGTGGCAAACACATTGACACAAGTCATACATTGTTGAGGAGAAAGTCCGGAATTATGTTGGAATGCTTAGAGCATAAAAGTAATGAACAAGTATTAGCAGATCTGCTCATAAAAGGCTTACCGCCCAGTGTGTTCGGAGAACACACAGTCGACATGGGTTTATTGGTATAGCCTATGTTTTCCGAACAACGAGAGGCCCAAGGTTAAAGAATCTGTTTCAAAACAGAGGAGTGTGTTGTAGCTGTTGATTCTATCTGCAATTGACCGTGACGATGAG
The DNA here is from genome assembly GCA_030378355.1 of Eleusine indica. Lineage (NCBI taxonomy): Eukaryota > Viridiplantae > Streptophyta > Magnoliopsida > Poales > Poaceae > Eleusine > Eleusine indica. Next base: position 37,199,484 of record CM059498.1, on the reverse strand, counting down.
ACACGCTCTACATACAAATCTGTGATGGAACGAGTACTTTGAAAAAGGTTGTTTCAAAGTATAAAGTTAAAAGGATAAAGATGAGATCAAGGGGGAGAATGTTAGATTGATCTCCACCAATTGGCGCAAAGGCCCATTAGGCCCTTGAACCACGCCCTAATCAGGGGCGTCCAACCCAAGGAGGGCTGTTGGGCCCCTGTCACGTAGCACCTATAAGAGGAGGTGGGGACCACGTCACGCACTATGAGGTTCATCGCCGCCAGTGTTCCCCGCCTCCAGACCCTAATCCGATCTAGAGGGCGGAGCTGAAGCGATGTGAAGCCCACCGACGCCGACACCAGCTGCCGCCACTGCACTTCATCGCCGGTTGCCACTGCACGGCACTGCTCCGATGGACTACATCCACACCGACACGGTTCATCCTCTACTCGTCCCTAGTGGTTAGTCTATCTCTGTTTCTCATCTCCCTGTTGACTCATCTCCAAGAGCCAAAGATCACTAACAGAAAGAGAAGAATCCCACTGATCTACACCTAGTGATCCCCAGTTTTAACAACCTGGTCATGTACTATCTTACACAAATGATAACACCTCATGCATGAAAATATTTGTCTCCAATCTAAATTAAATAGATAAAACACAAATAAATTCCTAAGTGGACCCTTGTAAGTGGTAAATTCCTAAAGCATGGCATGTGGGCCTCTTATGTCATTCCTGAACACTCTGCAAAATCTCATATTTGATTTCTTATTTGTTTATGCTCTAGTATTTATTTAGTGTTTTGGATTTAAAAAATGCTAGTACCTAATACGTTAATCTTTTTTAGTGTAAAACTTGGTGAAAATAATTTTCATACATGCCCCTGTTCATTGTAAATCACTCATGTCCAGAAGCTAAATAAAAATATTTTGAATCAATTAAATCACCTTTAATCAATAGATAACTAAATTACTTTACATGAACCAATAATGAAGATATTTGAAATAATCTTTGTAACAAGTTTTCACTTCTATACTGTAGCATGTATGTGATGATGTGATGAGTAGCTTAAGTGATGCATGTGCTCATATTGTTGCATTTATTTTGCATTCTATCTATTGACATATTATCGTATTATAGGAAACATTATCGATTTGCCGCGAGAGGATTTTCAAAAGGATCCTATCTTTGATCAGGCATCTGAAGCTACTAACTCTGTTGTTGTGGCCTAAGACAAGCCCTGCTGCATCCCACCCATTTTAATTTGTCTTCAGTATATCACACTGCTAGATGTCTAGATGATGATAATTGATATGTGCATTAGATGTTAGGTGTTGTTTGAAACTCCACCTGCATTGTTGCCTTTAAAATATCCTATTTAATTTATGATATACTGGTATAGATAGCTCATTCAAATAACTTCTATGCTTAATGTTAGTAACAACGATACAATATTTTTACTGGTTTTTGGTTATATTTCATGATGATGATAAGCTGAGACCGGACAGGGAATGTTGTAGGTTGCAGCAAGACGTCAGTCTTGGCTCAGTTAGCACTGTCTGTGTTGGTTAAGGACCGTACCGTTGTTGGCCCTGCTTGAACAAGTTTTGAACAGTACCGATTGCATGCTAGTGTTTGGGCACTAGTAAACTGATGTAGCCTAATTACTTTGACATGTGGACGGTATACCACTTCCTTGGTTCGTGAAACTAATGATGATTACATGGTTTTTTAATGATTATTATTGCTGGTCATATGATAATGATACTAATTTTGTTTGCAAACATTGTTTGATTAGTGGCACTTGATCACAGTTAGTTACTTGTTACTTGTTATAACTCGGCTAAAATATTAAAAGTAAGGATCAACTGATTAGTGCTGTTTTTTGCAAATAAAAATCAGCCACCATGTGAGCTTTTGCATGTCTAGGTGTCGGTTTTGTGAATCATTTTGTCGGATAAGACTTGCTGAGTATTAGTTACTCAGGGCTTTTGCATATGTTGTTTTTCAGGTAATATTCTCAGCTACTGTGATTTGCTTGTTGGTGTACTTTCATGAAATGTGCAGCCACTTCAGGGTTGGTCATCTCATTGGGGGTCTTGCTCGCCACCATGAGTGTGTTTGGCTAACCGCTACTCTGTATGGGCTCAGAGATATCACCACTGCATGTATCGTTAAGATGTATATTGTAGACGTTACCTTCCGCTATGTTTTGCTTCCGTATTTTAAAAGTCTGTTTTGAACTTGTATTATTTTCACTGCATTTGAACTCTAATATAATAAAAAGACTTGTTTTATGAAAAATATGTTGAGATTGTGTTGTATTATCTGGTATCTGCTTAAACAAGACCTCGGGATAAAGATCCTATGGATCGGTCTGTCTCAATCGATTTGTCATGTAGCATTTGTCACGGGGCATTTGGATTGGATGCCACCCCATCATAACAGTCTACTCAAGTTACTCCATCCCGTCACTCCCGCACCGTCTGCGACACAGAGCCCTATCCTGTGACAGAGGTGCGGACCACTGTCCGAGGTTTGAAGGGGCAGCGGGCAGTGTCAGCGCTGCTGTGCCTGCATGCGTGGCATCATTATCACAGGCGTGGGGCTGGCGTTCTTATCCAAAACACCGTCGGCCCAATCCATGGGGGCCAAGCAAGGTGGTATGCGTTCGACACTTGCCCTCAGGGATCGGGTGCAGTGGCGCAGGTTCGACCCCTCAAGCGAGGTGGCCACGGTCGGCGTCCTCGAGCAGGGTCGATCGAGGCATGGCGTATAAAGTCCCTTCCTAGGCGGGTGACCGAGGTGCGAGCGCATTGACTCATGGTCGTTCGGTTCCTAGCTCTACGGGCCGACCGTGGGACCCTGGTAAATTTATTTCACTGTGTATCTAATCGCTTGCCACATGGCATCGCCGATATCTATCCCTCATAAAATTGCTTTCGCATTCTTCAAGATATGTGTACTATAATAACGTTTTTATCTGATGACCTCAGCATATGTGTACCGTAATAGCATCTCTCATGATGTCTGCTATTGCAGTAAAAAACGAAGTAATGGCTCCATTGTAGTAGTGAAAACACATCGAATGGAGTAAATAACTGAGAATTGACTAACACATCAGTCATTTTTTTTAACAGTATAAACCTGAGATTTGGCATTTTTTTTATCTAGCTTTACAACAACTCCAATTCGGTGGTGTTGCGAATCAATCTGCTACCCCTTTTGTGATCAGTGGCGGGTCCAGCAGGGTGTCCCAGTAGGCCAATGCACACCTTGATTTTTCAAAAACTAGTGAAATTTTTGTATATAAGTATGGTCTAAATCCAGTATGGTCTAAATCCAGTATGGTCTAATGCTCCACAACAGGAGTTTGTGATGCCAATAGGCCAGTGCAGATCCTGCACAATCTCTCTCTAGGCCCGCCACTGTTTGTGATGCCCCAGTTCGCCAGTGATGGTCAAAGAATACAAAAGTCTAATGGAGGTGAGGATCCAACTGGTATTTATCGGATGGAGAGCGGAGTTGATATATTGCGTCATCGGATTGTTCCTCCTGCTGGATTGGTTGGCCAGATGCCGAATGGTTTCTTTTTTATTTTTATTGTTAAGAAACTGGTGGAGCAGTTCTCCTGCAGGAATTTATTGCCAATCAACCCAAAGTATGGACAGTTTAGAAAAAAAATAAGCAAGCAAAAAGGAAAACAAATGGATGAAGAAGCCTAAAGATGATCTTGAATCCATGTTTGTAAATGCGTGGTGCTCCTCTCATTAGCTCTATGGATAATCATGGCTAGTTCTTTGAAGAAATTGCGTCTGCATTCTTCAATTATGGGATCCTTAGCATTGAAAATCCATGCATTACGCGTGTCCTTATGCTCCAAACCTAATAATAAAAATTTGCATAATAAAAATACCAAAAACATTTCTTATGTAATAATACCAAAACCCGAGCATCCAAAACATTTCGACTTGGTGAAGACCTAAGCTCTAGATCTAGAACCCAACAAAGTACTATAAAAATACTAGACCTACCTCCCTTTAACCGGACAATAGTGCATGATCTTTTCGCCTGCAGGAATTCTTTAGTCATCAGTAAAATAAAAGAAAGCGGCAAGTCACACATTCCACCCTTGAGACTACAAGTATTAGTGTCTGCAAGCACGAAGGGACGGGAGAACAACTGGGGATCTAGTAGCATAGTACGGGAGCCTTTTGGGAAGCCGTTGTGTGAGAAGGTTGTGGGGCGAAACCACTCGTGGCTCCGACTGTCGAAGAGGATCATCGGCTATGCCTCAAGGTAAGAATTGTTCATCAATCGTTATGGTGATTTTTGTCACCTCAAACAATAAAAACGCAGAGGCCTTAACCAACTAACAAGAACTCATTGAAAACAGGGGTTTTTAGAGTAGTCACCTCAAGATCTATGTTAATATGTAATAAATAGTCAATATTATTGCCCCATAGATTTGTCGACTTTTATATAGAACCGTCCTGCTGAGCTTGTTCTTGTTAACGCTAAAATCAATTTCTAGAGGGAATTCTCGTTTTATCATCAACTAAATTGACTCTAAAATTTGTAGTTATTGTATTCATATTTGAGATGACATGCTTTTGTTGGAATCTTGATCTTTTCACCTTTATAATAATCTGTTAACTTTGGACAACTCTCCGACTCTAATCATACAAAACTTATTTGCAGCCATGGCTGGTACTGTGAAAGTGATTACCATTCTGTTGCTCATAGTAACACATATTCAGGTTCATGCCATCACAGTGTCAAAAACTATGTAAGTATCTATCAGTGTGTAAGATAATATTCCTGGTTGTTGCATCAGAGTTTCTCCTTATAGTTCTATAACGTATGGGCAGGGAGCGATGGGGTGTGCCAAACACGCCCATATCTGCAAACGTTACTACGGAGTCGTACAAGGTACTTATTGGAGTCGTACGTGCGGTGATACCAGATATAGCAGGTACCTCGGAGATTTGGAATCGACCGCGTCTTCCACAGCAGTACAATGGACCACCACCGCATTGGATCTCACTCACACTACTAGGTAGAGGTACTGAAAGAACACAGATTGCCCTACGCGGGGATAATCTCTATCTGGTTGGTTTTACGAGTGGAGGATCCTGGTACGAGCTGAAGCCAGAACAAGGGCGCAGACGCGTGATACCAGACTCAAGAAGTTTGTCCTTTGACGGTTCATATAGCAGTCTTATCGGTGGGAAAGCAAACCTCCATACGTTGGAACTTGGACAGGAGGCCATGTTGAACGCGATTGGCAGTCTCTACAACTACTCCTTAGGCAAGATATCCGATCGTGAGCTCCAAAGAGCAATTGCGACTATAATAGTGATGATATGTGAATCGGTGCGAATCATTCCCATTCGTAGAAGAATAAGCGAGGCCTGGGCAGGTGTAACGACAATTTCCGTCGAACAGGAGAAGTTTGTCGTTACATGGGGGAAGATGTCTTTAGTATTAATGTGCGAAAGCTTTGGCACTAAGGGCATGTACAACGGCCGTCTGTACCCCGTCTCTGTGATGGCAAATTAGCAGAAACCTCCCCGCCTCCATGGAGAGACTGGCTCCGCGTCGCCTCACGAGACGACGTCTTCGTCCCGTGCTCCAAGGCAGACGAGACGACTGCGGCACCGCTGTAGCGCGCGTCTTCCTCTGGCGACTGCGTGGCCGGATCCCGCGCGGGGTGCGCGCGCATGCACGCGAGCGCTGAAGTTTCACGCGGGAGTTTCACGTGAGCACTGGACTTTATTTGCATGTCAATGTGCACAATGCTCCACTATTGTTTTTGCGTGTAAATGTGAACAGAGACAATGGTGCTCCACTATTGTTTTTTACGTGTGAATGTGAACAGAAATAATAATGCTCCACTATTTTTTTTCTGGAGAATATCAACAGGCCATCATTGCTCTGTATGAAATGGGACTAGCTGCATCATTGCTCTGAACAATTCTCTCTTTCATAAAGAAAATTAGACAAAAGATATTGTTATGATATCTAATATAATTATTATATTATGATTTCTAAAAAATATTATAACCATGTTACTATTATTTAGATTTGATACATTTATGTCAAACGGCTACACAATGGTATGCACAAATGATCTTTAGTTACATGTGTCGCATTAAATTGTCTGTAGACAATAAGATTGTCTCTGGGTTATATGACTTGTCTGTTCAGATGTATGTATTATTTAGTAGAGGACAGATCCTGTCTCTGGGTTGTACATGCCCTAAGTGGACCGGCGATGGTGTTGATGAATTAAAGGGAATGGGACGGTATGATTGGACAAGTGTTCTAGAAATTGTAGACGTGATCCTTTGGCCAATAGCCTTCAATATGCAAAACTTTATGGTATCCTGTATGATGTGATGGTATCGGTTGTATTATTCGTGAGCTTCTGAGTGGTATTGCATTCCACAAATATTAGCATGGTCTAAAAAAAATGTCATATACTTGTGTAATCTCTGATGTAATGTTATATTATGCTAAAGGAAAAGGATACTTTACTTTGCCTCTGATGATGTGATTTTTACTTAAAAAGAGTCAAAACAACAGATCTCTTGTTCTTATTCTGTATTTGAGTAGAAAAGAAAACATATTACTGCGACCGCCGCGAGTACCTGTGCCGCTGCCACCGTTGTTGCCCGCCGAGGTCCCTTGCTCCTGGCTTCTCTGAGTGTTTCGTTGGGACTTACGGCTAGCAATCACATTTGCGAGACACTGACATCGATTCTGATTTCTGTGGACCCACGTCAGCAAGAGTCGCTCACTCACCTGAGCCCCCTGGTCTTTCCAGGGCCCTGTTTTGCTTGCCCCATCCACTCCAGTCGGTTCGCAGGTTGCAGTGTCACGGCCCAAAGTAGTATACACAAATTTTAGTGAAGTTCAAATGTTGCTCGGAGAATAAAGACTTGACTCATGGAAGTTTTTGCAAGATCATAATGCAAAGTGATGGTAAAGCCGGTGACAATCAAATTATTAATCACAAAAAGCGAAACATAGGTTGAACTGAGGATTTAATTCTTTTTCTAGCTCTGACTAACCCATTAGCCCAAAACTTGGGAGCTTTTTTACGGTACCTTATACTCGGGTAGGGAGCCGGAGTAGAAATCAAATCTGACCGGCCAACTTAACCGGGGCAGCATTGTTAATTATCTTAAGTTAAATAATGATCTTGGCATTAGTTTTAAGTTTTCACAAACTGCCTAATCTAATCCTGTGCAAATCTCGTCCAGCCGGCGGCGGGAGAATGCCCGATCCCAGTTAACTTCCATCACAACATGTGGGCGAAGACCCTTCCTAAATCATATATGTAGCGGCGAAGAGGAAGCAAGAAATTGATGGCCGTGAGACAAAAGGAAAGACGGAGGCTGCAATGTGGGCGCGTGGTTCGACGGATCCAGCCATCGAGCGGCGAGTCTTCGGACATGGCGGTCAAATGGAATCGACCTGGTGCGCGTGGGAGAAGGTAAATGCAGGGGAAGGCTTCGCGCGCTAGGAACGAAGAAGGTGTCGGTGGCAACAATTGACGACTCGCCGGCTAGAGTACAGGCGCCGGCGAAGTTAGACGTTGTGTCGCCGTACAAGGAGGTTCTGGATCGATGTGATTAGAAAAGGCAACAAGAAATTACCAATTTGCCAATGATTGAAATTTGTTCCGTTATCGCACCGGAGTATAACTGTTTCGTGCCTCGGAGTAGAAATCGATATGAGCCTTTTGATAAAAAAAAACGAAGGGACCATATTTATCTGAGGGCACCGTAAAAGAGCTCAAACTTGGAGAACATTTGCAAAACATAAAAACTCATGATGATAATGAACTTATGGTAAACCAGTAATCCTAAGTGAGCCCACTCAAAATTTTCGAAACCATTTCAAAAACCAAGTCAAAAGACCAATTCAAATCAAAGTTTAAAGTGAAAAAATGTCAAAATAGGGCATGAGCTGAGAACTCAACTTTTTTACATGAAGGTATACCCAAATAAACATACTAAAATAAATTATATGACAAATGAGAATTTCACTGATTGTATTAGAATTTTATCTTAAGATTTGAACCCTTTTAAATTCAAACCATGTTTAAAAACAGATCACCTTCTCATTTTTGTAATTCAAAATCTATCAAGAACTAGAACTGGAGATCTGAAGATGAAATATACAGAAACACTTGGGGTCCATGCTCAAAAGGTTTGGAGAGGTTTGGAGTAACAGAAGGCCACCAAATCATCAAATATCAGAAGCAAAGTTTGAAATTTCCCAATTTCAAAAAAAACTGAAATCAGTTCTTCACTTTATCTACCCTCCCCCGCCTGTCAGAGCTCGACGGCCACCTGGCCGCCAGCTAGCCGGACTGGAGCCGTGTTTCCTGCCTAGGGCAAGCCCCTGCGCCCCTATATAACCACCCTGTCCGAACCCTAGTGACCTCCTCCTCTATTTCTCTCCTCTGCGCCGCTGTCAGCCACCATTAGCACCACCCTGCCCGTGCTCGGCTGCTGCAAGCCGCACGAGCACGCATGAAGCTGCAGGATGTAGCGCAAGTCTTCCCTGGAGGCCCTCGAAGAGACCCTGCGTGCTCATTCGTGCTCCCGGCCGAGATCAATCGCCGTCTTCCCTGAAGTCGGCGACTCAACCCTGACTCGCCTCCCTGCTTCGCTTCAACTCCTCAGTGAGCCGCCTTCTGATTCCACGCGCAGAGACCCTCCTCACCCTCTCACGCACACTGCTGACCGGTTTCCTGCACAGGACCAGCCCTTAGCTCGCCGTATTTGATGATTTCCCCGCCACTATCAAAGGAGCTCCTCCCTGCATCGACCTCATAGTTCCAGCCTCTATCTCGCTCCTCCGACCGCATGCCGCTCTTCATGTCAACCTAGGTGAGCTCTGCGACCAAATCCCGATGCCCCTCGAGCCTTCCTCCCTGCGTGTGACGAGGCCAAAGCCTCCCCTGCTTTTGCCGCTGCCGCCAACCCATCTCCGGCCACCTCTGATGGTCGCCAGCCATTCAGGTAGGTGTGCACGGAGGAGCGGAACAAATTCCCTTTTGATCCTGTGCCCAACCTGTTAGATCAAATTGATCTATCACTTAGCAGGGTCACTAGTATAGGATAGATCACACCTAGAAATCTCAAACTGTTGCTTAATGGACTTACCAGTCATGATGATCTCTTCATAAAACCTGTTGTAGTGTAGATGAAACAGGTCTTTAGCCACCATAGAGGAAGTAGATAAAGTAGAGGATGAAGAACGCCTGTATGTCGCTGTAGAGGAGGGACACCGAGCTTCCACGCCTTCCAGCACCCTGAGAGATCGGTTAGGTCAGGGTAGAAAACACCCCTGATGACTTAACTCGTGAATAATCTCACGATTAGGGAAACCCAGGAGTCTCTCTTTAGTTATATAGTGTTGTAGACGTGGGGCCGGGCCCTTAAGTGGGCTGATTTTACCTCCTAATCAAAGGCAGCTAATAGGGATTAGAGTAGGATTAGTATTGGGCCTCATAGCCCAATTAGACCAGACCAAGGTCAATTCCAACATTCTCCCCCTTGACCGAAGGTCAATGGTTCATTCTTTATAGTGTTTACATTATTGATCACGTGCAGGTGGATACACATAGATCAACAGTCTCCCACTTAATCGAACAATCTTAATCTTAAATTTAAACTTTTGTTCGCCTTATGTTCACACTCAATACTATAGCAAAACATAGCCAATGCGTCATCGGCAGACATTACAGACATACCGAGACTTCATTAACCAAAGCCACTACAGTACTTTGATAGAACACTTATTAACTTATTTTGGGAGTTTGTTTATTCGGCCTCATCCAGAATCATATTTTAGGTTAATCATAAAATCCATACTAATTTCACGAAAATAGGATAAGAGATAAGACCCTAAATCAGTCATATAGCTAGCTATTTTCTTAAAATATTAACATGACTTGATCCTGGGACCCTTCTTTCATAACATAATAATATAGTTGTTAATGGGCTTGACACCATCAACTCTATTTCACTATTTGAAAGGGATACTGTAATCAAATACAGTAACATTGAATTTGATCAATGTAAACTTAATAATAATAATGATACCGGAATATATTTTATATGCCTGTCTGAAATAAAACATGCCATGCAGAATCAGCATTAATAATGCTAATCTTGTTTTAGAGCTTTCTACAGCATCGCTCACATTTGCAAGAGTGAAGGACATAAAACTTAATTGTGCATATTTATATCCACACACTCCCACAAAATCTGATCTGAATAATTCTTAATTAAGTAAGCATGTTATTAAGTGTATTGATCTTTGAAACACCTTCTCCAGTGGACCTCCCCTGGACTAAAACTAATAAAATTTGTCAAGCATTCCGACTTATCATGCTAAGTCAATTACTTATAGATCTTAGCATATTGCCTTCATTGAAGCTTTAGGAACGTCTTCCTATTTATCTTATTCTCAACTTTATACTTATAATATTATTTGTCATCTAACGCAAATAAAGCAGGCATAGTTATGTATGCACTCACATATTGTCACTTCAGAGCCTCGCATATATCTAGTACTCCGATGACAATCCCAATACTCACTTTGGTCTCATCTTTGTATACTACTTCTCAGAATCTAGGAAAGCATCACGAGATGTAATTTATGATATGATAAAGACTTTTCCCCTTTCTTGGAACACATACTTATTTCTATCAGCTTATAGAGAAAATATTCACCTTAGAGTATCAGGATAATAATCAATCCATCTTAACTTTACAAAATGAATCATGGTTGCCCATAAAACATACAAACTTATATTGAGTTATGAATTTAACATCTTATTTTTCTTTGTAATCACTCTTCAAAACTTGTAGACCCATTATAGCCTACTGTTTTGATTCCATCAGAAAATTGCTTTTAGATGAATTCTACTTATGTTCAAAATTCACAGACTCCATATGGTTATAATCTTAGAAATAACTGAGGGCCTTCTACTTTTGTGCCCAAAACATTTATCATTAATCATTACATATCTCTGTTGTAGTTATACAACTTAATGTAGATACTCAACAGAGTTAGGAAAAAATTGAAGAATACTTGTGGCACAACATATATGAGAAAATCATATATGTATATATCTTAAATCATCAATAGAGAAGACTTATCCTATATCTCATTAAGATTTTCTTCTCCTCATTTCCTTCCTTCTTTGCAAGCTTCCATTGAATTTTGAACAAACAGAATATTAAATGTGTCGGCCCATAAACTTATCCAAAATAATTTACAATGGTAGCTCTCTTATCTTGGCACAACATTTTACCACTGATCAACTTTCCTTGCTAACCTAGCCCACACCAGCGGTGGCTAGAAAATGAACTAGAGTAGCAAAGCTATGATTAAATGTTCACAAAACAGCGGTGGCTGGAGTCATGAACACAACCATATTTCAATCATCTCTGATTCTTATTGTACCAACCCACAACTGTGGTGGCCAGAAGTGAATAGCACAACAGAACCTGTGAAAATTATCCCGTACCCAGCGGTGGCCAGAATAAAGAATAAAATCATAATAACTTATTTAAGACAATTGGTATAGTATAATAAGATGCACATAAAAGCATAAATTTTAACCCTACGGTGGTCTGATTAAAATCACGCAATAAGCTTCAACTTGCATCACCGGTGGAGAAAACAAGCAAAACTTATCATAAAACTCATAATCAAAACAACGGTGGTCAGAATTAACTACAAGTGTATTCTAAATGAACTTCTCGTTGGTTCCATTCAAATAGAGGCATCTAAGTGTACTTAGTGGATAATCATGTCTAGCATGATAAAATTGCTCTTGAACTTACTCTTATTTAACAATGACAGGATTAGAAAATCAGCAAGAACCAGACCAATGCATCATCAGCAACACAACGACATATTGAGACAACATCGCTCATAGTATTGCTGAGAAAAACTTATCCTTAATATTATGCTTAAAAGACTTATACTTAATTTTGTCCATAAACTTATAGACAATGAATTATCACGGAGAGAATTATTACATTATTCAAAAGTTAATGAGATCAATTCTCAATTGACAAGAGCAATTCTTAATATATCATCTTAATTGGAGCATACTATTGATGAGACATTCCATTCTCCCCTTCGAATTTGTGGCCTAAACATGAGTGTGCCACATATTCGACAATGTCTCATCACTTAATTTATAATATCTTATGCTTATGTATTTAAAATAATCCTATTAAAATTATGAAATTTGCTTGTAGGAAAGCAAGAGAATAATAATAACTTAAACTTGATGATATAAGAGATAATTTTGCAACTAAGAGATAATGTACTCATAAAACACTGATATATTGAAATAAAAGTTTCACTAAGGTACATTGATTGACATCAAGCTAAATGTTGAATCCATGAAACAATTCTAAAAGAAGTTCCTAACAATATGAACTTCAACTTATTTCCATCGACTAATTCTAAGAATCACTCTCCTGATCTCATGGATCTTTTAAAGATTTGTTAATGTAGTGCTCCACGTATGAGTGACATCAAGCTAAATGTTGAATCCATGAAACAATTCTAAAAAAAGTTCCTAACAATATGAACTTCAACTTATTTCCATCAACTAATTCTAAGAATCACTCTCCTGATCTCATGGATCTTTTAAAGATTCGTTAGTGCAGTGCTCCACGTATGAGTCGGGAAGATCCATTCCAAAAGCCTTACGCTCATAAGTTATGTCCCACATACTGTTAATGTGCTTTGCTAATCCAGTTAGCTCATCATAACATGAGGTAGTAAATTTTTTTATGAGAAATTTTATAGAAACACTTATGTAACTTTCCTTTATTATGAAAAATAATTCCACAGCGGTCTTGTCATCATCATCATAAAATGCTCCCCTTATGACATCTGAGATTGAGCGCTTGATGATTCCTTTTGCAAACTCATTATCCTCCTCCCATTTATTAGCTTGAAATGATATTCAAACAGCATCTCCTTAAGTTCCTCAGTGCCAGAAGTTGGAGGAAATGGCTTGACCTCACGAAGCACATAATCAAGCTCCAGAAACTTGAGAATGTCTTGCACCTTAATTTTTCATTAAGGAAAATCAATGTCATTAAAGAGGTTAATGATCTTCATGTAAGATCATAAAACCAAATAATGATATTTAGTCTATATCATAATCTTATGAAATAATCATGAGTAAGAACCCAAATTATCTTAATGGTGCAAGTACTTATAGCGGCTAGCACACATAAGAAATGCAACTTATGCATTTGTCATTAATCTTAAGGCATAACTGATTGTGATAGAAAGATAAATGACCTTAAAATTGGAACTTAAGGATTCAACACTTAAAAAAAACTTATGCATTTAGTGCATAATGATGATGGCAAAATGAAATAGTGCTAAAATTATTAGAACTTAATAGATCAAAACTTAATATTCTCAGTGAATAAATTCAAAAATATAATTCAAATGTCATATTCTCAAAAAATGACTTAAGCATGGTGAGAAAATATCATCTATACTGGGCATTAACTTAAGGATGAAATAATTCCCATCCATGTTAAAATCACAGAGAAAGGCTTATTTTGATCATTAAATTTCAAACATAATTTGGGAGTAAACTCTTAAACTTAGAATTTTGGCAAATCACTTAAGGGCTAAATTAATCTTAAACATGTTTCTAAATTATCAAGCTTATTAAGATCCAATTCATTTAGAGAATTAAATTCTAATAAAACTTAATATATTGGATGAACATAAATTCTCAAAATGACAGCGGAAGCTTAAAATATAGCAAAATAAAATATTGCTGTGAAATTATTCCAACTAATAGTTGAAAAATTGTGCCAAAATAGACTTGGAAAATGAAATTACTGCAGCAAATTCTTAAAATTATTACTTATAAATTTGCAGCAAAAAAAAATTGTTCATGAATAATACTTAATCTTATTTCATAATTGCTTAATCTTAACTCAGGAATTGAATGGGGCAAATAATGAAATAATATTGAAATAATGCCGAAAAACAGCCCACTCTCGCGCGCGGCCCAGTAGAGCACGCGACTTAGCGCACGGCACAGCCCACGCGCGGCGGCCCACTTACGACGGCCTGGCAGTGCGGCCAAGCATGATGCAGTGCGGGCGAGGCCCAAACTTAGAGCGTGCAGGACGGCCCAGTTCAATCCGTGCGGTGGCATCTCGACCGTCAGCTGCGAGCGGTGGAACCAATGGCCAGGATGAGCCGATCTCGAGGTAAAAAAAACATGTTCGACCGAAACCCTAGGCCACTCACTCCCCTCACTCGCCGCTCTTCTCTGCTCTCTCACTTCCTTCTCTTTCTCCGGCCAAATCCCATCGGTGCCCCCTTTGCGCAGGCCACGCCGGCGGCAACCATGGCGGCGCCTCTTGCCGATGCGCACCTGCGACCAAGTCATGTGCGGCTCTGTCGAGCGGTGCCTCCATGGTGCCCCTGATGGCAGGTCCGATGCACGAGGAGCAGCGGCGGTAGTTCGGCGACGATGTCGACACCGACCACCTGATGCCATCTCGGTCACGCGTGAGCATCCGTGCGGCAGACTGAAGTCGACGGCGGTGGATTCGTCCCGGCGAGGTGCGCGTGCACGGTGCCGCACTTCTGCTGGCAACGCCAACGGCGCCGCCACTTTAGGCCAAGAGCGGGGTTGCTGGCACTTGACGAGTATGATGTCATCGAGCCGGAGCACCGCGGGCCCTTTTGATGGCGCCGCTTGCATCACATGCGCGTCCTCGGCCGGCGGCACGGCAGCCAACACCACATCCCGCAACGGTGTCGAGAGGGTGCGCGCCTTCTGATTGCGCGAGCTCGATGATGGTCGTCGCGAGGTAGCGCGCGCATGATGAAATGATGCCACACAGCTTCGTCGTCGACGGCCAGTGAGAGGTGGTGGTGGGGATCCACGCGCAGCGGTGCTGATGCCGTGGCGAATCGACCGCCGAGGTAAGTGCTTAGGGTTAGACTCAATCTTGATTAGCATTAGGGTTAGGGTTAAACTGAGAGTTAGGGTTGGGATTCTACGATCTGAAAAACATGTAACAATTGATTCGTCATATGAGCAGCTTAATTTGATCCAATCTGTGACATGGCCAGGACCCTAGAACCCTAGCTTACTTAGATCAAAACTTAAAACATGAAACTTAGCCGTCTGATCTAATGAAAATCGTACTATTTTAGTGCATCTAAATAAAATCTCAAACTGATCAAAATAGAAACATAGTTAAAACATGACTAGAGCACCAAAAAAGACACATTATAGTGCTAAATTATGAACTTTTACCCTAATCATGATGTAATCTAGCACTTAATCTGAACTTAGCTTAAACTAGGGGGATCAATCTGACTAGTTTAAGGCATCTGATACCAATTGTTTGATAAAATTGATCTATGACTTAGCAGGATCACCAGTACAGGATAGATCACACCTAGAAATCTCAAACTGTTGCTTAATTGACTTACCAGTCATGATGATCTCTTCCTAAAACCTGCTGTAGTGTAGATAAATCAGGTCTTTAGCCACCGTAGAGGAAGTAGATGAAGTAGAGGATGAAGAACGACTATATGTCGATGTAGAGGAGGGACACCGAGCTTCCACGCCTTCCAGCACCCGGAGAGATCGGTTAGGTCAGGGAAGAAAACACCTCTGACGGCTTAACTCGTGAATAATCTCATGATTAGGGAAACCTAGGGTTCTCCCTTTAGTTATATAGTGCTATAGACATGGGGTCGAGCCCTTAAGTGGGCTAGTTTTACCTCCCAATCAAAGGCAACTAATAGGAATTAGAGTAGGATTAGTATTAGGCCTGATAGCTCAATTAGACCAGACCAAGGTCAATTCCAACACAACCGAGCTATGAGTTGCCCTACGGCGAACTCCCCTTCGCGCACGCGTTTAATTGTGTGAGCAGATTTTTCTTTGGAAAATAAATCCAGAAAATGGCTCAATTTTATAAAATGAATTACTAAATAACTACGTGTCCAAAAAATATGAAATTACATTTGTTCGATTCCTAAAATTGAGATGTACCCAAATGACAAGGTCCCATTGCCTGAATCAATTTAGTAATTTATGGTGGATTAATTATTTGTTTTAGACAATTGGCTAATATTTGAAGATTTATGTCTTTTTAAATTGATTGGTTTGGCATGCATGGTTACCATGTTGCATGTAGTCCAAATATAATTTTATGTCACCGTGCTATGTTAAGAAATGTAAAGGTATCAATTTATACATGTTTTGGTGATTTAATTGCTATGGGATTTAATATGCTTGTTTTGATGTTCATTGCATAGCTAAATAATTACAATTCATCCATAGGTGATACCAGTTGCTAATGTCTTATTTCGATACCATCTACCAAGATTAAATAATCCCTAGTATATAAGCCTTCTGCAATTTTTTAGTTAAACTCATCCTACATCACAATTATTTTTCTTAGTCCTATGTTATATTAAAAATATTTATGTTGCTTCACAAACTTAGATTTAATAGTGTTTAAATTAAATTCAAATCAATTCAATTTTAGATCAAATCATGTACATTGTTGATAGTCGTTAACTTCCATTTTTGACCATCAATATTACTTAAAATAAAAGAGGATTCTACATTTCCACCATGCATGTTAGTTAAAAAAATTAAATATCCACTTGTGCTTGGAGAAATGCTCACATACAAGAGAAATACCAAAAGAGAGGAGGAATCACACCAAAATGGCGAAGAAACACAATGTCGACCAATCAGAGCTCGTCAACAGGGATTCTCACGGATCAAATGGCCCATCTACAGTATCAAACCGACATACAGAAGGCCTAAGTCGTGGAGGAGCAGAGGGGGGCCACCCACTAGTGTGCTAGAGCAAACGGGAGGCCACTGAGCCCCACCCCTATTCGGCCGAACAAGGAGTGGGTCCAGGGGGGCCCAGCTTCCTCAGTCGGTTCCCCACCGATCCCCCAAAGGCGGTTGTCCTCATTAGGGTGGGAGTTACCAACCTTAGAACCGCCTTTAGACAGCTATAAAAGGAAGGGTGTGGCTCACTCCTCTACATACATTTAGAAGCATTACTCTCTTGTCATTTGGAGTTACTCTCTAGTTTTAGTGCAGCTAGGCTGAGAATAGAGTCTTCTTCAGTTCTCAAGTCTTCCTTGGAGTTGTGGTATGGCTCTTGTATCTTTCTCCTTTTGTAAGACTAATATATTTAGTCTATCTATATAGTTGTGCTTGGGTCATGTGTTTCTTATTTGATTATGTGATCAATTCCTGTATATCGATAGTATGTTTGCATGTTAGTAGTATAGTCATGCTATATTAACGTGTTAGACATAAGCCCTTACTATAGTCTTTATTTATATCGTTATAGTGATGCACTAAAGTCTGACTTAGATCAGTAGAATTCATTATTTGTATAAATGTGATTACTCCTTTTCTGATCCATCGCTAAGGGATTAGGGGTATTGTTATAGAGATGTAAGTGTGGTGCTTAGATCAATAGAATGCATTATTTCTTGTGTATCCCTTGGATTGCTAGGGGTAGGCAGTAGGTGCTGACGGTCCTATCGGTCCATTGAAATCCCCCATGTTCGGCTATGCAATAGGCTCCTAGCCAGAATTGTACTGTGGATACAGGAGAAAACCAGATGCCTAGGGTATGATGATCTGATTGTCTTGCATTGTTATGTATCTATATAATATAATAGAATATAATATAGACTATGCAAGTATATAAAAGCAACATAGGAACTTTAGCTCTTTCTTTGTCCCTCTCCACTGGACTAGTCTTTATTAACTTAGAGTCTGCTATCTGTGTGTCCACTACCCCTGATGTTTTTAGGTCTTTTCTTAGATCCAATCTGCTATGTTCTTCATTACTGTAGCATTTTCATCTTCATAGCTACTGTAGCATCTTCACCTTTATACGAACTAGCAGTAAACTGAGCATAAGTCATGATCATCTAGTTTCCCCTCCTGATAATAGTTTTATTTTTTTTGCTTATGCTAGGAACACCAGAACTAGATCTGCATCCACTCTAGTGTTGATCAAAACCATTTTTATCTAGGCCCTTGTAATGATTTTGACCCCACGAAACTTATGAACTATGAAACCAACTGGATTCCTCTCAAATCCACCCTGGCCACCCCAAACCCTGGAAAACCATCTTTAGATCATGGCCATCATCAATCCTAGGCTGGAGAAATTGGTACCGTAGGGTTACCACTGCACGTGCTGCCACTCTTCTAGATGCCCAAATTGACATAGCTCTGCCACTCTCGCTGGTGGATATGGCCAAAAATGAACCGATACTGGCGGCAGCCTCTTATTTTTGGTTTGATGCTCTGAATGCCTTTCTATTCAACCAAGGTCCTATGGCACCCTCTCTTATGGATGTGATGATGCTAACTGGTCTGAATGTCGACTGGTACTATGATCCCTTTCTCATCCAAAGCAGCCATAAGCAGCGCAAGTTTGACACCAAAGGATCAAACAACTGGCCCAAATATATCACGACCCACCAAAAGACCGGATCAGCCTCGAACTAAGAACTATCCGCATTTTTAAACCATTGGCTTGAGCATTTCATTTTCTGTGGCTCATCTTGCATGCCTACCACTAACTTTCTGGGCATAGCATATATCTTGGCCGACAGCTGCGAATTCCCCATGGGCAGATTTCTCTAGGGTTCCGTATACCAGCTCATACACCGCACCGTCGTCATCCTGCAAACCAACCAAACAATTTCAGCAGGGTGCCCATGGTGGTTTATACAGCTGTGGCTCCATATCTACTATTCTCAGGCCATGGAGTTGGCTCCTTTCTTAGAAAACTCATTCCCATCAATAGATGTGACAGAAGGTGAAGAAATCCCAACGCGACATTGCACATCACTAGGCGAGGCTGCCATGGTAACTCCTAGATGCCAGATGTCCAAGAAAACTTCAACATTTACTTTGCCCTCTTTTACAACGACATCCAAGTAGAAAAACAAATATGGTTCCCTTATGAAGATTTGGAGTTTGAGAACCCTTCCATATTTCGCCCGGACAATCCTTTGCAAGACAGGGAATCAACTCTCAACTTTGAGGCTTGCATCAGACCTGGCATCTTGCCCATCGACTTTCACGGTGGACAACACAAAACTCATTCATACGAGTTTTACAACCCTGTAGCGATTTCCTGTTAACTTGGCTTCGGCCGGCTTCCAGCTGGTTCCTTTTTTATTGGCCAGCTCTAGGCTAGACAAGCACTCAAGAGCCCTCTTGAGTACAAAAGGATCTATGATATGGCCTTAGAAATCCCGATGGGTAACTCGGCCAATATTCAACTGCTTCCCTCTATCTCTGTCTTGTTCAAGTCCTGGGGGAAAGAGTGGAAAAAACATCTTTTCTGCAACCAACTGACCAACCATCTCATAGGCATCGAGGACACAGTAAGCTTCTTTCATTTGATATCAACTTGATTTTTACTCTCATCAATTTTCATAACCAATCTTCTCTTGACGCAGGACCCGGCCATAGCCCCCAACTGTGAGCAATAGCGGGAAGCTGATCATATATTGCCGAACGACCAACAATCCCAACATCGGTTGTGATGCTCCGACTCCTGCTCAGCTTCTCAGCGGCCGAGGCCTAACGAAAACAACTCGCAAGACTGTGAGGAAGCAGCCGACAAAAAGAAAAGAGGGCCCCATAGCCCAATCGACTCGAGAAGTCGAGCAACAGAAATGGGCTCGGATCGCATCTTCATCATCGACTCTGACTACTCCTAAGCCATCGATTCAGGTAACAACCTGTTATCCTCTTAACTTATTTGTGCACTTCTTAACTCTTTTTCCTGAATATCAGCCCGTCCCATCGACTCCAGCCATAATGCCAGAAGTGGCCCAAGAAGTCATTACTGGACTTGCCCACGCTGCACAGGTAACACATCTGATCTCACATTCTCCCCACTTTCAATTTTTCTAACTTTTATAATCTTCTTTTAGGGACTTTCATTCACTTCTGCTACTCTATCAACAATGGCTCCATCGGTTCTGGGCACTGCACCATTGATAGAGGATCTAACAAACCTACTCGAACCGATAGAACAACCCTCATCTTCAGTAGCTACGGTAAAAACACTCCATTACCTTAAGTTGTTCTTTCCTTGCATGTTGAAGCTTACCCTTTTGCCTCCCCTTAGGAAATATTACCGAGTTCTGGGAGTCGATCTAGTAGTACCACTTTGTCAGATTTTTCGGTGCACACTACCTCTATCGACTCTAAGAACGTCGATACTATCAATTCTAAGAAATCGGTCGAGGAACTCATCTCCTCTGCTGCGACCTCATCGACTTGGGCTATCATCCCTTAGGTGGACCCACAGGTACTATCTTTAATTTATTTCATCATCCTGCCTCACACCATCTAACACTTTATATCTTCAGGCGTCCTTGTCATCGGCTGTCAAGGCTTCCATTCCTATCAACACTTTGTCAGCCAATGCTTCAGAATTCGCTACTCCTCTAGAATCAGTGGTACAAGCAACTGCTTTTAAATTGACTTATCAACTTATTGTCACTCTTTCTGACACGCTTGCCTTCAGGCTCAAATTTCTCGGCGTACATCTTCGGTTTATCTGCCTTTAGAATTCAGAGCCACTCTTCTACAGATCCGTCGATGACTAGATGGGATCCTGAAAGTGCCTAGAGGCGGCGTGAATAGGCGATAATCCCTGAAATTGACTCAATAATAAAAGTTAAATGCTCAGTATCAGACTTGTCTGACGATTGTGTAAAGCCCACGTACTTGTCCGATGGCACGAGATAGAAAAGTAGATTGGCCAGCTAAAACTTAAGTCTGGTGCATGGCAAGCCAGGAGCAAGTAAATATAAGCTAAGGGAAGCTGTAGCAGCGAGGAATTAATCTAGCATGCAACCTACACAAGATAGCTTAAGAAATAGCGAGCAAACCCTAACTAGCAAGTTTAAGAACAAGAACAAGTAAATGAAGAACAAGTAACTAAAGCACAAGGGAGACATGAGATTTTACTCCAAAGATTAGCTCCACAAAGAAGCCTACGTCTCCGTTGAAGGACCCACAAAGGACCGGGTCTCTTTCAACCTTAACCTCGCCAAGTGACCACTAATATCAAACTTTGTTTTCCACTAGCAACTCCACAAAGGAGGGGTCAATACAAACTTCCCGAGGCATCACCACACAAGTTGGGAGCTCTACGGGCACCTCTAACTGTCTAGGGGATGAATCTCCAAGAGTAACAAACACAAGAGTCGTTGCTGGTAAGGATGAACCAAGTGCTCAAGAGGATGGAAGCTTCGTGGCGATGGAGCAATTCAAACTTCTCTCAATCCCTTCACAAATCAAGAGTGGAAGCAAGGAAGGAGAGTTGGGGAGAGCAAAGTGAGCTTGAGAGTGTTTTTGAGTGGAATGAGTGACCAACCGGCCAAAGGGTGAGATGAGGTTCTATTTATAGCCCATTGAGAAAAAGAGCCATTAGGAAGGGTATTTCTCAGATTTGTATCGGACAAGTCCGATGAAACAAAGTGGCACAGTAACTGGAGTCCAACAGACATGACCCATGCCTCGGACAAGTCTTGTCCAATGGACAAGTTTGATGGCAGAGGAATTGGAGTCCGATGGAGATGCCTGACAACTCGGACTTTCCTAGAGCCATCGAACAAGTCCGATGACCGTCGGACTAGGCAGCGCTCCGACACGTCGGACAAGTCCGATGATTTTGTGCTAGGAAAGTGATTTTTGGCCAAGGAAGTGGGAATTTTGCACTTGATTCATTTTTACTTGATACTCTTGTATCCCTCTTGATAGTGTGGCTTCCCTACACTTAAGAAAAATAAAGAGATCTTCATGAACTTCATTCTTGAGTAGATTTTAATTTCATCTTTGGAAGCACTTTGCCATCTTCTTTTCTCCTTTTTGTTTCTATGAATTTTATTCACCAAATTTTGGACCATTATCTACATACATGCTCAATAAAATATTAGTCCATTCTTAATTATACTGACGCCAATCACCAAAATAAATTTAGGGGCCTAGATGCACTTTCAGATCCCCATCGAACAACTGGTGTTGGACGCTACTTCCATTAGGTAGCGCTATCTGGAAATCAAAGACATGCTGCTGCTTGGTCTTGTCTCGGTGCTGCATCCCATAGCCTACATCGAATTCCACCAAATTCAAGTGCTTGAAGCTCAAACTCGCATTGAAGAACGACCGACACAGAGAAGGCAAGCAGAAGCGGCCGATAAAAAGGCAGTCCAAGAGCAGAGTAAGTATATTTCCTTGGTTTCCAAGTCGGCTGATCTCTAGTGCCTTGCCCTTACGGGCATGAAGATC
The DNA here is from genome assembly GCA_030378355.1 of Eleusine indica. Classification (NCBI taxonomy): domain Eukaryota; kingdom Viridiplantae; phylum Streptophyta; class Magnoliopsida; order Poales; family Poaceae; genus Eleusine; species Eleusine indica. The sequence goes on along the minus strand of CM059498.1, from coordinate 37,177,083 downwards.
ATAGGCCACAAGGTCCTCGTCTTCATCCCCAAACCGAATGAGCTGACCACTAGAAGTTGCCCCGGTGTCAAACTGAGGTGGTGGAGGATAGTAACCAAAGTAGTTCATCTCCTCCGGAGTGAAGGTGGCAGTCGGATCCGTATAAGCAGGAGGGTATGAGTCTTCCGCCAGAGATGACGGAGGAGGAGGGGCTTCACAATGCAGCTTATCCTTGATGATCTTCTGATTCCTCTCAATAACATCCATCCTCTGATTAATGTTGCGACACATGCCAAGAAGAGATTTGAACATCTTTATAATCCCGCTTCTCTTCCCACGAGGTGGCGGAGGGACGCGTGATGATCTGGTGGCCCTAGTAGGAGCCCTAGGAGGCTGAGGAGAGGGAGGTTGAGCTGCACCAAAATACTGATCGGAAGTGGTGTCAGGAGTCCTATTTGAGGCTTGAAACTCTGGTGCTGCATATCCTTGTGAAAGATCTGACCCGAGACTTTCTCAATCATGCACATGATGTATGGAGCATATGCACAGGCATGCTTTGGAGAGACTGAGATGTCCCACATCTCCTGATAGATATAAGCAAAGACATCAAAATTTTTCTTCCCATGAAACCAGTGAAGGACATCTCTCTAATAGATAGGAATACGGTTAGAGTTACCTCCACGGGGTGCTAGAGTTCTCCGCATGATCCAAAAAAGAACTGAGAAGAAGGGCTGAAGCCCATTTGATAGAGGCGGATCACAATTATCTGGTTAGTGTACATGTACCTCATAGCCTCAAGATCCATATGGTTTGATGTGAACAAGGGTTCCCGATCTTCCGAAAGGTTCTTGGTAAGTTGATTTGGTCGGAGGCGACACACAAATCGATCCGGCTTCAGAACAGCACGTTCTAAACCCCGCAATCGCAGCACGACGTCTCCTCTGGTTATCAACCGTCCAAAAGACAATTGACCTCGCCGAGAAGGCTGATCCCTGCCTGCGAATCAAGAACACAAGCAAGAACAACGAAGATTGCAACACAATTGCAGATGTATGATTAAACTCTCGAAGTTGGGGTCTCACAAACCGATGAACGGTGAAACTGTTTATGAACAGAATTGATCTAAGCAAAACCCGAACCCTAATGGTGCGGCGGCGGCTGTATATAAAGACCCTAGGGTCATGCAAGACCCTCTGGACGTGCCCCTAATTGGGCTCAACTAGATACAAAGCCCAAAGGCCAAAAATAGGCGACGCAGCACCGACACAGATTCTGGACTCTGTCTTGTTTTGACGATTCCCGATGACTCCGGATGAATTTTGACATGAGGCCGGCAGCATTGGAAAGGTCTTCTCCTTATCTTTCCGTGCATATGTAGAACGTCCAAATCCGAGTCCGTATGCGTCCTCGGCGACTGTTTTAGTACAGACTGGTCCTGGGCCCCGAAACAGACTCGAAGTCGGTTTTTATTGGGCCTCCACTTTGGCTTCCAAGCCCTTGCTGGTCCTCCATGTTCCCAGCTCCTTCTCCCATCATCTCCTGGTCTTCTCCATGGTTTCTAATCATAAAATAATCATTAGGTAGCAAACCATTCTCAAAAGTAACATATAGCGAAGAACGTAGGAACGAGCTCACCTCTAAATTTAGTCGTCGTGCACGAGCTCTAGTCATTGGACCTTGCAAGTCCAGATTTGGAGGAGTGTTGTGTGTATCCATAGGAGTGATGTCTTCATCATGGTTACTCTTGTGCACCTTCTTCTTTTGCTTGAGAGAATGTTTGAGCCCAATCATGGAGGCAAACCTAGATAGGGTGCAAGAGTACTTAGTTCGATTTGTCATCCACGTCATAGACTTTGCATTATCATCAAAATACATACTGGAGTAGAACTATGCAATGATCTCCTTGTTCCATGAGTAGTTGAAGGTTAGGACCGTTTTGATCCCATGATGCTCACAAGCAGCCATGACTTGACTCAGAAGTGGGTGCTTCCTATCCTTCATGTATTTCCAATCAAACTACTTCATCACAACAACCGGATTCTTCATGCGAAGATAGGTGGAGCGGTACCAGTCGGCATGGAAATAAGCCCAAAACCGAAAGTCAGCTTCTTCCTTGTCATAAGAGTAGTAGTTGATCAATCGAGCTTCACAACAAGTCTTAATGGAGGCATGTAAATAGTTCACAATGTCTCGTTCGGAATTCTCCACCTCAGCTAGAGGATGCATGACCCAAATGAGATCATCTAGTTCTTCTGGTTCCTCTCTTTTAGCCACCCTCAAAGTAGTGTTCCGGATGCGACGTGCGGTGGACTTTCTTCGCTTGGTAGCTTTCCCTTGACCTTGGTCCTCTTCTCCCTCAAGGGTGAGGATTCCGATTCATCCATGCTGAAGAGGAGAGCGAGCAATTGATTAAGCATAGTCATGAGTATGTCAATGAGGGTGGTGGACATATGCATGAGAAGAACTTTCAAAAAATCTATATTTCGTCGGACATGTCCGATAGTCACGAGGAAAGCCTGATGCATCAAGCTTGTCCGATAACCATTAGACTTGTCCGATGACACACAGTTTTTTGTGACAACTCTTCTCATCCATGGATCCACAAATGAATCCAACTAAAAACTCATCTATGTCAACTGCACCTAGTCAAGAACTATCTCCAAGGTCCAAATATGCAAGGGAGAAAGATTAAGTATTGACCTATAACTCTAACCCTAGTGGATAGAGAGGGGATTAGGATCAAAACCTTGCAAATTGATGGGGGATCGGACTTCTCCGATGGAGGAGGACCTCTTGACCTTCAATCCCACGCAAAAGGATGGTTGGAAGGTGAAATCCTATTGGAATCGCCAAAGGGAGAGTTTCTTGAGGAGAGAGAAAGTTGAGGAGGTAAATGAGGGAGAGTTAACTGAAGAGGTAAGTTGGGCTGGGTTAAAGGGTCGAAATCTAGAGGTGTCAGACTTGTCCGATATGGGTCGAACATGTCCGATGCCGTCGGACATGTCCGATGCTGTCGGACTTATCCGACGCCAGAAGAATCATAAGGAATGAGGTCAGCCAAGAAAGGATAGAGTTTTTCAAAATAATTTTGATGGACAGGGGAAGGTCTTGACATCATATGTTCAGCCAACAATCAACATTCCATAACGATGACCATACTTTAACAAGATTCGATCTAGAGATCAAAAACCAACATCAATAGCACAAATAATAGGTTTTTAGCATAAACCAATGTTTTTCACAAGAATAAAGCAATCACCATTCAGATGTGCACATTCTCTACATCAAAATTCTAGAGTCAAGAATATTTAGTTCACTCCTAAGATAGCAAAATCTCTTCTCATCTAGTGGCTTGGTGAATATTTTGGCTAGTTGATCTTCGGTTCGCACATGACTCACTTCTATATCCCCCTTGATAGAATGATCTCGCAAAAAGTGATGGCGGATATCTATATGCTTTGTGTGCGAATGCTCAACAGGGGTTATAAGCAAGCTTTATGGCACTCTCATTGTCACATAGGAGTGGAACCCGGTTCAACTTCTAACCGTAGTCCCTTAGAGTTTGTCTCGTCCAAAGTAGTTGTGCACAACAACTACTGGCTGCAACATACTCCACTTCAGCTGTGGAAAGTGCAATGGAACTTTGTTTCGTGGATGACCAAGACAGTAGGGACCTACCCAACAATTGGCATGTCCCAGAGGTGCTCTTTCTATCCACCTCATCCCCGGCATAATCCACATCGGAGTAGCCTAATAGGTTGAACTTTGAACCCTTGAGGTACCAAAGCCCTAGGTTGTGTGTGTCAACCAAATATCTTAAAATTCTCTTAACGGCCACCATGTGATACTCCATAGGAGCGGCTTGAAAACGTGCACACATACACACACTAAGCATGATATCGGGCCTAGATGCACAAAGATAAAGCAAAGATCCTATCATGGAGCGATATACCTTTTGATCAACGGGCTTGTCCTTTTTGTTGAGGTCGAGGTGGACATTTGTTGGCATGGGAGTTTTAATGGGCTTTGCCTTGTCCATGTCAAACTTCTTCAATAAATCTTATGTGTACTTTTCTTGACATATGAAGGTGCCCTCCTTGAGTTGCTTCACTTGGAAGCCTAGAAAAATGTTAATACTCCCATCATGGACATTTGGAACCTCTTGGTCATTATCTTGCTAAATTCATCATAAAATCCTTGGTTAGTAGAACCAAATATTATGTCATCGACATATATTTGGCACACAAAAATATCATTGCCAAAGCACTTAGTGAAGAGGGTTGCATCGTCCTTGCCAATGACAAAATCCTTTTTAACAAGAAAATCCCTAAGGCGTTAATACCATGCTCTTGGAGCTTGCTTAAGCCTATAGAGCGCCTTATGGAGTTTAAAGACATGGTTAGGATACTTAGGGTCTTCAAATCCCGATGGTTGCTCCACATACACCTCTTCCCTTATTGGCCCATTGAGGAATGCACTTTTCACGTAAATTTGGTACAACTTAAGATCATGGTGAGTAGCAAAGGCAAGTAATATTCTAACTGATTCAAGTCTTGCTACGAGGGCATAGGTTTCATCAAAATCCAAACCTTCTACTTGTGAAATCCCCTTTGCCATGAGCCTTGCCTTGTTTCTTGTCACAAAACACCATCTTCATTTTGTTTATTGCGGAACACCCATTTGTTCAATTCTTCTTGCATAGCCATCACCCAATCCAAATCCCTAAGTGCTTGTTCTACCCTAAATGGCTCCATAAAAGAGACAAAAAAGTAATGTTCACAAAAATTACTAACTCGAGATCTAGTGATTACCCCCTTATCAATATCTCCAAGAATTTGCTCGACGGGGTGATCACGCTATACATTTTGATGCACTCTTGGGTGTGGTGGATGTGAGCTTTCTTGACCACCATCTTTATCAATCTCTTGATCATGTCCCTGAGGATCATCACTTGAGGCTTTTTCATGATTGTCAACATTTTAATTTTAACCATTTGCATGATCAATTTCTACATTTTCATGATGTTGGTCTCGTCTTGAGAGAGAAGGTTGGTTTCCAAAACTTGGTGTTTCTTGTGGTCTCACATCACCTATAGTCATCCTTTTTATTGCATTTATAGGAGCTTCATCATCTACATCATCATTAGCAACTTCTCCCCTTGAGAGCCATTACATTCATCAAATGTCATGTCACGTAAAATTTCAACACAACTGGTGGTTTTGTTGAACACACGATAGCCATGAACATTCGTCCCATAACCAAGCAAGAAACCTTCATCAACATTTGGAGCAAACTTTGAAGTCCTGGGTTTCTTGTTAAGCATAAAGCATTTGCTCCCCAAAACATGAAAGTAGGAAATATTAGGCTTGTTACCAGTTAGTAGTTCATATGGTGTTTTCTTCAATAGTCGGTGGAGATACAACCAGTTGGAGGCATGGCATGCGGTGTTGGCGGCTTTGGCCCAAAAACGGTCGAACGTCTTATATTCGTCAAGCATTGTCCTTGCCATCTCAATGAGTGTACGGTTCTTTCTTTTTACCACCCCATTTTGTTGAGGTAAGTGGGGTGCCGAAAATTCATGCTTGATTCTTTCTTCATCAAGATACTCCTCAACTTGGGTATTCTTGAATTTGGTGCCATTGTCACTTCTTATTTTCTTGATCTTGACTTCGTATTCATTTTGTGATCTTTTCATAAAAGTCTTGAGCACATCTTTCACTTCACCTTTATCATGCAAAAAGAATACCCACGTGAAGTGAGAAAAATCATCAACAATTACAAGACCATATTTATTACCACCAATGCTTATATAGGAGACGGGGCCAAAGAGGTCCATGTGCAACATCTCTAATGGCCTTGTGGTGGTCATCACATTCTTGCCATGATGTGATGCTCCAACTTGTTTTCCTGCTTGACATGCACTACAAATTTTGTCTTTCTCAAAGCAAACATCGGTTAGTCCTATGATGTGGCCACCCTTTTGAGGTTTGTGAAGATTTCTCATAGCAACATGGGCAAGCCTTCTATGCCACAACCAACCCATGTTGGACTTTGCTACTAAGCATGTACCAAGTCTAGCTTCATCCATGGAGAAATCCACAACATAAATCTTTCCTGTATGCACACCCTTAAAAGCAACCGAGCCATCACTCCTCTTATAGACGGTCACACCATATTCGTTGAACAAACAATCAAAGCCTATTTTGCAAAATTACGAAATGGATAATAAATTAAAGTCAACGTGATCAACAAGCATAACCTTAGAAATAGAAAACGAAGGAGTGAGAGGGACTTTACCATAACCTAGTACTTATCCCGTTCCATTGTCACCAAATGTGATGTATTCATTTTTGTTGTGACTTGGCTCAAATGACTTAAACATCTTTTTGTCTCCGGTCATATGATTGGTGCATCCACTATCAATCACCCAACTTGAACCTCCGGAGACATAGTCCTACAAAATAAATTAAGCTTTGTTTTTAGGTATCCAAATTTGCTTGGGTCCTTTCATATTAGTTACAAGCACTTTGGACACCCACACACAAGCCTTTGGCCTCTTGTTGCATGACCCAACATATTTAGCAAACACATGACCATGCATGTTTCTCATGAGCACATATGAAGCATCAAAATTATGAAAGAGTGCACAAGTAGCATTAGGCATATTAGCATGAGAGTCATTAACAAAAGAAGATTGGATAGTGTTCATGTTCTTGGATTGCTTCTTTTGGTAAGATTCTTCCTTTGTGGACTTATGAAATTCCTTCCCATTCTTGTTCTCCCTAGCATTGTGCTTAGCACCCTCAACATATCCAATGTCATCCATGACATTAGGGTGCCTTTTGTATGAGTATGCACCTCTTGCATACTTTGCCTTCTCATCATAAACGACATGTTTCTCATGTTGTATTTTGCTTTCAAGAGCTTTTACTTGCTTGTTCAAATCATCAATCAAGTTGACAATAGTAGAACAAGAATCAACATCAATATTGTAGCACCTATCACATCCTTTGCTAGTGGAAGCACATGAGGAATTGTTTATGGAGGATGTGAAGGTTGAAAGCATTTCAAATTTAACTTCTAGAGACTTATGAGTCTTTTCCAAGACCTCATACTTCTCGAGGAGAGCTTCTTTTGAGCTCTTAAGACTTTCACAAGAGCTTTCAATTTTAGTGAGAGACTTAGTTAAATCATCATTTTTCTTTCTCTCATCTTCTAGGAGCTTCTCTAATTCAAGATTTCTTTTCTTTTCAAGAATAAGCAAGTCTTCTTTTTTTTCAAGAAGCTCCTCTTGCCTATCATTTTCTTTCTTTTGTTTTTTCAAGCAATTCCATAAATTCAAGCATTTTAGGAAGTGAGGCATTAGCAACATCATCATCATCGTCACTACTACTAGCATAAGGGGAACGCTTATGTTTAGATTTTGATACCTTGGAACCTCTTGCCATGAAGCACTTGTGAGTGTTGTCATCATCATCATCACTCAAGCTTCCAAATAAAGAAGTGTTGGTGGGAGTGACGCAATTGGCAATTGTAGCAATGCCTCCCTCATCTGAGTCGGATTCAAAGGAGGAAGATGGTGAAGAGGATGAGTTATCAGAATTCCACCCTTGCCCAATGTGAGCTTCACCTCTTCTATGCTTCTTGTACTTCTTGTCTTTCTTGTGGTACTTGTCTTTCTTTCTTTCATCCTTGTTCTTTTTCTTTGGACATTCCGCAATGAAATGTCCTTCATCAACACATTTATAGCAAGTTCTTTTTGACCTTCTTTCTTTGCCCTTGTCATAGCTCTTCTTCTTGTAGCCATCTTTCTTAAGAAATGACTTGAATCTTCTCACTAGTAGACCCATTTCATCATCACTATCTTCCTCACTTGAGTCAACTACTTTCTTCTTTTTCTTCTTATCTTTCTTTTCACTTGTCTCTTGAGTGGCTTTGAGAGCTATTTCTTTCTTCTCTTCTTATTCTTGTCCCAACAAGGTGTTCACTCTCTTTGCTTCATCATCTCTCTCTTTGTAAGTGAGTAATCTTCGAAGCACTTCATTCGTGCTAAAGTTCTTGAAATTTTCCTTTTCTTTCATGAAGTTACAAGTGATTCCATGGTTGCAAAGCAAGAAGCAACCTCTTGTTGACTTTTACAGGGTCAAGCTTGATCCCTAGAGCTCTTCTCTTGTTCACAAATTCCCTCGGTGCTGGCACCGGATGATGTTTCCGATATATTCTCCTTTGGTTTTGTCATCTTTATCTTCAAGCGGTTAAGCCTTTAAGAAGATCCTGCTCTGATACCAATTGAAAGTGCCTAGAGGGGGGGGGGGGGTGAATAGGGGATAATTCCTAAAATTGACTCAATAAAAAAAGTTAAAGGTGCAGTGTCAGACTTGTCCGACGATTGTGAGTAAAGCCCACGTACTTGTCTGATGGCACGAGATAGAAAAGTAGATCGGCCAGTTAAAACTTAAGTCTGGTGCAAGGCAAGCTAGGAACAAGTAAATAAAAGCTAAGGGAAGCTATAGAAGCGAGGAATTAATCTAGCATGCAACCTACATAAGATAGCTTAAGAAATAGCGAGCAAACCCTAACTAGCAAGTTTGTGAACAACAACAAGTAATTAAAGCACAAGAGAGACACGAGATTTTACTCCGAAGTTCAGCTCCACAAAGAAGCCTATGACTCCGTTGAGGGATCCACAAAGGACTAGGTCCCTTTCAACCCTTAACCTCTCCAAGTGACCACTAAGATCAAACTTGGTTTTCCACTAGAAACTCCACAAAGAAGGGGTCAATACAAACTTTCCGAGGCATCACCACACAAGTTGGGAGCTCTATGGACACCTCTAACCATCTAGGGGATGAATCCCCAAGAGTAAATAACACAAGAGTCGTCGGTGGTGATGATGAACCAAGTGCTCAAGAGGATGGAAGCTTGGTGATGATGGAGCACTTATTTCTTCTCTCAATCCCTTCACAAATCAAGAGTGGAAGCAAGGGAGGAGAGTTGGGGAGAGCAAAGTGAGCTTGAGAGTGTTTTTGAGTGGAATGAGTGACCACCGGCCAAAGAACGAGATGGGGTTCTATTTATAGGCCATTGAGAAAAAGAGTCGTTAGGAAGGGTTTTTCTCAGATCTGTATCGGACAAGTCCGATGGTCATCAGACAAGTCCGATGAAACGAAGTGGCACAGTTATTGGAGTTCGACAGACGTGCTCGATGCAGAGGAATTGGAGTGCAATGGAGATGTCCGACACGTCGAACTTTCCTGGAGCAGTCGGACAAGTCCGATGACTGTCGGATAAGTCCGACGGCCCGAAGTGGCAGCGCTACTGGAGTTCGATGGACTTGTCCAACACGTCGAACAAGTTCAATGATTTTGTGCTGGGATAGTGATTTTTGGCCAAGGAAGTGGGAATTTTGCACTTGATTTATTTTTACTTGATACTCTTGTATCCTTCTTGATAGTACGACTTCCCTACACTCAAGAAAATACAGATATCTTCATGAACTTCATTCTTGAGTAGATTTGAATTTCATCTTTGGAAGCACTTTGCCATCTTGTTTTCTCCTTTTTGTTTCTATGCATTTTATTCACAAATTTTGGACCGTTATCTACACACATGCTCAATAAAATATTATTCCATTCTTAATTTTATTGATGTCAATCATCAAAATAAAATTAGGGGCCTAGATGCACTTTCAGATCCCCATCGAACAACTGGTGCTGGACGCTACTCCCACTAGGCAGCGCTATCTAGAAATCAAAGACATGCTGCCGCTTTGTCTTGTCTCGGTGCTGCATCCCGTAGCCTACATCGAATTCCACAAACTTCAAGTGCTTGAAGCTCAAACTCGCATCGAATAGCGGTTGGCACAGAGAAGCCAAGTAGAAGCGGCTGATAAAAAGGCAACCGAAGAGCAGAGTAAGTATATTTCTTTGGTTTCCAAGTCGGTTGATCTCGAGATAAAGCTAGAGGGCTTGTGGAAGGAGCACGAGGAAATCCAAACTGCATTGGAATCAAAAACAAAGAAATAGACGATGTAGAAGCAGCCCTTGCCAGAGTACCTGAGGAAATTGTAGCGCAAGAGACAGTTATCACATCGGCCTACGAGCAAGCCATCAATCTATGGAACACAGCCTCTAGCACTCCCGGGTGGATAGAGGAAGATGCGCTTATCATCACAGAAGTCGATCGACTCCGCTTTCACGCCATTGATATGATCGACTTCTACTACCACCAAGAGTAGATGTAAATAGCTTGACTTGTAAAGGATGTGAAACACAATGTCTTGTTTTGTAATATTTTTTGAACTAAGGGCGATATCCATGATATCGGCCATCTAAAGACGATGATAACTCATTGGCTATGAAATGTCTCTTTTTCTTTCCATTTCTTTTTTATGCTAAGGACGATACTGTTTATATCGGTTGTGATCAAACACTCAATGTTACGAATCAACCCAAATGCTTGGATGATATTTCTGGAAATACTTGCCATTAATCGCCCTCCCAAATTCTTCTTCATCCAATTCTTGTAGAAAATATGCATTGCCTGGTGCACATCGTCTCACTTTGAACGGCCGTTCCCATGTTGGCGACCATTTTCCAAATTGATTATCTCTGGAGCCGATGGGCATAATTAACTTTCAGACAAGATCTCCTTCTGAAAAACTTTTGGGCACCACCTTTTTATTGTAAAACCTGGACGCTCAAGCTTTATTTTCCTAAGTTATTTCTAAGGCCCTCATCCGATGTTGCAGAACATCTTCTAGCTCATCAAACATAACATGCCTGTAATCATCTGCCGACAACTGATCTTGCATCTCTGTTCTTGTGGACCCCAGATTCGTTTCCCATGGTAAAACTGCTTCATGCCCATAAACTAATTGATAGGGTGGCACCTTTATGGACCCATGACAAGCCATCTTGTATGCCCATAACGATTCAGCCAACATCGTATGCCACCTCTTTGGCTGTTCATTTGTCTTTCTTTTAATCAACATGATCAAACTCTTGTTGGACACTTCGGCTTGACCACTGGCTAGGGCATAATAAGACGACGAATTTAACAACTTAATACCCATACTATCGGCAAAGGTTTTGAAACTCTTCTGAAGTAAAGATAGAACCTTGATCAGTTGTAATAGTCTGCGACGCACCAAACATGTATATAATATGTTCCTTCACAAAATTGATCACATCACTAGTCGTAACATTCTTCATAGGCACCGCTTCAACCCACTTTGTAAAGTAATCTATAGCCGCTAGAATATATTTATGACCCTTGCTTGATGCTGGATAAATTTGGCCAATCATATCCATACCCCATCCTCTAAACGGCCACGACTTAATGATTGGATTCATAGCTGATGTCAGTGCTCTCTGTATTGCTCTAAACTTCTGACAATCTTGACATCCCTTGTAATACTTGAAACAATCTTCCAGCATAGTAGGCCAATAATACCCAGTTCTCTTTAACAACCACCTCATCTTATGGGCCAATTGATGTGTAGCACTAATGCCTTCATGGACTTCGCACATAACAACTTTGGCTTCTTCTTGATTTAAACATCTTGACAATACAACATCAACCGTCCGATAATAGAGCTTATCTAATAAAACATACCTCAACGCCATGTATTGTAACACCCAAAATATTAATATTAGAGTGTTAATAAAATTTCACTAAATTTTAGAACTGTTTGTAATAGTTTAAGAATTAACTTCATTTAATTAGGTTGTTATCATTTTTTAGGAATATATATATATATATATATATATTCTAAATCAAATAAATTTATTTAGGTTCTATTTGTATTGTTGCATTCATGCTGAGTAGTTTGCATTAGGGTTTTATTGTGTGAAAAATGTGTTTGAAAAATGGAGTAGAATTTCGAATTAGTATTAGCAATAGCAAAATTAGAAATCAGAAATTAGAAAAGAAAAAGGGAATGGAAAGAAACCCTCACGTGGCCCCTTGGTCAAATTTTTTCACCCAGATGGCCCATGTCTCTTTTCTCCGTGTCTATTCTGGTTTGGCCTGACTTGGCCCACCAGCCTACCGTGCAGCACAGCCAGCCCAGCGTATGCAACGCACCAAGCTGGAAAGCTTCGTCTCCTTCACGACGCAGCTAACGAACGCCGCCGCCTGCAACTGCAGCTGCTGCCGTTGCTTCGCGTCCCTGCCCCTTCGCCTCTGGAAACTGCCTCACCGAGCCAATAAACGGGACGCCCTGGTTGCCCTCCCCCACTCCCAAGCCGCAGCAGCCACAATCGCGAACTTAGGAGCTATAGCGCTCATTAATGGCCACGACGGCCATTGATGAACAACAGAGCTCATGCCCGCTCAAATTCCTCCACCTTTTCCCCTATAAAAGAAGCCCCAAGACGTTGCCCTCCCATACAGCTTGCCTCTCATGGGTACAGCTTCTCTCAATCCCCAGCAGAATCGTCGCCGCCGAGCCTTTCTTCCCAGTCCGGTGAGCCGCGCCTCCATGCGTCGTTTCTCGGTTCTAGCCACCTTCAAGATCCCCTAGCCCTCCCTTTAACTGCGCAGGAGCTCCAGGAGCACGCCCAGCCCCTCCACGGCGATCTGCGACCCCGGGAGCCCTCCCTCCTCGTTGAGCTTTGTCGACCCCGACACCGCCCGTCGCGCCTAGCAACGCATCACGTTATTGGCTTCGACGTTCATCATCAGGTCGTGTTTCCGGTGTCCCTCTCCAACATATCTAAAACGCACGGCCAGAGGATCCACGGTGCGACCAGGAACGTGTCCGCCATGGGCGCTGACTCCTGTCAGTTCACAGACTGCGCGGCACATGGTAAATTCGAAATTTCCTGTGATCACTACGGAGCGTTCTAAACTGCAAACCTTGATTCATATCGTGTTCCAGGAAGTACTCGTCGTGTTCCCAGGAACCCTCCCCAAGATCTTGCCCGATGCCTCCAGGAACGCGCTCGGCCCGCCAACTGCCTCGTCGCGACCATGCCATCTTTCAACCTTGCGATCTTCCAATCAGGTGAGCAAAGATCTAAACCAGTTTGATACTACCGTGTTCCACAACTCGTGTGACATATAGATTCAAGTTTTAGATCAGGTTATGTATTAGATCCTCGGGAACGCGCAGGCCAAGCAAATGTGTTGTTCTGTCCATACCAGCAGCCGAGCCCAGCTCTACGCGTCACAGCCACTGACAGGCGGCCCCCGCTAGTCTTCTTTCTCCTCTTGCTATTTCCAGCTTGCCACCGAAAACTACCGCTGCCCTCTCGGATCCCCGCGGTCTCTCGCCATTTCGTCGACCCAAAGGCACCATTGCGACACCCGGCATCGCCTCTCCCACTCCTGGACATCAATGGCCATCAATTACGCACTGAGGCGCACTAATGCGCATCAAGGTCGCCACCCGCCATTGATGACCAACGAGTTTGAGCTGCTCTGTTTCTTCTTTCTTTCCCTCTATAAAACCGAACCCGCGGAGTCGCCTTAACCCATTGATGCCACCCTTTTTGCGCACCTTGTCCTCAATCCGAAGAGCCCAGTCACCGCTGAGCTTCCACCAACCGCCACCCAACTTACTAAACACTTTCTTAGCCATGGATTTCTTGATTTATGGCCAAGACTAGAACCCAGTGAAAGGTTATGAACCCGGTCCACCGTGGACCATAGATCGCAACCTGGCCTCGATCCATTGGCCCCGTCAACCCAGTATTTAGGTTTTATTCTAATTCGTGTAAATTCCGGTAAATGCCTTATTTGCGCATAGATCGTTAATTCTATAGAAAATATAGTTTAGGTCCTTTGTTTTTACATAAAAGCCCCTATATTTTTTACACTTTTTTTTTGATACTTTACTAAAGTTACATTTAACTCCCTAGCCTTTACTTTTAAGTAAAATATATGTTTTCTAAAATAAAATCTATTTCTTTTATGCTTAGATTGGAAAACAATTTGTAGCACCTCTGCTTAATAAAACTAATTGTTATTTGTTCTATGATTTATAAAATCTAATTAAGTTAATAATTTTTCGGTAGGTAATTTTGCTAATAGACCCTTAGTCTTTAAACCTTTATAACTTTTAGCTCGTAAATCCGATTTAGGTGATTTTTGCGCTCATGAAATTATAGTAACGAGTACTATCTTTTGGTACTGTTTTTATAGTCATTAGAAAATGATCGGTGTACTGTTTCTTATTTGTTTATGTATGATTTTTTGGTGTTTATCCATATTAGAGGATGAGAAAGAAGAGAACTTCCAAGACTATTTGAGCACTAGCTAGCAGGATACAGGCAAGTGTCCTTGACCATATTGCACCTATTAAAGATAATAGTTTATTTTCATGCATGCTTGTCTAAATTTGAATCCTATGTTAAGGTTGACTAGATATTGATTTACCTATCTTTGTCGCCTGGTTTGGGACTCGGTGGTTGAGTTTGGGTACGTCATGCTAGTGCAGTACTTTAGAGGATTAAAAATTTAATAATAATAAACTTGACTAATTTTCACTTGAACCTAATATTAATTTGGGTAACTTAGATGACCCAAGCAGGAGGATGTTGATGATGGTGCGGGTATGCACAGGTACGGGTAATGTACTGTTTGGTTTGCGGTAGTGCCTGCTTGTGGTCATAAAAACCAATTCTTGGAGCGGCCACCCAGGAAAACAGCACAAAGCACAGGGCTGATATGGGTAGGCGTGGTCCAGTAGTAGATGTCTTCCCAGTTTTGCGGGCGTTCAAGGAAGGAGGACGAGAGGTTACTTTCAGCTTCAGGTGATGAAGGGTATGCTTCTAGCCACGACGGCAGAGAAGGATTCTGCAGGGATGGTTAATCCCGCAAGCTAGGGTGGTCTTTAAAAGACCATGTGGTGATCTCTTTGCTTCACACCTACGGTAGTGTGTTGGCAACAGGGAGACTTTAGTCACCGACGGGTGATGGAATCACCAACCTGTGGGTAAAGTTGTGCAACCTCTACAGAGTGTAAAACTGTTATAGCAGCCATGCTCACGGTCAAGAGCGGCCTGGACCCTCACATGATTAGATAGATGCTTGGGTGGATCTGGTGGGTAACCAGATTTGGGTGATAGCTGCAGATGGGTAACCAGTAGTGTTCTGGTATGGGTGGGTAACTCATAATTTTGCTATCGGTGGGCAACCGATAGTGTGGGACTGGTGCTTAACCTATTGGGATAGTTTCACCTAGTAAATAGGATGCTTGTATAATTGAGTCATAGGATGCGTAGTGCAGTAAACCTATGTCAAGCCTATTCTTGTTTTAGCCTACATGTCATTACTTTCCCCCACTTGCTGAGTACGGTATGTACTATATTACTGCTACTTAGACGATGTTGGCTAGATGGACTACGTGGATGAGGACTACTTCGACTAGGAATGCGGCCCCCGGTTGACTGCCTGTGGCGTTATGGAGCCTTCCGCTGTTTTCTTTTATGCTTTGATGCAATCCATGCTATGTAATAATGATTTGATATATTAATAATAATGACATTAGTTTTACTGTGATTTCAAATTTGTACTGTATGCGTGAAAACTTGATCCTGAGCACGTGTACAGAAGCATTCGGTTTTAGCCTTAAAACTGGGTGTGACATGTATTGAATCTTCCAGGGAGTACGTTGAGTTGGATCCTTGAGATATTAGACGATTTTGGATCTCCAATCTTCTTCATCGACATCGGCTATATCGACAATGATTCCACCAATATTTAATTGATAACCTGATGCCTTCTGTGTCAAATCATTTGCTTCCATATTTTGCTCCCTTGGAACATGCTTGAATCTTGCTGTTTTGAAGTGCTGCAACAAATCTTGACACTCGAGATAAAACAACCTCAATATATCATCTTTACATTCAAATTCTTCTGTCAGCTGTCCGAGTACCAATAATGAATCTTCAACAACTTCAACACAATCAACTCCAGCTTCCTTCAACATCTGCATTCCCTTAAGAACAACTCTATACTCAACTTGATTATTAGTTATCAGGGGCAGAAACCAGGGTTGCCACATGGTGTCCCCTGAGACTCGTCCGCGTCCGAAACAACGGATCTGACAGATTTCCGCTAAGGTATCACCCGCATGGACCCCGCAAAGGGGATCCCCGTGCCAACCTGATCTTAGGAGCAAAGGCCACATCACTCTTGATCCGCTCGACCCTCCGGGGGTCGAAAGTCGGCCGTGCTCCACTCGACCCCCCCAGGGGCCGAGGGCCCACAACGACTCACTCGCCCCCACTCCTAAGGGGTCGAGGTGGCACTGGCCCGCCCAGCGAGGTTCAAATGCAGCTCGCTCTCTCAAGCTACAAACCCAGCCACTGGCCCCGTTTTACTAACTCTCGGACAAGGACGATCAGTTTACCTCTGTCGTCGCCATAACAAAACGTAAGTGGGCCTCGAGACTTCCGGATAGGCTTTGTCTCCATCAATCCCCATCAGTGAGGGCCACAAATAGCGGGTGGAGAAACTCGATCACCCTGTCAAGATAGGACGGATCCTAACTCCAAGCGACCTAAACAAGCACAATCCGACGTGTCGACCCCCGACGAGCGGGTCGAGCAGAGCGGTGGTCAACAACTACTGACTGCCCCGTCATAAATGCCACACCCAGTCCTAGCGCATAGTACCAGGGGGTCAAATCTCTCTGCGTACTTGCTCCCCCCCCATCATCACCAGCGTCCGCTGATGATGGTAGGCGTGGCGAAGCCCTCTCTGATGCCATCAGTCGATGACACGCCTAGTGATGGTGACGAAGGACGACCTGATGGACTGTCGGATTGAACCTTGCCTGAGCAACATGACAGCGCCCATGCTGCGCCACCCCACGAATAGTGGGACACGCCCTCTACAGGAACAAGGGAACTCAACCCAATGACGGAAAACGGGGGCATGCTCGAACACAGTGCCCCCCTGATACCAGACCAAGACGGCAGGCCCTACAAGGACCGAAGACCACACCACCGACCAGGGGCTTCACCTTCTCTGGCATGGCTCCACTGACTTTGCACATATAGAAAGCTCTCTCTCTCTCTCTCTCTCTCTCTATGTAAGGCGGGCCTGGTCCCCTTGAAGTATAAAAAGGGAGGCCTGTTTTCTTCTCTAGGGGACGAAAAAAGACAAGACCAAAAATGTGACATCCCAAGTCACAAAAATGTTGGTTAAGATAACACCATGTTAATTGCTGACTAAATCCAAAATTTCAAATAATTAAAATGCCAAAGAAAATAGGGAAGTAACTTAATTAGAAATTCCACTAATTGGCCAAGTGTAGCTCTTCAAAAGCTTTGCAAAACTCAATGGAAGTGTGCCCATATTTTTGCATATTCCAGTAGGGCATATCAAGAAAGAATGTTGGGGAATTTACTGGAATTTTTTATAAAGGTTTAACTCCCCTAAAAATTCCCTAAGTGCAGAGAACAGCACCTCTGTTGCAGGAATTTTAGTTAAATCTCCAGAGGGAATCTCGACGTGGCCACAAAAGCAAAGTTGGCAAGTAGGATTTGCTGAACCTGCACAAAAATTTGCTAAGGATTTGAAGCATCGTGAGTGGAGAAATCAGCAAAAGTGCAGCACTGTTCCAGTCAGGGGGGGGGGTCAACATTGTCTTCTCTGGTCCACTCACCGATCGACACCGCCGTCCTCTTCCGCCGGGCACCGCGACCCTTCCCTCTCTCTTGCCCATCCCGGCCACTGCTCCGCCTACCGTCGCTGTGCCACCGGCCGCATTGAAGCTCCGCCGACGAGCCAACCCTCGGCGGCCAGCTCACCTCCTCGCTCCTTCTGCCCTCGCACCGCCGCGCGGTACTTAAGACCGCTGCCGTCGAGAGCCTCCACTCTCCTCCTCTCCTCTCTGCTCTCGCACGCGCGCCACGCGATCCCCAGTCCTCCGGCGAGACCAGACGTCCCTGCCCTCGCCCCCTTCTTCCTCTTCCGCCAGGATCGGGCGTCGCCCCTGCTTTTCCCCGCCATGGCCGCCGTCCCGCCATGCTCCGCCTAGGTAGCCCCCCGTCCCCTCCTCTTTCCTCAAACTGTTGCGCAAGGGTCTTCCCGAGCAGGCCCCTAACCCGTTCCCCCGTTGCCGCAGAGCCCTCGCCGGAATCGACAAGGAAAGGAGCCGCCGCCGTCGGGTTCTCCCCTACCCCGCCGACGAGACCCCCCTTCCGGCCCTCCCCGTCGCCTAGCTCCTCCACACCGTCAATCTCCACACCGAGGTGATGCTCTCCCTCCGCTCCCCGAACCTTCTCGATCGCCGTGCTCGCCGCGCAACGCCGCCGTACCCCGTCTCTGCTCCGCTGCTCGTCGCCGGCCGTCTCCGGCGCTTCCCGCGGGGTACCCACCGGACCCACGAGATCGCCGTGAGGTGCTGAGCACGTGGGCACACGGTGTTGGCCGAGCCGCGCTGCCGATTTGGCCACTGGCCAAGCTCGCCGGCGCCGGCCACCGCGCGCGCGCCCGCGAGAATTTGAAATCGCCGGATGGCAGTTCTGTAATTTACCCCCAACTTTGCTAAAAACTTCAAAAATTCATAACTCGAAAAATAAAAGTCCAATGAGCATGAAACCAATTTTGTTGGATTCCTAAAATCTTCCTCTACCAGAAAAACAAGATGAGAGCCAGGGTTATGCAGTAGGTTAGTAAAATTGAATCACCAAAGTTAGAACCTTGCTAAGAGTATTAAATTCATAATTCAAAATCTATAACTGATAAAATCATGGGATTTGGTCAGTAAGCACTTCATGTCATTCCTAAACTTTCTGTTAAAGCACATTTCCATCTTTTATGCAAATTTTAGTGTTATTGCATAATCCCCATTTTTAGTAAATAAATTTCTATAAATGCTTGGGTAGGATTTTAAATTCTGAAATTTTGCATTCCTACTCTTTGGGCATTTCTACATAAGCATAAAAATCTCCATGAAAAATTTTGGGCACCATCAGTATGCTTTTGGCTGTTAAAGTTACTCATTCATAATTAGCTTAAGAAATTCAATATAATTGTTGCCTAATATATGCATATGGTTATTATTAGTGGTAAATCCATCCTTGGGACAGCCCATGCAACATGTCAATCTTGACGTACAGTAAAGTTATGATTTCTTTAGCATACTAATGATTCACAATTAGCTTATATATCTAGATTAGTTAGGGCTATAATTAAAAGTGAGCATGTCAAATTCTAGGAGGTTGCAATTAACCTTGCAAGATAAAATTTCTATGTTCCCTTGCATGGGCATTATAATTGGTGAATGCACCCTGGGTAAGGGTGTAGTTAGGGGGTTTTGCATATTTGCTGAGTAGGCCTTGGCATACCGAGGGAAAGTGCCCTACTAATTTCTTAGCACCAAGGGTATACTGGTAGTTGGAATATAGGGATATGCTCAGTGATTACCATGCCTCCCACTTCCCCTAATTAGAAGTTTGTCCCCTGGAAGTTAATAATTGCCAGAGTGTGGTACAAACATGTCATCTCATGCATGAGCATCATTCTATCAAATCCTATTTATTGAGGAAGTGTCATGCATCATCGTCCAACTCCTGACCGTGCATTGCACTGCATTGACTAGGGAGCGAGACTGGGAGCAAGGACGTGGCAAGCAACCCTGAGGAGCCCGAAGTTGAGCCAAACCCCGCCGAGAACTTTAACTACAATCACTCCCAAGGCAAGCACCGGTGCACACCTACTGATTTACGAGTCCTTTTTATTTGTCACCATAGAGGGATGTTGTATTGTGCATTAGGTATAGGGCTTGGATGGAAACCCACTTGCATAAACCAACTATGACCTATACGTAGTTACGCCGGTAAGCCTTTCGTTAGCAACTGCTAGGCTTAAATTAGTGGAGTCAATGGTAGACTATGGGATCACTTGATTCAATAATGATTCACGTGAAGAATGAAATTGGTTAAAATTTGAGAACCTATCGTTGTAACTCCGCGGACAAGTATGGAACAGTACCAAGTGCATACCTCTATATGGGAATTGGTAAACCTAGTAACTTGGATGCCGTATTGTTAAACGGTATTACTCATCGATCCAGAGGTGATGTGAATGGCATGGTGGATGCACGGGTCGAGGACCGCTGGAGAGTGCACGGGTTAAGCCTCGGATACGAAGTACTGTATCACGGGGAGGACGTGTACTCGGGATCGATGGCCCCGGATCGACTTTATCGCAACCTCGTGAACGGTGGCCATACGTGTTCTTAAATGATGTGTATGTCGTGCATTTGGGTTATTCTCCTGCAGGATGTAAATCAATTCGAATTGCCGTCCCTCGCGGTTATGAGTACCTCTTGTTTCGAGCAGTGGCAATGATATTTTAAGTAGAGAAGATTGTTTATGATGCTGAAATTTATTTACTCTATGGATACCTATTGCTATGTTGTATTGCTCCTTATAATTGCACAAGTCTTAGTAGCTAGCTAAGTTCAACTACAGTCCCTCTTCTGCAACAAGCAAGCAAAAAACTTAGTTAAGGAATAGGCCTCGCAGCATAGCATTAATAGGTGCTTTTATGCAAATATCAAATAAACCCGGTCGGCCCCCTGCATACTAGGAGTCGGTTTTAGTAAGCCTTTTGGACGGGTAAGTCTTGCGGAGTATGCTAGATACTCAGGCTTTGCGACTATCTGGTTTTCAGGTTTGCCTCAAGCAACGTATTGCGATTGCTGTAACAAAATTGTGTGGGAAGGTGAGGAGCCCCAGAACTGGACCATTGAATGGGTCCCCGGCTCCCCTAATCAAGATGAGTGAGCCACTGCCCTAGGGCCGGCATGGCTTACTTAGGTTCTGCGTAGTGTTTGTCGTATCTCCCGCCTCCGCATGTTCATGTAATGTGAAACAAGAACCCATGTATGATAATGTAACTAAATTTGCTTCCGCTATGACTCTGTTGACGGCTGTTAAGTACCATTTTCAACCGTCAACTATACTCAAATAAAGGAGAATTTGGCATTTCATACACGCATGCTTTATCACAATAATATAGTTCCACTTGTACTTGGAGAACTTTGTGCATGCAGGAGGAAATGTGAAGGAAACACCTCAAAAGGCAAGAAAACACACTTTCGACCAATCAGAGAGCGCCACATGGACGTCACACGGATTGAAGGGCCCATTTGCAGCACTTAACCGACGTAACTCCCTGTAATACCGCGGGAACCGACCTCAGGACCCACAGGACAGCCACCTGGAGAAAGCACAGGCCAGGAGGGGCCACCCCCAGGTCGGCCGACCTGGTCAGGTCGGCCGACCCAGCCGGGCGCCCTCTCCGCCTGGGCTTCCACGTGTTGGCTCCTCCGCGACTCCTGATGACGGTTTGAGATGCCTTCCGTGGCGGTTACGCTCCCTTGCCGACCTATTGAGGCTATAAATAGGAGGGTGTGCCTTCACACTCAACACACACCACAAGAAGCATTTCTCTCTTGCTAGTAGTAGTTCTTGGAGTTTTAGTGGAGTTAGGCTGAGTCTAGAGCTCTCTAGTCCCAAGTCTTCACTTGGAATTGGTATGGCTCTTGTATCTTTTCCCTTTTGTAAGACTTTGCTCTTATCAATATATATATCTTTTCTATATAGTTGTGCTTGGGTCATGAGTTTCTTGTTTGATTTTGTGATCCATATATGTGATAGTATAGTCTACTTGTGTGATAGTAGTTTATATTTATTATACTACTATTGTCATACTAGTTATATACCATCACTATAGTCTAGTTTATATGTTATAGTCTCAATGCTTAGTTTTAGCTGATAAAGTATAGCATGGGTTTGGTGATCGTATTCGTACGGTAACTCTGCCTCGTTAATAGTAATCGCGGAGGGGCAGAGTGCTCTTTGGTCATGCAAGTATGGTACTTGGGTGATTGATTTGCATCAATTATTCGTTAGTCTACTGGTTCGTTGAGGTAGGCGGCAGGTGGTGACAGCCCTGTCCGTCCTTTGAAATCCTCCCCGCTAGGCTAGTGCGTAGGCTCTTGGCGGAAGTCGCCTGTGGATGCAGGGGTAAGTCCGTGCCTGAAGTGCTATACTATTGACTGCTGAACCTGAGTGTGGGTCTGTATGTATTCTACTTAGGCTATGCAACTGTATAGGAATGTATAGTAGGAGTAGCTTAGCCTAGTCTTTCCTCCACTAGACTTTATTTATTTAGTAGGAATCTTCTGTGTGTGTCACACTACCCGGTTATTATCATGTACCCGCCTGTCTTGGTTAGATATCCTTGCTAATTGTTAACATGATCTTATATGTTAGTAACACTTCTTGATCATAACCTTCCTTTGGGATAAACAAATACGATACCCTGAATACTTCCGGGTGAAATGCTACAGCGGTATTCTCCGTGCGCTTGCGGATTTTACCTACTTGACTCTGGGACATATTAGTGAACCGTTTCTGGCCCCGTGCCGGGAATGATTTATTAATATGGCTTAGCAAAAGTCAACAAGCATTTCTGGCGCCGTTGCCGGGGATGATTTATTAATATGGCTTAGCAAAAGTCAACAAGCATTTCTGGCGCCGTTGCCGGGGAAGGCGTATGATTAAGAAAAATTACTAATGTATATAGTAGTGTTGCAATTATTAAGGCTATCTCCTAGGCAGGCTAACCTTGCTTTATTTTCTGCATTTTGTATGAAAACAGGGTAGTGTATGACTGGTTTCGACTTGCCGACAAACTTCACTGAATATCCTGAATCACTCCTGAGAAGGACACGAGCCAGGCTCACCCCTCCTCGTAAGGAGACTCGGCCAATCGAACCTGTCATTCCCGCACCATCAAGCTCTGAGCAAATGGCCGACAAGACCCTCCGCGAGTTCTCCGCTCCCTCCGCTGCCAACATCCCTACGGGACCAGCTGGCAATGTGGGAGATGCGAACTTCGAGATCAAGACCGGTCTCATCACCATGGTGCAGGCTAGCCCATTCTGTGGGAAAGCCAATGAGGACGCTAGTGCTCATCTCCAGCAATTCCTGGAGATTTGCAACACGTTCAAAAAGAAGGACAGCCTCATCACATTCATGAAGAACTTCCTTGAGAAGGAAAAAGTTGCACAGCAACAACTGATGAAGGCAAGGAGGCAAAGGTCACACATTAAGCAACAGCCTCCGAAGTCCACAAGGCAGCAACCTCCGAGGTCTGCAAAGAAACAGGCTATGAAGCCTGCAAAACCGCAGCCTCCGAAGCCCGAGAAGCCACCGACCGCAACAAAGACCAAAAAGGTGTGGCGAGTGAAACAAGAAGCATCATCCGTGTCTTCATCTCCGGGACCGGACAACGCTTCATCGAGCTGAACGCCGGAGAAAAGTCCCGCTCGTCGGACTTTAAAAGGTGAGTCCTCGCCGGGAGGTTAAACCGGTAGTTATCCATATTTGCTCTTTTAATTGCATATTTGCTTTCCACCACATTTTGATTTTTTCCGACCACTGCATTTCTGCATTTTTGAATTTTTCCAGCCACCTTGGAATTTTTCAAAACTCATTTGCATTTTTGAAAATTTAGAAAATAGGTTTTTGGGCTTTCCATTTTGAAAAGATTTTTTGTCGAGCTTTTTGAGCAAAAAGGCAGCAGGGGACAAATCCCCTAGCCGTTGGGGAACACATAGGAAAAAGGGGGCTGCCAGGAGGCCCACCTGCCAGGTCGGCCGACCTGGTAAGGTCGGCCGACCCCCTGGCCCCACCTTTTCCTGTGCTCCTTTCTCCCAACGGCTGTATGGCCGTTGCTCTGTCCCTTTCTAACGGCCATCTTGCTTTCTTGGCTATAAAAACCGCCCAAGAGGGGGAGCTTCTCCATTCCAAGCTCATCTTTCACTCCCCTCCTTTGCTCACTTGTTGCTCTCCCAAAATTTCGTGTTCTTCAACTTTACTACAGCCCCAAAAACCCAAAAAATATTTCCCCTCTGTTTTAGTGCATTTGCAAGTTGTTGTGAGAAGAAAACCAATTTCGGAGAAGCTCGGGTTTGTCGTTTTCACTAACGCTCACCCGAACACTTGTTCGATCTTGTTTTTGTTCTTGTCTTGTGTTTGTTCTTGTGTGCAGCCATGTTCAAACGAATGAAGCAAGTCGCCGGAATCAAGCGGAGAAAAAGCACTCGTGCAAGCACGAGTCGAGCATCCTCCGTCGAGCTCACACCAAGTCCGGGGCATGGTGACCCCGAAGCTGAAATTCCGGAGGAAAGGCCGGCCTTGCTCATCACCGAGGAGCATCTCGACATCAAGGACGACCGCGAGGGCCAAGCCATCGCGCTCATGAGAGAACGGCCATTCGCCCACACCCGACGCTTCGATCCGGACTTCCTCGAGAAAATAGGTATGAGAGAAGAATTTGCCTCTATTTTTCGCACTATGGGTTGGCTAAATTTCGTAGAAGTAGATGAGCCGGGTTCTCGTTTGCTTACTATGCAGTTTTTATGCACCCTTAGAAAGTATGATGAAGGCATTTCTTTTCGCTTGTTTGGGCAAGAGCGCTTGGTCACATGGGGTGATCTTCATGCTATGCTAGGTCTAAATCCTAAATGTAGGCTAGACTTAGATAAAGCGCTAAAGGGGTTCCATAAAGAAAGTTTTTGGAAAAAGATTTCCGGAAACGAGTGGGGTCCCAAGCCTAGAACAAGTGCCATCCATAATCCTACACTTAGATTTATGCATGTGTGGTTGGCTATGACCTTGTTTCCTCGAGGTGACATTAGGGTTGTCCGGCAAGATGAATTGAAAATACTTTATGCCATGGTTAAGAAAATTAGGGTGTCACCCGCGGAATGCATGATTGATCAATGGTTAGACAATATAAAGTTGACAGGACCAATTGAGTGCACTTCTTTAGTTATTCGCATTGCGCAGAAGTGTGGTCTGCTTGAGAATGTTCATGTTGAATATTTGACGGTAGATAGAGAATTTCTAGGCGAGGACTATTTTGTGCAAGGACATACTTTGAAACATGGTCCAAATAATACCTTGATCTATCACTTTCCCGGGTATACAAATGAATTCCCGTTACCTAACCCGGGTCTTCGTTTGTATCACTGTCGGGCACTAACCCTCCCACTTGAGCCAGTGGGAGAAGTTCGCAGGCATAGTGTTTCAGGGCGACCGACACGTTCCCGTAGGCATATGGAGCCTACACCGGAGTTTCACACTCCGACCGGAGATCCAGTATGGGAGCAGCCCCCGCCACAGGACGAGGCGGGTGCATCAACATGGCAGGCCGGAGCATGGGAATCTCAGTACGATTACCCCATGCAGACGTCATCAAGTTCAAGCGGACCGCCATCCTTTGCCACTCGGTCATTCTCATCCCGTGGGTTCCGTGAACTCAACTATGGGATGGCCGAGTTGACAAGGAGGGTGAACGACATTGATTTGCGCACCGAGAGCATGCAACAAACTCTCACGCAATATGTCACCGACACCCAGCAATGGCAGAATTTCAGCGACAACCAATTCCGCCAGCTGAACGCGATGATGGCTCAGAATCAGAGCAATTGGGATGCCTTCTTCCGCTCCCAAAGCTACGACCCGAACCAGCAGATATGAGCAAGAACAAGCTTGGGGGAGGACCCCCCTTCTCACGGTAACTTGTATCTTTCCCCTTCCCTTTATTTCTTGCATTTGCTAAATCTGAAAAAACCATAAAAATTTGCAAAATATAAAAAGAACAAAAATATTTCCCTTTTTCATGCGCGGTATGAATGTGTATAATTTTCCTATGTTGAGATGATGAATAGTTGCTCTGTCCTTTATTCCTCTCTAAGCTAGTTTACAACTTAGTACTCTCTCAAGAGTTAGGTTTGTTGGTAAATCTTGCCTTGAACTTGAATCTTGTGG
The DNA here is from genome assembly GCA_030378355.1 of Eleusine indica. Classification (NCBI taxonomy): domain Eukaryota; kingdom Viridiplantae; phylum Streptophyta; class Magnoliopsida; order Poales; family Poaceae; genus Eleusine; species Eleusine indica. The sequence continues at coordinate 37,151,293 of CM059498.1, read as the reverse complement.
GTAGCATATGCATTCTCTAGTTCTAAGTTGTTGAGAGGTATGATATGATAGATAGGGCTGCTATGATCTTGCTCAACGTAAAGCTTGAATTCCGAAGTTTTATTTTTCAAAATGACAAATTGATAAGTTCCTCAATGATGAAATTCCCACCACAGCCATATGTAGTGTTTACATTTGAAAACCTTTACACATATGCTGCTTGTTTCACATTGAGCTTAGTCAAAATTGTTGTGACCCTAGTAGAACTCTTTTCATGCTTTCTTGATCAAGATCATGTACACACACCCACCGCCATGAGCTATCCTTCTAAATCAAGAAGATAGCATCCACCATATCCACCATATCCACCGTGAGCTATTCTTCTACACCGGAAGAAAGCCACTATCCACCCATCCATCCAAAGAAACACTCCATATATCCATTGCAAAATTCCTCTCTCAAAGTATTCATTGCAAACTAGGACTATGGCTATGCAAAAAAAGAAAAGAAAAAAAAATGCTCAAAAAAGAGAGCAAGCAAAAGGTAGCCATAGCCTAGAAACTCCAAAAGAGAGAAGGAAAATTCAAAAAGGAGTTATTTCTTCCCATCCACCATTCCTCCGTTCTCCCACACACTTGCACATCTTGATCAAGATTGTTTGAATTGATGTTTTTCTTGGATCCGGTCTTTTGACATAGCAATATTATGTGAACATGAGTGCTTCATATATCCCTACCTTGAGCTCCACATAAAGCCTTATTTAGAAGTAGGTGATTATAGGCAACACTTTGCCTTGGTGAGGAATCATACACATATTGAGTGATCCGAGAGAATCATTTGAGGAACTTGGTTTTTATTTTCAAAATCTTTTGAAAACCTCCGGAACAACATAGCGGAATCTAGAGCAAGTGATTGGTGCCCTGCAATTGTTCTATCTCTCAACCGCCCAAGACAATGAGGTGTAAAAGCCCCATGGATCGAGGTAAATGGGTAAGTTATGCGCCAATATATTTAATTCTAGGAAGAGTACTTTGTTGTACGCATAGTATTATTGAGGAGTAGGACATTGTAGCAACTCCTGATCAACAACTTAGGTTTATCTTTGCTTCGGGACGAGCAAAGGGTAAGCTTGGGGGAGTTTGTTGACGGCTGTTAAGTACCATTTTCAACCGTCAACTATACTCAAATAAAGGAGAATTTGGCATTTCATACACGCATGCTTTATCACAATAATATAGTTCCACTTGTACTTGGAGAACTTTGTGCATGCAGGAGGAAATGTGAAGGAAACACCTCAAAAGGCAAGAAAACACACTTTCGACCAATCAGAGAGCGCCACATGGACGTCACACGGATTGAAGGGCCCATTTACAGCACTTAACCGACGTAACTCCCTGTAATACCGCGGGAACCGACCTCAGGACCCACAGGACAGCCACCTGGAGAAAGCACAGGCCAGGAGGGGCCACCCCCAGGTCGGCCGACCTGGTCAGGTCGGCCGACCCAGCCGGGCGCCCTCTCCGCCTGGGCTTCCACGTGTTGGCTCCTCCGCGACTCCTGATGACGGTTTGAGATGCCTTCCGTGGCGGTTACGCTCCCTTGCCGACCTATTGAGGCTATAAATAGGAGGGTGTGCCTTCACACTCAACACACACCACAAGAAGCATTTCTCTCTTGCTAGTAGTAGTTCTTGGAGTTTTAGTGGAGTTAGGCTGAGTCTAGAGCTCTCTAGTCCCAAGTCTTCACTTGGAATTGGTATGGCTCTTGTATCTTTTCCCTTTTGTAAGACTTTGCTCTTATCAATATATATATCTTTTCTATATAGTTGTGCTTGGGTCATGAGTTTCTTGTTTGATTTTGTGATCCATATATGTGATAGTATAGTCTACTTGTGTGATAGTAGTTTATATTTATTATACTACTATTGTCATACTAGTTATATACCATCACTATAGTCTAGTTTATATGTTATAGTCTCAATGCTTAGTTTTAGCTGATAAAGTATAGCATGGGTTTGGTGATCGTATTCGTACGGTAACTCTGCCTCGTTAATAGTAATCGCGGAGGGGCAGAGTGCTCTTTGGTCATGCAAGTATGGTACTTGGGTGATTGATTTGCATCAATTATTCGTTAGTCTACTGGTTCGTTGAGGTAGGCGGCAGGTGGTGACAGCCCTGTCCGTCCTTTGAAATCCTCCCCGCTAGGCTAGTGCGTAGGCTCTTGGCGGAAGTCGCCTGTGGATGCAGGGGTAAGTCCGTGCCTGAAGTGCTATACTATTGACTGCTGAACCTGAGTGTGGGTCTGTATGTATTCTACTTAGGCTATGCAACTGTATAGGAATGTATAGTAGGAGTAGCTTAGCCTAGTCTTTCCTCCACTAGACTTTATTTATTTAGTAGGAATCTTCTGTGTGTGTCACACTACCCGGTTATTATCATGTACCCGCCTGTCTTGGTTAGATATCCTTGCTAATTGTTAACATGATCTTATATGTTAGTAACACTTCTTGATCATAACCTTCCTTTGGGATAAACAAATACGATACCCTGAATACTTCCGGGTGAAATGCTACAGCGGTATTCTCCGTGCGCTTGCGGATTTTACCTACTTGACTCTGGGACATATTAGTGAACCGTTTCTGGCCCCGTGCCGGGAATGATTTATTAATATGGCTTAGCAAAAGTCAACAGACTCCTGAACTTGTAATATTATACACTTAATGATGTATCTCTGTAAATGATGGATGTCCTGTGTGAACGCTATGTATGGTTACTTCGTTAACCATCTCCCGAGGCGATCCTGTACGGCACACTCTATACTTCGGTATAGGGTTGCGACAAAAAACACTCACACACACCACTCGCTCAAGCTAGCGAATGACCAGAGACTTGGAGCCTTCTCCTCTCTCGCCACCATAGTACTGCCCCATCCGGTGGAAGTAACACGAGAAGACCCGAGGACTGGACGTAGGGGACTTCCTCGAACCAATATAATCCCCCGTATCCTCTTGTATAGCCATCACTGAAACTGATACGCGCACCCTAGAAAAAATTCTACTAGCCGGTGATCTAAACACTGACAGTTGGCATGCCAGGAAGGGAGACTGCGCGTTTCACTCTATGACCACCTTCCGTTTTGGATGGCCACTTCCTCTGCATTCTGGGCTCCCAACACCAGCATCTTCTTCGAAAGCCTAGAGTTCATCGCCACAGGAGACCAGAAGTTGCTGCGCGTCAGCATCCCGGTGTCCCGACACCTGCAGCCCTGGCGTCCTCACCGCCTCCAGCCCTGGCGCCTGCCACCACGGCGGCGCGCCAATGATGGCTGGAGGACTTGGGCCACACGCTCGACTTTGTCGTCACGAGTGACAAAATGCTGCAATTCATCGGCGAGTCGCTTCCGGACCCCCATCACGGCGGCCGCTACCGTCGCCGACGAGGCAATCAGAGCGGTTCGGCTCGAGCCGGCCAGGCCACGAGTCACCAACTGGCCCACGTCATTAACTGATTCTGGCGACTAGTTATGGTTCCATCTGGAGCGTTACTTGGACCCTGCGCCCAATCAGGACTCCTCCGGTGTCTCACGTTCATGCTGGCGAATGTACACGGACAGCTCCTCGGGAGTGAGCCCCTCCACCCGGACAGTCTCACCAAAGCCTCCCTAACACGGTACCCACGAGGTCTACAGAACTCCGCGAGATGTCTCCAAGACATGACCCACCGTCCCGTGGTTTTTATCCCCGTGGGCACCGGGTTCGTCAGCATGATCGAGCATCCAAACGAATCCCTATTCGATCTCCTCGACGTGGGATCGTTGGAAGACTCCGATTCTGACTCCGGCAGCTGCGATGCCTCGTGCGAATGCCACATGGTGCAGCTCGTGCCCGTCCCGGCTGCGGGAGCTGCCGGAATCTCTACCGCTAGGGCGATGGTGAACCCCGGGACCCCGCTCTGGCGAACCCGGTGATAGGTGCGGGGGCAGGGGAGACGCTTGTCAACATCCCAGTCACGGCAGTCGATGAGCCACAGCTGGCGCTTCGCCCGGAAGACCCCCAGCAGCGACTTAGGGTGAGACGGGCAGAGCTGGAGGAAACGTGATGCCAGCTCGAGCACGAGAAGGAAGAGATAGATCGCGAGCTGGCTCGCTCCGGCACGGCCGGGCGCGCTCGCACCATGGCTCATGATGTCCATCAGCGCATCCTCACTGATGACCAGGGACCCCATAGTTCACTCACGCGATATAGAACATAGCGTCAGCCGTCACGCTACTCAAGACTCTCCCCAAGCCCACGACACCGGAGGCTCAACAAGCCCCACGAGAAGTTGCGGCTCTTCTAGCCAGGGCTGCTGAGCTCCAGGCGGAGAGCTCGCAACAGCGGGCCGCCTAGTCCAGCCAGCAGATTTATACATCGAGACGAGCGACGGGGGGCAGCATTGTCGGGTCGCAGCAGCACTCGGTTCGGTAGCCATCCTTGGCCGGGGGCACGCCCAAAAAAGCCTCGGTCCATGGCTGAGTCGGACCTCGTTACGATGCACTTCACACCCTCAAGGCGCACCGACGTGAAAAGGAGTGGTTGAACAAGGAGTGGGGTCGTCTGCCGCACCGCGGAGGCCGGTATGAAGACACTGATGGCGAAAGGAGTCAGAGCCCGAGCCCTCCGGGGCCACGGGTATTCAACTCACGCATCCGAAGCGCCAAGTTCCCGCAGCGCTTTCGAGCGCCGGTGACCGTCACCAAGTACGCAGGCGAAACTGACCCCGGGCTTTGGCTCGAGGACTACCGTCTCGCGTGCTAGGCGGGAGGAGCTATTGACGACCTCGCCATCATCTCCAACCTCCCTCTGTACCTCACTGACTTGGCCCGCGCCTGGCTCAAGCAGCTCCTCGAGGGCCAGATCTATGACTGGAATGACATGAGGGACATCTTCATCGAGAACTTCCAGGGGACCTAGGTCCGTCCGTGCAACACCTAGGACCTCAAGAACTGCCGGCAGAAAGCCGGTGCGTCCCTTAGAGACTACATCTGACACTTCAGCAAGAAGTGCAACGAGTTGCGCAACATGGGCAACGCGGACATCATCGTGGCCTTCATCTCTGGCATGACCTTGGAGCAGCTCATCCATGAGTTGGGCTTAAAGGGTCCGTGCATGGCCCGCGAGCTCCTAGGCATCGCCACGAGCTTCGCTTCTGGTGAAGAGTGTGTGGGGGCGCTCCTCCAGCGTGCACCAGAGGGCAAAGGCAAGGGAAAGCGGGAGGAAGGAGCCGGTGATGGCCCCTCTGACCGCTCGAAGAAGAAGAAGAGGTCACGGGCCGGGCGCGGCCCTATGGTGGCTGCTGCCGAGCGCAAGCCGCCGAGGCCAGCGACAGGGGAGGCGCCAAACCACTTCAAGAAGAAGTGGAATGGTCTGTGCCCAAATCATGGATTTCCCGTCAAGCACCTCCTTAAGGATTGCTCCATGATGAAGAAATTCATCTGAGAGGAAGCGAAGATGGCGACGAGGAGCAGGGGGGACCAGTTTTCCTTAACATCAAAGCCTGCCACATGATCTTCACGAGGCCCGAGTCCTGAGGAAGTCGACGCACGGCCAAGGTCGAACGCCATGTGGTTTTCATAATGGAGCTTGCCACGCCGTCTTTCCTCAAGTTGTCTGACCTGCCGATCACTTTCGATTGATTGGACCATCCACCGCACGTGCCACGGCTGGGTCGATGCCCGCTCGTGGTCGATCCCATCATCGCCAAGGTCCGCCTCACAAAGGTGATGATGGATGGGGGTAGTTGCATCAACATTCTGTACGCCGACACCCTCGATCTGCTCGGAATCGACTGATCGTGTCTCTAGCCGGCTGGCGCGCCCTTCCATAGAATCATTCCCGGGAGGCAGGCCCTGCCCCTTGGCCAAATTGGCTTGCCCGTTATGTTCGGGACTCCGTCCAACTTCCCGACCGAGACCCTCGTCTTTGAAGTCGTCGAATTCTCGAGGGCGTATCACGCTCTCTTGGGGTGCCCATGTTACGCCAAGTTCATGGCCGTCCCCAACTACACCTACCTGAAGCTCAAGATGCCAGGACCAAATGGGGTCATCGTAATGAGCGTGTTGCTCCAACACGCCTTCCAGTGCAAGACTGAGAACGGCGACCTCACTGCTGCAACGGTGGCCTCCGCTGGGGAGCTCGAGGCCATCCATGCCCACCTCGAGGAGGGGATCCCCGATGCCAACCACAAGAACGCCTCTTTCAAGCAAGCAGAAGATACCAAGGAAGCGCATATCAACCCCGAGGGGGACAAGGAGAAGACGGTGAAAGTAGGGACAACCCTCACTCCCAAATAGGAAAGCGAGCTCATTGACTTTCTCCGCGTGAACGACGACATTTTCACGTGGAAGCCCTCGGACATGCCGGGCATCATGAGGGAGGTCGCCGAGCACTCCTTGAACATCAGGCAGGGCTCCAAGCCGGTGAAGCAACGTCTATGCCGCTTCGACAAGGAGAAGCGCAGGGCAATCGAGGAGGAGATCGTGAAGCTGCAGGCTGCCGAGTTCATCAAGGAGGTGTTTCATCCCGAATGGTTAGATAATACTATCCTTGTATGAAAAAAATGGGAAATAGAGAATGTACGTTGACTATATGAGCCTGAACAAGGCTTGTCCGAATTATCCTTTTCCTTTGTCGTGCATAGACCAGATAGTTGACTCGACTGTGGGGCACGAAACTCTCTGCTTCCTGGATGCCTATTATGGTACCACCAAATTGCGATGAAAGAATCCGACCAACTCGCAACATTTTTTACCACACCGTTTGGCTCTTACTACTACATAGAGATTCCTTTCGGACCCAAAAACGCTGGTGCAACTTTTCAGCGCTGCATGCAGCGGTGTTTGGACCATCTGATTGGTCACATAGTCGAAGCCGATGTAGATGACATCGTTCTCAAGTCCAAAAAGGCCGACATGCTCGTGGCTAACCTTGAACGCGTCTTCGCCAAGCTACGCACAAACGACATCAAACTTAACCCCGAGAAGTGTCTTCGGGGTCCCCAGGGGTATGCTTCTCGAGTTCATCATTTCCGAACATGGCATCGAGGCAAACCCTTAAAAGATTTCTATGATGAAGCAGATGGGTCCAGTTCAGAATCTCAAAGGGCTGCAACGGCTCACAGGCTGTCTAGCGGTGCTAAGCCGCTTTATGTCACGCCTCGGTGAGAGAGTGCTTCCACTATACAAGCTTCTGAAGAAGTACGACCGATTCGAGTGGACCCGCGAGGCGCAATCCTCTCTTGACAAGGTCAAGCGCGTCTTGAGCAGCGCACCGGTGCTGACATCCTTGCTACCGGGAGAGGTGCTGCTGCTGTACATAGCGGCAACAACACAAGTTGTAAGCTCGATGCTTGTGGTCGAACAAGAAAGAGACAGGCACGCCCTCAAAGTCCAGCACCCCGTCTACTACGTCAGCGAAGTCCTTTCCGACTCAAAGACCCGGTACCCACAGATCCTCAAGATCCTCTACATGGTGATGATCGCAAAGCGCAAGATCCGGCACTACTTCGACTCCCACCTGATACACATCCCCCAAGCGGCCATCAAGTCCAAGGTCCTTGTCGATTTCATGGCGGAGTGGACCGAAGCACAACTCCCACCCGCTCTGGTCGACCAGGAGTACTGGGTCATGTACTTCAATGGATCACTCATGCGGACCGGTGTGGGCGCTGGCCTCGTCTTCATCTCTCCACTCGAGGTACATATGAAATACGCGATTTGTCTGCATTTCCCCACATCCAATAATGTCACCGAGTATGAAGCTCTCGTAAATGATCTCATGATTGCCGTCAAACTTCATATCCGGCGATTGGAGGTCTGGGGCGACTCCTAACTCGTGGTCGACCTGATCATGAAAGAGTCTAGCTGTCGGACCGACACCACGGTGCTTTACGGCCAGGAAGTTCGCAAGCTCGAAAACAAGTTCGACGGGCTAGAGCTCAAGTACATCCCACGGTGCCTCACAAGGTGGCCGATGCGTTGGCAAAGATGGCATCCGATCGAGTGCAGATTCCCCCGGGAGTCTTCGCAAATGACCAGCATCAGCCTTCAGTTCAACCTAAAGAGCCCACGGGGCCAAAAGAGGGATCACACGATTCCACCAAACAACACCGGAGGGACGAGGGATCAGATGATTCCACCAAAAGCCCACAGGGTCACCACACCGCGCCTTAAACCCTCGTGGGCAACGCGTTTCGCCAAGGCTTTTACTGGCCGACTGCCATGGGCGACGCAACCCGCATAGTCAAAACCTGCAAATGCCGCCAGTACTACGGTCGCCAAATGCACCTGCCTGCACAGGCCCTTCAAACAATACCTCTCACGTGGCCCTTCGTGGTCTGGGGATTGGACCTGGTCGGCCCGCTTAAAAAAACGCGCAGGGGCTACACCCACTTGCTTGTCGCCGTCGATAAGTTCACCAAGTGGATCGAAGCATGCCCACTAGTCAAAATCCGATCCAAGGAAGCGGTTGAGTTCTTCCTCGACATCATCCACTAGTTTGGAGTCCCCAACTCCATAATTACCGAAGACAAAACACAGTTCACAGGATAGAAATTCCTAAAGTTCTACGACGACTATCATATCCGCGTCAACTGGGCCGCTATCGCCCACCCCAAGGCAAATGGTCAGGTCGAGCGAGCCAACGGCATGATACTCAAAGGGTTGAAACCTCGAATCTTTGACTCGAGTGTCATCTTCAACAGCCTGAAGGAATTCAGCAGCCGATGGGCGGCCGAACTCCAAGCTGTACTCTGGAGCCTATGCACGACCCAAAGTCGCGCGACGGGCTTTACGCCTTTCTTCATGGTCTATGGATCTGAGGTGATCTTGCCCATGAATCTATACTACGGTGTGCCGCGAGTGCATGCGTACGATGAGCAGGGCAACAAAGCAGCGCTCCAAGACGCAATGACCAAATAGATAAGGCGCGAGACGTCGTACTCCTCCATTCAGCCAAGTACCAACAAACACTCCGCTGCTACCACGATCGAAATGTAAGAGATAGAGGCCTCCTCGTGGACGACCTCATTTTATACAGGGTTCAAGACAACATGGGTCGACACAAACTCTCACCGACCTGGGAAGGACCGTACGTCATCTCTCGAGTCATCCGACCCGACACCTACAAGCTCAAGACCGTGGAGGGCAACAAACTCAAGAACACATGGAATATCTCACAGCTACGTAAATTCTACCCTTAAAGCTTCTGATTAATTCCATTTCCATACTTTTTTGCCAGCGCTCCGGCGACCCTCGTCCCCTCTCGGCGGACGAGCGTCGCTCGGGGGCTAAAAGGCACACGACACCACACATCTTTCTTTTCAAAAGAAAAAAGATCGCGATTGCTTTTGACCCTAAACCCCACTATGGCGACGAGCGAAGTAAGCCACGAGTAGAGCAGGTTCATGGCCAGGTCGATCAGACGGCGCAACGTCATGCTAGCCCCAGCGGCCACGACGACGGTGATCACCGACAGGGTCAAACCTCGAAAGGCTCGGGGGCTCAAACTTCATGAGTCAAAATAGAAAAGGCAATGGGCCAACCGCTTGAGCGATTAATACAAGGGCGAACTAAAATTGTTTAAGGCCGTCACGGGCCAATGAAATTAAACAACCACGAGTTCAAATTCAAATTTACGACTTAGACCTATTACATAAAAGTGGGCATGATGACCTATTGTTCAGAAATAAAGCAAACTCTAACTAATCTTCCTCTTCGATCTTGGGGAGCGCATATTCTTCATATTTTGTAGCCAAGACATCGGCATGAGGCTCTGAGTCGACGCGAATCCAGGCCATTTCCTCGGGGATGTGGTCGAGGTAGCCACGACTCAGCACCTCATAGTCCACCGTCTCAAAGTGCGTCCTGAGCACGGCGAAGACGGTGCGCACTCTAGACCGCACGCCACGCCTAATCCATTCATGCCTCTATGACATCAGGTTCCCGACCTGCAGCCTCAGAGGGGGCTCAGGTGTTGCAGGGATTTGAAGCTCCCGGGCTGCCCTTCCCAGCGTGCCGCGCAGTTCAGCTTTCTCCACCACCTCTCAGCGGAGGGATTCCACCGTCGTCGCTAGCTTTTGATGTGAACAAGGGTTCCTGATCTTCCACAAGGTTCTGATAAATCTTGATTTGGGTGGAGGCGAAACACAAATAGATCTGGCTTCTAAACAATGTTGGAGATATGCCTAGGAGACAATACGGATTTGATTCGTATGTGAGGGTCATACGGATATTGATCCGTGAGGAATTAGTCCACTAATGGGCCAACTAGTCGAGGCCCATTAGAAGGGTCTATTTAAGTGGAGGAGGGGCTTAAGGCGCAGGTGATTCCACCAGTTCTTAACCCTAGCCGCCGTGCTCCTCTTTCTCGCCCACAAAACCCTAACCGTGTTGCCGGTGCTAGCACGCCACGCACGGTGCTCCAACCCCGTATGTGTGGATACCTGTTGACTTTTGCTAAGCCATATTAATAAATCATTCCCGGCACGGGGCCAGAAACGGTTCACTAATATGTCCCAGAGTCAAGTAGGTAAAATCCGCAAGCGCACGGAGAATACCACTGTAGCATTTCACCCGGAAGTATTCAGGGTATCGTATTTGTTTATCCCAAAGGAAGGTTATGATCAAGAAGCGTTACTAACATATAAGATCATGTTAACAATTAGCAATGATATCTAACCAAGACAGGCGGGTACATGATAATAACCGGGTAGTGTGACACACACAGAAGATTCCTACTAAATAAATAAAGTCTAGTGGAGGAAAGACTAGGCTAAGCTACTCCTACTATACATTCCTATGCAGTTGCATAGCCTAAGTAGAATACATACAGACCCACACTCAGGTTCAGTAGTCAATAGTATAGCACTTCAGGCATGGACTTACCCCTGCATCCACAGGCGACTTCCGCCAAGAGCCTACGCACTAGCCTAGCGGGGAGGATTTCAAAGGACGGACAGGGCTGTCACCACCTGCCGCCTACCTCAACGAACCAGTAGACTAACGAATAATTGATGCAAATCAGTCACCCAAGTACCATACTTACATGACCAAAGAGCACTCTGCCCCTCCGCGATTACTATTAACGAGGCAGAGCTACCGTACGAATACGATCACCAAACCCATGCTATACTTTATCAGCTAAAACTAAGCATAGAGACTATAACATATAAACTAGACTATAGTGACGGTATATAACTAGCATGACAATAGTAGTGTAATAAATATAAACTACTATCACACAAGTAGACTATACTATCACATATATGGATCACAATATCAAACAAGAAACTCATGACCCAAGCACAACTATATAGAAAAAATATATATATTGATAAGAGCAAAGTCTTACAAAAGGGAAAAGATACAAGAGCCATACTAATTCCAAGTGAAGACTTGGGACTAGAGAGCTCTAGACTCAGTCTAACTCCACTAAAACTCCAAGAACTACTACTAGCAAGAGAGAAATGCTTCTTGTGGTGTGTGTTGAGTGTGAAGGCACACCCTCCTATTTATAGCCTCAATAGGTCGGCAAGGGAGAGTAACCGCCATGGAAGGCACCTCAAAACCGCCATCAGGAGTCGCGGAGGAGCCAACACGTGGAAGCCCAGGCGGAGAGGGCGCCAGACCAGGTCGCCCGACCTGACCAGGTCGGCCAACCTGGGGGTGGCCCCTCCTGGCCTGTGCTTTCTCCAGATGGCTGTCCTGTGGGCCCTGACGTCGGTTTGCGCGGTATTACAGGGAGTTACATCGGTTAAGTGCTGAAAATGGGCCCTTCAATCCGTGTGACGTCCATGTGGCACTCTCTGATTGGTCGAAAGTGTGTTTTCTTGCCTTTTGAGGTGTTTCCTTCACATTTCCTCCTGCATGCACAAAGTTCTCCAAGTACAAGTGGAACTATATTATTGTGATAAAGCATGCGTGTATGAAATGCCAAATTCTCCTTTATTTGAGTATAGTTGACGGTTGAAAATGGTACTTAACAGCCGTCAACAAACTCCCCCAAGCTTACCCTTTGCTCGTCCCGAAGCAAAGATAAACTTAAGTTGTTGATCAGGAGTTGCTACAATGTCCTACTCCTCAATAATACTATGCGCACAACAAAGTACTCTTCCTAGAATTAAATATGTTGGCACATAACTTATACATTTACCTCGATCCATGGGGCTTTTACACCTCATTGTCTTGGGCGGTTGAGAGATAGAACAATTGCAGGGCACCAATCACTTGCTCTAGATTCCGCTATGTTATTCCGAAGGTTTTCAAAAGATTTTGAAAATAAAAACCAAGTTCCTCAAATGATTCTCTCGGATCACTCAATATGTGTATGATTCCTCACCAAGGCAAAGTGTTGCCTATAATCACCTACTTCTAAATAAGGCTTTATGTGGAGCTCAAGGTAGGGATATATGAGGCACTCATGTTCACATAATATTGCTATGTCAAAAGACCGGATCCAAGAAAAACATCAATTCAAACAATCTTGATCAAGATGTGCAAGTGTGTGGGAGAACGGAGGAATGGTGGATGGGAAGAAATAACTCCTTTTTGAATTTTCCTTCTCTCTTTTGGAGTTTCTAGGCTATGGCTATCTTTTGCTTGCTCTCTTTTTTTTTTGAGCATTTTTTTTCTTTTCTTTTTGCATAGCCATAGTCCTAGTTTGCAATGAATACTTTGAGAGAGGAATTTTGCAATGGATATATGGAGTGTTTCTTTGGATGGATGGATGGATAGTGGCTTTCTTCCGGTGTAGAAGAATAGCTCACGGTGGATATGGTGGATATGGTGGATGCTATCTTCTTGATTTAGAAGGATAGCTCATGGCGGTGGATGTGTGTATATGATCTTGATCAAGAAAGCATGAAAAGAGTTCTACTAGGGTCACAATAATTTTGACTAAGCTCAATGTGAAACAAGCAGCATATGTGTAAAGGTTTTCAAATGTAAACACTACATATGGCTGTGGTGGGAATTTCATCATTGAGGAACTTATCAATTTGTCATTTTGAAAAATAAAACTCCGGAATTCAAGCTTTACGTTGAGCAAGATCATAGCAGCCCTATCTATCATATCATACCTTTCAACAACTTAGAACTAGAGAATGCATATGCTACCCACAAGATTCAAGTTCAAGGCAAGATTTACCAACAAACCTAACTCTTGAGAGAGTACTAAGTTGTAAACTAGCATTAGAGAGGAATAAAGGACAGAGCAACTATTCATCATCTCAACATAGGAAAATTATACACATTCATACCGCGCATGAAAAGGGAAATATTTTTGTTCTTTTTATGTTTTGCAAATTTTTATGGTTTTCAGATTTTATAAATTTTTTTTTTTTTTAGATTTTCAGATTTAGCAAATGCAAGAAATAAAGGGAAGGGGAAAGATACAAGTTACCATGAGAAGGGAGGTCCTCCCCCAAGCTTGTTCTTGCTTATATCTGCTGGTTCGGGTCGTAGCCTTGGGAGCGGAAGAAGGCATCCCAATTGCTCTGATTCTGAGCCATCATCGCGTTCAGCTGGCGGAATTGGTTGTCGCTGAAATTCTGCCATTGCTGGGTGTCGGCGACATGTTGCGTGAGAGTTTGTTGCATGCTCTCGGTGCGCAAATCAATGTCGTTCACCCTCCTTGTCAACTCGGCCATCCCATAGTTGAGTTCACGGAACCCACGGGATGAGAATGACCGAGTGGCAAAGGATGGCGGTCCGCTTGAACTTGATGACGTCTGCATGGGGTAATCGTACTGAGATTCCCATGCTCCGGCCTGCCATGTTGATGCACCCGCCTCGTCCTGTGGTGGGGGCTGCTCCCATACCGGATCTCCGGTCGGAGTGTGAGACTCCGGTGTAGGCTCCATATGCCTACGGGAACGTGTCGGTCGCCGTAAAACACTATGCCTGCGAACTTCTCCCACTGGCTCAAGTGGGAGGGTTAGTGCCCGACAGTGATACAAACGAAGACCCGGGTTAGGTAACGGGAATTCATTTGTATACCCGGGAAAGTGATAGATCAAGGTATTATTTGGACCATGTTTCAAAGTATGTCCTTGCACAAAATAGTCCTCGCCTAGAAATTCTCTATCTACCGTCAGATATTCAACATGAACATTCTCAAGCAGACCACACTTCTGCGTAATGCGAGTAACTAAAGAGGTGCACTCAATTGGTCCTGTCAACTTTATATTGTCTAACCATTGATCAATCATGCATTCCGCGGGTGACACCCTAATTTTCTTAACCATGGCATAAAGTATTTTCAATTCATCTTGCCGAACAACCCTAATGTCACCTCGAGGAAACAAGGTCATAGCCAACCACACATGCATAAATCTAAGTGTAGGATTATGGATGGCACTTGTTCTAGGCTTGGGACCCCACTCGTTTCCGGAAATCTTTTTCCAAAAACTTTCTTTATGGAACCCCTTTAGCGCTTTATCTAAGTCTAGCCTACATTTAGGATTTAGACCTAGCATAGCATGAAGATCACCCCATGTGACCAAGCGCTTTTGCCCAAACAAGCGAAAAGAAATGCCTTCATCATACTTTCTAAGGGTGCATAAAAACTGCATAGTAAGCAAATGAGAACCTGGCTCATCTACTTCTACGAAATTTAGCCAACCTATAGTGCAAAAAATAGAGGCAAATTCTTCTCTCATACCTATTTTCTCGAGGAAGTCCGGACCGAAGCGTCGGGTGTGGGCGAATGGCCGTTCTCTCATGAGCGCGATGGCTTGGCCCTCGCGGTCGTCCTTGATGTCGAGATGCTCCTCGGTGATGAGCAAGGCCGGCCTTTCCTCCGGAATTTCAGCTTCGGGGTCACCATGCCCCGGACTTGGTGTGAGCTCGACGGAGGATGCTTGACTCGTGCTTGCACGAGTGCTTTTTCTCCGCTTGATTCCGGCGACTTGCTTCATTCGGTTGAACATGGCTGCACACAAGAACAAACACAAGACAAGAACAAAAACAAGATCGAACAAGTGTTCGGGTGAGCGTTAGTGAAAACGACAAATCCGAGCTTCTCCGAAATTGGTTTTCTTCTCACAACAACTTGCAAATGCACTAAAACAGAGGGGATATATATATATATATATATATATATATATATATATATATATATATATTTTTGGGTTTTTGGGGCTGTAGTAGAGTTGAAGAACACGAAATTTTGGGAGAGCAACAAGTGAGCAAAGGAGGGGAGTGAAAGATGAGCTTGGAATGGTGAAGCTCCTCCTCCTGGGCGGTTTTTATAGCAAGATGGCCGTTAGAAAGGGACAGAGCAACGGCCATATAGCCGTTGGGAGAAAGGAGCACAGGAAAAGGTGGGGCCAGGGGGTCGGCCGACCTCACCAGGTCGGCCGACTTGGCAGGTGGGCCTCCTGGCAGCCCCCTTTTTCCTATGTGTTCCCCAACGGCTAGGGGATTTGTCCCCTGCTGCCGTTTTGCTCAAAAAGCTCGACAAAAAATCTTTTCAAAATGAAAAGCCCAAAAACCTATTTTCTAAATTTTCAAAAATGCAAATGAGTTTTGAAAAATTCCAAGGTGACTGGAAAAATTCAAAAATGCAGAAATGCAGTGGTCGGAAAAAATCAAAATGTGGTGGAAAGCAAATATGCAATTAAAAGAGCAAATATGGATAACTACCGGTTTAACCTCCCGGCGAGGACTCACCTTTTAAAGTCTGACGAGCGGGACTTTTCTCCGGCGTTCAGCTCGATGAAGCGTTGTCCGGTCCCGGAGATGAAGACACGGATGATGCTTCTTGTTTCACTCGCCACACCTTCTTGGTCTTTGTTGCGGTCAGTGGCTTCTCGGGCTTCGGAGGCTGCGGTTTTGCAGGCTTCACAGCCTGTTTCTTTGCAGATCTCGGAGGTTGTTGCCTTGTGGACTTCGGAGGCTGTTGCTTAATGTGTGACCTTTGGCTCCTTGCCTTCATCAGTTGTTGCTGTGCAACCTTTTCCTTCTCAAGGAAGTTCTTCATGAATGTGATGAGGCTGTCCTTCATTTTGAACGTGTTGCAAATCTCCAGGAATTGCTGGAGATGAGCACTAGCGTCCTCATTGGCTTTCCCACAGAATGGGCTACCCTGCACCATGGTGATGAGACCGGTCTTGATCTCGAAGTTCGCATCTCCCACATTGCCAGCTGGTCCCGTAGGGATGTTGGCAGCGGAGGGAGCGGAGAACTCGCGGAGGGTCTTGTCGGCCATTTGCTTAGAGCTTGATGGTGCGGGAATGACAGGTTCGATTGGCCGAGTCTCCTTACGAGGAGGGGTGAGCCTAGCTCATGTCCTTCTCAGGAGTGGCTCAGGATCTTCAGTGAAGTTTGTCGGCAAGTCGAAACCAGTCATACACTACCCTGTTTTCATACAAAATGCAGAAAACAAAGCAAGGTTATCCTGCTTAGGAGATAGCCTTAATAATTGCAACACTACTATATACATTAGTAATTTTTCTTAAATCATATGCCTTCCCCGGCAACGGCGCCAGAAATGCTTGTTGACTTTTGCTAAGCCATATTAATAAATCATTCCCGGCACGGGGCCAGAAACGGTTCACTAATATGTCCCAGAGTCAAGTAGGTAAAATCCGCAAGCGCACGGAGAATACCGCTGTAGCATTTCACCCGGAAGTATTCAGGGTATCGTATTTGTTTATCCCAAAGGAAGGTTATGATCAAGAAGCGTTACTAACATATAAGATAATGTTAACAATTAGCAAGGATATCTAACCAAGACAGGTGGGTACATGATAATAACCGGGTAGTGTGGCACACACAGAAGGTTCTTACTAAATAAATAAAGTCTAGTGGAGGAAAGACTAGGCTAAGCTACTCCTACTATACATTCCTATGCAGTTGCATAGCCTAAGTAGAATACATACAGACCCACACTCAGGTTCAGTAGTCAATAGTATAGCACTTCAGGCACGGACTTACCCCTGCATCCACAGGCGACTTCCGCCAAGAGCCTACGCACTAGCCTAGCGGGGAGGATTTCAAAGGACGGACAGGGCTGTCACCACCTGCCGCCTACCTCAACGAACCAGTAGACTAACGAATAATTGATGCAAATCAGTCACCCAAGTACCATACTTACATGACCAAAGAGCACTCTGCCCCTCCGCGATTACTATTAACGAGGCAGAGCTACCGTACGAATACGATCACCAAACCCATGCTATACTTTATCAGCTAAAACTAAGCATAGAGACTATAACATATAAACTAGACTATAGTGACGGTATATAACTAGCATGACAATAGTAGTATAATAAATATAAACTACTATCACACAAGTAGACTATACTATCACATATATGGATCACAATATCAAACAAGAAACTCATGACCCAAGCACAACTATATAGAAAAAATATATATATTGATAAGAGCAAAGTCTTACAAAAGGGAAAAGATACAAGAGCCATACCAATTCCAAGTGAAGACTTGGGACTAGAGAGCTCTAGACTCAGCCTAACTCCACTAAAACTCCAAGAACTACTACTAGCAAGAGAGAAATGCTTCTTGTGGTGTGTGTTGAGTGTGAAGGCACACCCTCCTATTTATAGCCTCAATAGGTCGGCAAGGGAGAGTAACCGCCACGGAAGGCACCTCAAACCGCCATCAGGAGTCGCGGAGGAGCCAACACGTGGAAGCCCAGGCGGAGAGGGCGCCAGACCAGGTCGCCCGACCTGACCAGGTCGGCCAACCTGGGGGTGGCCCCTCCTGGCCTGTGCTTTCTCCAAGTGGCTGTCCTGTGGGCCCTGACATCGGTTTGCACGGTATTACAGGGAGTTACGTCGGTTAAGTGCTGAAAATGGGCCCTTCAATCCGTGTGACGTCCATGTGGCACTCTCTGATTGGTCGAAAGTGTGTTTTCTTGCCTTTTGAGGTGTTTCCTTCACATTTCCTCCTGCATGCACAAAGTTCTCCAAGTACAAGTGGAACTATATTATTGTGATAAAGCATGCGTGTATGAAATGCCAAATTCTCCTTTATTTGAGTATAGTTGACGGTTGAAAATGGTACTTAACAGCCGTCAACAATACCGCGAGGAGGCGCTGCTATTGCTGCGGTGCCGACGGCTAGACTAGAAGGAGATGATTGACGTGATCGACTACTTCCTCTACACCGACGCGCGACTACGTTGGATCGAGCTGCTCCAACATTCGCTTCCGCTCCACCTGCGCATCTAGTGGTAACGATCCATGATCCTCTCTTGCAAGGTTTCCTGGTAGAACAGTAGAAATTATTATATGCTATCGTAGCCTACCCGTTCTCCAACAGTGGTATCAGAGCTGACCTTGTGTAGTTTGTGATCTAGATCTTGTGCATATGGTTGATATGTTTATGTACTAGATGAGATCTATTACATGTTTTTGTGTTCGGATTGATTAGATCAATGATGATAGGGAGGTTCACAAGGTAATGGGCGGATAGCGATACATGCATCATTGATTTATTTGTGTTCCTTCTCCGTGCGCGCGCGACTTGTCCCTATCGACTGGAATCGCCATCAGGACTAACTGCATGCGCCAGTAGAGGAGCCAATAGTATCATAATCATGTACCGCAGTCTACTCATGAAAACCTAATGGAAAACTAAGCCATTGTGAATGACTCAAAATCGGGCAAATATGATTTTCCTGATAGTATTTCCATTGCGATTTTATAGATACGATCTGTGAAATCGGGACCGCCGTACGAACACGCCTAGATTGTTACAACCCTTTTTGGCCACATGTTAGCATTCGCTTCTCGCCTAACTTGTTTTTGCAGAGAATGTTGTGAATGGTATGGCCCAAAAGATGCATGTGATGTATATATGTGATTTGCATGGCCTGCGTGCCATGATTAATTACAGCTGGGTTGAGGCTATCATATTATTGTATAACAGCCTGCATGTCGACCTGTGATGCTTGATATTCTCATGTAATTTATTACTAGCAATTAGTTGTAGTAGCTAAGTGTTAGTTCATGGAGGCCTCAAGCATGATGGTTGAAGGGACGGGAGACATGGCGATGACAATGGAGATAGAGATCACCAATTGAAAGGGGCCATACTATTTCACAGTTAATATGATTGCCTGTGATGATGTTCCTATCATCCTATTCTTTCATGTGTTATTTATATTAGATATGATTAACATGCTATAATAGGTTCCCTCAAGAAAAATTAAATTATATGCCCTTCCAATAGCTGCACCTATTAAAATTATGATCGTTGTATGGTAGGTCTGCCAAAGTAGAAGTACCTCAACTATCTTAATTATTAGGATAAATGTCGGACATTTATATGCATAGTATTGGTTTAATTAACAAAGCTATCAAAACGGTTTTGGGCTTTGGGGCATGGTGTTGGGGCCGGGGCATGTGATGCCACCCAACAAACAAGAGTCACATAGGGATGTGATTAGCAAAGTGTTGCTTACCTATGTCACTAGATTTCTAACGGTGATGCCAAAGCTCACTAGGATCTAAGTTGAATATGGATCTTGAACCACTATATGTCGTTTTGAGGGAAAACGGTTCCAAGCATATAGTGGAATAATGAACTTTTGTTAAAATGTTTATAAGAGTTTTATATTTACATAGTGCTTATATTTGCATATTTTCTGTTGTAGATCATGGCACCAACCGCTAGTAACACTTTCAATTTGCGCTCAATTCTTGAAAAAGAAAAGCTTAGTGGAACAAACTTTATTGATTGGTATCGCAACTTGAGAATTGTTCTCAAGCAAGAGAAAAAGGAATATGTTCTAGGGCTTCCCTATCCTGATGATCTGCTAGAAAATGCTACTGCCACTCAGAAAAGGGAGTATGAGAAACATACCAATGATGCAGTTGATGTTAGCTGTCTCATGCTTGCCACTATGTCCTCTGAGCTTCAGAAGCAATATGAGAACGCGGATGCCCACAATATGATTGAGGGACTTCGTGGCATGTTTGAGAACCAAGCAAGGTCTGAGAGGTACAACATCTCAAAGTCCTTGTTTGCGTGCAGGCTAGCTGAAAACGGTTCTGTCAGTCCTCATGTGATCAAGATGATTGGTTACATTCAGAATCTGGAGAAACTTGGTGCTGCTCTACACCCTGATTTGGCCACAGATGTGATTCTCCAGTCGCTTCCTGCGAGCTATGAGCCTTTCATTTTGAACTTTCAAATGAATAGCTTAGAGAAGACATTGGCTGAGTTGCATGGGATGCTTAAGGCAGCTGAGGCAAGCATCAAAAAATCTGGTCCAAGCCAAGTTAACTTGGTTCAAAAGGATAGCAAGAAACGAAAGCGCAAGACTAAGGCTAAGGCTACAGATCAGATCTCTAGCACTAAGCCTAAGCCTGCAGCAGCTCCTAAGCCTAAACCGGCGGCTAGTGATCCTTGTTTTCACTGCAAGAAACACGGTCATTGAAAGAGGAATTGCAAGCTTTATCTGGAAGAGCTGAAGAAGAAGGGTGGAGACACTTCTAATTCAGGTATCAATGTTATTGAAATTAATAATGTTGCAACATGTCCTTATGATTCATGGGTATTTGATACCGGATCGATGATTCATACTTGCAAATCACTGCAGGGGATTAAAGAAGCAAGGAAATGTGCAAAGGGCGAGGTGGATGCTCGCGTCGGCAATGGTGCAAAGGTTGCTGCATTGGCCGTCGGAACTTATCCACTTTCATTACCATCAGGATTAGTTTTGGAGTTAAATAATTGTTATTATATTCCCGCCTTAGGCAAAAACATTATTTCTTCAAAGTGTTTGGAGGAAGATGATGGTTATGAGGTCATAATAAGGAACAAGTGTTGTTCCATTTATTTCAATAATATTCTCTATGGTAATTGCCCATTGGTGAATGGATTATATTACTTGGATCTTGAGAATAAGCCTATTTATAACATTGATGCGAAAAGGCTCAAGCCTAATGATTTGAATCCCACGTATACTTGGCATTGTCGTTTAGGTCATATAAATGAGAAGCGCATAAAGAAGCTCCATACAGATGGTCTTCTAAGTTCTTTTGATTTTGAATCAATTGATACATGTGAGTCTTGTTTACTTGGCAAAATGACTAAGTCACCTTTCACAGGAAATAGTGAGAGGGCGAGTGAACTATTGGGACTTGTACATACGGATGTATGTGGACCAATAAGTTGCACGGCCAGAGGTGGTCTTCAGTACTTCATAACTCTTACCGACGACTTTAGTAGATATGGTTACATCTACTTAATGAGGCATAAGTCTGAATCCTTTGAAAAGTTTAAAGAATTTCAAAATGAAGTACAAAATCAATTGGGCAAGACTATTAAACTCCTACGATCTGATTGTGGTGGTGAATATTTGAGCCATGAATTTGGTGAACATCTAAAGCAATGTGGAATTGTTCCACAATGGACTCCGCCAGGAACGCCCCAATGGAATGGAGTATCCGAACGGAGGAACCGAACCTTGTTAGACATGGTTAGGTCTATGATGAGCCAAAGTGATCTTCCATTGTCCTTCTGGGGATACGCTCTAGAAACTGCCGCTTTCACACTTAATAGGGTTCCATCTAAATCCGTGGAAAGGACACCATATGAGATATGGACTGGGAAGCGTCCCGGGTTGTCTTTTCTTAAGATTTGGGGATGTGAGGCTTATGTAAAACGTATGACGTCTGATAAGCTTTCTTCCAAGTCTGATAAATTCTTCTTTGTAGGATACCCTAGGGAAACCAAAGGTTATTATTTCTACAACCGGGAAGAGGGCAAAGTGTTTGTCGTTCATAATGGTGTTTTTCTAGAGAAAGAGTTTCTCTCCAAAAGGGTAAGTGGGAGAACGGTGCAACTTGAAGAAGTTCAAGAAACTCTAGAAAATGTTTCTTCTTCCGCTATACCACAATTGGATGAACAAATTGTTGTTGAACCAATTGTTGAAACACCAGCCCCGTGTAGGTCAGAAATGGCACGTCGCGCTCCTGAAAAGTTCACGCTCCTAACCACAGGGCAGCGAGACATATTATTGTTAGACAATGATGAGCCTAAGACTTACAGTGAAGCAATGATGGGACTGGACTCTGAGAAATGGCTTGGAGCCATGAGATCCGAATTAGAATCCATGAGAGAAAATCAAGTTTGGAACTTGATAGATCCGCCTGATGGTGTAAAAACCATTGAGTGTAAATGGGTTTTTAAGAAAAAGATAGACATGGATGGAAATGTTCACATCTATGAGGCACGATTGGTGGCGAAAGGTTTTAAGCAAAAAGGGGTTGATTATGATGAGACCTTCTCGCCCGTCGCTATGCTAAAGTCTATACGGATCCTTCTATCAATTGCCGCATTTTATGATTATGAGATATGGCAAATGGATGTCAAAATGGCTTTCCTTAATGGAAACCTAAGTGAGGATGTGTACATGACACAGCCTGAAGGTTTTGTCGATCCACAAAATGTTAGGAAGATATGCAAGCTTCAAAAGTCCATTTATGGACTAAAGCAAGCATCTCGGAGTTGGAATCTTCGCTTTGATGAGGTAGTCAAAGAGTTTGGCTTCATTAAAAACGAAGAAGAGCCTTGTGTTTACAAAAGGGCTAGTGGGAGCACGCTTGTCTTTTTGGTCCTTTATGTGGATGACATATTCCTGATCGGTAATGATATTCCAATGCTTGAAGTTGTTAAGACTTCTTTGAGAAAGAGTTTCTCAATGAAGGACTTAGGAGAGTCAGCTTACATTTTGGGCATTAAGATCTATAGAGATAGATCAAAGAGGCTAATTGGATTAAGCCAGGACACGTACATTGACAAGGTATTGAAACGGTTCAATATGCAGGATTCCAAGAAAGGTTTCTTGCCCATGTCACATGGGGTTTCTCTTAGCAAGACTCAGTGTCCCTTGACGCCAGATGAGCAAGACAAAATGAGAGCGATTCCATATGCTTCGGCTGTTGGGTCCATCATGTATGCCATGATAAGTACTCGCCCAGATGTAGCCTACGCTCTTAGTGCTGTGAGCAGATACCAGTCAAATCCAGGAGAAGCTCATTGGGGAGCTAATAAGAATATCCTAAAGTACTTGAGAAGGACTATGGGTAGGTTCCTAGTCTATAGAGGTGAGGAAGAGCTCGTTGTAAATGGTTACACTGATGCTAGCTTCCAAACCAACAAAGACGATTCGAGATCGCAATCTGGATATGTGTTTTGCCTCAATGGAGGCGCGGTGAGCTGGAAGAGTTCCAAGCAAGATACGGTTGCTGACTCAACAATGGAGGCTGAGTACCTTGCCGCTTCAGAAGCTGCAAAGGAAACTGTTTGGATCAGAAAATTTGTTTCTGAGTTGGGTGTGGTTCCTAGTGCCTCCAGTCCAATGGACCTCTATTGTGATAACAGTGGTGCCATTGCGCAAGCCAAGGAGCCTAGAGCGCATTAAAAGAACAAACACGTACTACGGCGTTATCACCTTATTCGGGACATCGTCGCTCGACGTGATGTAAAGATATGCAAGGT
This sequence comes from Eleusine indica, assembly GCA_030378355.1. Classification (NCBI taxonomy): domain Eukaryota; kingdom Viridiplantae; phylum Streptophyta; class Magnoliopsida; order Poales; family Poaceae; genus Eleusine; species Eleusine indica. Next base: position 37,127,803 of record CM059498.1, on the reverse strand, counting down.
GCACACGGACTCAGACATCGCTGATCCGTTGACAAAACCTCTCTCTCAGCCCAAGCATGAGGCACATATGAGATCCATAGGTATTAGATATCTGCATGATTAATGTACGAGAGATTGTGTAATGTTTATGTTTATGTGTGATTGAATAAAGTGTTATTCTGTTCTATGGATAATAATTATTGCATTGATTGACAAGTGCGTGACTTGTTTGTGAAACTCATTGTTCTTTCATAATATTATCCTAAATGATCCCTAGTTCCTTATCATTGTGTTGGACAATAATGATTCATGGACTAGCACATGTATTGGTTGATGATCATGTTTCACAGATCATTGATATGGAGATATCAAATCAATAATGTGGACACATGTTGGAGAACATAGTGTTGGACTGACCCACTAATAGACTTTGCTGAGATGTTATTGTTGTGCCATCAGTTGTTGTCTTGTATGATGTACCTTTGGGATCCTTAGACCTGAGATTGTCATTGATTCCCAGAATGTGTAATAGCATATTTAGGGATTACCAAACGCTATTCCGTAACTGGGTAGTTATAAAGGTAATTTTCGGGTATGCTATGAAACATGTCGTGGGGTGTGAGCAGTCAAGATGGAATTTGCCCCTCAAGTTAGATGGATTTGGAAGTGCATGGCCATGCCAATGTGATTAAAAGTTAATCATAATGACTAAAAGTTAGTCATGATAAATCCACTAGACGTTCGAGTGAATGGTTGAGCTATTATAGGATGGCACGTATCTCGCCTTAAGCTTGACTGATATCGTGAGGCAAAGGGATCGCTGACTGCGTATGTCAAAGGTTCAGCCGATATGATCTTTATGTGTACATGAGAATCAGTATGTGCTGCTAGGTGCCACTATTGATTTATGATTTGAAAAATGGTTTTCACATCATTGTCGTGTACATGTGAACCTAACGGGTCACACACTTAACGGGTTGGAACATCGCTTGCCTATGTGATTGTCTCTAGTGCAAGTGGGAGATTGTTGGAGATATGCCCAAGAGACAATACGGATTTGATCCGTATGTGAGGGTCATACGGATATTGATTCGTGAGGAATTAGTCCACTAATGGGCCAACTAGTCGAGGCCCATTAGAAGGGTCTATTTAAGTGGAGAAGGGGCTTAAGGCGCAGATGATTCCACCAGTTCTTAACCCTAGCCGCCGTGCTCCTCTTTCTCACCCACAAAACCCTAACCATGTTGCCGGTGCTAGCACGCCGTGCACGGTGCTCCAACCCCGTACGTGTGGATACCGCGAGGAGGCGCTGCTATTGCTGCGGTGCCGACGGCTGGAGTAGAAGGAGACGATTGACGTGATCGACTACTTCCTCTACACCGACGCACGACTACGTTGGATCGAGCTACTCCAACATTCGCTTCCGCTCCGCCTAGTGGTAACGATCCATGATCCTCTCTTGCAAGGTTTCCTGGTTGAACGGTAGAAATTATTATATGCTATCGTAGCCTACCCGTTACCCAACAAACAACACGTTCAGAACCCTACAATTGCAGCACAACGTCTCCTCTGGTTATCAACCGTCCATGGACAATTGACTTCGCCGAGAAGGCTAATCCCTGTCTACGAATCAAGAACACAAGCAAGAACAACAAAGAATGCAACACAATTGCAGATGTATGATTAAACTCACAAAGTTGGGGTCTCACAAACCGATGAACGACGACATTGTTTATGAACAGAATTGATCTAAACAAAATCCAAACCCTAATGAAGAGGTGGCAGCTGTATATGAGGACCCTAGGGTCATGCAGGACCCCCCTGGACGCAGCCCTAAGTGGGCTCAACTCGATACATGGCCCGAAGATCGATTACGGTGTCACAGCACAAGGACAGATCCTGGAAGTCGATTTGTTTTGGCGATTGCCGACGGCTCGGGACTAATTTTAACATGGGACCGGTTGGGTTGGAATGGTCTTTTTGTTATCTTTCCAGGCATATGTCGAAAGTCCAGATCCGATTCCGTATGCGTCCTGGTCGTCCGTTTTAGTGCAGACTGGTCCTAGGCCCCGAAACAGACTCGAAGTCGGTTTTGATTGGGCCTCCACCATGGCTTGCACGTCCTGGCTGGCCCATCGCGCCTCCAATCACCTCCCTAGCTATCTCATAATCATCTCCATGGTTCCTAACAATAATTAATTTATTAGGTAGCCATATGTTCTCAAAATCACATAAAGGAATCATTAGGAACAAGCTCACCCGTAAATTCAGTTGTCGTGCATGAACTTGCATTTTGGTTGGCGGAGTGCTGGGTGTATCCATAAGAGTGATGTCCTCATCATTCTCCCCCCTTTGAATTAAAATCGCCCTCGACTCGAGCTCATCTCTTTCTCCCATATATGGTCTCAAATCTGAAATATTAATTGTGGAACTATTCCCAAACTTGGGATGCAACTCATATTTATGCTGCTAGGGTAATGGTTCTCTGGGCATGAATCATTACTATTGATATATCATTGAGAGCTCGTAGAACTTTCATTATTTTTCTTCTGCTGTTTTCAAACTATCTTAAATTTGTAATATTCCGCTACACTTCAGTACTCTATTTATATAATAACTTAACTTAAAATGGATAAATATTGTATTATCAAGTATCTGCATTATCAGCACCTTTGGGACCTCGATCCTCCGGGAAGGGACGCCTCAGCTGGTATCAGAGCTGTGGTCCATGATAATACAACAATTAAAACATATTTTCAAAAACTATGACGATTACAAGTAAGGATACGTTAGTATTGCCTCTATTAGAAGTTAGGGTTGGTGACAAGCTAACGAGTTATGCTTGAGTTGGTTTATCATTTGGCTTTTCATTTGTCATTTAAAGTTCGCTCGCAAGGACTGTGGCTTTATGGGACGATTCCTTTCATGAATCATCGCCAACATATTTTATTTTTGGCTCCGTGAACAACTATTGGAGCGTAGAGTTCGCTCGCGAGGGCTATGGTTTCGCGAGATAGTTTCTTCCATAAACCGTGCCAACTTTTTCTTAGTGATGCTCATCATGGTAGCTTTCTGAGCATGGGTCCGCTTGCGAGGACCGTGGCTTCGCAAGGCGGTTCGTTACATGAATCGTTGCCAAGTAGGATTATGCTTCTTTTCGTAGTTTCTTTTAAATTTGATGTATTGTTTCTGCAATGAGTTTTCTGCAGGTACACTAACACCATTAGTACAACACTTAGATTGACTTACGTGATGAGAATGGGCCGTCACCAAACTTTCGTGCCGCTAAGTACCGGTAAAATATGTGTTGTGTTGTGAGGAACGATAGGATAATACATTAAAAATTTTGCATCATGCATCGCTATATAACTAAACTAAAATTTTGTTCTCCTCTTGCTCAGCAACCTCTAAATAAAAATTTTCTAAGCCTGCTGAGTACAAAATTTCAAAATACAAGTCCAATTGTTAAGTTAACAAGAATCTGTCCTGTTTTTAGCTGTTAACTAAAAAAATTCATAGGTATTAAATTACCCCACCACATAAGGCATATAAATACTTTCAACACCCTTTGTCACCTGAAGTTTAAGTTAAATTTCGATCATAACAGAAACAACCCCAAAACAGAGAGCAAGTACAATCTGCCAACACACTGTTTTCAGCATAACTGTGAACTTAAAAATTTGATAACTAGAGTTGTACTTCGAATTGTTAAGCGTTTAAACCCAATCTGGAAAGACTTAGAAGTCCACTTTCACCTCCAATAGGTTTTACCAATTAATTATTTTTGCTCTGTCTAGTAGAGCCGAAACACTAAGACCCTGTCATCCAGGATTAGAATCTGCCAACCTAAACTTGTAAAATTCATAAGTCCAGTTTTACTTGGAATTTTTGGGAGTATAAACCTAATATGGAAATCTATGAAAGTATACTATAGCGTGGTGCCAAGAACCAGTTCTGAAGGTTTTATTTGCTGGTCGAAATATTCACTTTTCTAACTGCTGTACAGTCAAAACAGAATCTGTTTTAAAACCCGTTTCCGTATTATTGCCCTCTGAAGCTGGAAAATATAAACTAAAACTTTGTCTCTGTATTTCATAGAAGTTTAAATGAAATGAATTTTTATGATAAGGAAGGTTTGACTCAATCAAAAATACTTTCCTTGTAGATGGCTGAAAACAATGACCAGACCCCACCGGGTTGGGAGATCACTGACGGCCTAGAGTTCACTGGGATGACACGTCTGTTTTGGAATGTTCTCCATGGCTTTGGTTATGACATCCCACCCACTTATGTTGGAAAGGAATTTTAGGAGCATGGAGTCACCTCTTGTGTCATCCATGTGACGGTTCCCACCAACTATTCATTTACTCCAGCATGTGAATCTTGGACCGTTAACGTCACTCGGACAGATTTACTCGCCACTTGGAATATTGCTGCTTTCGAGGCATTCACTCGATTCTACGAAGACCGCAAGCATGATGTTGCTGGAACACCTGTCGCCTTGCTGCCCATCAATGATGCGACAGATTTTGAGTGGATTAGGCGTGTGGACTTCATCTTTGATCCAAACCACCGCCACCATGATCCTATGCTGCCCATAATAGAGTATTATGGCCTTTCCACATTTGCTTTATGCACAAACTTGTGCCGACGGCTGGACATGTACCATTCTGCCCTCTGGCTTTCAGAAGCGGAAAAGCAAGCTAAGGATGTGGAAATTTCAGCACTGAACCAACAAATCCAAGCAAAGAATGAAGAGATGGATTTGATCAGTGAGGCACGTGACCAAGCTATCGGAGAAGCAGATTTAATGGAATCCGAAATGGAGGAGCTACAAGCTGAATTTGATGCCTTCAAAGCTGCCCATCTTCCAATTATAGGTAACTGGGATGACATCCCTATGGAGTATGGAGAACAAGTAGATGAAAAAATGGAACTGACGGATAATGTTGACGTAGAAATGATGGAACTGGAAGAACCAGAAGAGCTGCAAGAATTAGACCAGGAGTAGATGAGTTGCTACACCCTGTGTTGTGTTCATGTAATATAAGTATCTCGAGTTTGGATGTAGGATCGTGTGTCTTGCATAGTGTGTCCGTAGTACTGTGGCTAAGCGTTGGCATATTTATGTAGGAGTTAGTGTGACGTTGCCTTTTTAACCATTATGTAATCAGTCTCAAACTATTGAAAATGGATATCACTTCTGAAAAATTTACATGTGCCCTCTTGCAAATTTATATTCTTGCACATATGACTTTTATGGATTATTTTAAGAAATGACTAATGTGCAACCATATGAATTGCAGCATGGTACGTACTCGGAACCAGGCTGAGCCCGAGAGCTCACAGCAGGAACGTGCTGCACAGCCCACTATGGCTGATTTAATCGTTGTTGTGCTCACCCGTCAGCAAGGTGATTCCGAGATGCTTTGCCAATTGGTGGAGAATACGTCCCGCTTGGGTGGACGTGGAGGCAACAACAACAACAACAATCAGCCTCGTCAGTGCACATACTCAGACTTTCTGGGTACCCATCTGCCGACATTCGAGTGTGCCAGAGAGCCTCTGGACGCTGGTCACTGGCTACGTCAAACCGAGTCTAAATTTGGTCTGCTGGACTGCACTGAGCACCAGAAGGTGCTATTTGCCACCCAACAACTCCAGGGCTCTGCTAGTGCCTGGTGGGAAAATTACGAAGCTTCTCTGCCTGCTGGACGCCGCCTTGAGTGGAATGAGTTTGAGACTACATTTCGTGCTCATTTCATTCCAGCTGGCCTCATGCAGAGGAAGTTCTAGGAGTTCATGGATCTAAAACAAGGAGGGAGGAATGTCCTCCAATATTCTAAAGCTTTCAACCACCTCGCTCAGTATGCAACCGAGTATGTTAACACTGAGGAGAAGAAAAGATATGCATTCTTGCGTGGAATGAATGCCACGCTGAAGGAGCGTCTAACTTGGCAGACGACTGGTACATACAACGACCTGGTCAATGCTGCTATTGTCTAGGTAGGTGGTATGCACCAAGTTGAAGACGAAGATCATAAAAGGAAGGCCCCTGCTAGTTGCTGCCCTACAGGCTAAGCACCATCTGATATATACTTCACCCACTAGACAGCGTGATGAGGACATCACTCCTATGGATACACACAACACTCCTCCAAATCTGGACTTGCAAGGTCCAATGACTAGAGCTCGTGCACGACGATTAAATTTAGAGGTGAGCTTGTTCCTACGTTCTTCGCTATATGTTACTTTTGAGAATGGTTTGCTACCTAATATTTATTTTATGATTAGAAACCATGGAGAGGACCAGGAGATGATGGGAGAAGGAGTTGGGAACGTGGAGGACCAGCAAGGGTTTAGAAGCCAAAGTGGAGGCCCAATCAAAACCGACTTCGAGTCTGTTTCGGGGCCCAGGACCAGTCTGCACTAAAATAGTCACCCAGGACGTATACGGACTCGGATTTGGACGTTCTACATATGCACGGAAAGATAAGGAGAAGACCTTTCCAATGCCGCTGGCCTCATGTCAAAATGCATCCGGAGTCATCGGGAATCATCAAAACAAGAGAGAGTCCAGAATCTGTGTCGGTGCTGGTCGCCTATTTTTGGCCTTTGGGCTTTGTATCTAATTGAGCCCAATTAGGGGCGCGTCCAGAGGGTCTTGTATGACCCTAGGGTCTTTATATACAGCCGCCACCGCATCATTAGGGTTCGGGTTTTGCTTAGACCAATTCTATTCATAAACAGTTTCGCCGTTCATCGGTTTGTGAGACCCCAACTTTGAGAGTTTAATCATACATCTGCAATTGTGTTGCATTCTTCGTTGTTCTTGATTGTGTTCTTGATTCGCAGGTAGCGATTAGCCTTCTCGGCGAGGTCAATCGTCTTTTGGATGGTTGATAACCAGAGGAGACGTCGTGCTGCGATTGCGGGGTTTAGAACGTGCTGTTCTGAAGCCGGATCGATTTGTGTGTCGCCTCCGACCAAATCAACTTACCAAGATCCTTTCGGAAGATCGGGAACCCTTGTTCACATCAAGTGGTAATCAGAGCTTCAGGTGCACCGTCAGGTTCACACTACCCTTTAGTTTTGTTTTCGTGTTCTTCCTATCGTCCATAGAAAATACCAAAAAAAAATTTCCCCCGCCCATAACCACGTGTTTAGCCTTTGCATATTTCAATTTCAGAGTCCGTAGTGTTGAGTTTGTGCCCTAGTTCTTGTTTAGTCGCTGGTTTAGTTTGTGTTTTTGTCGTCAGTAGTGCTTCCCTTGCAACCCTAGCCGCCATCCCCTTCACCATCCTCGGTTTTGTCGGCTTTGTGTGCTATGGTTGATTGATCAACACGCCCACCCTAATCCCACCCTAAACACACCCTCACCACCTCGAACCAATTTTCACAAATTCCACTTTCTGCTGCATCCACCTCGCCAAAAAAAAAAATCCCTACCCGACCCCAAGCCCGACTCGGATTTCACTCAAACCCTCGGGTTCTTCATAACCGATTCCGACACCCCTTCGGTAAAACGGCCATAACTTTTCGCTCGGTTGTCCGTTTTGGCTGAAATTTTTACAGGAGATTCTTGACAAAAAGTTGAGCATACCCAAACCTTGTGTGCCCTCGTCAAAAAATTAAAAAAAAATCAGGAAGATAAAGAAAAAATTCATTCAAGTTGAAACCCGACGTTTTCTGAAACTTCAAGATTTTCTGTAGGCCACGTCCTAGCTCGGTTTGAGCTGAAATTTTTTGTGGTTTCTTCCTATTTGCTAGTGAGTTGGAAAAAAATATCAAAAAAATAAAATAATAAAAAAGAAATTTGGGATTCCTACTAGTGCTCCATCTAGCCCCCTGGAATTTCTGAGTTTGGCTGTTTTACACTAAGCCCCCTGTTATCGACTGTGTCCCTTTGTCTCCTTGTTTCTTCTTTGCTATCACTACTGTTCTAGGACATAGTTAGACCAGCAACTAGGGACAAGTTATTTGGGCACTTATTCAGCTTTACTATCTGTTTTTGATTTGTGTGCCACTCATATATATATTTGGCCTTCCTAGCTCTACATACTTCTTCTGGACAGCACATAAGTTATTTTGTAACCCTTGCAATCGTGGAACACTTCTCCCTGGTATCCTTCGCTTTGTTGTTTTCAGAACTTTGTAAGAGCTTTGCAAGAAGCTTCCTTTTGCTGTGTTGAGAGGCACCACTGCTTAGTAGTTTTGTAGGAATAACCTTCACTTTTTGTTTCTTGTTTTGGTGTTTCTGATGTCAGGAAGCAATGGAGAGGGTGCTTCACCCTCAAAATTGGATGAGTGCGTGAGCCAAAATCAGTTACAGAAGGCTTTGCAGGCGGTTCAGAGTGATTTGGCAGAGACGATCACCAGGGCCGTCACCGACGCCGTCACCAAGCTTCACCTGGGAGAAAGCATTGAGCGGTTGGATAAGAGAGTCTCTAAGCTAACCGATCAGGTTGTCGAATTGGAGACCGCTCACAAGACCAACAACAACAACAACAACAACACCAACACCAACACCAACAACAACACCAACAACAACACCAACACCAACACCAACAACAACACCAACAACAACACCAACAACGACGTTGAAGACGATCATGATGAAGCAACGGTGTATAAGGCTGATGGCACCGTCGGTAGGTCAGCTACAAGGACCGCAAGGTTATGACGTTGTTTGCAATGTAACCCTCAAGGTATGGGTGGTTTCCACAACCACAACCGTCGCACACAAGGTAACCATGCTCCAGGTGATCCGTATGCTAAAATTAAGTTTTCAATTCCTTCGTTTTCGGGTCAGTACGATGGTGATGCTTACCTTGATTGGGAAATGATGGTAGAACAAAAATTTAATGCCCACCTTGTTCCTGAACAACATAGAGTTAGACAAGCCACTAGTGAGTTTAAGGACTTTGCTATTGTTTGGTGGAGTGGTCTAGCTGCTGAAACCGATTTGCCTACTACTTGGGAAGAATTTAAGGTAGAAATGCGTGATCGTTTTGTTCCTCCTTTTTATAGAGAAATTTGTAATAAACTACAGCATTTAGATCAAGGAGATAAAACTGTTCAGGAGTATTTTAGTGAGCTTCAGAAGGGTTTGAGTCATTGTGCTGTGGTTGAAAAAGTAGTGGATCAGATTTGCCGCTTTTATTCTGGTTTGAGAAAAGAAATTCAAGACATCCTTGATTATAAAGAATTTTATACCCTCAACCATTGTTTCCAGTATGCTATGCTTGCAGAGAAAGAATCACAGGGACTTTTCCAGGCTTTTGAGGAGTACAGCAAGTCTAGGAATTTCTACCCACCACGGCCGACGGGGGCTTCAAAGCTGCCCAAGCCATCTTTCCGGCCGCCCCCACCAGCTAGTGTTGTTTCTGCAGCACCAAGATCAGCCCCTGCCCCTTCTACGCGCTCAGGTAAAAATTCTGTGCAAGTACCGGCTAGTAGTGCCTCCTCTGTTGCTTCGACGGGACACACTACAGGGATTCAGTGCCACCGCTGCCATGGTCTTGGCCATGTGCAAAAAGATTGCCCAAGTAGGCGGGCATATGTGGCGATAGATGATGGCGGTTACATGAGCACCTCCGATGTGGAGGATGAGGAGGAGGATGTCGCTGCCACCAGCGGTGACCTTGTCCTTGGAGGCGGAGATACCACGGGCTACATGAATATTATTGTGCAGCGTGTGCTTAGCACACAAATCCAGCAGCCCGAGATGATGCAGCGACATAACTTGTTCCAGATTTTCTTCGTCATCAAGAACCGTCGGGCACGTGTCATCATTGATGGAGGAAGCTGCAACAATTTGGTGAGTTCTGATGTGGTTAAGAAGCTTGATTTGACCACACGCCCACATCCACATCCATACTACATTCAGTGGTTAAATGACTCTGGAAAAGCTAAGGTAATACAAACTTGCAGAGTTTCTTTTTCCATTGGTTCCTATGTGGATTCTGTTGATTGTGATGTTGTACCCATGCAAGCTTGTTCACTTTTATTGGGTAGAACTTGGGAATTTGATAATGATGACGTACACCATGGTAAAAGTAATAAGTACACTTTTATGCATAAAGGAACTAAAATTACTTTGTTACCAATGACCCCTGCTGAAATTGTACAAGCTGATTTAGAACGAGCTGCTAGTTTGAAAAATAAAAGCCCTGAAATTCAGCAACCTGTTAATTCTGCTTCTACACCAAGTAATGTTAATGATTCTTCAAGTTCTAAGGGTGCTGCAATTAAATTACAAGGTCGTTCATGTCTTGCCATAAAATCTGAGCTTGCTGAAATTTCTACTGATGATATTTGCTATGCTTTGATATGCAAACAAGCCTTGTTTTCGCTTGGTGATATTGCTTCTAGTGCTTTGCCTCCTGCTATCACTAACCTTTTGTAGGAGTATGAGGATGTTTTCCCAGCTAAGATACCCCCGGGATTGCCACCTTTGAGAGGGATTGAGCATCAAATTGATTTGATTTCTGGTGCTACTTTACCAAACCGTGCTGCTTATAGGACCAACCCTGAGGAGACTAAGGAGATACAATGACAAGTCCAAGACCTTTTGGATCGTGGGTATGTTCGTCAATCACTTAGTCCTTGTGCGGTTCCTGTACTTTTGGTTCCTAACAAAGATGGTTCTTGGCGTATGTGTGTAGATTGTAGAGCCATTAATAACATTACTATTAGGTATCGTCATCCTATTCCTAGGCTAGACGACATGCTTGATGAGTTATGTGGTGCTATAATTTTCACTAAAGTTGATTTGCATAGTGGCTACCATCAAATTAGAATGAAACTTGGAGATGAATGGAAAACAACTTTCAAAACCAAATTCGGGTTGTATGAGTGGTTAATAATGCCTTTTGGGTTGACTAATGCATCCAGTATTTTCATGCGTTTGATGAATGAGGTTTTAAGACCTTTTATTGGCAAATTTGTGGTTGTTTACTTTGACGATATCTTGATTTATAGCAAATCCATGGATGATCATATGATTCATTTGCGTGCTGTTTTTGATGCTTTGCGAGTTGCACGTTTATTTGGTAACCTTGAGAAGTGCACCTTTTGCACGGATCGAGTCTCTTTTCTTGGCTATGTTGTGACTCCACAGGGAATTGAGGTGGATGAGGCAAAGATTGAAACCGTAAAGAGCTAGCCTGTACTAAAAACTATCACACAGGTGAGAAGTTTTCTTGGTCTTACAGGTTTCTACCCAAACCCTAATGAAGAGGCGGCGGCTGTATATGAGGACCATTGGGTCGTGCAAGACCCCCTGGACGCAGCTCTAAGTGGGCTCAACTCGATACAAGGCCCAAAGACCGATTACGGTGTCGCAGCAGCAGGACAGATTCTGGAAGTTAAATTGTTTTGGCGATTGCCGATGGCTCGGGACAAATTTTGACATGGGACCAGTTGGGTTGGAAAGGGATTTTCGTTATCTTTCCAGGCATATATAGAACATCCAAATCCGAGTCCGTATGCGTCCTGGGCGTCCATTTTAGTGCAGACTGGTCCTGGGCTCCGAAACAGACTCGAAGTCGGTTTTGATTGGGCCTCCACCTTGGCTTGGACGTCCTTGCTGGCCCATCACGTCTCCAATCACCTCCCCAGCCATCTTATCATCATCTCCATGGTTTCTAACAACAATTAATTCATTAGGTAGCAATCTATTCTCAAAATCACATAAAAGAATCATTAGGAACAAGCTCATCCGTAAATTCAGTTGTCACGCATGAACTTGCATTTTGGTTGGCGGAATGCTGGGTGTATCCATAAGGGTGATGTCCTCATCATTCTTCCAGTTTTGAATTAGAGTCATCCTCGACTCGAGCTCATCTCTTTCTCCCATGTATGGTCTCAAATCTGAAATATTAATTGTGCAACTATTCCCAAACTTGGGATGCAACTCATATTTATATGCATTATGAAATTTGTCATCACAATGAGAATCTACAGTAGAAGGCATTCCGTGCAAATTAATAATCTCTTTGAAAACTTGGTCAGCAATATGAGCATCATTCTCACTCTTATCACAAGGTAGACAATGTGTGATCTTAGAAATACTAGAAAAAAATGATATGACATGGTAGTTGATATTAAAGTTTTCTAGTTGGTCATTTAGTTGCAAACCAAGAGGATGTTTCAGATTTGAACAAACATAAACTCTATGTACCATAAATACACCTCTATGATCATAGTTGCCAATAGCATAAAAAATGTTTCTTATCAATAAAGACAACTTAGTTTGAGAAAACATTTGCTTCTCTAAAGTACTTAGATTACAAAGAACATCAAATTCAATATAACCTAAAGTATTTAGAGAAGAAAACAATTTCTGCTCATCCTTTTGACATGTAACTAAAATCAAACATTTAATTTCAGCACTAGTGGGTGAATCATAAGCAAAAGCATCAAGCTCATTCATTTGTTGTGGCAAAGGTATAAATAAAGCATTGACACACAACTCCTCTTTATCACACGGACCACTAGGTAAATCAACTTGTGACAAAGGAACATGATCATAAGGTTCCGATATAGCAAGACTATTGGAACAATCCATCATATCAAGAAAGCTCTTACCTGAAGCAACAACCTGTTCCTTATCGTTCTCACTATCATCTTCTTTGTGTATATGCTGAAAAATATTAGTTGTAACAAGAGGCAAAGAAATATGTTCATCCTCTAGCAATTCAGATTTTAAGGAAAGTGTTGCGACATTTGAAACAGCCCATTCTATCCTAAACGGTTCATTCTTTCTTCTCTCAAATCGTTGTTGATTCTCTTCTAAAATTTCAGCTGTGGTCATTGGTGTAAGAGTAACCCTTCTACCATTGTATTTAAATGAGTAGCTATTAGTAATGGTATTGTGCAAAACATTATTTGTACAAATCCAAGGTTTACCCAATAACAAATGAACATGCTTGCATAGGTACTATATCAAATTCTGCACTATCCTTATAAGAACCAATAAAAAATTTAATGCGTGCAGTTTTATCTACCTTCATCTTACCACAAGAATTTACCCATTGGATGTAGTATGGACATGGGTGTGGCTGTGTGGTCAAGCCGAGCTTCTCGACCAATTCCAAGTTTGCGATGTTGTGGCTACTCTCTCCATCAATGATGACACGACAACGTCGATCCTTCACAATAAAGTGAGTCTGAAACAAGTTGTTCATTTGATTTTGCTCTACCTTCTCCATTTGAGAACTAAGCACTCGTTGTGCTACAACACTTGTATCAACCTCATTTGATACCATCGACTCATCACCATCAGTGTTGTAACCTGTCATTGTTAATAGAAAACAAGAAAACGCACAAGAGTATATTTTTCTATCACTACTGTTTGATTACGGTAGAAACTCTCAACAAGAAAATGGCAGCACCTAACTGAGTTCTTACAAGATTCTTAATAGCAAAACAGAGGATACCTTGGAGAGTGTGATCCGACGATTGCGAGGTTCCAAAGTTCTGTGCCTATTCAAAAGGATATATATGGAGCTAGGGAGACAATTTATAGTAGCAAGGATTAGCAAAATTTCAATTCAGAAATTGCAAAACTGAATAATAGTCCCAAGGTGGTCTATGTCACTAGCCTAAACTTGTCTCGGACCTAGTTCAAGCAAACAAGCAAATGGCTCAAAAAGGACACAAAGCCTGCAAGCAATTCTGAATTTTTTTCTCTTCTCCTTTTGTTTTTTTCTTTTGTTATAGGTGCGGCTTTTTCTTCTTATTTTTTTTCAGCACCTCTTTGCCTTTTACTTCTTTCATGAATTTTTTGACATAGAACTGCAGCAAGAGTTGCGAACTTTATAGCACAAAGGAAAAACCTAAACTTTCTTTTTTGCACTCTTTACGTAAGGAATAGATGTACATGTAGAACTGAACCGACAATTCTCATATGCAACAACGTGCAGCGATCTCTTGACTCAAGGAACAACGTGCAACAGAAAACACTCTAAGTTTCTTTTGCACACAAAAAGTAGAAGGCGAGATGTTAAATAAATACTTAGTGCAAATAATTCCAGCAGTACTATTCTCTCAATGTGTGCAACAATCTGATTTTTTTTTCTTGATTGTCTATGAACAAGGACACACACGACTCAAACAAGACCAAAGAACAAGTAATAGACCAACAACACAATGACCTTGTAGGGACTAAAATTCAGAGAAGCAAACTAAACTGAAAATTGCAAGGCACAAGGGGGGTGAAGGACAGCGGAAACACGACGAACAAATATTTTTGTAGGGCAATTTTCTGGACTCTAGGATTGAACAAAATAACAAGGATAACGGCGAACCTAACGGTGTACCTGAAGCTCTGATACCACTTGATGTGAACAAGGGTTCCCGATCTTCTGATAGGTTCTGATAATCTTGATTAAGGCGGAGGCGATACACAAATCGATCCGGCTTCCGAACGACACGTTCTGAACCCCGCAATCGCAGCACAACGTCTCCTCTGGTTATCAACCGTTCAAGAACGATTGACCTCACCGAGAAGGTTTATCCTTGCCTGCAAATCAAGAACACAAGCAAGAACAAAGAAGAATGCAACCAAATTTGCAAGTATACGATGAATCTCACAAGTTGGAGTCTCACAAACCGATCAAACGGCGAAACTGTTATCAACAGAATAATCTAAGCAAAACCCAAACCCTAATGAAGAGGCGGCGGCTGTATATGAGGACCCTAAGGTTGTGCAAGACCCCCTGGACGCAGCCCTAAGTGGGCTCAACTCGATACATGGCCCAAAGACCGATTACGGTGTCGCAGCACCAGGACAGATTCTGGAAGTCAAATTATTTTGGCGATTGCCGACGGCTCGGGACAAATTTTGACATGGGACCAGTTGGGTTGGAAAGGGCTTTTCGTTATCTTTCCAGGCATATATAGAACGTCCAAATCTGGACGCGCCCCTAATTGGGCTCAACTAGATATAAAGCCCAAAGGCCAAAAATAGGCGACGCAGCACCGACACAGATTCTGGACTCTCTCTTGCTTTGACGATTCCTGATGACTCCGGATGAATTTTGACATGGGGCCGGCGGCATTGGAAAGGTCTTCTCCTTATCTTTCCGTGCATATGTAGAACGTTCAAATCCGAGTCCGTATGTGTCCTGTGCAACTGTTTTAGTGCAGACTGGTCCTGGGCCCCGAAACAGACTCGAAGTCGGTTTTGATTGGGCCTCCACTTTGACTTCCAAGCCCTTGCTGGTCCTCCATGTTCCCAACTCCTTCTCCCATCATCTCCTGGTCGTCTCCATGGTTTCTAATCATAAAATAATCATTAGGTAGCAAACCATTCTCAAAAGTAACATATAGCGAAGAACGTAGGAACGAGCTCACCTCTAAATTTAGTCGTCGTGCACGAGCTCTAGTCATTGGACCTTGCAAGTACAGAATTGGAGGAGTGTATCCATAGGAGTGATGTCCTCATCAATTGGTATGAGTTATATCCGTCAAAACATTAAAAATGGTAAAGCAAAATGTTTCACACAAGATTTGGACTGTACTCTATGGTTCAATAACCGTTTAGTAGTACCGAAAGACTTTGACCTTCGACGGAAAATTCTAGATGAAGCACATCACTCCAAATACAGTATTCACCCGGGTAGTAATAAAATATACCAAGATCTGAAAAAGATTTTTTGGTCGACAAGAATGAAGTGACAAGTTGCTCGGTATGTTGCAGAATGTGATACCTGTCAGAGAGTTAAGGCTGACCATTTAAAACAAGCCGGATTACTTCAACCATTAAGCATTCCTGCCTGGAAGTGGGAAGACATCAGCATGGACTTTATTGTTGGGCTCCCTATCACTTCGCGTAAGCATGATTTGATTTGGGTCATTGTGGATAGACTCACAAAGTCCGCTCATTTCTTACCAGTCAAAAATACATACAAGATGAAACAATATGCCGAATTATATATATCAAGAATATTATGCCTTCATGGAGTACCTAAGACTATTATATCGGATAGAGGCTCGCAGTTCGTTGCTCGTTTCTGGGAACAGTGGCATGCATGTTTGGGTACAAATTTGATTTGCAGTTCTGCTTACCGTCCCGCTACCAATGGATAAACTGAGTGTGTCAACCAGATATTGGAAGATATGCTTAGACCATGTGTCTTAGCACATAGTGGTAACTGGGATGAGTACTTGCCTTATGCTGAATTTTCGTATAACAGCAGTTACCAGGAGAGTGTAAAAATGTCGCCATTTGATGCACTCTATGGTCGAAGTTGTAGAACCCCTCTGAACTGGTCCGAACCTAGAGAAAGAATAACATTTGGTCCTGACCTTGTAAAGGATGTCGAGGAAAAAGTTTGTACCATTCAGGCAAATCTTAAAGCTGCGAAATGCCGCCAAGAAAAGTATGCAAACTGATGATGTAGACCACTATATTTCAATAAGGATTACTACGTCTATCTCCGAGTGTCGTCTATGAAAGACATCCAGCATTTTGGAGTCAAGGGAAAACTAGCTCCCTGTTATATTGGCCCATTCAAAATTTTGGAACGGTATGGAAACGTGGCATACAAGCTGGAGCTACCTGCTAATTTGTCTGGAGTTCATAACACCTTTCATATCTCCCAACTGAAATGGTGTCTCAAACCTCCAATAGATGTTGTCTTGGAAGAGTATGAGCACCTTCAACCGGACCTCACATACTCCGAACGACCAAGAAAAGTCCTTGATGAAAAAGAACGCGTAACCCGCAAAAGAACAATCATATTTTATAAAATACGATGGAGTAATCACTCGGAAAATGAATCCACTTGGGAATCTGAAGAATTTTTGAGTACTCATTACCCGGAGTTTTGGTCGTCATTCGCAGGTATATTTGGACCTCCGTACTTTCCTCTAGTTTGCCTTGTTCATAATCTCGGGACGAGATTTCTTTAAGGAGAGAGGGCTGTGACATCCACGTGTCTCTTTTCTATTTAACAAGTATAATGCTCACAAAAATATAATTTAAGTGGAGTATGAAATGTTAAGTTGAAACCTAAGTTGAATTAATTGTAGTTAATTAAAAAGCCTTGCAATCAGGTTATGAAGCAACTTAAAGGTTTCTAATAGAACATATGGCAAATAATTATATCCCCAACAATATAATGACAAAATAGAATTTTATCAATTAATTGAGCATTTTATCTTAAATACAAATACCATAAATAATTAATTTAAGCTTAAGAACCTATTTAATGAAAATAGTAAATTTTAAATATTTTGATGCAAATTAGAAATTTGTCTTCAGTAAGTGGTTACAAAAATCATAAATAACCAGTGTACCAAATTTCGTGAATTTTGAATGTCTTTAGCAATTTTATTTGGAATTAATTGAAACCAGGGTCCTAGTTGTGAATTTGGAAGGGATAGAAGGGGCGCAGTGAAAATTTTCTTTCCTTCTTCCTCCATTGGCCAGGCATGCCAGCGCCGGCGCGAACGCCACCGTCTGCACGCCTCGACCCCGGGACTCGGCGCGCAACAGTGCGTCAACGCCCATCGCTCCCATCCGCCACCCCTCTCTCTCCCGTTTCCCGCCCACGACAAGCCACAAGGCGACACCATTGTGAGTCAATTGCTTCCCCCTGCCAGTGCTGACATGACCTCGCCATGCCGCTCGGCCACCTTGCTCCCGACTGTTCCTGTCGCCCCGACCGCACGCAAACCGGTGCAAGCAGCCACAGGCCAACCGTGCCACCCCGCCCGGATTCCCTCTCGGCCATAACCGCCTCTCTGCCTCACTTCTTTCTCCCCAACCACCACCAGCCGCCGTTACTGAATTGAGCTCGAGCTCCACCCCTCGCCAGTGCCTCTCGGCCAAAGCCAACGTTGCAAGGCATCACGCGAGAACCCCCTCTGCCTCCCCTTGCCCAGGTTTAACCAAATCCCGTGCACATTGGCTGAATCAAAGGAAGTTTAGAGCCGAGCACCTTCGGCGACCTCCACCACTGCTGGCCAAAAATTGGCTGCTCTCGGTGAGCCTCGTTGCCCCATTCTTATTCTCTCATGCGCGCAAGTACCTGGCGCACCTCTCTGACCATTTGCCTCTCTGATTCTTGGTGCAAGCAAGGAACAGCTCCGCTTTTCCCCCGCTGTCGTTCCTCCACCGTTGAACCCGAGCTGCCTCACTGACGAGCCCTATGCTCCGGTCTCCTGCGATGAAAGCCGACGACATGCTGATGATCACAAAGCTGCCGTGAAGTTGTAAGAGCAAACCGCGACCCCTTTGCTGCCTCCTGGCTAAAACGCAACACCGCCGAACCTTCTCCTTCCGCTGCCCCTCGCCGTCGACCACCTTCAGGTGAGCTTCTCCCCTCGCGAACCCCACCGACCGCTCCGCCTTAACCTGCTCCCACGGCGAGCTTCCGTCGCTTGTAGCCGCCGGCAGCTAGCCCTCCGGCGAGCCCAGCCTCTCCTCCGGCGGGCTGACTCGCATTGACTAGCAGCTAAGCTGGTGCGTGCGTGGCTCCGACATAGCACCGATGTGGCTGCTGACATGGCATGTTCTGTTAATTGATAAATCCAAAAAAATACAGCAAATCGACTAAAACTTCCAGAATTCATAGTAAATGAACCCGAAATCCAATGGACCTCAAACCAATTTTCTTAGTTTCATAAAAATGTGCTCTATTTTAGAAAAATGATAACTAGTTGTCTCTATTCTTGTATTTTTAATAGTGCATTTACTTGACATAACACCAAATAAATCACCAGAAATTTTAGGGACATAATTAACACATGGCTTTTGGCATGCTTAGTAAACACATGATTATCTATCACCATAAAAATTGGTTTGGTAAAATATGAAATATTTTATGCTCTGGAGTTTATTTGGTACTTTAGCTTATATAAATGCTAGTAAATAAAATATTAATATCTAGAAGCTATGGCTTGGCAAAGATGATGTTCATACATGTACATATTCATGATAAATCACTCAAGTACTGTAACACCTTTTTACTATATTAATTGCATTAATTGTTCATAAAATTATAATAACCCCATTTAAATGGATAACACACATAAAATGATGAAATTCTAAATTGCTTCTCTGAGGCATATGGCTTCGAGAACATATTAATAATATTATTGGCATTAAAATACTAATGCATTATGCATCCATCATATCATTGCCTGTAACGGTGTTACGACAATACCATTAACACATTTTTCATCATATAGGTAACGACAACCAGGAGCAAGAAGAGCATTTTCAGAAGGATATTGAGCAAGAACTATAGGTTGCTAACACTAGTGTCGATCAAGGCAAAACCTGGTTTGCATTCGCCTTTTTATAAAGTTTGCTAGTTTATATCACTACTAGTGTCAATATTGATTGTTGCACTAGGTCATAGGAGTTTGTGGGAAACCCACCGTGCATGGTACCCCAAATGACCTATGCTACTGTTATTAGAACCTTGGTAGGATCGGTACTGTATTGCTATGCTTAATAATTAATAGTCTCGATAGATATTGTTACTAAGGAATGAACTTGATCACTAAATCTAAATAATGGAATGAGTTTACTTTTGATGTTATGACCGGACAGGGAATTATGCATGTGTAGGTTTGCAACAACATATGGGTGTTGACTGCGGTAGTCCTGCCTTGTCGAACCTAGGACCCGTCCGTGGTCGGCCCCTTGATCAAGTTTTGAACAGTACTGAATGCATGCTAGTTTATGGGCACTAGTAAATCGATAAAAAATACTTGCAATAGGATCGGTTAAGGTGCATTGGTTATTGAACCTTCTGCTGCTGGAGTGGGTGGTTCATACCACGAAGTACTGTTGGCAGAACGGCATGCCCACTTGATGTCACCACAGCCGGCCTGAGGTGTAAGTTCTTTTATTGCGAAAGGTTGCCATATACGACCTTAATTGGTGCGTATGTGTCGTGTATCTCAGGTTTTCCCAGCTGGTGTAAATCGATTGCAATTGCTGTCACTCGTAGAAATGAGTACCGCTTGATCACTGAGTCGTCACATAGTTGCACATGATACAATGGAAATGGATTATGTTGGTTATTGTTGATTATTACTATTACTGCTATTATGTTGTACTTACTTTATGTACTGTGTTATTATCTCATGCTATCACTAAAGTTATATTTCTGACCTACCCAATTAACTTGGCTAAATAAAATTTGGTAGAACTAATATGATGCTTAGTGCAAGTCTTTTTAAATAGCCATCCTATTAGAGCCAATGCATGTCTAGGTCTTTTGACGGGTAAGTCTTGCTGAGTAATTAGTACTCAGGCTTTTTGTCATTGTTGTTTTCTAGGAAATGAAGAAATGGAATTGCCTATAAATGTGATGCCTTGGGACATGCAAGTCCCTGAGGGTTGGACTGCCCACTGGGAGTCTGACTTGCCGCCGCAGTGATTGATTTGTGCTGCTAGGGTAATGGTTCTCTGGGCATGAATCATTACTATTGCTGTATCGTCGAGAGCTCGTAGAACTTTTGTTATTTTTCTTCTACTGTTTTCAAACTATCTTAAATTTATAATATTCCGCTGCACTTCAGTACTCTCTTTATGTAATAACTTAACTTACAATGGACAAATGTTGTATTGTCAAGTTTCTGCGTTATCAGCACCTTTGGGACTTCGATCCTCCGGGAAGGGACACCTCAGCAACGAGCTCAAGAACACATGGAATATCTCACAGCTACATAAATTCTACCCTTAAAGCTTCTGATTAATTCCATTTCCATACATTTTCGCCCGCTCTCCAGCGACCCTCGTCCCCCCTCGGCGGATGAGCATCGCTCGGGGGCTAAAGGGCATACGGCACCACACATCTTTCTCTTCAAAAGAAAAAAGATGATGATTGCTTTTGACCCCTAACCCCACTATGGCGATGAGCAAAGTAAGCCACGAGTAGAGCAGGTTCATGGCCAGGTCGGTCAGACGGCGCAACATCGTGCTAGCCCCAGCGGCCATGACGACGGTGATCACCGACAGGGTCAAACCTCGAAAGGCTCGGGGGCTCAAACTTCATGAGCCAAAATAGAAAAGGCAAGGGGCCAACCGCTTGAGGGATTAAACCAAAGGCCATCACGGGCCAACAAAATTAAACAACCACGAGTTCAAATTCAAATTTACGACTTAGACCTATTACATAAAAGTGGGCATGATGACCCATTGTTCGGAAATAAAGCAAACTCTAACTAATCTTCCTCTTCGATCTTGGGGAGCGCGTCTTCTTCATATTTTGTAGCCAAGACATCGGCATGAGGCTCTGAGTCAACACGGATCCAGGCCATTTTCTCGGGGATGTGGTCGAAGGTCGCCAAGGCTCAGCGCCTCATAGTCCACCGTCTCGAAGTGCATCCCAGCACGGAGAAGACGGTGCACACTCTAGACCGCACGCCACGCCTGATCCATTCACGCCTCGATGACATCAGGTTCCCGACCTGCAGCCCCAGAGAGGCCTCAGGCGTTGCAGGGATTTGAAGCTTTTGGGCCGCCCTTCCCAGCGTGCCGTGCAGTTCAGCTTTCTCCACCACCTCTCGCCGGAGGGATTCCGCCGTCGTCGCTAGCTTTTCCTCCAGCGCTTCACCAATCAGCCGCGGTCATAAGAAACGACACAACAATGATCAAGCACCAACGTGAAATAAAGAAAAGCAAGAACACGTGTTGACATTTCTTAACCCTCGCACTAAGAATATCACTATTCTTGGTGCAGCGCCAGAAGTGATTGTTGGCGTTTGTTATGCTTTAAGAGTAAAATGAATTAATCCACAAGCGCACGGAACACCATTATAGCATTTCAGCCAGGAGTATTCCAAGGTATCGTATTTGTTTTCCGCAGGGAAGCTAGGCGTAAGATTATCTTGGTTTAACAAAGATATAACTATAAGAATTATACCAACTGACCAAAGACGGGGGTAAGGATGTTCAATAATAATGATAGGGGTAGTAACACAGGAGAAATCCACACTAAGATAAATAAAGAGATCGTTTAAGCTAGCCGGGACGACAGTGAGTCTAAGTCTAAGATTCCTAAAATATATCTTCCTAATATATCTAAGTCAAGCGTCAAGTCCTAGTTACTTGGGTTGAGTGCTTACACTAAATTCTTGGTACAGCCTCGAGTCTTTCACCTGTTAGTTCACTTCAGGGCACGAAAACGATCCACTAATATGGGCCGGTAATTAGCCTCTGTACTAGTGGGTACGCTATCACTAGACAATCCTGCTTGGGAATTCCCGAACGTGGTGGATTACTAAAGGGACAGACAGGGCTGTCACCACCTGTCGTCTACCACACAGCCCGTGGGGATGAATGCAAATCCAGCTAGCGTTAACTGAGGCACCGCACCTACACCTTCACTAGATATTCTTCCGTTGCCCTAGCAGAAGAATAGCTAGGAAATAACCAAGTCTAAGTCTAGAAAGAACTAAACTTAATTAAATCCTAGCCGGAAACCCGTGAACTATGCAACAATGTTTCTTCCCGATAATTCTAACTTGAGGAAATGACTAAGTTAAGATAAATACTTGACAAGATATAAAAGAAAAGATATTTATATTGATAAGGGATAAGTCTTTCAAAAAGAGAAAAGATACAAGAGAGCTCATACAAAGACTCCGACACAATTCCGAAACCCCGAGCGATGCTCTCGACTAGACTCTAACTCCTCACTAACTAACCTACTCTACTAAGTAGCACAAGTAGTAGGAAATAGACTCCTTGATGTGTTGCTTCGATGATAATTCTTTTCTGCCAAATTCCCCCTCTATTTATAGGTGGCAATGGGTAGGCGTGTACTTGTAGGTGAAGATGAGTCGGTAGGCAAAAGTCGGTCCGCCGGTGTGAAGGGCCTAGGATAAGGCCTCTTAGCGACGGTCCGGTGCTTCGACACAGGCGCATCACCCGTCGAGAATGTGTCGTGGTCACGCTTCGATGATGCATCAATGGCGGGGGTGACCTCTGGTTCCTCTGACAAGGGAGGAATGACGTTAAGCACCCGGCCACCCACCGTCTCCATTGCCTCCAACCAGCTCGCTGCCTCCAACTGGCTCGCTCGGCCTCAGCCTAGACAACGTGTTCGTCCGCGATCCGTGGCTCGAACGAACTCGGTCCCTCCTCGACAGCCGGCGGCTCGCTCGAACAAGGCTGTGGCTTGCCCTGAGACCTTGAGGTCGAGCTCTCGACGAAGGGGGCGGCACGTAGCACCGCCACCAGGCTCGCATCATCCTCGGTGTCACCGTCACCATCCGATAAGTCATCCACCACAACATCATAAGGGTAGGTGGCATGCCCACCTCCGCCCTCCTCGCCCTCTGAGCCGTTGCCATCCTCATCAGTCGAAGCCAAGGACTCGGTGTCCGTGGCCTCACCCATGTCACGGCAGTGCGCCCTCCTCCTCTCGCGGTCCAGATGCCTTTGAAGCTTCGTGTCCTTTGCGTCTTGTTTCCACTTCTTGGCCTGTAGGCCCTTCGCATCTCGGAAGCAGTTCACCGTCCTTAAGGGCGTGTCCTCAGGGAGCTTCAGGGTTTGGGGGCGAAAGCACACCATCAGATTGGATTGGGTTCAAGGAATAAGAGCACAAAGGGGATCTTAAACACAAGCAACGAGTCGGATGGCCAGAGTGATGGGAACAACAATGAAAAATAAGCTTACCATGTCGATGGCCCCCTTCAACAGGACCATGTGCAGACTGCCTGGTATCGGCCTGGTACCATCCAGGAACAACATCACCGTGCTAATCCTCTCCACCACGGCCAAGCGGTCGATCAGCTCCTCCACGGCCATGACAGCGCCGGCAACCCCACGCTCCTCCGGGTCTACCTGGAACATGGAGAGCGGCCGGATCATGAGCGGAATGAAGCGACACCAAAACCACCACCCTGCGACCCGAAGGCGAAGAGGCCGCACTCGTTCAAATGCGGGATGGCTAGGAAGGCGTGGCTAACGGATTTCAGGTGCTTCTTTGTCACGCCCCAGCTCCGAGACGCCGGCGCCTCCCTGATCGATCGATCGGTGAACACCAGGAAGGGACCCGTGATGTGAACAAGGGTTCCTAATCTTTCGAAAGGTTCTTGGTAAGTTGATTTGGTCAGAGGCGACACACAAATCGATCCGTCTTCAGAACAGCATGTTCTAAACCCCGCAATCACCGGACGACGTCTCCTCTGGTTATCAACCGTCCAAGGATGATTGCCCTCACCGAGAAGGCTAATCCCTGCCTGCAAATCAAGAACACATGCAAGAACAACAAAGGATGCAACACAATTACAGATGAATGATTAAGCTCACGAAGTTGGGGTCTCACAAACCGATGAACGACGACACTATTCATGAACAGAATTGATCTAAGCAAAACCCGAACCCTAATGGTGCGGAGGCAGCTGTATATGAATACCATAGTGTCATGCAAGACCCTCTGGATGCGCCCCTAGTTGGGCTCAACCGGATACAAAGCCCAAAGGCCAAAAATAGGCGACACAGCACCAACACAGATTCTGGACCCTCTTGTTTTGACGATTCCTGATGACTCCTGACAAATTTTTATATGAGGCTAGCGGCATTGGAAAGTTCTTCTCCTTATCTTTCCGTTCATATATAAAACGTCCAAATCCGAGTCAGTATGCGTCCTGGGCGACCGTTTTAGTGCAGACTGGTCCTGGGCCCCGAAACAGACTCGATGTCAGTTTTGATTGAGCCTCCACCTTGGCTTCCAAGCCCTTGCTGGTCCTCCACATTCTCAACTCCTTCTCCCATCATCTCCTAGTACTCTCCATGGTTCCTAATCATAAAATAATCATTAGGTAGCAAACCATTCTCAAAAGTAACATATAGCGAAGAACGTAGGAACGAGCTCACCTCTAAATTTAGTCGTCATGCATGAGCTCTAGTCATTGGACCTTGCAAGTCCAGAATTGGAGGAGTGTGGTGTGTACCCATAGGAGTGATGTCCTCATCATCCTTGCCCTCTCCATTACGGAAATCTATCCTTCCTCAAGTGTAACCATACTAAATATCCTACATCAAGCTTTACTTCCTTTCTACCTTTACTACTAGCAATTTTATACTTTTCATTCATCTTTTCAATGCTAAGTCTAGTGGTCTCATGCATTTGCAAAATAAATTCAGCATGCTCCTTAGCATCAACATGAACTCTCTCATTAATAGGTAGAGGAAGTATATCAAGTGGAGTATGGGGATCAAAACCATACACTACCTTGAAGAGACTTACCTTGGTAGTAGATTGTGTTGCCCGATTATAAGCAAACTCAACACGAGGCAAGCATTCTTCCCATTGCTTCAAATTTTTCTTCAAAATAGCTCTCAACATAGTGCCCAAAGTACGGTTCACAACCTCAGTTTGTCCATCAGTTGGTGGACGACAAATTGTAGAAAATAGCAACTTTGTACCCAACTTATTCCAAAGCGTGCGCCAAAAATGACTCAAGAATTTTGTATCACGATCTGAAACAATAGTAGAAGGCATACCATGTAAACGTATAATTTCTTTGAAAAAGAGGTCAACAATATAACTAGCATCATCAGTTTTATGACATGGTATAAAGTGTGCAATCTTAGAAAAACGATCCACAACAACAAAAAATGCTATCACTCCCCCTCTTAGTCCTAGGCAGTACTGAAACAAGGTCCATAGAAATATCCACCCAAGGAATAGGAAGTGGCATGTATAAACCATGTGGATTCAAGCGACACTTAGCTTTTTGACATGTAGTGCAGCGAGCAACAAAACGCTCAACATCTTTCCTCATCCTTGGCCAAAAGAAGTGTGTGGCCAAAATATCCACCGTCGTCTTAGCACCAAATTGACCCATCAATCCACCTCCATGCGCACGACCTTCTTTACTGTGCACCAATACATCTTTAAAATCAACATCAGCAACATATTGTTCTTTAATTGTTCTTTAAAAATTCTACAATCAAGTTGAGACAACAAAGTATATCACCTAGATAAAGCATCAGCAATCACATTATCCTTCCCTTTCTTATGTTTAATAATATAAGTGACGAGTACATCACACCCATGGATACACACAACACTCCTCCAACTAAGATGAAAGTTCATGTGCATCACCTGAATTTATAGGTGAGATCGTTTCTAATGTTTTTATTGTGTGGTTTTGAGAATAGATTGCTACCTAATGAATTAATTGTTGTTAGGAACCATGGAGATGATGATGAGATAGCTGGGGAGGTGATTGGAGGTGTGATGGGCCAGCAAGGACGTCCAAGCCAAGGTGGAGGCCCAATCAAAACCGACTTCGAGTCTGTTTCGGAGCCTAGGACCAGTCTGCACTAAAATGGACGCCCAGGACGCATACAGAATTGGATTTGGACGTCCTATGAAAAAAAATAAGAAGAAAAAGCTGCACCTATAACAAAAGAAAAAAACAAGAGGAGAAGAGAAAAAAAATTCAGAATTGCTTGCAGCCTTTGTGTCCTTTGTTGAGCCATTTACTTGCTTACTTGGACTAGGTCCGAGACAAGTTTAGGCCGGTGGCATAGACTAGCTTGGGACTATTATTCAGTTTTCCAATTTCTGAACTGAAATTTTGCTAAGCCTTGCTACTATAAATTGCCTACCTAGCTCCATATCTATCCTTCTGAATAGGCACAGAACTTTGGACCCTCGCAATTGTCGGATCACACTCTCCAAGGTATCCTCTATTTTGCTATTAAGAATCTTGTAAGGACTGAGTTAGGTGCTGCCATTTGCGTCTTGAGAGTTTCCACTGTGATCAAACAGTAGTGATAGGAAAATATACTCATGTGTGTTTTCTTCTTTTCTATTAACAATGACAGGTTACAACACCGATGGTGATGAGTCGATGGTGTCAAATGAGGTTGATACAAGTGTTGTAGCACAACGAGTGCTTTGTTCTCAAATGGAGAAGGTAGAGCAAAATCAAATGAACAACTTGTTTCAGACTCACTTTGTTGTGAAGGATCGACGTTGTCGTGTCATCATTGATGGAGAGAGTAGCCACAACATCGCAAGCTTGGAATTGGTCGAGAAGCTCGACTTGACCACACAGCCACACCCATGTCCATATTACATCCAATGGGTAAATTCTTGTGGTAAGATAAAGGTAGATAAAATTGCATGCATTGAATTTTTTATTGGTTCTTATAAGGATTATGCAGATTTTGATATAGTGCCTATGCAAGCGTGTCATTTGTTATTGAGTAAGCCTTGGATTTCTACAAATAATGCTTTGCACAATACCATTGCTAATAGCTATTCATTTAAATATAATGGTAGAAGAGTTACTCGTAAACCTATGTCTGCTGCTGAAATTTTAGAAGAGGATCAACAAAGACTTGAGAGAAGAAAGAATGAACCATTTAGGATAGAATGGGCTGTTTCCAATGTTGTAACACTTTCATTAAAAGCTGAATTACTAGAGGATGAACATATTGCCTTACCTCTTATTGCGACTAATACATTTCAGCTTCTACACAAAGAAGAAGAAAGTGAGAAAGATAAAGAACAAATTGTTGTTTCAAGTAAAAACTTTCCTAATGTACTAAATTGTTCCAACAATCTTGTTGTATTGGATCCTTGTCTTGATTTTTCATTGCCACAAGTTGATTTATCTACTAATCCTTTTGATAAAGAGAAGTTGTGTGCCACTGCTTCACTTACATCTTTCCCACATCAAATGAATGAGCTTGATGTTTTTGCTTATGATTCACCTACTAGTGCTGAAATGAAACATTTGATTTTAATAACATGTGAAAAGGATGAGAATAAATTATTGTCTTCTCTAAATACTTTGGGTTATATTGAATTTGATGTTCTTTGTGATCAAAATACCGTAGAGAAACAAATGTTTTCTCAAACTGAATTGCCTTTACTAACAGGAAACAATTTTTATGCTATAGGAAACTATGATCATAGAGGTGTATTTATGGTGCACAAAGTTTATATTTTCTCAAACATGAATCCTCCTTGTGTTGTACAACCAAATGATGAACTAGAATACTGCAATAACAATTACAATGTCATGTCATGTTTTTCTAGTGTTTTTAAGATCACACATTTTCTATCTTGTCATAAGAGGGAGAATGATGTTTATATTGCTGAGCTAGTTTTCAAAGAGGTCATTAATTTGCATGGCATGTGTTCTACTGGAGTTTCATATTGTGATGATAAATTTCATAATGCATATAAATATGAGTTGTATCCCAAGTTTGGGAATAGTTCTATATTTTATATTTCAGATTTGAGACCACTATTGGGAGAAAGGGATGAGATGGAGTCGAGGACGACTCTAATTCAAAAGGGGAAGAATGATGAGTACATCACACCCATGGATACACACAACACTCCTCCCACTAAGATGAAAGTTCATGTGCATCACCTGAATTTACAGGTGAGATCGTTTCTAATGTTTTTATTGTGTGGTTTTGAGAATAGATTGCTACCTAATGAATTAATTGTTGTTAGGAACCATGGAGATGATGATGAGATAGCTGGGGAGGTGATTGGAGGCGTGATGGGCCAGGAAGGACGTCCAAGCAAAGGTGGAGGCCCAATCAAAACCGACTTCGAGTCTGTTTCGGAGCCTAGGACCAGTCTGCACTAAAACGGACGCCCAGGACGTATACAGAATTGGATTTGGACGTTCTATGAAAAATAAATAAGAAGAAAAAGCTGCACCTATAACAAAAGAAAAACACAAAAGGAGAAGAGAAAAAAAATTCAGAATTGCTTGCAGCTTTTGTGTCCTTTGTTGAGCCATTTACTTGCTTACTTGAACTAGGTCCGAGACAAGTTTAGGCCGGTGACATAGACTAGCTTGGGACTATTATTCAGTTTTGCAATTTCTGAATTGAAATTTTGCTAAGCCTTGCTACTATAAATTGCCTACCTAGCTCCATATATATCCTTCTGAATAGGCAGAGAACTTTGGACCCTCGCAATCGTCGGATCACACTCTCCAAGGTATCCTCCATTTTGCTATTAAGAATCTTGTAAGAACTCAGTTAGGTGCTGCCATTTTCTTGTTGAGAGTTTCCACTGTGATCAAACAGTAGTGATAGGAAAATATACTCTTGTGTGTTTTCTTGTTTTCTATTAACAATGACATGTTACAACACCGATGGGGATGAGTCGATGGTGTCAAATAAGGTTGATACAATTGTTGTTAGGAACCATAGAGATGATGATGAGATAGCTGGGAACGTGATTGGAGGCGTGATGGGCCAGCAAGGACGTCCAAGCCAAGGTGGAGGCCCATTCAAAACCGACTTCGAGTCTGTTTTAGAGCCTAGGACCAGTCTACACTAAAACGGACGCCCAGGACGCATACGGAATTGGATTTGGATGTTTTATATATGCCTGGAAAGATAACGAAAAGACCTTTCCAACCCAACTGGTCCCATATCAAAAGTCGTCCCGAGCCGTTGGAAATTTCCGAAACAATTCAACTTCCAGATCTTGTGCTGCGACACCGTAATCGGTCTTTGGGCCATGTATCGAGTTGAGCCCACTTAGGGCTGCATCCAGGGGGTCTTGCACGACTCTAAGGTCCTCATATACAGCCGTCGCCTCTTCATTAGGGTTTGGGTTTTGCTTAGATCAATTCTGTTCATAAACAGTGTCGCCGTTCATCGATTTGTGAGACCCCAACTTCGTGAGATTAATCATACATCTACAATTGTGTTGCATTATTCGTTGTTCTTGCTTGTGTTCTTGATTCACATGCAGGGATTAGCCTTCTCAGCGATGTCAATCGTCCTTGGACGGTTGATAACCAGAGGAGATGTCGTGCTGCGATTGCGTGGTTTAGAACGTGCTGTTCTGAAGCCGGATCGATTTGTGTGTCGCCTCCGACAAAATCAACTTACCAAGAACCTTTCGGAAGATCGGGAACCCTTGTTCACATCAATAAGGAAAAGACTCAATAAACTCAACCCATTTAGCATATCTACGGTTCAAATTGCATTGAGAACGAATATACTTAAGTGATTCATGATCAGAATGAATAACAAATTCTTTGGGCAACAAATAATGACGCCACGTCTCTAAAGAACGTACAAGTGCATATAATTCCTTATCATACATGGAATAATTCAAAACAGGCCCAGCAATTTTCTCACTAAAGTATGCAACAGGTTTACCATCTTGCATCAAAACACCACCAATGCCTATACCACTAGCATCACATTCAAGCTCAAAAGTCTTATCAAAATTGGGTAATTGCAACAATGGTGCATATGTAAGTTTGTCCTTCAAAGTATCAAAAGACTCATAATGTACCTTACCCCAATGGAAGTCAACGCTCTTCTTTGTCAACTCATGCAATGGTGTAGCAATGGTGCTGAAATCTTTGACAAAGCGGCGGAAGAAACCTGCAAGACCAAGAAAACTCTTCACTTCATCCACCTCAATTCCCTGTGGAGTCACAACATAGCCAAGAAAAGAGACTCAATCCGTGCAAAAGGTGCACTTCTCAAGGTTACCAAATAAACGCGCAGCTTGCAAAGCATAAAAAACAGCACGCAAATGAATCATATGATCATCCATGGATTTACTATAAATCAAGATATCATCAAAGTAAACAACCACAAATTTGCCAATAAATGGTCTTAAAACCTCATTCATCAAATGCATGAAAGTACTACGTGCATTAGTTAAACCAAAATGCATTACTAACCACTCATACAACCCGAATTTTGTTTTGAAAGTTGTTTTCCATTCATCTCCAAGTTTCATTCTGCTTTGATGGTAGCCACTACGCAAATCAATTTTAGTGAAAATTATAGCACTACATAACTTATTAAGCATGTCGTCTAGCCTAGGAATAGGATGACAATACCTAATAGTAATGTTATTAATGGCTCTAGAATCTACACACATACGCCAAGAACCATCTTTCTTAGGAACCAAAAGTACAGGAACAACACAAGAACTAAGTGATTGACGAACATACCCACGATCCAATAGGTCTTGGACTTGTCGTTGTATCTCCTTAGTCTCCTTAGGGTTGGTCCTATAAGCAGCACGGTTTGGCAAAATAGCACCAGGAATCAAATCAATTTGATGCTCAATACGTCTCAAAAGTGGCAATCGTGGGGGCATCTCAACTGGGAAAACATACTCATACTTCTACAAAAGGTTAGTGACAGCAGGAGGCAAAGCACTAGAAGCAATATAGCCAAGTGAAAACAAAGCTTGTTTGCATATCAAAGCATAGCAAATATCATCAGCAGAAATTTCAAGCAAGCTTAGATTTTGTGGCAAGACATGAACGACCTTGTAATTTAATTCCAGCACCCTTAGAACTTGAAGAATCATTAACATTACTAGGTGTAGAATCAGAATTAACAGGTTGCTGAATTTCAGGGCCTTTATTTTTTAAACTAGCAGCTCTTTCTAAATCAGTTTGTACAATTTCAGCAGGGGTCATTGCTAACAAAGTAATTTTAGTTCCTTTATTCATAAAAGTGTACTTATTACTTTTACCATTGTGTACAGCATCATTATCAAATTCCCAAGGTCTACCCAATAAAAGTGAAGATGCTTGCATGGGTATGTTGGCACTTCCCAAGTGCCCCTTTTCTATGTGAATATTACCCTAATTAGAGCATAATTGATACTAATTTAGGCCATTTACCTGTGATATTGTCTATATATTTGTATATGCGTTGTTTTGGAGCTTTATTGCAGAAACAGGTAAAATTGGTGATTAATGTGATGATGAAGAGGACAGGAGTCCAGAACCGACGAAAAGCACTGAAGAAGCCCAGTGAGCCGTTCTGGCCCACAGAAGTGACCGAGAGCCATTCCACATGTTTATGGAAGTTTATCTGCGCAAGACACTTGAAGATATTTGCCTAGAAGATTTATGGAACTTTAAGAAGATTTATGAAACTTCAAGATCTTAACGTGCAGTACAAGACTTTATCTCGAAAGGAAAGGCCCAAATGGCAGCTGTGGAAGACAGAGGAACCAACTTGGAGAAGAAACTAGAGACGACACGGCTTGCGCCGATTGACGCAATCCTGCGCCGATCGGCGCAACCGCCTTATTTGCTAGAAACTGAGTCCTTTACGAGTAGAACCCCTATAAATACTTATAAACCCTTGCCGCAGAGGGAGGAGGCGACAGAGGGACACCAGATCCGTGAGTTAGAGCCACCGGGACTTGCCCTGTTAGGAAAGATCTCTAGTTGAGTTTCAAGAACCATTGGAGTTAAGAGTTGATCCGTCAAGGTAACCCATCTCGATGGGGATGAATCTTATTCTATGTATCTCCAGGATGATTGAATATGTTGATAATGGTTTTGGTGATTTGTCTATCTTGATTCTATAATCATGCATGTGCTTATTCCAATTGCTTAGTTCTAGGCTAAGTAAGTAGATATTATCTTGATCGTGATGATTAGGATAGTATTCGGACATTGTATTGATTATGGTTGCTTGATGATGCTAGTAGTGTGGTTTAGCGGTGACAGCACTAAGCCTGTGCAGCACTATTGGATAGTTGAGTAGGGTAAGATACTCGCGCGATTAAGGGTTTTCTCTCGGCAGCGATAAATCGAGAGCCGCTGGGAAAGCAGGGTGGTCTTATTCATCATAGGTTTTCATTGATCTATGTAATTACCCATTATGATGCTGTTCAATTAGACTTTCTGGTTACGATCTCACTAGTAGATATCTGGTTACTCACTTAACAGCATAGGTTTACAAGATCTGGCGCACTTTGGCTTAGTTTCACCAATGTGCCGATCGGCTCAACTACTGCGCCGATCGACATAACAACAGATTTACTGTCTGGCGCACTTTGACTTAGTTTCACTAGTGTGCCGATCGGCTCAACTCCTGCGCCGATCGGCGCAACAACAGATTTACTGTCTGGCACACCTTTGCGCTGGCCAGTCTCCCCCTCATGCAACCTGATTTTGACAGTAGCCTTGACTAGATCTTTTACTGTTAACTTTTTTTAATCATCCCTAAGGTCCCAGTGGATTCGATAATCCTTGGAATACTCAATTCAAGGGAAAAAGTGCTACAATCGTACACCGTCCTCTTGCGGTATATAAGTGGGTACGTAGGTACGACCAATAGGGTACAACATCACAATCAACAGAATCCACATAAGAACCAATGGAAAAAGGAACTCTGCAAGTTTGTATTACCTTAGCTTTTCTAGAGTCATTTAACCACTGAATGTAGTATGGATATGGATGTGGGCGTGTGGTCAAATCAAGCTTCTTAACCACATTAGAACTCACCAAATTGTTGCAGCTTCCTCCATCAATGATGACACGTGCTCGGCAGTTCTTGATGATGAAGAAAATCTGGAACAAGTTATGTCGCTGCATCGTCTCGGGTGCTGGATTTGTGTGCTAAGCACACGTTGCACAATAGTATTCATGTAGCTTGTGGTATCTCCGCCTCCAAGGACGAGGTCACCGCAGGTGGTAGCGACATCCTCCTCCTCATCCTCCACATCGGAGGTGCTCATGTAACCGCCAACGTCTATCACCACATATGCCCGCCTACTTGGGCAATCTTTCTGCACATGACCAATACCATGGCAGCGGTGGCACTAAATCCTTGTAGTGCGTCCCGTCGAAGCTATAGAGGAGGCACTACTAGCTGGTACCTGCATAGAATTTTTACCTGAGCGTGTAGAAGGGGTAGGGGCTGATCTTGGTGCTGTAGAAACAACAATAGTTCCCTTGGCAGCTGCTGGTGGGGCAGCCGGAAAGATGGCTTGGGTAGCCCTGAAGTCCCCATCGGCTGTGGTGGGTAGAAAGTCCTAGACTTGTTGTACTCCTCAAAAGCCTGGAAAAGTCCCTGTGATTCTTTCTCTGCAAGCATAGCATACTGGAAACACTGGTTGAGGGTATAAAATTATTTATAATCAAGGATGTCCTGAATTTCTTTTCTCAAACCAGAATAAAAGCAGCAAATCTGATCCTCTATTTTTTCAACCACACCACAACGAATCAAACCCTTCTGATGCTCACTAAAATACTCCTGAACAGTTTTATCTCCTTGATCTAAATGCTGCAGTTTATTACGAATCTCTTTATAAAAAAAGGATGCTACCTTAAGTTCTTCCTAAGTAGTAGGCAAATCAGTTTCAGCAGCTACACCACTCCACGAAACAATAGCAAAGTCCTTATACTCACTAGTGGCTTGTCTAACTTTATGTTGTTTAGGAACAAGGTGGGCATTAAAGTTTTGTTCTACAGTCATTTCCTAATCAAGGTAAGCATCACCATCGCACTGACCCAAAAATGAAGAAATTGAAATCTTAATTTTAGTATATGGGTCATCTGGAGCATGGTTACTTTGTGGGCGACGGTTGTGGTTGTGGAAACCACCCATACCTTGAGGGTTACGTTGCAAACGACATCGTAACCTTACGGTACTTGTAGCTGACCTATCGACGGTGCCATCAACCTTATACACCGTTTCTTCATCATGATAGTCTTCAACGTCGTTATTGGTGTTAGTGTTGGTGGTCTTGTGAGTAGTCTTCAATTCAACAACCTGATCGGTTACCTTAGAGACTCTCTTATCCAACCGCTCAATGGTTTCTCCCAGGTGAAGCTTGGTGACGGCGTCGATGACGGCCCTGGTGATCGTCTCTGCCAAATCACTCTGAACCGCCTGCAAAGCCTTCTGTAGCTGACTTTGGCTCACAAACTCATCAAATTTTGAGGGCGAAGCACCCTGTCCATCGCTTCATAACATCAGAAACACCAAAAATGGGAACAAAAAGTGAAGGTTATCCCTACAAAACTACTAAGCAGTGGTGCCTCTCAACACAGCAAAAGGAAGCTTCTTGCAAAGCTCTTACAAAGTTCTGAAAAAAACAAAGCAAAGGATACTAGGGAGGTCTGTTCCACGATTGCAGGGGTTACAAAATAACCTATGTGCTGTCCAAAAGAAATATGTAGAGCTAGGAAGGCCAAATATATATTAACAGATAGTAAAGCTGAAGAAGTGCCCATGTAACTTGTCCCTAGTTGCTGGTCTAACTATGTCCTAGAACAGTAGTGGTAGCAAAGAAGAAACAAGGAGACAAAGACACACAGTCGATAATAGGGAGCTAAGTGTAAAATAGCCAAATTCAGAAATTTCAGGGGGCTAGATGGAGCACTAGTAGGAATCCCAAAATTATTTTTTTAATATTTTTCTTCAAATCACTAACAATGGGGGAGAAACCACAAAAAATTTTAGCTCAAACAGAGCTAGGACATGGCCTACAGAAATTCTTGAAGTTTTAGAAAACATTGATTTTCAACTTGAATGAATTTTTTCTTTATCCTCCTGATTTGTTTTAAATTTTTGACAAGGGCACACAGGGTGTAGCTGAGTGTGGGTCACCTCAACTTTTTGTCATGAATCTCCTATAAAAATTTCAGCCAAAATGGATAACCGAGCAAAACGTTATGGCCGTTTTACCGAAGGGGTGTCGGAATCGGTCATGAAGAAACCCGGGGTTTAAGTGAAACCCGAGTCGGGTTTGGGGTCAGATAGGGATTTTTTTGGCGGGGTGGATGCAGTGGGAAGTGGAATTTGTGAGAATTGGTCCGAGGTGTTTAGGGTGGGATTAGGGTGGGCGCGTTGATCAATCAACCCTAGCACACAAAGCCGACAAAACCGAGGGTAGTGGAGGGGATGGCGTCTAGGGTTGCAAGGAAAACACTACTGACGATAAAAACAAAAACTAAACCAGCGACTAAACAAGAACTAGGGCACAAACTCAACACTACGGACTCTGAAATTGAAATATGCAAAGGCTAAACACGTGGTAATGGGCGGGGGAAAATTTTTTTGGGTTTTCTGTGGACGATAGGAAGAACACGAAAACAAAACTTAAGGGTAGTGCAAACCTAATGGTGTACCTGAAGCTCTAATTACCACTTGATGTGAATAATGGTTCCCGATCTTCCGAAAGGTTCATGGTAAGTTGATTTGGTCGGAGGCGACACACAAATCGATCCGGATTCAGAACAGCACGTTCTAAACCCCGCAATCACAGCACGACGTCTCCTCTGGTTATCAAACGTCCAAGGACGATTGACCTCGCTGAGAAGGCTAATCCCTGCCTGCAAATCAAGAACACAAGCAAGAACAATGAAGGATGTAACACAATTGCAGATGAATGATTAAGCTGAAGAAGTTGGGGTCTCACAAACCGATGAACGGTGACACTGTTTATGAACAAAATTGTTCTAAGCAAAACCCAAACCCTAATAGTGTAGCAGCAGCTGTATATGAAGACCCTAGGATCGTGCAAGACCCTCTAGACATGCCCCTAATTGGTCTTAACCGGATACAAAGCCCAAACACCAAAAATAGGCGATGTAGCACCAACACAGATTCTGGATCCTCTATTGTTTCAACGATTCCTGATGACTCCAGATGCATTTTGACATGAGGCCTGTGGCATTGGAAAGGTCTTCGCCTTATCTTTCCGTGCATATGTAGAACATCCAAATCCGAGTCCGTATGCCTCTTGGGCAACTGTTTTAGTGCAGACTGTTCCTGGGCCCCGAAACAGACTCGAAGTCGGTTTTCATTGGGCCTCCACCTTGGCTTCTAAGCCCTTGCTGGTCCTCCACGTTTCCAACTCCTTCTCCCATCATCTCCTTGTACTCTGCATGTTTCCTAATCATAAATTAATCATTAGGTAGCAAACCATTCTCAGAAGTAACATATAGTGAAGAACGTAGGAACGAGCTCACCTCTAAATTTAGTCGTCGTGCATGACCTCTAGTCATTGGATCTTGCAAGTCCAGAATTGGACGAGTGTTGTGGGTATCCATAGGAGTGATGTCCTCATCAACCCGCCACGTCGTTGCATGGATAGAACCACTTCGAATGCCACCCGGCACACTCAAAGGGAGGGGAACTGATATATATTCCGGCGCCCTCCTCTGGATCAAGCGAAGGCTGCAGCAACCAAGGGCGACGGGACACACCACATCGTCGAACATTCTCATAAACCGGGAAGGGGAAAAGAAATACTTCTATACCTCCATATCGGGCTGAATCCCCAAGAAGCCCTCACACAACGTGTAACACCCTGATTTTTTAAAATTTGGAATATTTTAAAATTTTCTAGAATTAATTAGATTATTAATATTTTACTTAGAAAAAGAATTATTTTCTAAAGAAAATAATCAAATATAGGTTATTTTTTAAAATTTTTGTTTGTTGCATTTATGTTGATTAATAGTATGTAGGATTTTATTGTGTGAAAAGTTACTTTTAAAATCGTATAGTTTTGTTTTGGGAATTTTCTTTAGAAGAAAGAAATTAGATTAGGGAAAGAGAAAGAAGAAAAGAAAAGAAAAGCCATCCCCTGGCCTTTGGGCCAAAACCCTCCCCAGAGGCCCAGCTCTCCCCCTCGCCTCCCCCTTTCCTCGGCCTGCCACGGCCATGGGCCTATTTTCTCCCCCAGTGGCCCACTGCTTTCTCACCCTTCTTTCCCCCTCTCTTCTGGCCTCGGCCGAAGTCCCCCTAGCACGGCCCACTTCCCTCCCTCCCCCTCCCGCTCGGTCTGGCCCAGCGCGCCAGTCCGCGTGCCCACCGCGGCCCAGCGCACCTCGCATATCCCGTTCGCTTGGCCCAGCAAGCCCGCACGTGCCTCCCTGGCCTGCCGCTCGGCCCACCCATGCACGCCTCCCCGGCCTGCCGCTCGGCCCACCCACGCGCCAGCCCGCCCCACGCCCCCACTCCGAAACCCTAACGCCGCCACCGCCACCTCCGCATGCGTGCCAAAACCTAGGGGCCCGCACTACTATCAATAGGCGGGACCCGTCTCCCGCCTCGGCTTTCCCCGACCCCGCTGCCTCGTTGCCACCTCGCTCCTGCGTTGCACCTTTGCCCACCGTCGCCGAAGCCGTCAGCCGGCCTCCTCGACCCTTCCCGTGCCCGCGCGATGCTCTAGGTGAGCTCACCTCCCACCCCCGCCTCGCCTGCACCCCTCCCCGCCGTCGTGCGCGCACCGGAGCGCCGCCACCGCGAGCTCCGGCCGGGCCTCCAATGGCACCGCCGCCTCTAAGGACACCAGCGGCCACCACCCTGCCGGAGAGCCTCCTGGCCGTCCCAGAGAGCTGCTTCAGGGGGGCGGGGTCCCGCTCGAAGACAGCAGTCCGTGGAGTTGATCGTGAACTTACGTACGAGCTCACACCACGGTGGCCGCCACTGTTGGTGTCACAAAGCATGAGCTTTAGTGCGACTAACAGAAAGGGTAAACAGAAAAAGGAATCACGAAGGATACGAAACGGAACAATGGGCTCCCTTCACATATTCCCAAAAAGATTTGTCCCATTACAAGTATGTAGGGGTGTTCTATTTATAGGCCCGTACTTAGGTCATATGCAAATGACCATTTTGTCCCTAATTACTTACTATATTCTAATATTCTGTACAAAATGGTCATAAAGGATAAATTGGTCATTTCAGCTTTTCTAGTACCCTTCCTTGTCCCGCACGCCACGACATGTGTTGGCGCCACGTGTTGCCCTCTTCGCGCCATGCCGATTCTTGATCTTGTCCGATGTCCTATCCTTTGAAGGATGATGGCTTCATCCTTCATGGGCGCGGAGGTACCGCTCGAAGGGTGGGCTGCTTTTGTGTGTGCTTGCCTCCTTCTGCTAGGGTCGAAGGGTCTTGATTTTTCTGAGGCCTCCGATGGACACCTGTACCTCAAAGTTATGATTAATAAAAAAGGTAACGATGGTTAACTTTGATTTTTATTAACAGCTCGACTTTGATAAACCCTCGAGGGGTGGCTTGCGAAGTGATCCCCCCAACAACTAGCTTCGATACCAATTGAAGGACTGAGAAGGCGACTAGAGGGTTGGGGGGTTGAATGGGAGCCAATTAAAATTCTCTAAAAGAACTTAGCCTATATCCTGATTTCAACCAAACCCAACCCTAAAGCAAGTCACCAAGGTTACACAAATCACTTGTTATGTGCTAACCCTAGGAATGACTAGCACCAGCAGAAAACTTATAGAGAAGCTAAAGAAAGCAATCAAGACAAACTACCGAGGGGAAGAATGGAAAACAGCTTCTCAGACTGACCATCGGCAGTGCCGGTCAGAGGCATCGGTAGTGCCTATAGGTTTTATCGGCAGTGCCGGTCATACCATCGGTAGTGTCGATTAAGAGCAGACAGAACACGAAAAACCTGAGCAGGTCATTGGTAGTGCCGATCTGGATTTTAACCCCTGCATCGGCAGTGCCGGTGCATAGATCAGCAGTGCCGATCGACCCCCGATAGAACATGATTTGGCTCGGGATTAGCCAAAAACTTAACCAAAACCTAATCAAACGAACTCCAAATTGTGCAATTTTTGGAGTAGCCAATCCTCAACACATCACGACCCTAATCCAAGAAGATCCACTCAATTGGCTCAAGGTATTATCATGAATTTTAGATCTTGTGCCAAGTACACCAAAAAGGGAAACATGAGAAATCCTTCAAATCGTAGGTGCTAGAGCTCTTGATTCGGTCAAGGACCAATATAGGATTGTTCTAGCTCATCATAGCAACAAGATCCCCAATAAATCTGCCCCAAAAACTCACCACGAAAATAGCACCAAAAATAGAGAAAAAGAGAAATTTGGGATTTAGGGAGAGAGGAAGATCTTGAGCATGAAAATAAATCTCATATCATTGAAACAAGCTTACAAGATCCATGGATACAAGGCTAGGAAGCCACCCTCTTCCTCCCACTATTTGGAAGAGCAAAGTTTGTCTCTCAGACGCACTTTTCTCTTCACTAAAACATGAAGACCTCTCCTAGCACTTTGAATGAAAACCTACACAAGGCTAATGGAAAGATAGGCTTGCTCTCCCACCAGCCCTATCTCTCCTTATATAGGCCTAAGGGTTGTCCACATGACCACTCTACCCTTGACCTACATAACACTGCCATGTACCACCAGGGCAAACCCGTCCATCTTTTTCCCCGTTGCCCAAACGCCCTCGGGCCCTTCATGACTGCTTTGCCTCGAAGCAAGCTCCATGATGGTGCCACGTGCACCACCAACCACCGCCACCGGTTTTGAGGATCATATAGCAAAACCACCTTGCACGCTTCTTAAAGTGCGACTTCATGCTCACTTCCATCAAAGCAAGACTTCACGATCTTGACGCGTGTCACCTTATCCCGTGATCCTCCTAGCTAGCAAGTATATCCCTCCTCTGGTCCATTGGAAGCCTCTACTTGCACCGACACCTCATCACCTTCGACTTGGTCAAGCCCGCCGTCTTGATCATCACCCACGGTTTTGAGGCTCAACCGCGAAACCGTCTGTGCTTCTTTCCTCTCCATGTGTACAGTATGAATCACCCTTGACTCCACCCGGCCTCCTGATCGTCTGGCCCCAAGTCTCCTACTCGTGCCCGATCCTCTCGCCGTTGACCGTCAAGTTGACTCTAGTGACCTATACATCATGAGACAATCAAACACACTTCCCATCTCCTGCAACTTTTCCAACTCAATCACCAACTCTAGTTAGTCATAACCATAACCATGCAAACTCATGCAATCCTTGAATTCCTGCATTTCAACTCAAACACCGAAATAGCTCAAGTCCATTACCCATCACGTATTGCAAACCATGGCACATCTCAACATGGTTTCTCACAACTTCATCGAGTATCATCTCAGATTGTCAAACGTCTCTTCCAAGTTAGAGAGAAGTTCTCCATCGTTCTGAGTCTTTACCACAATGTCATCAACATATGCTTCGGCATTCCGACTGATCTGAGTTTCGAGGCAGCGTTGAATACCACGTTGGTAAGTCAAGCCAGCATTTTTCAGACTGAACGACATGGTTATAGAGCAGTAGGCACCGAAGGGAGTTATAAAGGAAGTCTTGATTTGATCTTCGACTTTCGGTGGGATCTGGTGCTAGCCTGAATAGGCATCCAGAAAGCTTAAAAGCTCACACCCGGCTGTGGAGTCTACGATCTGGTCGATGCATGGCAGAGCGAAGGGGTCCTTTATAAAAATAGCATCTTTAATCCTAGCTCTCCTTCTTCATGGCATCCTTATGATCTTCAGCAAATCTTCTGAGTCATTGCTTGACAGGGGTAGCCCCAGGAGGTACCCTTAGTTCGAGCTCAATCTTTTCCCTAGGAACTCCTGGCATGTCAGAAGGCTTCCATGCAAATATGTCCCTGTTTTCCTGGAGGAAAAGAGTGAGCGCGAGTTCCTATTTCTCTTTGAGACCTGCCCCCGCATAGGTGACCTTAGCAGGGTCTTCAGGGTCGAGCGAGATTTCCTCTC
Source organism: Eleusine indica (assembly GCA_030378355.1). Taxonomy (NCBI): domain Eukaryota; kingdom Viridiplantae; phylum Streptophyta; class Magnoliopsida; order Poales; family Poaceae; genus Eleusine; species Eleusine indica. The sequence continues at coordinate 37,086,529 of CM059498.1, read as the reverse complement.
GCTCGGCGGCGATGTCCTACCGACGAGTCATTGTCTTGGGGGTTTTCCTCCCTATGGCTGTCTTCTACACGGCCATCTTCTTCGTGACCGTCTCTTTCGTGGCCACGCTCCTCATCGTTTATTCCATATGGATTCTCCTCTATCTTGAGCACGTTTATGGCCAAAGGATATAAGCAAGCAGATCCGTCCGAGTCCTCATCAAAGGAGCGGACCCCCTTTGAGACATACCCGGTTGGTAGGTCTGTATCGCGGAATCCGAGTGGAGCTAACACGGGGATCAGATCTGAAGAGCTCGGTGATTGCGCCAAAGAGCCGGCTGCGGCCGAGTCAGATCGGTAGTTCTCCAGACCTAGGTCTCCATTGTCGTCAACGGCGAAGTCGAGCGATCCGAAGGAAATCTTGAAGTCCGGTGAGTACTGGATGTTGAGAATTTTGGCCACTGTAGTTGACGGAGAATCCCGACGAGCCTTGTCCCCTTCCCGGCGCGCCAACTGTCGAGACTTATTCTCGGCAATATATTTATAGGTCTACGTCAAGACTAAGAACTATGATGGTGAAGACACAAGACGCCAAGTTATACAGGTTCGGACCCTCTCGATGAGAGTAAAAACCCTACGTCCTGTGTTCTGTGGTTTGTATTGCAATGTAGGATTTGGTGCCCTCGATAGAGAGGTCCCTGCCGCCTTATATATCCGGTCGACAGGGGGGGAGGGTACATGAAGAGTCCTACTCATAGGCTATAAGGATTTACATAAAAGTCTATCTCTAATTGCCTTATGCTCCAAGCTGACTCGATCGGTTCCCTCATGGTGGGCCACCCGGTCGTCTACCGACTTAGGTCTTACTATAGATACCTGAAATGTAAGTATTCCACACTAGCACCATACAGAAGCTTTAGTATGGCATTGTCCATATACATGGGACATTGCCAGCTCTTTTTCTCTCTCTGGTGTCCATCCTCATTTCTTGACGGTCTGAATAATCCATAACGAACACAATATCCTCAATCCCAAGCATTCACTTGTCGTGTTGTACAATGTCAGAGGAAATATATGTCTAGTGACATTTAACCATATTGTTGTCTAGTAATGTAGACTGAGTAGTGTTGGTAGTACAATTAATGATAATAATGGTCTGTAGTACAGATTTTTGCTGCAGTAGTTTTCATTGAGAAATATAGAAAACCACAATACTTATGTCAGTCGTGTATAAGTTTTCTTCTTGACAGTATCTTAGAAGAAACTTATGCTATGTTCTCCCTAAGGGCTGAGATGTATAAAATTGATAAAACATGTGCATTCAACTGCTGCAGGCCGCAAATATGTGCTACTTGAATGGACTTTAAATTTCACAGCAGCTACTATATTGGTTCTTAAGCTGTCTCATGATCATGAACTGTGTTTTTTGCTTGCTTGATAGACTAAAATGGAAAACCAGTTGGCTACACCAAGAGAAGGTGACAACCCAAGTCTGCAACTCAGGTTGTGGATGATGTGCTTTGTACGAACACAAAACATAGTTGTTTGCTTCAGAATGTGGGGATCAAGCTTAGGCGATCTAGATCCTGTACAAAGAATGTTCAAGCTGAACTACAAGTGGAGAAGAGAGCAAATGCTGAGCTGCGTCAACAAGTGGATACTTTGTTATGGGAGCAAGAGGAGACCAAGAAGAAGCAATCTGAGATGGAAGCCAAACTCGAGCTTCTGCTATCTCGAAATCAAGCAAGCTAACTCATGGGATTATGCTTCTGGAACGTAATGGGTTGTGGTCTGATGTATCGTTAGTTGTGTTGAATGTGATGTTATGGTTGAACTATTAAATCTGTTACTTTATTTGTTGTCAATTGATGCAAATTGTAAATATGATAATGGGCTGTAAAATCAGACCTAGTGGGCCATATTTACATTTCGTGTTGGTGGGAATTTAATTTGGCCCAATTGGCCTTTTTTATAGACGCAAAATAGTGGCATGTTATTTATATGCGACCCGTTTCATAATTGCCTGAGATGCTGACATCAGCGTCCATGTTAACGCCATGTCTGGGTCCATGTTGGTGCCATGTCTGTGTCCATGTTGGCATCACGTTGGTGTACACGTCAGCAGCCTAGTCAGGTTCATAGTTATAATCAGTGACGATATTTGATCCACGTGGCATCTATTCGTGACATTTTTGTTTGTCACTAAATTTGGCTCGAGCTCGACTACGTAGGCCCAAAGTTAGTCTATCACATTTTAAAACGCCACAGATTGTTTTGATATGCGACGATTTTTTAGGAGACATGTAATCCATGACGCTCAATCCACCACGTAATACGAAAACGTTATAGATGTTATTTTGTGATGATTTTTTGATGATCTATGACAAAATTAAAGCATCACAGATCAATGAGTTTCTTGTAGTGATGCCGTCTTCATCACTTCCACGGTTTTGAGGCTCAACCGTGAAACCGTCAGTCCTTCTTGCATCTCTATGTGTACGGTGTGGATCACCCTTGACTTCACTCGGCCTCCCGATTGTCAGGCCCCAAGTCCCCTACTTGTGCCCGATCCTCTCGCCATTAACCGTCAAGTCGACTCCATTGATGTACACATCATGAGACAAGGAAACACATTTCTCATCTCCTGCAACTTCTCCAACTCAATCACCAACTCCTGTTAGTCATAATCATAAGCATGCACAAACTCATGTAATCCCGAGATTCCCGCATTTTAACTCAAACACCAAAACAACTCAAGTCAATTACTCATCACATATTGCAAACCATGGCACATATCCACATGGTTTCTCAATCTCTCCATTGACAACACCAAATGCACAGAGATTTGGAATTTGAAATGCGAAACAAAATAAGCACATCCAAATGACTCAAACCCAAAGAAAAGGTGAAAAATAGCCATCTAGCATAGAAAGGATCACAAGAATAAAGAGTTGGCAAAGAAAGCGACTTGAAATGCAAAGATTGTGAAAAGCCCATGAAAGCGCTCGAGATCATGATATGCTCCCCCTCAACTTGTGGTAGTTTACATGCAATGTATCATAAGGTCATTTTTAGGTTTTTAGCATTATTTCTGCATAAGCCAAAATTTCTGCCCCTGAGGCAATGAACTCATCAAAGAAGTAAAAGAGCAATAATGCATGAAAATGCAAACCTAAAGAGCTGCAACAATTATGTCAACAAGCATTTAACCGTGGTAACCATAAGCATAGAACTATGAAGTGTAAAAGCAATAGCTCACAATCATACAAAGATAAAAAAAATAGATAGCACAACACAAACACCAAGAGCTATACAAGCTAAGCAGAAAGATTGACTAGCTCAGATAGAATCAGATTTGCTACTCATGAGAAAAGCTGCCATCACATGTATAGGTACTCCCATCCAAGGAAAAAGAGATATCAATTGAATCAAAGAGATACTAGCCAGTCTCAATCTCAATCAGGGTAACAAGCATTCACAGAAAATAAGCTCTACAAACGCTCACATATGCAACAGAGACTCATAAAGACGGAGAGAGACATTATCATTAGTTGATCCTCATGCAGCTTCTAATCCGTGCGGAGGGTCGCATGTCTAGGTATGGCAAACATCCCGAGGCTTCAAAGCACAATCTTTGGATTTTGCATTTTTTTGTAACTTCTAATCCATGTGAAGGGTCCCACGACTAGGTACGGCAAACACCTCGAGGCTTCGAAGCCAATTACATTTTATCAATTAAACTTGCAAATTATTAGCAAAATTTTGAGCATGACTTTGCGGCAAAGCAACACATGTTCCCATACTGTCTGATGAGTACATCACACCCATGGATACACACAACACTCCTCTAACTAAAATGAAAGTTCATATGCATCACCTGAATTTACAGGTGAGATCGTTTCTAATGTTTTTATTATATGGTTTTGAGAATAGATTGCTACCTAATGAATTAATTGTTGTAAGGAACCATGGAGATGATGATGAGATAGCTGGGGAGGTGATTGGAGACGTGATGGGCCGACTTCGAGTCTGTTTCGGAGCCCAGGACCAGTCTGCACTAAAACGGACGTCCAGAACGCATACGGACTCGGATTTGGATGTTCTATATATGCCTGGAAAGATAACGAAAAGAACTTCCCAACCCAACTGGTCCTATGTCAAAATTCGTCCCGAGCCGTTGGAAATCACCGAAACAAATCGACTTCCAGAATCTGTCCTGGTGTTGCGACACTGTAATCGATCTTTGGGCCATGTATCGAGTTGAGCCCACTTAGGGCTGCGTCCAGGGGGTCTTGCACGACCCCAAGGTCCTCATATACAGCCGCTGCCTCTTCATTAGGATTTGGGTATTGCTTAGATTATTCTGTTGATAACAGTTTCGCCGTTTGATCGGTTTGTGAGACTCCAACTTGTGAGATTCATCGTATACTTGCAAATTTGGTTGCATTCTTCTTTGTTCTTGCTTGTGTTCTTGATTTGTAGGCAAGGATAAGCCTTCTCGGCGAGGTCAATCGTTCTTGAACGGTTGATAACCAGAGGAGACGTTGTGCTGCGATTGCGGGGTTCAGAACTTGTCGTTCGGAAGCCGGATCGATTTGTGTATCGTCTCCGCCTTAATCAAGATTATCAGAACCTATCGAAAGATCGGGAACCCTTGTCCACATCAATGTCCCATCATGAGCTAAACATTGGCAAAGGCACATTTTACAAACACAAGGTGCCATGGCCAAGACATCCTCTAAACTAGCCTCAACACAAGTTTCAACAAGGATAAAAGCAATTATACACATGGTGAGCAAGTTTTGGTAAGATTAGTTCATAAGTCTCACAAAGAGCCAAGTTTACCTTTAAGATTAGCAAGTTGCTTGAAAATTGTTTATAACAGACCATCTAGAAAAACTAAGCATGTAGAGATTGCTATAACATCCACACAACTTAGCTCAAGCTCAATCATAGCAATAAGAAATGCAAGAAAGAATAAGAATTAAAGCTCATCTACAAATGCACATATTACATATTAGATGCAATGCGAAAAGGTAAGATAAATATATACTGAAACTACCCCCACTTGTCCACTCCTGAGCTCTTTTGGAAGGTCGGTGCATGGCAGTTTCGTGGCGGTTACTCCTTAGTACCGACTTATTCCCCCCTATAAATAGAAGGGGAGAGCTCAACTCCAACACACACACACTCAATAGTTATTCATTTCCCTCTTTCACTTAGTAGTTTCCTAGTCCTAGTGGAGTTTAGTGTCAGCGAAGCCTTGCTTAAGTCTCCAAGTCATACGAGTATTGGTATGGCTCTTGTAACTTTACCTCTATTCTATTTTATTATGACTTTGAAATATTCAATTAATATAGTTCTTCCATATAGTTATACATCTGATATGTGTTCCTTGTTTGGTTATATATCGTCTTCATGTCATAGGACTTTATTATGCTCTCATGATGATATAGACTTGCTACCTTATTGTCATGATTGTCATATACCTTGACTATAGTCTAAATGTTATAATGCTAGTTGTACTTTAGTCTAGTTGTTATGATTCAACATTAGTTTGATATCCAATTAGGATTGCAATTGCTTAGCCTATTACTTCTTAATCCATAGGTTTAGGGTTATGTATGCTTTAGTACTTGTTAATCCGAATGGTGATTCTAGTGTATGATTGATGCTAGAATTCTACTTAAATGTGTAAGCACGGTGCTTAGACAGCTAGGTAGTATTGATCACCTCATAATCCACGGTTTGTAGAGGTAGGCAGTAGGTGGTGATAGCCATATCTGTCTATTGTACTCCTCAATGTTCGGTTATGACGTGTGTCCAAGACGAAGTTGCCTTGTATATGCCAGGCATGAATCCATACACGAAGTGTTGAATGCATTAGACTATGATAAGTATAACCTTGCATATAATTGTTTTACCGTGTAACTCTATAGGTAGACTAACATTAGAGATACAGCCTCACTTTCCGAACTAAAACTCCCTAGTGACTTAGAATCTTTTATTTATCTTTTAGGAATGATTTCTCTGTGTGTCACACTACCCCTATCCATTATTATGCCTACCCCTGTATAAACTCTGAATACTCATACCAATCTTTATGAATACGTTACTATTAACAAAAATATATTTATGCTATAGCCTTCCTTTGGTAGAACTATAAATGACAAGCTATTGGACCAATCCAATAGTGAAATGCTACAACAGTATTATCCGTCATTGTTTAACTCATGATCCAAGCCAATGGCTGAGAAGGCTCTCAAGGACTATTCTGCTCCCTCTGACAGTAAGGTGCTCACTGGGCCCGAGATTGTCATCACGGATGGAAACTTTGAGATTAAGACTAGTCTGATCACGATGGTGCAGCCTAGCCCAATTTGTGGGACAGCCATTGAGGACGTCAGCGCTCACTTGCAACAATTATGGGAGTTGTGCAACACCTTTACCATAAGGAACATGACTTCGAATGCCACTAGGCTCCGTTTGTTCCCGTTCTCATTGCTAGGCGAAGCCAAGCAATGGTTCTACGCCAATAAGGAGGCTGTCAACACCTGGGAGAAATGCTCCACTATGTTCCTCGTGAAGTTCTTCCCGTTGGGTAAAACAAAATCTCTACGGGGAAGAATTTATCAAACAAGTAGGAGATTTTGAATTCATGTCCCTGATTTATCATCTTGTGCACAATTTCTTAGATCAAGACATTCACTGAAACAAGGACCCAAAGGCTCTTTGGTTTATTTCTTTCCCGGTTACACAAATGAAATCTAGTTACCGAACCTGATGTGGACAAGGGTTCCCGATCTTCCGAAAGGTTCTTGGTAAGTTGATTTGGTCGGAGGCGACACACAAATCGATCCGGCTTCAGAACAGCACATTCTAAACCCCGCAATCGCAGCACGACGTCTCCTCTGGTTATCAACCGTCCAAAAGACGATTGACCTCGCCGAGAAGGCTGATCCCTGCCTGCGAATCAAGAACACAAGCAAGAACAACGAAGATTGCAACACAATTGCAGATGTATGATTAAACTCTCGAAGTTGGGGTCTCACAAACCGATGAACGGCGAAACTGTTTATGAACAGAATTGATCTAAGAAAAACCCGAACCCTAATGGTGCGGCGGCGGCTGTATATAAAGACCCTAGGGTCGTGCAAGACCCTCTGGACGCGCCCCTAATTGGGCTCAACTAGATACAAAGCCCAAAGGCCAAAAATAGGCGACGCAGCACCGACACAGATTCTGGACTCTGTCTTGTTTTGACGATTCCCGATGACTCCGGATGAATTTTGACATGAGGCCGGCGGCATTGGAAAGGTCTTCTCCTTATCTTTCCGTGCATATGTAGAACGTCCAAATCCGAGTCCGTATGCGTCCTGGGCAACTGTTTTAGTACAGACTGGTCCTGGGCCCCGAAACAGACTCGAAGTCGGTTTTGATTGGGCCTCCACTTTGGCTTCCAAGCTCTTGCTGGTCCTCCACGTTCCCATCTCCTTCTCCCATCATCTCCTGATCTTCTCCATGGTTTCTAATCATAAAATAATCATTAGGTAGCAAACCATTCTCAAAAGTAACATATAGCGAAGAACGTAGGAACGAGCTCACCTCTAAATTTAGTCGTCGTGCACGAGCTCTAGTCATTGGACCTTGCAAGTCCAGATTTGGAGGAGTGTTGTGTGTATCCATAGGAGTGATGTCCTCATCATCCTCCCCCTCTTGAAGTGGAGTCGTCCTCGACTCGAGCTCATCCTCTTCTCCCAAGTATGGTTTCAAATCTGAAATGTTAAAAGTAGGACTAACCCCGAACTCGGGAGGCAACTCAAGTTTGTATGCATTATCATTAATCTTCTCTATTATTTTGAATGGACCATCAGCTCTAGGCATTAGTTTAGACTTTCTCAATTCTGGAAATCTATCCTTCCTTAAGTGTAACCACACTAAATCTCCTACATCAAGCTTTACTTCCTTTCTACCCTTACTGCCAGCAATTTTATACTTTTCATTCATCTTTTCAATGCTAAGTCTAGTGGTCTCATGCATTTGCAAAATAAATTCAGCACGCTCCTTAGCATCAACATGAACTCTCTCATTAATAGGTAGAGGAAGTATATCAAGTGGAGTACGGGGATCAAAACCATACACTACCTTGAATGGACTTACCTTGGTAGTAGAATGTGTTGCCCGATTATAAGCAAACTCAACATGAGGTAAGCATTCTTCCCATTGCTTCAAATTTTTCTTCAAAATAGCTCGCAACATAGTACCCAAAGTGCGGTTCACAACCTCAGTTTGTCCATCAGTTTGTGGATGACAAGTTGTAGAAAATAACAACTTTGTACCCAACTTATTCCAAAGCGTGCGCCAAAAATGACTCAAGAATTTTGCATCACGATCTGAAACAATAGTAGAAGGCATACCATGCAAACGTACAATTTCTTTGAAAAAAAGATCAGCAATGTAACTAGCATCATCAGTTTTATGACATGGTAAATCTTTCTGCACGTGGCCAAGACCATGGCATCGGTGGCACTGAATCCCTGTAGTGCGTCTCGTCGAAGCAACAGAGGAGGCACTACTAGCCGGTACCTGCACAGAATTTTTACCTGAGCGCGTAGAAGGAGCAGGGGCTGATCTTGGTGCTGCAGAAACAACACTAGCTGGTGGGGGCGGCCGGAGAGATGGCTTGGGCAGCCCCGAAGTCCCTGTTGGCCGTGGTGGGTAGAAATTCCTGGACTTGCTGTACTCCTCAAAAGCCTGGAAAAGTCCCTGTGATTCTTTCTCTGCAAGCATAGCATACTGGAAACACTGGTTGAGGGTATAAAATTCTTTATAATCAAGGATGTCCTGAATTTCTTTTCTCAAACCAGAATAAAAGCGGCAAATCTGATCCTCTACTTTTTCAACCACAGCACAACGAATCAAACCCTTCTGAAGCTCACTAAAATACTCCTGAACAGTTTTATCTCCTTGATCTAAACGCTGCAGTTTATTACGAATTTCTCTATAAAAAGAAGGAGGAACAAAACGATCACGCATTTCTACCTTAAGTTCTTCCCAAGTAGTAGGCAAATCGGTTTCAGCAGCTAGACCACTCCACCAAACAATAGCAAAGTCCTTAAACTCACTAGTGGCTTGTCTAACTCTATGTTGTTCAGGAACAAGGTGGGCATTAAATTTTTGTTCTACCGTCATTTCCCAATCAAGGTAAGCATCACCATCGTACTGACCCGAAAACGAAGGAATTGAAAACTTAATTTTAGCATACGGATCATCTGGAGCATAGTTACCTTGTGTGCGACGGTTGTGGTTGTGGAAACCACCCATACCTTGAGGGTTACGTTGCAAACGGCGTCGTAACCTTGCGGTCCTTGTAGCTGACCTATCAACGGTGCCATCAGCCTTATACACCGTTGCTTCATCATGATCGTCTTCAACGTCGTTGTTGGTGTCGTTGTTGGTGTTGGTGTTGTTGTTGTTGTTGTTGTTGTTGTTGTTGTTGTTGTTGTTGTTGGTCTTGTGAGCGGTCTCCAATTCGACAACCTGATCGGTTAGCTTAGAGACTCTCTTATCCAACCGCTCAATGCTTTCTCCCAGGTGAAGCTTGGTGACGGCGTCGGTGACGGCCCTGGTGATCGTCTCTACCAAATCACTCTGAACCGCCTGCAAAGCCTTCTGTAACTGATCTTGGCTCACGCACTCATCAAATTTTGCGGGCGAAGCACCCTCTCCATCGCTTCCTGACATCAGAAACACCAAAACAGGAAACAAAAAGTGAAGGTTATCCCTACAAAACTACTAAGCAGTGGTGCCTCTCAACACAGCAAAAGTAAGCTTCTTGCAAAGCTCTTACAAAGTTCTGAAAACAACAAAGCGAAGGATACCAGGGAGAAGTGTTCCACGATTGCAAGGGTTACCAAATAACCTATGTGCTGTCCAGAAGAAGTATGTAGAGCTAGGAAGGCCAAATATATATATATGAGTGGCACACAAATCAAAAACAAATAGTAAAGCTGAATAAGTGCCCAAATAACTTGTCCCTAGTTGCTGGTCTAACTATGTCCTAGAACAGTAGTGATAGCAAAGAAGAAACAAAGAGACAAAGGGACACAGTCGATCACAGGGGGCTTAGTGTAAAACAGCCGAACTCAGAAATTCCAGGGGGCTAGATGGAGCACTAGTAGGAATCCCAAATTTCTTTTTTTTTATTTTATTTTTTTGATATTTTTTTCCAACTCACTAGTAAACAGGAAGAAACCACAAAAAATATCAGCTCAAACCGAGATAGGACGTGGCCTACAGAAAATCTTGAAGTTTCAGAAAACGTCGGGTTTCAACTTGAATGAATTTTTTCTTTATCTTCCCGATTTTTTTTGAATTTTTTGACGAGGGCACACAGGGCGTAGCCCACTGTGGGTATGCTCAACTTTTCGTCTAGAATCTCCTGTAAAAATTTCAGCCAAAACGGACAACCGAGCGAAAAGTTATGGCTGTTTTACCGAAGGGGTGTCGGAATCGGTTATGAAGAATCCGGGGTTTTGAGTGAAATCCGAGTCGGGCTTGGGGTCGGGTAGGGAGTTTTTTGGCAAGGTGGATGCAGCGGAAAGTGGAATTTATGAAAAGTGGTCCGAGGTGGTGAGGGTAGGTTTAGGGTGGAATTAGGGTGGGCGTGTTGATCAATCAACCCTAGCACACAAAGCCGACAAAACCGAGGATGGTGAAGGGGATGGCGGCTAGGGTTGCAAGGGAAACACTACTGACGACAAAAACACAAACTAAACCAGCGACTAAAATAAGAACTAGGGCACAAACTCAACACTATGGACTCTGAAATTGAAATATGCAAAGGCTAAACACGTGGTTATGGGCGGGGGAAAATTTTTTTTTTTGGTATTTTCAGTGGACGATAGGAAGAACACGAAAACAAAACTAAAGGGTAGTGTGAACCTGACGGTGCACCTGAAGCTCTGATTACCACTTGATGTGGACAAGGGTTCCCGATCTTCCGAAAGGTTCTTGGTAAGTTGATTTGGTCGGAGGCGACACACAAATCGATCCGGCTTCAGAACAGCACATTCTAAACCCCGCAATCGCAGCACGACGTCTCCTCTGGTTATCAACCGTCCAAAAGACGATTGACCTCGCCGAGAAGGCTGATCCCTGCCTGCGAATCAAGAACACAAGCAAGAACAACGAAGATTGCAACACAATTGCAGATGTATGATTAAACTCTCGAAGTTGGGGTCTCACAAACCGATGAACGGCGAATCTGTTTATGAACAGAATTGATCTAAGCAAAACCCGAACCCTAATGGTGCGGTGGCGGCTGTATATAAAGACCCTAGGGTCGTGCAAGACCCTCTGGACGCGCCCCTAATTGGGCTCAACTAGATACAAAGCCCAAAGGCCAAAAATAGGCGATGGAGCACCGACACAGATTCTGGACTCTGTCTTGTTTTGACGATTCCCGATGACTCCGGATGAATTTTGACATGAGGCCGGCGGCATTGGAAAGGTCTTCTCCTTATCTTTCCGTGCATATGTAGAACGTCCAAATCCGAGTCCGTATGCGTCCTGGGCAACTGTTTTAGTACAGACTGGTCCTGGGCCCCGAAACAGACTCGAAGTCGGTTTTGATTGGGCCTCCACTTTGGCTTCCAAGCTCTTGCTGGTCCTCCACGTTCCCAGCTCCTTCTCCCATCATCTCCTGATCTTCTCCATGGTTTCTAATCATAAAATAATCATTAGGTAGCAAACCATTCTCAAAACTAACATATAGCGAAGAACGTAGGAACGAGCTCACCTCTAAATTTAGTCGTCGTGCACGAGCTCTAGTCATTGGACCTTGCAAGTCCAGATTTGGAGGAGTGTTGTGTGTATCCATAGGAGTGATGTCCTCATCAGAACCCGGATTTTCATTTGTATAACTGTGATGAACTAACCATTCCTCTAGAGACATGCTTTGCAGCTCGCAGGAATAGTGTTTCTAGTCCAATGACCAGGAACAAATCACGGAGGAGCATCGAGACATCCACCTAGAGGGAGGAGTGTTGATCGTACCTACGCACCCACTTATATGCCGCAAGAGGACGGTGTACGATTGTAGCACTTTTTCCCTTGAATTGAGTATTCCAAGGTTTATTGAATCCACTAGGACCATAGGGATGATTTAACAAAGTTAGCAGTAAAAGATCTAGTCAAGGCTACTATCAAAATCAGGTTGCATGAGGGGGAGACTGGCCAGCGCAAAGGTGCGCCAAACAGTAAATCTGTTGTTGCGCCGATCGGCGCAGGAGTTGAGCCGATCGGCACAATGGTGAAACTAAGTCAAAGTGCGCCAGACAGTAAATCTGTTGTTGCGCCGATCGGCGCAGGAGTTGAGCCGATCGGCACACTAGTGAATCTAAGCCAAAGTGTGCCAGACCTTGTAAGCCTATGCTATTAAGTGAGTAACCAGATATCTACTAGTGAGATCTTAACCAGAAAGTCTAATTGAACAGCATCATAATGGGTAATTACATAGATCAATGAAAACCTTTGATGAATAAGGCCACCCTGCTTTCCGAGTGTTGGTGGTTTCTAGATGCCCATTTTATCTACCAAAAAGGGATGTTTTGTGTCTTAATTTGGTGGTTTAGACTAACAATTGACCCCATATTTGCATACATTTGTAGGTGTTCTGTTTTGGATGTAATCGCAGGAAACAGGTGTAAAACAGGGCAATTATGGATAAAGATCTGAAGAGCAACGAAGATGGGCCAGATGCGGAGCCGCGCCGATCGGCGCGACCCTTGCGCCGATCGGCGTAGGAGGAAAAGATGACTAAAACATGATTCGGTCCAGGAAAGACGAAGGCCCAGCCCAGTATGAGTTAGAGTCGGTGGAAGTTGACCTAATCCCGTCGAGTATAAAAGGAAGATAATTATCAAGAGCCAAGGGACAACCGGAGAGACGGCGATCGCGAGAATCAGTTATTAAAGCTAGGGTTCCAGGATATTGGTGGCGGAGGTTTGTCAACACCGACGAGATCCACCAGAAGGGAGGTCGCGCCGATCGGCGCGACGCTTGCGCCGATCGGCTCGTGTGCATTCCAGCGCTATTTCTCACCCCTCTGCTATGTCTAGTGGAAGGATGAGTGAGTAGTCTCATATTCTCTTTTCTGGTGCGGGGATTTGGTCCTGTAACTCTCATACTTGTTGATACTCTCTCGATGAATTTAATCTATGTGATGAACCTTATTACACATCTATCTATCCCTTTCATTAGTGTATCAGCCAATACACTTTTGCCCATTACATAGTGCAAGAAAGCAGTGTGGAGCTAATAGCCTCTGTAGTGACAGCCGGGGTGAACGAAACCACCATGTCTTGTAGAATATTAGAGTCGTCACTCGAGTTGATAAGAATAAGGTTGCATGCTAGTGAACCAATCCTAAGGAGAGAATCCTTCATCATCCTGTTACTTCTTCAATAACATTCACCTTCCTCTTTCTCATCATCATCATTCACACCAACCAACCCATTGCAATTTGTTAGTAACCCTTTAATAGTATTAGTTCTGCTCGTTCCCTGTGGATTTGATAACCTTAGAATACTCTGAGGGAAAAAGAGCTACAACTGTACAACATCCTCTTACGGTATATAAGTGGGTGCGTAATTACGACCAACAAGCCCTTTCTCTGGCGCCATTGCCGGGGAACAAGCCAGTTCTTTTACTATTAATATTTTACTAAGATCTAATCCTCTCTTTTATAGTTGTTTTCTTTTTTGTGTTTTGTGTGAATTTTCAAGATGAGTATGACAGGACCTTCTCTGACGCTCAGGGAATTTTCTCTACCATCTCCAAATATGCTGGTGCCTCAATCCTCAGATAAGAAGGCCACTGCCTCCTCGTATGTATTGAACCCCATTGTCATTAGCATGGCTGAAGCAAACAAGTTCTTTGGAGCGAAAGAGGAGAACCCGTATACTCACTTACAAGATTTGGAGGTACTTTGTCAAACATTCCATCATGAAGGAGTGCCTCGGGATCTTTACAGGTGGCCGCTTTTCCCATTCTCTTTGGGAGGAAAAGCCAAAGAGTGGCACAAGGCAGCATCTCGAGACGCAAAAGGTAAGTGGAGTGAGTTAGTTGGAAATTTTTGTGTCCACTATTTTCCTTTGCCAAAGGTGCTGAAGTTGAGATGGGAAGTGGTGAACTTCTTACAAGAAGATGAAGAATCTCTCGCGGAAGCCTAGACGCGTTTTCAAACATTGTTGAAACAAGGACCTCACCTTGGCATTGATGAGAATATGTGCGCTCAAACCTTCTACATGGCCATAAACAAGGCATCGAGGATGTATTTGGACGGATCAGTCGGAGGAAGTTTTCTGAGATTGACAGCCAAGGTAGGGATCGAATTTTTAGGCAAAATTGCCGAGAATGAAGCTTTGCACAAGCATTGGGAAGAATATCTAGAACCAAATCAGCAATGCCCAGAAGTTATACAGAAGGAAAGGTCGCTAGCTGAACAGATCTTGATGTCCGAGAGTAGATCAATGACTACTTTGGAGCAATTCGAGGAAATAAAGCCTGTCAGACCCGCCTCTGTGGATCTGACGTGTGCGCCGATCGGCGCAGTCGCGGCGATAGGAGAACTGATCACCCTGACGACTCCGTCAAGTAGCAAGGAATATACCAAGATAGAAGCTGTGATTCTGGACAACCACCTGAAGGAATTTGAAGGGAATTTTGCTAAACCGAAGGGGGATAGAACATTGGCGAATGCTAAACCACTTGACGAATTTGAGCCGATGCACTGGATTCCCATTGTTTTTTCGCACGAGTTGCTCAATATGAGAAGATCATTCAGTCCGCAAGACGCCTCCGAAGCCGAAATCGAGTATAATTTCCCAAGTAATCGCCTCAAGTCAGAAGTTTTCGACCAAGAGATTATTGGGAGAGTTTTAGGAAAGCTTTACAAGGATGATATAGAGCTTGACGGAACAGAGATGAAACAAGCGAAGAGATTGCTAGACAGTTGCTTTGAGCCATCCCCCTACGAAAGGTTATGTGGTGTGTATGTTGTAGGTCTCACTGAAGAGGAAAAAGAAGAACCGTACAGACCATGTGAGATATCAGGGAAGAAATTTCTGAAAGCCTTGTGTGACTTTGGTTCTCGTGTCAGCTTGATGATTTACGATGCATTCATGAGCATGCCTTATGGAACTCAACAACGGCTGATGGGGACTGAACTTGAGCTGATCATGGCTGATGATAGGAAGACCAAGCCACTGGGAGTGATCAAGAATGTCGAAATTGAGATCAGCTCGGAATCAATGCCAGTAGATTTCTTCATTCTAGACAATAAAGAAACTGGGGTTGAAGATATCATTCTGGGAAGGCCATTCTTAAAATTAGTACAAGCTGTTCTAGATGCTGGGAAAGGTCAAATTACGCTACACCTGGGAGAGGAAGAAGTGTGATTTCAATTTAATGATCCGTCTTTTCAAGACTCTTCTTACTATCAGGAATTCTGCCCAGAGGAAGACGAGAGGATAGGGATGGATATGGGAGACCCACTGGACCACATCATGCGTGGAACTGACAAGTATACTGCCAGCGCCGATCGGCGCGACCCTTGCACCGATCGGCTCAAGCATAGTGCCAGCGCCGATCGGCGCAACCCTCAAGTCGATCGGCTCAACCAGGAAAATCCTGATTTTGAACCTCTCAGGGAGCTGGATCCAGATGAAGCGCCAGAAGTGGAATAGAAGGAACTTTCGAATGAGCTACGCTATGAATATCTAGGAAAGAATGGAACATATCCAGTTATTGTGAACAACGCCCTAACAAAAAAAGAAACAGAGAGGCTTCTTGTTGTGCTAAAAAGGTATAAGAAGGCCATTGGTTACACATTGGATGACATCAAGGGAATCAGCCCCGTATTTTACACCCACAAAATTAACTTGGAGGAGAATACTAAACCAGTGGTTGAAAGGATGCGAAGGTGGAAGGAATCAATGAAGCTAGTGGTTAAAAAGGAGATTTTGAAGCTGCTTAATGCAGGTATGATCTACCCTATTGCTGATAGTGAATGGGTTAGTCCAGTACATAGCGTACCCAACAAAGGAGGGTTGACGGTAGTGACTAACGAGAACAATGAGTTGATCCCTCAAAGGACCGTAACTGGATGGAGAATGTGCATAGATTATAGAAGTTTGAACAAAGTGACGAAGAAAGATCACTATCCTCTTCTGTTCATTGATGAGATGCTTGAAAGCTGTTTGGAGAATTTGGAGAAGGTTTTGAAAAGGTGTGTTGAATGCGACTTAGTTCTTAATTGGGAGAAGTGTCACTTCATGGTAACAGAAGGGATAGTACTTGGTGATGTCATATCTAAAAGAGGGATAGAGGTTGATAAGGCAAAGGTATCTACAGTTGAGAAATTACCTCCCCCTACTGATCTTACAACTTTGAGGAGTTTTCTTGGACATGCCAACTTCTATCGCAGATTTGTTAAGGATTATTCGAAGATTGCTAAACCCCTGACAGAATTGTTAAAGCAAGATACAGAATTTGTCATGGACGAGGAAAGACTCTTGGCCTTAAGAAGATTAAAGGAAGCTCTATGCTCTGCACCCGTTATGCAGCCACCTGATTGGAGTTTACCTTTTGAAATTATGTGTGATGCAAGTGACTATGCAGTTGGAGCTGTTCTTGGACAACGGAAGGAAGGTAAAGTGCATGCTATTTATTATGCTAGCAAAACTTTGAATGAGGCGCAGATCAATTATACAACAACTTAGAAAGAGATGTTAGCAGTTATATTTGCTTTTGAGAAGTTTAGATCCTACATTCTAAATTCTAAGGTGATTGTATATACTGATCATGCTGCTATAAGATACTTGGTTTCAAAGAAGGAGTCTAAGCCTCGGTTAATGCGATGGGTATTGATGCTGCAAGAATTTGATTTGGAGATAAGAGATGAGAAAGGAGTAGAAAATTCTGTAGCAGATCATTTATCTCGTCTTGAATCATCATCAATTGAGACGATAAGAGATGAAATGCGACAATAGCAGTTATTTGCCGCATTTGATCATAGAGAGAATTGGATGATGGATATTATCAAAGGTTTCAAGGGACAAACTGATCTGATGAACAAGAACACAAGGGAAAGAGTTAAGAGTGAAATGAGAAAATTTATATGGGCCAACCCATATTTGTATAGGTATTGTGAGGACGGAGAAGTACGGAGATGTGTACCCACAGAAGAAAGAGCGAGCATTTTAGCAAAATGTCATTCTTCAGATTATGGGGGACACTATGGCTACTTCAGAACACAAGCAAAGGTATAGGCGAGTGGATTCTATTGGCCTACTATGCATGAAGATGCAAAAAGGTATGTTGCAACATGTGCTCAATGCCAACGAATAGGGAATGTTAACAGTAGGAATGCAATGCCTCTTAAGTACAATCTTCAAGTCGATATCTTTGATATTTGGGGTATGGATTTTATGGGACCTTTTGTGAATTCTCATGGTTTCGAGTACATATTGGTCGCCGTTGATTGTGTCTCCAAGTGGGTCGAAGCAGTGGCTTGCAAGGCTAATACTACAAGAGAATCAAGGAGTATACTTCAGGAGCAGATATTTCCTCGGTACGGAGTACCGAGGATAATAATTATAGATGGAGGATCCCATTTTATAGGACGAGAATTTACTAGGTTTTTAACCAAATCGGAGTTGAACATAGAATTGGAACAGCCTACCATCCCCAGATGAATGGACAAGAAGACACTTCAAATAAGCAATTAAAGGGAATTCTGCAGAAGATTGTTACAAAGGAAGGAAAAGATTGGGCCACGAAGCTTAATGGAGCGTTATGGGCATATAGGACGGCATTCAAGACACCGATTGGTATGACACCATATCAATTCGTCTATAGGAAATCGTGTCACCTACCGGTGGAATTGGAACATAAGGCTTATTGGGCTATAAAGGAAATGAATTTGGATCTTGATGCCGCTGGCATGAAAAGGAAGATATAAATAAGTGAATTGGAAGAGATGCGATTGCGTGCATATGAAAATGTAGCCATATACAAAGAGAAAACAAAGAAGTGGTACGATAAGAAGCTTTTGAAGAAGGAATTCAAGGAAGGAGATTGGGTGCTCCTGTTTAATTCGCGATTCAGATTATTTGGTAAAGGCAAACTGCGAAGCAAATGGGAGGGACCTGATCTTGTGAATATAGTGTTACCTTCGGGAGCGGTAATCATAATGGATGACAAGAGAATCAAGTACACGGTGAACGGACAACGTCTAAAGGTATACCTAAAACCCGACACATTTGAATTCAAATCTTTTGATGTGTATTTCACTGCTTAGTACCCCGTGTGGTTGAGCTTAACGACGTAAAACAAAAGCTTGTATGTATTTTAATTTCCATAGTTTTTCTTTTTCTGATTTGGCAATTTAGTGTATCGCGCCGATCGACGCAGCAGAGTCCTTTTGGTTTTTGAGTCGGTTTTGGACCTTGCCTTTTTAAGACTCGTTAAATTCCATGAATAAGAGAAAGAGTCCTAGTCCAATTAGAAATCAAGGGATATAAATATGAGGGGACAGCAAACCCACGGATCAACTTGTATTACATCGTCACCAGAACAACCCCTAAGAGCAGAAGCGATGGAAGGCGGCGCATCCGGCAGAAACCAAGGCGGCGCCGATCGGTGCGACTCGTGCGCCGATCGGCGCAACTCTGGAGCCGATCGGCTCGGCGGGGGATTTCCTCAGCCCTCTGCAAATTGGTCCTGGGAGAAAGTTGACAAAGTGTTGACACCAACACGAGATGATCCTCTCGTCTGGTCAGATCTGCGGAAGAACTTCATGAAGAAGAGCGAAGCTGACGCGTGGAACGCCGACAAGGTGCAGATGGACAATGAACTTCGGCAGATGATGAAGAGAGTATTGGTGCGCAAAGAAAAATCTGTAGCGTCTATTGAAAGTGAAGTAGTTTCTCAGAGGTATACCATGGAAAGTCTTCTTGATCTTGCTAAGCCCTTATCGTATGAGGATTTCCTATCTTTCAAAAAATCATTGACTGAGCAAGAGACGGAAGAGCTAGATGAAGAGAGCACCCTCATAATTCATAGGTGCCGACTTTATATTGAACATGACATTGCCGCCAAGTATGAACTCAAGCTGCGGGAGGAAGTTGAAGAAGCTATGTACCAGCAGGATGCGAAGAAGGATCTTCAAGCTAGAAGGGATGAATCCTTTCCCAAGGTTCTTACCGATTGGGAAAGTTTTCAAGAAAATAAGATTCATAGGAACAGTTGTATTGAGGGTTGCAAGTGTCTCTTTTGTGCTAAAGATCTTCAACGCAAGGTTGAACTCCAATTGGCAGAAGATCCAGCTTTCATACCTAGAGATTTAATATATGATGATGGCTATCGCGCAGTTCCTGGAGGGAGGACACCTAAAGAGATTAATGATGAGATTTTACGAAGGCAGCAGAATAAGGTGATCCGTGAGTATAATCTAGAGCAGTTAGATGAGTATATGAAGGAAGCTGCTAGCTGCACCGATCGACGCGACACTAGAGCCGATCGGCACGATCTGAAGATGGTTGAATTTATTGATCTGACGGCTCTGCCAAGTCAAGACGAAGAACCTGCCGCAAGGAGGTGTAAGACTACACCAGAGGTTCGCAGATCTGCTAGACTATCGGGTAAGCCAATTCAAAATAATTCCGAATGGGATAGCGACTATACGTTATAGTATTTGGAAACTTTGGAAAATGGTGATCCTAGTGTGCCTGGAGATTTTAGTGATGATTTTGATATGCGAAGAAGCTTTGGTAGTCCTAAGTTCGAAAATTGGAAAACACTTGCAGAATGCAGTAATGACAGGGCAGCAGGAACTTCAAGAGTTAATGGTAATACAGAGGGAAGTGGAGGAAGTCGCAATGGTGGAAGAACACCACTGCGCCGATCAGCTCAGCCTTTGCGCCGATCGGCTCAGAGGAATTTGAATAGTGCCTCCCCTTATAGCATTGAAAATCATAACCTGCAACCGCCTGCTTGCTGTCCTGTCTGCCGAAGAAACATTGAGCGCCTATATTTAGACAGAGATCGCGCTTACATGCATCAAAGGGATGTGGATCGTAGAATCCAGGATACAATCGAGATGAACCAAGCGGACTACACTTTCAAATAAGGAATATAAGACGAATTTTCTGAGTCTTGAACAGGCATGGTCTGCATGATTAGTGTGTTGAGTTTCTTCTCTTGCAACGAGGACATTGCAAATTTTGAGTGTGGGGGAAGGGCTTTGCCATTAGTCATAGTTTTTAAGTGTTTTTGACTCTAGTTTCTCATTTGTTTTTCTTAATGAGTGTTTATTTAAGTTTGTGTGTGTGCTTAAGAGAGTCACAAGTCATGTTGAGAGTTGCTTCAAGGTCTTTTATGTAGTTTGAATTTTTGCATTGTCTTTAAAAGTTAGTGTCGATTGTCAAATTGAAAGTGCCCCATGCTATTTATCTTGTCTTTCTGATGATCGATTGGTTGATTACTTGAATTTGTTGGTTACCACTTAACTTTTGAGCTTTGTATTTTGAAAATTTCTTTTCACTCATCATAAGCTAAAGCAAAAGCAAGGTCTAAATATGCCTGCATAGCCGAGTGAATGAGAGCAAACTACACATTTGAACTAAGTGGATTGTAAGCAACTTTGTCAACTTTTTGCTCATGATTTCGTCCAAGTTAGGAAAGGATGATCTATTTTGTTTATCTCTGTATTTCTAGCCATTCTTATCCATTTAAATTCCTTGATATCATGAAAACCATATGTTTCTCCCTCCTCCTTGATACAACCTATATTCTCAATAAAAGGGAATTCAGAAAATTTCCGCTGCTAATACAAGACAGAAATTGCTGATCATATCGGGAATAGAAAAAAAAGGGGTGAAAGAAAAGAAAAAATAGACCGCGCCGACCGGCGTAGTGTTGAGCCGATCGGCGCTGTTGCAAAAAGAAAGAAAAAAAGAGGTTATTATAAAAAAAAGGTAAAGAAAAAAAATATATTCCCTGAGAGGCAGTAAGGTCATCAAAGAAAGCAGGTTTCTGATTATTTTTCATTCTTTGCCAATTGTTCTCATTGAATTTTCTTTTAGATCTTCTACATTCCTCTTCTCCATTAAAAGTTCTTTTCCAAGAAAATTCTTTCTTAATACGCATGATTGAGCACATTGTTGACATGGTTAATCTTATGGTTTAATTTAGTTATATAGCCCTCCAAGATCCACATACAATCCTTGATTAGATAGGAGAGGGAAGGAAATACACTTGAGAGACCTAGAGAAGACCAAATGCTTGATGTTTGATGCTAAAAGATGAATTGAGGAGAACTAAAATTGTTTTTGTAAAAGTTTTGTGGTAATTTGATTAAGTTCAAGTATGATATGCCGATTGGTTAAAAGGAGATGAGAGAAAATCTTTGTGGTGGGATAATGAGTAAAAATGATGGTTGAGATTGACTGCATGAGAGATGGTGTAAAAATTCTTATTACATATTTGATTTTGTATTGCTGGAGGACTAGCAATGATTTGAGTGTGGGGGAACTGTTGGTGGTTTCTAGATGCCCATTTTATCTACCAAAAAGGCATGTTTTGCGTCTTAATTTGGTGGTTTGGACTAACAATTAACCCCATATTTGCATATATTTGTAGTTGTTCTATTTTGGATGTAATCGCAGGAAACAGGTCTAAAACAAGGCAATTATGGATAAAGAGCTGAAGAGCAACGAAGATGGGCCAGATGCGACCCTTGCGCCGATCGGCGCAGGAGGAAAAGATGACGAAAACATGATCCGGTTCAGGAAAGATGAAGGCCCAGCCCAGTATGAGTTAGAGTCGGTGGAAGTTGACCTAATCCCGTCGAGTATAAAAGGAAGATAATTTTCAAGAGCCAAGGGACAACCAGAGAGACGACAATCGTGAGAATCAGTTATTAAAACTAGGGTTCCAGGATATTGGTGGCGGAGGTTTGTCAACACCGACGAGATCCACCAGAAGGGACGCTTGCGCCGATCGGCTCGTGCGCGTTCCAGCGCTATTTCTCACCCCTCTGCTATGTCTAGCGGAAGGATGAGTGAGTAGTCTCATATTCTCTTTTCTGGTGCGGGGATTTGGTCCTGTAACTGTCATCCTTGCTGATACTCTCTCGATGAATTTAATCTATGTGATGAACCTTATTACACATCTATCTATCCCTTTCATTAGTGTATCGGCCAATACACTTTTGCCCATTACATAGTGCAAGAAACCAGTGTGGAGCTAATAGCCTGTGTAGTGACAGCCGGGGTGAACGAAACCACCATGTCTTGTAGAATATTAGAGTCGTCACTCGAGTTGATAAGAATAAGGTTGCATGCTAGTGAACCAATCCTAAGGAGAGAATCCTTCATCATCCTGTTACTTCTTCAATAACATTCACCTTCCTCTTTCTCACCGTCATCATTCACAGCAACCAACCCATTGCAATTTGTTAGTAACCCTTTAATAGTATTAGTTCTGCTCGTTCCCTGTGGATTTGATAACCATAGAATACTCTGAGGGAAAAAGAGCTACAACTGTACAACGTCCTCTTACGGTATATAAGTGGGTGCGTAATTACGACCAACGCCGAGCGAATCCTGATTTATCGCTGCCGAGAGGAAACCCTTAATTGCGCGAGTATCTTACCCCACTCAGCTATCCAATAGTGCTACGCAGGCTTAGTGCTGTCACCGCTAAACCACACTAGTAGCATCATCAAGCAACCATAATCAATACAATGTCTGAATACTATCCTAATCACCACGATCAAGATAATATCTACTTACTTAGCCTAGAACTAAGCAATTGGAATAAGCACATGCATGATTATAGAATCAAGATAGACAAATCACCAAAACCATCATCAACATATTCAATCATCCTTGAGATACATAGAGTAAGATTCATCCCCGTCGATATGGCCTACCTTGACGGATCAACTCTTAACTCCAATGGTTCTTGAACTCAACTAGAGATCTATTCTAACGGGGCAAGCCCCCGTGGCTCTAACTCACGGATCTGGTGTCCCTTTGTCGCCCCCTTCCTCTGCGGCGAGGGTTTACAACTATTTATAGGGGTTCTACTCGTAAAGGACTCGGTTTCTAGCAAATAATGCGGTTGCGCTGATCGGCGCAGGATTGTACCGATCGGCGCAAGCCATGTCTTCTCTGGTTTCTTCTCCGAGTCGGTTCCTCTGTCTTCCACAGCTGCCATGTGGGTAAACATGTGGAATGGGCCTCGGTCACTTCTGTGGGCCAAAACACCCTTGCGCCGATCGGCTCATGGAATGCACCGATCGGCACACTGGGCTTCTTCAGTGTTTTTCATCGGTTCTGGACTCCTGTCCTCTCCATCATCACATTAATCACCAATTTTACCTGTTTCTACAATAAAGCTCCAAAACAACGCATATACAAATATATAGACAATATCACAGATAAATGACCTAAATTAGTATCAATTATGCTCTAATTGGGGTAATATTCACATATAAAAGGGGCACTTGGGAAGTGCCAACAAGGAGCCAGGCACGGGTTCTTGGGATCACGCTCGGGGGAGCCTACGGTAGCTCAAGTTCCTGAGGCTTACCACCACCATTCAGCACACATCACTCTCGCAGTGGTTCAAGGAGGGGCACTGATGACCTTATTAGACAAATTGAGAGTATGACCCTCCAGATTGACCTGTTGGACCATACCACACACACTCATATCTAGCAGGAAATTGAGTGGAGGGATGATGTCCAATGGCAACTCTCGAGAATTGAAGATAAGGTCTCTTGGGGTAACACCCAAATGAGGTCTTATTTTAATTCTCAAGGCTACTTCGGTCAAGGGCTGTCGCCGTTCGAGTGAGCTCAAACGAGCTTGGGTGTTGTTCCTCCCCCTAATGTGAAGGTAACTTGTATCATCTCCCTTTCCAATCACCACATGCATGATAAACTAAAAACAAGAAAAATATTTATTTCCCTTTCACATGCATGACAAATTGAAAAACTAAAAATATTAATAATAATAATGAATAAATACTTATGTGGACAAGGGTTCCTGATCTTCCGATAGGTTTTGATAATCTTGATTAAGGCGGAGGCGATACACAAATCGATCCGGCTCCCGAACGACACGTTCTGAACCCCGCAATCACAGCACAACGTCTCATATAGTGATCAAACGGTGTTGCACGGTTGACCTTCCCAACAAGTCTTATCTTTGCCTGCAAATCAAAACACAAGCAAGAACAAGAAAGATTGCAACCAAATTTGCAAGTATATGATGAATCTCACAAGCTGGGGTCTCACAAACCGATGAAACAACAACAATATTCTTAACAGAATAATATAAGCAAAATCCAGACCATAATGAAGAGGTGGCGGCTGTATATGAGGACCCTAGGGTCATGCAATACCCCCTGGACGCAGCTCTAAGTGGGCTCAACTCCATACATGGCACAAAGACCGATTACGGCTCAGGACAAATTTTCACATGGAACTGGTTGGGTTGTAAAGGACTTTTTGTTATCTTTCCATGCATATGTAGAACGTCCAAATCCGAGTCAATATGTGTCCTGGGCGTCCGTTTTAGTACAGACTGGTCCTAGGCCCCGAAACAAACTCGAAGTCGGTTTTGATTGGGCCTCCACCATGGCTTGGACGTCCTTGCTGGCCCATCATGCCTCCAATCACCTCCCTAGCTATCTCATCATCATCTCTATGGTTTCTGACAATAATTGATTCATTAGGTAGCAATCTATTCTCAAAACCACATAAACAAAACATTAGAAACAAGCTCACCTGTAAATTCAAGTGACGTGCATGAACTTTCATCTTAGTTCAAGGATTGTTGTGTGTATGCATAGGTATGATGTTCTCATCAATGCCATGGGTAGTATGAATGCATAAGGTTTCCTATGTTGAGATGATGAATAGTTGCTGTGTCTTTTGTTCCTTTCATATGCCCAATTTGCAACTTAGTACTCTGTCTAGTTTTGGTTTGTTGGCATGATTTAAATTTCACCTCAAATACACTAGTGGGTAGCATAACCATTATCTCTAAGTTGTTGGGAGATATGATATGGTTAGTTAGGGCTGCTATGATCTTGCTCAATTTGTGAAACTTGACACACGGAGAATTAATTTGATAAAAATGACAAGTTCCTCAAAGATATAAATTTCTACCACAGGCATATGTTGTTCTACATTGCAAAACTTTATACATATGCTACTTGTATTTTCATTGAGCGTTGTCAAAAATTGTGTGACCCTAGAGAGAAATATTTTCTGCATTCATGATCAAGCCCATGCACATCACGCTAAGTTTCTACACCAGAAATTAGCAATCATCCATGTCACACCATCCATCCGCAAAATAAAAGGCTTTGTCTTCATGATTGATCTCTCCCCATGGCAATCAAGGTATGGCTATCAAAAAAAGATAAAGAAAAAGAAAAAGATTCTTGCTCCGTAAAGAGCTTGAGAGAAAAAGAAAGAAAGACAACGATAGCCAATACTGCCAAATACTGGGAGAGACAAAATAAAAAGTGCCTCCATTCCACTCCACCAAATCCACCACACATGCACATCTTGATCATGCTTTTAGGAAATGTTTTCTCCATGGATCCACTCTTTTGACTCGGCGACATATGAAATACAGGTATGCCACATTTATCCTTACCCAGAGCTCCACATATTAGCCTTTAGAGGTAGGATTTTTGAGGCATCATAAGCCTTGGTGAGGAATCTATACACTTTGAGTGATCTGAGTGAATCATTTGAGAAACTTAGGTTTATCATAAAAATTAACCTCTGGGCTTAAGTCGATCAAAAAGAGTAGATGTAATGGTAGTCCTATGAACTGTTCTGTCTTCCAACCGCCCAAGATTTGGAGAAGCTACAACGCCCCACAGGTAATAAAAGGTGAAATACTCGTGCCAACTTATTCAATCCTTTATAAAGTGTCTTAGTTGTGCATTTGGGTATCTGTTAAGAATAAGACATTGTAGCAACTCCTGATCAATACAAACCTGAGTTTTGCCTTCACTCGGGACGAGTAAAAGTTCAGCTTGGGGGGTTTGTTGACGGTCATTAAATATCAATTCTGACCATCAATATACCCACAAAAGTAGGAAGAATTAGATCTTTATACTTTCATGTTAGTTAGGAATAATAAGATTCCACTTGCCCTTGGAGAAATATGTGCATGCAGGGATTTTATACAATATATGTGGAGAACTGGAGCACAATCTGGGGATACACAGTTCCAGCCAATAAGACGATGCCAAGTGGACCTCGCTCAAACTACATACACTGCTACATAGGATTTCTCCAGAGAACACCGAGTCAAAATAGAAGAGGACCCACCTACCAGCCACCCCAAGGAAGCACACCCCGAGAAAGCCCAGTTCCAGGTCGGCCGACCAGGTCTTGAGCCCATTTCGGGCAGACTTCCATGTGTCGAATCCTAAGCTCTTTAAGAAGTTCGGTGCTTGACAGTTTTGTGGTGGTTACTCCTCAGTACGCACTTATCCCTCCTATAAAGAGAAGGGGAGAGCCCCACTCCAACACACACACTCAAGAGTTATTCATTTTCCTCTTTCACTTAGTAGTTTCCTAGTCCTAGTGGAGTTTAGTGTCGGAGGAGCCTTGCTCAAGTCTCCAAGTTATAGGAGTATTGGTATGGCTCTTGTAACTTTACCTTTATTCTATTTTATTATGACTTTGATCTATTCAATTAATATATTTCTTCCATATAGTTATATATATGACATGTGTTCCTTGTTTGTTTATATATCATATTCATGTGATAGGACTTTATTATGCTCTTATGATGATATCGACTTGCTACCTTATTGTCATGATTGTCATGTACCTTGACTATATCTTAATGTTATAATGCCAGTTCTATGTTAGTCTAGTTGTTATGATTCAACATGGGTTTGATATCCAATTGGATTGCAATTGCTTAGCTCATGACATGTTAATCCGTAGGGTTAGAGTTATGTATGCTTTAGTACTTGTTAATCCAAACGGTGATTATAGTGTTTGATCGATGCTAGAATTCTACTTAAATGTGTAAGTGTGGTGCTTAGACAGCTAGGTAGTACTGATCACCTCATAATCCATGGTTTGTAGAGGTAGGCAGTAGGTGGTGATAGTCCTATCTATCCATTGTACTCCTCCACATTCGGTTATGACGTGTGTCCAAGACGGAGTTGCCTTGTGTATGTTGTTGACTTTTGCTAAGCCATATTAATAAATCATTCCCGGCACGGGCCAGAAACGGTTCACTAATATGTCCCAGAGTCAAGTAGGTAAAATTCGCAAGCGCACGGAGAATACCGCTGTAGCATTTCACCCGGAAGTATTCAGGGTATCGTGTTTGTTTATCCCAAAGGAAGGTTATGATCAAGAAGCGTTACTAACATATAAGATCATGTTAACAATTAGCAAGGATATCTAACCAAGACAGGCGGGTACATGATAATAACCGGGTAGTGTGACACACACAGAAGATTCCTACTAAATAAATAAAGTCTAGTGGAGGAAAGACTAGGCTAAGCTACTCCTACTATACATTCCTATACAGTTGCATAGCCTAAGTAGAATACATACAGACCCACACTCAGGTTCAGCAGTTAATAGTATAGCACTTCAGGCACAGACTTACCCCTGCATCCACAGGCGACTTCCGCCAAGAGCCTACGCACTAGCCTAGCGGGGAGGATTTCAAAGGACGGACAGGGCTGTCACCACCTGCCGCCTACCTCAACGAACCAGTAGACTAACGAATAATTGATGCAAATCAGTCACCCAAGTACCATACTTGCATGACCAAAGAGCACTCTGCCCCTCCGCGATTACTATTAACGAGGCAGAGCTACCGTACGAATACGATCACCAAACCCATGCGATACTTTATCAGCTAAAACTAAGCATAGAGACTATAACATATAAACTAGACTATAGTGACGGTATATAACTAGCATGACAATAGTAGTATAATAAATATAAACTACTATCACACAAGTAGACTATACTATCACATATATGGATCACAATATCAAACAAGAAACTCATGACCCAAGCACAACTATATAGAAAATATATATATATTGATAAGAGCAAAGTCTTACAAAAGGGAAAAGATACAAGAGCCATACCAATTCCAAGTGAAGACTTGGGACTAGAGAGCTCTAGACTCAGCCTAACTCCACTAAAACTCCAAGAACTACTACTAGCAAGAGAGAAATGCTTCTTGTGGTGTGTGTTGAGTGTGAAGGCACACCCTCCTATTTATAGCCTCAGTAGGTCGGCAAGGGAGAGTAACCGCCACGGAAGGCATCTCGAACCGTCATCAGGAGTCACGGAGGAGCCAACACGTGGAAGCCCAGGCGGAGAGGGCGCCCGGCCGGGTCGGCCGACCTGACCAGGTCGGCCGACCTGGGGGTGGCCCCTCCTGGCCTGTGCTTTCTCCAGGTGGCTGTCCTGTGGGCCCTGACGTCGGTTTGCGCGGTATTACAGGGAGTTACGTCGGTTAAGTGCTGAAAATGGGCCCTTCAATCCGTGTGACGTCCATGTGGCACTCTCTGATTCGTCGAAAGTGTGTTTTCTTGCCTTTTGAGGTGTTTCCTTCACATTTCCTCCTGCATGCACAAAGTTCTCCAAGTACAAGTGGAACTATATTATTGTGATAAAACATGCGTGTATGAAATGCCAAATTCTCCTTTATTTGAGTATAGTTGACGGTTGAAAATGGTACTTAACAGCCGTCAACATATGTCAGGCATGAATTGGTACACGAAGCAGTAATTAGAGCCTCGACCTTATGTATTTAGAAGCTTACCCATAGATAAAACTCTCTATCCTATACCATCATTTATCTCTTGTGTCCTTGGACTTACTAGATCTTTAGGATTCACCATACTGTTCCTTGGATTGATAACCCTTGGAATACTCCGTGGGGAAGTTCTACAACGGTATTCTCCATGCGCTTGCAGATTTATCAGTAGATGTTAAGAAATACCAACACGCATTTCTAGCATCATATCAGGAATAGTTATATTTCTGGTGTGATGTTAAGAAGTGTCAACAGTGGACCAAGAGCTTTCTTGAAGATCAAGTGAAGTCCACCACAAGTGACATGGACCACAACATCATATTTACTCATGAGGGAGGTAACCGTGTTAGTTCTTGGTAGTTGTAGTGTGTTCTTTCTTTTCTTGCATTGCATGGTAATTAGGACTCCTTTTGACTAGTATGCTTTGCATCCACGCATGTGCAAATAACTAAAAGAAAAACACATAAAAATTAGTCAATGTCTAACCCACTCAAGATAGCTCTAAGCAAAGGGGAGTGCTTGAGATGGTGGTTTGGCTTCTCTCAAGGCAAGGGTATGGCTTACAGTGATTAAGGTTGAGATGGATTCAAACTTGACATTGTTAGGTTTTCGTTGTGTCTCATTTAATATTGCTTGCATTCACATGGCATGTTTACTTTTACTGCATATGTAAAATGCTTGTTGCATGCATCATATAGGAAACAAAAAAGAGGCTTGCCACATTGGGAGATATTTATGTCTCGTGCTTTATATGAGATTACATCCCCACAAATGTGACTAAAGGAAAGGATTTGCTTCATGCCCATTGATCAAGCCCTTATGAACTTCGAGGTTAAACCCACTCGCACGTTTCATGCACTAAGGCTCATACATACCCATTTGGTTCTTAATTGCGTTGGTTCTTATTTGCTCGATTCTTCATTTGGCATTTGCAAAAATTATAAGGCAATAAAGAGCAACTATTTGAAAATAAGTGTTTGGGAGTTCGCTTCATATGCTCCAAGTGCAGTGTTTAATTGGATGTTAAGTGAGGGCACTTGGAAAATGGAGAAATTCCTTGATTCAGCAAAATTCCTATAGTGATCATATAGTCCAATCTTTGGACCGTACAGTCTTGTCAGTGTCGAGTGCACAATGTCACGAGTCAGTCTGGTCATAGAGACCAGACACAACAGTCCTAGAGACCGGATCGTCCGAGCTGTGTGGGTCACCGACGGACTCGGGACCTGACCGGACAGTCTGGTCTAGAGACCGTACCGTCCGGTCACTACATTGAAAACATGTGCTTCACATTCAATCATGACTGTTGATCTTTCCTTGAATCGATTTCGGTCATTCATCAATTTCTTGACCTAAGTCAAATCGAGAAGAACCTTGTCCTCTTCCTTGTTCGAGCTCAACGCCGAGAACACGCCACCGTCATCGCTCCCCCTGTTGTCGTGCGCCTCCGCCGACTTAGCCGAGCCGCCGCGCTGCCTCGCCTACTCTAGTGCCACCATTGGCCCCAACCGTGCAAGCGCGTAGGTTCTAGCGCCGCTGATGCCTTTGCATAGAGCTGCCACTGCCCTGCAGAGCCACTGCCTTGCGCCCCTACTTGCCTTGCCACCAAGCGTCGCTGTCGCGCACGCCGTCGATGCTACCCCCTCTCCTCGTGCGCGCGCACGCCCAACCTTCATAGAGCCGAGCTCCACCTTCCTTAGGGCAAAGGTTGCTCCTTCCCCCTTTCCTCCATTGCCAGCAACCAAAACTTCAAGCTTTTTGGCAAACGGTCCCGTGGTTCTTCTCGGTGTTCGTCTTATATAATGCCTGGGTATTATCCCTATTCCCCATTCATCGATTTATGCCTTAAATTTTGAGCAATTTCCATAATTAGTGCAATTGGATTAATGCCTATTTGTTAATTGCATTAATTAGGTAATTAGCTCATCCTAGGTTGCAACTAATTCCCTAATTATCCTTTCATTGCAATTCTAGGGTCGTCTCTCATTTAGTCTATAGTTAGATTAATTGCCATTATTTTACTATACACTAGATGATTCGCACCAGCCACGTATAGTCGATGATCACTGTTGTTACTTTGCACATTTGTCTAGTGATCATGTCGTTCATTTAGTGCTAGGATTTCTATTGTGCAATCTTACCTAGCGGTGATTTGCTTGTAGATTTATATAGGTTCTATACTTATCCTATCCCTACCTATGTACGTGCAGTGACTCTTGTCAGCAGCAGTGATGGCAGGAGTGGGTGATTAGGATAAGGGCAAGGGCAAGATACCAGTTCAGAGCAAGGGAAAGAAGAGGACGAGGATGGACAGAGAGACTGAGAGAGCCAGACGGGTTGGCAGACACTTAGAGGCTATAGAGACATCCCGCACGACGCCATGATCATGGTTGATCATCGACAGGCGGATGACACACACAGCCTCAGGAGGAGTACCAGGAGGAGGACAGCAGCCCCAGCCTTGGCCACAGGAGTTGTCCCACTAGCTTGGTCACAGGGTACTCCAACTTCTCATCAGGAGAGGTCATCGAGGACTGCGGAGAAGGGATCCTCCAGGCAGTAGGAGTAGTCTGAGGAGGAGGAGAGTGCAAAGTCAGAGTTTGAGTCTAAGGAGTCTGAGGAGGAGGAGCCAGAGCAGCTAGCACAGCCGTAGCAGCAAAGGACATCTCACTGGGCTAGAGACCCGAGGTGCACGTGTGTAGAGTGTGCCAGGAGACTGCAGAGGCTGGTGGACACAATAGGAGAGAGAGACATCCTTAATGTTCCTGCCAAGGATCTTAAGGTGAGTCGTCTTGTAGCCTTTGAGCAGTTGGTCCCAGTCCCTAAGGACCCTGCTGGAGGAGAGAGGTAGTGGACCAGTCCTCAAAGGAGGATTGGTGACAGTTTGAGACTTTACCTTGCCAGGAAGGGCAAGGCTGGACTATTCGTGCCACAATAGTACACGACATACCAGGCTATTAGGAGAGCCACAGGCATGGATACAGAGTAGTACTTCAACTACCTGCCCGGACTAGCAGAGTTAGTCACCACTCCATACAGATACAGAGAGGATATAGTGATGGAGTTCTACGCCTCACTATGGGTAGCCAGAGATCGCTCAGAGATCTGGTTCATGTTCAGAGGAGAGCCCTACCAGTTGAGAAGAGAGGACTTGATAGCTGCACTAGGATTGATCGCTTTGGATCTATAGTTGTACAGAAGTGGCTACGAGACTTGAGCTCCGCCCCGCAGATCACAGGGAGGGATGTAACCTCCGGACAACATGGTGTCAGTCGGTTTTCCACCACCTCACACTCCAGGCTTTGATAGACGCCCTACAAGAATCTCCGCAGAGGCTAAGGTGGTTAGAGCGATAGTCACTAGGACTATCATACCCAGATCTGGATACAAAGAGGAGTTCACCCTTCTTCACCAGTGGGCTATTGCAGCTATTATGAGGAGACATCAGTTTGACTTGGCATACTAATTTATAGCTGAGATGGAGGAGGTTATTTCTGAGAGGGTTGGAGGATGTCACCTGGTCTATGGTCCATATATCTGCTATCTTCTGAGGATACTAGGACTGGTGACGGAGGAACAGTACGAGACAGTCCCTAAGGTGACCACCTGCCACGCACCTTGTGTCCCTAGGGGATCACAGTTAGCCTCCAGCCAGCAGACAGACAAGCAGGAGGCTCATCCAGAGACGGTGGTTCCTGAGTCAGCCAGTACGGTAGCACCACCACAGGCAGCACCTACAGAGACAGAGGACGCCCCTACCGTTGCAGCACTTGTAGGTCGTCTAGCGATTTCATCCAGAACACTACTAAGAAGAGGCGTCAGATTATGGATGTGCTGAGGATGCAGGTGGAGTTTCAGCAGCAGTAGATGAGGCTGATGACACATCTGTTGACACAAATGACAAAGCTTACTCAAGGACAGGTCGGCTAGTACCCAAGACCTTCTACACATCCATAGTTTCAGCTGCTGCCGATTCAGACAGGCCCCTTCACTGCCATAATGATCGCTCAGACTAGCAGTTTACCTTCACTGTTAGGGGACCTTCAGATAGGGGGAGCAGGACAGATTTTTTCTCCTACTTAGTTCTCCCCTGTGTGAGCCTTCTCGATGTCTGCACTCTTCACCTCACCGACTCTGTCTACTACTTCACAGATGGCAGGGTCCTCCACCTCACAGCTGTTGCCTGTTAGATGTCTAACCTTCTCAGAGATTGTACACACTTCCCGGGCAGCTCCATAGTTAGATACAGCTCTACCATCTTCTGCTATAGTATCTTCACTTTTCACACCACAGATACCAGAGGATCTTATCTGAGGAGGCTTCACTCCAAAGTATGTGGCTGACCTTATTCTCCTTCAGGCGTCTATTGTGTAGGAGACTACCACAATCACAGCAGCACAAGACAGAGGGTCAGAGTCACCTGAGGATTTCCCCTCTTTGAGGTGATGGCATTTGGATTGTGAAGCCTATAGGATCTTTCCGATCAGTAATGAAAGGTGACCTCTCTTGGCCATTTGGATTGCTGGGAGCATTAGTGAGAAGCCATGAGAAGAAGAGAGGAGCATTAGGAGGAGATATTGCATATCCTGCGAGTTCTGGTGAGAGTAACAGTAGCATCTATATACATCTAAGGATAGGGTGTCCTTGAGGGTGTGATCTAGGCTGTTACTCTTGGTCTATGATGGGACCTAGACCTGTTAGGTGTTGGTGATCGAGCCTATTATGATTGGTTGTGAAGGCCGTCACACGTTTGTACATGGTTTGAGCCCATCAGTGAATGGGACATCAATAATGAGTGCCCGTGTGGGCTCGCGGAGTCCGGCAAGTTCTCGAGGGAGGAGAGCTTGTGCCTCGGTGGTAGCGGTGACGCGATCGTGTCTTCACCCCAGGAGTGATTGCAGGCTCGTGTGCGAGAACTCCACATGCTGGCGGGAGGGACCGACGCTTCGACGGGAGTGATCCAATGAGGATTAGGGGAAGGCACCATCCTTCCGAGACCTCAGGAAAAAAATCATGAGCGTTCCTTGACCCCTCTTTACTATTCCGCATTTGTGTGCTACTCCCTCCGTCCATGTATATTAGGATTCCTAGCTAAATTCATTTGTCCAAAAATATTAGGATTCCTATCTTTAGGGCCCGCCATCATCATTAACTCGGTCCTGCAACTCCCCCAACCGCTCAAACTAACACACCCCATCGAGTCCTCGTTTCTTCCTCACCCATCTCTTTTCCTCTTATAGACACCACAGGGCCCTTCTAGATCCAGGCAAAAGAGCACCCCAAGAGCCAATCAAAGCACGGGAGCAGTGATGCGCAGGGGCAAGCGGGTGCGCCATGGTGAGATGTGGTAGCCAGCTGTGCAGCAGCGGCGTCATGGTGGCGAGTTGGGGGGCGGAGGCGACCAGGAGAATGACGGCGAGCTGGCAAGCGGCAATAAGTCGGGAGCCCGCGGTGGGTGTCCTTGCGACCACGGAAGGCGCACCGAAACCTGGCAGAGGACAAGCGACGATGTCCCCGTGGTCCGAGGCATTGATTTTGCTACCGATTTGTATGAAGGGGCTGGGCCGAAGTACTACTTCGTCCCCGAATCAAGTGAGGAGGTGAGCTCCGATGTGCAGCCACTGCCGGTGTCAGACTCTGAGTTCGTGCCTGACTCCTTGGCAAAGGAGACAGTGGGAGCTGTGGATGTTGGCCTTGACGCTCCGACCAAGGTGGGTGGCGTTGAGCTCCCGAGCGCCACAGGCGGCGACCTCAACATCAGGCTCAATGGCAGCACCGAGGTCGCCTCTGTGGATTTGGCTATCAAGGAAGCCATGGATGTGCTGGGCTCAGAGTATATCATCGACGAGGATATGGAGACACAGGAGCAATGGGTAACTAACTTGCAAAACCTTTGGATTCCAAGCTATGCAGTTTTAGTGTATCATAAGAAGTAGTGGTTCCTATTGATTGTAAGTTATGTAGCGATGTCTTGTGTTGGTAGCCTGATGTTGATATGCATAGCGATGGCCTTCCTAGTGATTGTGGTAAGGTTTAGTATTGTGATTCCTAGTGATTGTGTTAAGGTAGCACATGTATTTTGTTTAGTGATTGTTAATAATGTAGTGCTTCATTCTGTAGTGATGTCTTCAATTTCTTGTTGAGTACATTTATCAGTAGAACAAGCATCTTGCTTACATTTACCAAAATAACAAGCATCATGCTTACATTTACCAAAACAACAAGCACCCTGCTTACATTTACCAATGTAATGAGCACCCTGCTTACATCAACCAAAGTAACACTTATAGTACTTATAGTTACCAAATAAATTCTAGATTACATTACTCAACTAGTGATGTAATCACTTGGTGATAAAGGTCACGGTCACATGTGAGAGTATCAAGAAGCATCCCAACCAATTCTAAGCCCTCCTTGTTCATGTGTGATATCTTGTACCCATTGCCTCCACCAACTTTCATGACTTCCATGGAACATCCTTGTAGGGTAAGGAACACCCTATTAAGCAACACATGATCATATTGGTTGTACTCTACCTCCACATTATGAATAAGCTCATCCATAGTTTTGCAATTTTTTAGGTTTGTCTTAGATTGAAGGGAAGCAAAAAAACAAATATCTGGCACATTCATGTCAGGTGAATTAGGAGGCTGGTTCATAAGACTTATGTCTAGGCCACATTGTTGAACCGCAGCTAAAAATGCTGCGTGTGTTCTAGCATTTTCTAGTTGAATCCATATGGTCTGGTCTTGACCTTCCATAGGCCAACGTGCAACAATTGCTGGAATAACCTTTGTAACTAGATATGCTCTACTGATATATATCTCGTGTGATAGTGATTGACTTGGTAACTAAGGTTCCCCTAGGCCTGTTACAGCTGCTCCTAGGTGCTGGTTCCTGTCTAACAAATGGCCACATGCCTATTTTTCCATCGAAGTAGCATGTTCCTTGTGTGTCATATCGAGGCCTTTCCACACCTCCTAGTACCATCACTTTCATGATTGAACGTGTATTTTGCACTGCCCTTAACGGATCTTCCTTGTCAGGTAGCATGTAAAACTTCTTATTCTTTTTTGTTGAGTTAAACCATTTCTCATCTATGTGCACAATGTTGCGCATATCAACAAAAGTGGGTTCATTTTGCAGAGTTGTAGCATTTAGCATGGACACACAAAACTGCAGGCGATGTTTTTTATTTGCATCTTTCAAGTATGGCTTCAATGTGTTTGAGTGGCGACGAAGTTTGCCATCTTTGAATGCATTATGCAATGTGCTTTTCTTGACATGTATAGCATCAGCAAGAGACCTGATACTTGACCTTTTGTTCAGTTCAACTGCAGCAATTTTATCATACGATATGTCAACCTTATGTCGCCCAGAATGTTTCGCTCTCTTCGAACTAACATCAATTGGTCTGCCTTCTGCTTTGCATTTTTTTTATATCCTCCAAATCGAGTGGACATAGGACCTCTTAATATTGAATTTAGCAGCAACAATGGTGGTACTATCTTTCTTTAGTTTCCCATTGTTACTCAATGCAAGTAGAGCATCATAAACTTTCCAATGCTCCTTTATTGTTAAGTTCATCCTGCTAGCAAATTGCTGCTGGCTGCTTGTTGCAAACTCGGTGCCATCATCATCACCTGGTCCATCATCTTCTTCGTCACTTGATGAAGGAAGCATTCCCCAGTCAAAAATTACATCCACATGGTCAGCATATACAACCTGATCTTCATCTGCTAGGTGAGGGAAATAAAGAAATGTAACTTGAATGATCATAAACTGAGTAATGAACTACTGCAAATACAAGCTGTTTTACCTAAATCTGCATTGTAAAATGTATCTAGCTGATTCAAGGCACCTTGTTCATTTGATTCTGTGTTCAGATCAAAGGGAAGTTGCACCAGGAGACGCTAGAAATTTTGAGCTTCCGGAGCTTGGCCTCCAACCTGCTGATGTGCACCTTCTTGATCATCTTGTTCTCCAGCTTCAGGTGGCAGAGAGTTTAGATCAATATCCATGGTTGAGCAGAGATGGAGGAGGATCAGAATGTGAGAGCTTGTGGAAACTGTGATTGGGTTATGCAAGGTTAGTTTATATAGGGAGAGTAGAGTTAGCTGTGTCGTGTCCTTATTCAAATATTTGAGTGGACCTGGCAGCTATTTTGGTTTCATGTAAATTTTTGTTCCAGGTGAATTTTCATGTGTATGGCTTTGAATGGTCTTTTACCAAGTCTGCTATTTATGCATAGGGATTCTAGGAATCCTAATATACTTGGACGGAGGGAGTATAGTTGATAGGTTGACTTGTGGCTTGCATAGGCTAGTGTGTTTAGCTTCTGCACTTCGTAGTCATCATGAACACTAGCCTTTGTAGGGTCTTGGCCAAATAGAATTGTTAGGTTGCAACGACTGCTAGGATCTAGTGGTGTGAAATTGAAGTATTCGAATTTGTGGTCGGCTTACCGATTCCCCCTCCCCCTCTCTGTACGCCTTCAGTCCTTACAGTCGGTAAGTCCAAACATCTTCTTAGAGTTTTTTGTTCTGGTTGTTCATGGTGTAATTTGATGGTAGTTCATCATCGGTTGCAGGGTGGCCGGTCTCCCACCTCGCGCTTGCCCTCTCCCAAGCGGGCTCGGATTGGAGAAGACCCGACAGACCCGAACTTGTCGCATTCATAGCTGGCGCTCCCGGACATTACCCCGTTGAAGCTAGCGGCCCTGACCATGTCTGACGTTCTTGCACTGCCACCTCCTTCTGCGGCTCCGGAGGTGGACACTAACGACAAGGAGGATCCACTAGAACTTGACGAGGATGCTTTTGTGGAGGCTCTGCCCCCTCCTCCTACGGCTTCGGCTCTGTACATGGACTCTGACTCTAATGATGATGATGACTCGGACCTGATGTGCCGCATCAGGATCACACCCTGTTGCAAGTGCTGGTTCTGCTGCCCCACCTGCCTATTCGAGAGTGACTGTAGAGTCAAGGTGCACCTCCATGTCACGTGGATCTGCAAGGACAGGCCACCGCCTGGCATTGACGCTAAGGTTGACATGCACCGCCGGTTTTCTTAATAGGAGGGCTCGATTAATTAGTTTGTTTAATTAAATACTATGTGTCTCTGCCAAAAAAAAAATTGTGCTTTGTTTCTGGGTTCATCATATGTGTTAGTTCATCATGTGTCATCTGTTATCTGTGAAAAACAAGGCGAACACGAACGAGAATGGTTGCAAAACATGAACATGCACATGAACTACAAACACAAATGGGAACACAAATAGGAACACGAACGTGCCCATGAACTGCAAATGAACGGTCCCGCAGGACATTGTGGTTGTAGAAACGAAGCTTCGTGTGGAAGCGAACTGGAGCATCCCTATCTCACATCCCATTATTAGATTCCCACATCCGTATGTATGTGTGTGAGTATTTATGAATGACAGATGGGCCTGATTTCCGTAACAACCGCCCCTTGGGCCGAAGTTCCTGAGGTGCTGATTAAGCAAACACAAGATAATACAATAACAGACCAATAGTACAAATTTCTAGAACAAGTAATTATTTATATTACATCAGAGTATATTGCAGCAGAATTATTATAGAGATTACTTTGAAAGCACACGGAAGATAACGTGATTAAACGTCTAAAATATACAACTCGACAATACAAGAAGTAGTGATGAATACGAGCCCATACGGATCATCACTTAGCCAAACACACAGGCGACAGCTAATCAGTCTCTTAATAGGCAGACCCCTTAGCATTTTTCGCTAAGTTTTTTGAAAAACGCCACCCGCCCCGTCGAAGTGCTAGGGACGAGGTGTTTTTGGGTGAACCCTTCGAGGGGTTTGGGCTGCAACGAGCCCCTTAGCATTTTTCGCTAAGGTTTTTAAAAAACGCAACCCCTCCCCCCCCCCCCCTCAAAGTGGTTAGGGCCGAGGTGTTTTTGGGCGAACACTTCAATGGGTTTGGGCTGCAACAAGCCCCTTAGCCATTCTCGCTAAGTTTTTTGAAAAACGCCACCCTCCCCCTCGAAGTGCTAGGGGCGAGGTGTTTTCGAGCTAACCCTTCGAAAGGTTTGGGCTGCAACGAGCCCCTTAGCATTTTTTGCTAAGTTTTTTGAAAAATGTCACCCTCTCCCTCGAAGTACTAAAGTCGAGGTGTTTTTGGGCGAACCCTTCGATGGGTTTGGGCTGCAAAGAGCCCCTTAACATTTTTCGCTTAGTTTTATGAAAAACACCACCTTCTCCCTCAATGTGCTAGGGGCGAGGTGTTTTTGGGTGAACCCTTCGATGGGTTTGGGCTGCAATGAGCCCCTGAACATTTCTCACTAAGTTAGCTGACTGCACGGCTTTTAGCTCTTCGAGCTTATCCAAGTGCGGCAGCTATGGCTTGAGAGCTTTTTCCTCTTTGCCAAATGTTTCAATCTCCGTGGTGGGAATTGTTTCGATGTGCTCTACTGAGCGAGGCTTTCCGCTTTGGTGAAGGCAGCTTTATAGATTTAGCTGGGGTTTACATACGATCTGCCTCATTAAAAACCTCGCCCCTGCAAAGGGTTCTCTTTGTGAGGAAAAGAGTATAGTCCTTTACATAATTGCCTAAAAGGAAAGCTTGAAAAGAAAATCTACCAACTAAGTTCAAGGTAGCACTTATAGCTTCGTGCTATGCTTGGCTGTTTACATGCTTTAAATGGTGCATTTTCTATACATAAAACCTTCGAAGGTTGTCAGCGTTCTGTTGGTCGTACCTACGCACCCACTAATATACCACAAGAGGATGGTTTACGATTGTAGCACTTTTTCCCTTGAATTGAGTATTCCAAGGTTTATCGAGTCACTGGGACCTTAGGGTTAATTAAACAAAGTTAACAGTAAAAGATCTAGTCAAGGCTACTGCCAAAATCAGGTTGCATGAGGGGGAGACTGGCCAGCGCAAAGGTGCGCTAGACAGTAAATCTGTCATTGCGCCGATCGGCGCAGGAGTTGAGCCGATCGGCACACTGGTGAATCGAAGCCAAAGTGCGCCAGACAGTAAATCTGTCGTTGCGCCGATCGGCGCAGGAGTTGAGCTGATCGGCACACAAGTGAATCTAAGCCAAAGTGCGCCAGATGCCTTGTAAGCCTATGCTGTTAAGTGAGTAACCAGATATCTACTAGTGAGATCGTAACCAGAAAGTCTAATTAAATAGCATCATAATGGGTAATTACATAGATCAATGAAAACCTATAATGAATAAGACCACCCTGCTTTGCGAGCGGCTCCCGATTTATCGCTGCCGAGAGGAAACCCTTAATCGCGCGAGTATCTTACCCTACTCAACTATCCAATAGTGCTGCGCAGGCTTAGTGCTGTCACCGCTAAACCACACTACTAGCATCATCGAGCAACCATAATCAATACAATGTCCGAATACTATCCTAATCACCATGATCAAGATAATATCTACTTACTTAGCCTAGAACGAAGCAATTGGAATAAGCACATGCATGATTATAGAATCAAGATAGACAAATCACCAAAACCATCATCAACATATTCAATCATCCTTGAGATACATAGAGTAAGATTCATCCCCGTCGAGATGGCCTACCTTGACGGATCAACTCTTAACACCAATGGTTCTTGAAACTCAACTAGAGATCTATTCTAATGGGGCAAGCCCCGGTGGCTCTAACTCATGGATCTGGTGTCCCTCTGTCGTCTCCTCTCTCTACGGCCAGGGTTTACAAGTATTTATAGGGGTTCTACTCATAAAGGACTCGGTTTTTAGCAAATAAGGCAGCTGCGCCGATCGGCGCAAGCCGTGTCTTCTCTGGTTTCTTCTCCGAGTCGGTTCCTCTGTCTTCCACAGCTGCCATGTGGGCCTTTTTCTTCGAGATAAAGTCTTGTACTGCACGTTGAGATCTTGAAGTTCCATAAATCTTCTAGACAAATATCTTGAAGTGTCTAGCACAGATAAACTTTCATAAACATGTGGAATGGGCCTCGGTCACTTCAGTGGGCCAAAACACCCTTGCGCCGATCGGCTCATGGACTGCGTCGATTGGCGCACTGGGCTTCTTCAGTGCTTTTCGTTGGTTCTGGACTCCTGTCCTCTCGATCATCACTTTAATCACCAATTTTACCTGTTTCTGCAGTAAAGCTCCAAAACAACACATATACAAATATATAGATAATATCACAGGTAAATGGCCTAAATTAGTATCAATTATGCTCTAATTGGGGTAATATTCACATATAAAAGGGGCACTTGGGAAGTGCCAACACGTTCCAAGAATGGGGCAACTCTTCTCCTTGCGAGGTTTGGATCCTATATGATCCGGGTCTTTCTGATTTTGCCGTGATGTATGGGCCCTCCCATTTGGGTTCTAACTTGCCTTTGCTTTCTGTTCGTAGGCTTCGGAGTAGAACTAGGTCTCCTACTACGTAAGCTCGGTGTGCGACTTTTCGATCCCTCCATTGTCAGGTTTCTGATTTATACTTTTCAAGGTTGACAGCTGCATCCAGTCTGTTGACTTCCATGAGATCCTTTAATTCTGCCTCTGCAGGCTGTGTTGATTTTGCATTGAAGGTTCTAGGGCTTTGATGCAAAATCTCCTTAGGCGTGACTGCTTCTTCCTCGTAAAGTAACCTGAAGGGCGAGTATTTGGTTGCCCTGGTTTCGGTCGTGTTGTGCGACCATATGACCCTTGGTAGTTCTTCTGCCCACTTTCCCTTCTTATCATTGAGGAGTATCTTTTTGATTGCCTTGAATATAAGACTGTTTGCACTTTCAACGTCTCCGTTCAACTGGGGTTGATATACTGACGAGAAGTCAACTTTGGTTCTGATAGAGTGACATAATTCTTTGAACATATCATTCTCGAATTGTTTTTCATTGTCGACTGTTATGTCCCTTGGCACTCCGAAGCGGCTGACGACGTTTTGCCAGAAGAACTTTCTGATTGTTGCTGCCAAAATGTTTGTGATTGGTCTTGCTTCAGTCCACTTGGTGAAATATTCTAGCGCTACAACTGCCCACCTAATTCACTGGGGCTGTGGGCAGGGGTCCGATGATGTCGATTCCCTAGCGTTGGAGAGGCCATGACAGGGCTATGAGTTGCGTTGGCTGTGAGGGTGATGACTGCCTATTTGAGATTTTTTGGCAGGCTTCGCATCTGGTTACTACTTCTGCGGCATCCTTGACCATAGATGGCCAGAAGAAACCTTGTCTAACTGCCTTTGCAGCAAGCGGTCGAGGTCCAATATGTGCTCCGTAGATTCCTTCGTGTATCTCCTTGAGTAGCTGGGTGCGCTCCGTTCTGCTTACACACTTAG
Organism: Eleusine indica; assembly: GCA_030378355.1. Taxonomy (NCBI): domain Eukaryota; kingdom Viridiplantae; phylum Streptophyta; class Magnoliopsida; order Poales; family Poaceae; genus Eleusine; species Eleusine indica. Next base: position 37,044,330 of record CM059498.1, on the reverse strand, counting down.
GTAGTGGAGCGCAAATTCCTGACTTGTAAAGCTGACCCTCGATGATGCTGTAGTTCCTGGCTCTTTGCTGTATTCTTTTGGCCTCTGACTTGGTGTCTAGCTCGAAAAAACCCCTGAGATACGCAATGATTTGGGTTCTCCAGTTTTCGCTCGTTACTGCGTGTATTTGCTTGGGGTCTTAGAGGACTGCTTTGATCAAAGGTTCTGTGATTGTTTGAAAAAACACATCTTGTGGTATTGCTTCTTGTCTTGCTGCCAACTTGGCGAGCTCGTCTGCCTCCGTGTTAAACTTCCTCTCGATGTACTGTATATCGAAGCCTTTTAAATACTTTTTCATGCTTCGGATGGTGCTGTGGTATTTCTCAAGCAATGGGTCCCTGGTTATGAATTCTTTGTCATATTGGCTGGCAACGATCTTGGAATCCGTTCTAACTTTGCACCTCAGGATTCTGAGTGCCCTTAGTTTCTTGAGCCCCAGCAGTACTGCCTCATACTCTGCTATGTTATTGGTGCACTTGTCTGTTTCTTTGCTAAATTTGAGCCTTGCAGCGTATTTCATTTTCACACCCATGGGCGAAGTTACTACTGCTGCTATACCTGCCCCGGCCAGTCCCCAGGCTCCATCGCAATGCACTGTCCACTCTGGTTCAGACCATGTTTGATTTTTTATGTGCTGTGGAGCCGTCCAATTTGCTATGAAGTCAACGAGTACCTGAGACTTGATGGCACTGCGTTTCTCAAAGTCTAGTACATGATCTGAGAGTTCAATAGAGCATTACCGATTGTTTCCGAAGCTTCTCGGTTGCCAAATATTTCATTAAGTGGTTGGCTGGTGAGCACTTCGATGTGATGAGCCTCAAAATAATGTCGCAGCTTTCTAGAAGCCATGACTACCACTTATGCGATTTTTTCCATCTCACAATAGAGCCTCTTGGAGGCAAACAGTGCCTCGCTGACATAGTATACTGTTAGTTGCACCAAGAGTTCCTTCGGCTCCCCTTTAACCGTTTTGACTATTTTCTTTTCCTGTACAAGGATTGCACTGACTACCGAATAGAACACAGCGACATATAATAGTAGCACAGCCCCGGGCTCCGGGTTGGTTAGCTTTGATTGCTTCTCGAGGTAATTTTTTAGTTCTGTGAAGGCTTTTTGCTGTTTTGGACCCTATTCGAAGGGTTGATCCCCTCGGAGTTTTTGGAAGAAGGGCAAGCTTCGCTCGGCTGATCTAGATATGAACCGGTTTAGTGCCGCCATTCTGCCTGTGAATTTCTGCACATCCTTTTGGCACTGGGGCTCTTGCATTTGGATGATTGCTTTGATTTTGTCCGAGTTGGCTTCGATGCCTTTGGCTGACACCAGACAATCGAGTACTCTTCCTTTTTGGATGCCGAAAATGCACTTCTCTAGGTTCAGTTTTAACCTTGCTGCTTGAAGGTTTGCAAATGTTTCTGCGAGGTCTGAGATATGGCTGCCCTTTACTTTGTTTGCTACTATGATGTCGTCCACATAAGCATATACGCTTTTTCCAAACTGTGGCTCAAAGGCATTCTGAGTCATGCGGCAACATGTGGGGCCGACATTTTTAACCCCTCAGGAATTTTTAAGCCCTCAGGCATTCTTACAAAACAGTATGTACCAAAGGGTGTGGTGAAACTTGTTTTTTCCTCATCCTCCCTCCTTAGCCATATCTGATGATAGCCGGAGAAACAATCAAGCAATGATAGCAGCTCACTCGCAGCTACTGCATCCATGATTTTTTTTCAATTCGAGGCAGTGGGAAGTCATCTTTGGGGCAAGCTTTGTTGAGATCTGTGAAGTCTATACACATTCTCCACTTCCCATTCTTTTTTCTTACCATTACACAGTTTGCTAGCCAAGACGGGTACTTGACTACGCGGATGACAGAAGCATCGAGGAGCCGTTGAACTTCCGCTTTGATGTCTTCTGTTTTTTCATCGGACATCTTTAGAAGCCTCTATTTCATTGGCCTAATCTTTATGTCAACCTCTAGCTTGTGTTCTATGATGCTTCTATCCATGCCTTCGAGGTCTGCTGAAGACCAGGCGAATACATCCTTTTTCTTACTTAGAAATGCTAGCAGTTCTTTCTCTTCTTCAGGTTCTAAACTAGTGCCTACTATGACGAACTAGCCAAGGACTTGTTCATCGAGGAGTACTTTTTTGGTTTCTTTGTCTGGCTGAACTGCAACCTTTTCTCTGTCGAGACATCGTGTCTCTTCTCTTATGTTCACTTTATGCTGCTCACGAGCTTTTCGGGCTCTCTCTTCATCCTCTAGCTGCTCTTGGCTGAAGACCTGTATGCTATTGCAGTTTCTTTCCCTCGGTGCATAATCTTTTTCTATGTCTCCTGCCATCTGCTGATCTCCTTTGACTGTGATAACCCCTCCGGCTGCTGGAATCTTCATGCATAGATATGCACCGTGGATGACGGCTTCGAAGGTGTTAATTGTGCCCCGGCCAAATATGACATTAAATGGGTGACAAAGATCCACCACATCGAATGTTACATATTCTGTTCGAGGGTTTTGGGTGTTCCCGAACGATATTAGGAGGGAGATTGTGCCCATGGGAGTGATTCTTTTTCTGCTGAAGCCTATGATTGGTATATTTGATGGCTATAGGGAACTTTTGCTAAGGCCCATTTGCTCGAAGGTGTTTATGAACAGTATGTCTGTCTGGCTTCCATTGTCTACGAGAACTTTACTGACCATCCAGGTGTAGATGTGGGATTTGATTACAAATGCATCAACGTGCGGAAAAGCTTTGAGGTTGAGATCTGACTCAGTGAATGTGATAGGAATATCAGACCACTTTGAGTTGATAATAGGTCCTTCTGTGAAAATGCTGTGCGGAAAAGCTTTGAGGTTGAGATCTGACTCAGTGAATGTGATGGGAATATGAGACCACTTTGACTTGATAATAAGTCTGAAGATGACCCTTCGCATATCATTCTAATGTAACCTTGTACTGGGAAGGTTGCGGCTTGGTTTAGGGTGGGCTCTGGTTTGGGCTGTGGTAGGTGTTGAGGCTCTTGCTTTTTCCTTTGCTGGTCTTGGCTGGGTGATGGTTGCTGGATTTGTTGTCTGGGTTGGGCGTATTGGCTGGGCGGTTGTGTGGGGAGTGTTGGATGAAAATATGGGGATGGTGCATAAAGTTGATGATGGTGGGTGCTTGGGTAATGATAATTGGGCTGAGCGAGCTGTGGATATGGTTGTTGGGCCCATGGGTTGGGCGATGTATAATGGATGGCTTTGGGTAAGGACGAAGCTTTCTTTTTTGCTTCGATCCTTTCTTGGATTTCTTTTGCTTTGAGGCAAGTGGAAGTTTTGTGCCCCTTGTCCTCTTCGCTGTAGAAACAGTACGGCTTTCTGGCCGGTCGAGTCTGGACTTGAGAGCCTTGGCCTCTGCCACGCCTTTGTTGTCTCTGCCCATGGTGTCTTCTTTCTGTCCCTCGATGTGACCGATGAATGAAGGCGAGGGTTCTGCGGATTGCTTAGTTTTTCTGTACTGCATTTCTTGATAGCCACCTTCGCTATGTGACTTGTTATGGCTCTTACTTTGACTTTGCTTGCGTCTCTTGTAATCCACATCCGATCTACTATATTCTTTGAACTTTGTACATAACATTTGCATGGTGTGCGGGGGTATTCGCGCGTAGTATGAAGACATCCGGCATGCTCGCATGCCTCTAAGTACAAAACTTATTGCCCAAAGTCCTTGTCATGTGAAACCTTAGAGTTTATCAATATCTAAAGCGGTCTTATAGTAAAAACCAAGGTAAGTGCTAATTTCTTTTAAAGACCATTCGTAGGTTTCATCAAAAAGACGAAATTCATAGGGAGTGCCTATTTTGTTTGACTCATGGGCATGAACTTTCAAGGTGCAAAGAAATTCGATAGTAAGCCATTTATAACTGTATTCATTGAGGTGCTAGAAATCATACCACCCCGCCGTGTTGAGTGCATACTCAAAATCAGCAGGGACGTCGATTCATTCGAGGAAGTCAAGGTCGAACTTCCGCACAGATGTGAACTCCTAGTCTGGAAAGATGTTGAACTTGCTTTGCTCCTCGAAGTTGTTGAACACCATGTTCTCTTCACTCTTCATTAACTTTTCAACTTCTTCATCTTGCATACTCGCCCCCATTGAAGCCTTGGATATAGACATTGTTTCCGAGTGGTAACTCGGAGCAAGCCCATATGAAGCTTTTAAGTGCTCACTTGGGGTGCGCCTCCCACGACTTGAGCTGCTGCTGTTGAACTTGGTGTAGAGGCCCCTCCAAATGTTTGCCATTCCTGCAAAAGGGTTACTTGGACACAATACCCGAAGGACAATATGATAATGGTTAGCGGTTAGTCATTCGGTTAGTAGTCCAAGTGCTAGTCGTTCCAACGTGCAAGGGAGGCGGAAATCTTGCTCTAGTTGGTTTTATTTCAGCACACTTTTATTCCTAAGTTCAAAGTGCACTTACTAAGTAAACTAGTGGAGTGAGAGAAAGAGAGAGAGAGAGAGAGCAAAAGGGGGGAGAGATGTGAGTGAGAGATGAAGTTTCAACTGAAGGAAGAGTGGTGGATGTTGGTATTTCTTACAATCACAGATAAATCCGCAAGCACACGGATACCGATGTAGCACTTCACCTAGGAGTATTCCAGGTTACCAAATCATAGGGAATGTGTGTGTACTATTCTTCTAAACTAATCCATCCAAAAACAACAAGAATATAGTAGGCAAAGGGTACAGACGATTCATATGGTCAAGGACCCTATAATAAGATAGGTTCAGTCTATAACTGCTTACTTCAGGCACCGGCTTACCCCTGCATCCACAGGTAACTCCGGCCAACAGCTCTACGACGTACCCGAACATGGAGGATTACTAAGGCCGGATAGGGCTATCACCACCTACCGACTACCTCTATAAACCAGGGGGCACGCAGCAAACAACGGTAACCTCTAGCCTAGACACCACGTCTACGCTATTAATTACTATCAAAGTCTCGACGTCACACTTATAGAAAACTATGATACTCTAACTAAATAGAGCGATTATCCCGTAAGAAACTAAGGAAAAAACTTACTTAAAAAGGAAACTTAAATACCAATGGAAGATCAAGAATACTTACTAACAAAGGAAAGCATCCGCCAAGGTACAAGCGTGGAGAAGGCGCCGACAAGCACGGACCTCCTCCTAACTCTCCCTCACTCTCTCCCTATTTTCTAAGCACTTTGGCAGTGCTAAAGCCTTTGGAGTGGAGCTCTACATTGTCTTCTTTTGTTGTGTGTTGTTCATGTCGAATTCCCCCTCTATTTATAGGTGGCAATGGGCAGAGGGGTACTTGTAGGTGAAGGCGAGTCAATAGGTCAAAGTCAGTCCGCTGAGCAGCGAGTGGCCTGGCATGCTTTGCGGCATGCACCGTCAGGGGGCAGCCCTGGCCGCGCGGCCCTTGGATCATGTCGGTTCGTGACCGACTTCTCTTGGATGGCTTGGATTTCATCCCGAAGTCAGTTGTTCAGTCAGTTCCTAACGACTCCTTCATTTTGCGGCCGGTAGGCCTCTTGGGCCTAGTGGGCTGGCAACCCCGGGTGGCAAACCCGGCTAGGCAGCATGCTAGGCCGGGCGGCAGCCTAGGTCGGGCAGCAGCCTTTGTCGGGTGTCGACCCCCTCCGGGTCACCCCTTGACTTCTCCCGGTTCGGCCACTTATTGGTCTTCTTTCCTTAGCCATATTTCATCACTTTTGGTCCGGGAGGAGAAAACGGCATCATGGTGGAGTGTTTTGCAGAATCGGCCGGGTCGGATGATCAGCCGGACAATTATTTTGGTTGATCAGCCGGGTGGCTGATTTCAGCCTTAAACGACCCTGTTGGTCGGGTCTTGATTTCAGCCGTAGCTACCCCGTCGGCCGGTGAAAATGGCTGTTTCACAGTGGTGATCGCCCGACGGGGTGTTTCTTCATGTTTTTGCATATTTTGGCTCTTTTATACTTGCAAACACATATCTCACCACAACCCATGGAAATTGTTAGTAATAAACTGCTACCACTATGTTGTTTATTCCTTTTATGTTATTTATGCAAGGATTTGACTGTCAGATTTTGTATTTAAGGACCGTCAATAGTGGAGAAATGAGTGAGAGGGCACTCGGTATTTATAGGCTCGAGGGGGGAGCCTTGGAGCAAATATATCAGGCCGGGTGTCAGGACACGCCGGGCGGCCACCCATGCCGGGCGGTGGGCCAGGTCGGGCGGCAACCCATGCCGGGCGTTAGTACTTTTTCCTCCACTTGCTGCATTATTGCTTTGATGATTGAGAGGGGTGCCCTAGTGCATGCGCCATGTGATCTTCATGCCCACTTTTGTTCAGAAATGTGTTGAGAGTGTGGGGACTAAGGAGGGAGTGATGGGATGGCCAAGTTGAATTTTGGCAATGAGCTCCCTGCCATCTATGAGGCCTAGGGGAGTAGGATGGCATGTGAGAGTGGGTGATTAAAGTGTGAGGAGACTTGAGTGACTATCCTTTATTTTCTATTATTCATGTGGGGCTCTAGGTGAGAATTTTTTCACAAAGGAAAAGCTGGACACTCCGCCTCAACTCATGGCCATCATCCCTGCTATAAGAGAGTAGAGAATCCAAGAAAAAGTGTGGCCGGGTGGCCATTATTGGCCGGGCATTAGGGTTGGGTCAGACAGCTCAGAAATCACCCAGTCGGGTGGTCGTTTTTCAGAAAAAATGACCTCCCGGGTGCTGAAAAAATGATTGGGCGATTTCCGGCCTGGTTAGTGTCCCGGATAAGTAGCCCGGTGGTCGTTTTGACCCCGCAATCAGCCTTCCGGCCGACCGACTTGGTTGGGTGATCACCCAAAATAGTTTTTTTACCTTTGTAATTTTTTTATTTCTTTTCTTCTATGGCCTAAATTTGTAGATAAAAGAAGGGAATAAAATCAGTCTAATTTAATGGTATATACAAAATAAAGGAGGGGGGTGGGGGTAAATATCGGTTACCGTCCGACAAGGGTTTGAATTTTTCAACTCGAACAAGATGCTCTCCGCGCTTAGTTCTTCATGGTGCCCTTCGTGGATGAAGAATATTTCACGATCGGTGCAACTTCTTTCTTCCGCCATACTTGTTTGATTTTCTTTGGCTTGGCAGGGTCCTTTTTCTTCATTTCCTGTGGCTCGTTCTTCTTCTTGGGCAGCGATGGTGCGCTCTCAACTTTTACCACCAGTGCACCTGCTTTTTGTGCAATTGGATACACCTCAATTTTTTGCACTGTGTTAGGATTTTTGCCATAAAAGATGCGTACCTGATTGCATTGTTTCGTTCAGGGCTTGAAGGTGAACTTTTTGTCGTGCCCATTAATGGTAAGGTGGATTTCTCCAGCCCCAACGTCAATGTTGGCATTTGCGGTGCTAAGGAACGGCCTTCCTAATATAAGAGGTGTCTTCATGTCAACCGTCATATCTAGCACCACAAAGTCGATAGGAATGAGATAGTTCCTTATCTTCTCGAGTACGTCCTCCGCAATGCCCGCCGGGTAGCGGACTGATTGATCGGTGAGCTGCAAGCACATTGGTGTAGAGGATAATGCATTGACATTAAGTTTGTCATACACCTCCTTTGGCCTGATGGTCATGCTTGCCCCCAAATCACAAAGGGCATTGTTGAATTGTTGCATCCCGATGGAACATGGGATGGTTGGGCATCCCGGATCTCGCTTCTTTTCTGGGAGGGAGTTCAAGATAGCTGCGCTGCACTCTTCTGTTAATTTGATAACCTCCATGGATGACATTGGGCATTTGTTTTTGAGGATGTCCTTTAAGTACTTGGAGTAGGTAGGAACATACATAGCATCAAGTAGCGGTTTGTTGACCTATAATTTCTTTATTACCTCCAGAAACTTCCCGAATTTTTCATCCACTATTGGCTTCCTCTGGCCAGAGGGAAATGGCAACATCGGGGTATCATAGAACTGATGTGCTGCCTCCTTGAGAGGCACCTTCGTCTCCTCAACTTCAATTTCCTCCTCTCCATCTGACTCTTCATCGGGTACCCTGGTCTTCCCTACAGTGTAAGGATTTTGCAGATCCTGTGTGGATTTTCCGCCTCTAGTTGTGATAGCATTAACATTTTCTTTGGGGCTAGCTTCCGGCTGACCGGAGAGCTTGCTTGACTTAGGCTTAACAATAGAAGCGGCGAGCTAAGAAATTTGTGTTTCTAAAATTTTATTATGACTAAGCTGGTTTTGCAGAGAGGTATTGAAAGCTTCCATACAAGAATCTATTCTTTCTAGGATTTTATCAGCAGCAATAAATTTCCTACTAATACTTTTATTGATTTTAGATTGTCCTAGAACAAGATCACAGAAGGAAGGTTCATTATGAGTGAAGTTTCCAGAGTTACCCATGTTCTTATCAAAGGAGAGGTTTGGCTTGGACTCCCATCCAAAATTGTTCGTACGGGGCCTAAACCCGTTGTTGTTGCTGTTTTTGTTGAGCTAGTTCACTTCTTCTTCCGGAGTCTCTCGACAATGGCTACCCATATGTCCAACATTGCCACAGACTTCGCAAGTCATGCGAGAGTCTAAGAATTGGGTAGTCTTAGATGAATCCATCTTCTTTAAAAGCTGATCCATCTTGATTGCTAACATGTCAATATCATCAACTTGGTGGACTTCTCTCATCTTGGGTTGTAGCTGGCTCTGCCTCTCATCATAGCCACTGTAGTCGGCGACCATCTTTTCTATGAGAGTTTGTGCTTCTTTGACCTTCAGAGAGAAGAAGGAACCTCCAGCGGCTACATCAAGGTGCTCACGAGTGGGACGGTTGAGCCCATGGTAAAAGCTTTGGATTAGCAACCAATCTTGCCTTCCATGATGTGGGCACACTAAAGTGTACTCTTGGAAGCGTTCCCATGCCTCAGGGATGGTTTCATCATCAGCTGTTGGAAACTTGAAATTTTGTTCCGCAGGACACTGGTTTTGCCTAGCGGGAAGAACCTGGCAAGGAAGGCATTGGAGCACTTGTCCCACATGGTGAGATCATCTTGATTGCTGTAGAACCACTGCTTGGCCTTCCCCAAGAGTGAGAATGGGAAAAGGTGAAGACGAATGGATTTAGGGGTCACATCCCTCATGGTGAAAGTGCTGCACACCACCAAAACTTTGTTGGAGGTGGGCGTTTGCTTCTTCCGATGCCTTGCCACTGAAAGGACTGACCAAAACCATGTTGATTAAGGCCGGTTTCAGCTCATAGCCTCTGTTCCCCATGTTCGGGTTCGGACCGGTGCGGATGTTGTCTGCAGAGAGGGCAGAGTAGTCACAAATCATCTTTTCAGCCGTGGTTGGTTGAGCGGACGAATATGGGACTCATGGCTGAGCTTGCGTTATCATAGGTGCTTCAAGAGCAAGTACAGGCCAAGGAGGGGTGAGTCATTGACGCAGTCTCCCCAGCAAAGCCTCTAGATCGTTGTGGTGGTTGTCTTGTAGGTCGAAACCAGTCATAAAGTGTCCTATTTACACCATAGATAAACAGAACAAGGGTAAGCCCGCAATGGGAAGCGGTAACTTCTTGATAGAAATATCAATATTAAAATTACTATATCTTAGCCTATTGCTTCCCCGGCAACGGTGCCAGAAATGCTTGTTGACACTTCTTAACGTCGTATCAAGAATATCACTATCCCTGGTACGGCACCAGAAATGACTGTTGGCATTTGTTATGCTTTAAGAGTAAAGTGAATTAATCCACAAGTGCACGGAACACCATTGTAGCATGTCACCCAGGAGTATTCCAAGGTATCCTATTTATTTTCCTCAGGGAAGCTAGGCATAATATTATCTTGATTTAACAAAGATATAACTATAAGATTTATACCAACTAACCAAAGACGGGGGTAAGGCTGTTCAATAATAATAGTAGGGGTAGTAACATAGGAGAAATCCATACTAAGATAAATAAAGAGATCGGTTAAGCTAGCCAGGAGGACAGCGAGTCTAAGTCTAAGATTCCTAACATATATCATCCTAATATATCTAAGTCAATCGTCAAATCCTAGTTACTCGGGTTGAGTGCTTAAACCAATTTCTAAAGGGACACACAGGGCTGTCACCACCCGCCGCCTACCACCCAGCCCGTGGGGACGAATGCAAATCCAACTAGCGTTAACTTAGGCATCGCGCCTACGCCTTCACTAGATATTCTTCCATTGGCCTAGCAGAAGAATAGCCAGGAAATAATCTAGTCTAAGTCCTAGAAAGAACTAAACTTAATTAAATCCTAGCCGGGAAACCCATGAACTATGCAACAATGTTTCTTCCCGATAATTATAACTTGAGGAAATGATTAAATTAAAATAAATACTTTGATAAGAGTAATGAGGGAAAGATATTTATATTAATAAAAGATAAGTCCCACATAAAAAGAAAAGAGACAAGAAAGCTCATACCGAGACTCCAAGACAATTCCGGAATCTCGAGCGATGCTCTCTACTAGACTCTAACTCCCGACTAACTAACCTACTCTACTAAGTACCACAAGTAGTGGGAAATTGATTTCTTGATGTGTTGCTTCGTGGATGCTCTTCTTTTGCAGAATCCCTCCTCTATTTATATTTGGCAATAGGCAGGGGGGTACTTGTAGGTGAAGTAGAGTCGATGGGCCGAAGTCGGTCCACCGGGCGGCAGGATAGGTCGGACGGCGGAGTAGTCCGGGTGGCTGTTAGATTAAGTCGGTTCCCAACTGCTTCTGTTTGATGGCTTGCATCTTGTCCTAATGCAAGTCGATGGGTCGGTCTTGACCGACTTCCTCCTTTTGGGGGCAATAGGCCTCTTGGGCCTAGTGGGCTGGCCACCCTGGGTGGCAAACCCAGGCCGAGCGGCGACCAAGGCCGGGCAGCGACCCCCTCCGGGTTGCCCCTTGATTTCTCCCAGTTAGGCCACTTGCTGGCCTTCTTTCCTTAGCTATATTTCATCACTTTTGGTCCGGGAGGAGAAAACGACATCATGGTGGACTGTTTTGCAGAATCTGCCGAGTCGGATGATCAGCCAGACGATGATTCCAATTGATCGGCTGGGTGGTCGTCCGGGCAGCTAGTTAGGGTTCTATTATTCACCCGGGTGATAACTCTGATCACTTGGTCGGGTGATGATCCGGGTGGCTGATTGCCCTGCCGGTCTCTGATTTGTTGGAAAGACAGGGCCAGGTACTGATTTTGGCCGTAAACGACTGTGTCGGCCAGCTGTTTTACAGTGTGATCGGCCGACGGAGTATTTTTTCATGTTTTTGCATATTTTGGCCCTTTTGTACCTCCAAACACATATTTCACCAAAACTCATGGAACTTTATTAGTTTAAATAAATATTTATTAAACTTTGGTCTTTGCCTTGCATTTTCTGACCAGTTGGTGGCCGATATTGGGTTTTACGGGCCACCAACAACCATGCCCGCTGGAGTGCCAGTCCCTGCCGCCACCAAGTGGAGTTATCGCACACAAGCCCGTAATCACTCCTGGAGTGAAGACACGGTCGCATCGCTGCTGCCACCAAGGCACAAACTCGCCTCCCTCGAGAACTTGTCGGACTCCCCGAGCCGATACGGGCACTCACTATTGATGCCCCTTTCACCGGCAGGTTCAAACCATGTACAAACGTGTGACGGCCTTCACAACCAATCAAGATAGGCTCGATCACCGATACCTAACCGGTCTAGGTCCCACAATAGACCAAGAGTAACAACCTAGACCACACCTTCAAGGACACCCGAACCTTAGATTTGTATAGATGCTCAAGTTACTCTCACTAGCACTCTCAAGGTATGCAATATCTCCTTCTAGTGCTCCTCTCTTCTCCTCTTGGCTTCTTACTAATGCTGCCAGCAATCCAAATGGCCAAGAAAGGTCTCCAAGACCCCAACAACGAATTTACATAGGCTTCCAACCACAAACTAGTCATTGCTCCACGAAATCCTTCTAGACATGATGATCGGACTGTCCAATCACTGCCAGACCGGATCGTCTGATCTCTCCTAAGACAGCTCCCAGAACCACTGGTTTCTCTGTCCTGGTGATTTCCTATACAGACCGGACCGTCCAATCAATAGACCAGACCATCCGGTCTCTTCTCCTTGTGCTGATTCTAAAGAGCTCCATTTCTGCGTCCTCTCTGTCTTGCGCCTCCTCCATACCGTCCGGACTGTCCAGTCTGTAGATCGGACCATCCAGTCTCTGTTGATCTTCAGACAGACAGATTCCTTGCAGACTCCTCCCTGATCTCCTAGTGACTGTACAGTCCGGTCTCCGTAGACCTTCTGTCCGGTCACACTATCCATAAGCTGAAACTCCTTGTCCTCGCTTGACTTTATTTCTCGGCTCCTTCCAACAGCTCTTTGGCTTCTCCACTGCCACCTAGTGCCTGTGAATTACTGAGACCCCCATGATAGTCCGGTTTTTCCAATGGACTCAAAGCCCTAACATCTAGATAAGTGATCCAAACACTAGCTCCTAGCTTGTCCTTAGCCTTGATCCATCTTCATCAACCCATGGACTCCACCAAGCTCATCAAGCTCCATGCTTATGGTCATTGTCATCAATTGCCAAGGCAACCATCATCCATATGATTTATAGTAGAGTTAGAGATGACTCCTGCATGCACAACACTCATATAGATATTAGCCCACAATTTCATAGTTGTCATCTACCACCAAAACATTCATACCTTGGGGATCCAATCATCAATGGTCATGAAGCTTACACCGACGAAGAACCAGAACCGATAAGAGCCATCATCATCGAGGAGCAGCGAGATGAAGACAAGGCGGTGCAAGGCAAGGAGGAGAGAATCGAAGGCAGAGCACGACAAGGAAGAGAGAAGGCGGAGCACGATGAGGAAGAGAGAAGGCGAAGCGTGACGAGGATGAGTCTAGAAGGATGAATGCGCACTGCACTCTTGTTTATACTCGTCCATTTTTATTTTGCTGTCATCGGCTAGTTCACAAATGAACTAGCCACTAACAACATTTTAAGACCGGAGGAATACATCAGAACAGAGAATCACATAAAAGAATAGAGCAAACCAGCAGCATCATAGGTCATCATCATCGCATGCGTTGTCATTGTTTATACATATATACCCGTTGTCATTGTCGTTCTCACTGTAATACTACTCCATGTTGTCATCCTCCTCATCGTCTTCAGACAGGTGCACTAGGCTCTTGCTTCTTGTAATAAGGTCGTCCAGATTACGTTCAATGATAGTCTCATCTCCATTATTGTGATGATGGTGCATCACCTCAACATGATCATCAAGTTCGTGCACAATATACTCTGAATAAGAAGAGTACTTATCTTGTTGCACACGAACTTCATTTTCAGACATATTATACATGGACCAATGCTCAAATAGGGATTGGTTCTAAGGCCGACAGTCTTGTCGACTTGTTGATTGTACTAATCACATTTGAATATAACCATAATACGGTCGAACTTGAGGCTTCAGGGATGTTCCAACTAGAATCCACTATAGTAATCGATGACTTCTCCATTGTGCGTGCCTTGTGCCATGAATCCACTATTGTGTGTCCACGGATGTTTCTCATGATCAATGGTGTTATAGCAGACTCCATTAACATTGCAAGTTGGACACCAATTGAATCGATTATCAGGACCACGTGATAGTGCATACAATCCTTCACTCACTTCATTTGGATTGATTTTACATTGCCTGACAATCCGCACGACATACAATGATGATGAGTACTATAATAACCAAAGACGCTGTTGTTGAAGCTAGTTTCAATTAATTGGGGAAGAAATGAAACATAGAGCTTGCCCAGGTCACTTACATATATCTGAAACCATATTGCAAATCCTTCTGCAAGCCTTTTGTCTATATGATCATCATGTACCCCTTCTTTCATTAATAACTCCTCATTGTATAAGCTACAAAGAAAAAAGCATTAAAGTACAAAAGGTGAATTATAACACGTGATGTGTAATAAGTTGATTAATAACACATGATTTGCAATCTTAGCATTAGATATACTTACTCGACATATGGCTTAACTTCTTCACAATTACTTATGACGTACCAAACCATCATCTCAAATGCTTTTTCATTGATTGTTTCAACCTTTGCCTTGCCTTGTAGCTCAACATCATGCAAGAACACAGAGATCTCATCATCTTCTGCCCCATTATTGTTTTCATGCGTGTTGACGGTCACTAAATACCAAACCCGACCATCAAATACCTGCATAAAACTATAAAAGTAAACAACCAATATAGTGGTAGGAGATTATTACTAACAAATTCCATAAGTGTTGGGGAATATTTGCTTGTAGGTGATTTACCCATGTAATTGAGGGAAAATCCATGTCATCAAGGGAGAAAGCAAACTTCTGGCCAATCAGAGCGTAACACAAGCATCCACGGGCCCATAAAAAGAGCAAACTGATATACCAGAAGGCCAAACACGTGGAGGGACGAATGAGGACAGAAAGTTAGAGACCTGGAGAACGCCCTGGTCAAAAGGGGCCAGTCCATGTTCGGCCGAACACCCTTGTTCTATCGAACAAATATCAGGGCGTCTATATAAGGAGGGGAGTGCCTCCACTCTTCACACACTTCAAGATTAGTTTAGTACTTCATTTCCTAAAGGATTTTGCACTACCAAAGTGCTTAGAAAAAAGGGAGAGAGTGAGGGGAAGTCCGGAGGAGGAGTGGGCCTGTCCACCTCTTCTCCACGCTTGTACCTTGACTAATGCTTGCCATATTTAGTAAGTCTTTGTGATTCCCGTCTTGGTATTTAAGTTTCCCTTTTAAGTAAGATTTATACTCAGGTGCTTTGCTCGCTCAGCGCTCTATTTAGTTAGACACCTTAGTCTTGTACCATCGTAGCTAGAGATTAAGGGAGTAATTGAATGCATAGACGTGGTGTCTAGGCTGTAGGTTGCCTTTATTTATTGCGTAGTCCACAGATTGCTAGAGGTAGGTAGTAGGTGGTGACAACCCTATCTGTCCATTGAAATCCTCCATGTTCGGCTACGCAGTTGGCTCTTGGCCGGAATTGCAATATGGATGCAGGGGAAAACAAGATGCTCAATGCAAGCAACCTAGTAGTACTCTTATCTTGATTAGGACCTTAGGACAATTAAGAATCCTCTCTACCCAAAGCCACATTTATCTTCGTGTCCTTGGTCGAACGAGAGCAGAAGATTAGGCACACACGTTCTCTATGGATTCATACGTTGGAATACTCCTAGGTGAAAGCTACTTCAGTATCAGTATGCTTGCGGATTTATTCTGTTATTGTTAAAATACCCAACAAGCTTTATGGCGCCGTTGCTAGGGAGCAGTTGCCGTTTGATCTTCGAACCTAGTTTGCCCTCATATCTTTTTATTTTACCTTATTTATTTCTCATCTCTTTTCTCCAATGGAGCAACCCACAATTCAAAACCTTTCTGCTCCAAAGGGCGAGTTCTTCGAGCTACCGTGTTTAGCGGACCCAATTCATTCATCTGGCTTTGAGCTCTACCCTGGCTTTATAGCCATGGTGTGGGAATAATCCTTCTTGGGTTTACATAGTTAAAACCTGTTCAATCATTTGCGAGAGTTCAAGCATTTGTGTTCATGCCTATTGATCAAAGGCATGACTCAAGATACACTCATTTCGTTGGGAGTACGAATGGTGATTGGAATGTACTTCAAGATAAATTTTGTCTCGTGTTCTATCCTACATTACATATCGTCTCTCTACGAAGGGAGATTCTCGACTTTCGTCAAAGCGAGAAGGAAACTATAGGTGCAGTCTGGACCAGGTTTTCCTTGTTAACCACTTCTAGCCTGACTTGTATTTGCCCAACCACATGTTGTTGCAACACTTTTGTCTGGGTTTATGCAAGGAGTCTATGCTATATCTCGTCGCCACCGTTGGAGGTTCATTCGTCCACAAGACGCCTGCAGAAGAAAGAGCTATCCTAGACCTTATCAAACAAAACTCTTCTTTCCTAGCCGACTGTAGAGAGCCCCCTCAAGAGGACGCTTCGTCAAGCATTGAGGCCACCCTACTAGTTGAACCTAAGCCAAATACTTGTGTATCCATTGATTCATCTAGTGAGACCTCAACCGAACCACGAGCAATAGAGGAAGAAGAAATTCAACCTTCGAAGCTCTCTTTCCAATTCGAGGAAAATCTTGTAAAAGATCATGGGAAATCCTCAAATTATCGCTATCAAAAGAAATCACCAACTCTTGTATCTTCTCCGAATTCTCTTAAGAAGCCTTTGCTCCGAGACACGGTGAAGGAGTTAACTTCAGTCATGAGCAATGATGATTGAGAGAGGCTGAGTTTTCTCTGAACCTAATTAGCTCCCCTTCCTCTTTCATTCAATGCTTCATAAGCAGAAAAAAGGTGAATCTTCTTTACAATCCCACTATTGGTGCGAACATCATTTCTGATGCTTGCACTTTTGCCATTTTGGGTGAAGAACCCTTGGAATTGACTTGCAAATTTCTTCGATGTCCCTCCGGACCCATTTTAGAGGGATATGGGATTTTGCAAAAAGTGTCTTTAAGACATAAAGATGTTAAAACTCTCCTTGACTTTCATGTGTTCGAAGTCCATGACTTTGACATTTTAATCGGGCATCCCATGGAGAGACTTTTCTTTGGTGCACCGTCCAAGGAGATGCTAGACATCGAACTCAGGGAAAGACAATTTTCTGTCCTAATGTTTCAATCAGAAAATTCCCCTGAGTTCTCTACTAAATTCGAGGAAGGTCTTTTGAAGGACCATGCGTACACCTCAATTTTTTTTTACAAGAAGAACCCACCACTTCTCATCTCTCCTCCTCATCCTCTAGAGGACAATTTCCTCTAAGAGAATAGGAGGGAGTGCTTTGCCCTACCAAGGAACGAATGGTTGAATGAGGGAGAACATTCTCCTAAGACAATTTGGATTAGACTCCCTTACTCAACCATTCAATGCCACATAAGAGAGATGAAGGTGAATGTTCTTTTCAGTCTCGTAATCAGTGCAAATCATATCCAAATCCATTGCAACCGCCTTTATAGGCGGTGAGCCCCTGATGAGGACATCACTCCTATGGATACACACAACACTCCTCCAAATCTGGACTTGCAAGGTCCAATGACTAGAGCTCGTGCACGACGACTAAATTTAGAGGTGAGCTCGTTCCTACGTTCTTCGCTATATGTTACTTTTGAGAATGGTTTGCTACCTAATGATTATTTTATGATTAGAAACCATGGAGAGGACCAGGAGATGATGGTAGAAGGAGTTGGGAACGTGGAGGACCAGCAAGGGCTTGGAAGCCAAAGTGGAGGCCCAATCAAAACCGACTTCGAGTTTGTTTCGGGGCCCAGGACCAGTCTGTACTAAAACAGTCGCCCAGGACGCATACGGACTCGGATTTGGACGTTCTACATATGCATGGAAAGATAAGGAGAAGACCTTTCTAATGACACTGGCCTCATGTCAAAATTCATCCGGAGTCATCGGGAATCGTCAAAACAAGAGAGAGTCCAGAATCTGTGTTGGTGCTGTGTCGCCTATTTTTGGCCTTTGGGCTTTGTATCTAGTTGAGCCTAATTAGGGGCGCGTCCAGAGGGTCTTGCACGACCCTAGGGTCTTTATATACAGCCGCCGCCGCACCATTAGGGTTCGGGTTTTGCTTAGATCAATTTTGTTCATAAACAGTTTTGCCGTTCATCGGTTTGTGAGACCCCAACTTCGAGAGTTTAATCATACATCTGCAATTGTGTTGTATTCTTCGTTGTTCTTGCTTGTGTTCTTGATTCACAGGCAGGGATTAGCCTTCTCGGTGAGGTCAATCGTCTTTGGATGGTTGATAACCAGAGGAGACGTCGTGCTGCGATTACGGGGTTTAGAACGTGCTGTTCTGAAGCCGGATCGATTTGTGTGTCGCCTCCGACCAAATCAACTTACCAAGAACGTTTCGGAAGATCGGGAACCCTTGTTCACATCAAGTGGTAATCAGAGCTTCAGGTGCACCGTCAGGTTCACACTACCCTTTAGTTTTGTTTTCGTGTTCTTCCTATCGGCCACAGAAAATACCAAAAAAAAAAATTTCCCCCGCCCATAACCACGTGTTTAGCCTTTGCATATTTCAATTTCAGAGTCCGTAGTGTTGAGTTTGTGCCCTAGTTCTTGTTTAGTCGCTGGTTTAGTTTGTGTTTTTGTCGTCAGTAGTGTTTCCCTTGCAACCCTAGCCGCCATCCCCTTCACCATCCTCGGTTTTGTCGGCTTTGTGTGCTAGGATTGATTGATCAACACGCCCACCCTAATCCCACCCTAAACCCACCCTCACCACCTCGGACCAATTTTCATAAATTCCACTTTCCGCTGCATCCACCTCGCCAAAAAAATCCCTACCCGACCCCAAGCCCGACTCGGATTTCACTCAAACCCCCGGGTTTTTCATAACCGATTCCGACACCCCTTCGGTAAAACAGCCATAACTTTTCGCTCGGTTGTCCGTTTTGGCTGAAATTTTTACAGGAGATTCTTGACGAAAAGTTGAGCATACTCACACTAGGCTACGCCCTCTGTGCCCTCGTCAAAAAATTCAAAAAAAAATCGGGAAGATAAAGAAAAAATTCATTCAAGTTGAAACCCGACGTTTTCTGAAACTTCAAGATTTTCTGCAGGCCACGTCCTAGCTCGGTTTGAGCTGAAATTTTTTGTGGTTTCTTCCTGTTTACTAGTGAGTTAGAAAAAAATATCAAAAAAATAAAATAAAATAAAATAAATATGGGATTCCTACTAGTGCTCCATCTAGCCCCCTGGATTTTCTGAGTTTGGCTATTTTACACTAAGCCCCCTGTTATCGACTGTGTCCCTTTGTCTCCTTGTTTCTTCTTTGCTATCACTACTGTTCTAGGACATAGTTAGACCAGCAACTAGGGACAAGTTACTTGGGCACTTATTCAGCTTTACTATCTGTTTTTGATTTGTGTGCCACTCATATATATATATTTGGCCTTCCTAGCTCTACATACTTCTTCTGGACAGCACATAGGTTATTTTGTAACCCTTGCAATCGTGGAACACTTCTCCCTGGTATCCTTCGCTTTGTTGTTTTCAGAACTTTGTAAGAGCTTTGCAAGAAGCTTACTTTTCCTGTGTTGAGAGGCACCACTGCTTAGTAGTTTTGTAGGGATAACCTTCACTTTTTGTTTCCTGTTTTGGTGTTTCTGATGTCAGGAAGCGACGGGGAGGGTGCTTCACCCTCAAAATTGGATGAGTGTGTGAGCCAAAATCAGTTACAGAACGCTTTGCAGGCGGTTCAGAGTGATTTGGCAGAGACGATCACCAGGGCCGTCACCGACGCCGTCACCAAGCTTCACCTAGGAGAAAGCATTGAGCGGTTGGATAAGAGAGTCTCTAAGCTAACCGATCAGGTTGTCGAATTGGAGACCGCTCACAAGACCAACAACACCAACAACAACAACACCAACACCAACACCAACACCAACACCAACAACGACGTTGAAGACGATCATGATGAAGCAACGGTGTATAAGGCTGATGGCACCGTCGATAGGTCAGCTACAAGGACCGTAAGGTTACGATGTCGTTTGCAACGTAACCCTCAAGGTATGGGTGGTTTCCACAACCACAACCGTCGTACACAAGGTAACCATGCTCCAGATGATCCGTATGCTAAAATTAAGTTTTCAATTCCTTCGTTTTCGGGTCAGTACGATGGTGATGCTTACCTTGATTGGGAAATGACGGTAGAACAAAAATTTAATGCCCACCTTGTTCCTAAACAACATAGAGTTAGACAAGCCACTAGTGAGTTTAAGGACTTTGCTATTGTTTGGTGGAGTGGTCTAGCTGCTGAAACCGATTTGCCTACTACTTGGGAAGAACTTAAGGTAGAAATGCGTGATCGTTTTGTTCCTCCTTCTTTTTCTAGAGAAATTTGTAATAAATTGCAGCGTTTAGATCAAGGAGATAAAACTGTTCAGGAGTATTTTAGTGAGCTTCAGAAGGGTTTGATTCGTTGTGCTATGGTTGAAAAAGTAGAGGATCAGATTTGCCGCTTTTATTCTGGTTTGAGAAAAGAAATTCAGGACATCCTTGATTATAAAGAATTTTATACCCTCAACCAGTGTTTCCAGTATGCTATGCTTGCAGAGAAAGAATCACAGGGACTTTTCCAGGCTTTTGAGGAGTACAGCAAGTCCAGGAATTTCTACCCACCACGGCCGACGGGGACTTCGGGGCTGCCCAAGCCATCTTTCCGGCCGCCCCCACCAGCTAGTGTTGTTTCTGTAGCACCAAGATCAGCCCCTGCCCCTTCTACGCGCTCAGGTAAAAATTATGTGCAGGTACCGGCTAGTAGTGCCTCCTCTATTGCTTCGACGGGACGCACTACAGGGATTCAGTGCCACCGCTGCCATGGTCTTGGCCATGTGCAGAAAGATTGCCCAAGTAGGCGGGCATATGTGGCGACAGATGATGGCGGTTACATGAGCACCTCCGATATGGAGGATGAGGAGGAGGATGTCGCTGCCACTAGCGGTGACCTCGTCCTTAGAGGCGGAGATACCACGGGCTACATGAATATTATTGTGCAGCGTGTGCTTAGCACACAAATCCAGTAGCCCGAGATGATGCAGCGACATAACTTGATCCAGATTTTCTTCGTCATCAAGAACCGTCGGGCACGTGTCATCATTGATGGAGGAAGCTACAACAATTTGGTGAGTTCTGATGTGGTTAAGAAGCTTGATTTGACCACACGCCCACATCCACATCCATACTACATTCAGTGGTTAAATGACTCTGGAAAAGCTAAGGTAACACAAACTTGCAGAGTTCCTTTTTTCATTGGTTCCTATGTGGATTCTATTGATTGTGATGTTGTACCTGTGCAAGCTTGTTCACTTTTATTGGGTAGACCTTGGGAATTTGATAATGATGCTGTACACCATGGTAAAAGTTATAAGTACACTTTTATGCATAAAGGAACTAAATTTACTTTGTTACCAATGACCTCTGCTGAAATTGTACAAGCTGATTTAGAACGAGCTGCTAGTTTGAAAAATAAAAGCCCTGAAATTCAGCAACCTGTTAATTCTGCTTCTACACCAAGTAATGTTAATGATTCTTCAAGTTCTAAGGGTGCTGATATTAAATTACAAGGTCGTTCATGTCTTGCCACAAAATCTGAGCTTGCTGAAATTTCTACTGATGATATTTGCTATGCTTTGATATGCAAACAAGACTTGTTTTTGCTTGGTGATATTGCTTCTAGTGCTTTGCCTCCTGCTGTCACTAACCTTTTGCAGGAGTATGAGGATGTTTTCCCAGCTGAGATACCCCCGGGATTGCCACCTTTGAGAGGGATTGAGCATCAAATTGATTTGATTCCTGGTGCTACTTTACCAAACCGTGCTGCTTATAGGACCAACCCTGAGGAGACTAAGGAGATACAACGACAAGTCCAAGACCTTTGGGATCGTGGGTATGTTCGTCAATCACTTAGTCCTTGTGTTGTTCCTGTACTTTTGGTTCCTAAGAAAGATGGTTCTTGGCGTATGTGTGTAGATTGTAGAGCCATTAATAACATTACTATTAGGTATCGTCATCCTATTCCCAGGTTAGACGACATGCTTGATGAGTAATGTGGTGCTATAATTTTCACTAAAATTGATTTGCGTAGTGGCTACCATCAAATTAGAATAAAACTTGGAGATGAATGGAAAACAGCTTTCAAAACCAAATTCGGGTTGTATGAGTGGTTAGTAATGCCTTTTGGGTTAACTAATGCACCCAGTACTTTCATGCGTTTGATGAATGAGGTTTTAAGACCTTTTATTGGCAAATTTGTGGTTGTTTAGTTTGATGATATCTTGATTTATAGCAAATCCATGGATGATCATATGATTCATTTGCGTGCTGTTTTTTATGCTTTGCGAGTTGCACGTTTATTTGGTAACCTTGAGAAGTGCACCTTTTGCATGGATCGAGTCTCTTTTCTTGGCTATGTTGTGACTCCACAGGGAATTGAGGTGGATGAGGCGAAGATTGAAACCATAAAGAGCTGGCCTGTACCAAAAACTATCACACAGGTGAGGAGTTTTCTTGGTCTTGCAGGTTTCTACCGCCGCTTTGTCAAAGATTTCAGCACCATTGCTGCACCATTGCATGAGTTGACAAAGAAGGGCGTTGACTTCCATTTTGGTAAGGTACATCATGAGTCTTTTGATGCTTTGAAGGACAAACTTACACATGCACCATTGCTGCAATTACCCAATTTTGATAAGACTTTTGAGCTTGAATGTGATGCTAGTGGTATAGGCATTGGTGGTGTTTTGATGCAAGATGGTAAACCTGTTGCATACTTTAGTGAGAAAATTACTGGGTCTGTTTTGAATTATTCCACGTATGATAAGGAACTATATGCACTTGTACGTTCTTTAGAGACGTGGCGTCATTATTTGTTGCCCAAAGAATATGTTATTCATTCTGATCATGAATCACTTAAGTATATTCATTCTCAATGCAATTTGAACCGTAGACATGCTAAATGGGTTGAGTTTATTGAGTCTTTTCCTTATATTATTAAACATAAGAAAGGGAAGGATAATGTGATTGCTGATGCTTTATCTAGGCGATATACTTTGTTGTCTCAACTTGATTGTAGAATTTTTGGACTTGAGGCAATTAAAGAACAATATGTTGCTGATGTTGATTTTAAAGATGTATTGCTGCACTGTAAAGAAGGTCGTGCTTGGCACAAATTTGTGTTGAATGATGGATTTTTGTTTAGAGCTCACCGCCTATGCATTCCAGTTGGTTCCGTTCGTCTTTTGTTGTTGCAGGAGGCGCATGGAGGTGGATTTATGGGTCATTTTGGTGCTAAGAAGACAGAGGATATTTTGGCCAGACACTTCTTTTGGCCAAGGATGAGGAAAGATGTTGAGCGTTTTGTTGCTCGCTGCACTATATGTCAAAAAGCTAAGTCTCGATTGAATCCACATGGTTTATACATGCCACTTCCTGTTCCTTCTATTCCTTGGGCGGATATTTCTATGGACTTTATTTTAGGACTGCCTAGGACTAAGAGGGGGAGCGATAGCATTTTTGTTGTCGTGGATCAATTTTCCAAGATGGCACACTTTATATCATGTCATAAAACTGATGATGCTAGTTATATTGCAGATCTTTTTTTCAAAGAAATTGTACGTTTGCATCGTATGCCTTCTACTATTGTTTTAGATCGTGATGCAAAATTCTTGAGTCATTTTTGGCGCACGCTTTGGAATAAGTTGGGTACAAAGTTGTTATTTTCTACAACTTGTCATCCACAAACTGATGGACAAACTGAGGTTGTGAACCGCACTTTGGGTACTATGTTGCGAGCTATTTTGAAGAAAAATTTGAAGCAATGGGAAGAATGTTTACCTCATGTTGAGTTTGCTTATAATCGGGCAACACATTCTACTACCAAGGTAAGTCCATTCAATGTAGTGTATGGTTTTGAGCCTCGTACTCCACTTGATATACTTCCTCTACCTATTAATGAGAGAGTTCATTTTGATGCTAAGGAGCGTGCTGAATTTATTTTGCAAATGCATGAGACCACTAGACTTAGCATTGAAAAGATGAATGAAAAGTATAAAATTGCTGGTAGTAAGGGAAGAAAGGAAGTAAAGCTTGATGTAGGAGATTTAGTGTGGTTACACTTAAGGAAGGATAGATTTCCAGAATTGAGAAAGTCTAAACTAATGCCTAGAGCTGATGGTCCATTCAAAATAATAGAGAAGATTAATGATAATGCATACAAACTTGAGTTGCCTCCCGAGTTCGGGGTTAGTCCTACTTTTAATATTTCAGATTTGAAACCATACTTGGGAGAAGAGGATGAGCTCGAGTCGAGGACGACTCGACTTCAAGAGGGGGAGGATGATGAGGACATCACTCCTATGGATACACACAACACTCCTCCAAATCTGGACTTGCAAGGTCCAATGACTAGAGCTCGTGCACGACGACTAAATTTAGAGGTGAGCTCGTTCCTACGTTCTTCGCTATATGTTACTTTTGAGAATGGTTTGCTACCTAACGATTATTTTATGATTAGAAACCATGGAGAGGACCAGGAGATGATGGGAGAAGGAGTTGGGAACGTGGAGGACCAGCAAGGTCTTGGAAGCCAAAGTGGAGGCCCAATCAAAACCGACTTCGAGTCTGTTTTGGGGCCCAGGACCAGTCTGTACTAAAACAGTCGCCCAGGACGCATACGGACTCGGATTTGGACGCTCTACATATGCACGGAAAGATAAGGAGAAGACCTTTCTAATGCCACCGGCCTCATGTCAAAATTCATCCGGAGTCATCGGAAATCGTCAAAACAAGAGAGAGTCCAGAATCTGTGTCGGTGCTGCGTCGCCTATTTTTGGCCTTTGGGCTTTGTATCTAGTTGAGCCCAATTAGGGGCGCGTCCAGAGGGTCTTGCACGATCCTAGGATCTTTATATACAGCCGCCGCTGCACCATTAGGGTTTGGGTTTAACTTAGATCAATTCTGTTCATAAACAGTTTCGCCGTTCATCGGTTTGTGAGACCCTAACTTCGAGAGTTTAATCATACATCTGTAATTGTGTTGTATTCTTCGTTGTTCTTGCTTGTGTTCTTGATTCGCAAGCAGGGATTAGCCTTCTTGGCAAGGTCAATCGTCTTTGGACGGTTGATAACCAGAGGAGACGTCGTGCTGCGATTGCGGGGTTTAGAACGTGCTATTCTGAAGCCGGATCGATTTGTGTGTCGTCTCCGACCAAATCAACTTACCAAGAACCTTTCGGAAGATCGGGAACCCTTGTTCACATCAGCCCCTTGCACCGATTAGCAAGTCCTTCCTGAATGCCTTAGGCCAGCATTTTGATGGATTTGGGACCTTGCAAAACGTGCCCATGAAGCACGAAGATGTTGATACTATCCTAGACTTCCATGTAGTCGAGGTCTACGACTTCCAAATCTTGATCGGGCATCCATTGGATGAGCTAAACCTAGATTTCCCGAAGCTAGGAAGTCACGACATAAGCCTTGGGAGAGACATATCTTTTGTCTCAATCTATCAATCAGAAAATCTTTTGACAAAATCTCTCCCAAGGGGTGAGCCATTCAATGAAGCGGTGGCAACATTCCCGTTTGACCTTCTTGGATCCATTCTTAAGGAAGGAGACTATCTGTTTATCCAGGCAGAAGGCAAGCCAACCCACAAGGGTCTCTCAACAACTGAATATTAGCCCATTACTATCTCATCTTTCAATTAATCTAATGAGACCGCTCTGAAGCTAGGATAAATTCTACCTTCGGGGTTGTCAGTCGAATTTGAGGAAGGGCTATATGATAAACTTGAAAACACCTCAAATTACTTCTGGCAGAAGAAGCCTAAGGCATCCCTTTCACCTCTCAAGGATTTCCAAAAAGAAATTCTACAGGAGGCCGTTAACAAGGAGTGGTTGAAGAAAGAAAGATGTTCTTCAAGAGAAATCAAAATCTCTTCTCCTACCGTTCCCTGTTATATAAAGGGAAATATTGTAGAAGCCCTTCATATCCCACTATTGATGTAATATCATCCCCGAGTATATATCTAGGCAGCTTCTGGATGATATACCTCTTGAGCCAAATGACACACTCCTCAAAGATGCCTTGGGAGTAACCTTTCCATGTCGAGGGATTGCGAGGGTTATACCAGTTGAGTTGGACAAAGTTGATGTTCACCAAGACCTCCATGTCTTTCCTATCATCAACTTTGAACTTCCTATAGGTTTCTCACTAGAAAGCATTCGCCGTAAGGGTGCATCTCTAGGGAGGCTAAATGAAAAGCGTAGAAAAATCGCTTTCGCCACAAATGCCCAGTGCTTAGAAAATCTTATGGTGAGGCCTGATCTCAAACACTCCCTGCTTGTGGAGGTGATGTTTGTTTCCCAACACGCATCACCGAGGTTTGTTCTTTTTGAGGACACGAAGCATTGCATCCAAGAAGGAGATGATTTTGGACAAACTCTTAATCCTTTTGAAGCCAAATTGTCATCCTTCTTGCCTAAGCCTTTTTCCTTTTGTCCTCAATACTCCATTCTCTATGGTGATCAAGAATGAACCATGATCTTTATAGATGCTTGAGAAGGAGAACCTTTGGACCATGGGATTACTTGAGGTGTTGACTCTAGAAGAAAATAATTCCATTGATGAGCATGAGAGCTTCTTCCTAGAACAAGCACAAGATACATGCCCATCCAACAAAACTCTAGAGTTGATCGCTCCTTCTGCTAAAAGCACCTACGAGGACTACAACCATCTTAAGGCCTTACTGAGCAAATGTTTAGAAGGATGTTGGTAGATGCTTTTGTTTATCATAAGTTTTGCAGATCTCATAGTTTGCATTTTGGCACTAACCTTGCAGCTAAGACTTCATGATACATCAACAATTGGCTATAAGATGGGAACTACATCGCCAATGGTAGCTGCAGCATAAACTCCTCATAGTCGAGCTTCTGACTATAAACAAAGCACTGCCGGGAGATGGCCTGGATTATCATTTTCCTTTTTCCTTTATTAAATAATTCCAAGCACATGTTTTTAGGATATATTTTCCTTCGGGTATTTTTTGGTCACTAACCCTTTCAGGTGGAGATTAAAAAAATGATGGTCACACTATGCCTAAAGAATGTGGGAACTGCATCAACTTGACACCTTGGTACTTCTGGCGATGGAACCTACTACGAGAAGTGATGAGTACATCACACCCATGGACACACACAACACTCCAACTAAGATGAAAGTTCATGTGCATCACCTGAATTTACAGGTGAGATCATGTCTCCAATCACCTCCCCAGCTATCTCATCATCATCTCCATGGCAAGGACGTCCAAGCCAAGGTGGAGGCCCAATCAAAACCGACTTCAAGTCTGTTTCAGAGCCCAGGACCAGTCTGCACTAAAACGGACGCCCAGGACGCATACGGACTCGGATTTGGACGTTCTATATATGCTTGGAAAGATAACAAAGAGACCTTTCCAACCGGTCCCATGTCAAAATTCGTCCTGAGCCGTCGGCAATCGCCGAAACAAATCGACTTCTAGAATCTGTCCTGGTGCTGTGACACCGTAATCGGTCTTTGGGCCATGTATCGAGTTGAGCCCATTTAAGGCTGCATCCAGGGGGTCTTGCATGAACCTAGGGTCCTCATATACAGATGCCGCCTCTTCATTAGGGTTTGGGTTTTGCTTAGATTATTCTGTTGATAACAGTTTTGCCGTTTGTTCGGTTTGTGAGACTCCAACTTGTGAGATTCGTCGTATACTTGCAAATTTGGTTGCATTCTTCTTTGTTCTTGCTTGTGTTCTTAATTTGCAGGCAAGGATAAGCCTTCTCAGCGAGGTCAATTGTTCTTGAACGGTTGATAACCAGAGGAGACGTTGTGCTGTGATTGCGGGGTTCAAAACGTGTCGTTCGGAAGCCGGGTTGATTTGTGTATTGCCTCCGCCTTAATCAATATTATCAGAACCTATCCGAAGCTCGGGAACCCTTGTCCACATCAAGAAGGCTGCAACACTACACACTTGATTTATTGTGTTTGAGTGATACAAAAAACTAATTGTGGGGGAGGTCTGTAAGTATCACATATTAAGTTCCATTCATGCCAACTTGCCTCTTGGTTTAGAGTTAATGTTAGTTCTTGCATTCATGACATGCTACAAAAAATGAAAGGCACTTTAGTTTATTTCCCTTTTTATTCCCTTTCAATTCAATCTTATAGTGCGCCATAAAAAAAATAAAATACATAACTTAAGAATAAAAGTGTAACTCTATAGGGCCCATAAAGGAGGTAGAGTCCGTTTTGCTTTTAACTCTTTTGTTTGTTTTTCTTGTGTCAAGTAAAGGGAAGGCAAGCAAACAAGTGTGGGGGAGATCCTCAGGATTCCCGACATGCAACAAAGAACCTCATCGGCCAAATAATAATAAGCAATGCCGCACCAAGCACCACACCATACGGTGATCAAGCTAGACTCCAGGACAATTCAACTGAATCCTCCAGGTCGACTAAACCTACCTTGGCCCTGCTCGGCCTTTTCTTCAACTAGTGCGACGGTTTGCGCATCGTATCCCTCGATCTCTCTGTTTCATGCACTGAGTTAATTTTCCTATAACAAATTGATAAAATCACAACTTGAAAATTAAAATCAACCTTGATGACCTCCCAATTATTCAATGCTTTCCATGGTTGGCATGCATGCTCTTTATTCCTTGCTCATATGCCAATACTAGTGGACTATATTCATAGGGACCGCATGCTACCTAGGTTGTTGACTAGTGTTAAATGGTTTGATGAAGTGATTCTTGCTCTCTATTGCATAAGGTACTTGGGAATTCTTTTTGAAAAATAAAAAAAAATCTGTAAGCTTACTCCTCAATGATTTGAATTATCCCACCAGAGCCATATGATAGATTCATTTGATAAACCTTATGCATATGCTGCTTGTGTCTTCATTGAACCTTGTCAAATTGTTGTGACCCTAGTGAGATGCTTGTTATGTATTGTTTATCAAGATCATGTGCACATTCCCTTCATATTCTAAGCTTCTACATTGGGAGTTAGCATTACCATCATCATCCGTCCATCCACCTAGCAAAAGAAATACTCCATAATTATCTTGTTACGACTCTCCCTCAATTGTTCTCATAGAAGGCATGACTATCAAAACAAATGCTCTCATTCTTAAGCATGATGAAAAAAATGAGAACAAAATAGCCATGCCCAATATCATTTCAAGGAAAGGGAGAGTCTACACATAAAGGAGTAGTTCATCCATCATCCATCTCCTTCCATATGCTACTCTTCCACTCCGGAAGATAGCATCACACATATCCATCAAACACCCACAAAATAAAGTGCCCCACTGCTTTGAGAAACTCCTTCTCCAATTATCCTTGCAAAAAGTGACATGGGCTACCAAGTGTTTAAAAAAGGAGAAAAGAGAGATAGCCCATGTTCTCAAATAGAAGAGAGGGAGGATATCAAAAGGAGTATCCATTATCCATCATCCTATCCACCATCCATATATGTGCACATACTTGATTGATGATTCATGACTTGTTTTCTTCTTGGATTCGGTTTCTGACTTGGTAATATATGAAGCACAGGTATGCCTTGTTTTTTATTCCCTACCCTGAGCTCCACATAAGCCTATCTTTAGAAGTAGGAACAAAAAGAGGCAGCAACAAAAGCCTCGGTGACGATCCACACACATATGTGAGTGACTTGAGAGAATCATTTGAGGAGTACAGCTTTGTTTTTATCGTTGAAAATTCTTCAAATATCCAAGTTACTTAGCACAAGGAGCAAATATGATTGAAATTTATACCGTTTCACTCTTCAACCGCCCAAGGTGACATGGTAGACACTTGAAAGTCCATTGGTACAGGTATGGTGTGGAATAATTTGCATGCTAGCATCATACTGTCTGTAGTTTATGATCCACCTTAGTCCTTTTCCTTTACTCGAGGACGAGCAAACGGTAAGTTTGGGGGAGTTTGTTAATGGTCACTAAATACCAAATCCGATCGTCAAATACCTGCATAAAACTATAAAAGTAAACAACCAATATGATGGTAGGAGATTATTACTAATAAATTTCACAAGTGTTGGTGAATATTTGCCTGTAGGAGATTTACCCACGTAATTGAGGGAAAATCCATGTCATCAAGGGAGAAAGCACACTTCCGGCCAATCAGAGCGCAGCACAAGGATCCACGGGCCCATAAAAAGAGCGAACCGGCATACCAGAAGGCCAAACACGTGGAGGGACGAAAGATGACAGGAAGTCAAAGATCTGGAGAAGGCCCTGGCCGTAAGGGCCTAGTCCATGTTCGGCCAAACACCCTTGTTCGGTCGAACAAAGATTGGGCCCACTTGGCCCATGCCTGCTCAACGAGCCTCCCACCGCCTTTCCAAGGTTGGTTGGCCCGATTAGGGCAGCAGTTACCCCCTCAGGAACCGCCTTTGGGCCCCTATATAAGGAGGGGCGTGCCTCCACTCTCTACACACTTCAAGATTAGTTTAGTACTTTATTTCCTAAAGGCTTTAGCACTGCCAAAGTGCTTAGAAAAAAGGGGGAGAGTGAGGGGAAGTCTGGAGGAGGAGTGGGCCTATCCACCTCTTCTCCATGCTTGTACCTCGACGGATGCTTGCCATATTTAGTAAGTCCTCGTGATTCCCTTCTTGGTATTTCAGTTTCCTTTTTAAGTAAGTTTTATACTTAGTTGCTTTGCTCGCTCAGCGCTCTATTTAGTTAGAGACCTTAGTCTTGTACCATCGTAGCTAGAGATTCAAGGATTAATTGAAAGCATAGACGTGGTGTCTAGGCTGTAGGTTTCCTTTGTTTATTGCATAGTCCATGGATTGCTAGATGTAGGCAGTAGGTGGTGACAGTCCTATCTGTCCATTGAAATCCTCCACGTTCGGCTATGTAGTAGGCACTTGGCCGAAATCGCAGTGTGGATGCAAGGGAAAACCGGATGCCCAATACAAGCAACCTAGTAGTACTTTTACCTTAATTAGGACCTTTAGGAATCCTCTCTAGCCAAAGACACATTTATCTTAGTGTTCTTGGTCGAACTAGAACAGAAGATTAGGCACAAAAGTTCCCTGTGGATTTTGTACCTTAGAATACTCCTAGGTGAAAGCTACTTCAGTATCCATACGCTTGCGGATTATTCTGTTATTGTTAAAATACCCAACAATGCATGTGTCTGGGTTGAAATCATCATCAATTTATGTTGACAATCCTAAGCGTCGTCACTAAGTTGCCTTAGCAACAAAGCCTAGATGCTACATTGGTAATCTATAATGAATGCAGAGAGTGTGCAACGCACGGAGAATACCGTTGTAGCATTTCTGTTAACGAGAAAATCGCCACGCGTGACCTGGGAGATCTGCTTAACTCTAGTGCAGACTCAATATCAAAAACCGGGGCATGCCTGTCGATTTTCCCTGCAAACCGACAAAGAAACAACCGGTTAAATTCCACGGGTCACCGACTTAGGACAGACCGATGAAGAAAGCCGATAATCACTATTCATGAAACCAGCTGATGCTATTTTACGAGTAAAAATAAAACAAAGCAAACTAATCGGCTGATTATATCGGCTCATCGGTAGATTAAATATATAAAATACTACGCACCATTAATGTCGATAAGAAAACAAGTCGACAGAGCAGAGTCAATACGATAGTAATAAACATGCCAGGACTCGCTCAATGGATAGTGCTGAGTCGATAGAACAGAGTCGATGAACCTACAGTGACGTGCAGACTTGTTCTGTCGATAGTGCTAAGTCGATAGATCTGATAGCTTGTATTGCAAATATGCCTTAATATCACAGATCTAATTTACTATAACAAGGGGGCAAACGACTACTAGAATGATTAATATAATCAATATAAGCACTAGAAAGTCGATTGAACTGTGATAACCTATCGGCTAGACGTCCCGATAGAACTCTATCGACTCTACCTATAACTGAATCGAATCTATCCTCGTTTACCCAGCAGGAGGTCTAAGTCAATGCAGCCTTGCTGATTCGGGTAGATCAAACTTAATCGACACAGTACCCAAACATGGTGAATAAAGATAGATTTAACTCAATTATAGATAAAATTAATAGAATGACTCGAATAATAGACCTAGATCCAACTTACGCAATCTACAAAAATCACAGAAGATCGGACCTAAATGAGACAGTAGTGCAACTTAAGTGGACAGAACAAGATAAATAAAGATCTAATCACTGGATAACTAGCAATTCTACAAATAACTACTAGAATATCAAATCAATGAGAAAGTACTAGTTGAAATTCATAGAATTACCGGGTTTGACTAATCCAAGTCTTTCACTGAGATCGGAGCTGATGCAGCCCGCGCGAGACGAGGGTTTTGTCAAGTATGAAAGGTTGGCGATGCACTGAATTCTATTGAATGAAAGTGTTGCTTTTCTTGTACAAATCCTATTACATATTCTGACTCCATGCGGCTGATCACTGGGACCGGTCAAATTTTGGTGCCAACACATGCCCCCTGAGTCTGGGGTACAAAATCTTTCGTGCACTGGACTTTATCTCATCATCTTCTGCGTGCCTCTTTTATCACTCTATTGCTTCAGGTCCTAGTAAATGTAATCAATCAGGAGCCACCCATGAGTCAGGTTTCTTATTTAATACACCATCCAACCACTCATGATCATTAATAGTAGTCTGCTATTTCCTGACTGCTTTGACTACTGGTCTTACTTTTTGGCTGTCCTCTTGGTTTACTCTTCTCCCACAATCTTTATCACTTCCTATTCCTTCACTTAACGCGGAGCAGCATTTTGATTCCTCAAAGGTCAGTTTCAGGTCCTATGAATAGTTCCTTCTGCCATGGGACTCCTACTCGATGACCATGGAACTCCTCAAAGCCTCATCTTCATCACCTTGTTCACTGCCTTCAACCATGGGACTCCTACTAAGAGCCATGATAGAAAAGTACCATCTATCTCCAAATCTACTAAGTGTGATGTGGCGAATACTTTTCACTTCTCTTGCCCTCATCCTCCTTTCAATCCAAAGTTTGCAGCTCCTCCTGCCCAAAAGCCAACCCGCTGGCTCTTCTGCCCCTGGATAGCGGCACGAATGTCTAGAATGGCATCGGCGGAACGGCCCTTGTAGGGGAAGCGGTGGAAGCTGCTAGTGCATTTTTCCTTCTTTCATGTACCTTCTTTTATGTGCTTGGGACTCCATTAATTACATCTTCATCCCCTAGCTGTCATAGAAGAATAGGTCTCACTGAAATTGATTACCTACGAGTAATCGTCTTGTCTTTATCCTTTAACATAGGTTATCTGTAATAGATTCCAATCTTGCATGTTGCGCTTTTATATTTTTTCCGCTAAGGTCGATATTCTCAATATCTGCCATCTCAAGTCGATGCACCACCATCAGCTCTCACCACCTAAACTTGATAGTTAAAACATCGACTATGATCAGCAACGGGATCACGAGTCAACCCAAACGTTTGGATGATACTTCTTCAAATATTTGCCATTAATCACTGTCCCAAAATCTTCTCCATCTAATCCTTGTAGAAAATATGCGTTGCCTGGTGCACTGTTGTCGATCCTTATGCCTAACAGAGAAATCCGCAAGTGTACGGATGCTGATGTAGCCTTCAGTTGGGAGTATTCCAAGGTATCGAATTCACGTGGAACGAGAAGTGAAATTCAATTCTAATCCAATTCTAGTGAACAAAAGAGAAGGATAACAACGGGTTGAGAGGGTCCTCCAGCCTTGGCTTCATGTGACAACTTATATCCAAATAATCATTGGACTCCAATATTTACTCTTGTTTACTTCAAGGCATAGTCATCCGAGGTACAGAAAGGGATAAGAAGGGACCTCAAGTCAAACTACCATCAACGCCTATGAGCCCAACCCGAACATGGTGGAATACAGAGGATAGCTCAGTGCTGTCACCACCTAACTACCTACCACACAACCCATGGGGTTGGGAGAAACTTAGATAATTTTAAGTCTATACACCATGTATACGCTTAAAATTAGTACTCTAACCTTGATAACTAAAGGTAGGGTAATCACAATCAAATAAAGTAATTAACTTTATCTAACATGGACTAAGAACCCATAAACAAGATATAAATAAAGAAAGCTTTAATGATTAAATGAACAAAAGAATGTCTACATGTTACCCGACTAAAGGACGGGGACTCTACTCTTGATGGAGAATCATCCCCGAGGCACAAGGTGGAGAAGGAGCCGACATCCTGGGCTCCCTCCTAGACTTCTACCTCACACTCTCACCCCCTATTCTAATACATTTCTGCAGCATGGTGCTTGTTGTTCTCCTCTTCAATTGTTGATCTTTTCTGCTGATTTCCCTTTCTATTTATAGGTGGCAATGGGCAGGGGGGTACTTGTAGGTGAAGGCGAGTCGGTAGGCCAAAGTAGGTCCGCCGGGCGTCGGGCAAGGCTGGGCAGCCACGTGTGCCGGGCGGCCTAGCATGCCAGGCGGCAGCCTAGGCTGGGCGGCCCTTGGATCGTGTAGGTTTGCGATCGACTTCTCTTGTATGGCTTGGATTTCGTCCCGAAGCCAGTTGTTCAGTCGGTTCCCGCTGCCTCCTTCATTTTTGGACCGGTATGCCTCTTGGGCCTAGTGGGCTGGCAACCCCTGGTGGTAAAGCAGGCCTGGCGGCATGCTAGGCTGGGCGGCAAGGTTGGTTGGGCGGCGGCCTAGGCCGAGCGACAGCCTTTGCCGGTGCCGACCCCCTCCGGGTCACCCATTGACTTCTCCCAGTTAGGCCACTTGTTCGCCTCTTTTCCTTAGCCATGTATCGTCAGTTTTGGTCTAGGAGGAGAAAACAACATCATGGTGGAGTGTTTTGCAGAATCAGCTGGGTCAGATGATCAGCCCGATAATTATTTCGGTTGATCAGCCGGGTGGCTGATTTCAGCCTTAAACGACCCTGTGGGCCGGGTCCTAATTTCTGTCGTAACAATCCTGTCGGCCGGATCCTGATTTCAGCCGTAACGACCAGGTCGGCCGAGTCCTGATTTCAGCCGTAAGGACCCTGTTGGCCGGTGGTCCGAGGTCGTGTTGTCGTACGATCGGGAATTGATTGAACACTTGATTCACCTAGACAGGTGATGATAACTTATCATCCGGCTGGTTGACAATTTTACTTGGCGATGACCTAACCGAGTGGTGTTTCTGGCTGTTAACGACCCTGTCAGCTGTCAGAAAACAGCTCTTTCACAGCCATGATCGACCGATGGGTTATTTTCACATGTTTTTGCATATATGGACTCTATAGCACCTGCAACCATATATTTCACCAAAACTTGTGGAACTCATGAGCATAAAGATTATTTTCATTACATTATTAATTAAGATCCACCTTTTTACTGTAAATTGGTAGTCCAAAAGGGAATTTACGACTACCAACACCCCCCCCCCCCCGATGCTTAGGACTTTGCTCATCTTGAGAAGAGTAAGAAATGAAGAGTAGGAATGAGCAAGTTATAGGGTAATTCTCATCATGCTTTGTATATATAAAGACTACTCCATGACTCCTCATGCCCATAGGATTTTAGGTGGCTAAATACCTTGTCTTGAAAAGTTGAGTGATGGAACAACTTAGAGAAGTGTCACCTTTCTTTTTCCAAAGGAACATCAATTTTGTTTGCTCTTTTCAATAAAAATAGAGCTCCAGATCACAAGTTATTCTCAACTGATGCTCTCAAATCACTCAATGTGGTTTTGATTCCTCACTTAGGCCAGTAGCCAAAACTTCCCTATATACTAAGGCTTATGTGGAGCTCAAGGTAGGGAATATTAAGGTCGCATACTTGTATTTCATATATTACTAAGTAAAAAACCAGACCCAAGCAGGAAACAAGTCATGAATTATGATCAAGCCATGTGCACAATTATGATATGTATGGATGGATGATGGACGGCGGGTGCTCCTTTTGAAGTGATCTCTCTCTCTTCCATTTGGTTTACATGGGCTATTTTAGCATTCATGATTCATTCATTTTTTTCTACTTTTTTTCTTTTCAAATAGC
This sequence comes from Eleusine indica, assembly GCA_030378355.1. Classification (NCBI taxonomy): domain Eukaryota; kingdom Viridiplantae; phylum Streptophyta; class Magnoliopsida; order Poales; family Poaceae; genus Eleusine; species Eleusine indica. The sequence goes on along the minus strand of CM059498.1, from coordinate 37,008,635 downwards.
TATATAGCCCATATTTCTTTTGGAATGATTGTTGGAGAGAGATCAACAAATATAGTGGAGCACTTTATTAAATGAGTGGATTGTGGGGATGATGGATGGGAACTTCCAGTGTAGAAGCTTCAACATATGGAATGGTTGGGGTGTGCACATGAACTTGATCAATAAAACACAACAAGCATCTCGCAAGGGTCACAACAATTTGACAAAGTTCAATGAAAATAGAAGCAGCAAATGCAATAGGTTTTTAGCAAGATTATCATCTGGCTTTGGTCGGAATAGACTCATCATTGAGAAGATTGTAAATCTGGAGTTCTCATTTATAAGCTTTTGAAAATTAAAAATCAAGGAAGTTCACTTGGTTCCAAGAAAGGTTAAGCTCTCTACGGTCATATCACATCTACCAACAATTTAGACAAGGTTTTCCTACGCAATGAGGATTTCCCAAGGGCGATGAAAGAAAGGAGGGAACAATCTTTATATATCAAGCATGAATGAGAAGGAAGTTATAGTTTAGTTTCCATTTATCTTGCTTGCCGAAAGAAAATTCAGTTCATAGAAAGACATGAAAACAGTACAGGGTAGGTGATATGAGGAATGATGAAATAGTTGTTGTTCTTTCATACCTTGTCCTCTTGTTCCTTTTGATCTTTAACCTACAAAGGTTAGCTAACAAAATACACAAAGGAACAAGCCCAAAGTTGTGCCACTATTATTGCACAGTAAATTTTATTATTGAGAAGGAACAAAGCATTTTTTTTAAATGAGAAACTAACAAATCCTAGTAAAGGAAAACAAAATGGGTTACCTCCTGTTAGTACTTATTTAAGGTCGTAAGTTTGACCATGGGAGCACTAGTTCATATTCTAGCTTGGGTTGGCAATGTGGCTCCCGCCATCACCAAACATTAATTAATCATTGCACAACTAAGGCATATGACATGGATACCGGAATTTGCAATGTTTGTGATAAACAAATGTATCTACAACCGCCCCTTTGAAATTACTATGTCCAAAAGGGGTAGAGCGGTTGTAGGCCTCTTGTGTACCACCATCATAAATCTTTGTTGTGGTGGGAAAATGTTTGTGTGAGTAAGGATTATGTGAATTTTCTAAAGTACAACTCCTTGGCATGGTGGGAGGATTCCCTTTTTACACTAAATTTGAAGCGTCACGAATATCTATGGACCAAACTTTGTATTGCCCTTCATGTTTCATGGATTGATCCTGTTCAAAGTTTTCCTTCTGTAGATCATCCTTTGGTTGCTTGGGTACCTCTTTTCCATAGGTAGATGATAGCCTTGCGGTGCCTCCATTAGGTAGAACATGGATCCTTGGGGGATTTGGGAGGATTGGTGTGGGATGGCAAGGCCTATGTGGTTCAAGGATTGGTGTAGTATTGGCCGATGAAGCAAAGTATGGCTCATGGTCTTTTCTCTCAACTTTTGCCACATTGTTGAAAACTGGCTTTTTAGTAGCAATTGAAGGTGTTTTGCAATGGGTGAGTCGGGTAATATATAACAGCCCACACGTCTTCTATGCTTTTTCTATGGAAGGGACCTTGAGAGCATTCGTTCAATATCTTGGCACTCCTTTTGTGTAGACCACGAACAAAATACGACAAGAGCCTTTCTATTGGAGTGTCAAGGCGAGGACCACCAAAGACAAGGGAAATAAACCGACCCCAACAAGCTTCTATGGGTTCTTCATCCTCTTGATTAATGTTTTTGATATTTGTCATTATACGACAAAGCTTTCCATGAGGAAAAAGACTCTCACAAAAATGGTACTTTAGTAGTTCCTAATGACCTTTCAAGGGACGTGATGTTTCAATGATATACCACTCCTTATCATTGATGAACCTTAGGTACCATACCTTAGCATGCCCATCTAATGAGTAGAAAAGGAGTCTCCACATGAGCTCTTCAAGTAACAACCTAGTATTTAGGAAGGTGGAGCAAGTCTCCTCAAAATTACGAAGATGGGCATAGGGGTCTTCATGACTTTTCCTAGTGAAGAGGACCGCTCGAACCATAGCTATAAGGTTTGGGTATAATTCCAAAAATGGAGGACCATTTTTGTTTGAAAGACATCTTTCAATGATTTTAGTCCATGATGCATTAGGGAGATCAAGGATAATTGGACCATTAATAGAAGGGGAGATATGAGGAAATTCCTTGGCATCTACTCTAGGGAATTGGTGTGGCTCCTTGATCTCTTCTTGCCTCTCTACAACAGAAGGGTTTGGCAAAGGATCACCTATTTTCCATTGTAGTCTTGTCCACTAGACCCTTCTTGATTAAGACTGCTTCTCTTCACCCATTCCATGTTATGAGTGTTTCCGAAATCCGGAAAGGGTTCATCGTCAGGTTCGAAGGATTGAGGTGGGAGAAAGTGTGTGTCTTCTTCTACAACATCAGGGAGTGGTGAGTGGAGTGAGGCTATCATAGGAGCTTCGGCCTTTTGTGGGAGACACTTGTCTTCTAATTCTTTGGATTGGCTAGATGTTTGGGTGCTTTCGCTGGTAGGTTCTTGGGAGATGGATGACTCATTAGCAAGATTTTCGATAATTTTGCTTTGGATCTCCATTCCCTCTGATGGTGTTGCGTAAAAGAAAGCACCTTCGGCCATAGCATTTAAATAATTTGCACTATCGGGCCGTAGACCAAAGAAAAAGTGTTGCAGTCTTATAGGCTCCTCTATTCCTAAAAATACCCCTACTTTGGTATAGGATAGGAACCTTTCCAATGATGCTCCTAGTTATTCATGGTCTAGTTGCTCAAAATTGATAACCTTTTTCCTTAGAGCAACTATCTTATAGAGAGGAAAATATTTGCGCAAAAAATACTCTCTTAAGGTGGACCAAACTCCATCTGCTTCACCTACATGGTTAAAATACCTTGTTTTCACTGCCCCGTCTAACGAAAAAGGGAACAACTTCCATTTCATGGTTTCTTGAGGAAACCCTTCAATGGCAAGAGTGGAGCAACAAACCTCAAACTGTTGTAGGTGAGTATATGGATTTTCATTTTCTGCCCCTATAAATGGTTTCATTTGAATCAAAAGTATGAGATCTGGACGAATCTCACAGTTCGGGGCTTTGATCAGGAGTCACGAGGGTACGGGTTCTAGGAATTTGCTCCTAGGGTTTGAGAAGTCACGAATAGATGGGGGATTCATGGAAGGAAAAAAAATATAAGAGAATAAAATAAAAAGAAAAGGTAAAAAGAATTGGGTTTAGATAAATGTTAGCTATCGTTCCCAGGCAACGGCGCCAGAAAGCTTGTTGGCGATCCTTATGCCTAACAGAGAAATCCACCAGCATATGGATGCCGATGTAGCCTTCACCCGGGAGTATTCCCAGGTATCGGATCCACAGGGAACGAGAAGTGAAATTCTATCCTAATCCAATTCTGATGTGGACAAGGGTTCCCGATCTTCCGATAGGTTCTGATAATCTTGATTAAGGCGGAGGCGATACACAAATCGATCCGGCTTCCGAACGACACGTTGTGAACCCCACAATCGCAGCACAACGTCTCCTCTGGTTATCAACCGTTCAAGAACGATTGACCTCGCCGAGAAGGCTTATCCTTGCCTGCAAATCAAGAACACAAGCAAGAACAAAGAAGAATGCAACCAAATTTGCAAGTATACGATGAATCTCACAAGTTGGAGTCTCACAAACCGATCAAACGGCGAAACTGTTATCAACAGAATAATCTAAGCAAAACCCAAACCCTAATGAAGAGGCGGCGGCTGTATATGAGGACCCTAAGGTCGTGCAAGACCCCCTGGACGCATATATAGAACGTCCAAATCCGAGTCCGTATGCGTCCTGGGCATCCGTTTTAGTTCAGACTGGTCCTGGGCTCCGAAACAGACTCGAAGTCGGTTTTGATTGGGCCTCCACCTTGGCTTGGACATCCTTGCTGGCCCATCACGTCTCCAATCACCTCCCCAGCTATCTCATCATCATCTCCATGGTTTCTAACAACAATTAATTCATTAGGTAGCAATCTATTCTCAAAATCACATAAAGGAATCATTAGGAACAAACTCACCCGTAAATTCAGTTGTCGCGCATGAACTTGCATTTTGGTTGGCGGAGTGCTGGGTGTATCCATAAGGGTGATGTCCTCATCATTCTCCCCCTTTTGAATTATAGTCGTCCTCGACTCGAGCTCATCTCTTTCTCCCATGTATGGTCTCAAATCTGAAATATTAATTGTGGAACTATTCCCAAACTTGGGATGCAACTCATATTTATATGCATTATGAAATTTGTCATCACAATGAGAATCTACAGTAGAAGGCATTCCGTGCCAATTAATAATCCCTTTGAAAACTTGGTCAGCAATATGAGCATCATTCTCACTCTTATCACAAGGTAGACAATGTGTGATCTTAGAAATACTAGAAAAAGATGACATGACATGGTAGTTGATATTAAAGTTTTCTAGTTCATCATTTGGTTGTACAACACAAGGAGTATTCATGTTTGAGCAAATATAAACTTTATGCACCATAAATACACCTCTATGATCATAGTTTCCTATAGCATAAAATTTGTTTCTTGTTACTAAAGGCAATTCAGTTTGAGAAAAGATTTGCTTCTCCACGGTATTTAGATCACAAAGAACATCAAATTCAATATAACCCAAAGTATTTAGAGAAGACAATAATTTCTGCTCATTCTTTTCACATATTATTAAAATCAGATGTTTTATTTCAGCACTAGTAGGTGAATCATAAGCAAAAACATCAATCTTGTTCATTTGTTGTGGCAAAGGTATAAGTAAAGCAGTGGCATACAACTCCTCTTTATCACAAGGATCAGTAGATAAATCAACTTGTGACAAAGGAACATGATCATAAGGTTCCGATATAGCAAGACTATTGGAACAATCCATCATATCAAGAAAGCTCTTACCTGAAGCAACAATCTGTTCTTTATCGTTCCCACTATCATCTTCTTTGTGTATATGCTGAAAAATATTAGTTGTAACAAGAGGCAAAGAAATATGTTCATCCTCTAGCAATTCAGATTTTGATGAAAGTGTTGCGACATTTGAAACAGCCCATTCTATCCTAAACGGTTCATTCTTTCTTCTCTCAAATCGTTGTTGATCCTCTTCTAAAATTTCAGCTGTGGTCATTGGTGTAAGAGTAACCCTTCTACCATTGTATTTAAATGAGTAGCTATTAGTAATGGTATTGTGCAAAACATTATTTGTACAAATCCAAGGTTTACCCAATAACAAATGACATGCTTGCATAGGTACTATATCACATTCTGCACTATCCTTATAAGAACCAATAAAAAATTCAATGCGTGCAGTTTTATCTACCTTCATCTTACCACAAGAATTTACCCATTGGATATAGTATGGACATGGGTGTGGCTGTGTGGTCAAGCCGAGCTTCTCGACCAATTCCAAGCTTGCAATGTTGTGGCTACTCTCTCCATCAATGATGACACGACAACGTCGATCCTTCACAATAAAGTGAGTCTGAAACAAGTTGTTCATTTGATTTTGCTCTACCTTCTCCATTTGAGAACTAAGCACTCGTTGTGCTACAACACTTGTATCAACCTCATTTGACACTATCGACTCATCACCATCAGTGTTGTAACCTGTCATTGTTAATAGAAAACAAGAAAACACACAAGAGTATATTTTTCTATCACTACTGTTTGATTACGGTGGAAACTCTCAACAAGCAAATGGCAGCATCTAACTGAGTTCTTACAAGATTCTTAGTAGCAAAACAGAGGATACCTTGGAGAGTGTGATCCGACGATTGCGAGGGTCCAAAGTTCTGTGCCTATTCAGAAGGATATATGTGGAGCTAGGTAGGCAATTTATAGTAGCAAGGATTAGCAAAATTTCAATTCAGAAATTGCAAAACTGAATAATAGTCCCAAGCTAGTCTATGTCACTGGCCTAAACTTGTCTCGGACCTAGTTCAAGCAAGCAAGCAAATGGCTCAACAAAGGGCACAAAGGCTGCAAGCAATTCTGAATTTTTTTCTCTTCTCCTTTTGTTTTTTTTTCTTTTGTTATAGGTGCGGCTTTTTCTTCTTATTTTTTTTTCAGCACCTCTTTGCCTTTTACTTCTTTCATGATTTTTTTGACATAGAACTGCAGCAAGAGTTGCGAACTTTCTTTTTTGCACTCTTTACGTAAGGAATACATGTACATGTAGAACTGAACCGACAATTCTCATATGCAACAACGTGCAGCAATCTCTTGACTCAAGGAGCAACGTGCAACAGAAAACACTCTAAGTTTCTTTTGCACACAAAAAATAGAAGGCTAGATGTTAAATAAATATTTAGTGCAGATAATTCCAGCAGTACTATTCTCTCGATGTGTGCAACAATCTGATTTTTTTTTCTTGATTGTCTATGAACAAGGACACACGACTCAAACAAGACCAAAGAATAAGTACTAGACCAACAACACAATGACCTTGTAGGGACTAAAATTCAGAGAAGCAAACTAAACTGAAAATTGCAAGGCACAAGGGGGATGTAGGACAGCGGAAACACGACGAACAAATATTTTTGTAGGGCAATTTTCTGGACTCTAGGATTGAACAAAATAACAAGGATAAGGACGAACCTAACGGTGTACCTGAAGCTCTGATACCACTTGATGTGGACAAGGGTTCCCGATCTTCCGATAGGTTCTGATAATCTTGATTAAGGCGGAGGCGATACACAAATCGATCCGGCTTCCGAACGACACGTTCTGAACCCCGCAATCGCAGCACAACGTCTCCTCTGGTTATCAACCGTTCAAGAACGATTGACCTCGCCGAGAAGGCTTATCCTTGCCTGCAAATCAAGAACACAACCAAGAACGAAGAAGAATGCAACCAAATTTGCAAGTATACGATGAATCTCACAAGTTGGAGTCTCACAAACCGATCAAACGGCGAAACTGTTATCAACAGAATAATCTAAGCAAAACCCAAACCCTAATGAAGAGGCGGCGGCTGTATATGAGGACCCTAAGATCGTGCAAGACCCCCTGGACGTAGCCGTAAGTGGGCTCAACTCGATACATGGCCCAAAGACCGATTATGGTGTCGCAGCACCAGGACAGATTCTGGAAGTCGAATTGTTTTGGCGATTGCCGACGGCTCGGGACGAATTTTGACATGGGACCAGTTGGGTTGGAAAGGGCTTTTCGTTATCTTTCGCATATATAGAACGTCCAAATCCGAGTCCGTATGCGTCCTGGGCGTCCGTTTTAGTGCAGACTGGTCCTGGGCTCCGAAACAGACTCGAAGTCGGTTTTGATTGGGCCTCCACCTTGGCTTGGACATCCTTGCTGGCCCATCACATCTCCAATCACCTCCCCAGCTATCTCATCATCATCTCCATGGTTTCTAACAACAATTAATTCATTAGGTAGCAATCTATTCTCAAAATCACATAAAGGAATCATTAGGAACAAACTCACCCGTAAATTCAGTTGTCGCGCATGAACTTGCATTTTGGTTGGTGGAGTGCTGGGTGTATCCATAAGGGTGATGTCCTCATCAAATTCTAGTGAACAAAAGAGAAGGATAACAACGGGTTAAGAGGGTCCTCTAGCCTTGGCTTAATGTGACAACTTATATCCAGATAATCATCAGACTCCAATATTTACTCTTGCTTAATTCGGGGCATAGTCATCCGAGGTACGAAAAATGATGAGAAGGGACCTCGGGTCAAACTACCATCAACGCCTACGATCCCATCCCGAACATGGTGGAATACAGAGGATAGCCCAGTGCTGTCACCACCTAACTACCTACCATGCAGCCCGTGGGGTCGGGAGCAAACTTAGATAATTCTAAGTCTATACACCACGTATACCCTTACAATTACTACTCTAACCTTGTTAAGTAAAGGCAGAGTAACCATAGTCAAATAAAGTAATTAACTTTATCTAACCTAGACTAAGAACCCATAAGCAAGATATAAATAAAGAAAGCTTTAATAATTAAATGAACAAAAGAATGTCTATATGTTACCCGGCTGAAGGACGGGAATCTACTCTTGATGGAGAATCATCCCCAAGGCACAAGGTGGAGAAGGAGCTGACATCCCGGGCTCCCTCCCTGACTTCTACCTCTCACTCTCACTCCCTATTCTAATACATTTCTGCAACATGGCACTTGTTGTTCTGCTCTTCAATTGTTGATCTTTTCTATTGAATTGCCTTCTATTTCTAGGTGGCAATGGGCACGGGGGGGGGGGGGGGGGGGGGTACTTGTAGGTGAAGGCGAGTCGGTAGGCCCAAGTCAGTCCGTCGGGCAAGGCCGAGCGGCCATGTGTGCCGAGCGGCATGCACCGCTGGGCGACCCTTGGATCGTGTCAGTTCGTGACCGAGTTCTCTTGGATGGCTTGGATTTCATCCCGAAGTCGGTTGTTCGGTCGGTTCCCACCGCCTCCTTCATTTTTGAGCCGATAGGCCTCTTGGGCCTAGTGGGCTAGCAACCCCGGGTGGCAAACCCAGGCTGAGTGGCAGCCTAGGCCGGGCGGCGTGCTAGGCTGGGCGGCAAGGTTGGCCGGGCGGCACCCTTGGCCGGGTGCCGACCCCCTCCGAGTCGCCCATTGACTTCTCCCGGTTAGGCCACTTGTTGGCCTCTTTTCCTTAGCCATATATCACCACTTTTGGTCCGGGACGAGAAAACGGCATCATGGTGGAGTGTTTTGCGGAATCGGCCGGGTCGGATGATCAGCCGAACAATTATTCCGGTTGATCAGCCCGGTGGCTGATTTTAGCCTTAAACGACCCTGTCGGTCGGATCCTGATTTCAGCCGTAATGACCATGTCGGCCGGGTCCTGATTTCAGCCGTAACCTAATGTAAACAAGGGTTCCTGATCTTCTGAAAGGTTCTTGGTAAATTGATTTGGTCGGAGGCGACACACAAATCGATCCGGCTTCAGAACAGCACGTTCTAAACCCCGCAATCGCAGCACGACGTCTCCTCTGGTTATCAACCGTCCAAAGATGATTGACCTCGCCGAGAAGGCTAATCCCTACCTTTGACTCAAGAACACAAGCAAGAACAACGAAGAATGCAACACAATTGCAGATATATGATTAAACTCTCGAAGTTGGGGTCTGACAAACCGATGAACGGCGACTGTTTATGAACAGAATTCATCTAATCAAAACCCAAACCCTAATGGTGCGGTGGTGGCTGTATATAAAGACCCTAGGGTTGTGCAAGACCCTCTGGACGCGCCCCTAATTGGGCTCAACTAGATATAAAGCCCAAAGGCCAAAAATAGGCGACGCAGCACCGACACAGATTCTGGACTCTCTCTTGTTTCAACAATTCCCGATGACTCCGGATGAATTTGACATGACGCCGGCGGCATTGGAAAGTTCTTCTCCTTATCTTTCCGTGCATATGTAGAATGTCCAAATCCGAGTCCGTATGCGTCCTGGACGACTGTTTTAGTGCAGACTGGTTCTGGGCCCCGAAATAGACTCGAAGTCGGTTTTGATTGGGCCTCCACTTTGGCTTCCAAGCCCTTGCTGGTCCTCCACGTTCTCAACTCCTTCTTCCATCATCTCCTGGTCCTCTCCAACATAAAATAATCATTAGATAGCAAACCATTCTCAAAAGTAACATATAGCGAAGAACGTAGGAACGAGCTCACCTCTAAATTTAGTCATCGTGCACGAGCTCTAGTCATTGGACCTTGCAAGTCCAGATTTGGAGGACTGTTGTGTGTATCCATAGGAGTAATGTCCTCATCATCCTCCCCCTCTTGAAGTGGAGTCGTCCTCGACTCAAGCTCATCCTCTTCTCCTAAGCATGGTTTCAAATCTAAAATGTTAAAAGTAGGACTAACCCCGAACTCGGGAGGCAACTCAAGTTTGTATGCATTATCATTAATCTTCTCCATTATTTTGAATGGACCATCAGCTCTAGGCATTAGCTTAGACTTTCTCAATTCTGGAAATCTATCCTTCCTTAAGTGTAACCACACTAAATCTCCTACATCAAGCTTTACTTCCTTTCTACCTTTACTACCAGCAATTTTATATTTTTCATTCATCTTTTCAATGCTAAGTCTAGTGGTCTCATGCATTTGCAAAATAAATTCAGCACGCTCCTTAGCATCAACATGAACTCTCTCATTAATAGGTAGAGGAAGTATATTGGGTGGAGTACGGGGATCAAAACCATACACTACCTTGAAGGGACTTACCTTGGTAGTAGAATGTGTTGCCCGATTATAAGCAAACTCAATATGAGGCAAGCATTCTTCCCATTGCTTCAAATTTTTCTTCAAAATAGCTCGTAACATAGTGCCCAAAGTGCGGTTCACAACCTCAGTTTGTCCATCAGTTTGTGGATGACAAGTTGTAGAAAATAGCAACTTTGTAACCAACTTATTCCAAAGCGTGCGCCAAAAATGACTCAAGAATTTTGCATCACGATCTGAAACAATAGTAGAAGCCATACCATGCAAACGTACAATTTCTTTGAAAAAAGAGATCAGCAATATAACTAGCATCATCAGTTTTATGACATGGTATAAAGTGTGCCATCTTGGAAAAACGATCCACAGCAACAAAAATGCTATCGCTCCCCCTCTTAGTCCTAGGCAGTCCTAAAACAAAGTCCATAGAAATATCCGTCCAAGGAATAGAAGGAACAGGAAGTGGCATGCATAAACCATGTGGATTCGAACGAGACTTAGCTTTTTGACATGTAGTGCAGCGAGCAACAAAATGCTCAACATCTTTCCTCATCCTTGGCCAAAAGAAGTGTGTGGCCAAAATATCCTCCGTCTTTTTAGCACCAAAATGACCCATCAATCCACCTCCATGCGCCTCCTGCAACAACAAAAGACGAACGGAACCAATTGGAATGCATAGGCGGTTAGCTCTAAACAAGAAACCATCATTCAAGACAAATTTGTTCCAAGCACGACCTTCTTTACAATGCAGCAATACATCTTTAAAATCAACATCAGCAACATATTGTTCTTTAATTGCCTCAAGTCCAAAAATTCTACAATCAAGTTGAGACAACAAAGTATATCGCCTAGATAAAGCATCAGCAATCACATTATCCTTCCCTTTCTTATGTTTAATAATATAAGGAAAAGACTCAATAAACTCAACCCATTTAGCATGTCTACGGTTCAAATTGCATTGAGAACGAATATACTTAAGTGATTCATGATCAGAATGAATAACAAATTCTTTGGGCAACAAATAATGACGCCACATCTCTAAAGAACGTACAAGTGCATATAGTTTCTTATCATACGTGGAATAATTCAAAACAGGCCCAATAATTTTCTCACTAAAGTATGCAACAGGTTTACCATCTTGCATCAAAACACCACCAATGCCTATACCACTAGCATCATATTCAAGCTCAAAAGTCTTATCAAAATTGGGTAATTGCAGCAATGGTGCATGTGTAAGTTTGTCCTTCAGAGCATCAAAAGACTCATGATGTACCTTACCAAAATGGAAGTCAACGCCCTTCTTTGTCAACTCATGCAATGGTGCAGCAATGGTGCTGAAATCTTTGACAAAGCGGCGGTAGAAACCTGCAAGACCAAGAAAACTCCTCACCTGTGTGATAGCTTTTGGTACAGGCCAGCTCTTTATGGCTTCAATCTTCGCCTCATCCACCTCAATTCCCTGTGGAGTCACAACATAGCCAAGAAAAGAGACTTGATCCGTGTAAAAGGTGCACTTCTCAAGGTTACCAAATAAACGTGCAACTCGCAAAGCATCAAAAACAGCACGCAAATGAATCATATGATCATCCATGGATTTGCTATAAATCAAGATATCATCAAAGTAAACAACCACAAATTTGCCAATAAAAGGTCTTAAAACCTCATTCATCAAACGCATGAAAGTACTGGGTGCATTAGTCAACCCAAAAGGCATTACTAACCACTCATACAACCCGAATTTGGTTTTGAAAGCTGTTTTCCATTCATCTCCAAGTTTCATTCTAATTTGATGGTAGCCACTACGCAAATCAATTTTAGTGAAAATTATAGCACCACATAACTCATCAAGCATGTCGTCTAGCCTAGGAATAGGATGACGATACCTAATAGTAATGTTATTAATGGCTCTACAATCTACACACATACGCCAAGAACCATCTTTCTTAGGAACCAAAAGTACAGGAACAGCACAAGGACTAAGTGATTGACGAACATACCCACGATCCAAAAGGTCTTGGACTTGTCGTTGTATCTCCTTAGTCTCCTCAGGGTTGGTCCTATAAGCAGCACGGTTTGGTAAAGTAGCACCAGGAATCAAATCAATTTGATGCTCAATCCTCTCAAAGGTGGCAATACCGGGGGTATCTCAGCTGGGAAAACATCCTCATACTCTTGCAAAAGGTTAGTGACAGCAGGAGGCAAAGCACTAGAAGCAATATCACCAAGCGAAAACAAGGCTTGTTTGCATATCAAAGCATAGCAAATATCATCAGTAGAAATTTCAGCAAGCTCAGATTTTGTGGCAAAACATGAACGACCTTGTAATTTAATTGCAGCACCCTTAGAACTTGAAGAATCATTAACATTACTTGGTGTAGAAGCAGAATTAACAGGTTGCTGAATTTCAGGGCTTTTATTTTTCAAACTAGCAGCTCGTTCTAAATCAGCTTGTACTATTTCAGCATGGGTCATTGGTAACAAAGTAATTTTAGTTCCTTTATGCATAAAAGTGTACTTATTACTTTTACCATGGTGTACAGCATTATTATCAAATTCCCAAGGTCTACCCAATAAAAGTGAACAAGCTTGCATGGGTACAACATCACAATCAACAGAATCGACATAGGAACCAATGGAAAAAGGAACTCTGCAAGTTTGTGTTACCTTAGCTTTTCCAGAGTCATTTAACCACTGAATGTAGTATGGATGTGGATGTGGGCGTGTGGTCAAATCAAGCTTCTTAACCACATCAGAACTCACCAAATTGTTGCAGCTTCCTCCATCAATGATAACACGTGCCCGACGGTTCTTGATGACGAAGAAAATCTGGAACAAGTTATGTCGCTGCATCACCTCGGGCTGCTGGATTTGTATGCTAAGCACACGCTGCACAATAATATTCATGTAGCCCGTGGTATCTCCGCCTCCAAGGACGAGGTCACCGCTGGTGGCAGCGACATCCTCCTCCTCATCCTCCACATCGGAGGCGCTCATGTAACCGCCATCATCTGTCGCCACATATGCCCGCCGACTTGGGCAATCTTTCTGCTCATGGCCAAGACCATGGCAGCGGTGGCACTGAATCCCTGTAGTGCGTCCCGTTGAAGCAACAGAGGAGGCACTACTAGTCGGTACTTGCACAGAATTTTTACCTGAGCGCGTAGAAGGGGCAGGGGCTGATCTTGGTGCTGCAGAAACAACACTAGCTGGTGGGGGCGGCCGGAAAGATGGCTTGGGCAGCCCCGAAGTCCCCATCGGCCGTGGTGGGTAGAAATTCCTGGACTTGCTGTACTCCTCAAAAGCCTGGAAAAGTCCCTGTGATTCTTTCTCTGCAAGCATAGCATACTGGAAACACTGGTTGAGGGTATAAAATTCTTTATAATCAAGGATGTCCTAAATTTCTTTTCTCAAACCAGAATAAAAGCGGCAAATCTGATCCTCTACTTTTTCAACCACAGCACAACGAATCAAACCCTTCTGAAGCTCACTAAAATACTCCTGAACAGTTTTATCTCCTTGATCTAAACGCTGTAGTTTATTATGACTTTCTCTATAAAAAGAAGGAGGAACAAAACGATCACGCATTTCTACCTTAAGTTCTTCCCAAGTAGTAGGCAAATCAGTTTCAGCAGCTAGACCACTCCACCAAACAATAGCAAAGTCCTTAAACTCACTAGTGGCTTGTCTAACTCTATGTTGTTCAGGAACAAGGTGGGCATTAAATTTTTGTTCTACCGTCATTTCCCAATCAAGGTAAGCATCACCATCGTACTGACCCGAAAATGAAGGAATTGAAAACTTAATTTTAGCATACGGATCATCTGGAGCATTGTTACCTTGTGTGCGACGGTTGTGGTTGTGGAAACCACCCATACCTTGAGGGTTACGTTGCAAACGACGTCGTAATCTTGCGGTCCTTGTAGCTGACCTATCGACAGTGCCATCAGCCTTATACACCGTTGCTTCATCATGATCGTCTTCAACGTCGTTGTTGGTGTTGGTGTTGTTGTTGGTGTTGGTGTTGTTGTTGGTGTTGTTGTTGGTCTTGTGAGCGGTCTCCAATTCAACAACCTGATCGGTTAGCTTAGAGACTCTCTTATCCAACCGCTCAATGCTTTCTCCCAGGTGAAGCTTGGTGACAGCGTCGGTGACAGCCCTGGTGATCGTCTCTGCCAAATCACTCTGAACCGCCTGCAAAGCCTTCTGTAACTGATTTTGGCTCACGCACTCATCCAATTTTGAGGGTGAAGCACCCTCCCCATCGCTTCTTGACATCAGAAACACCAAAACAGGAAACAAAAAGTGAAGGTTATCCCTACAAAACTACTAAGCAGTGGTGCCTCTCAACACAGCAAAAGTAAGCTTCTTGCAAAGCTCTTACAAAGTTCTGAAAACAACAAAGCGAAGGATACCAGGGAGAAGTGTTCCACGATTGCAAGGGTTACCAAATAACCTATGTACTGTCCAGAAGAAGTATGTAGAGCTAGGAAGGCCAAATATGTATATATGAGTGGCACACAAATCAAAAACAGATAGTAAAGCTGAATAAGTGCCCAAGTAACTTGTCCCTAGTTGCTGATCTAACTATGTCCTAGAACAGTAGTGATAGCAAAGAAGAAACAAGGAGACAAAGGGACACAGTCGATAACAGGGGGCTTAGTGTAAAACAGCCAAACTCAGAAATTCCACGGGGCTAGATGGAGCACTAGTAGGAATCCCAAATTTCTTTTTTTTTATTTTATTTTTTTGATATTTTTTTCCAACTTACTAGCAAACAGGAAGAAACCACAAAAAATTTCAGCTCAAACCAAGCTAGGACGTGGCCTACAGAAAATCTTGAAGTTTCAGAAAACGTCGGGTTTCAACTTGAATGAATTTTTTCTTTATCTTTCCGATTTTTTTTGATTTTTTTGACGAGGGCATACAGGGCGTAGCCGAGTGTGGGTATGCTCAACTTTTTGTCAAGAATCTCCTGTAAAAATTTCAGCCAAAACGGACAACCGAGCGAAAAGTTATGGCTGTTTTACCGAAGGGGTGTTGGAATCGGTTATGAAGAAACCGGGGGTTTGAGTGAAATCCGAATCGGGCTTGGGGTCGGGTAGGGATTTTTTTGGCGAGGTGGATGCAGCGGAAAGTGGAATTTATGAAAATTGGTCCGAGGTGGTGAGGGTAGGTTTAGGGTGGGATTAGGGTGGGCGTGTTGATCAATCAACCCTAGCACACAAAGCCGACAAAACCGAGGATGGTGAAGGGGATGGCGGCTAGGGTTGCAAGGGAAACACTACTGACGACAAAAACACAAACTAAACCAGCAACTAAACAAGAACTAGGGCACAAACTCAACACTACGGACTCTGAAATTGAAATATGCAAAGGCTAAACACGTGGTTATGGGCGGGGGAAATTTTTTTTGGTATTTTCAGTGGACGATAGGAAGAACACGAAAACAAAACTAAAGGGTAGTGTGAACCTGACGGTGCACCTGAAGCTCTGATTACCACTTGATGTGAACAAGGGTTCCCGATCTTCCGAAAGGTTCTTGGTAAGTTGATTTGGTCGGAGGCGACACACAAATCGATCCGGCTTCAGAACAGCACGTTCTAAACCCCGCAATCGCAGCAAGACGTCTCCTCTGGTTATCAACCGTCCAAAGATGATTGACCTCGCCGAGAAGGCTAATCCCTGCCTGCTAATCAAGAACACAAGCAAGAACAACGAAGAATGCAACACAATTACAGATGTATGATTAAACTCTCGAAGTTGAGGTCTCACAAACCGATGAACGGCGAAACTGTTTATGAATAGAATTGATCTAAGCAAAACCCGAACCCTAATGATGCGGTGGCGGCTGTATATAAAGACCCTAGGGTCGTGCAAGACCCTCTGGACGCGCCCCTAATTGGGCTCAACTAGATACAAAGCCCAAAGGCCAAAAATAGGCGACGCAGCACCGACACAGATTCTGGACTCTCTCTTGTTTTGATGATTCCTAATGACTCCGAATGAATTTTGACATGAGGCCAGCGGCATTGTAAAGGTCTTCTCCTTATCTTTCCGTGCATATGTAGAATGTCCAAATCCGAGTCCGTATGCGTCCTGGGCGACTGTTTTAGTACAGACTGGTCCTGGGCCCCGAAACAGACTCGAAGTCGGTTTTGATTGGGCCTCCACTTTGGCTTCCAAGCCCTTGCTGGTCCTCCACGTTTCCAACGCCTTCTCCCATCATCTCCTGGTCCTCTCCATGGTTTCTAATCATAAAATAATCATTAGATAGCAAACCATTCTCAAAAGTAACATATAGCGAAGAACGTAGGAACGAGCTGACCTCTAAATTTAGTCGTCGTGCACGAGCTCTAGTCATTGGACCTTGCAAGTCCAGATTTGGAGGAATATTGTGTTTATCCATAGGAGTGATGTCCTCATCACCACTTGATGTAAACAACGATTCCCGATCTTCCGAAAGGTTCTTGGTAAGTTGATTTGGTCGGAGGCGACACACAAATCGATCCGGCTTTAGAACAGCACGTTCTAAACCCCGCAATCGCAGCACGACGTCTCCTCTGGTTATCAACCGTCCAAAGACGATTGACCTCGCCGAGAAGGCTAATCCCTGCCTGCGAATCAAGAACACAAGCAAGAACAACAAAGAATGCAACACAATTGCAGATGTATGATTAAACTCTCGAAGTTGGGGTCTGACAAACCGATGAACGGCAACACTATTTATGAACAGAATTGATCTAAGAAAAACCCAAACCCTAATGGTGCAGCGGGGGCTGTATATAAAGACCCTAGGGTCATGCAAGACCCTCTGGATGCGCCCCTAATTGGGCTCAACTAGATACAAAGCCCAAAGGCCAAAAATAGGCGACGCAGCATCGACACAGATTCTGGACTCTCTCTTGTTTCAACGATTCCTGATGACTCCGGATGAATTTTGACATGAGGATGGTGTCATTGGAAAGTTCTTCTCCTTATCTTTCCGTGCATATGTAGAACGTCCAAATCCAAGTCCGTATGCATCCTGGGCTACTGTTTTAGTGCAGACTGGTTCTGGGCCCTGAAACAGACTCGAAGTCGGTTTTGATTGGGCCTCCACTTTGGCTTCCAAGCCCTTGCTGGTCCTCCATATTCTCAACTCCTTCTCCCATCATCTCCTGGTCCTCTCCATGGTTTCTAATCATAAAATAATCATTAGGTAGCAAACCATTCTCAAAAGTAACATATAGCGAAGAACGTAGGAACGAGCTCACCTCTAAATTTAGTCATCGTGCACGAGCTCTAGTCATTGGACCTTGCAAGTCCAGAATTGGAGGAGTGTTGTGTGTATCCATAGGAGTGATGTCCTCATCATAACGACCCTGTTGGCTGGGTCCTGATTTCAGCCGTAACGACCCTATCGGTCGGGTCCTGATTTCAGCCGTAACGACCCTGTTGGCTGGTGGTCCGAGATCGTGTTGTCGTACGATCGGGAATTGATTGAACACTTGATTCAACCTGCCAGGTGATGATAACTTATCATCCGGTCGGTTGACAATTTTACTTGGTGATGACCTGACCGGGTGGTGATTCTGGTTGTTAATGACCCTGTCGGCTGTCAAAAAACAGCTGTTTCACAGCCGTGATAGGCCAACAGGGTATTTTCACATGTTTTTGCATATTTGAACTCTATAGCACATGCAACCACATAGTTCACCAAAGCTTGTGGAACTCATGAGTACAAAGATTATTTTCATTACATTATTAATTAAGACCCACTTTTTTTATTGTAAATTGGTAGTCGAAAAAGGGAATTTACGACTACCAACATGCACATTGGTTCACTTTGAATGGTCCTTCCCATGTCGGTGACCACTTTCCAAAACGACTATCTCTAGAACCAAAGGGCATAATTAACTTCCAGACAAGATCCCCGTCCGAAAAATTCTTGGGCACCACCTTTTTATTATAAAATCTGGAGACACGAGCTTTATTCTCTTGAATTCTCTCTAAGGCCGTCATCCAATGCTGCAGTAAATCCTCCAATTCATCCAGCATAACCTGCCCATAATCATCAGCTGTCAACTGATCTTGCATCTCCATTCTTTTGGATCCCAGATTTGTTTCCCATGGTAAAACTGCTTCATGTCCATAAACTAATTGGTAAGGTGGTACCTTTATTGGTCCATGAAAAGCCATCCTGTATGCCTATAAAGATTTGGTCAATGTTGTATGCCACTTCTTAGGTTGCTCATCTATCTTTCTCTTGATCAATTTAATCAAACTCTTGTTAGATGCATCTGCTTGACCATTGGCCTGGGGATAATAAGGTGACAAATTCAACAACTTGATACCCATGCTATCGGCAAAGCTCTGAAACTCTTCCGAAGTAAACACAGAACCTTGGTTAGTTGTAATAGTCTGTGGCACACCAAACCTATATATAATATATTCCTTCACAGAGTTAATCACATCATCAGTTGTAACATTCTTCATAGGCATTGCTTCACCCACTTTGTAAAGTAATCTGTAGCCGCCAGAATATATTTATGACCTTTACTTGATGCTGGATAAATTTGTCCAATCATATCCATACCCCATCCTCTAAATGGCCGCGGCTTAATGATTGGATTCATAGCCAGTGCCGGTGCCCTCTGTATTGCTCCAAATTTCTGACAATCTTGAGAACCTTTGTAATACTTAAAGCAATCTTCCAGCATAGTTGGCCAATAATATCTAGTCCACTTTAGCAACCACCTCATTTTATGGGCCGATTAATGCAATTGTCCGATAATAAATCTTCTCTGCCAACAAAACAATCCTCAACGCCATATATCAAATCTTTCGAGGAGTCCATTGAGTTGGATTCTTGAGATATTGAACAATCTTGGACCTCCAATCTTCTTTATCAACATCGGCCATGTCGACAATAACCCAAGTAGTATTCAATTGATAATCCGATGCCTTCTGTGCCAAATCATTTGCCTCCATATTCTGTTCCCTCGGGACGTTCTTGAATGTCACTGTTTTGAAGTATTGCAATAAATCTTGACACTCAGCATAAAATAATCTTCATATATCATCTTTACATTTGAATTCTACTGCCAGCTGCCCGAGTACCAATAATGAACCTCCAATGACTTCAACACACTTGACTCCAGCTTCTTTCAACATCTCCAATCCCTTAATAACAGCTCTATATTCGACCTGCTTATTAGTCGACGCCTCTACAGCAAATGCAAATTCAAATCTTGCCCCCCGTGGCGATATAATCAAAAGCCCGATGCCACACCCATTCTTCCAAATAGAACCATCAAAACAACAACAACCATGGCACCAGCTCTACCATCGACACTTCTGATCCACAATGCTCAACAACTAAATCAGCCAGAACCTGACCCTTAACAGCTTTAGCAGATTCATATGTCAAGTCATATTCAGCCAATGCTAGCATCCATTTACCAATTCTGCCTTTCAAAATCGGAGCCGATAGCATATACTTAATGACATCGGCTTTGCACACCACCACACACTCGGTCAACAGCAGATAGTGCCTTAACTTCACACACGAGAAATATAAACATAAACATAATTTTTCAATCTCGGTGTATCTGGTTTTGGCATCAATCAGTCTTCAACTCAAATAAAACACAACCTTCTCTTTGCCATCTTGTTCTAGAATCAATGTCGATCCGATTGACTTCTTATTAGCTGCAAGATAAAGCTTGAAGGGCAATCCTTCTTTTGGTGGTATCAACAAAGGAGGTGAAATCAAATATTTCTTGATATCATCTAAAGCTTTCTGATGTTTTGGCTCCCATACAAATCTTTGATCCGCTTTTAACTTTAATAACATGGTAAATACATCAAGCTTCCCTGATAGGTTTGAAATAAATCTTCTAATGAAATTCACTTTGCGGATTAAAGATTGAAGTTCTGTCTTGTTGACCGGCGGCTCGATATCATTGATAGCCTTCATGCTCTTCAGCCCAATCTCAATTCCTCTTTCATGCACAATGAAGCACACTTTTTTGGACTCATCTTCAATCTATACTTTCTGGTTCTCTTAAGTGCTTCCCGCAAATCGGCTATATGATCTTCTATCCTTTTGGACTTAACCACCACATCATCAATATATATATCTACTAACCTGCTAATCAGATCATGGAATATATAATTCATGGCCCTCTGATATGTGGCTCCAGCATTCTTCAACCCAAATGTCATGACCACCCATTCGTATAGTCCAATTGCCCCCGGACACTTGAAACCAGTCTTCGGTATATCTTTCTTCTGCCATGAAAATCTGATTATAACCAGCATTACCATCCATAAAACTAACAATCTTATGCCTCGTTGCTGGATCAACCAGAAGATCTGCTATCGACATCGGGTAGTCATCGTTCGGAGTGGCCCTATTCAACGGGCGAAAGTCAATACAAACTCTCAACTTGCCACATTTCTTGAAAACAGGCACAATATTTGAAACCCACTCTGGATATCGGCAAGGCCTAATGAACTTAGCATCATATATCCTAGTAATCTCAGCCTTGATATCATCGTAAATCTTCGGATCGATTCTCCTAGGAGGTTGCTTATAAGGTCAATATCCAGGTTTGATAGGCAACTTATGCTCAACGACGGATCGGCTCAGGCCGGGCATTTCAAAATAATCCCAAGCAAAACAATCCCGGTACTCTTTTAATAGTTTTATTAATTCAGCTTTAAAATCTTTATCTCACTTCCTACTGATAAATGTCGGCCTTGGTTTATCACCATCTCCTATATTGACTTGTTGTAGCTCATCGACCGACATGAATCCTTTTCCCAACTTTCCATCTTCTGCAAATTCTATTGGGGTGCCTGTCAGAGAAACAACTTAGAATTTGACTGGTCCACTACCTCAAGACCCTGTGTAGTAATCTTCACGTAATATCCATCCCAAAACTTGCTAGACAAGCACTCCATATCATCTGCATGCCATGGTAATAGATCGGCCGATGCAACATTGACGGTTTCATCGGCCGGGATTACCTCTACTTGATTGCCAATCAATTGGACCATGGACTGGTGCATTGTTGATGGAACATAGCAATTTGCATGTATCCAATCATGACCCAACAAAAGGTTGTATGTTCCCTTTCCATCAATGACAAAGAAAGTAGCCGGCAAAGTTTTACTGCTGATTGTGAGCTCCACATTCAAGACTCCTTTGGCTGTTGTAGCACGGCCACCATAATCCCTCAGAATCATATTTGTGTCGATCAAATCATCTTCAGTCTTCCCCAAATTTCTGACAGTAGTGATCGACATAATATTTACTACAGCACCTCCATCGACCATCATCTTTCCCACCGGCATCCCGTTTATAAATCCCTTCAGGTACAAAGCTTTCAAATGCCGATGTTTAGACTCATCTGGCTTATCAAATACTGCTTGTTGTATATTAAAGATAAGCTGTGGTGTATCCTCTTCATCAACAAACAATTCTTCTGAGGCCATAAACTCTTGAGGCAACATCATCACCATGCCCACTGTAGCACTTGATGCCTGTACTTGCGACTTCACTTTTGGCTTCTAGACCTTCATTGGCGGCTGATCATCATCTTCATCATAACAATATTTACTAGCCCTTATCTGCTTGCAATGCATCCTCTGTATCCTGCGCTTCTGACTCCTAGAGAAAATACCAGGTGGACACCACTGATAGGCTTGCTCTTGTTCTTCCTGCATCTCCTCATCGACTTCCTTGTCAAACTCGGTTTCCTTTCCCATTTTCTTTCCTCCAAGTCGATCAAATGCATAAACTCTATTCTGTTCACTGGCTGAATCCGCCATCAACTCACTAACGTCATGTCGATGCTGGTGCCGATGACTCTTCGGGGTCTCCCTATACATCTGTTCCGTGCGCTTACTGCATCCAGGACAATTGTTGATCAATGGCAGCTTCATATTATGATCCCAGCAATACTAAAAGAATGGGCACTCCCGGTGCGGATCAAACTGTGACTCCTTCACCTCCCTATCTCTCTTTTTCTAGCACCATTTAATGAACGCTTCTACGTTATCAATATCAGCCATGTTGACATTTACGGGAAAGGATGCCCATCGATCTTCATGGTACCTTTAGTAAACTTTATTTTGCCTTATTCGATCGCCATTTGTATCTGCCTCCTGAAAACTTTGCAATCATTAGTGTTATGAGATGGCAAATTATTTCACTTGTAGTATCTCATTTTCTTCAATTCTTCAGCAGGTGGTATCACATGATTAGATGGCAACTGAATGTGTTTCTCCTACAACAACATATCAAATATCTTGTCGGCCTTGGTGACATCAAAGTCATACTTCTCTTCTGGTTCATTCTGGTTCACCCATGGGCATGACAACACATTCTTATCTCTAGTCCACTCGGCCATATCGACTTCTTCAGCATCTTCATTAGACTCAGACTCATAATCATTGTAATTAACTTGAATCAGCCTTGACCGTGCCCCTCGAGTCAGGTTCTCCCGAATAGAAACCTTTTGTACTAACTGGGACGGGCTTTTGAACTCGGCCGAGGGAAACTTTTCCCTTAGAGGCGCAACTAAACCATTGAAAGCTATTTTTGCCATCTGATTATTAGTCAATTGCAAGCTAAAACATTTGCTGCGCACTTCTCTGAACCTCTGTACGTAATCATGCATAGATTCACCAGCTTTCTGTCTTACAGCAATCAGATTTGACAACCTCATCTCCTTAGTTCCAGCAATGAAATACTTATGGAATTTTTGTTCGAGATCGGCCCAAGTGATGATTGAATTTGGGGGCAATGATGTGAACCAAGAAAAAGCCAATCCGGACAAGGACAGAGGAAACAGCCTGATTTTCAATGCTTCAATAGCTCCAGCTTCTCCATACTGTACTGGAAATTGGCTGATATGCTCAGCAGTAGTAGTAGTATTATCTTGTCCAGTAAACTTGGTAATTTCTGGTGGCCTGTATCGACTCGGCATAGGAATCAAGTCATAGCTGGGTGGATACGGGGGTCGATACATATAAGTCTGCTACTTCGGCTTCAATCCAAATTACTCTCTCATTACCTCATCAATCTTCACTGCCCAATCATCGGTCGAAGCATCAACATTTTGAACAGTCGAGGTAAAACCAGATGCAGGCACCCACGAAACTCTCTGTGATCCAAAGTTAACAACGGTATGTTGGTCTTCTAATTCCCCAGGTAAAGCAGATGACGATGGCATACCAAACATACTTGGTTCTACATTAGACGCAGTACTACATGTTACATTTGGTTCAGCTGTCTCTTGTCTATAGTGTTGCGGCTGTGTTTGCAGGGTAGTTTTCTGCAATATTATTCTGCGGGAAACTCTTCCCATTGTACTACCATCATCATTTTTTGAAGTTGGAGTATTCTCGGTCAGCAATGATCCTAAACTCATCTCAGGAGCTGCCGTACTTGTACCAGCACGTTACGGGCTAGGGATTTCAGTCGCAGTCCAGGACACATTTCCAGCCACAGTAAAATATACCGGTCCACATGCTGGATCATCATAAACGCAACCCTCTACTATCTGCATAATCAAATTCCTCAGAGTATTAACCTGCACAGGTGACTAATTAATTAATGCATGATGCACCGCGGTATGGATCATGTTATTCAGAGCTTCTTTCTCAATCACTTCCATTGGCTTGTTAACAAGTTGTTTCTCAGCTTCGTCTTCAATCAAGGCAGCAACAGGTAACTTTCCTTTCTGTATGATGCCATGTCTCATCTTGCTGAAGGTTCCCAATAGAAGATTTTCAAATTCAGCAAGCCTCTGATCAATTTGTGCTTTTGCTTCATCACTCAGATCATCTCTACCAATAGGGAGCACATGTTCATCCTTCAGTTCTGCACGCATATTGTTCTTCAGCTGTGATGCTTCAGGCTCTTTTGGCATTCCAAGCCCAGACAAGATGTGAAGCTTGAAGTTCTTGGTCCCACCAGGCGTGCCAAAAAGCGTGTTGACGCAAAAATCACCATGCATGACCTAGGAGATCTGCTTAACTCCAGTGCAGGCTCAATATGAACAACTGGGGCGTGGCAGTCGATTTTCCCTGCAAGCCGATAAAGAAACAAACGGTTAAATTGCATGGGTCACCGGCCCAGGACAGGCCGATGAAGAAAGCTGATAATCACAGTTCGTGAAACTAGCCGATGCAATTTTACGAGTAAAAATAAAAGAAAGCAAACTAATCGGCTGATTATATCGGCTCATCGTTAGATTAAATATATAAAATACTCCGCACCATTAATGCCGATAAGAAAACAAGTCAACAGAGCAGAGTCGATAAGATAGTAATAAACATGCCAGGACTCGCTCAATCGATATTGCTGAGTTGATAGAACAGAGTCGATGAACCTACAGTGACGTGCAGACTCGTTCTGTCGATAGTGCCAAGTCGATAGATCTGATAGCTGGTATTGCACATATGCCTTAATATCATAGATCTAATTTACTATAACAAGGGGGCAAACGACTACCAGAATGATCAATATAATCAATACAAGTACTAGAAAGTCGATTGAACTGTGATAACCTATCGGCTAAATGTCCCGATAGAACTCTATCGACTATACCTATAACCAAATCAAATCTATCCCCGTTTACCTAGCAAGAGGTCAAAGTCGATGCAGCCCTGCTGATTCGGGCAGATCGAACTTAATCGAGACAGTACCCAAACACAGCGAATAAAGATAGATTTAACATAATTATAGATAAAATTAATAGAATGACTCGAATAATTGATCTAGATCCAACTTACGCAATCTACAGAAATCATAGAAGATCGGACCTAACCGAGATAGTATTGTAACTTAAGTCGATAGATCAAGCTAAATAAAGATCTAATTACCGGATAACTAGCAATTCTATAGATAACAACTAGAATATCAAATCAATTAGAAAGTACTAGTTGAAATTCATAGAATTACCGGGTTTGACTAATCCAAGTCTCTCGCTGAGATCGGAGCCGATGCAACCCGCGCCAGACGAGGGTTTCATCGAGTAGGAAAGGTTGGTGATGTGCCGTATTGTATTGAACGAAAGTGTCACTTTTCTTGTACAGATCCTATTACATATTTATAACCTCGTGCAAGGGGTTCTGATCCAACTCGATCAGGACTCTCAAACAAACTGACTCGATTTATTTCTAAACTGATTCTAAACTAAATCTAAACTAAAAAATAGAAGAAGATAAAACAACCCTAATGTGGGTCCACTTTATTCCCTTTGGCCATTGAATCCTGTTGTCTTCGGCCGATTCTGACTCCATGTAGCAGATCACTCGGACTGGTCAAATTTTATCGCTAACAGTTTCACCTGGAAGTATTCAGGGTATTGTATTTATTTTATCCCAAACGAAGGTATATGATTGATCAGAGTAATTACCATATTCTAGACATTGCACATTGGATTATAAAACAAAGTCCTCACAGGGGTAAAGATAATGATACACATGGTAGTGGACACACAGATAGTATACTCAAGTCAGATAAATATTAGTCTAGTGGAGAAGGACAAAGAAAGAGCTAAGTTCCTATGTTGCTTTTATATAGTTACATAGTCTTCATTATATTCTATTATACAGATATAAAGACAGTGCAAGACAATCAGATCATCACACCCTGGGCATCCAGTTTTCCCCTGCATCGACAATACGATTCCGGCCAAGAGCCTATTGCATAGCCAAATGTGGGGGATTTTAAAGGATAGACAGGACTGTCACCACCTACTACCTACCCCTAGAAATCCGTGGGCTACATGATAAATAATGCATTCTATTGATCTAAGCACCATGCTTACATGTCTAGAACAATACCCATAATCCCCTAGCGATGGATCAGAAAAGGAGTAATCACATTTAAGTGAACACTAAGCACGTGGAAATGATCTAAGTCAAACATTATTCATGCATCATTATAACAATATAAATAAAGACTATAGTAAGAGCTTATGCCTAACATGATAATATAGTATAACTATATTACTAACATGCAAGTATAATAACCACATACATGAATGGATCATATAACCAAACAACAATCACATGACTCGAGCATAAATATATAAAAAGACTAAATATATTAAATAGAACAAACTCTTACAAAAGGAGAAAGATACCACAACTCCAAGGAAGATTTGGGAACTAAAGAGGACTGTACTCTAAGCCTAACTCCACTAAAACTAAAGAGAATCACAAAATGGTAAAGAGAATAATGTTTCTTGGTGTGTGTTAAGGAGTGAGCCACACCCTTCCTTTTATAGTTGTCCAAAGGTGGTTCTAAGGTCGGTAACTGTTGTTATTTTAACGAATGCAGGTGAGTCCGTAAGCGCATGGATAACGCTGTAGCACTTCACCTCTGGAGTATTCCAGGGGTATCGAATTCATAGGGAATGTGTGTGCTAATCTTCTATTCTAACCGTCCAAGGATACCAAGATAATTATGGCTTGAGTAGAGAGGATTTTATTTGGCAAAAGAGTCCTATTCAGAGTAAGTCTGACACTAAGCTGCTTGCATTGGGCATCCAGTTTTCCCCTGCATCCATAGTGTGATTCCGGCCAAGAGCCTACTGCGTAGCTGAACGTGGAGGATTTGAAAGGACGGATAGGGTTGTCACCACCTACTGCCTACCTCTAGCAATCCGTGGACTACACGATAAACAAAAGCAACCTATAGCCTAGACACCACGTCTATGGTTTTAATTACTCCCTTAATCTCTACGTACGATAGGCCAAGACTAAGGTGTCTAATTAAATAGAGCGCTGAGCGAGCTAAGCAACTAAGTACTAAAACTTACTTAAAAGGAAACTAATAACCAAAGAAGAATCACAAAGACTTACTAAATAAGGCAAGCATTCGTCAAGGTACAAGCATGGAGAAGGGGTTGGACAGGCCCAAACCTCCTCTCCTAGACTCCTCCTCACTCTCTCCCTATTTTCTAAAGGCTTTGGCAGCGTTGAGCCTTTTGAAAAAGAAGTACTAATTCTATCTTGAAGTGTTGAGAGACCTTCCTTTTATAGCACTCAAAAGGCGATTCTAGGATCGGTAACTCCGCCCTAAGGGGGGTAACTGATGTAGGAAACGCGGTGGAGAATCGACCTCAGAAGATGGGCCCCACTAGGCTCAGCCCACCTTCAGCCGAACACCCCTGTTCGACTGAAGAAGGGGTGGGGCCCAGTGGGTCCTGCCTCTTCTAGGTCCTTGGTGGGTGGCCCCTCTTCCTATCTGACACCGTAGGGTCTTTGGTTATGTCAGTTTCATCTGGAAGTGGGCCACTTGATCCCCGTGCTTTCTCCCTTGATGATGTGGATTTTCTACATGGCCGAAAGTGTGTTTTCTCCCTTGATGATGTGGGTTTTCTATGAATTTCGTGGAATAATTACCTACAACACATATTTACCAACACTTGTAGAATTTGTTAGTAATAAACTCCTATCACTATGTTGGTAGTTCATTTTATTGCTTTTATGCAGATTATTCACGATCGAAATTAGGTATTTAGTGACTGTAAACAAACTCCCCACACTTAGCCTTTGCTCGTCCTCGAGTAAAGGAAAATGACTAAGGTGGATCATAATTCTCCAAAATGGTATGATGCTACCATGCAAATTAATCCAAGTCATACATGTACTAGTGGATTTGCAGTGTCTACCACATTACCTTGGGTGATTGAAGAGTGGAATGGTGCAGACTTTGATTTTCTTGACTTTGTTTGCTAAGTACTTAGGTTTTTGAAAAGATTTCAAAAAATAAATGCAGGCTATGTCAAAACCCCCTAGGACTAAAGTTCCCAAGGTGCTGATTAATCAGACACAAGATAATACAACAATAGACAAAAGTGCAATTTACATAGAAAAGATAATTTATTTATTTTACATCAGAGTTTACTACAGTGGAAATATTAGAAGGATAAGTTTTAAAACACTAGGAAGACAGCATGATTGAGCGTCTGAAATATACAACTCGATGATATAAGCGGTAGTAATGAATCCGAGCCCATACAGATCATCACCTAGCCAAACACACAAGCAGCGGCTAGTTGGTCTCCCAGTGAGTAGACCAACCCTCTGGGATAGACATATCCCAGGGATGAACACCCAAAGGTAGCTCATAAGCATCAGCGTTATTACCTGAATAAATAAAACAACAACATGGCAAAGCCTGAGCTACTAAGCTCAACAAGTCTTACCCGACAAATATTAATTCTAGACATGCATAGGCTCAGCAGTGTGTGAAAATAAATTTAGTGATAGTAAGCAACAGCTAAGAAATGGATTATCATCTATAGAATCTATCAATTTAAACTAGTTATAGAACTACAAAATATAACAACCAATCAGAAATTTAAGATAAGTGTAATAAATAACCATTTCAGATTTAGTCAAAACAGCAACAATCTTCATTCAACATAATTTAGATGATTATTAGTGAGTTTCTTAAACTACGTTGTGACTCACTGAACAAGCGGTACTCATTATTGCAAGAGACAGCGATTGAATCATTTTACACCAACTGGCAAAACCCGAAGTACACGACATACACATCATTCAAGAACATTGAAAGTTGCCAAGAGGGGGGTGATGAGGACATCACTCCTATGGATACACGCAACACTTCTCTAATTCTGGACTTGCAGGGTCCAATGACTAGAGCTCGTGCACGATGACTAAATTTAGAGGTGAGCTCATTCCTATCTTCTTCGCTATATGTTACTTTTGAGAATGGTTTGCTACCTAATAATTATTTTATGATTAGGAACCATGGAGAGGACCAGAGATGATGGGAGAAGGAGTTGGGAATGTGGAGGACCAGCAAGGGCTTGGAAGCCAAGGTGGCGGCCCAATCCAAACCGACTTCGAGTCTATTTTGGGGCCCAGGACCAGTCTGCACTAAAACGGTCACCCAGGACGCATACGGACTCAGATTTCGACATTCTACATATGCATGGAAAGATAAGGATAAGACCTCTAATTCTGATGGCCTAATGTCAAAATTCATCCGGAGTCAACGGGAATTGTCAAAACAAGTGTGGGTCCAGAATCTATGTCGATGCTGCGTCGCCTATTTTTGGCCTTTGGGCTTTGTATTCAGTTGAGCCCAAGTAGGGGCGTGTCCAGAGGGTCTGCACAACCCTAGTGATGAGGACATCACCCTTATGGATACACCCAGCACTCCGCCAACCAAAATACAAGTTCATGCGCGACAACTGAATTTACGGGTGAGCTTGTTCCTAATGATTCCTTTATGTGATTTTGAGAATAGATTGCTACCTAATGAATTATTTGTTGTTAGAAACCATGGAGATGATGATGAGATAGCTGGGGAGGTGATTGGAGACGTGATGGGCCAGCAAGGACGTCCAAGCCAAGGTGGAGGCCCAATCACAACCGACTTGGAGTCTGTTTTGGAGCCCAGGACCAGTCTGCACTAAAACGGATGCCCAGGACGCATACGGACTCGGATTTGGACGTTCTATATATGCCTGGAAAGATAACGAAAAGCCCTTTCCAACCCAACTGGTCCCATGTCAAAATTCGTCCCGATCCGTTGGCAATCGCCGAAAGAATTCGACTTCCAGAATCTGTCCTGGTGCTGCGACATCGTAATCGGTCTTTGGGCCATGTATGGAGTTGAGCCCACTTAGGGCTGCGTCCAGGAGGTCTTGCACGACCCAAGGGTCCTCATATACAGCCGCCGCCTCTTTATTAGGGTTTGGGTTTTGCTTAGATCAATTCTGTTCATAAACAGTTTCGTCGTTCATCGGTTTGTGAGACCCCAACTTCGAGAGTTTAATCATACATCTGCAATTGTGTTGCATTCTTCGTTGTTCTTGCTTGTGTTCTTGACTCGCAGGCAGGTATTAGCCTTCTCGGCGAGATCAATCGTCTTTTGGACAGTTGATAACCAGAGGAGACGTCGTGTTGCGATTGCGGGGTTTAGAACGTGCTGTTCTGAAGCCAGATCGATTTGTGTGTCGCCTCCGACCAAATCAACTTACCAAGAACCTTTCCGAAGATCGGGAACCCTTGTTCACATCAAGTGGTAATCAGAGCTTCAGGTACACCGTTAGGCTCGCCCTTATCCTTGTTATTTTGTTCAATCCTAGAGTCCAGAAAATCACCCTACAAAAATATTTGTTCGTCGTGTTTCCGCTGTCCTACACCCCCCTTGTGCCTTGCAATTTTCAGTTTAGTTTGCTTCTTTGAATTTTAGTCCCTACAAGGTCATTGTATTGTTGGTCTAGTACTTGTTCTTTGGTCTTGTTTGAGTCGTGTGTGTCCTTGTTCATAGACAATCAAGAAAAAAAAAATCAGATTGTTGCACACATTGAGAGAATAGTACTGCTGGAATTATTTGCACTAAATATTTATTTAACATCTAGCATTCTACTTTTTGTGTGTAAAAGAAACTTAGAGTGTTTTCTGTTGCACGTTGTTCCTTGAGTCAAGAGATTGCTGCACGTTGTTGCATATGAGAATTGTCGGTTTAGTTCTACATGTACATCTATTCCTTATGTAAAGAGTGCAAAAAAGAAAGTTTAGGTTTTTTCTTTGTGCTATAAAGTTCGCAACTCTTGCTGCAGTTCTATGTCAAAAAAGTCATGAAAGAAGTAAAAGGCAAAGAGGTGCTGAAAAAAAAATAAGAAGAAAAAGGCGCACCTATAACAAAAGAAAAAAAAACAAAAGGAGAAGAGAAAAAAATTCAGAATTGCTTGCAGCCTTTGTGCCCTTTGTTGAGCCATTTGCTTGCTTGCTTGAACTAGGTCCGAGACAAGTTTAGGCCAGTGACATAGACTAGCTTGGGACTATTATTCAGTTTTGCAATTTCTGAATTGAAATTTTGCTAATCCTTGCTACTATAAATTGACTACCTAGATCCACATATATCCTTCTGAATAGGCACAGAACTTTGGACCCTCGCAATCGTCAGATCATACTCTCCAAGGTATCCTCTGTTTTGCTATTAAGAATCTTGTAAAAACTCAGTTAGGTGCTGCCATTTGCTTGTTGAGAGTTTCCACCGTAATCAAACAGTAGTGATAGGAAAATATACTCTTGTGTGTTTTCTTGTTTTCTATTAACAATGACAGGTTACAACACTGATGGTGATGAGTCGATGGTGTCAAATAAGGTTGATACAAGTGTTGTAGCACAACGAGTGCTTAGTTCTCAAATGGAGAATGTAGAGCAAAATCAAATGAACAACTTGGTTCAGACTCACTTTATTGTGAAGGATCGGCGTTGTCGTGTCATCATTGATGGAGAGAGTAGCCACAACATTGCAAGCTTGGAATTGGTCGAGAAGCTCGGCTTGACCACACAGCCACACCCATGTCCATACTACATCCAATGGGTAAATTCTTGTGGTAAGATGAAGGTAGATAAAACTACACGCATTGAGTTTTTTATTGGTTCTTATAAGGATAGTGCAGAATTTGATATAGTACCTATGCAAGCATGTCATTTGTTATTGGGTAAACCTTGGATTTATACAAATAATGATTTGCACAATACCATTACTAATAGCTACTAATTTAAATATAATGGTAGAAGGGTTACTCTTACACAAATGACCACAGCTGAAATTTTAGAAGAGGATCAACAACGATTTGAGAGAAGAAAGAATGAACCGTTTAGGATAGAATGGGCTGTTTCAAATGTCGCAACACTTTCATCAAAATCTGAATTGCTAGAGGATGAACATATTTCTTTGCCTCTTGTTACAACTAATATTTTTCAGCATATACACAAAGAATATGATACTGGGAACGATAAAGAACAGGTTGTTGCTTCAGGTAAGAGCTTTCTTGGTATGATGGATTGTTCCAATAGTCTTGCTATATCGGAACCTTATGATCATGTTCCTTTGTCACAAATTGATTTACCTAGTGGTCCGTGTGATAAAGAGGAGTTGTGTGTCAATGCTTTATTTATACCTTTGCCACAACAAATGAATGAGCTTGATGTTTTTGCTTATGATTCACCCACTAGTGCTGAAATTAAACGTTTGATTTTAGTTACATGTCAAAAGGATGAGCAGAAATTGTTTTCTTCTCTAAATAATTTAGGTTATATTGAATTTGATATTCTTTGTAATCTAAGTACTTTAGAGAAGCAAATGTTTTCTCAAACTAAGTTACCTTTATTGATAAGAAACATTTTTTATGCTATTGGCAACTATGATCATAGAGGTGTATTTATGGTACATAGAGTTTATGTTTGTTCAAATCTGAAACATCCTCTTGGTTTGCAACTAAATGACCAACTAGAAAACTTTAATATCAACTACCATGTCATGTCATCTTTTTCTAGTATTTCTAAGATCACACATTGTCTACCTTGTGATAAGAGTGAGAATGATGCTCATATTGCTGACCAAGTTTTCAAAGAGATTATTAATTTGCACAGAATGCCTTCTACTGTAGATTCTCATTGTGATGACAAATTTCATAATGCATATAAATATGAGTTGCATCCCAAGTTTGGGAATAGTTCCACAATTAATATTTCAGATTTGAGACCATACATGGGAGAAAGAGATGAGCTCGAGTCGAGGACGACTCTAATTCAAAAGGGGGAGAATGATGAGGACATCACCCTTATGGATACACCCAGCACTCCGCCAACCAAAATACAAGTTCATGCGCGACAACTGAATTTACGGGTGAGCTTGTTCCTAATGATTCCTTTATGTGATTTTGAGAATAGATTGCTACCTAATAAATTAATTGTTGTTAGAAACTATGGAGATGATGATGAGATAGCTGGGGAGGTGATTGGAGACGTGATGGGCCAACAAGGACGTCCAAGCCAAGGTGGAGGCCCAATCAAAATCGACTTCGAGTCTGTTTCGGAGCCCAGGACCAGTCTACACTAAAACGGACGCCCAGCACGCATACGGACTCGGATTTGGACGTTCTATATATGCCTGAAAATATAACGAAAAGAACTTTCCAACCCAACTGGTCCCATGTCAAAATTTGTCTCGAGCCGTCGGCAATCGCCAAAACAAATCGACTTCCAGAATCTGTCCGGGTGCTGCGACACCGTAATCGTTCTTTGGGCCATGTATCGAGTTGAGCCCACTTAGAGCTGCGTCCAGGGGGTCTTGCACGACCCAATGGTCCTCATATACAGCCGCCGCCTCTTCATTAGGGTTTGGGTTTTGCTTAGATCAATTCTGTTCATAAACAGTTTCGCCGTTCATCGGTTTGTGAGACCCCAACTTCGAGAGTTTAATCATACATCTGCAATTGTGATGCATTCTTTGTTGTTCTTGCTTGTGTTTTTGATTTGCAGGCAGGGATTAGCCTTCTCGGCGAGGTCAATCGTCTTTTGGACGGTTGATAACCAGAGGAGACGTCGTGCTGTGATTGCGGGGTTTAGAACGTGCTGTTCTGAAGCCGGATCGATTTGTGTGTCGCCTCCGACCAAATCAACTTACCAAGAACCTTTTGGAAGATCGGGAACCCTTGTTCACATCACCTAGGTCTTCATATACAGCTGCCGCTGCACCATTAGGGTTTGGGTTTTACTTAGATCAATTATGTTCATAAACAGTGTCGTCGTTCATTGGTTTGTGAGACCCCAATTTCGTGAGCTTAATCATTCATCAGTAATTGTGTTGCATTCTTCTTTGTTCTTGCTTGTGTTCTTGATTCACAGGTAGGGATTAGGCTTCTCGGCGAGGTCAATTGTCCTTGGACGGTTGATAACCAGAGGAGACGTTGTGCTGCGATTGCGGGGTTCTGAATGGTGATGTTTAGAAGCCGGATCGATTTGTGTTTCGCCTCCACCCAAATCAAGATTTACGAGAACCTTTCGGAAAATCGGGAACCCTTGTTCATATCAAGTGGTAATCAGAGCTTCAGGTGCACCAGCAGGTTCGCACTACCCTTTAGTTTTGTTTTCGTGTTCTTCCTATCGTCCACTGAAAATACCAAAAAAAAATTTCCCCCGCCCATAACCACGTGTTTAGCCTTTGCATATTTCAATTTCAGAGTCCGTAGTGTTGAGTTTGTGCCCTAGTTCTTGTTTAGTTGCTGCTTTAGTTTGTGTTTTTGTCGTCAGTAGTGTTTCCCTTGCAATCCTAGCCGCCATCCCCTCCACCACCCTTGGTTTTGTCGGCTTTGTGTGCTAGGGTTGATTTATCAACATGCCCACCCTAATCCCACCCTAAACCCACCCTCAACACCTCAGACAAATTCTCACAAATTCCACTTTCCGCTGCGTTCACCCCGCCAAAAAAATCCCTACCCGACCCCAAACCCGACTCGGGTTTCCCTCAAACCCCGGGTTTCTTGAAAACCGGTTCCGACACACCTTCGGTAAAACGGCCATAACTTTTCGCTCGGTTGTCCATTTTTGCTGAAATTTTTACAAGAGATTCTTGACAAAATTCAAAAAAAAAATGGGAACATAAAGAAAAAATTCATTCAAGTTGAAACCCGACGTTTTCTGAAACTTCAAGAATTTCTGTAGGCCACGTCCTAGCTCTGTTTGAGCTAAAATGTTTTTTGGTTTCTCTCCCATGGTTAATGAGTTGGAGAAAAATATCAAAAAAATAAAATAAAAAAAAGCTATTTGGGATTACTACTAGTGCTCCACCTAGCCCCCTGAAATTTCTGAGTTTGGCTGTTTTACACTTAGCCCCATGTTATCGATTGTGTGCCTTTGTCTCCTTGTTTCTTCTTTGCTATCACTACTGTTTTAGGACATAGTTAGACCAGCAACTAGGGACAAGTTAGTTGGGCACTTATTCAGCTTTACTATCTATTTTTGATTTGTGTGCCACTCACATATATATATATATATATATATATATATATTTGGCCTTCCTAGCTCTACATATTTCTTCTGGACAGCACACAGGTTATTTTGTAACCCTTGCAATCATGGAACACGCCTCCCTGGTATCCTTTGCTTTGTTTCTTTCAGAACTTTGTAAGAGCTTTACAAGAAGCTTCCTTTTGTTCTGTTGAGAGGCACCACTGCTTAGTAGGGATAACCTTCACTTTTTGTTTCCTTTTTTGGTGTTTCTGATGTTAGGAAGCGATGGAGAGGGTGCTTCGCCCTCAAAATTTAATGAGTGCATGAGCCAAAGTCAGCTACAGAAGGCTTTGCAGGCGGTTCAGAGTGATTTGGCAGAGATGATCACCACGACCGTCATCGATGCCATCACCAAGCTTCACCTGGGAGAAAGCATTGAGCGTTTGGATAAGAGAGCCTCTAAGTTAACCGATCAGGTTGTTAAATTGGAGACCGCTCACAAGACCATCAACACCAACACCAACACCAACACCAACACCAATAACGACATTGAAGACGATCATGATGAAGAAACGGTGTATAAGGCTGATGGCACTATCGATAGGTCAGCTACAAGGACTGCAAGGTTACGACGTCGTTTGCAACATAACCCTCAAGGTATGGGTGGTTTCCACAACCACAACCGTCGCACACAAGGTAACCATGCTCCAGATGACCCATATGCTAAAATTAAGTTTTCAATTCCTTCGTTTTTGAGTCAGTATGATGGTGATGCTTACCTTGATTGGAAAATGACCATAGAACAAAAATTTAATGCCCACCTTGTTCCTGAACAACATAGAGTTAGACAAGCCACTAGTGAGTTTAAGGACTTTGCTATTGTTTGGTGGAGTGGTCTAGCTGCTGAAACTGATTTGCCTACTACTTGGGAAGAACTTAAGGTAGAAATGCGTGATCGTTTTGTTCCTCCTTCTTTTTATAGAGAGATTCGTAATAAAATGTAGCGTTTAGGTCAAGGAGATAAAACTGTTCAAGAGTATTTTAGTGAGCTTTAGAAGGGTTTGATTCGTTGTGCTATGGTTGAAAAAGTAGAGGATTAGATTTGCCGCTTTTATTCTGGTTTGAGAAAAGAAATTTAGGACATCCTTGATTATAA
The DNA here is from genome assembly GCA_030378355.1 of Eleusine indica. NCBI lineage: Eukaryota > Viridiplantae > Streptophyta > Magnoliopsida > Poales > Poaceae > Eleusine > Eleusine indica. The sequence continues at coordinate 36,972,466 of CM059498.1, read as the reverse complement.
AGAATTTTGAGGAGTACAGCAAGTCCAGGACTTTCTACCCACCACGACCTACGGGGACTTCGGGGCTGCCCAAGACATCTTTCCGGTCGCCCCCACCACCAGCTGCCAAGGGAACTAGTGTTGTTTCTACAGCACCAAGATCGGCCCCTGCCCCTTCTACGCGCTCAGGTAAAAATTCTGTGTAGGTACTAGCTAGTAGTGCTCCTTGTTGCTTCAACGGGAGGCACTACAGGGATTCAGTGCCACCGCTGCCATGGTCTTGGTCATGTGCAGAAAGATTGCCCAAGTAGGCGGGCATATGTGGCGACAGACGATGGCGGTTACATGAGCACCTCCGATGGGGATGATGAGGAGGAGGATGTCACTGCCACCAGCGGTGACCTCGTCCTTGGAGGCGGAGATACCACGGGCTACATGAATATTATTGTGCAGCGTGTGCTTAGCACACAAATCCAGCAGCCCGAGACGATGCAGCGACATAACTTGTTCCAGATTTTCTTCGTCATCAAGAACCACCGAGCATGTGTCATCATTGATGGAGGAAGCTGCAACAATTTGGTGAGTTCTGATGTGGTTAAGAAGCTTGATTTGACCACACGCCCACATCCACATCCATACTACATTCAGTGGTTAAATGACTCTGGAAAAGCTAAGGTAATACAAACTTGCAGAGTTGCTTTTTTCATTGGTTCTTATGTGGATTCTATTAATTGTGATGTTGTACCCATACAAGCATGTTCTTTTTTATTGGGTAGACCTTGGAAATTTGATAATGATGTTATACACCATGGTAAAAGTAATAAGTACACTTTTATGCATAAAGGAACTAAAATTACTTTATTACCAATGACCCCTACTAAAATTGTACAAGCTGATTTAGAAAGAGCTGCTAGTTTGAAAAATAAAGGCCCTGAAATTCAGCAACCTGTTAATTCTGATTCTACACCTAGTAATGTTAATGATTCTTCAAGTTCTAAGGGTGCTATAATTAAATTACAAGGTCGTTCATGTCTTGCCACAAAATCTGAGCTTGCTGAAATTTCTGCTGATGATATTTGCTATGCTTGGTGATATTGCTTGGTGATATTGCTTCTAGTGCGTTGCCTCATGCTGTCACTAACCTTTTGCAGGAGTATGAGGATGTTTTCCCAGCTGAGATACCCCCGGAATTGCCACCTTTGAGAGGGATTGAGCATCAAATTGATTTGATTCCTGGTGCTACTTTGCCAAACTGTGCTGCTTATAGGACCAACTCTGAGGAGACTAAGGAGATACAACGAAAAGTCCAAGACCTTTTGGATTGTGGGTATGTTCGTCAATCACTTATTCCTTGTGCTATTCCTGTACTTTTGGTTCCTAAGAAAGATGGTTCTTGGCGTATGTGTGTAGATTGTAGAGCCATTAATAACATTACTATTAGGTCTCGTCATCCTATTCTTAGGCTAGACGACATGCTTGATGAGTTATGTGGTGCTATAATTTTCACTAAAATTGATTTGCATAGTGTCTACCATCAAATTAGAATGAAACTTGGAGATGAATGGAAAATAGCTTTCAAAACCACATTCGGGTTTTATGAGTGATTAGTAATGCCTTTTGGTTTAACTAATGCACCTAGTACTTTCATGCGTTTGATGAATGAGGTTTTAAGATCTTTTATTACCAAATTTGTGGTTGTTACTTTGATGATATCTTGATTTATAGCAAATCCATAGATGATCATATTATTCATTTGCGTGCTGTTTTTTATGCTTTGCGAGCTGCACGTTTATTTGGTAACATTGAGAAGTGCACCTTTTGCACGGATCGAGTATCTTTTCTTGGCTATGTTGTGACTCCACAGGGAATTGAGGTGGATGAGGCGAAGATTAAAGCCATAAAGAGCTGGCATGTACCAAAAACTATCACACAGGTGAGGAGTTTTCTTGGTCTTGTAGGTTTCTACCACCGCTTTGTCAAAGATTTCAGCACCATTGCTGCACCATTGCATGAGTTGACAAAGAAGGGTGTTGACTTTCATTGGGGTAAGGTACATTATGAGTCTTTTGATGCTTTGAAGGACAAACTTACTCTTGCACCATTGCTGCAATTACACAATTTTGATAAGACTTTGAGCTTGAATGTGATGCTAGTGGTATAGGCATTGGTGGTGTTTCGATGCAAGATGGTAAACCTATTGCATACTTTAGTGAGAAAATTACTGCACCTCTTTTGAATTATTCCACGTATGATAAGAAATTATATGCACTTGTATGTTCTTTAGAGATGTGGCATCATTATTTGTTGCACAAAGAATTTATTATTCATTCTGATCATGAATCACTTAAGTATATTCGTTCTTAATGCAATTTGAACCATAGACATGCTAAATGGGTTGAGTTTATTGAGTCTTTTCCTTATATTATTAAACATAAGAAAGGGAAGGATAATATGATTGCTGATGCTTTATCTAGGCGATATACTTTATTGTCTCAACTTGATTGTAGAATTTTTGGACTTGAGGCAATTAAAGAATAATATGTTGCTGATGTTGATTTTAAAGATGTATTGCTGCACTATAAAGAAGTTCGTGCTTGGAACAAATTTGTGTTGAATAATGGTTTCTTGTTTAGAGCTAACCGCTTATGCATTCTAGTTGGTTCTGTTCGTCTTTTGTTGTTGCAGGAGGCGCATGGAGGTGGATTGATGGGTCATTTTGGTGCTAAGAAGACGGAGGATATTTTGGCCACACACTTCTTTTGGCCAAGGATGAGGAAAGATGTTGAGCATTTTGTTGCTCGCTGCACTACATGTCAAAAAGCTAAGTCTCGCTTGAATCCACATGGTTTATACATGCCACTTCCTGTTCCTTCTATTCTTTGGGTGGATATTTCTATAGACTTTGTTTTAGGACTGCATAGGACTAAGAGGGGGAGTGATAGCATTTTTGTTGTTGTGGATCGTTTTTCTAAGATGGCACACTTTATACCATGTCATAAAACTGATGATGCTAGTTATATTGCTGACCTCTTTTTTAAAGAAATTGTACGTTTGCATGGTGTGCCTTCTACTATTGTTTCAGATCGTGATGCAAAATTCTTGAGTCACTTTTGGTGCACGCTTTGGAATAAGTTGGGTACAAAGTTGCTATTTTCTATAAGTTTTCATCTACAAACTGATGGACAAACTGAGGTTGTGAACCGCACTTTGGGCACTATGTTGATATACTTCCTCTACCTATTAATGAGAGAGTTCATGTTGATGCTAAGGAGCTTGCTAAATTTATTTTGCAAAGTAGAAACCACTAGACTTAGCATTAAAAAGATGAATGAAAAGTATAAAACTGCTGGTAGTAAAGGTAGAAAGGAAGTAAAACTTGATGTAGGAGATTTAGTGTGGTTACACTTGAGGAAGGATAGATTTCTAGAATTGAGAAAGTGTAAACTAATGCCTAGAGCTGATGGTCCATTCAAAATAATGGAGAAGATTAATGATAATGCATACAAACTTGAGTTGTCTCTCGAGTTCGGGGTTAGTCCTACTTTTAACATTTCAGAATTGAAACCATACTTGAGAGAAGAGGATGATCTTGAGTCGAGGATGACTCCACTTCAAGCGAGGGAGGATGATGAGGACATCACTCCTATGGATACACATAACACTTCTCTAATTCTGGACTTGCAAGGTTTAATGACTAGAGCTCGTGCACGACGACTAAATTTAGAGGTGAGCTCGTTTCTACGTTCTTCGCTATATGTTACTTTTGAGAATGGTTTGCTACCTAATGATTATTTTATGATTAGGAACCATGGAGAGGACCAGGATATGATGGGAGAAGTAGTTGGGAACGTGGAGGACCAGCAAGGGCTTGGAAGCCAAGGTGGAGGCCCAATCAAAACCGACTTTGAGTCTGTTTGGGGGCCCAGGACCAGTCTACACTAAAACGGTCGCCCAGGACGCATACGGACTCAGATTTGGACGTAGTACATATGCACGGAAAGATAAGGAGAATACCTTTGCAATGCCGCTGGCCTCATGTCAAAATTCATCAGCAGTAATCGAGAATCGTCGAAACAAAAGAGAGTCCAGAATATGTGTCGGTGCTGCATCGCCTATTTTTGGCCTTTGGGCTTTGTATTCAATTGAGCCCAATTAGGGGCTCTCTCAACCCTTTTTTCAGAAGATCGGGAACCCTTGTTCACATCAAGGGGGGTGAATAGGCAATCTAAAAATTAAACCTGGAAAAGCACTCAACTTTAATCAAACACAGAGAACGATGGAACTTCCATCAGCACGGAACTTCCATCACTACGGAATTTCTGTCAAATGATAGAATTTCACCATTCCTTTCTCTAAGACTTATTGAAATGCGGATAACTAAGAGAAAGAGATATAATACTTGATAGAAGTGAAGCTAACACAATGTATGCCTAGGGTTCTTTTATAGATAGCTAGCAATACAACAACAAGTGTAACGAGCACAATTATATGAAAGAAATACACAAGCACAATTAGAAATGCCGGAATGTAATGAGAAACACATGTAATTAACCTGAGGTTCGGCAACCACACTAAGTAGTTCCTACGTCCTCATTGAGGAGCCACACAAAGTGGCCGGGTCTCTCTCAACCCTTTTCCCCGCCAAGCAATCACAAAGATCATGCTCGGATTTCTTTCTCCACTTGATTCGTTTCCTCCAGAGGTGAATCACGCCTTCACAAACGTCCTCGTCTCACCACAACAAGTTGGGAGGTCAAGGGAGACGCCTAGCCATCTAGGAGACCATGTCTCCAAGAGTAACAAGCAAATCAAATCTTGTTTAGGGAGGGAAACATGTGCTCAAGCTTTTGAGTGGATGGATTCAATCTTTTTTTGGTTGGATCTCTCTCACTTTGCTTGGAATCTTAAGAACAAGTCCAGGAGTGAAAGGGGAGAGCTCTAGCTGAAGTATGAGTGGAATGCCAAAGTGTCCAACCCTTTCCACTGGGAAACAGGTAGGCTATATATAGAGTTCTCTCCAAAATTAGTCGTTAGGGTGTTTTTTGAGTATAATGTTACTTCCATGACAACCCACGGAACTTCTGTTATTGTTTGGCTTAAGAACATCAAATCCCTACAAATAAGACATGTTTACCCCTCTTGATAGTTCGGCATACCTATGACTCAAATAAATTAACAAAGACCTAATCTTGAAGACTTTATTGGTTGGCTTGAGCACATCAAATCCCTACAGATGTTTGAAGCAGTCACCCTTCAGGACCACTCCTTAATCACGAAGGCGTACAACAAGGGCACTCATCGAGCCCGAGTAAGCTTCAAATTTGTATTTTTGATTTACAACTTGGTGGGATGATCCCACTTGAATAATGTCTTGGTCTTCCATTTCAGGTTCTGGAAACTTATCTATCTCATCCTCCGCTCCCTTCGACCGATACTGAGGGACCGGACTATGTTGAGAAGTGGCCGTAGACCGGCTTGGGCGGGTCGAGCTCATAAGCAGGTGCGCGCGAGACCAAAACGGTCGATGCTGGCAACTCTGTTGCTCCTTCCATCGATCTCCCCCTCACAAGCCAGCGAGTAAAAAAGCTTGCTTACCATCAAAGGCAATATCTAGGGGATGATGATGATGACGAGGAGGAGCGCACTCAAAATGCCGGTCAGCACTCCCCTTCTCCCTCTGACCGACCATCAAGCTGGTCGGAGCCCCCAAGGCAAGTGGCGCACGATGCAGGAGCAGCAAGGAAGGTTGACAAAGCCACAAAGAGGAAGCGATCAGATTCACAGACAACTTCTTCAAAGAAGAAAGTCAGTCGGATCAAGATCAAGCACACCTCTGGGTATGTTTCTTCGTCTTCGAATCTTTCTCAAGTGTATCCAAAATATGTTCGGTTAATGACATTTTGCCATGTATTGATCATACTAATCGGTCAACTAAGACTCAGAGCATCCCTGTGTCTAAAGACACTCGGTCGACTCCTACTCGTCCGACTGACCCGCCTCAGTCTGAGGCCATGCCATCAAGCATGCAGACTGAAGCGAAGATGGTCCCAGTAGATCCAGCGCCATCGCCGAAAAGACCACCATTCCTCCCTCGACTGGCAATGTGCCTTCCCCCCATTAAAGACAAGGCCGTGTCAGTTGAGAATCCTTTGGGTCGGCCTAAAGCCGAGGACATGGAAATTCTCCACCAACACCGAGAGGCGACCAAGGTACATCAATACCAAGGTATTTTTCTTCCTCACATTGTTGTTGCTTCTAACCATAGCGGCCTCCCTTATCCAGAAAGTATACGCTCTGGTGGAGAAAAAGCAGGCTAGAATATACTACCTTGAGGCCGAGAGCTTCAGTATGTATTGGAATTCTCCTTTATGTGTAAATATTTTGTTATATCACTGACGTGCTATTGTTCGTAGTCACCGGTCAGCAGCTGACAAAAACCCAACAACAACTAGATAAGTTGCAGGTCGGTTATAAGGAGGCTTCCACTTGTAGGTAAAGAATCTTCAAATCTTCCTACCTTGTATGCTTTCTCCATATATTTTATAAATCTCATGCACAAGCTGTTGCAGAACTGGAGAAGGACACTTCTAACCAACAAAAGTATTTGGACATTCTGAATTCTGAGAAGAACAACCTCTCCAAATTTCTTGGTGAGAGTGATGCTGAACTCTCTTAATTGAAGAAGAAGCTGTAGGAGACCGGGGAGTCTCTGAAGAATGCCAAGGCAAATGATCAATAGCATAAATGTAATATAACTTGTAAGCTCATCTTATTTTCCTCTGTTAGTCTTCCATGTAAACTTCATCCTCTAACCTTCATGCCGGTCTGCAGTATTGTCTTACAGTGCTCGGAAAGCTCTTGACTATATCCACGCAAAGGAAATTGAGCAGACCGGGCAATTGGAGAAGATCAAGGTGGGCTTCAACCCATCATTGACAGTCGACCAATGTCAGTTGCTAATGTACTTGATGAGAAAACTCTCAACCCCTGGTTGAGAATGTTGACGTCGACCCAGCTGTACCGACCCCTTCTGCCTCTCCAGAGATAGAAGACAATGCATCTTCTCCTTCAGCAGAGCTGTAATTTATGTAATAAGATATATTAGTAGTATTTGAGTAACAAAACAATATGTTCCTTGTGTAAATAATGATAGTTCTTTTTCTTGCTTAATTACTAAACAAGTTAGAAAATCGACTTAAGATATTTGTCTAGAAGATTTATGAAACTTCAAGAAGAGTTATGGAACTTCAAGATCTCAACATGCAGTACAAGACTTTATCTCGAAGGAAAAGGCCCACATGGCAGCTGTGGAAGACAGAAGAACCGACTCGGGGAAGAAACCAGAGAAGACACGGCTTGCGCCGATCGGCGCAACCGCCTTATTTGCTAGAAACCGAGTCCTTTATGAGTACAACCCCTATAAATACTTGTAAACCCTCACCGCAGAGAGGAGGCGATAGAGGGACAACAGATTTATGAGTTAGAGCCACCGGGGCTTGCCCTGTTAGAATAAATCTCTAGTTGAGTTTCAAGAACCATTGGAGTTAAGAGTTGATCCATCAAGGTAGGCCATCTCGATGGGGATGAATCTTACTCTATGTATCTCAAGGATGATTGAATATGTTGATGATGGTTTTGGTGATTTGTCTATCTTGATTCTATAATCATGCATGTGCTTATTCCAATTGCTTAGTTCTAGGCTAAGTAAGTATATCTTGATCGTGGTGATTAGGATAGTATTCGGACATTATATTGATTATAGTTGCTTGATGATGCTAGTAGTGTGGTTTAGCGGTGATAGCACTAAGCCTGCGCAGCACTATTGGACAGTTGAGTAGGGTAAGATACTCGCGTGATTAAGGGTTTCCTCTCAGCAGCGATAAATCAGGAGCCGCTCGGAAAGCAGGGTGGTCTTATTCATTACAGGTTTTCATTGATCCATGTAATTACCCATTATGATGCTATTCAATTAAACTTTTCGGTTATGATCTCACTAGTAGATATCTGGCTACTCACTTAACAGCATAGGTTTATAAGATCTGGCACACTTTGGCTTAGATTCACTGGTGTGCCGATCGGCTCAACTCCTGCGCCGATCAGCGCAACCACAGATTTACTAGATCTTGCGCACTTCGGCTCGACTCCTGCGCCGATCGGTGCAACGACAGATTTACTATCTGGCGCACCTTTGCGCTGGCCAGTCTCCCCCTCATGCAACCTGACTTTGACAGTAGCCTTGACTAGATCTTTTACTGTTAACTTTGTTTAATAAATCCCTAAGGTCCTAGTAGATTCGATAAACCTTCGAATACTCAATTCAAGGGAAAAGTGCTACAATCATACACCGTCCTCTTGCGGTATATAAGTGGGTGCGTAGATATGACCAACAGTCATGTTGCAGTGTTAGACCAAAAAATATAAGACCATGTCAAAATATAAGGAATCGGCCGATAAAAATCCAAAATCAGAATTTATCAAGGTTAAGGAGTAGTGGGACATTATTACTAGCCCCCTAGCTCAATTGTTTAATGTTTAATTAAGGAATCGAGGCTAATAAGAATGAAAATCATCAAAAAATCTTTCATCAAAAAGACTAAAGTTTCATTCAATAATAATGTATAGAGATACAAGAATAGACTAGGTATAAAAGCGATGTAGCTGATTAATGTTCCATGAGTTCTTTGACAACATAAGGTCATTCCCATTTAGGGGATAACTTGTGCCGATTCATGGTCGATTGCACTCGGTGCAGCACTAAGCCCCCAACATGGAACTGACGACTTCAGACGTTTTTGTCGTAGTAACGTCGTAACACCTACTGGTATACTGCCGACCGGAACAGAGCGCGATCACACATCTCCTCTGCCGCAATAAACTCAATCTCTCGGTTATCTTCAAAAAGCTTCTTGTCATATCCCTTGACTCATGCTGAAATGAGGTTTACCTCAGTCGGCAGCATAGCCTCAAAGCCATAGACCAACAAAAAGGTGATTGGCCAGTAGCCCAACTAACATTAGTGCACATAAGGTTTGAGTCTGTCAAAAATCTGGGGCTTCAACCCCTAAAGAATCATACCGTTGGCCCGTTCGACCAGCCCATTGCTTTGAGGATGAGCCATTGATGCAAAATGGATTTTTATGCCCATCTCATCGGCAAAGTCATGGAACTTCTCAGACGTAAACTAAGTACCATTATCGGTGATGATATCGTGAGAAACTCCAAACCAAGTGAAGACCTCTCTGACAAACTCGACTGCCTTTTTCGAAGTTATCTTGCCGATCGGCTTTGCTTTGATCCACTTGATGAACTTGTCAATAGCAACAAACAAATGAGTAAACCCGCCTGCTGCTTTCTTGAAAGGACCGACAATATTGAGCCCCTAGACCGCAAAAGGCCAAGTCATAGGTATCATCTGAAGTTGTTGTGAAGGCACGTGCGTTTGCTGAGCGAAGAATTGACAGCCTTCACACTTCCAAACAACCTGGTGTGCATCTTCAACAAATGTGGGCCAATAAAACCCTTGCCAGAAAGCCTTACCGACCAAAGTCTTGGAAGCTGCGCGGTTGCCGCATGCTCCTGCGTGGATTTCCTCCATCAACTCTTTGCCGTCTGGAATTGAGATGCATCACATCAAGATGTTCGATCCTCCTCTTCGATAGAAGATCATCCACCATTAAATATCCTCAGCATCGAGCCATTAGCCTCTGTTGCTCATTAGAATCCGCAGGCAGCGGACCTTTAACCAAGAATTGGATAATTAGGTCGCGCCAGTTGGTCTCCATGTTAACATCTTCCACAGGGTCAGCAAAATCAATTGTTAAGACATCAGACCGAGGAGAAATAGTGGGGGAATCCAGGATGTGTAAGAAAACACCGGGTGGGATAATCGATTGTGACGATCCCATTTTGGCTAGCTCATCAGCAGCCTGATTGTTGTCGCGAAGAACATGAGTGAACTTGAGTCCATCAAATTTGTTCTCTAGCTTCCTTACTTCTTGGTAGTAGGTAGTGAAAGGACCGAGTGACTGAGAGGGGGGGGGTGAATCGGGAACTCGCACTATGTACCAAATTCACCAATTTCCAAGACCGACCACTCAATCAACTACTATAACAATTCTAATGGTGATCACACTAGCAAGATAATAGCCCTATGAAAGGAACAACAACCTAAGCATACTAGTGAGTCACACAAGGCAATACAACTTCTATGCAAGCTAGTAATACAGCAACGCGGAAGCACACAACAAGCTAGCAAAGGAGCCTACTCCTGCAACTCTACAAGATAAAGAAGTAGTGCAAGCAAGCATGAGTAGCATAATACATAAAAGGGTAAGCAATCAAGCCAATGCAAACTCCTATACATGCTAGTGATCAAATGCGGAAGCTCAAACACAATTAGCAAGCAAGAAGCCTATTCATGCAAGTCTACAAGGTAAACCACTAGAGCAAGGCAAACACACAAGCATGAATAGCACGGTATGTAAATACGGAAAGTAATGCATCAAAGTAAGGAGTAGAGTAAGAGATGGCTCATGATTTTTTTTCTCGAGGTCTCGAAGGATGGCGCATTCCCCAACTCCTCGTTGGACCACTCCCACGGGAGTCCCGATCTCTCCCACCATCTGATGAGCCCATGGCTCATCGAGTCATTAAAACTACAGATTCTGAAAACAAGCATGATTTTACACATATTGCAGAACATGATGTGTCAAAATACTCCAACATTCAGTTTGGATCTTTGACAAATATTATGAATAATGAAGAGCAAAGTGAGGATTTGCTAGCCAATTATTCTATGCCATGCAATGTTTTCATTGGGACCAATCTGAAGGTTGAGGAAAAGAAAGGAGAAACAAAGGAATATGTTATGATTGGATTAATGGTTGTGCCACTTGTGAAAAGTAAGGAACATATATTGGTGTTACAGGCCTTCCCAAAGGTATGCAATACTTTACTTTCAAAGTCTACACGGTCTCTAGTCCACCCAGCCACGAAATTAGAAGATATGGAAACTCAAAAACAGACTCGGACTCAACACAACCCAGAACTGTTTTGATTATTGCGACCGCTAGGGAATTACCACATCACCATCAAGTGGAGTTCTCGCCCACGAGCCTGCAATCACTCCCAGAGTGAAGACATGGTGTGTGTCACCGCTGCCACCAAGGCACAAGCTCGCCTCCCTTGAGAACTTGCCAGACTCCCCGAGCTGACACGGTCGCTCACTACTGATGCCCCTTCACCAGCGGGCTCAAACCGTGTACAAATGTGTGATGGCCTTCACAACCAATCACGATAGACTTGATCACCGACACCTCACCAGTCTAGGTCTCACCATAGACCAAGAGTAACAACCTAGATCACACCCTCAAGGACACCCTAGCCTTAGATGTGCATGATGCTCAAGTTACTCTCCACTAGCACTCTCAAGATATGCAATATCTCCTCCTAGTGCCCTCTTCTTTTCCTCTTGGACCTTACCAAATGCTCTCAGGTATTCCACTGGTCAAGAGTGTTCTCCAAGACCTCAACAATGAAGTTATATAGGCTTTCAACCTCCAACTAGCCGTTTCTCCACGAAATCAGCTTTCTGGGCCCACTGACTGGACTGCACGGTCAATGCCTGACCGGACCGTCCGGTCACTGCAGTCTTCAGCACCAATGGCTCTTACCCCTCTGCTGACTTCCACTGATCGGACCATACAGTCAGCTGACTGGACTATCTGGTCCGTTTCTCTCTCCAGTCCAGAAATATTTTAGACTTCGGCTTCCTCTCTACCCTATGCAACTCATACTGACCGGACCGTCCGGTCAGTAGACCAGACCAACCGGTCTCTATGAACTCTGGCACAGACAGATTCCTCACTAAGTCACTGTAGTCTCCGAACAGAACCACTTAGTGACTGTACTGTTCGGTCACCTCTGACCCCTCTGTCTGGTCACTTCGTCTAAAAGTGGAAACTCCTCGTCGTCGCTTGACTTTGTTTCCCGGCTTCTCCAAACAGCTCCTTGGCTTCTCCACTGTCACCTAGTGCCTGTGATTTCACCGAGCATTCATGCACATCACCAACTAGACATGACCTAAGAGAAATGACCTAGATCCCCTTGATAGTCTGGTTTTTCCTATGGACTCAAAGCCCTAACAACTAGATAAGTGTCTCCAACACTTGCTCCATAGCTTGTCCTCAGCTTTGATCCATCTCCATCAACCCTTGGACTCCATCAAGCTCACCAAGCCTCCATGCTTGTGGTCTTGTCATCAATCGCCAAGTCAACCGTCAACAATCATCATAAGGTAGATAAGGTTTCCTACACGCACAACACTCGTGTAGACATTAGTCATATTTCATGTTTGTCATTCATCACCAAAACATCATACCTTGGGGTGACCTCAATGGTCATGAACCTTACAATCTCCTCCTTTTTCTTGATGGATGGCAACCACTACTTATGATGATTCAAAACGGACGAGCAAGAAAGAACCAAAGGAAACCAAGGGATTGAAAGGATTACCTTGGTCCTTACCTTGGAAGTAGTCTCCCCCTTGAAATGTGCTAGGTGTTGAGGGAAAACTACCCGCTCACTTAGCGCACTTGGATGTTAGTCTGGAGTTGAATTTTGCGCCCATCTTGGTGTCGTGGTTGATGTTCTTGTTGAAGTAGACACGCACCAAGAACGTAGATGTTCATCTTGACATGATCTTCATGTGTACTTTGAGTAAACATGCATCATTTTCTTCGTGTTCCCTTTTTTGTCACCTTGTATCTTCATGTTTCTCTCTCCTACTTGGTTATTGATCTTCATGTTCTTCTCCATCTTTCCTTCACCTTTGACTTGGCTTTTGGATCTTCATGTTCTTTTTCCCCCTTTGTGTTATCAACCAAGTTGGCTTTTGGATCTTCATGTTCCTTCTCCCCCTTTGTCACCTATCACCAAAAACCAAAAACAAAACACAAGAGAACCAAGGAGCAAATAATAAATGGCAAGAGTTAAGAAACTTCCCCTTTCTCAGTGCCCCTCCTTCGTAATGATGGTGTTCCACCATAGCTCCCCCTACACACAAGACACAACAACAAATTCCTCAAGAATGCAAAGGTTAGTCATTAGTGTGTTAGGAATGTATGAGCCACTTGTCTTTGAGCCGCGCGAGTAGATTTAACCTCGGAGCTCGGTTGAACGTGACTCAATGGGCATGACGCACAATTATCACTATTTGATCATCTAGAGAGTCATATACTCACATTGTAAATGAGCAACTCCCCCTAGATACATGCTTGAGAGCATTTATGGTATCACAATGCAGGAATGCAACGAATGCAAATGCAACAAGTATACAATGCATGATGTGATGCTAAAGAAAAAAAGAGAGAACCGCTACAAACCAAAGTGTCAACGACGAGTTGTTCCCTTCTCGAGCTTGCTCACAATGGACCATTCTTCAAAGCCTTGGGCATACCATGAGCCACCTTCCCAAGCTTAACCCATGTCCATTGCTATCTCGAGGAGGTCCAAAGTCAACCTACAAAAAAAGAGAAACAAGCACAAAACAAAGACACAAACAACAAAACAAAAAAACACTATACATATTTACAAAGGACAAGCTCAAGGGTTACTCATGTGAACATGGAGAGGTCGAGAACATTGAGTTCTCGCCTTAGCTTGTTGAAGTTCTTCTCATCAAGTGGCTTGGTGAAGATATCCCCCAATTGTTCATGAGTTCGCACACTCACCAACTCGATGTCCTTCTTCTCAACATGATCCTTAATGAAGTGATGTCTCACTTGAATGTGCTTTGCATGACCATGATCTCTAGTTTTGAGAGCCATCTTGATTGCCACCTCACAATCACAATACAATGGCATTTGAGTGTAGTTGAGGCCATAATCCGAGAGTGTTTGCCTCATATAGAGAAGTTGGGCACAACACGCCCCCGCCTCCATGTACTCCGCTTCGGCTATAGATAGAGCCATCGAGTTTTACTTTTTTGATCTCCAAAATACAAGAGATCTTCCAAGGAATTGGCAACCTCCCGATGTACTCATCCTATTCACTTTGCAACCCATGAAGTCCGAATCCGAATACCCAAGCAGCTCAAAGCTTGTTCCTCTAGGATACCATAAGCCCATGGTAGGTGTGTACTTGAGGTATCTCAATATCCTCTTCACGGCCTTCAAGTGTGACTCTTTTGGATTTGCTTGGTAGCGTGCACACAAGCACACACTAAACATGATGTCCGGTCTTAAAGCAGCGAGATAGAGCAAAGAACCAATCATAGATCTATAGAGCTTGGGGTTCACCGGTTTCCCTTTCACATCATCATCCAAAGGTTTGCTTGTTGCCATAGGTGTGTGCAAAGGCTTGCAATTCTCCATGTTGAATCTCTTGAGAAGGTCCTTGGTATACGTTTCTTGATAGATGAAGTTTCCTTCTCTCAATTGCTTGACTTGAAAGCCAAGGAACACATGCAACTCTCCAAGCATTGACATTTGGAATTCCCTAGCCATCATCTCTCAAAACTCCTCATTGTACTTCTCATTGGTTGACCCATAAATGATATCATCCACGTAGATTTGGCATACAAATAGATCCTTCCCAACATGCCTTGTGAACAAGGTACTATCAATGCTTCCAATGGTGAATCCATTCTTGAGTAGGAAGTTCCTTAAGTGTTCATGCCATGCCCTAGGAGCTTGCTTGAGACCATAGACAGCTTTCTTCAACTTGTACACATGTCTTGGACGCTTAGGATCCTCAAACCCTGGGGGTTGTTCCACATAGACTTTCTCATTGATCTCTCTATTCAAGAAGGCACTTTTCATATACATTTGATAGAGCTTGAACCCATTATGTGATGCATAAGCAAGCAAGATCCGAATTGCTTCAAGAAGAGCCATAGGAGCAAATGTTTCTTCAAAGTCAATGCCCACCACTTGAGAATATCCCTTAGCCACTAGGCGAGCCTTGTTTTTGACAATGGCCCCATTCTCATCTTGTTTGTTCTTGAAGACCCACTTGGTGCCAACCACATTATGATTCTTGGGCCTTTCCATCAACTTCCATACTTTGCATCTCTGAAAGTTGTTCAATTCCTCTTGCATAGCAATAACCCACTTGTGATCATTTATTGCCTCTTCCATTGTTGTGGGCTCAATCATGGAGATAAAAGAAAAGTTCTTAATTGCAACATTTGCCTCCTCATCACTTTCTTCATCATTTTCTTCATTCACATAGTTGGGCTTGTATTGATTTCTCCTTGTCCTCACTGCTTGAGATGGGCTTCCAATGATCAAGTCACAAGAATGATCCTTGTTTATGGCTCTGGGTCTAGGATGATGTTCTTGTTGAGTGGGAGGAGGTCTAGGTGATGTATCTTGTGCATCAAGGGTTGCTTGCTCTCTTGATATATGAGTGTCTTGGATTCTTAGAGAGGTGGGAGAATCACTCTTATGCTTTCTTGTTTTGTGCTTAGAGGTTGGAGTGGATGAGGATGTATCTTGTGAAGAGCTTGGAGAAGTAGCTTGTGGTGAAGTATGTTGGGAGGCTTGTGGCTCACTTCTCACTTGGGTTTCCTCATCACTTGGTGGGTGAACTCTCATTGAATTTTGGGAGGAGCTAGAAGGTGTACTTGTGGCACTTTGGGTTGGTTCTTGCACCTCGGAGGAAGAGGTTGGTTGAGGTGGTGGAGTAGAGGGTTCATCAATATCACCATCATTGGCCTCATGGGGTACAACCTCACCCACGGGCATGTTCCTCAAGACTTCCCTCATAGGCTCATCCTCAATGTTCACTTCATGAAATTCATCTCCCTTTTGATCCATTTGACTCATCAAATTGCACATCATAGAATTCTTCTACACAACCTGTGGCTGAGTTGTAGACCCTATATGATTTAGAAGTCCCTGAGTACCCAACAAGAATGCCTTCATCAGTTCTGCTCTTAAATTTCCCTGGCTTTCTCCTCTTCTTAAGAATGTAGCAAGTGCAGCCAAAGACCAGAAAATAGGAAACATTGGGTTTTCGTCCCACCAATAGCTCATATGGTGAGTTCTTCAACAACCGGTGGAGATAGACACGGTTGGAGGTATAGCAAGTTGTGTTGATTGCCTCCGCCTAAAACCTCTCATGAGTTCCATACTCATCCAATATGATACGAGCAAGAGTGATGAGTGTCTTGTTCTTCCTATCCACTACTCCATTTTGCTCCAGAGTATATGTAGCAGAGAATTCATGCTTGATCCCTTTCTTGTCACAATATTCCTCCACTGTTGTGTTCTTGAACTCTGTCCCAATGTCACTCCTTATCTTCACAATGCTAGCCTTGAATTCATTTTTTGCCCTCCTAGCAAACTTTCTAAAGATATCACTGGCTTGAGATTTGTCCACAAGAAAGAAGGCCCAAGAGTATCTCGTTAAGTCATCAACAATCACCAAGCAATATAGATTACCTCCCAGACTCTTGTAATGTGTTGGCCCAAACAAGTCCATGTGCAAGAGCTCTAGAGGACGAGATGTAGACATGAATGACTTGGTGGGATGTGAAGATGCAACTTGCTTTCTAGCCTGACAAGCACTGCATAGTCTGTCCTTCTCAAAGGTTACATCCTTGATTCCTTCAAGTAGATTCCTCTTGACAATCTTCTTAAGTTGATTCATCCCTACATGTGCCAGTCTTCTATGCCACAGCCATCCCTTGGATGCCTTAGTGAATAAGCAAGTACTTAGAGGCATGTTGCTTGATTTGAAGTCCATGACATACAAGTTCCCATGCCTCACTCCATGCTATACTAGCTCTTTCTTTGCATTCTCAATCATTGCACCATCCTCATAAAATGTGCACTTGAATCCCATGTCACAGAGTTGACCAATAGATAGGAGGTTGAAATTGAGGGTTTCCACAAGAAAGACCTTGGAGAGATGGAGGTCATTTGTGATGGCCACCTTACCCGAGCCTCTAACTCTCCCCTTTGAATTATATCCGAAAGTCACCTTCTCACTGTCTTCATCTTCATCAATGGTGGTGAACATGGTTGGCTTCCCGGTCATGTGTTAAGTGCACCCACTGTCATGAATCCAATGAGTACCTCCACTCTTGTAGTTGACCCTCGTGGTAGCCATAAGACAAGCACTAGAGGAATAAGGGTTAGTATCCAAAGCATTACTTGATTGACTAGCACTAGCCTCATCGTGTCGAACGATAAGACCATCCTCACAGATATGGATTCGTGCAATCCCTAGTCTCCTCTTCATGGGAAAGTGAGGAGCACGATACCTCCAATGTCCATGACCATCCCCCATGTGCATATTGTCGAGGTCAATGTAGTAATAGGGAGGATCATAGAGGCCAGTGACATGCTCAAGCACATGTCCCACTTGTGAGTGGAGCACAAGTATCATCTCCATTGCTCTCTCAATTGAGAGCTCATGTCTTCTGTTGACAACCTCCTCAAGTAAGAAACCTCTCTCAGGAGTTGTGATTAGTCGAAGGAGCATGTCAATTACTTCAATTGGTGCTATCTTTCAAAGGCCTCTGAAGGAGTTTATCCTGCACACAAGATCATAAATCCTCAAGAAAGTCTCACAAAGGTGATCATTCAGATTTCTCACAACTTCATCAAATTGAAAGAAGAACTCATGTTGTCGAGCTCGACGCATGTGGCAAGATCGATCTCGTGGTGGAGGTGGTGGAGGCGCCGAAGCCGAAGCCGCAAGATTGGTCATCTCAAATGATCGAGTGAGCATTGTTGTTGGCACTCCCCCTACACCAACACGTGGTCCATCCGAAGTGCTTGGAGTAGAACTTGGAATGGCACTCGAGGTAGAGCTTGATGAAGCACTTGATGATGAAATTGGTGAAGGCCTTGCTCCGAAGGGGTTGTAGAAGCTGTTGCAAGGCAACCTTGTGGAGGGATCAAAGAAGTTTGACCTTGAAGCTACTTCTTTCCCTTTACTTGAAGATGTTTCATTGTTTGCCTTAAATGGCTTCTTCCCCATCCCGCTTGCGGTGATCTCATCATCCTTGAAGAGCAGCTCGATCACGTCCTCGACGGAGAGATCCTTCTCCATGAGAAGATCAAGAGTGATGTAGAAGAGATTGCCACTCGGGAGCAAGGAGAGGATCTTCTCGACTATCACAATCTTGGGGAGCTCGAAAGAAGTTGCTACAATGCTGTTCACAACACCTCGCAAGCGAATAAGAGAGTCAAGTAAGTCCTTATTGTCATAAGCACGAAAGGCAAAGAACTCCTCAACAAGAGAACTACTACCACGATCAACAAGAGACTCACAAACATAATCAATACTAGTCATGTTAGAGGAGCAAGCAAGATCAAGAGACACATCATTATCAATCATCACATTAGGCACACTAGTAGAGCAACCTATCAAGTCAATACTAGAAGAATCTAGGCACTCACTAGTACTAGGCCTAGCCACACAATCATCACAATCATCATACGCATGATTGTCGGTGAATGTATTGGCAAAGTCCACATGAGTATCCATCAACTCATCCGTGATCATGGCATTTAGGTAGCTTCCAATGTGATCCTTCCATGAGCCATGACCCGACCCCGAATGGGATGACATCACAACTCAATACGGTCACTACTCAAGGCGGTTAAGAATACGGTCACTCCTCAATACGACCGTCTGGAATTGAGATGCATCACATCAAGATGTTCGATCCTCCTCTTCGATAGAAGATCATCCACCATTAAATATCCTCAGCATCGAGCCATTAGCCTCTGTTGCTCATTAGAATCCGCAGGCAGCGGACCTTTAACCAAGAATTGGATAATTAGGTCGCGCCAGTTAGTCTCCATGTTAACATCTTCCACAGGGTCAGCAAAATCAATTGTTAAGACATCAGACCGAGGAGAAATAGTGGGGGAATCCAGGATGTGTAAGAAAACACCGGGTGGGATAATCGATTGTGACGATCCCATTTTGGCTAGCTCATCAGCAGCCTGATTGTTGTCGCGAAGAACATGAGTGAACTTGAGTCCATCAAATTTGTTCTCTAGCTTCCTTACTTCTTGGTAGTAGGTAGTGAAAGGACCGAGTGACTGAGAGGGGGGGGGGTGAATCGGGAACTCGCACTATGTACCAAATTCACCAATTTCCAAGACCGACCACTCAATCAACTACTATAACAATTCTAATGGTGATCACACTAGCAAGATAATAGCCCTATGAAAGGAACAACAGCCTAAGCATACTAGTGAGTCACACAAGGCAATACAACTTCTATGCAAGCTAGTAATACAGCAACGCGGAAGCACACAACAAGCTAGCAAAGGAGCCTACTCCTGCAACTCTACAAGATAAAGAAGTAGTGCAAGCAAGCATGAGTAGCATAATACATAAAAGGGTAAGCAATCAAGCCAATGCAAACTCCTATACATGCTAGTGATCAAATGCGGAAGCTCAAACACAACTAGCAAGCAAGAAGCCTATTCATGCAAGTCTACAAGGTAAACCACTAGAGCAAGGCAAACACACAAGCATGAATAGCACGGTATGTAAATACGGAAAGTAATGCATCAAAGTAAGGAGTAGAGTAAGAGATGGCTCATGATTTTTTTCCCGAGGTCTCGAAGGATGGCGCATTTCCCTACTCCTCGTTGGACCACTCCCGTGGGAGTCCTGATCTCTCCCACCATATGATGAGCCCATGGCTCATCGAGTCATTAAAACTACAGATTCTGAAAACAAGCATGATTTTACACATATTGCAGAACATGATGTGTCAAAATACTCCAACATTCAGTTTGGATCTTTGACAAATATTATGAATAATGAAGAGCAAAGTGAGGATTTGCTAGCCAATTATTCTATGCCATGCAATGTTTTCATTGGGACCAATCTGAAGGTTGAGGAAAAGAAAGGAGAAACGAAGGAATATGTTATGATTGGATCAATGGTTGTGCCACTTGTGAAAAGTAAGGAACATATATTGGTGTTACAGGCCTTCCCAAAGGTATGTAATACTTTACTTTCAAAGTCTACACGGTCTCAAGTCCACCCAGTCACGAAATCAGAAAATATGAAAACTCAAAAACAGACTCGGACTCAACACAACCCAGAATTGTTTTGATTATTGCGACCGCTAGGGAATTACCACATCACCATCAAGTGGAGTTCTCGCCCACGAGCCTGCAATCACTCCCAGAGTGAAGACATGGTGTGTGTCACCGCTGCCACCAAGGCACAAGCTCGCCTCCCTTGAGAACTTGCCAGACTCCCCGAGCTGACACGGTCGCTCACTACTGATGCCCCTTCACCGGCGGGCTCAAACCGTGTACAAATGTGTGATGGCCTTCACAACCAATCACGATAGACTTGATCACCGACACCTCACCGGTCTAGGTCTCACCATACCGTTCGGTCTCTATGAACTCTAGCACAAATAGATTCCTCACTAAGTTGCTATAGTCTCCGGACAAAACCAGTTAGTGACCGTACAGTCCGGTCACCTCTGACCCCTCTGTCCGGTCACTTTATCCAGAAGCTGAAACTCCTCGCCCTCGCTTGACTTCGTTTCCCGGCTTCTCTAAACAGCTCCTTGGCTACTCCTCTGTCACCTAGTGCATGTGATTTCACTGAGCATTCATGCACATCACCGACTAGACATGACCTAAGAGAAATGACCTAGACCCCCTTGATAGTTCATTTTTTTCTATGGACTCAAAGCCCTAACAACTAGACAAGTGTTCCCAACACTTAGTCCATAGCTTGTCCTCAGCTTTGATCCATCTCCATCAATCCTTAGACTCCATCAAGCTCACCAAGCCTCCATGCTTGTGGTATTGTCATCAATTGCCAAGGCAACCGTCAACAATCATCATAAGGTAGATAAGGTTTCCTACACGCACAACACTCATGTAGACATTAGTCACATTTCATGTTTGTCATTCATCACCAAAACATCATACCTTGGGGTGACCTCAATGGTCATGAACCTTACAGGCAGCCATGTTGTCATCCACACAGTTCCAATCCTTAGTGACCTGGTTGATGACCAGAGCCGAGTCACCAAAGATGTCATGGTGCTGAATGCGGAGTGATATGGCGATGCGCAAATTATGCAGAAGAGCTTCATATTCTATAGCATTATTTGACATGTGAAACTTGATTTGAAGGACATATCGGAGTTTCTCTCCTTGTTGTTAAATAAGTACGATTCCTACCCCTGCGCCCAACAACGGGAGCGACCCATCAAAGTACATCTTCCAATACTCGATGTCTTGCGGTGCAGGCGTCATCTGAATATCTATCCACTCAGAAATGAAGTCAGCCAGCGCATGTCCGTTGATAGCTGAGCGAGGTACGAATCTAATGGTATTGTCGGTGTTTAGATCACCGATGAGTAGAATTTGTTCATAGGGGTGCACGCTTTGGGTTCGACGAGGGCTAAGCAAGGGGACACGAGGGATTATACTGGTTCGGGGAAGTCCCCAATGTCTAGTTCTTGGGCCTGCTTGTGTTACTTGATCCAGTGAGGGGGTACAACGATGGTGAGAGAAGAGAGTGCTCCAAGTCTCGGGTGCAAGTTGTGTGCCTGTGTGTGTGATTGCTATGGCTATATGGTTAAGTCGCCTGTCCAGAGAAGGGAGTGGATCTCCCCTTTTATACTTGAAGGGGATGGGCCCATTTATAGAGAGAGAAAGAGAGAAAAAAAGATTTCTACACGTGACGAGTTGGTGGGGGCGTGCCAAAGAAGGCCAAGCCCTTAGTTGGCGGCATGGTCTTCGGTCTTTGCGGGCCCCATCATCCTGGTCTTGTGGCAGAGGGGTGGTACTATGTCCGGGTGTGCCCCCATTCTCCATCGTTGAGTCGAATCCCCTCATGCTCCTATAGTCAGCGTGTTCCGTCGTGCGTGGGGAGGTGCAGCATGGGCTTTGTCACGTCATTCAAGCAGGGTTCAATCTAGCTGTCCCTCAAGCCGTCCTGCATTATCATCATTAGGCGCGTTATCACACGATGGCAGTGCAGCGAGCCTTGCCACGCCTGCCACCGTCAGCGGGCGCTGGTGCTGATGAAGGGGGCAGGTATCTAGAGGGATTTGACTCCTCGATACTGCGTCAGAGCAGTGGGTATGGCATTTAAGGCCTGGTGGTTGGCAGTTGTTGACTGTTGGCTCGCTCGACCCCCTCCGTTAGGGGTCGTTTTGTCGGGTTGCGTCTGTCCGGACCGGCTTGGAATTGGAGTCCGTACCGTCTAGACGAGGCAATCGAGCTTCTCCACCCCGCCACTCCTGGCCTGGCCAGGGTTCCCTCACCTCGTCCTATCCGGGCTCGGGTCCCACTGATGGGAGTTGACGGAGGCGGCGTTTGACAATCGATTGCTGGGGGGGAGGGCGGCCCACACTATCGTCACGACAGTAGTGGCAGCGGGGCGTCCGTCCTTTCCCCGAAGTGGATAGGTTTAGGCTAATGGCTGGGTCATCAGCTTAAGAGTGTGAGCCGTGCTGGTGCTCCGTTAGATGGAGCGATCTGCCCTCTGCCCCTTGCGAGGGGTCGAGCGAGTCGTAGCGAATGCCCGACCCCCATTGAGGGGTCGAGCGGGACGCGACCAGCCCTCGACCACTCAGGGGTCGAGCGAGTCGGGGTAATGGCGCGGCTTTTGTGGCTAAGGTCTGACGACCCCGGGGATGCTTCCTGTGGGGGCCCATGTGGGTGGCACCTTGGTGGTGATCCTGCGGGCCCTTTTGAGTCCTTTTGAGTCTAGCGCGTGTGAGCCTTAGGAGGTTCCATGTGGCACCCCGATATTTACCCTAGACAGTAGCCCCCGAGCCCCCGAGCGAGTCGGAGAGTTGTTCGGGATATTTTGACGCGGATGCGGGCGGAAGGCACGAAGTCACATGAGGGTTGCCTGGTTCACGTGAGAGAGGTGCGCGCGAGCGCACCCGACGGGTGTAGCCCCCGAGCTGGAGGGGAATTTTGGTCAAAACTCCCGCTTTAGCTTAACATGTTGTGGGAAGGTTTGGTCGTTCGTTCGTCAGAGTGCACATGAGCATGTTGGCACTTCCCAAGTGCCCCTTTTATATGTGAATATTAACCCAATTAGAGCATAATTGATACTAATTTAGGCCATTTACCTGTGATATTGTCTATATATTTATATATGCGTTGTTTTGGAGCTTTATTGCAGAAACAGGTAAAATTGGTGATTAATGTGATGATGGAGAGGACAGGAGTCCAGAACCGACGAAAAGCACTGAAGAAGCCTAGTGCGTCGATCGGCGCAAGGGTGTTTTGGCCCACAGAAGTGACCGAGGCCCATTCCACATGTTAATGGAAGTTTATGTGCGCAAGACACTTGAAGATATTTGTCTAGAAGATTTATGGTACTTCAAGAAGATTTATGGAACTTCAAGATCCCAATGTGCAGTACAAGACTTTATCTCAAAGGAAAAGGCCCACATGGCAGCTGTGGAAGACAGAGGAACCGAGTCGGAGAAGAAACCAGAGAAGACACGGCTTGAACCGATCGGCGCAACCCTGCGCCGATTGGTGCAACTGCCTTATTTGCTAGAAATCGAGTCCTTTACAAGTAGAACCCCTATAAATACTTGTAAACCCTGGCCATGGAGAGAGAAGGCGATAGAGGGACACCAGATCCGTGAGTTAGAGCCACCGGGGCTTGCCCCGTTAGAATAGATCTCTAGTTGAGTTTCAAGAACCATTGGTATTAAGAGTTGATCTGTCAAGGTAGGCCATCTCGACGGGGATGAATCTTACTCTATGTATGTCAAGGATGATTGAATATGTTGATGATGGTTTTCGTGATTTGTCTATCTTGATTCTATAATCATGCATGTGCTTATTCCAATAGCTTAGTTCTAGGCTAAGTAAGTAGATGTTGTCTTGATCGTGGTGATTAGGATAGTATTTGGACATTGTATGATTATGGTTGTTTGATGATGCTAGTAGTGTGGTTTAGTGGTGAGAGCACTAAGCCTGCACAGCACTATTGCATAGTTGAGTAGGGTAAGATACTCGCGTGATTAAGGGTTTCCTCTCGGCAGCGATAAATCGAGAGCCGCTCGAAAAGCAGGGTGGTCTTATTCATTATAGGTTTTCATTGATCTATGTAATTACCCATTATGATCCTATTTAATTAGACTTTCTGGTTACGATCTCACTACTAGATATCTGGTTACTCACTTAACAGCATAGGCTTACAAGGCATCTGGCGCACTTTGTCTTAGATTCACCAGTGTGTCGATCGGCTCAACTCCTGCGTCGATCGACGCAACGACAGATTTACTGTCTGGCACACCTTGGCTTAGTTTCACTGGTGTGCCGATCGGCTCAACTCCTGCGCCGATCAGCGCAACGATAGATTTACTGTCTGGCACACCTTTGCGCTGACCAGTCTCCCCCTCATGCAACCTGATTTCGACAGTAGCCTTGACTAGATCTTTTACTGTTAACATTGTTTAATAATCCCTAAGGTCCCAGTGGATTCGATAAACCTTGGAATACTCAATTCAAGGGAAAAGTGCTACAATCATACACCGTCCTCTTGCGGTATATAAGTGGGTGCGTAGATACGACCAACAGAGCACACCCATCGGGTGTAGCCCCCGAGCCAAAGGAGGAGTGCGGACGGACTCGTTCTTTGTCTGTTTGTGCCTGAAACGATCACGGTGGTGTCGTGGGACCCGGGTTCCTTGGTCTTTGTTCCCTGGGCCAAGCAGACAGCACGGAGTGTCACGGATGAGGGTTTGCCTAAAAAGGCGAGCCATGGCACTGTCAGAACAACAGGTTTCTTGTCTCCTTTTGGCGTGCGGCGCGCAGGGGCTTCTTTCGGTAGGGCCCGGATCTGCTACGCGTCAAGGGAATCTAAGGCTGGTGCCTTGCTTTAAGGCGAGTTCCTTTCCTTTTTTTCCTATGGCGCGTTGTGCGTGACACTGTTGGTGGCGCCAGGTCTTTGTTCCCATGTGGCATGTAAGAGGCTTTCGTGAACTCAAATTGGGTCCGGTGCCCGTGAGGCGTCCCTTCCCGAAGGATCAAGGTCCCAAAGGTGCTGATAACGCAGACACTTGATAATACAACATTTGTCCATTTTAAGTTAAGTTATTATATAAATAGAGTATTGAAGTGTAGCGGAATATTACAAATTATGATAGTTTAAAAACAGCGGAAGCAAAATAACAAATATTCTACGAGCTCTCGACGATACAGCGATAGTAATGATTCATGCCCAGAGAACCATTACCCTAGCAGCACACATCAATCACTACGGCAGCAAGTCAGACTCCCAGTGGGCAGTCCAACCCTCAGGGACTTGCATGTCCCTAGGCATCACATTTATAGGCAATTCTATTTCTTCATTACCTGAAAAACAACAATGGCACAAAGCCTGAGTACTAATTACTCAGCAAGACTTACCCGTGAAAAGACCTAGACATGCATTGGCTCTAATAAGATGGTTGTTTAAAAAGACTTGCACTAAGCAACCTTTATTATGATGAAGATGATGATCAGCCACCGAAGAAGGTCTGGAGGCCAAAAGTGAAATCGCAAATGCAAGGACCAAGTGCTACAGTGAGCATGGTGAAGATGTTGCCTCAGGAACTTATGGCCTCGGAAGAAGAATTGTTTGCTAATGAAGAAAGTGAACCATAGCTTATATTTGATATTTAGCAAGCAATATTTGATAAACTAGATGAGTCTAGACATGGGCACTTGAAGGCTTTGTACCTAAAGGGGTTTGTTAATGGGATGCCGATGAGAAAGATGATGGTTGATGGAGATGCTACAGTGAATACCATGCCGATCAGTACTGTCAGAAAATTGGGGAAAACTAAAGATGACTTGATCGACGCAAATATGATTGTGAGAGATTATGGTGGTCGTACTGCAGCAGCCAAAGGAGCCTTGAATGTGGAGATTACAATCGGCAGTAAAACTTTGTCGGTTACTTTCTTTGTCATTGATGGATAGGGAACCTACAGCTTTCTGTTGGGTCGTGATTGGATACATGCAAATTGCTATGTTCCATCAACAATGCACCAGTCTCAGGGCTAGTGGATTGGCAATCAAGTAGAGGTAATCCCGGCCGCTGAGACCGTCAATGTTGCATCGGCCGATTTAGTACCATGGCATGCGAATGATATGGAGTCTTTATCTGGCAAGATCTAGGATGGAGACTACGTTAAGATTACTACACAAGGTCTTGAGGTAGTGGACCAGTCAAATTCTAAATTGTTTCTCTGACAGGCACCCCGATGGAGTTTGCAGAAGATGGGAAATTAGGAAAAGGATTCATGCCGGCGATGAGCTACAAGAAGTCGATATAGGGGATGGTGACAAACCAAGGCTGACATTTATTAGTAAGAAGTTAGATGAAGATTTTAAAGTTGAATTAATAAAATTATTAAAAGAATATCGGGATTGCTTTGCTTGGGATTATTCTGAGATGCCCGCCTTGAGCTGATCCATCGTTGAGCATCAGTTGCCTATCAAACCTGGATATCGACCTCATAAGCAGCCCCCAAGGAGAATCGATCCGAAGATTTATGATGATGTCAAGGCTGAGATTACTAGGTTATATGATGCTAAGTTCGTTAGACCTTGCCGATATCCGGAGTGGGTTTTAAATATTGTGCCTGTTTTCAAAAAGTGTGGCAAATTTAGGGTTTGTATCGACTTTCGCCCGTTGAATAGGGCCACCCCGAAGGATGACTATCCGATGCCGATGGCAGATCTTCTGGTTCACGCGGCAGCTGGGCATAAGATTGTCAGTTTTATGGATGGTAAAGCTGGTTATAATTAGATTTTTCATGGCGGAAGAAGATATACCAAAGACTGCTTTCAGGTGTCCGGGTGCAATTGGATTTTACAATGGGTGGTCATGACATTTGGGTTGAAGAATGCTGGAGCCACATATCAGAAGAAGATATTTCATGATCTGGTTGGCAGATTAGTAGAGATATTGATGATATGGTGGTTAAATCCAGAAGGACAGAAGATCATATAGCTGATTTGCGGGAGACACTTGAGAGAACCAGGAAATATGGTCTGGAGATGAATCCAAAGAAGTGTGCTTTTGGCATATCAGCTGGCCAGTTTCTAGGTTTTATTGTACATGAGAGGGGCATTGAAATTGGGCCAAAGAGTATGAAAGCCATCAAAGACATCGAGCCACCGGTCAATAAGACAGAACTTCAATCTTTGATCGGCAAAGTTAATTTCATCAAGAGGTTTATTTCAAACTTATCAGGGAAGCTAGATGTGTTTACGCCATTATTGAAGTTGAAGGCAAATCAGAATTTTGTATGGGAACCTGAACATCAGAAGGCCCTAGATCATATCAAGAAATATTTGATTTCACCTCATGTTTTGGTGCCACCAAAAGAAGGATTGCCCTTCAAGCTTTATCTTGCGACCGATAAGAAGTCGATTGGATCGACTTTGGTTCAAGAACAAGATGGAAAAGAAAAGGTTGTGTTTTATCTCAGTCGAAGACTGATTGATGCTGAAACCAGGTACACTAAGATTGAAAAATTATGTTTATGTTTATATTTCTCATGCGTGAAGTTAAGGCATTATCTGCTATCGACCGAATGTGTGATCGTGTGCAAAGCTGATGTCATCAAGTATATGTTATCGGCTCTGATTTTGAAAGGCAGAATTGGTAAATGGATGCTAGCATTGGATAAATATGACTTGACATATGAATCTGCTAAACTGTTAAGGGTCAGGTTCTGGCTGATCTAGTTGTTGAGCATTGTGGATCAGAGGTGTCGATGGTAGAGCCGGTACCATGGTTGTTGTTTTTTGATGGTTCTGTTTGCAAGAATGGGTGTGGCATCGGGATTCTAATTATATCGCCTCGGGGGCCAAGATTTGAATTTGTGTTTGTTGTAGAGGCATCGACTAATAATCAGGTCAAATATAGAGCTGTTATTAAGGAATTGCAGATGTTGAAGGAAGCTAGAGTCGATTGGGTTGAAGTTAATGGAGATTCATTGTTGGTACTCAGGCAACTGGCAGGAGAATTTGAATGTAAGGATGATATATTAAGATTGTTTATGCCGAGTGTTAAGATTTGTTGCAATACTTCAAGACAGTGAAATTCAAGCATGTTCCGAGGGAACAGAATAAGGAAGCAAATGATTTAGCACAAAAGGCATCGGGTTATCAATTGAATTCTGCTAGAGTTATTCTCGATGTAGCTGATGTCAATGAAGAAGGTTGGAGATCCAAGATCATTCAATATCTTAGGGATCTGACTCAACATATGCCTCGAAAGATTCGGTACATGGCACTGAGGTATGTTTTATTAGAAGAAAAACTTTATTATCGGATGATTGATGGTGTATTGTTAAGATGTTTAAATCAAGAGGAAGCCAAAATTGTTATGTGTGAGGTTCATGAAGGCATATGTGGTACACATCAATTGGCCCATAAGATGAGGTGGTTGCTAAAGAGGACTGGATATTATTGGCCAACTATGCTGGAAGATTGCTTTAAGTATTATAAAGGTTGTCAAGATTGTTAGAAATTTGGAGCAATAAAGAGAGCACTGGCATCGGCTATGAATCCAATCATCAAGTCGTGGCCATTTAGGAGATGGGGTATGGATATGATTGGCCAAATGTATCCAGCATCAAGCAAAGGTCATAAATATATTCTGGCGGCTACAGATTACTTCACAAAATGGGTTGAAGCGGTGCCTATGAAGAATGTTACGACTGGTGATGTGATCAACTTTGTGAAGGAACATATTATATACAAATTTGGTGTGCTGTAGACTATTACAACTAACCAAGGTTCTGTATTTACTTCGAAAGAGTTTCAAAGCTTTGCAGATAGTATGGGAATCAAGCTTTTGAATTCATCACCCTATTATGCTCAAGCTAATGGTCAAGCAGAAGCATTTAACAAGAGCTTGATTAAGTTGATTAAGAGGAAGATAGATGAGCAGCCTAAGAAGTGGCATACGACATTGGCCGAGCATTTATGGGCGTACAGGATGGCTTGTCATGGATCAATAAAGGTGCCACCTTATCAGTTAGTTTATGAGCATAAAGCAGTGTTACTATGGGAGACAAATGTGGGGTCCAGAAGAACAGAGATGCAAGATCAGTTAACAGCCGATGATTATAGACAAGTTATGTTGGATGAATTAGAAGATATACTGCAGCATCGGATGAGGGCTCTAGAAAGAATTCAAGAAAATAAGGCTTGTGTGTCCAGATTTTATAATAAAAAGGTGGTGCCCAAGAATTTTTTGGAAGGGGATCTTGTCCGTAAATTGATTATGCCCATTGGCTCTAGAGATAATCGTTTTGGAAAATGGTCACCGACATGGGAGGGTCCGTTCAAAGTGAGCTGTTGTGCGCTGGGCAATGCATATTTTCTACAAGGATTGGATGAAGAAGAGTTTGGAAGAGAAATTAATGGGAAATATTTGAAAAAGTATCATCCAAGCATTTGGATTGACTCGTGATCCCGTTGCTGATCAATAGCCGATATTTTGAGTATCGTGCTTAAGTGGTGAGAGCCGATGGTTATGCATCGACTTGAGATGGCTGATATTGAGAATATTGCCCTTAACAGAAAACTTATGAAGATAAAAGGGCAACTTGCTAGATATGTATATAGCCAAGAAGGTTTTCATCTATTACAGATAGACAATGTTAAAGGATGAGGACAAGACGATTACTTGCAGATAATCAATTTTAGTGAGACCTATTCATCTATAGCAGCTAGGGGATGAAGATGTAATTAACAAAGTCCCAAGCACATAAAAGAAGGTACATAGAAGAAGGAAAAATTACATTAGCAGCTTCCTCATCTTTCCCTTTAAAGATGATGGTGTCATCAGACATCACCCACTGAACAAAGGGGAGAGAGGGCCGCTCTGCCGATGCCATTCTAGACACTCGTGTTGTTATCCGGGGGTGAAAGAACCAGTAGGTTGGCTTCTGGGCAGGAGGAGCTGCAAACTTTGGACTGAAAGGAGGACTCTGAGGGCAAGAGAAGCGAAAACTATTCGCCACATCACACTTAGTAGATTTGAAGATAGATGGTACTTTTCTATCAAAGCTCTTAGTAAGAGACCCATGGTTGAAGGCAGAAAATGAGGTGATGAAGATGGGCTGGCGAAAGGAGCTATTTATAGGTACTGAATCTGGCCTTTGAGGGATCCAAATGTCGCTCTGCATTGAAAGGAGGGATAGGAAGCGACAAAGGTTATAGGAGAGGAATAAGCCGAGAGGACGGTCAAAAAGTAAGCCCAACCATCAAAGCGGCACAAGAAATAGTAGGCTGCGATTAATGATCATGAGTGGTTGGATGGTGTGCCAAAGATGTGACCTGACTATGAGTGGTTCTTGATCTGATGGCATTTATTAGGACCTGAAGCAGTAGAATGGTAAAAGAGACGCGCAGAAGACGACGAGACAAAATCCTGTGCACGAAATATTTTGTACCCCAAACTCGGGGGGGGGGGGGGGCATGTGTTGGCATCAAAATTTGACCGGTCCTAGTGATCAGCCGCGTGAAGTCAGAAACGGCCAAAGTCAACGAGTTCAATGGCCGAAGGGAAAAAGTGGGCCTATTTAGGGTTGTTTTATCTTTATCTATTTTTAGTTTAAAATTAGTTCAGAAAAAAACCTAGTCGGTTTGTTTAAGAGTCCTGACCGAGTCGGGTCAGAATCCCTTGCATCGGGTTATAAATATGTAATTGGATCTGTACAAGAAAAAAACACACTTTCGTTCAATACAATTCGACGCATCGCCAACCTTTCCTACTCGACGAAAACCTCGTCTTGCGTGAACTGCATCTGCTCCGATCTCGACAAGAGACTTGGATTAGTCAACCCGATAATTCTATCAGCCTCAACTAGTACTTTCTCATTGATTTGATATTCTAGTTGTTATCGTTAGAATTGCTAGTTATCAGGTAACTAGATCTTCTTTGTGCTTGTTCTATCGACTTTTGATTGCAATACTGCCTTGGTTGAGTCCGATCTATTGCAATTTTTAGTAGGTTTTATGAGTATAGTTTAGATCTATTATTCGAGTCATTCTATCGGTTTTATCTATAAATAGCTTAAATCTAGCTCAATTTATCGTGTTTGAACACTATATCGATTAGGTTCGATCTGTTCGAATCAGTAAGGCTGCATCGATTCTAATCTCTTACTGGGTTAATAGGTCTAGATTCGATATGTTTATAGGTAGAGTCGATAGAGTTCTATCGGGACGTTTAGCCGATAGGTTATCACGGTTCAATCGACTTTCTAGTACTTAATCGAATTATATCAATAATGTTGTTAGTCGTTTGCCCCCTTATTATAATAAGATAGATCTATGATTTTGAAGCATATTTGCAATACCAGCTATTAGATCTATCGACTTAGCACTATCGGTAGAACGAGTCTCTGTGTGTTATGTAGACTCATCGACTTTGTTCTATCGACACAACACTATCGACTGAGCGAGTCTGGGCTTGGTCATTACTATATTATCGACTCTGCTCTGTTGGCTTATTTTCCCGTCGACATTAATAACGCATGGTATTTTATATATTTAATTTGCCGATAAGCTGATATAATCAGCCGATTAGTTTATATTATGTTATCTTTATTCTTATAATAGCATTGGCTGGTTCCACGAATAGTGACTATCGGCTTTCTTCATCGGTCTGTCCTGGGCCGGTGACCCGTGGAATTTGATCGTTTGTTTCTTTGTCGGTTTACAGGAAAAATCGACTAGCACGCCCTAGTTTCTCGTATTGAGCCTGCATTGGAGCTAAGTAGATCTCCCAGGCCATGCGTGGCGATTTTCACGTCAACAGATGTCACTTAGACTACGGTCCATACATTTGCTACCTTTTGAGGAGGATGGGACTAGTGACGGAGGAGCAGTACGACATGTTCCCTGAGGTGACCACCAGCTACTCACCTCGAGTCCACAGGGGTTCGCAGTCGGCCTCGAGTCAGCAGACAGGAGAGGAGGAGCAGGAGTTACCGCCAGTCACTCATGAAAGGTTCCTGAGTCAGCCAGTATGGGAGCACCTCCCCAACCTACAGGATCACAGTTAGGAGACGCTATCAGTATGGCAGCACTAGCAGGACGCCTGAGTGAGTTCATTCAGAGCACAGCTGAGGACACACGTCAGATGATGGAGTTTGTTAGGGGATAGACCAAGCTTCAGAGACAGCAGATGATGATGTTGACTACCCTGATGACTCAGATGGCAGAGATGACTCAGAGGTAGGCAAGTCAACAGCCAGGGCCTTTAGCACTTCCACAGTTTCAGTCGCTGCCAACTCAGCCAGGACCCTTCACTGTCGTGATGACAGCCTAGTCTTCTAGACTACCTTCACTTTCAGGGGTCCTATCGATAGGGAGAGCAGGACAGACACACTCTCCAGCTCAGTTCTCCCCCATGTCCACTTTCTCAGTTTCTGCGTTGTTCACTTCACCTACATACTCTTCGACTTCGCAGATGGCAGGACCTTCCACCTCCCAGCACTTACCCGTCAGGAGTCTATTCTCAAAGATAATGTACACTACTCGATCAGATTCCCAGATAGCCCTAGAGGCAGCTATAGCTCCACTTTCCACTGCTACAGTCAGCACTCTCACACCTCAGGTAGCAGAGGATCTTGTCTGTGGAGGCTTCAGTCAGCAGGATGTGGCGGATCTCGCACTTCTCTAGGCTTCAGTTGCTTAGGAGACCGCCACAGTCACGTTAGCAGAGCCGGATAGA
Organism: Eleusine indica; assembly: GCA_030378355.1. Lineage (NCBI taxonomy): Eukaryota > Viridiplantae > Streptophyta > Magnoliopsida > Poales > Poaceae > Eleusine > Eleusine indica. The sequence goes on along the minus strand of CM059498.1, from coordinate 36,939,751 downwards.
GGGTCTGAGTCGCCGTTAGAGGACCTTGATTTCTTCGAGCAGCTAGACGTTCAGGCGGCACAGGCTCAGGGAGCATAGCAGGATCCAGCACAGGAGCAGCCAGCAGCAGAGCCCTCAGAGGACATCGCTGCACCACTTCCTTCGATCATGAGCGCTTAGATGTTCACCTTTTCTTGCTTTTTGGTGCTTGTTGCCAAAGGGGGAGAAGTAGTCATAGGTCTAGGGGGAGTGGGAGTATGATCCTGTGCGATCCAAAGTAGCATGTATCTAGGGAGAGCTTACTTGTACATTGATTTTGGGAGTTAGATACATTTGGATCTTCTTTTGATCGATTTATCGAGATGTTCCTGGATTTTGATGAGTCATGGTTTTCATTCATTTGTGTTTGACTCATCTTGATCTCACTTGGTTTATTTTCATACGCAGTGCTCTGTATTCCTTATTTATCCTTGTATGCCTGTGTATGATTCCATGATAATGATTGTTTGCTTTTAATTCCTATGCATTGCCATGCTAACCTATTGCATATCATCATCTATGTCTTGCATTGCATGTCCTTATGCTTTCTTTAATATCCTATCATGACATGCATGCATTATCATCTAGAGTGTGCTTTTCTCTCTTTTCCTTTTAGCTCTTGATGATGCTTGATTGAGTAGAACCTTGTGCGCTTCTTTCTTATGCTTTTGTGGTTTCTCTCGATCATAGTGTAGCTCTTTCAGCCTTGTTGTTTCTTGATAAGATTATGATAAGTAGTGGTTGTCATCAATCACAAAAAGGGGGAGATTGTAAGCTTCATGACCATTGGTGATTGGATCCCCAAGGTATGAATGTTTTGGTGATAGATGACAACTATGAAATTGTGGGCTAATACCTACACAAGTGTTGTGAATATAGGAATCATCTCTAAACTCTATTACAAATCATATAGATGATGGTTGCCTTGGCGATGGATGACAATGACCACAAGCATAGAGGCTTGATGAGCTTGATAGAGTCCAAGAGTTGATGAAGATGGATCAAAGCTGAGGACAAGCTATGGAGCAAGTGTTGGGAACACTTGTCTAGTTGTTAGGGCTTCAAGTCCATAGGAAAAACCGGACTATCAAGGGGATCTAGGTCATTTATCTTAGGTCATATCTTGTCAGTGATGTGCAAGGTTGCTCAATAAAATCACATGCACTAGGTGATAGTGGAGAAGCCAAGGAGCTGTTCGAAGAAGCCGAGAAACAAAGTCAAGCAAGGACGAGGAGTTTTAGCTTCTAGACATAGTGACCGACAGAAGGGTCAGTGGAGACCGGACTATACGGTCACTAGAGGAACAGAAAATCCAGCGAGAAGACTCAACGAGGAAACTGCCTGAGTTGGAGTCTGTAGAGACCGGACGGTACAGTCTGTACCGATCACTCAGGGTAGCGAGGAAGCGAGCTCTGGAAATGTTTCTGTAATTGAGAGAGAAAGTCTGACCGGACGGTCCTGTCAGCTGACCGGATGGTCCAGTCAGTAGGAGTCAACAGAGGGGCGGAGCTGTTGGGCTGAAGACTACAAAGACCGGATGGTCAGGCCAGGCAGTGACTGGACTGTCTGGTCAGTATGCCCAGAAAGCTGATCGTGGAGCAACTGCTAGTTGGAGATTGGAAGCCTATATAACTTCATTGCTGGGGTCTTGGAGACCTCTCTTGGCCAGTGGAATACCTGAGAGCATTTGGTAAGGTCCAAGAGGAAAAGAAGAAAGCACTAGAAGGAGATATTCCATAACTTGAGAGTGCTAGTGAGAGTAATTAGAGCATCTTACACATCTAAGGCTAGGGTGTCCTTGAGGGTGTGATCTAGGTTGTTACTCTTGGTCCATTGTGAGACCTAGACCAGTTAGGTGTCAGTGATCAAGCCTATCGTGATTGGTTGTGAAGGCCGTCACACATTTGTACACGGTTTGAGCCCGCCGGTGAAAGGGGCATCGCTAGTGAATGCCCGTCTTGGCCGGGGAGTCCGAGAATTTCTCGAGGAGGCGAGCTTGTGCCTTGGTGGCAGCGGTGATGTGCACCGTGTCTTCACTCCGGGAGTGATTGCGGGCTCGTGGGCGAGAACTCCACATTGGTGGTGGGAGGGACTGGAACTCCGGCAGGAGTGGTCCAACAAGGAGTAGGGGAAGGCGCCATCCTTTCGAGACCTCAGGAAAAAAATCATGAGCATTCCTTAGCCCCTTTTTACTATTTCGCATTTGTGTGCTATGGTTGATAGGGTGACTTGTGGTTTGCATAGGCTAGTGTGTTTAGCTTCTGCATTGCGTACTCATCATAAACTAGCATGTGTAGGGTCTTGTCCTCCTAGAATTGTTAGGTTGCTATGATTGCTAGGTTCTAAGTGGTGTGAAATTGAAGTATTCAGTTTTATGGTCGGCTACCGATTCACACCCTCCCCCTCCCCCTCCCCTCCCCCTCCCCCCTCTCGGTACGTCTTTGATCCTTACACTCGCCCAGCGCGTCACTCGACGGAAGCAGATGGTACGGAATGGGCAGCCAGTAACCTGGAACACGAACGGTTTCAACACCCAGCCTACAACCAGCTCCCCGGCAAAAGTCCTTTCCTGGCTTAGAAATAGCCACAGAGATGCTTGTCCCAAATCTCTGGAATAACAACGCACAGGTGTAGGAGCAAAAGGTCCTGTGATCCTATCGCCATACTATGCACAATGCTTCTAGCGAGCCATGGATTTCTGTGGTTCCAGCTCCTTCATGTGCTCTCTTCACTCTCAAAAAATTTCTACGATTCTACTCGATAGGTACTCGATACAATGCCTAAGAAGTAAGAAGAGCTTCCTTTTACACTTTCCGCAATTCTCTTAGTACAATCAAGTATTGCTCTACAACAATATTGTAAATTCATCATTGGCTCAACTCTTCGACACCTTTGAAGGAAAACAATAAACAGTGTTAGGATGGGGAAAGAGAAAAAGGCAGACTTTCCATATACTGCAACAATACTAATCATCGGTCCTGGTAGAGTCAATAATGGCCAAAATGGATAAGACAAAAGAAACACATTGTATACGCTAAGATTTTAAACTATTCAATCACTTAAGATTGTTGGTGCTAAGAAAAATAGTTTAGTTTATACTGACAGAGCAATGGATTATTAAAGAAAGTATTGAGGTGTACCAATATAAACTTTATGCCCCTGTATTTAGACAATGGACAATGAATATTTTATTCAGCTATGAGAAATCTTTGTTTGCACATTAGCGAAATTGTTGATCAACAAATTTTGATTTTTGATCAATTGTAATATATATTTGTACCAGAATGTTTATAATAGATAGACAAGAAAAATCGCACGTATTTTGATGTGCCAAAATATTTATAGACTTCAAACATCAAGCTCTCAGGGGACAGCATGCTCTTCCGCTCTGTCCTGTGCCAGTGTCCATCTCCGCCTACCTGCGCCTCAGTTGTCCAATGACTCTAGAAGGGACTTTTCTTGAATTTTAGAGTGTAAATTATTTGTTTGATTTAGTTATCGATTATCTTTGACAGTGTAGGTGATATGGTCAGTCTGAAAGTTTGAATATGCTCACATGTAAACTAAAATTTGGAAGGCAGGTAAACAGCTCAATCCAGAAATGTTGTCTTCAAAGTGATTGTTTTGAATAAAAAAGAAAGATGAAATGTCACAATACTACAAATGAAATTGGATTGATTACTACCTTACTTCCTCCGGTCCATTATGTTAGCATTTAAAGGATTCAAAATAGTTCCAAAATGTAAGCATCCAGAGAATTTAGGTGGGACCCGCAGCAATTATTTGACCAGCCTGCAGCGCAGAAGATTCCTGAGAGCACCCGAGGCTTACCCTCTTTCGCACGGCCATTGCAACACAGCACCGCTGCCGCCTGCTCCCTCCATCAGCTACCCGCCGCTGGCTCCTCTCCCTTCGCCGGTCGGTCACCGCCGAGGTCCCATGGCTCCGCCACCAGCTCCTCTCCCTCCGCCACTCGTTCCCCTCCCACCGCCATGGTCCCCTGTCGCAGCCGCCTGCACCTCTCCCTCCGCCGGGCGTCGATCTACTGCGACTCCCTCCGTCGCCCGGCGCCCTGCTCCTCTCCCTCCGCCGCCTGTTTCCCTCCCGCCATTGTGGTCCCCTACCCTAGCCGCCTGCACCTCTCCCTCCGCCGGGCGTCGATCTGCTGCCCTCCCTTCGTCGCCCGATGCCCTGCTCCCCTCCCTCAGGCGCAAGTCCTTCTACCGTCACTCTTGCCGCAGATCAAGGGCCACCGTAGAGGAGGAGGATGAGGATGCAGGCATTTAATACAACTCTATCCACTTGCCACGGTTCTATGAGTCAAAGGAATAAGTCGAGGGTAGCAGGGTCAATTTTCACCTGTCTTATTTTCTTCCCCAAATGCTACAAATGCTAACATAACGGACCGGAGGAAGTACTATTATACGTATCAAATTTCATCAAATGAAATTGCATATTCATATGTATTATTTAGATATCTATGTACATCTGAACTTATTTTATCTTTATTGACATGTACATTCAAATATCAGCTATGGTTATACATTTCAATTTAGATTCCATTAGCTGTACTTTTTAAATATCATGAATAGAAATTAAAATGAAATGTATAAAAAAATTATACTAAACAGCATCACAATGGCCATGCTACAGAGTGAAAGAGAAGCGCGGCAAATTGCCGCACCCTTTTTCTAGTACCCCTCTAAAGCGAAACAAAAATGAATAACTAAAAACTAAAGCGATCACGAGAATAAAAGAAGTACAACACAAATAGAGAAGGCTAGGCTAAAAATCGTATATTGATTGAGGTGCATATAACACGAATATTCCAGCTACAGATATGACAGAATAAGACAACATTAATCAAGTATAATATAACAAAAATCAGGACATCTTGTGATGCATATAATATGAGTGTTGCCGCTATAGAATATAGATAGGGCCAAATCTTTTATGATAGGTCTTTTAACCCCACTTGCCCCGTGTGACTGAGGTTTCTTTCCGTTACTTATTGAGAGAATTCCTTTCTTGGTTTTAAAAAAATCACCTCTTTCTTTCTTGACTTTTTTATAATTGAACTTCTCTATATGGACTGAAACTCATTTTTGGTGTCCTATTTGGCCTTTCCGTCAGTTTTGATACCTAATGGTGTCAAATGAGAGAGAAAAGGACTATTTTACCCTTGGTCATGGAATCAACAATTCAGAGTTCAGTTTCTATTTGTTCCCTTGTGAGCAATATTTTTCTTTTTCGCAAGGATTAATGTTTCAAAATTGTACTCCCTCTGTTCGCTAATTACTGTCATTCCCGACCACCAAATTGAACTACAAAACCACTAGCGGACGCTGTCGGAACGACATCATTTAAAAAACAGAGGGAGTACAAGATACTTGTACACTATTTTTGAACGTGCAAAAAATATTTTTGCCTACGTTTTGCATATAGCAGTATGCACAAAACCATCATTCCTGAATCGATTCCACGGGTGATTATGCGACCAATATTTTTGTTGACCATAATCCTAATGAAAAATCAATCCGAGCAAAGTCCATCGTGGCCAGCAAGAGCATCAGGCGCAACGTCACGCTCTGCTCCTCCACCAGATCGATTGCGTCGACCATTGCACCCACCTCCACCGAGTTGCACGACGGCGCCCTCAACTTCATTCCCCCACAAAGGCCTCTCTCTCTCTCTCTCTCTCTCTCTCTCTCTCTCTCTCTCTCTCTCTCTCTCTCTCTCTCTCGTGTGCCGTTCGGACGAGACGAATGAGGGAGGCAGGGCGGGCGGCGGCGCCCTCTAGTTCATTTGCCACGCTGAAAGGACTTTGATGCCGCCTAGAGGGGGGTGAATAGGCGTTCCTGAAAATTTGATCCAAAACTCATACCGGAATTAGTACTGCCAAAACCGGACACTTCCGTTTTTTGTCAGAGAGATGGAAATAATCAAACACAAAAGGAACAAGCTCAAACTATAAGCATGCACCCTATCACAAAGGCAACAAGGCTAGAGCAAGGTGATTTCACACAGAAATCACCTAAACAAAACACTGTTCAAAATCGGATACTCTGGTTTTCAAAACTGGATACTCTGGTTTTCTCGGGACAGAAAACAGAGGCGAGGGAAAAATAGCTCCCAGAAGAGTTCTAGCACAAAGAGAAGCTACAAGAGGAGCACACAAAAAAGAACAAGTTTATCCACTTAAAAAAAATAGGAACAACTACTCATGCAACCTATGTGAAATTAAAACAAGCTAGAACTTAAACAACAACAATAACAAGGGAACACACGGGAATTTATTTATCAAAGTTCAACCAACTTGCAACCAAGTTGTCTACTTCTCCGTTAAGGGATCCACCAAGGATCAGGTCTCTCTCAATCTTTATACCTCTCTAAGAAATCACCAAGATCAAACTTAGATGACCAAGCAATCACCAAGATACAGCCATGACTAAGCTTGCTTATTCCCCGTTAAGGGATCCACTAAGCTTGCTTATTCCCCTGCGGAGGCGAAGCTGACCTTTACAAACATTTCCATGACTCATCACAAGTTAGTAGCTCTAGGGCGATGCCTAGCCGTCTAGGAATCTTCAATTCTAAGTGTAACAAATGTTTCATGAAATCTTGCTATGCAACAATGCTCAAGTGTTCAATCTTACTCACAAAGAGACCCTCTCTCAACCCGATTCTCATAAAGAGATCAATACTCACAAAGAGGAGTTTGGGAGAGTGCTAGAGGGTTTTGGATATGTTATTTTCATGAATGATGATAGCTGCCACCAAAGGAGGGGTTGGAAGAGTATAAATACTCATCCCTCTAAAAGTAGCCGTTGAAAACTAGCCAGTGAAAACCGGACACTCCGGTTCCAAAACCGGACACTCCAGTTTTGGCTGAACTAGCCATTGGAATTTAAACCAGCCCAAAACCCGATACTTCATTTTTCTAGGACAGTGAGAAGATTGTGTGTGTTTGGCTATTGTGTGTTACTCTTTCACTTGGAATTTTCCTTTGAGCATTGAGGCTTAGCATATCATCCATGTAACATCCCTCTTGATAGAGTGGCATGTCTAAACTCAATATTAAAACAAAAAAGAAGACTTTCTTCAACTTGATCTTGCATAATTTGAATCTTGCCACTTCTTCATCTTTAGTTTTATAAGAGATGCAACCTGCGACTTGTAATATTTGAATCTATACGATCATCTTCTCTAATATAGTCACAAGTCACTTCGTATCTTCACTTTCATCATCAATTGATACTTGGCAACATATGATACTTTGTAGCTCGATCGGTCCAAGATTATGCTATACTTGCCCTTCACCATCGCATTGGTCCTTCGGTGCTAAGACTCATCTTGCCCTTCTCCTTGCGTGGTCCATCGCGGTCAAGTCAATCACTTACCATCTTGCTAACTTGAGTCATATATTACTTTGCATCATTCACATGAATTTCTTTATCATTGTGTAGATATTTTGATCACTTTGCTTTTAATGGAGTATCTAATTGTGAATCCACAAGCAATTGATCAGCATCCTTTTTCATACATTCTTTGATTCTTGTGAACAAGCCATTCAAATAAATACCGAATCATACAATGAATATCCGTGTCGAGTCGTCATACATTTTGAACAATAATATCCATGTTGAGACATACAATGTACATTGTTAATTATGTCCTTCTTAAACACTCACAAGAATCATTAATCCTTTAATCATATTGTCATTCAATACACTAAAACCCACTAGAGGACTAGATGCACTTTCACACGCTCGCGATTTGAGGATGGCCCGGCAGTGGCGTCCTCCTCCATTGGCCCGACAGTCCATGATTCCTCCCTCTCTCTCTGTTCGATCTGGATCGAGACTCAAGTTACACGGGTTGGAGAGACACAGTTTAGGTAAGGATAAAAGAGTCATTTCACATAGCTTGAAAGGGGGTGCTTCATGGTTTGGGCTGTCGGATCTCATGGAAGTACTAATAAAGTAATAAAAAATAAAGTTTGGTCCAAGAGAGGAAGTTTATTTTAGAATGGGTCAAAGAAGGAAGAGGTAAGTTTTTTAGGGTCAAGGAAGGAATTGTCTCTTACTTATTCGACAATTGAATATGGATCCAACCGTTTAGCTTTATCTTTTTTGAAACTATCATCTCGATCTTCCTATTCTCTATCAAACTCATCCTTCTAAAAAAATGCTTCACCTGATAACAAAAAAATTCCGATTTCAATAAGCTTCAAAACAATTATATTTCATACATACATTTTACTTATTCAATAAAATATGATTAAAAGATATGATAGATCTTAGTCACTTAGAAACTAAGAAATGATGAATCTTTATTAGAAAATATCCCAGATTTATAAAATAAGTGTTACATGTGTATATTTGGTTTGCTCATAAAATGTGATAGAGAGAATTATAAAATTTTCATCTAGCAAATCTTAAGCAACTGTTTTTATGAGTCTTTGTGTATGCATTATACAAAACAACAATATTGAAATCTAATTTGGGGCACCTAGGAACCATTGAGTACTCATCGTGTATTTTCTAAACCAGATGGCGTGTTAGTGTATTGTCTTTTGCTTTCACAAAGTGAGCTCGACAAGCTCGGTAGGCACTGCGGTCTAGGATAGGAGGGCATGAACATGAATGATGGACCGGGTAGGGCTAAATCGAAAGAAGGAAAATGGATTGCAGGTATTTATGTTTAATACATGAGCATACTAGTATACTACCATTCTTTAGAGCCATCTCTTAGTGAATTCAAAAGTTTAGGTCCTATTTTAACGAATCCCCTTGTTTGAACTTTCAAAGTCCTAATAAAAGGCAAAATTTTCGAGATCACACTGAACTAGTTGGGCCGTACACTTGTATTCCGCCAGTGGCTCGCAGGTCGGTGGAGCTGAGCAGCCCCTGCTCACGTGGACGAGCAGATGGGCGGTGTCGTCCACGCGATTACACCCGTGGTTCCACGTCCACCACCCACCCCCGGGGCAGCCGCGGCTGTCCACGAGTTCCCTTTGGGTGACCCACAGGTCAGCCGCAGTGACCCGCAAGTATCCGGCTCCAGCTTCGCTACCTGGCAGAAACGGACGAGACGGCAGCTACAAAACAGAGCCTATCTATCGCCACCGGGGTCGGCCCCGAGGGGAGGACGAATCCACCCGCAGAGGCACGGCGAGAATAAACAAGCTGCGCCGCGCACCCGCCGCCGGCGACGGCCCACATGCCGATCGCCTCCTGCCTCCGCGCCTCGTCCGCAGCGAGCCGCCACAGGCTCCCCCCACCTCCTCCGGCGCCACTTCCCTTTGCGGCGGCGCTGCCGGGCGGGGCCTGTAGGCGGAGGAAAGCTGTCGGGGTCGCGGCCGCGTCCGCGTCGCCCTTCGACGAGCTCCATGCGCGGGGGAGGCCTGTACATGAACCTTCTAAGGTGAGCGCCCTTTCCTCGGTCGCATCGCCCCAGCCACCTACCTCCATTTTCCCCCCAATTGATTGAATAGCTTGGACTGTCGTATTAATTGTCTATTAAGTACCGCTAAGTGTTTAGTCTCCGGTGATATTTTGATGTAGATGTGCTTCATACTCGTTTCTGCTTTGTGGGATTTGATTTGTGATGACTGATGAGATTCACGGGCTAGTTTGAGGATGAGGATCTGATGTCGGCATACAAGATGTGGTCCGTGACCTTTTGATTTGGGTATGTTGGGAGGGATGTTGTGCTCCTGAGCGCGAATATTATGGTCCATCCATGACAGGCTCCAGCAGCTGGTTCTTACCAGCCATATGTAACTGGTAAAAGTTCCATGGCTGGTAACTGGTATCAGTAAACAAGATGGGATTGTTGCTGACTGCTCCTGGAAGTTTTCATGTGCTAAGATGATGCATTCAGCTGGCTAATTGTCTTCCTGTCCCACCTAGAGAGAAAATAGAACTCCATGTTTGAGCAGTTTTTGTTATTTGAGGTTATTAGGCTTCTGTACAGAAAGGCTGTCATTCTGCTACCTGGGAGTGTTCTACAAGAGCATATACTCCAATTTTGGTGGAGATTTAGGCTTGATAGGTCATCATAAAAATGTTCATGTGGGTACCTATTAGTTGGATGATGTTCAGAGCCCGTGATTGATTTTGTAAACTCTACTTTCTTTCTCTTGTTTGTGAGGTGTGAGGCAGTTTGTGAGGTAGGAACTAGGAAGACTGATTGCTAGATTTGCCAATATGCTGTCAGGGACTTAAAAGGAAAGAGAGAAGGGGGGGGGGGGGGGTAGCTAAAGGCCTGAGTTGTTCTTAATATTGAGAATTATGTGAGCGTGGTCTTTGGTGACTGGATTTATCAATCAAAATTGTGTTGGACATAAGCTTAAGCTACTCCTTGAGATTTTAGACAAAAGTTCTGTTATCATAGTCTAGATTGTTGGAAATATTGAGCTGGGATATCCTCAATATTGTTGTAGGATGTTGTTATCTGTTCATGTATCACTTTCTATCCTTTATGGAAATATGTTTGTCAAAAGGAGCAACATATCATCTTTCGTAACAATGGAGCAGCAGAACATATGGTCGACAATGATGTTAATGAGTAAAAACTTTTAGTGTCTTTTTTCCTGATTTACTTTTCTGAATGCTAAATTAGGATTCTATGCCATGGAACGTTTACCAGTTGCCAGCCACATGTCTTGTATACATGAACTGCACATGAAATATAATCACTTCATTCATATACTTGCAACGTGTGACATCAATATATATCTAAACACAAAAGTACTTACATATGAGGTTATTGGTGTGGATGAGTTTTTTTTCCCTTGTTTAACATTAAGGATTGAAAGTAATGATGTTCCAAGATGATTGATATTACTCTTTTCTGTGAGCTGCTTGGTCTTTCGTTGTCAAATCACATATATAAATTGTTTCCATCATGTTGTAAAGTGGGCTTTGAATAATGATGTATTTGGTTTTTTCACTTTGTAGAAATCCATGCTCTGGAACCTGATTCAGGATATAGAACCTCTGGATCTGAGTACCATTCAGAAAGATGTTGCTCCTGAAACTGTTGATGCAATGAAAAGGACCATTTCTGGCATGTTGGGGCTGCTTCCATCTGACCAGTTCCGTGTTGTTGTAGAAGCCCTTTGGAATCCCTTCTTCAAGTTATTGGTATCTTCAATTATGACTGGGTATGCTTTCTGATTGATAGACTGATCACCATAATGATTGATGAAACTATTTTTCTGAGACTTGGTTGCATTTTTAGACATGTGATTTGCATTTTCAGTTGTGGAATGTAGAGCTGAGACTCTGAGAGTCAACAACCATTACCTCACCACATGTGTGGTTATATAAAATAAGAAACCGATCGCAATTTGTTACTCATTTGTTATTATAAGAGTAACATAGCATGTGGATATACAAAAGTAATGGCAGAGGTACTCCGTATAGATTAGTCCGTTAAGCAGATATGGGGTAGGTGGCTTGGCTTAGTGTTCTCAGTTCAACAGATACATCTCAAAGTTATATAGTCTTGTTAGTTCCTTCAGAACTGATGATAGTCTCTTCATTTTTCTCTTTTCAAAAATATGCTTATGAAGTTAGAAAGCTAGCTGCATGCTTTACCACTGTTTGTTTTCCTGTATCTGCTCAATAATCCTTAGCTTTTGTTTGAAATCTTGACCTATACTTATTTAATGGTATGAACATATATCCCATGTGTAACTCATATGATACTGTTTCCTGTGATAGTTATATAATAAATATATTAATAGCGTAGATAATGAGAACCTATGTCTTGTTTTGTGGGAATATAACTCACATGTGTGCCTGCTCTAATTCTTCATTTCTGATTCTAGGTATACACTATGTAATGCTGAATACAGGCTTTCTTTTGAAAGAAATTTAGAACTTTCCGAAGAAGATTCAGAGTGTTCAAAAAGTGACATCAGTGAAGATAATCACTACAACATCAACCTGGGTAGTCCTGTTACTATTTTCAAATTATCAGAAGAGGATTTGCCCCAGGACCCTGGAAAACATGATGAAGAAATGTCAAGTGAAAATATGGGAAAAGAGCTAGGTGACTTGACACCTCAAGCAGAAGAGTACATTAGCCAGATGCAATCTCGTCTGGATGCTATGAAGAAGGTAATTTAATCTCTATCTAATTAGGTATCTCTGAACCATATCATTGTTTATGTTTACAATTATGCATTCATTAATCGGGAATGCTTCTTTTCAATCGATTGAAAAGAGAGCACCCTTTCAATCAACAGCATTTTGAAGAGAGAGAGAGAGAGAGAAATGTTGTTTTATTTGTTATTTTTTATTTGTAGGATTATATGTATTAATTAGTATTATGTATAGACTATAGAAAAGTTTTGTCTTTTTGTATTCATTGGATCTAGATCCAAGGGCTAAAAGCGTTGATTGAAAGGAACCCCCATTTTCAATCGAATTGAAAATTAGACACTCCCTTCATTAATTTATCAATATGTGACACTGCCTATTGCTATCATCCACTTTAACCAAAATTTGTAATTTCACTAGTCTAATTCATCAAGTGTGACTTTTTGGATATGGAAATATTGAATTTACCATAGGAATAGGAAGGCAAGAAATAATATGGGTATATGGTTGTTAATCGTTATCAACGTAATATGTTCTTGTTTCACTTGTGCTACCCTTTATATATATTCTGAACTTGTGATTTTGGTTCAACTTAAACTATATTGATGCAATATATTGATATGTTGTTGCCCACCAACTTTTCAGGGTCCCAGTTTTTTTGTCTGTTTTTTTACCAACGCAAACTCATATGTTTTACTGTTTTCTCCCATGCATTTTCGTGTTAAAACAAACTGTATAAATTTTCTTGGAATGCTTGTGAATGAATACATATTTTATTTGCTGCAAAAATCCATCATTTGGCGGCGCCAAGACAGATATAGATTTATTGCGATGAAAGAGAACTTTTTGTGTTAATTTCTGGCGGAGTTGTATTTGAATTAATCCACATGTGGTCTGTCAAATCACATAGAAAATTTTGAGCTAATGAAGATAAACAATTTTCCTTACTCCGACTTGTCATTACTAGGATTCAAAAAGAAAATACAAATTCAAAAAGAAAATACAAAATTTATTGATACCTGTATATTGCAGGTCCAACTCTGAACTTTTGGATGAGAATTGTATGCCCTTCTATTTCAAGTGCTTTTCTTTGAAAAAGAAAATCTGAAGCTCAGAGTAGTGAGCTTTGTGTGAAAAATAAATCTGAACTAGTTGCATCCCTAGTGTCTGACTTTGTGCAGTTGTCGTGGACAGAAATCGATTTGATCATTTTGAAGCTGGCATTGCTATACTTTGTTTATTATATGCAAATTTGAAAGCATATTGCCTTTTGTCATTGCAGGAGTTACATGACCTCAGGAGAAAAAATTCCGCCTTACAGATGCAACAATTTGTTGGTGAAGAAAAAAATGACTTGCTGGACTATTTAAGGTCATTGACTCCTGAGAAGGTATATTTTAATAAATAGAAAAGGTCTCTAGCATGTTACAATTGATTAACTATGATAAAGTATTCTTAACACAAATCTTAGCAATAAAACAAAATTTGGTTGGTCGGTCTTGGGTTCATCTTCTGTTCAGTGGCCTAACCTAGCTGCTTTGAACAGGTTGCCGAACTATCAGAGTCTTCTTGTCCGGGTGTACAAGAAGCGATTCATTCTGTGGTTCATGGTTTGCTAGCAACACTATCCCCCAAGATACACTCAAAGGCCCCTCCACCCATAGAGAACACTGCTGGGGGTGCCCTAAACCTTGGGGGTGAGGATGATGACTGTGCTGAGCTTGTCGAGAATGCTTCCCTCCCGTTTCAGCCCCTGATTTCTGTTCCCCGTGACTACCTAGCACGTTTGCTGTTCTGGTAATGTGAAGCAGATTCAATAAGCAGTTTTGGGTTGGGTTTGTTCATTCACTCATGGCTACTGACCTTTTGTTTCTATTTTAATTTGAGATGTTCAGGTGCATGCTGCTGGGTCACTACATCCGTGGTCTTGAGTACCGGTTAGAGCTGACACAACTTCTTCGAATGTCTAGCGATGTTGGTTCTTTTGCTAGTGGTGATGATCATGTTATTTGAGACTGCCACATTTATTGATATTCCTCATCAGATTGAATGGAAATCTCTTGCCGAGAAATGGTGGAAGTGGCGATCGCACTGCATTTCCTGTCAAAAGGATGCCCTAAAACTGTGACCGCTAAGCTGAGCTATAGTCATACTGTAGTTCTTGTAAAGTCAGAAAACAGACATTCGGGTGTAAAGTTAGTGTTACATATGGATGCAGAATATTTTGTTTTTCTTCTTTTCATGTTGTGCTGTATAAGAAAAGAGAATTTGGTTGTTCCATGCTGTTGACCTTGTAGAATGATAGGCGTCCTTGTATTTTAATTGTATGTATATGTATTTTGTTTATGTTGCCCATGTTGTACTCTTGAGTCTAAATGATCACGCACGTCGTGACACCAGACTTCCAAAATTTCCTTGTTCCTGCAAATCATTTGTGGAGGTCACATACTTCCCTTGGAACCAATTTGTGATTAACATTGGAAAGTGCAATTTCTATTGATGGTGACATGAGGAAAAAGTGAAGTGTATCATGATTGCTCCATGACACGCTGAGGGGAAAAGTGCTATCAGGATCAAGAAATTGACATGTTATCGCAACTTGGTGGCTTATCACTCCAGGTGAATTGTATCACGATTCAAGTTCTCAGCAGCTTTTGGGCTTTGGCTTCAAAACATTCACTAGGCGCCAAATACGATAGAGCCTCACCGAAACCAAGCCACGGCCAAATGGGATGTCCGATTCCTCAGTGTAAAATTATGCTTGGATGTTCCTGCCTTGGTGGAATCTGTGCTACAAATGAGTGGAACAAGGTTCCAGCCTCTACACCGTTTGGAGATGTACACAGCGGTAATGAAGTAGACTCGTGGTTGATGGGTGGTATTTCTTTCGAAATAGCATCCAATTGTTGATTAAGATCTACTCGAATTGCAAGCATCATTTTATTTTGCTCACAATGGTTTCAAAACAGGGAAAGTGAGCATTGCTTTTCTAATTTATTTTAAAAGAAGAAATTCAGCATAGATTTAAAGTGCTCCATGCGGGTAGAAAATGATTTATTTTCTTTTTTTTTAAAGAGAAATTTGAATTACCTTATATGTGCTTCGCATTGGAGAAAATAAAAAAATCTAACGGACTCCACCCTCCACATTCGAAATTTCCCTCGCAACTCGTCGGTTAAATCACCGCGGCATATAGCAGTAGGAAAAAAAAGGAAGGGAAATGAGAAAAAGGAAAACTAAAATCCGGGTGCTAGACTGCCAGGTCAACCACGAGGCGCCGTCACGCGCAGATCCCAAAAACCGAAATGGAGCATAGCGCCTTGCTCAAATGACACACCCCGCCTTCACACTCCTCTGCCACACCCGCCCGCCAATCCCCGCGCGCGCGCGCTTTTCTCTCTCCCTCTCTCTTCCTCGTCCCGCCACGCCGCCCGCCCGCCCGCCGCAAACGCTTTCGAATTCCGAACTTCCCAAAAATGGCAGAAAAAAGGAACCCCCAATCTTTCCCTCCCTCCCTCCACGGCTCGCCCAAATCTGAAAACGAATTTCCAAATCCCCCCGGCGGCGCAGAATGGCACCCGAGGCGCAGAGCAGCGCTTCCCTCCAACCCCCGAATCCTTTGAATCCCAAATTAATGGCGGCCTCATCTCCCTCCCATTCCGATTCGTCCCCTGCTACATAATTCAGCCTTCCCCGCCCCTGGTTTCTCGCATCCTCCTCCGGCACTCCGCCTCCACCGCGCCTACCTACCTCTACCTGCCTGCCACTCGCCCTCGCCTACCTACCCCGCCGCCGCGCTAGGAGAGCCGGAGTAGGAGCCGACGCTACCCATGGCCGACAAGGAGAACGCCGCCTGCGCCGCCCCGCATCGCCTCACCCGCGCTGCAGCCAAGCGTGCCGCTGCCGTCACCGCCGTCGCCGTCGCCGCCAAGCGCAAGCGCGTCGCGCTCAGCCAGATCCCCGATGTCCCCAACGCCGCGCTCGGCCTGGGCCACTACCACGACGATGACGACGACGACGTCAGGCCCGCTGCCAAGAAGCAGGTCCAGCGCGCCGCCGAGCCGGCCAAGAAGGTCACGTCCAAAGCCAAGCCCAAGCCCAGGCCGGCACCTCCGGTCGCCGTCGCCGAGGACGGCGACCCGCAGCTCTGCAAGCCCTACGCCTCCGACATCTACTCCTACCTGCGCTCCATGGAGGCACGCCGTGCTCTTTTTCTCGCGTTTGCTCCCTTTGCTATGCCGAGATCCGTCCTGATTTTTCTATCCCCTTTGCAGGCGGAGGCGAAGCGGCGCCCGGCGACGGACTACATCGCTGCGGTGCAGGTTGACGTCACGGCCAACATGCGCTCCATCCTCGTCGACTGGCTCGTCGAGGTCGCCGAGGAGTACAAGCTCGTCTCCGACACCCTCTACCTCACCGTCTCATACATCGACCGCTTCCTCTCCTGCAACGCGCTCAACCGCCAGAAGCTGCAGCTCCTCGGCGTCTCCGCCATGCTCATCGCATCGTAAGCATCCATCCATTTCCACTCGCTTTGCTGTTTTAAATGCTCGATTAGTCCAACAACTGAACTTACTGTGGAGCTCTGCAGGAAGTATGAGGAGATCAGCCCGCCTAATGTGGAGGACTTCTGCTACATCACCGACAACACCTACACCAAGCAAGAGGTGAGTGTTCATGCCACCTCTATGGATCTTGCCTGCAGTTCTTTATGAATGTTAGATTGGTAATTGACTTGCGTCACTTGGTGCAAATCTAAATGTGTAGGTTGTTAAGATGGAGAGTGATATACTGAATGTTCTCAAGTTTGAGATGGGGAATCCTACCACCAAGACATTCCTGAGGTACTAGATCATAAACCGAATTAATCTAGAAAAGCTTGTCTCCACCCTTGTTTTCAGCATTACTCTGTTTCTAACTCTGCTCTCTCTCTGTTTCCCTGTCTTTTTCTTAGGATCTTCATCAAATCTGCCCACGAAGATAATAAGAAGGTAATCACAAGTTAACACACCTTTCAAATTTGTTGCGCTTGGACCATGAATTCTGCTACCGTTTCACTTCCTTCTGCTTTTGTGGATCGTGATCTGATCCAACGTTTTGTCATGCATATTGCAGTATCCTAGCCTGTCACTGGAGTTCCTGGGAAGTTACCTTGCTGAGCTGAGCCTGTTGGACTACGGTTTGCTTCGGTTCTTGCCATCGCTTGTTGCAGCTTCGGTGGTGTTTGTTGCCAGGCTGACCCTTGATCCGCACACTAATCCCTGGGTATGATAAGATCCATGCTTATTTAGAGTATTGTGCTGATCCATCTGCTGTGGAATTTCAACTCATTTTGTTATGTGTGGCTGCAGACCAAGAAGTTGCAAACAGTCACTGGCTACAAGCCATATGAGTTGAAGGATTGTGTCACTACCATACATGAGTTGCAGCTGAACCGGAAAGGGTCATCCTACATGGCGATCCGGGACAAATACAAGCAGCACAGGGTAAGCACGATCTTGACAGGCACACATGGTTTTTATGTCAGATTGTTTGCATTTGTCTATTGATCTATGTTCTAACAGCGCAATAATCTCTTGAACAGTTCAAGGGTGTATCAGCGTTGCTACCTCCTGTCGAAATTCCAGCATCATACTTCAAGAACCTGAAGGAGTAGGTGTATAATTTCATAATGCTGACAGTCGTCGAGCTTTCCTCAAGCAAGATGCACATTGGCTAAGGTCGAGAAGTGACTTGTTGGTTCAGTTAGGGTCCTCAGGTTCTTGGATGCTGCATCAAGGCTACAAGTAGGAGGGTTCTGGGTTAATTTATTTGATGTTGGAGTTCATTAGGAGGCTAGGCATGTCCAGACTTGTTCCTGTAAATTATAATCATACATTATAATCCGATACTTATATTTTCTGGGGCCGAAAATTCAAAAAGTTTGTGCTGGTCCTTGGTATTCTTTTTGCCATACAGTTTGTCTATTACTCATTTGCAACACAATATACTAGTAGCATTTAGCGGTCATTTCTAGACAAACAAGTATACATATATCTGTGCAATTTTGGTAAGGCTTAATAAACTCTTTTGCTCTTCAATACATGCATTGAGTATGGAGCATATGTGACTGATCATACTTTCTATTACAATGTTGCACATTTAATGCATTGATCTAAATTCTTTCAGTCTTGAAACAAACAGGCATGATGCCTGCCTGTGCTTATCTGAAAATTATTGAGCTGCTGTGTATGAGCTACACTGCTTTCTTGTATGATATGGCCTGATTATATTTCTTGTATGATATGGCCTGATTATGCTTGTTTTCTTTACTATTTTCTTCATCAATGTACTTATTAGAAGCCTATTTCGAATTTGTTACTCCCTCTGTATTTTTATTGTTGATGATTGGTAGTTCAAATTTGAACTACCGGACGTCAACAAATAAAATATGGAGGGAGTATATGATTAGAAAACCAGTATGCAACTTAACTGCTTGATAAAATTATCAATTTGCATATTCCAGTGGCTCCATTTCTTTGAGTCATTTGTGTGTTAGATTTCAGAGCTTTGACAATGGAGTACCTATCAAAGATTATTGTGGCATACAAACTTGACTGGATAATGAAGTTTGTAATACTTTGCCTTATCTTTAAATGCTACCTGCATTGTGATACCAAGGGGCATTTGTTTAAATATGTTGCTTAAAAGGCCCAGGAACATTGATTTTCAAACAAAACCAATTGGATAGTGGTTGACATTCTGCTTGTATTCCTATTCCTTATATATACATGATTCTTGTGATATTCCATTTGCAGGTTCTGGTTTTTGTGGCAACTACATCTTACAACAACTTAGTAGTTAGAGTGTGTTTGGTAGAAATTATATTGTTGCTTATTGTAAGTGCTTAAGCTCAATAAGCAGTTTGGACTGTCAAACATCAAAATAATAAAGTGCTTATAAGATATAAGCACCTATAAGCACTTTGCTATTTTGTACATTTTGAGCAAAGCAGCAAAACGTAGCTCTTCACTACTTATGGCGCCTTTTCCTTTAACCTGGATAAAATTACTTGCACTGTCATTGGAAAAAAAAAACGATTCGATGAAAAAAGAGGAAAAAAATTCTTTGCTTCTTCCACCTGACATCAGTCCTTGTCTCCGCCGCTTTCTCTGTTTTGCCTCCATGAATTCTCTTTGAAGGCCATCGCTTGGATGGGGGAAACGACGGCTAGAACTCTAGAACGGATGGATCTGCTGATGGGGATTCCATTTGTGGTGGCGGTAGCATCGGAGACCTTGTGGCGGTTGAGGAACTGGGATATCCAGTGGGGAGCCAAGGTGCGGCCGCCATAGCTGCTTCCCTCGGTGCCTGCGAGAAAGAATTGACATGTAGCCCTAGCATGCCTTGCTTGATTAGCACATTTATTTGATATCAACATGCTTCTGGATTATGTGCCAATAATACCTTCAAGATATAGAAAATACGCTCTATTATTAATTCTCTGCTATTTTTGCCGTTCAATACAATACACAACTTCACTTAAAAATAGAGCTGTACCTCATCATAAAAACAAATCTCAAAGGTACTATAGTCATTTTACATACATAAGTTGTTTCAGAAAATCAGGATAAACAATTTTGTCAAATGGGTTCACTGCTGCTTATGGTATAATAAGCCAAATAAGCCAGATAAGCTAGATAAACACTTTTAATAAATAAGCAGTACCACAAAAAAATTTTGAGCATAAGCGTAAGCCCTACCAAACACACCTTTAATACTCGCCATTCTAGGTTGATCTAAAGATAGCCTAACCTTTGTGACTTTGTTTCTTTGTGTATGACTATGTATGTGAACTCGATGGCCTACACTGCACGTATGTAAAAAAATTGTGAGATCAGCAGCCTCATTTCTCATTTCTTATTACCTCGTTTTGTTTTTTTTTTCCCTGCCAGGCAGTTCGGGGGCGTGCGTTCAGGCCTTGTGCTGTATATCGAACGGAAGAATCACGGATTCACTTCGCTGCAGGTCACATACGGGCAATGCAAGTTCAAAGAGTTTTCCACGTTAGGCAGACGGTAGCCATGCTAATTAGCAATAGTTGGAAATTTGAACTTGATTTGGTCTGCAATAGTGCAACGCTAGGGCGAGACTTGACGATTCAAGTAGCAAAAAATAGTGCTACAATGGGTCCTCCCCACAAGATAAATTTAACATCATTTTGAGCACACATTTCACCTATCAAATATTAGACAGATATAAAAATGATACTACACTTGACCTTAGCCTGAAGTCCAAGAAAGATGAGTTGCCTCCCTTGCGCGCTTCAAGGCTTTGGTTCCTCCTGACCGTGACGCTGACGCGGTACGCGGTAGTAAACTAGCAAGCTCTCTAGCTGATGTTAGATGGACCGCTGTCTTAGATGGGCGTTTTAGCAAAACAAGGCCACGTTACCATGCTATGCTTTTCAAGTAGCCGATCGATCGATTAAGCTGTCATAGGCTTCAAGCATGGTCAAAAGATCCGTAAGGAGCCTCTGAATCTAGAAAACACAAATCAAAGGACTAACCAACAACAACAACAACAACAAATAAATTTTTTTAATGAGGACATCTCTGATGACAGTTCACTGATGAATGTTGAACAAGATCATCAACCCTGCAACAATATCTACAAGGGGTCATTGACTCAGAGCAAGAGCGAAACAACTACAAGAAGAGAGGTGAATGTATCCTTAATGATCATGAACATACCTCTCATAAGAGTCATGTACAATCTAATAAAAGATAACTTAATTGTTCTTAGGTTTGAAGCACAGGTCCAGTACGTGTCGGCACTTAACACCTCCAAGATAGCAAGTTGAAGTCGAAATTCTATAGCACAAATTATGTCCTTTAACTTCATGACAAATTATACACTATGGATGGAAAGATGTTGAAGTCTACTGTCATATGCAAGAAACATCGCATGGATTAGAGCTCTTAGGACATAGTTATGTTCATTTTAGTGAAGATTGATAGAGGCCTGTAGACTATTCCAAATCTGTGTATTTCGAGCTGGCCTCTTTAGAAAGGCTCTCAACCCAATTAGGAGAGATGTTCTTTGTATATATTCTGAAAACCCTAACCATGAATTGAACTTAGAAAATAGAGAAGCAAGTGTTCTTATTCTTAAGGTTATGTCATTGCTGCCCCATTGAGGATTGAGAGTTTTCTCTAACATTTGTGCTTGTGTTTTGTTATGATTTGCAAAAACATTGCATCTCTTTTGTATGGTTCAAGTTAGGTATCGATCAAAATATGTGATTGGATAAAATCATTTGCCACATGTGACTGTTTTAGTAGCTATTGGTTTCATCGGTTTGTCAGGTTATACGTGTCAAGTTATCTCAAATCTGACGACGAGAAAATTGAGCAAACCCTTGCATCATCTTTAATAACAAACAAATTAGGATACACAAGAGATTAACTTTGAAGAACCGAAGCATAAAAATGAACAACCAAAAAGAAAGATTGAAAAGAAGAAAAATAGTGAGAAAATTGCAATATTAACCAAACAACGAAGAGGGAAAAGAGAGGAAAAAGGAGTGAAGAAAAGAAAAAAGAGGTAGGGAAAGGGCAATATGATACTTCCTCCGTTTCAGTTTACTTGTCATTATGAGAGAGTTTTGGGGTGTCCAGATTTATAGAATATTCAGCGAATATGGACATATGGTTTATCCGGATTCAGATAATGTTTAATGAATATGATGGAAAGTCAGGATGATAAGTAATTTGACACAGAAAGAGTATTACACAAGTTTTTTCTCAACTGATGTTATCCCTAATCTCTCCCATATGTCATCGTTCTGAACGTAATTTCTTCTCCTATGACCACATAAACTAGGATCGAGAATCCTATACGTAAGGTGACCTATGAACATCAACTAATACCCCAATGTTTGAGATTCTTGAGGGACAAACTAACTGTGGCTTGTGTAACGGGCCTCAATATGGGTTAAGTTCAGCATCATCAATTTAATCGTGCTTTGGATTTGCATTCGTAGTTCAAATCCTAATAAGATATACAGTGTTTTTGAGAGAAAAAGCAGAGCACATGTTCTGTTCTTGTATGAAATAGAGAAATGAACATTCCTAAAACTTATAACTGGCCTTTTCTCATGCTGAAAATGACGCATCCGATTCTTTCCCTTCATAAAAATGATTGGACTCTGCATCTTTTGCAATGTTCAGCCCTGCAAAGTTCGTTTTGATGTAGTGATAGGCTAACGATGGTGAACTAGGCTGCTTTTCAGCTGATATTTCTCAATCTTACCTTTGTGCTGAGTGGAATGGCACATTTACCCCAACTTGCTGAATGAGAATAGCTGACTACTGCCTTTGTCCAAATCAGACTCGCCAGAACAAATTCAGGTTTCAAAAGGCACCACTTTGTGAAGCAAACTTTATTCCTACCAATAATGTCTTGATACCAGTCGGTCGACCTACATGGTTTTTTCTTTTTATGTTATTTTATTTGATCTTGTTTCTTGGCTCAGAGGAAAGTACAATAGGTCCGGTAAACTTTTGGACTCAGAAACCAAAACTGAAAGATCCCAAATTTGTTTCATTCCTAGTAGTGTACTAATTTTGTGCTGGCCTGCCTTTTTCGCCGAAAGCTCATGTACGTTAACAAAATATATGATAATGTATAAATACAGATTTCCTGTCAGCATGTGTTAAAATAAAAATATGGTTTCCTGAACCTGAAGAAAGGAACACTATAATAATATATTCAGAAATAGTATTGCTGCCGGTCTCAGCGATGATATATATCTGAAGATCAGAAACAGAGACTTACTGATAAACTGATTCGTGAGGATTTGAATACTTTGATTGCAATAATAATAAATTATATATACTGGTCAAATTGATTAAAAGTCAAAAGCACAGGAGGTCTCTAGCTCTACATCTACGACGTACGTATACATCTTTCACAGCCGGAGGACCAAGTCTATCGTCTTACTTTGCTCCGTCGACGGCTGCTGCTCCGAGCTCGGCGGCTCCGGCTGCGCTCTCATCCTGAAGCTCCCAGGCCACGTGGAGCTCACCGCCTCCTCGTAGATGACCGGCGCCCACGGGTTAACCGGCGTGGTAACACTGTCGCCGGCGTCGTGGAACCTGGGCGCCGCCGTGGCCGTGGCAGTGGCAGCAACGTGTTCTTGGCTGCTGGTTTTGTGGATGACCGAGCTAGCCGGGTTGACCCGCAGCGCGGCCCGCACGAAGGCGGCGTGCGCTTCGAGCGGCAGTCCCGCCATGACCATCCTCTGCGCGTGGAGATGGTGGTGGTAGGACGCCGACGACGAGGAGCGCTTGGCGGCGCTGCGCTCTCGCTTGTGCGCGTTCTGGTGGCCGCCCAGCGCCTGCGAGCTGAAGAACTTGCGCATGCAGAAGTTGCACGAGAACACCTTGTGTGGCGTCGTCGAAGTGGTGGAACCAGGAGACGGCGGCTTATTATTATTCGCCGGCTCGTTGTCGGAGGACGACGAGTCCGTCGCCGCTGGCTCCTCCGATGCCGATGATGCGTTCACTCCGAGCGTCAGCTGGAGCCACGCTGTCACAGCAGCGGGCACGTCCATCTTTATCTGCTCGCCGCTGCCTGATGAGAGCTGCTGCTCGTCTCTTTGCTCCATGCGCCAATCTTGCATGTACAATGACTGCTTTGTGTGTGTCTATCTCTCGCGGCTTATTACAGGTCAACAACTGCTAGTATTGTTTCATCTGCGCCTGCTTGTTCAGGTTTGCAGTTTGCTTTATAGGGAGGAGACGACCCGGGGCCGAGACACGCTAACGTAGGGAATAATTCTTTTGGGTAATGGAGGCTTGTGGAGGGTCTCTGCGAGGAATCAGGAGGTAAAAGAGAGAGAGAGAGAGAGAGAGAGAGAGAGAGAACCTTTGGTCTGTCTCTCCACTCATGAGTGGATATCTTCTCCGAATCTCTCTCTGTTATGTGTGTGTCTGTCTTCCTTTGCCTGCTTATCTCTTCCTCGTTTCCTTTCCCATCTGGACATGGCCCCATGTCCCTGGAGCAATGCTTGCCCACGTCACCCGCTATTAATTTGTTCCATGCTCTCCAGGGTCTCTAGGTTCATACCATAGCTACAGCAACTAACCAAACCAACTGGCTCAAATACTGTTCCCTCCTGTGAGTTTGTGTAGTACTTTGGAGAATCAAGTCTCCACGACAAAGGTTGCTATCCACAGTCGACGGTGCGCGAACAGGTGTCGGTTGACTATTGGTAAAGAATACGGTGAAACTGATATGCATTGACGAAAGAACCTGAACTGGTTGTTGCGGAATTTAGCTGTCCCAACTCCAGTTACATGCATGTGGTTTGGTTCAGATCACAATCAAAAGTCATGCAGTAATTATTCTCCTCCTACTTAATACACAGCACCATTAAAATGACGCCATTGATTAGACAGCAACCCAGTTGAATTTGCACACATTTCTTGCAAACCTTCCTGTCTGAAGATTAACATTTACGCTTAAACACTACGATTGCGAAACGACATGTGACGTTACGAGTCCTGTTTTCTCTGATAACTCCCCCTTAGCACTAATGATTTTCTCTTTATATTTATGTTCATTACTAAAGCTAGATAGTGCCCGAAAGATTTTGCACATCAGGTCCAATCATTTTCTAGAAGCACTAGCTAGAGCTGACTGATATGAACACTAACACAGTTCAGGGTTTAGACTAAATCATCGTGACTAATCCAAGAACCTTGTCTCAAGTGGCAAGTGGCAGCAGCGGGATTCAATTATATTGTACAATGCTAATGGCCCCACACGTTCTAAAGCATCATTTTTTCTTTCAGTAGTGGGAGACTGTTGTTGTCACAACTCACAAGTGCACTGATAGAGGACCAGCTGTACTTTATAGGTGGTCATCTGTTTGCAGTTGGGAGCTGAGTTCTTGCAACCTTCCTTTCCACTCTTTGTGAAAGTGTGTGATGATGTGAGCATTTGGGGAGCCTCTTACATTTGATCCTGAGTCAACTTGATCAGGCTTCAGGATAGAAAAGGAGAGGCACCTGGCTTTATTCCACATACTTAGCCATATCTGCAGGAGGCAGCTCCAACATGCGTCGGTTTCAGCGAGATATGCAGATCTACGTGAATTTCTCAAGCACAATTCATCAGGGCCCCATTGGCATCTGGTTCTTCTATTCCAAGCTTTCATGTTTTTTTTTAAGCTGTCTTCTGCAGATAAAGAAACTACTTTTCTGGCTTAAATAGGAACACATGGTTTGGTTTCGCTGGTTGTTCGAGTGCTGTAATCATGTTATTTAGGTATGGAGCAGTTCTCAAATCATGAGCTCTCGATCTGTGGTCCAGCTCAGCTGTTGTGTTTGACCTGTGCGTTGAAATTTCGGGGTCCAATAATCTGAACATGATAGTGGGAAATCCTACTCGTACACCTATTCCTTTCGTAATGGAGACGGCAATACATCAGCTGAGTTTCAACGTGATTAGACAACTGGTAGCAATGCGATGTTAGAAATGGCCAATCAGGAACACACAATTCGGCCTGTTACATGATATACAAGTCATGAACTTATGTGTCACTTCACTAAGAAGCAGTTGCCTTCGGTCCTGTTCCTGTACTTGCAGCAACCTCTGAGTTCAAGTATAGTTATTGTTCTGACCTTAACCCTTGAGTTTTAAGTTGAATACGACGGTAAGAATTTGCACTGGAATTCCTTTTTTGAGACTTGGACAACGATAAGTTCCCTGAAAAGAATTCTAACCTTCAGCTGAGAAAATTAGATGTCGGCCATGTGATCAATGCGCATCTAGGAGTCTTCCTAACTGGAAATCTGAAACTACTACAGGGAGGTGAGTGAGATTAGTTCTACTTGTCCAAAAGGCAACCACTTTTCTATTGGGAGTTCTCGGTGATGGCTACCCTTGTCTGCCACTTTGCTGCTTCTAGTACCAGATCAATGACCCATGGAGCAAATGAGAGGGCAAAATACTTTCCAGGAACATTGTCTCTGGCATCTGAACAAACTATTAGGCACACCCAGGGATAGTCTGGTAATTTAATCCTCCGAAACGTTTTATCAACGGCATGTAGACATGTTGACAAGTTTATTCCTTGGACAACGTTTGGCCGCAATGGAGATATGGGGATGCCATTGCTAATTACAAGCCAAAAAAGAAGAGGAGAAAGGGACATTTTGTGTGCGAATGAGTAGGATTAAGAGGGTTTCAGATGGATTTATGGAGTGCAAGAATATTGGGAACTCCATGACTCTTTATGACTTTGTGGAAAATCAATCTTGTTTGTGTGAATTGAGCACGTCTCTCTTGTTTGTCCTCTCATGCTTGCCAATCGCATTGCGACAAAGACGGATCCTTTAGGCCAAATCTGTCGACAAGCGAAGCTAACGTCGGAGTTGGTCAAGTACTTTCAGTGGGAATAGCAGTAGTTACCTTGTAACTTTGTTGAAAGCATCTGACAAGTGACAAGGCTTGAGATTGACTGAACGCACAAGGTGAAATTAGGTGTTTGGTTCGGTGGATTGGATGCTATGCATGACGTGGGAGATTTGTCAATTATTTCTGAATTCTGATATATTGATAACTCCTGGAAATGAGTTTTCTGAAACTGCTAGGCATCTTCCAGCTTTTTATCTTGTTTTGCTTTAAGAAACACTCGTGTTTCCTTTCTGCCAGATGTCCTTCAGTGGCACTATGATATCATATTCATAAGGATCATGAATTTAAGCTTCACAACACGTGGTAAACAGAAAATTATCAACTAAATTTCTTATTTTTGGGCCATGGAGCATGGCTTTTTTGACGCTATATTATACATTTATCAGGAATAGTAACATCAGGATGAAGATTTCAGTTTATCAGGTCAACAGCACTGTATTGTATTGCACCGAACAGTTTTGACTTAGAATAACATGCTAAGAGCATCTTCAAAAGACACATCAAATCTTCCTCTAAACTACTATATTGGGGTTTAGAACCAAAACATGTCTCCAACAAGACCCCAAAGCCTCTCCCAATCTTTTGGTTTTTCCTAAATTTCTCTTATTTGTAGCTACAAACAGGGGAAATTTTTTTTGAGACGGGAAAAATTGGGGATCCCAATTCTTCTCTTTCCAATAGAATTAATGCAGTTGTGACCTCAAATGCTGATGTGGTCCAATTAAAACAGGTTTTGGTCCATTTTTAGAGGTGATTGTTGGAGAAGAGGAGAAAATTTTCCCCTCATAGTTGTTTGATGACTCTGAAAAACAAATTTTTGAGGGTAATTTTATGGGAATCTCTTGGAGATGTGCATAAGAGCATCTCCAAAAACTCTCCAAAAAATTAATCCCAAAAGAGTGTTTTTAGTAGCAGCCCAAAAATTATTAGTGAATAGTTTTCTTGTCTCCTCCAACAGTTCTCTCTAAAAATAGACCAGAAAAACTTTTGATTGGGCCACGCAAGCATCTAGGACTATAACAACATTAATTTCCTTATAAATACAAGGATTGTGGCTTCCAATTTTTTCTTTATTTCTAACTACAAATGAGGAGAATTTAGGAAGAGAATAAATCTATGAGTTGTTTTGAGGATCTGTTGGAGATGATTTTTTAGATTAAATCCCATTAATTTGATTTAAGGAGAGTTTATGGGGCCCTCTTGGAGATGCTCTAAGAGGGTGAAAATTTAGTATCACTTTACTAGTCTAGTGGGAGAAAGACCAATATATAAGTCTAGATTATCCAATATCACCAACTTTTAGTTAGCACTTTTACACTTAAATAGATGGCGGATGTGTAGGATCCATTCAAATGTGACACAGGCCTATACGACTAGACCCTAAAACTTTACAAGTGCTATCAGAACCGACTCTTAATATAGATACAGAGCGCGAGGCATGTGCAGGAAGGAGGTGTGGGCATATGGTGCATGACACGTATTAGGCCCGCGCATAGGATACGACAATGCATATGTGTCAATAGTGAATATGTATCTGTGCTAAGACATAATGTTTTTGGTAGCTTGCTCACCGTGGGTATGTTGTGTTGGTGTTCGATTAAGGATATCGGTCTTTTGAGGTAGGATGTATATAACATTCTAGCCCATTGATCCTAGGTGCATAGTGGACA
This sequence comes from Eleusine indica, assembly GCA_030378355.1. Lineage (NCBI taxonomy): Eukaryota > Viridiplantae > Streptophyta > Magnoliopsida > Poales > Poaceae > Eleusine > Eleusine indica. The sequence goes on along the minus strand of CM059498.1, from coordinate 36,911,484 downwards.
AGCATCCGTGTGCATGAGAGCTAAGAATTTAGTATCAACTTGCTAGTCAAGAGAGAGTAAGACCAACATATAAGCATAGTTTACCCAACATCACCGAATTTGATTTTTCCCTTTTATGCGAAGCAAGAACGTAAGCGTAAATAGGTTGATGGATGTCTAAGGTCCACTCAAAATCTAAGATAGGTCTGACAAGTGTGGACCCTAGAACATTACATCTAGAGCTTATAAGCGTGTACCCACATGCATATTCCTGTACTGTTAGTGGCCGTTACTAACAGAGGGAACTTCAACTTTGAGCTATTGATGTGAACAAGGGTTCCCGATCTTCCGAAAGGTTCTTGGTAAGTTGATTTGGTCGGAGGCGACACACAAATCGATCCGGCTTCAGAACAGCACGTTCTAAACCCCGTAATCGCAGCACGACGTCTCCTCTGGTTATCAACCGTCCAAAAGACGATTGACCTCGCCGAGAAGGCTAATCCCTGCCTGCGAATCAAGAACACAAGCAAGAACAACGAAGAATGCAACACAATTGCAGATGTATGATTAAACTCTCGAAGTTGGGGTCTCACAAACCGATGAACGGTGAAACTGTTTATGAACAGAATTGATCTAAGCAAAACCCGAACCCTAATGGTGCGGCGGCGGCTATATATAAAGACCCTAGGGTCATGCAAGACCCTCTGGACGCGCCCCTAATTGGGCTCAACTAGATACAAAGCCCAAAGGCCAAAAATAGGCGACGCAGCACCGACACAGATTCTGGACTCTCTTGTTTTGACGATTCCCGAGGACTCCGGATGAATTATGACATGAGGCCGGCGGCATTCGAAAGGTCTTCTCCTTATCTTTCCGTGCATATGTAGAACGTCCAAACCCGAGTTCGTATGCGTTCTGGGCGACTGTTTTAGTGCAGACTGGTCCTGGGCCCCGAAACAGACTCGAAGTCGGTTTTGATTGGGTCTCCACTTTGGCTTCCAAGCCCTTGCTGGTCCTCCACGTTCCCAACTCCTTCTCCCATCAGCTCCTGGTCCTCTCCATGGTTTCTAATCATAAAATAATCATTAGGTAGCAAACCATTCTCAAAAGTAACATATAGCGAAGAACGTAGGAACGAGCTCACCTCTAAATTTAGTCGTCGTGCACGAGCTCTAGTCATTGGACCTTGAAAGTCCAGATTTGGAGGAGTGTTGTGTGTATCCATAGGAGTGATGTCCTCATCATCCTCCCCCTCTTGAAGTGGAGTCGTCCTCGACTCGAGCTCATCCTCTTCTCCCAAGTATGGTTTCAAATCTGAAATGTTAAAAGTAGGACTAACCCCGAATTCGGGAGGCAACTCAAGTTTATATGCATTATCATTAATCTTCTCCATTATTTTGAATGGACCATCAGCTCTAGGCATTAGTTTAGACTTTCTCAATTCTGGAAATCTATCCTTCCTTAAGTGTAACCACACTAAATCTCCTACATCAAGCTTTACTTCCTTTCTACCCTTACTACCAGCAATTTTATACTTTTCATTCATCTTTTCAATGCTAAGTCTAGTGGTCTCATGCATTTGCAAAATAAATTCAGCACGCTCCTTAGCATCAACATGAACTCTCTCATTAATAGGTAGAGGAAGTATATCAAGTGGAGTACGGGGATCAAAACCATACACTACCTTGAATGGACTTACCTTGGTAGTAGAATGTGTTGCCCGATTATAAGCAAACTCAACATAAGGTAAGCATTCTTCCCATTGCTTCAAATTTTTCTTCAAAATAGCTCGCAACATAGTACCCAAAGTGCGGTTCACAACCTCAGTTTGTCGATCAGTTTGTGGATGACAAGTTGTAGAAAATAGGAACTTTGTACCCAACTTATTCCAAAGCGTGCGCCAAAAATGACTCAAGAATTTTGCATCACGATCTGAAACAATAGTAGAAGGCATACCATGCAAACGTACAATTTCTTTGAAAAAAAGATCAGCAATATAACTAGCATCATCAGTTTTATGACATGATATAAAGTGTGCCATCTTGGAAAAACGATCCACGACAACAAAAATGCTATCGCTCCCCCTCTTAGTCCTAGGCAGTCCTAAAATAAAGTCCATAGAAATATCCGCCCAAGGAATAGAAAGAACAGGAAATGGCATGTATAAACCATGTGGATTCAATCGAGACTTACCTTTTTGACATGTAGTGCAGCGAGCAACAAAACGCTCAACATCTTTCCTCATCCTTGGCCAAAAGAAGTGTGTGGCCAAAATATCCTCTGTCTTCTTAGCACCAAAATGACCCATCAATCCACCTCCATGCGCCTCCTGCAACAACAAAAGACGAACGGAACCAACTGGAATGCATAGACGGTTAGCTCTAAACAAGAATCCATCATTCAACACAAATTTGTGCCAAGCACGACCTTCTTTACAGTGCAGCAATACATCTTTAAAATCAACATCAGCAACATATTGTTCTTTAATTGCCTCAAGTCCAAAAATTCTACAATCAAGTTGAGACAACAAAGTATATCGCCTAGATAAAGCATCAGCAATCACATTATCCTTCCCTTTCTTATGTTTAATAATATAAGGAAAAGACTCAATAAACTCAACCCATTTAGCATGTCTACGGTTCAAAATTGCATTGAGAACGAATATACTTAAGTGATTCATGATCAGAATGAATAACAAATTCTTTGGGCAACAAACAATGACGCCACGTCTCTAAAGAACGTACAAGTGCATATAGTTCCTTATCATACGGGGAATAATTCAAAACAGGCCCAGTAATTTTCTCACTAAAGTATGCAACAGGTTTACCATCTTGCATCAAAACACCACCAATGCCTATACCACTAGCATCACATTCAAGCTCAAAAGTCCTATCAAAATTGGATAATTGTAGCAATGGTGCATGTGTAAGTTTGTCCTTCAAAGCATCAAAAGACTCATGATGTACCTTACCCAAATGGAAGTCAACACCCTTCTTTGTCAACTCATGCAATGGTGCAGCAATGGTGCTGAAATCTTTGACAAAGCGGCGGTAGAAACCTGCGAGACCAAGAAAACTCCTCACCTGTGTGATAGTTTTTGGTACAGGCCAGCTCTTTATGGCTTCAATCTTCGCCTCATCCACCTCAATTCCCTGTGGAGTCACAACATAGCTAAGAAAAGAGACTCGATCCGTGCAAAAGGTGCACTTCTCAAGGTTACCAAATAAACGTGCAACTCGCAAAGCATCAAAAACAGCACGCAAATGAATCATATGATCATCCATGGATTTGCTATAAATCAAGATATCATCAAAGTAAACAACCACAAATTTGCCAATAAAAGGTCTTAAAACCTCATTCATCAAACGCATGAAAGTACTGGATGCATTAGTCAACCCAAAAGGCATTACTAACCACTCATACAACCCGAATTTGGTTTTGAAAGCTGTTTTCCATTGATCTTCAAGTTTCATTCTAATTTGATGGTAGCCACTACGCAAATCAATTTTAGTGAATATTATAGCACCACATAACTCATCAAGCATGTCGTCTAGCCTAGGAATAGGATGACAATACCTAATAGTAATGTTATTAATGGCTCTACAACCTACACACATACGCCAAGAACCATCTTTCTTAGGAACCAAAAGTACAGGAACAGCACAAGGACTAAGTGATTGACGAACATACCCACGATCCAAAAGGCCTTGGACTTGTCGTTGTATCTCCTTAGTCTCCTCAGGGTTGGTCCTATAAGCAGCACGGTTTGGTAAAGTAGCACCAGGAACCAAATCAATTTGATGCTCAATCCCTCTCAAAGGTGGCAATCCCGGGGGTATCTCAGCTGGGAAAACATCATCATACTCCTGCAAAAGGTTAGTGACAGCAGGAGGCAAAGCACTAGAAGCAATATCAGCAAGAGAAAACAAGGCTTGTTTGCATATCAAAGCATAGCAAATATCATCAGTAGAAATTTCAGCAAGCTCAGATTTTGTGGCAAGACATGAACAACCTTGTAATTTAATTGCAGCACCCTTAGAAGTTGAAGAATCATTAACATTACTTGGTGTAGAAGCAGAATTAACAGGTTGCTGAATTTCGGGGCTTTTATTTTTCAAACTAGCAGCTCGTTCTAAATCAGCTTGTACAATTTCAGCAGGGGTCATTGGTAACAAAGTAATTTTAGTTCCTTTATGCATAAAAGTGTACTTATTACTTTTACCATGGTGTACTGCATCATTATCAAATTCCTAAGGTCTACCTAATAAAAGTGAACAAGCTTGCATGGGTACAACATCACAATCAACAGAATCCACATAGGAACCAATGGAAAAAGGAACTCTGCAAGTTTGTGTTACCTTAGCTTTTCCAGAGTCATTTAACCACTGAATGTAGTATGGATGTGGATGTGGGCGTGTGATCAAATCAAGCTTCTTAACCACATCAGAACTCACCAAATTGTTGCAGCTTCCTCCATCAATGATGACACGTTCCCGACGGTTCTTGATGACGAAGAAAATCTGGAACAAGTTATGTCGCTGCATCATCTCGGGCTGCTAGATTTGTGTGCTAAGCACACGCTGCACAATAATATTCATGTAGCCCATGGTATCTCCGCCTCCAAGGACGAGGTCACCGCTGGTGGCAGCGACATCCTCCTCCTCATCCTCCACATCGGAGGTGCTCATGTAACCGCCATCATCTGTCACCACATATGCCCGCCTACTTGGGCAATCTTTCTGCACATGGCCAAGACCATGGCAGCGGTGGCACTGAATCCCTGTAGTGTGTCCTGTCGAAGCAACAGAGGAGGCACTACTAGCCGGTACCTGCACAGAATTTTTACCTGAGCGCGTAGAAGGGGCAGGGGCTGATCTTGGTGCTGCAGAAACAACACTAGCTGGTGAGGGCGGCCGAAAAGATGGCTTGGGCAGCCCTGAAGTCCCCGTCGGCCGTGGTGGGTAGAAATTCCTGGACTTGCTGTACTCCTCAAAAGCCTGGAAAAGTCCCTGTGATTCTTTCTCTGCAAGCATAGCATACTGGAAACACTGGTTGAGGGTATAAAATTCTTTATAATCAAGGATGTCCTGAATTTCTTTTCTCAACCCAGAATAAAAGCGGAAAATCTGATCCTCTACTTTTTTAACCACAACACAACCGATCAAGCCCTTCTGAAGCTCACTAAAATACTCCTGAACAGTTTTATCTCCTTGATCTAAACGCTGCAGTTTATTACGAATTTCTCTATAAAAAGAAGGAGGAACAAAACGATCACGCATTTCTACCTTAAGTTCTTCCCAAGTAGTAGACAAATCAGTTTCATCAGCTAGACCACTCCACCAAACAATAGCAAAGTCCTTAAACTCACTAGTGGCTTGTCTAACTCTATGTTGTTCAGAACAAGGTGGGCATTAAATTTTTGTTCTACCGTCATTTCCCAATCAAGGTAAGCATCACCATCGTACTGACCCGAAAACGAAGGAATTGAAAACTTAATTTTAGCATACGGATCATCTGGGGCATGGTTACCTTGTGCGCGACGGTTGTGGTTGTGGAAACCACCCATACCTTGAGGGTTACGTTGCAAACGACGTTGTAACCTTGCGGTCCTTGTAGCTGACCTATCGATGGTGCCATCAGCCTTATACACCGTTGCTTCATCATGATCGTCTTCAACGTCGTTGTTGGTGTTGGTGTTGGTGTTGGTGTTGGTGTTGTTGTTGGTCTTGTGAGCGGTCTCCAATTCGACAACCTGATCAGTTAGCTTAGAGACTCTCTTATCCAACCGCTCAATGCTTTCTCCCAGGTGAAACTTGGTGACGGCGTCGGTGACGGCCCTGGTGATCGTCTCTGCCAAATCATTCTGAACCGCCTGCAAAGCCTTCTGTAACTGATTTCGGCTCACGCACTCATCCAATTTTGAGGGTGAAGCACCCTCTCCATCGCTTCCTGACATCAGAAACACCAAAACAGGAAACAAAAAGTGAAGGTTATCCCTACAAAACTACTAAGCAGTGGTGCCTCTCAACACAGCAAAAGAAAGCTTCTTGCAAAGCTCTTACAAAGTTCTGAAAACAACAAAGCGAAGGATACCAGGGAGAAGTGTTCCACGATTGCAAGAGTTACAAAATAACCTATGTGCTGTCCAGAAGAAGTATGTAGAGCTAGGAAGGCCAAATATATATATATGAGTGGCACACAAATCAAAAACAGATAGTAAAGCTGAATAAGTGCCTAAGTAACTTGTCCCTAGTTGCTGGTCTAACTATGTCCTAGAACAGTAGTGATAGCAAGGAAGAAACAAGGAGACAAAGGGACACAGTCGATAACAGGGGGCTTAGTGTAAAACAGCCAAACTCAGAAATTCCAAGAGGCTAGATGGAGCACTAGTAGGAATCCCAAATTTCTTTTTTTTGATTATATTTTTTTGATATTTTCTTCCAACTCACTAGCAAACAGGGAGAAACCACAAAAAAATTTCAGCTCAAACCGAGCTAGGACGTGGCCTACAGAAAATCTTGAAGTTTCAAAAAACGTTGGGTTTAACCTTGAATGAATTTTTTCTTTATCTTTCCGATTTTTTTTGAATTTTTTGATGAGGGCACACAGGGCGTAGCCGAGTGTGGCCTACAGGAAGCGATGGGGAGGGTGCTTCACCCTCAAAATTGGATGAGTGCGTCAGCCAAAATCAGTTACAGAAGGCTTTGCAGGCGGTTCAGAGTGATTTGGCAGAGACGATCACCAGGGCCGTCACCGACGCCGTCACCAAGCTTCACCTGGGAGAAAGCATTGAGCGGTTGGATAAGAGAGTCTCTAAGCTAACTGATCAGGTTGTCGAATTGGAGACCGCTCACAAGACCAACACCAACACCAACACCAACACCAACAACGACACCAACACCAACACCAACAACGACGTTGAAGACGATCATGATGAAGCGACGATGTATAAGGCTGATGGCATCGTCGATAGGTCAGCTACAAGGACCGCAAGGTTACGACGTCGTTTGCAACGTAACCCTCAAGGTATGGGTGGTTTCCACAACCACAACCGTCGCACACAAGGTAACCATGCTCCAGATGATCCGTATGCTAAAATTAAGTTTTCAATTCCTTCATTTTCGGGTCAGTATGATGGTGATGCTTACCTTGATTGGGAAATGACGGTAGAACAAAAATTTAATGCCCACCTTGTTCCTGAACAACATAGAGTTAGACAAGCCACTAGTGAGTTTAAGGACTTTGCTATTGTTTGGTGGAGTGGTCTAGCTGCTGAATCCGATTTGCCTACTACTTGGGAAGAACTTAAGGTAGAAATGCGTGATCGTTTTGTTCCTCCTTCTTTTTATAGAGAAATTCGTAATAAACTGCAGCGTTTAGATCAAGGAGATAAAACTGTTCAGGAGTATTTTAGTGAGCTTCAGAAGGGTTTGATTCGTTGTGCTGTGGTTGAAAAAGTAGAGGATCAGATTTGCCGCTTTTATTCTGGTTTGAGAAAAGAAATTCAGGACATCCTTGATTATAAAGAATTTTATACCCTCAACCAGTGTGTCCAGTATGCTATGCTTGCAGAGAAAGAATCACAGGGACTTTTCCAGGCTTTTGAGGAGTACAGCAAGTCCAGGAATTTCTACCCACCACGGCCGACGGGGACTTCGGGGCTGCCCAAGCCATCTTTCCGGCCGCCCCCACCAGCTAGTGTTGTTTCTGCAGCACCAAGATCAGCCCCTGCCCCTTCCACGAGCTCAGGTAAAAATTCTGTGCAGGTACCGGCTAGTAGTGCCTCCTCTATTGCTTCGTTGGGACGCACTACAGGGATTCAGTGCCACCGCTGCCATGGTCTTGGCCATGTGCAGAAAGATTGCCCAAGTAGGCGGGCATATGTGGCGACAGATGATGGCGGTTACATGAGCACCTCCGATGTGGAGGATGAGGAGGAGGATGTCGCTGCCACCAGCGGTGACCTCGTCCTTGGAGGCGGAGATACCACGGGCTACATGAATATTATTGTGCAGCGTGTGCTTAGCACACAAATCCAGCAGCCCGAGATGATGCAGCGACATAACTTGTTCCAGATTTTCTTCGTCATCAAGAACCGTCGGGCACGTGTCATCATTGATGGAGGAAGCTGCAACAATTTGGTGAGTTCTGATGTGGTTAAGAAGCTTGATTTGACCACACGCCCACATCCACATCCATACTACATTCAGTGGTTAAATGACTCTGGAAAAGCTAAGGTAACACAAACTTGCAGAGTTCCTTTTTCCATTGGTTCCTGTGTGGATTCTGTTGATTGTGATGTTGTACCCATGCAAGCTTGTTCACTTTTATTGGGTAGATCTTGGGAATTTGATAATGATGCTGTACACCATGGTAAAAGTAATAAGTACACTTTTATGCATAAAGGAACTAAAATTACTTTGTTACCAATGATCCCTGCTGAAATTGTACAAGCTGATTTAGAACGAGCTGCTAGTTTGAAAAATAAAAGCCCTGAAATTCAGCAACCTGTTAATTCTGCTTCTACACCAAGTAATGTTAATGATTCTTCAAGTTCTGAGGAGACTAAGGAGATACAACGACAAGTCCAAGACCTTTTGGATCGTGGGTATGTTCGTCAATCACTTAGTCCTTGTGCTATTCCTGTACTTTTGGTTCCTAAGAAAGATGGTTCTTGGCGTATGTGTGTAGATTGTAGAGCCATTAATAACATTACTATTAGGTATCGTCATCCTATTCCTAGGTTAGACGACATGCTTGATGAGTTATGTGGTGCTATAATTTTTACTAAAATTAATTTGCGTAGTGGCTACCATGAAATTAGAATGAAACTTGGAGATAAATGGAAAACAGCTTTCAAAACCAAATTCGGGTTGTATGAGTGGTTAGTAATGCCTTTTGGGTTAACTAATGCACCCAGTACTTTCATGCGTTTGATGAATGAGGTTTTAAGACCTTTTATTGGCAAATTTGTGGTTGTTTACTTTGATGATATCTTGATTTATAGCAAATCCATGGATGATCATATGATTCATTTGTGTGCTGTTTTTGATGCTTTGCGAGTTGCACATTTATTTGATAACCTTGAGAAGTGCACCTTTTGCACGGATCGAGTCTCTTTTCTTGGCTATGTTGTGACTCCACAGGGAATTGAGGTGGATGAGACGAAGATTGAAGCCATAAAGAGCTGGCCTGTACCAAAAACTATCACACAGGTGAGGAGTTTTCTTGGTATTGCAGGTTTCTACCGCCGCTTTGTCAAAGATTTCAGCACCATTGCTGCACCATTGCATGAGTAGACAAAGAAGGGTGTTGACTTCCATTTTGGTAACGTACATCATGAGTCTTTTGATGCTTTGAAGGACAAACTTACACATGCACCATTGCTGCAATTACCCAATTTTGATAAGACTTTTGAGCTTGAATGTGATGCTAGTGGTATAGGCATTGGTGGTGTTTTGATGCAAGATGGTAAACCTGTTGCATACTTTAGTGAGAAAATTACTGGGCCTGTTTTGAATTATTCCACGTATGATAAGGAACTATATGCACTTGTTCGTTCTTTAGAGACGTGGCGTCATTATTTGTTGCCCAAAGAATTTGTTATTCATTCTGATCATGAATCACTTAAGTATATTCGTTCTCAATGCAATTTGAACCGTAGACATGCTAAATGGGTTGAGTTTATTGAGTCTTTTCCTTATATTATTAAACATAAGAAAGGGAAGGATAATGTGATTGCTGATGCTTTATCTAGGCGATATACTTTGTTGTCTCAACTTGATTGTAGAATTTTTGGACTTTAGGCAATTAAAGAACAATATGTTGCTGATGTTGATTTTAAAGATGTATTGCTGCACTGTAAAGAAGGTCGTGCTTGGCACAAATTTGTGTTGAATGATGGATTCTTGTTTAGAGCTAACCGCCTATGCATTCCAGTTGGTTCCGTTCATCTTTTGTTGTTGCAGGAGGCGCATGGAGGTGGATTGATGGGTCATTTTGGTGCTAAGAAGACAGAAGATATTTTGGCCACACACTTCTTTTGGCCAAGGATGAGGAAAGATGTTGAGCGTTTTGTTGCTCGCTGCACTACATGTCAAAAAGCTAAGTCTCGATTGAATCCACATGGTTTATACATGCCACTTCCTGTTCCTTCTATTCCTTGGGCGGATATTTCTATGGACTTTCTTTTAGGACTGCCTAGGACTAAGAGGGGGAGCGATAGCATTTTTGTTGTCGTGGATCGTTTTTCCAAGATGGCACACTTTATATCATGTCATAAAACTGATGATGCTAGTTATATTGCTGATCTTTTTTTCAAAGAAATTGTACGTTTGCATGGTATGCCTTCTACTATTGTTTCAGATCGTGATGCAAAATTCTTGAGTCATTTGTGGCGCACGCTTTGGAATAAGTTGGGTACAAAGTTGTTATTTTCTACAACTTGTCATCCACAAACTGATGGACAAACTAAGGTTGTGAACCGCACTTTGAGTACTATGTTGCGAGCTATTTTGAAGAAAAATTTAAAGCAATGGGAAGAATGTTTACCTCATGTTGAGTTTGCTTATAATCGGGTAACACATTCTACTACCAAGGTAAGTCCATTCAAGGTAGTGTATGGTTTTGATCCCCGTACTCCACTTGATATACTTCCTCTACCTATTAATGAGAGAGTTCATTTTGATGCTAAGGAGCGTGCTGAATTTATTTTGCAAATGCATGAGACCACTAGACTTAGCATTGAAATGATGAATGAAAAGTATAAAATTGCTGGTAGTAAGGGAAGAAAGGAAGTAAAGCTTGATGTAGGAGATTTAGTGTGGTTACACTTAAGGAAGGATAGATTTCCAGAATTGAGAAAGTCTAAACTAATGCCTAGAGCTGATGGTCCATTCAAAATAATAGAGAAGATTAATGATAATGCATACAAACTTGAGTTGCCTCCCGAGTTCGGGGTTAGTCCTACTTTTAATATTTCAGATTTGAAACCATACTTGGGAGAAGAGGATGAGCTCGAGTCGAGGACGACTCCACTTCAAGGGGGGGAGGATGATGAGGACATCACTCCTATGGATACACACAACACTCCTCCAAATTTGGATTTGCAAGGTCCAATGACTAGAGCTCGTGCACGACGACTAAATTTAGAGGTGAGCTCGTTCCTACGTTCTTCGCTATATGTTACTTTTGAGAATGGTTTGCTACCTAATGATTATTTTATGATTAGAAACCATGGAGAGGACCAGGAGATGATGGGAGAAGGAGTTGGGAACGTGGAGGACCAGCAAGGGCTTGGAAGCCAAAGTGGAGGCCCAATCAAAACCGACTTCGAGTCTGTTTCGGGGCCCAGGACCAGTCTGTACTAAAACAGTCGCCCAGGACGCATACGGACTCGGATTTGGACGTTCTACATATGCACGGAAAGATAAGGAGAAGACCTTTCCAATGCCGCTGGCCTCATGTCAAAATTCATCCGGAGTCATCGGGAATCGTCAAAACAAGAGAGAGTCCAGAATCTGTGTCGGTGCTGCGTCGCCTATTTTTGGCCTTTGGGCTTTGTATCTAGTTGAGCCCAATTAGGAGCACGTCCAGAGGGTCTTGCACGACCCTAGGGTCTTTATATACAGCCGCCGCCGCACCATTAGGGTTCGGGTTTTGCTTAGATCAATTCTGTTCATAAACAGTTTTGCCGTTCATCGATTTGTGAGACCCCAACTTCGAGAGTTTAATCATACATCTGCAATTGTGTTGAATTCTTCGTTGTTCTTGCTTGTGTTCTTGATTCGCAGGCAGGGATTAGCCTTCTCGGCGAGGTCAATCGTCTTTTTGATGGTTGATAACCAGAGGAGACGTCGTGCTGCGATTGCGGGGTTTAGAACGTGCTGTTCTGAAGCCGGATCGATTTGTGTGTCGCCTCCGACCAAATCAACTTACCCAGAACCTTTCGGAAGATCGGGAACCCTTGTTCACATCAGTATGAAAATTGTGCTTTGAAGCCTCGGGGTGTTTGCCGTACCTAGTCGTGCGACCCTCCGCATGGATTAGAAGTTGCATGAGGATAACCAAATAAATGTAATGTCCTTCTCCCTCCTTTGAGTGTCCGTTGCATATGTGAGCGTTTGTAGAGCTTATTTTCTATGAATGCTTGTTGCCATGGTTGAGATTGAGACTGGCTAGTTTTTTTTATTCACTTGATGCCTGCTTTGTCTTGGATGGGAGTACTTATACATGCGATGGCAGCTTTTCTCATGATAAGCAAATCTGATTCTATCTAAGCTAGTCAATCTTTCTGCTTAGCCTGTATAGCTCTTGGTGTTTATGCCTTGTCCTCTATTTTTTGTCTTTGTGTGATTGTGAGCTATTACTTTTACACTTTGTAGCTCTATGTTTATGATTAGCGAAGTTAAATGTTTATTGGCATAATTATTGAAGCTCCTTAGGCTTGCATTTTCATGCATTGTTGCTCTTTTGATTCTTTTGATGAGTTCATTGCCAATGGTGGAGAATGGTTTTGGTTCATGCACAAAAATGCTAAAATTCCAAAAATACTCATGTTGCATTTCATGCCAACTACCACAAGTTGAGGGGGAGTATACCATTGCTTTGAGTGTTTCTTGACCTTTTTGCGATCTTTGCGCCTTTAGTCGCTTTTCTTGCCAACTCTTCGTTTTTGTGATCCGTTGTTATGCTAGATGGCTACATTTCACCTTTTCTTTGGGTTTGAGCCATTTGGATGTGCCTATTCGGAATCGCATTTCAAATCCTAAATCTTTGTGCATTTGGTGTTGTCAATGTAATCATCAAGGGGAAGATTGAGAAATCATGTTGAGATGTGCCATGGTTTGCAATATGTGATGAGTAATTGACTTGAGATGTTTCAGTGTTTGAGTTGAAATGCGGGAATCCGGAGAATGCATGAGTGTGTGCATGGTTATTGTTATGACTAACCAGAGTTGGTGATTGAGTTTGAAGAAGTTGCAGGAGATTGGAAGTGTGTTTTCTTGTCTCATGATGTGTAGGTCATTGCAGTCAACTTGGCAGTCAACAGCGAGACGATGGGGCACAAGTAGGAGACTTGGGGCCAGACGATCAGGAGGCCGGATGGAGTTAAGGGGGATCCATACCGTACAAGTGGAAAGGCAAGGAGGACGGACGATTTCGCGGTTGAGCCTCAAAACCGTGGTGGTGATGAAGACGGCGTGTTAACCAAGTCAAGGAGAGCGGGATGCCGGTGCAAGTGACAATGGGGCCTTATGGACAGGGACCAGGACAGACTTGCCAGTGGTCAGGATCCCAGGACGAGGTGACATGTGTCGACATCGACTCTGCCTCAGCCAATCCGCGCCCGTCGGCCCAGCCGCCTTGCCAGCGCGGCCCACCTCGCTACCCGGCCTCCCCTGGCCTGGCCAAAATTATAGCACCGCCACCCTCGGCGTGCGTGCCCCTCCCCAGCCATCCTAGGGCGCCGTGCCCACAAATAGGGCGGGACCCGCCCCTCGGCGTCCCTTCGGCCTCCCCAGCCGCCGCGACCCTGAGCCGCCAAGCACCGCGCCGTCGCTGCCTCGCCATGGACGGAGCTTGGCGAGTTCCGCGCCCGAGCCCCACGGGCTGCCTTGTGCCCCGTCGGCTCCGTGCCGAGGACCATGAAGGTGTGCCACCGCTGAAGAGCCCCGCTGCGATGAGCCGCAATGCCCGAGCCGCCTCCCCAGAGCCGCCGAACGTTGCCACCACCACCACGTCGTCGGGAACCCCTCCCCGGCCTCTTCCTCCCATGCGCGACCCCCTAGGTGAGATCGTCGTCATCTCTTCTCCCTTTTCCCCCATTCGCACCGAGGTCCGGCCACCGGAGCCCGAGCTCCGACGAGCTCCGACGATCTCCCACCGCTTCGCCGCCTAGAGTGGCCGCCGGCTGCCTTGCCCCACACCGCTTAAACCCCGGCCTTTGGATCTTGATCTTCGGAGTATGTAATCGGTCCACCGTGGACCAGTGGACCACGGGTCCAAGATCCACAGACCCGGTCCACGGATTTTTGTAAGATTTTTAGTTTAAAATTAATTCTACTAATTTCTGGTTAATGCTACACTTTTGCACATTGGCCCCTAGGGTTTGCTAAAATTAGTTTTCAAACCTAATCCTTTTTCAGAACTTTTAGGCCACTAAAATTATTTTCTCCCTATTATTTTACAAGTTAGTCCCTGTACTTTTCTAAAATTACTTTTAGGCCACTAAATTTGTCTGTTTTTATGTTTTAGCCCTTAAAACTTCAAACCTTCATAACTTTTCAACCGTAACCCGGATTTAAGTAATTCATGCGCCAACGTGATCGTAGTAACGAATACTACCTGTTAGTACTACTTCTTCTGATTTTACTATTTTAACTCTGTACCTTCCAACTTTCATAACTTTTTACTCGCAACTCCGATTTAGATGATTCTTGCGCTCACGTGATCGTAGAAATGTGTACTATCTTTTGAGATTGATTTTTATGTCATTTTATTATTGTTTGACGTACTGTTTATTAGTTTATTTATATGATTGTGTGCATGTTGTGCCTACATGACGTTAATTAGAGAACGTGTTGTTCCTGGAATCACAAGAGCGTGAATTGAAGACCTGAGCAGCAATGTCCATTTTCAGGCAAGTGTCCTTGATGCATTTTGTACCTATTGTGAATGTTACTTTAGGACTACATGCTTGTGTCAATTGATTGGGAACCTATTGTTATGGTTTACTTGTATTGTTCTATCTTGTCCTTGTCGCTGTGAAGTAGAGTTTTATCTATCAATGGGTAGACATGCTTATTTGCTTATTGGGTTCTTGGGTTCAATTAATGTTGACTAATGATCAATGTCATATTGGGGATAGTTGGGTAATTTTTTATAGCAACATGGACTTAGGGATCTATGCAAGCCGGAGGGGATGGATGTGGTTCCGTGGGCACATGGTTGGTGGTGGTAGGCTTGTTGTAGATCCTAGGAACCGGTTCTTGGAGCGATGACCGAGGAAAACAGTGCCATCACAAGACCGATATGGGTAAGGCTTGGCTGAGTAATTAGGTGTTCTCCTAGTTTGGTGCTAGAATTTGGTGGAACGGGGAATGGAAGTCAAGAGGACTGTCCTTGTATCCGAATAGCTCAAGAGGGGGCTCCTAGGGTGATGAGCTGCTTGTTGATGGGCTATCACTTATGGATGGGAGTGGAACCTTAGTGGCTAGCATGTACTAGGAGACCCTTTGTAAAAGCCTCATAGTGATCTCCTGGCCGCACACCTAAGGAAGTGTGCTAGTGCTTGGCCGGCATGGCAACAAGGAGACTCTAGTCCACCTCGCAACAGGGGACGAAATCATGACTTATGGGTAAAGTGGCGCAACCTCTGTAGAGTGTAAAACTGTCATGAAAGCCGTGCTCACGGTCGTGAGCGGCCTGGTATCCTCACAAGATTAGTTGGTTATGGGATGGAATGGTTGGGATTGGTGGATGGGATTGGACTCGGCTTGGATAACACCCTATAGATTGATGGTTGGGATGGCCTCACCTAGTAATTAGGATGCTTAGAAAATTAAAAGCTCATGCAATAAACCCCCTATAAGCCTTCCTTGTCTTTAGCTCCATGTCATCTTTTCCCCCACTTGCTGAGTTCGACATGTACTCACCCTTGCAATATACCACATTGCTACTCAGCTACAGGAGAAGGATGGTACAACTATGAAGACGATGGAGGAGACAAGGCATGCTGTCTTCTGGTCGACTTCCTGTGGGAGCTGAAGGACGCCAATGCTTAGTTTTTCCCCTGCAATGTAATCTTTTACTTTTTGACCTATGGATCACCTTTATAATAATGTTATCGATTTAATAAAGATATTGTTCTTTTCTCACGTTAATTGTCCCGTGTGCATGAAAACTTGATCCTGGGCACGCATACTCAGCTACTGGGACATCCACGGGGGGGGGGGGGGGGGGGGGTCTGTGGCCACCACGCTGCACCTGCACCTGCACCTCGAACCATCATGGGCAACGCATTCCGCCAAGGCTTTTACTGGCCAACCGCCGTGGGCGATGCAACTAGCATAGTCAAAACCTGCAAAGGTTGCCAGTACTATGCTCACCAGACACATCTGCCGGCTCAGGCTCTTCAAACAATCCCCCTCACATGGCCCTTCGTGGTCTAGGGATTGGACCTGGTCGGCCCGCTTAAAAAATCGCCCGGGGGCTACACCCAATTGCTTGTCGCAGT
Organism: Eleusine indica; assembly: GCA_030378355.1. Classification (NCBI taxonomy): domain Eukaryota; kingdom Viridiplantae; phylum Streptophyta; class Magnoliopsida; order Poales; family Poaceae; genus Eleusine; species Eleusine indica. The sequence continues at coordinate 36,895,268 of CM059498.1, read as the reverse complement.
CGACAAGTTCACTAAGTGGATCGAACGATGCCCGCTAGTCAAAATTTGATCCGAGGAAGCAGTCAAGTTCTTCCTAGACATCATCAACAGATTTGGGGTCCCCAACTCCATTATCACGGACAATAGAACGCATTTCACGGGAAAGAAATTCCTAATGTTCTGTGAAGACTATCATATCTACGTCGACTGGGCCGCTATCACCCACCCCAAGACAACCGGCCAGGTCCAGCGAGCCAACGACATGATACTTGTTGGTCGTAGTTACGCACCCACTTATATACCGCAAGAGGACGGTGTAGAGTTGTAGCTCTTTTTCCCTCAGAGTATTCTAAGGTTATCGAATCCACAGGGAACGAGCGGAACTAATACTATTAAAAGGTTACTAACAAATTGCAATGGGTTGGTTGGTGTGAATGATAACGGTGAAAAAGTGGAAGGTGAATGTTATTGAAGAGGTAACAGGATGATGAAGGATTCTCTCCTTAGGATTGGTTCACTAGCATGCAACCTTATTCTTATCAACTCGAGTGATGACTCCAATATTCTACAAGACATGATGGTTTCGTTCACCCCGACTGTCACTACAGAGGCTATTAGCTCCCCACTGGTTTCTTGCACTATGTAATGGGCAAACGTCTATTGGCCGATACACTAATAAAAGGGATAGATAGATGTGCAATAAAGTTCATCACATAGATTAAATTCATCGAGAGAGTATCAACAAGTATGAGAGTTACATGACCAGATCCCCGCACCAGAGAAGAGAATATGAGACTACTCACTCATCCTTCCGCTAGACATAGCAGAGGGGTGAGAAATAGCGCTGGAACGCGCTCGAGCCGATTGGCGCAAGTGTCGCGCCGATCGGTGTGACCTCCCTTCTGGTGGATCTCGTCGCTGTTGACGAACCTCCGCCGCCAATATCCTGGAACCCTAGTTTTAATAACTGATTCCCGCGATCGCCGTCTCTCCTTGGTCGTCCTAGGCTCTTGATAATTAGCTTCCTTTTATACTCGACGGGATTAGGTCAACTTCCACCGACTCTAACTCATACTGGGCTAGGCCTTCGTCTTTCCTGGACCGGATCGTGTTTTAGTCATCTTTTCCTCCTGCGCCGATCGGCCCAAGGATCGCGCCGATCGACGCGGCTTCGCATCTGGCCCATCTTCGTTACTCTTCAGCTCTTTATCCATAATTGCCCTGTTTTACACCTGTTTCCTGCGATTACATCCAAAACAGAACAACTAGAAATATATGCAAATATGGGGTTAATTGTTAGTCCAAACCACCAAATTAAGACGCAAAACATCCCTTTTTGGTAGATAAAATGGGCATCTAGAAACCACCAACAGTTCCCCCACACTCAAATCATTGCTAGTCCTCGAGCAATACAAAATCAAATATGTAATAAGAATTTTCACACCATCTCTCATGCAGTCAATCTCAATCATCATTTTTACTCGTTATCCCACCACAAAGATTTTCTCTCATCTCCTTTTAACCAATCGGCATATCTTACTTGAACTTAATCAAATTACCACAAAACTTTTTTAAAAACAATTTTAGTTCTCCTCAACTCATCTTTTAGCATCAAACATCAAGCATTTGGTCTTCTCTAGGTCTCTCAAGTGTATTTCCTTCCCTCTCCTATCTAATCAAGGATTTTATGTGGATCTTGGAGGGCTATATAACTAAATTAAACCATAAGATTAACCATGTCAACAATATGCTCAATCATGCCTATTAAGAAAGAATTTTCTTGGAAAAGAACTTTTAATGGAGAAGAGGAATATAAAAGATCTAAAAGAAAATTCAATGAGAATAATTGGCAAAGAATGAGAAATAATCAGAAATCTGCTTTCTTTGATGACCTTACTGCCTCTCAGGGAATATATTTTTTTTCTCTTTACCCCCTTTTTTCTATAATAACCTCTATTTTTTTGCTTTTTGCAACAGCACCGATCGGCGCAACGCTGCGCCGGTCGGCGCGGTCTATTTTTTTCTTTTCTTTCACTTCTTTTTTCTATTCCCAATATGGTCAGCAATTTTTGTCTTGTATCAGCAACGAAAATTTTCTGAATTCCCTTTTATTGAGAATATCGGTTGTATCAAGGAGGAGGGAGAAACAAAGATGTATAGTTTTCATGATATCAAGGAATTTAAATGGATAAGAATGGCTAGAAATACAGAGATAAACAAAATAGATCATCCTTTCCTAACTTGGTCGAAATCATAAGCAAAAAGTTGACAAAGTTACTTACAATCCACTTAGTTCAAATGTGTAGCTTGCTCTCATTCACTCGGCTATGTAGGCATATTTAGACCTTGCTTTTGCTTTAGCTTATGATGAGTCAAAAGAAATTTTCACAAATATTAAGCTCAAAAGTTAAGTGATAACCAAAAAATTTAAGTAATCAACCAATCGATCATCAGAAAGACAAGATAAATAGAATGGGGCACTTTCAATTTGACAATCGACACTAACTTTATTAAAGACAATGCAAAAATTCAAACTACATAAAAGACCTAGAAGCAAGTCTCAACATGACTCGTGACTCTCTTAAGCATACACACAAACTTAAATAAACACTCATTAAGAAAAACAAATGAGAAACTAGACTCAAAAACACTTAAAAACTGAGAAACTAGACTCAAAAACACTTCAAAACTATGACTAATGGCAAAGCCCTTCCCCCACACTCAAAATTTGTAATGTCTTCATTGCAAGAGAAGAAACGCAACACACTAATCATGCAGACCATGCCTGTTCAAGACTCGGAAAATTCGTCTTATATTTCTTATGAGAAAAGTGTAGTCCGCTTCGTTCATCTCGATTGTATCCTGGATTCTGCGGTCCACATCTCTTTGATGCCTGTAAGCACGATCTCTGTCTAGATACAGGCGCTCAATGTTTCTTCGGCAGACAACACTATTCAAATTCCTCTGAGCCGATCGACGCATAGGCTGAGCTGATCGGCGCAGTGGTGTTCTTCCACCATTGCGACTTCCTCCACTTCCCTCTGCATTACCATTAACTCTTGTTGAAGTTCCTGCTACCGTGTCATTACTGCATTCTGCAAGTGTTTCCCGATTTTTGAACTTAGGACTACCAAAGCTTCTTCGCATATCAAAATCATCACTAAAATCTCCAGGCACACTAGGATCACCGCTTTGCAAAGTTTCCAAATAGTATGACGTATAGTCACTATCCCATTCGGAATAATTCTGAATTGGCTTACCCGATAGTCTAGCAGATCTGTGAACCTTTGGTGTAGTCTTACACTTTCTTGCAGCAGTTTCTTCGTCTTCACTTGGCAGAGCCGTCAGATCAATAAATTCAACCATCTTTAGATCGTGCCGATCGGCTCCAGTGTCACGCCGATCGGCGCAGCTAGCAGTGTCCTTCATATACTCATCTAACTGCTCTAGATTATGCTCACGGATCACCTTATTATGCTGCCTTCATAAAATCTCATCATTAATCTCCTTAGGTGTCTTTCCTCCAGGAACTGCGTGACAGCCATCATTATATATGAAATCTCTAGGTATGAAAGCTGGATCTTCTGCCAATTGGAGTTCAACCTTGCGTTGAAGATCTTTAGCGCAAAAGAAACACTTGCAACCCTCAATACAACTGTTCCTATGAATCTTATTTTCTTGAAAACTTTCCCAACTGGTAAGAACCTTGGTAAAGGATTCATCCCTTCTAGCTTGAAGATCCTTCTCTGCATTCTGCTGGTACATAGCTTCTTCGACTTCCTCTCGCAGCTTGAGTTCATACTTGGCGGCAATGTCATGTTCACTGTAAAGTCAGCACCTATGAATTGTGAGGGCGTTCTCTTCATCTAGCTCTTCCTTCTTTTGCACAGTCAATGATCTTTTGAAAGATAGGAAATCCTCATACGACAAGGGCTTAGCAAAATCAAGAAGGCTTTCCATGGTATACCTTTGAGAAACTACTTCACTTTCAATAGGTGCTACATATTTTCCTTTGCACACCAATACTCTTTTCATCATCTGCCGAAGTTCATTGTCCATATTCACCTTGTCGGCGTTCCACGCGTCAGCTTCGCTTTTCTTCATGAATTTCTTCCACAGATCTGACTAGACAAGAGGATCATCTCGTGTTGGTGTCAACACTTCATCGACTTCTTCCTAGGACGAATTTGCAGAGGGTTGAGGAAATCCGCCGCCGAGCCGATCGGCTCCAGAGTCGCGCCGATCGGCGCCGCCTTGGTTTCTGCCTGATGCGCCTCCTTCCATCGCTTCTGCTCTTAGGGTTTGTTCTGGTGATGATGTAATACGAGTTGATCCGTGGGTTTGTTGTACCCTCATATTTATATCCCTTGATTTCCAATTGGACTAGGACTCTTTCTCTTATTCGTGGATTTTAATGAATCTTAAAAAGGCAAGGTCCAAAACCAACTCAAAAACAAAAAAGGACTCTGCCACGCCGATCGGTGCAGGGTTGCGCCGATCGGTGTGGCAGACTAAATTGCCAAATCAGAAAAACAAAAACTAAGGAAATTAAAAGACATACAAGCTTTTGTTTTACGTCATTAAGCTTGACCATACGGGGTACTAAGCAGTGAAATACACATCAAAAGATTTTAATTCAAATGTGTCGGGTTCTAGGTATACCTTTAGACGTTGTCCGTTCGCCGTGTACATGTTTCTCTTGCCATCCATTATGATTATCGCTCCCGAAGGTAACACCGTATTCACAAGATGAGGTTCCTCCTATTTGCTTCGCAGTTTGCCTTTACTAAATAATCTGAATCGTGAATTAAATAGGAGCACCCGATCTCCTTCCTTGAATTCCTTCTTCAAAAGCTTCTTATCGTACCACTTCTTTGTTTTCTCTTTGTATATGGCTGCATTTTCATAAGCACGCAATCTCATCTCTTCCAATTCACTTATTTGTATCTTCCTTTTCATGCCGGCGGCATCAAGATCCAAATTCATTTCCTTTATAGCCCAATAAGCCTTATGTTCCAATTCCACTGGTAGGTGATACGATTTTCCATAGACGAATTGATATGGTGTCATACCAATTGGTGTCTTGAATGCCGTCCTATATGCCCATAACGCTCCATTAAGCTTTGTGGCCCAATCTTTTCCTTCCTTTGTAACAATCTTCTGCAGAATTCCCTTTAATTGCTTATTTGAAGTTTCTGCTTGTCCATTCGTCTGGGGATGGTAGGCTGTTCCAATTCTATGTTGAACTCCAGATTTGGTTAAAAACCTAGTAAATTCTCTTCCTGTAAAATGGGATCCTCCATCTGTAATTATTATCCTCGGTACCCCGTACCTAGGAAATATCTGCTACTGAAGTATACTCCTTGATTCTCTTATAGTATTAGCCTTGCATGCCATTGCTTCGACCCACTTGGAGACATACCAATATGTACTCGAAACCATGAGAATTCACAAAGGGTCTCATGAAATCCATACCCCAAATATCAAAGATATCGACTTGAAGATTGTACTTAAGAGGCATTGCATTCCTACTGTTAACATTCCCTATTTGTTGGCATTGAGCACATGTTGCAACATACCTTTTTGCATCTTCATGCATAGTAGGCCAATAGAATCCACTCGCCCATACCTTTGCCTGTGTTCTGAAGTAGCCATAGTGTCCCCCATAATCCGAAGAATGACATTTTGCTAAAATGTTTGCTCTTTCTTCTCTGGGTACACATCTCTGTACTGCTCCGTCCTCGCAATACCTATACAAGTATGGGTCGGCCCATATAAATTTTCTCATTTCACTCTTAACTCTTTTCCTTGTGTTCTTGTTCATCAGATCAGTTTGTCCCCTGAAACCTTTGATAATATCCATCATCTAGTTCTCTCTACGATCAAATACGGCAAGCAACTGCTCTTGTCGCAATTCATCTCTTATTGGCTCAGTTGATGGTGATTCAAGACGAGATAAATGATCTGCTACAGAATTTTCTACTCCTTTCTTATCTCTTATCTCCAAATCAAATTCTTGCAGCATCAATACCAATCGCATTAACCGAGGCTTAGACTCCTTCTTTGAAACCAAGTATCTTCCTTCCTTTGTCCAAGAACAGCTCCAATTGCATAGTCACTTGCATCACACATAATTTCAAAAGTTAAACTCCAATCAGGTGGCTGCATAACGGGTGCAGAGCATAGAGCTTCCTTTAACCTTCTAAAGGCCAAGAGTCTTTCCTCGTCCATAACAAATTCTGTATCTTGCTTTAACAATTCTGTCAGGAGTTTAGCAATCTTTGAATAATCCTTAACAAATCTGCAATAGAAGTTGGTATGTCCAAGAAAACTCCTCCAAGTTGTAAGATCAGTAGGGGGAGGTAATTTCTCAACTGTAGATACCTTTGCCTTATCAACCTCTATCCCTCTTTTAGATGTGACATGACCAAGTACTATCCCTTCTGTTAGCATGAAGTGACACTTCTCCCAATTAATAACTAATTCGCATTTAACACACCTTTTCAAAACCTTCTCCAAATTCTCCAAACAGTTATCAAAATCAGTACCACGCATGGATAAGTCATCCATAAATACCTCCATAATATCTTCTATGAATTCAGCGAATATTGCATTCATGCATCTTTGAAATGTTGCAGGTGCGTTGCAAAGACCAAATGGCATCCTTCTATATGCATATGTCCCAAAAGGGCAAGTAAAAGTAGTTTTCTGCTGATCTTCTGGTCTTACCGGTATTTGAAAGAAACCACTATATCCATCCAAATAACAAAAGTACGAATTCCTTGCTAATCTTTCAAGCATCTCATCAATGAATGGAAGAGGATAGTGATCTTTCTTCGTCACTTTGTTCAAACTTCTATAATCTATGCACATTCTCCATCCAGTTACAGTCCTTTGAGGGATCAACTCATTGTTCTCATTAGGCACTACTGTCAACCCTCCTTTCTTGGGTACACAATGCACTGGACTAACCTATTCACAATCAGCAATAGGCTAGATCATACCTGCATTAAGCAGCTTCAAAATCTCCTTTTTAACCACTGGCTTCATTGATTCCTTCAACCTTCGCATCCCTTCAACCACTGGTTTAGTATTCTCCTCCAAGTTAATCTTGTGGGTGCAAAATGCGGGGCTGATTCCCTTGATGTCATCCAATGTGAAACCAATGGCCTTCTTATACCTTTTGAGCACAACAAGAAGCCTCTCTGTTTCTTCTTTTGTTAGGGCGTTGTTCACAATAACTGGATATGTTCTATTCTTTCCTAGATATTCATAGCGTAGCTCCTTCGGAAGTTCCTTCTGTTCCATTTCTGGTGCTTCGTCTGGATCCAGCTCCCCGAGAGGTTCAAAATCAGGATTTTCCTAGTTGAGCCGATCGGTGCTGGAAGTATGATTGAGCCGATCGGCGCAAAGGTCGCGCCGATCGGCGCTGGCAGTATACTCGTCAGTTCCACGCATGATGTGGTCCAGTGGGTCTCCCATATCCATCCCTATCCTCTTGTCTTCCTCTGGGCAGAATTCCTGACAGTAAGAAGAGTCTTGATGAGATGGATCATTAAATTGGAATCGCACTTCTTCCTCTCCCAGGTGTAGCGTGATTTGACCTTTTCTAGCATCTAGAACAGCTTGTACTAATCTTAAGAATGGCCTTCCCAAAATGATATCTTCAACCCCAGTTTCTTTATTTTCTAGAACGAACAAATCTACTGGCATTGTTTTCAAGCTGATCTCAATTTCGACATTCTTGATCACTCTTAGTGGCTTGGTTTTTCTACCATCCGCCATGATCAGCTCAAGTTCAGTCCCCATCATCCGCTGTTGAGTTCCATAAGGCATGCTCATGAATGCATTGTAAGTCATCAAGCTGACACGAGAACCAAAGTCACACAAGGCTTCCAAAAATTTCTTCCCCGATATCTCACATGGTATGTACGGTTCTTCTTTTTCCTCTTCAGTGACACCTACAACATACATGCCACATAATCCTTCGTAGGAGGATGGCTCAAAGCAACTGTCTAGCAATCTCTTCGCTTGTTTCACCTCTGTTCCATCAAGCTCTATATCATCCTTGTAAAGCTTCCCTAAAACTCTCCCAATAATCTCTTGATCAAAAACTTCCGACTTGAGGCGATTACTTGGGAAATTATACTCAATTCCGGCTTCGGAGCGTCTTGCAGACTGAAGGATCTTCTCATATTAAGCAACTCTTGTGAAAAATCAATGGGAATCCAGTCCATCAGCTCAAATTCGTCAAGTGGTTTAGCATTCGCCAATGTTCTATCCCCCTTTGGTTTAGCAAAGTTCACTTCAAATTCCTTCAGGTGGTTGTCTAGAATCACAACTTCTATCTGGGTATATTCCTTGCTACTTGATGGAGTCGTCAGGGTGATCGGTTCTCCTGTTGTCGCGACTGCGCCGATCGGCTCAAGGACTGCGCCGATCGGCGCACACGTCAGATCCACAGAGGCGGGTCCGATGGGCTTTATTTCTTCGAGTTGCTCCAAAGTAATCATTGATCTGCTCTCGGACATCAAAATCTGTTCAGCTAGCTACTCTTCCTTCTTCATAACTTCTGGGCAGTGCCGATTTGGTTCTAGATATTCTTCCCAATGCTTGTGCAAAGCTTCATTCTCGGCCATTTTGCCAAACAATTCGATCCCTACCTTGGCTGTCAATCTCAGAAAACTTCCTCCGGCCGATCTGTCCAGATGCATCCTCGATGCCTTGTTTATGGCCATGTAGAAGGTTTGAGCGCACATATTCTCATCAATGCCAAGGTCAGGTCCTTGTTTCAACAATGTTTGAAAACGCGTCCAGGCTTCTGCGAGAGATTCTTCATCTTCTTGTAAGAAGTTCACCACTTCCCTTCTCAACTTCTGCACCTTTGGCAAAGGAAAATAGTGGAGACAAAAATTTCCAACTAACTCACTCCACTTACCTTTTGCTTCTCGAGATGCTGCCTTGTGCCACTCTTTGGCTTTTCCTCCCAAAGAGAATGGGAAAAGCGGCCACCTGTAAAGATCCCGAGGCACTCCTTCATGATGGAATGTTTGGCAAAGTGCCTCCAAATCTTGTAAGTGAGTATACGGGTTCTCCTCTTTCGATCCAAAGAACTTGTTTGCTTCAGCCATGCTAATGATAATGGGGTTCAACACATACGAGGAGGCCGTGGCCTTCTCATCTGAGGGTTGAGGCACCAGCACGTCCGGAGATGGTAGAGAAAGTTCCCAAAGTGTTCGAGAAGGTCATGTCATAGTCATCCTGAAAATTCACACAAAACACAAAAACAAAAACAACTAGAAAAGAGAGGATTAGACTTTAGTAAAATATTAATAGTAAAAGAACTGACTTGTTCCCCGGTAACGGTGCTAGAAAAAGGGCTTGTTGGTCGCAGTTACGCACCCACTTATATACCCCAAGAGGACGGTGTACAGTTCTAGCTCTTTCTCGCTCAGAGTATTCCAAGGTTATCGAATCCACAGGGAACAAGCGGAACTAATACTATTAAAAGGTTACTAACAAATTGCAATGGGTTGGTTGGTGTGAATGATAACGGTGAAAAAGTGGAAGGTGAATGTTATTGAAGAGGTAACAGGATGATGAAGGATTCTCTCCTTAGGATTGGTTCACTAGCATGCAACCTTATTCTTATCAACTCGAGTGATGACTCCAATATTCTACAAGACATGATGGTTTCGTTCACCCCGACTGTCACTACAGAGGCTATTAGCTCCCCACTGGTTTCTTGCACTATGTAATGGGCAAAAGTCTATTGGCCGATACACTAATAAGAGGGATAGATAGATGTGCAATAAAGTTCATCACATAGATTAAATTCATCGAGAGAGTATCAACAAGTATGAGAGTTACATGACCAGATCCCCGCACCAGAGAAGAGAATATGAGACTACTCACTCATCCTTCCGCTAGACATAGCAGAGGGGTGAGAAATAGCGCTTGAACGCGCTCGAGCCGATTGGCGCAAGTGTCACGCCGATCGGTGTGACCTCCCTTCTGGTGGATCTCGTCGCTGTTGACAAACCTCCGCCGCCAATATCCTGGAACCCTAGTTTTAATAACTGATTCCCACGATCGCCGTCTCTCCTTGGTCGTCCTAGGCTCTTGATAATTATCTTCCTTTTATACTCGACGGGATTAGGTCAACTTCCACCGACTCTAACTCATACTGGGCTAGGCCTTCGTCTTTCCTGGACCGGATCGTGTTTTAGTCATCTTTTCCTCCTGCGCCGATCGGCCCAAGGATCGCGTCGATCGGCGCGGCTTCGCATCTGGCCCATCTTCGTTACTCTTCAGCTCTTTATCCATAATTGCCCTGTTTTACACCTGTTTCCTGCGATTACATCCAAAACAGAACAACTAGAAATATATGCAAATATGGGGTTAATTGTTAGTCGAACAACCAAATTAAGACGCAAAACATCCCTTTTTGGTAGATAAAATGGGCATCTAGAAACCACCAACAATACTCCAAGGGTTGAATCGTCGAATCTTTGACCCAGCCGTCATCTTCAACCGCCTGAAGCAATTCAGCGGTCGATAGGTGACCAAACTCCACGCCATACTCTGGAGCTTGCGCATGACCCAGAGTCCCGCGATGGGCTTCACGCCTTTCTTTATGGTCTACAGATCTGAGGCAATCTTGCCCACGCATCTAGACTATGGCACACCCCGAGTGCGTGTGTACGATAAATAAGGCAACAAAGCAGTGCTAGACCAGATAGATGAGGCACGAGACATCACACTCCTCCATTCAGCCATGTACTAACAAGCACTCCGTCGCTACCATGACCGAAATGTGAGGGACAGAGGCCTCCTCGTGGACGACCTCGTCTTGTGCAGGGTTCAAGACAATAGGGGTCGACACAAGCTCTCACCGCCCTAGGAAAGACCGTACATCATCTCTCGAGTCATTCGACCTGGCACCTACAAGCTCAAGACTGTGGAAGGCAACGAGCTCAAGAACGCATGGAACATCTCACAGCTACGTAAATTCTACCCTTAAAGCTCCTAATTAATTTTGTTTCCATACGTTTTCGCCTGCTCTCCAGCGACCCTCCCCCCCCCCCCCCCCCGCCCCCAAGGGGATGAGCGTTGCTCATGTCACACCCGGTTTTAAGGACAAAACCAAGTGCTTAGCATATGTGTGCCCAGGACAAGTTTTGCACATATCGACAGTAAAAGTGAATAATAGTATAACCAATGTCATTATTACAACATATCGTTATTACATAAGTAATTGTCTTTAAAGACTAAAAATGACTCTCTCATGGAATAACAGCAGTTAACACTATAACACCACGGGGAATCGACCGGGGGCACGCTCGCCTAGTAATAGTCTTCATCGATGTAGTCCATCTGTCCATCATCTTCTGAGCAGCAGTTTATAGTACAATAACAAAGGGAAATAGCAAGGCTGAGCACATGCCGTACTTAGCAAGTGGGGGAAAATATGACATGCAGGCTTAATAGAAGAAAGGCTAACACAATGGTTCATTTGCATAAATAAGCACTACACCCAAGATCATTTGAAAAGCACTCCTATTTACTAGGTGAAAAGTTCCCACAAGTTATCTCATCTATCCAACACTATAGGTTACACCGCCTGTAGCCAACCATGGGTTAAACTGCCCATAAGACACCACACTACAGGTTACACCGCCTATAGCAAACCAAGGGTTACACCACCCAAACCAAACTTGGCTACCCACCAAGTCCACCCATCATCATCCCGCTAATCGTGTGAAAGGTCCATGCTGCTCGTGACCATGAGCACGGCTGTTATAACAGTTTTACACTCTACAAAGGTTGCATCACTTTATCCATTTAATGAATAAGAGCATCACAAAGAACATCTCCCAAAGGTAGCCATGGAGCATCACATAGAACATCCCCATTTAATGAATAAGAGCATCACAAAGAACATCTCCCAAAGGTAGCCATGGTGCATCACATAGAACATCCCCACTTAATGAATAAGAGCATCATGAAGAACATCTCCTAAAAGTTGCCATGGACCATCACATAGAACATCCCCATTTAATGAATAAGAGCATCACGAAGAACATCTCTATCACACCCGGTTCCAACGATTGAAACTGAATGCATCTGTATGCGTGCCCAGGATCAAGTTTCCACGCACATAGGACAATATATGTGATAAAAGAACAATATCTTTATTAAATCAATAATATTATTACAATGGTGACCTGTAGGTCAAAGGAAAAAAAAGATTACATTGCAGCATGATAAACTAAGTGTTGGCATCCTACAGCTCCCACAGGAAGTCGACCGGAAGACCGCAGGCCTAGAGCTCTCCTCCATCATCTTCATAGTTGTACCATCCTTCTCCTGTAGCTGAGCAGCAATGCGATATAGTGCAAGGGTGAGTACATGTCATACTCAGCAAGTGGGGGAAAAGATGACATGGGGCTAAAGACAAGGAAGGCTTATAGGGGGTTTATTGCATGAGCTTTTAATTTCCTAAGCATCCTAATTACTAGGTGAGCTCATCCCAACCATCAATCCATAGGGTGCTATCCAATCCGAGTCCAATCCCATCCACCAATCCCAACCATTCCATCCCATAACCAACTAATCTTGTGAGGGATCCAGGCCGCTCGTGACCGTGAGCATGGCTGTCATGACAGTTTTACACTCTACAGAGGTTGCACCACTTTACCCACAAGTCATGATTTCGTCTCTTGTTGCCAGGTGGACTAGAGTCTCCATGTTGCCATGCTGGCCAAGCACTAGCACACTTCCTTAGGTGTGCGGCCAGGAGATCACTACGAGGCTTTTACAAAGGGTCTCCCAGTACATGCTAGCCACTAAGATTCCACTCCTGTCCATAAGTGATAGCCCATCAACAAGCAGCTCATCACCCCAGGAGCCCCCTCTTGAGCCATTCGGATACAAGGATAGTCCTCTTGACTTCCATTCCCCGCTTCCAACAAATGCTGCACCGACACCGGGAGAACTCCTAATTAATCAGCCAAGCTGTTCCATAGCAGCCTTGCGATGGCACTGTTGTCCTGGGTTACCGCTACAAGAACCGGTTCCTAGGATCTACAACAAGCATACCACCACCCAACATGTGCCAACGGCACCATATCCATTCCATCCAGCTAGTTGAGATCCCTAAGTCCACGTTGCTAAAAGAATTACCAAATTATCCCCAGTATAACATTGATCATTAGTCAACATTAATTAAACCCAACAACCCAATAATCAACTAAGCATGTCTACCCATAGCTAATTAAACCTCTAGTTCAAGGCGACAAGGACAAGATAAAGCAATACTAGTAAACCCTAACAATAGGTACCCATTCATTTGACATAAGCATGCAGTTCTAAAATAACTATTCATAATAGGAGCAAAATTTATCAAGGACACTGGCCTTCATCCTGCGTTTGTTGCTGCTCAACCACTTCAAAATCTTTGTCTTGAAGGTCCTCGTACGACGATCCTTGCGTGTGTTCGTCTTTACGCTTGACAATATTGACACAATCAATTGCATACAAAATCAATACACAGCCATGCAACAGTGGGAAAATAATATACGGATGCCATGAATCCATAGGTTTTGCTTATATGATCGATTTGGCGCAAGAATGAACTAATTTGGAGTTATGAATCAAAAGATATGCAAGGTTTATGCTGGACTGTGGCTGCACAGATAGTGCAAAACCTATGTGCAAGTTCCCAATGATTGGCTCTGGTTCTCAAGGAATAATTGGAATAGAAATATTCCTAGTGACGTGGAACATGTGAAATGCAAGATGAATTGGTTCAGAAGTCACATATATTGAAGATCGATTGGTTGCATCATGGTGAGGTTGTCCAGCGGCAGATCGAGCACGGATTGCGTTTCTCATTGTACCAGGGCCGTTCTAGGATACCCTATGGTGGAGATGATCACAAGACCCTGAAACACAATTAGGAGTGTTGTTTGTATCAAGAACATCTCTGGATTGGGAGAAAAGGTGATGGTTTTACCATCATGCGTGCTGGATTCGCCCAGATCAGGGAGCAGCTGCAATTGCGATGCAGATCCCTTAGGCATACAACATCCAATGGTGCTGATTTATGGATATGTTGTAGAGGACATCTGGGCACACCTCCATGTAAAATTGGGTAGCATTTGGATGGATGGATCACCACGAACGCCAAAGCCAATCGGCAGAACTGTTGCTGGACACGAGGGCAGGGTGGCGTGACGGCAGCCTGGCGGCGTGGTGAGGGTTTGAGGGGGGTGGGAAGGGCGTGGGAGGGACCCCAGGATTTATAGGAGAGGTGGGGCAGGTGGGGGGACCAATATGGAAATAGAATTATGAAGAATAAATGTATTATTAAAGGCAATTTATTCTCTTATTCCTTCAATAAAAGTGTTTATGGAAGGTGGAGTTTCTTTCTATAGAAATGTTTATGGAAGGTGAGGTTACTTTCCATAGTAGTGTTTATGGAAGGAGGGGTTTCTTTCCATAGGAATGTTTATGGAAGGTAGGGTAAACATGGAAGGTCTGACGTCTAGGTATGTCCATGCGATAGGTGAAATGATTGAGGATGGAAATGAGATAGATACATCAACAGCGTGTAGGGTGAAATATGTGATGAAACAAGTTTGGAAGAAAGTGTTCGACGATGCATTCATGTGAGTCACAGCGACAATGATAGTTGAGCCTCATTTTAAAACAGAATGTACATTCATAAAATTTGATTGAAAGGATTTCAATTTTCTCAAATTAACAAGGAATAAAAAAAATGACTAAATATTGAAATCAAATAAATAAAATGATTTTACTTATTTAAAAAGGTTTTTGTTCAAAACTAAAAACATTTGTGACATAGAGCAATTACTTCAACCCAACAAAATCTTTGTTAATTTGCAATGTTTCTTATAAATAGTTTCAAAATTTGAGAAATCCAAATATACTGTTTGAAAGCGGTTCACATTCCAAAAAAGGAAATTTTGGGATGTGACAATCTACCCCCCTTAATAGGAATCTCGTCTCGAGATTCGGAGAGACTAGGTTAGGATGACTGGATTGGAGAGCAATGAGAAGATCAAGATATACGGACAGAGAAGATAGAAAGGTAAAGTTGGAACCAATCATATATGGGTTAATGGATCACACTATATGCATCAAGCATGATAGATACATTTCAAGAATGAAATGATGGTCAAGGAAGATAGGCACAAAGAACCTATATCACATAAAGCAAAACAAAACATGGCTCAACAAACAGAGACTGACGATGATGCCTTAGCTTCATCTTCATCTTCCTTACTAAGAGCTTCAATTCTTGATGTCGAGGTACTTCGGTAGTATATCTTGTTACTTGAGTTGTTGTTGATGATGACAATCTACTTTGACTTGGCCATCTCCTCGAACAAAATGGTAGTATTGGAGTTGGCAAACAAAATAGGATCAATGTGGCTATGGACAAGGATAAGGCTTAACTCAAGGGGTTTGAAACAAGAAAACAATCACACAAGCACATCACATTCAAACAGTCAATCACAATTGCACGTAGGACATACAATCTAGGGCACCTTCCTAATATCCAGTAATGGTAGGCCTGGGAGAAGTGAATTAAATTATATACAACCTATTGGCTGGGCATGTCGGTAAAACGTTTTATCTCAAAACACAAGGAGAAAATGAAATAGTTAAGGAAGTAGGGGAAAGAAGTGGAGTTTGCAAAATTATACTTTAAAAACTGACCATTTCTAACTAGGCTTGCATCCAGCGGTCGATATAGCTCTGATACCACTTGTCACACCCGGTTCCAATGATCGAAACCGAATGCATCTGTATGCGTGCCCAGGATCAAGTTTCCACGCATACAGGACAATATATGTGATAAAAGAACAATATCTTTATAAAATCAATAATATTATTACAATGGTGACCCGTAGGTCTAAGAAAAAAAAAGATTACATTGCAGCGGAATAAACTAAGTGTTGGCATCCTTCAGCTCCCACAGGAAGTCGACTGGAAGACCGCAGGCCTAGAGCTCTCCTCCATCATCTTCATAGTTGTACCATCCTTCTCCTGTAGCTGAGCAGCAATATGGTATAGTGCAAGGGTGAGTACATGTCGTACACAACAAGTGGGGGAAAAGATGACATGGGGCTAAAGACAAGGAAGGCTTATAGGGGGTTTATTGAATGAGCTTTTAATTTCCTAAGCATCCTAATAACTAGGTGAGGTCATCCTAACCATCAATCCACAGGGTGCTATCCAAGCCGAGTCCAATCCCATTCACCAATCCCAACCATTCCATCCCATAACCAACTAATCTTGTGAGGGATCCAGGCCGCTCGTGACCGTGAGCATGGCTGTCATGACAGTTTTACACTCTACAGAGGTTGCACCACTTTTCCCACAAGTCATGATTTCGTCTCTTGTTGCCAGGTGGACTAGAGTCTCCATGTTGCCATGCCGGCCAAGCACTAGCACACTTCCTTAGGTGTGCGGCCAGGAGATCACTACGAGGCTTTTATAAAGGGTCTCCCAATACATGCTAGCCACTAAGGTTCCACACCTATCCATAAGTGATAGCCCATCAACAAGCAGCTCATCACCCTAGGAGCCCCTCTTGAGCCATTCGAACACAAGGACAGTCCTCTTGACTTTCATTCCCTGCTCTACCAAATGCTGCACCCACACCGGGAGAACTCCTAATTAATCAGCAAATCTGTTTCATAGCAGCCTTGTGATGGCACTGTTCCAAGAACCGGTTCCTAGGATCTACAACAAGCATACCACCACCCAACATGTGCCAACGGCACCACATCCATTGTGGAAGGTGAGGTTACTTTCCATAGTAGTGTTTATGGAAGGAGAGGTTTCTTTCCATAGGAATGTTTATGGAAGGTGGGGTAAACATGGAAGGTCTGACGTCTAGGTATGTCCATGCGATAGGTGAAATGAATGAGGATGAAAATGAGATAGATACATTAACAGTGTGTAGGGTGAAATATGTGATGAAACAAGTTTGGAAGAAAGTGTTTGACGATGCATTCATGTGAGTCACGGAGACAATGATAGTTGAGCCCCATTTTAAAATAGAATGTATATTCAAAAAATTGACAAAATATTGAAATCAAATAAATAAAATGATTTTACTTATTTAAAATGGTTTTTGTTCAAAACTGAAAACATTTGTGACATAGAGCAATTACTTCAACCCAACAAAATCTTTGTTAATTTGCAAAGCCATGTTTCTTATAAATAGTTTCAAAATTTGAGAAATCCAAATATACTGTTTGAAAGCGGTTCACATTCTAAAAAAGGAAATTTTGAGATGTGACAATCTACCCAAAGGTAGACATGGAGCATCACATAGAACATCCCCATTTAATGAATAAGAACATCACAAAGAACATCTCCCAACCGACTTCCAGGGCATCACGGAGAACATCCCCAGCCTAAGTTCCATGTTGCTAAAAAGGATTACCCGTCCCTCATGATTATCTTCGAGTAAGCCATTAGTCAAGATTAAGATTAGACACTTTCATTCCCAACATAGCAAAACCAAGCATGACGTACCCATACTAATACTACACCATAACCCAGGCGACAAGGAATAATATGGAACATTATAATGACACATGGGATTCAATATTAACAAGCATGCATAGAGATAGAGAGGAATGTAAAACATAGGTTCAATATGCAACAAGAACACTTGCCTGGTTCCCCTTGCTGCTGCTCAAAGTCTTCTGTCTGAAGGTCCTAGAAGTTCTCTAACTGCGGTTGTCTACTCAACATCACACCAGAAAGACAAGCATATAAACAAACTAAGAAACAATACACCACACAGTAACAAACTACAATGAAAACAATACTACAAAAAAGTACACGTTGCTATGATCACGTGAGCGCAAGAATCGCCTCAATCCGAGTTACGAGTAAAAGTTATTAACGTTTGAAGTTCTAGGGTTAAAATAGTAAAATTAGCAAATGACTGCAAGGTAGTACGAATAAATAATATTAATCACTACGATCGTGTTGCTGCAAGAATTTCTCAGTTCCGAGCTAGGGTTGAAAAGTTATGGTGATTTGAAGTTTCAGGGGCTAAAACATAAAAACAGATAAGTTTAGGGGCCTAAAAGTAATTTCAGAAAAGCATAAGGCTAGATTGCAAAATTTAAGGTTAGAATATAATTATGGTAAAGATTAGAGACCAAAATGTAATTTATAAAAAATTTAGGGACTAAATTGTAAAAAAGGCAGGACTAAAATATTATTCATAATAAGTTTAAGGGCTTTTCTATAAAAAATACACTACTAAAAATATTTATATAAAAACTTAGGGGCTTAAATATAAATAACTAAAATTCTACAGAAAATTAGGTTTAACAATCTAATTTAAATAAACTCAAGGGCCTAAATGCAAAGTTGTCATTAACTACTAATTAAATAGAAATAAAGTAAACAAAAAAATATCCATGGACCAGGTCCACGGGGCTTGTGGACAAGGGTTGACCCCGTGGTCCATAGTCCACGGTGGACCGGAGGCGGAGGCGGCCATTAGAGGTGGCCGGAGCTCGCCGAGGTGGCTCGCCGGCGCTCAGGAGGCGGCGGGGAAGAGCGGGGAACGCAGCAGCGTCGGGGGAGCTCACCAGGGAGTTCGCACGGGCGCGGGGAGGCTGGGAGTGTTGGCGGCGTGACGGTGCGGCAATGTGCGGGCGGTGACGCTTGCGGCGGCGCGGCGAGGTTAAAGGGGGCGCGGAGCACGCGGGACCCGCCTTTTATAGGCGTGGTGCCCTAGGTGGTCAGGCACGCACGCCGAGGTGGCAACAGCGACGCCCTAGAGTTTCAGGGGTGACTTCGCGAGGTGGGCTGGCCAAGCGGTCTCGCGGCGCGGGCGCGGGATGGGCCGAGGCAGAGGGGGGGGGGAGAGCGAGCTCGGCCAGGGTGGGATTGCGGCCCATGGCCGAAAGAGAGAGGGAGACGTGGGGAGAGGGGGATGTGGGCCGCGGGGGAGAGATCTGGCCCATGGCCGTTGCAAGCCGGAGGGGGGAAGGGCAGAGGAGGAGAGCTGGGCCGAGGTGAAGGGGTTTCGGCCCATAGGCCAGGGGAGGGTTTTCTTTTTATTTCTGTTTTGCTTTTCTAAATTCAAAACCAAACCGAAACAACCTTCAATCGGGAATTGAAAAATAATTTTCAAACCAATAAAACCTAATGAACCAATCAAATTTTTAAAATAGTCTAAATATAAATATTTTCTTTGGAAAATACTTATTTTTCTTAACAAAATGTTAACAACCCAATTATTTTTAGCAAAATTTTTAAAATATTGTTAGAGCTAAGGGGCTAAAGGGCACACAGCACCACACGTCTTTCACAATCGCTTTTGGACCTCGAACCTCACTATAGTGTTGGTCGTATCTACGCACCCACTTATATACCGCAAGAGGATGGTGTACGATTGTAGCACTTTTTCCCTTGAATTGAGTATTCCAAGGTTTATCGAATCCACTGGGCCTTAGGGATTTATTAAACAAAGTTAACAGTAAAAGATCTAGTCAAGGCTACTGTCAAAGTCAGGTTGCATAAGGGGGAGACTGGCCAGCGCAAAGGTGCGCCAGACAGTAAATCTATCGTTGCGCCGATCGGCGCAGGAGTCGAGCCGATTGGCACACTGGTGAAACTAAGCCAAAGTGCGCCAGATCTTGTAAATCTGTGGTTGTGCTGATCGGCGCAGGAATTGAGCCGATCGGCACACTGGTGAATCTAAGCCAAAGTGCGCCAGATCTTGTAAACCTATGCTGTTAAGTGAGTAGCCAGATATCTACTAGTGAGATCGTAACCAGAAAGTCTAATTGAATAGCATCATAATGGGTAATTACATAGATCAATGAAAACCTGTAATGAGTAAGACCACCCTGCTTTCCGAGCGGCTCCCCATTTATCGCTGCGAAGAGGAAACCCTTAATCGCGCGAGTATCTTACCCTACTCAACTATCCAATAGTGCTGCGCAGGCTTAGTGCTGTCCCCGCTAAACCACACTACTAGCATCATCAAGCAACCATAATCAATACAATGTCCGAATACTATCCTAATCACCACGATTAAGATAATATCTACTTACTTAGCCTAGAACTAAGCAATTGGAATAAGCACATGCATGATTATAGAATCAAGATAGACAAATCACCAAAACCATCATCAACATATTCAATCATCCTTGAGATACAGAGAGTAAGATTCATCCCCGTCAAGATGACCTACCTTGACGGATCAACTCTAAACTCCAATGGTTCTTGAAACTCAACTAGAGATCTATTCTAATGGGGCAAGCCCTGGTGGCTCTAACTCACGGATCTGGTGTCCCTCTGTCACCTCCTCTCTCTACGGCGAGGGTTTACAAGTATTTATAGGGCTTCTTGAAAGTGCCTAGAGGGGGGGGGGGTGAATAGGCAATTATCCCTGAAATTCACTTAATAACAAAAGTCAAGTGCGCAGTGTCAGACTTGTCCGATGATTGTAGGGAAAGTCCGATGACTTGTCCGATGGCACAAGATAGAAAAGTAGATCGACCGAGTAAATGTTAAAACTAGTGTAAGGCAAGCTAGGAGTAGATGAATATAAGCAAGGGGGTGCTGTAAAAATAAGGAGAGCAACTACCAAGCAACCTACACAAGTTAATCCAAGAAATACGAAGCAAACCCTAACTAGCAAGTTTATGAGCAAGAACAAGTAAATAAGACCCAAGTGATTGAAAGTACAAGCAAGGCACAAGATTTGTTTTTCGAAGTTTAGCTCCACAAAGGAGCCTACGTCTCCGTTGAGGGATCCACAAAGGATCGGGACTCTTTCAACCCTAACCTCTCCAAGTGACCACAAAGATCAAACTTGGTTTTCCACTAGAAACTCCACAGGGGAGGGGTCAATACAAAATTGGAGTGGAATCTTCTCTCAATCCCTTCACAAATCAAGACTGGAATCAAGGGAGGAGAGTTGGGGTGAGCAAAGTGAGCTTGGAATTGTTTTTGAGTGGAAATGAGTGACCCACCAGCCACTGGGCGAAGAGGTGTTCTATTTATAGCCCAATGGGGAAACGAGTCGCTGGAGACCCAATTTGTGAGATCTGTGTCGGACAAGTCCGATGAATCAAGGTGGCGCAGAAACTGGAGTGCGATAAGCTTGCCCGATGCCTCGGATAAGTTGGCCATCGGACAAGTCCGACGGTCATCGGACATGTCCGACGGCACAGGGGTGGCAGAGGTACTGGAATCCGATGGACTTGTCCGAGGTGGCAGAGGAACTGTACTCCGATGAAAGTGTCCGATGCGTCGGACTTTCCTCTGGTCATCGGACAAGTCCGATGACCGTCGGACATGTCCGACGACCCAGAGTGGTAGAGGTACTGGAGTCCGATGGACTTGTCCGATGGGTCGGACTAGAGATGGCAATTTCACCCATGGGTGCGGGGCCTGATGGGTTTTGCACCCGACGGGTGCGGGCGTGGGTCTAATTTTTCACCCATGGGTGTCACCCGCTCCTGACCCGACAAACACGGGTGTGGGTGCGGGTTTTATTTCTCACCCATGGGTGTCCCGTTGGGCCCCGAAACATACTCAAATACAAAATTTATTATCATTTCATAATAAGCTAACTCTAAATAAATATAAATGTGATGAGAGTAATGACTAAATTATTAAGATTTTATGTACAATTACCTAAGTACATATCCATGACTCATTTTTGTTGATTGTTGTGACATATATAGACATTATGCATTTGTGTTGACCTCGTTAAAGTACTTATTTTGAGATGTTTTTCATATTACATATGAAACCCGACACCCACCTGAAACCCGGTGGGTGCGGGTGTGGGTCTCAATTTCCATCCGTGGGTGCGGGTGTGGGTGTCAATTTCCACCCGAAACGTTTTTCATGGTGGGTGGGTTTTTGCTCCACCCGACCCGAACCCGACCCACTGCCATCCCTAGGTCGGACAAGTCTGATGATTTTGCCGTGGAAATTTTTGTATGGCCTAGAAATAGGAATTTTGCACTTAGTTCACCTCCGCTTCACATTTTTGTGTCCCTCTTAATAGTACGACTTTTCCTATACTCAAGATTTAAAATAAAATACTATGAACTTTATTCTTGAGCATATTTTGAATTTCATCTTGAAGCACTTTGCCATCATCTTTTCTCCCTTTCTGTTTCTATGCTTTTAATCACATACCATAATCTACACACATGCTCATTAACAAAATTAGTCCATTCTTAATTGTATTGGTGCCAATCACCAAAATAAAATTAGAGGCCTAGATGCACCTTCAATCTCCCCCTTTTTGGTGATTGATGACAATACAAATAGATTTCATAAAAATATGCAATGAAGATTCAGTTTGTGATGAGGAGCTCCCCCTAAATGTGTGCATGAGTGAGAGAATATGAGATAATAACAAGTGCACATATTAAAAAATGTGAGAGCTCCCCCTAAAGCTGTGCATACATGTTAATTTGCACCAATGGATCATACAAGATAGACGAAATGCAAATAACAAGATGCTCAAAAAAGTACCAATACAATAAGCAAATAAAGTGCACAAACCAACCACATAGATAGCAAAAATAGAGTTTTACAAACCAAATAGTGCCATAAATAATTCAACTCCAAACTCACTCACAACTCACAAACTAAGATAAAAGAAACTGAGATAACTACACTTCTCCCCCTTTGGTATCAAGACACCCAAAAAGGAGAAAAGTGCGGGTAGAAGGTGATGAGAGCTCTAGTCGTCGGAGAACTCGTAGTCTTCATCATCATCATCATCGCCTTCTTCCTCTTCTTCCTCATCAATAGCTGGTTCTTTTCCTTTGCGCTGGCGAAGAGTATGGGCAGCTTCATCTTCACCACCTTCGCCGTCATCATCCTCAAAGCGAATGTGTTGAGCACTCGAACCTGCGCCAGAAGAGAAAGGAGGAGTCGGGTAGTACCCAAAGTAGTTCATCTCCTCGACGGTGAAGGTGGGGTCATCTTGAGGAGCAGGGTCATCATGAGTGGGAGGAGGTGAGCCTTCAGCTGGGGACGGTGGAGGAGGAGTCTCAATACCAAAATGGTCATAGAGACCCTTTTGATTTCTTTCAATGACGTCTAGCCTCTCATTAATGCTCCTGCACATGCTCATAAGGGATTTGAACATCTTCATAATCCCGCTTCTCTTGCCGCGTGGAGGCGGAGGCACATGAGAGGATCTAGTGCCCCGAGGGGCAGCCCGAGGTGGCTGAGGTGGTGCAGCTGAAGAAGGAGGCTGAGCTGCTCCAAAGAATTGGCCAGAAGTGGTGTCAGGAGTCCAGTTAGAAGGAATCTGAGGTTTCAGGCTCAGATGCTTCATATCCTTGGTGAAGGTTAAGCCCGACACCTTCTCAATCATGAACATGATGTGAGGTGCGTATCCACAGCCACGCTTGAGAGAGATGGAGATGTCCCACATTTCCTGAAAGACATAGTCAAAGACATCAAATTTCCTGTTCCCATGAACCCAGTGCAGAATATCCCTCTGATAGGCAGGAATACGGTCAGAGTTGCCTCCCCTTGGAGCTAAAGTACTCCAGCAGATCCGAAACAAGACTAAGAAGAATGGTTTCAGTCCATTGGAATTGGGAGGAGAGTAGTTGTCCGAGTCCACATACATGTACCTGATGTCATCAGCATCCATATGATTTCCCTTGTGAACCTTGTGCCTTTCCTTGCGTGTGTGCTTAAGTTTAATCATACCAGCAAACTGGTTCTGGAAGCAGGTATACTTGGTGCCATTCGTTATCCAGGACATGGTTTTGGCATCCTCATCAAAATAGACAGTTGAATAAAACTGAGCTATGATTTTCCTATTCCAGGAGTACTGGAAAGTCAGGAAGTCTTGAGACCATGATGCTCACAGGCAGCCAGCACTTCATTGAGTAATGGATGCTTCCTTGTCTTCATGTGATCCCAATCCAGCCACTTCTTCTCAACCACTGCATTCTTCATGCGTAGATAGGTGGAACGATACCAATCCGCATGAAAGCGGAAATCAAAAGCTTCTTTCTCACCATCATAGAAGTTAGTTAGCCTTGCCGCAGAGCAGGTCTCAGTGGAGGCATGAAGATAGTTCACTTTGTCACGGTCAGAGTTGCCCATTTCTGCCGGAGGATGCATGACGCTGTCAATCTCATTTGTCTCTTCAGGCTCCTCTCTAGCAACTGGGGCTTTCAGTTTAGTGCGGCGGATCCACCCAGCAATGGCCTTCCTCCTCTTTGGGGGTTGGCTCTGACCTTGGTCTTCGGCGGTCTTTGTAACATCCCAAGTCACAAAATGTTGATTAAGCTAACACAATGTTAATTTGCTGACTAATTCAAAATTTCAAATGATTAAAGTGCCAAAGAAAAAGGGGAAATAACTTAATTAGAAATTCCACTAATTGGCCAAGTAATAGCTTTTCAAAAACTTTGCAAAACTCAATGGAAGTGTGCCCATATTTTTGCATATTCTAGTGGGGCATGTCAAGAAATAATTTTGGGGAATTTACTGGAATTTTTGGTAAAGGTTTAATCCCCCTAAAAATTTCCTAAGTGCAGAGAACAGCACCTCTGTTCCAAGAATTTTAGTTAATTCTCCAGAAGAAATTTCGACGTGGCCCCAAAAACAAAGTTGGCAAGTAGGATGTGCTGAACTTACGCAAAAATTTGCTAAGGATTTGAAGCATTGTAATTGGAGAATTTAGCAAATTGCAGAACACTGTTCTAGTCAATTGAGGTCAACAACTCTCTGTCCTGAGCCACTCTCCGATCGACACCGCCGTACCTCTTCCGCCGGCCACCGCGCGCCTTCTCTCTCTCTTGCCCATCCCGGCCACTGCTCTGCCTGCTGTCGCTCTGCCACCAGCGCCGCTTTGAAGGCACCCCACCGTCGAGCCACCCTCCCACGGCCAGCTCACCCCCGATCTCTCTCTCTCTTTCCCGGTTATAAGCGCCCGGCGGCAAAAGCCTTTCCCCGCGCTCCCGGCGAGTACCGCCCCCCCCACACCTTCCTCCACCCCCTCTCCCCACTCCAGAGACCCCCGGCCCCTACATCTCCATCACCGGTGAAAGCAGTGGCGGAATTTGAGCCGCGCCCCTGTTTTCCATCGCCATGACCGCCACCCCGTCGAGCTCCGCCTAGGCCACCTCCCGTTCGCTCCTATCTCCTCAAATTGTTGCGCAAGGGTCTTCCCTGGCAGTTCCCTGACCCGTTCCCCCTCTGCCGCAGAGACCTCGCCGGAAGCGACGAAGAAAGGAGCCGCCGCCGTCGGGTTCTCCCCCACCCCGCCGACGAGACCCCCCTTTCGGCCCTCCCCGTCGCCTAGCCCCCCCACGTCGTCGATCTCCGCACCGAGGTGATGCTCTCCCTCCACTCCCCGACCCTTCTCGCTCACCGTGCTCGCCGCACAACGCCGCCGTACACCCCCCCTGCTCCGCCGCTCGTCGCCGGCCATCTCCGGCGCTTCTCGCAGGACACCCACCGGACCCACGAGGTCGCCGTGGGGTGCTGAGCACGTGTGCACACGGCGTTGGCCGAGGCGCGCTGCTGATTGGCCGCTGGCCGCGCTCGCCGGCGCTGGCCACCGCGCGCGAGTCCGCGGGTGTTTGAAAATGCCGAATGGCATTTCTGTAAATTACCCCCAACTTTGCTAAAATCTTCAAAAATTCATAACTCGAAAAATAAAAGTCCAATGAACATGAAACCAATTTTGTTGCATTCCTAAAATCTTCCTCTACCAGAAAAACAAGATGAGAGCCAGGGTTATGCAGTAGGTTAGTAAAATTAAATCACCAAAGTTAGAACCTTGCTAAGAGTATTAAATTCATAATTCAAAATTTATAACTGATAAAATCATGGGATTTGGTCAGTAAGCATTTCATGTCATTCCTAAACTTTCTACTAAAGCACATTTCCATCTTTTATGCAAATTTTCAGTGTTATTGTATAATCCCCATTTTTAGTAAATGAATTTCTATAAATTGTTGGGTAGGATTATAATTCTGAAGTTTAGCATTCCTGCTCCTTGGGCATTTCTACATAACTATAAAATCTCCATGAAAAATGTTGGACAACATCAGTATGACTTTTTGCTATTAAAGTTACTCATTCATAATTAGCTTAAGAATTTCAAATTAAATATTGCCTTGTATATGCATATAGTTGTTATGGGTGATAAATCCCTCTTGGGACAGCTCATGCAACATGTTAATCTTGACTTGCAGTAAAGTTTATTATTTTCTTTTGGTATGCTCATGTTTCCTAATTAGCTTATCTAGCTAGGTTGGTGCAGGGTTATAATTAAAAGTGAGCATGTCGAATTCGAGGAGGTTATAATTAAACTTGCAATATAAGGTTTCTATGTTCTCTTGCATGGGCATTATAATTGGTGAATGCACCCTGGGTAAGGGTGTAGTTAAGGAGCTTTGCATATTTGCTAAGTAGGCCTTGGCATACCGAGGGAAAATGCCCTGCTAATTTCTTAGCACCAAGGGTATACTTGTATTTGGAATATAGATGATATGCTCATTGATTACCATGCCTCCCACTTCCCTAATTAGAAGTTTGTCCCCTTAAATTTAGTAATTGCCAGAGTGTGGTGCAAACATGTCATCTCATGCATGAGCATCATTCCATCGAATTCTATTTATTGAGGAAGTGTCATGCATCATCGTCCAACTCCTGACCGTGCATTGCACTGCATTGACTAGGGAGCGAGACTGGGAGCAAGGACGTGGCAAGCAACCCTGAGGAGCCCGAAGTTGAGCTAAACCCCGCCGAGAACTCTAACTACGATCACTCCCAAGGCAAGCCCCGGTGCACACCTACTGATTTACGAGTCCTTGTTATTTTGTCACCATAGAGGGATATTGTATTGTGCATTAGGTATAGGGCTTGGATGGAAACCCACTTGCATAAACAAACTATGACCTATACTTAGTTCACGTTAGTAAGCCTTTCGTTAGCAACTGCTAGGCTTAAATTAGTGGAGTCAATGGTAGGCTATGGGATCACTTGATTCAATCATGATTCACGTGAAGAATGAAATTGGTTAAAATTTGCGAACCTATCGTTGCAACTCCGCGGACAAGTATTGAACAGTATCAAGTGCATACCTCTATATGGGAATTGGTAAACCTAGTAACTTGGGCGCCGTATTGTTGGACGGTATTACTCATCGATCCAGAGGTGATGTGAATGGCATGGTGGATGCACGGGTCGAGGACCGCTGGAGAGTGCACGGGTTAAGCCTCGAATACGAAGTACTGTATCACGGGGAGGACGTGTACTCGGGATCGATGGCCCCGGATCGACTTTATCGCAACCTCGTGAACGGTGGCCATACGTGTTCTTAAATGATGCGTATGTCGTGCACTTGGGTTATTCTCCTGCAGGATGTAAATCAATTCGAATTGCCGTCCCTCGCGGTTATGAGTACCTCTTGTTTCGAGCAGTGGCAATGATACTTTAAGTAGAGAAGTTTGTTTATGATGCTGAAGTTTATTTACTCTATGGATACATATTGCTATGTTGTATTGCTCTTTATAATTGTACGAGTCTTAGCAGCTAGCTAGGTTCAACTACAGTCCCTCTTCTACAACAAGCAATTAAAAAAATCTTGGTTAAGGAATAAGCATCACAGCATAGAATTAATAGGTGCTTTTATGCAAATATCAAATAAACTCGGTCGGCCCCCTGCATACTAGGAGTCGGTTTTAGTAAACCTTTTGGACGGGTAAGTCTTGTGGAGTATGCTAGATACTCAGGCTTTGCGATTATGTGGTTTTTCAGGTTTCCCTCAAGCTACTTATTGTGATTGCTGTAACAAAGTCGTGTGGGAAGGTGAGGAGCCCCAGAACTGGACCATTGAATGGGTCCCCAGTTCCCCTAATCAAGATGAGTGAGCCATTGCCCTAGGGCCGGCACGGCTTACTTAGGTTCTGCGTAGTGGTTGTCGTATCTTCCGCCTCCGCATATTTATGTAATATGAACCAAGAACATATGTATGATAATGTATAACTAAATTTGCTTCCGCTATGACTCTTGAACTTGTAATATTATACACTTAATAATGTATCTCTGTAAATGATGGATGTTCCGGTGTGAACGCTATGTATGGTTACTTCGTTAACCATCTCCCGAGGCGATCCTGTACGGCACACTTTATACTTCGGTATAGGGTTGCGACAGTCTTGGTCCTCTTCTCCCTCAAGGGGGATGCTTCCACGTCAGACATGCTGAGAAAATGTGGCGAGCAACAAGTTAGGAGGGAGTCAAAAAGAGGAATAGGGGTGAGGAGAATCAATGAAGAGTTCAGGTTTTTGAAGAAACTACAGGTCATCAGACATGTCCGATAATCATCGGGCAAGTCCGATGCCTCGGACTAGTCCGATGGTCGTCGGACTTGTTCGATGACACACAGTTTTTTGAAAAACCTAGATCCTCAACGAATCCACCTACCACAAGTACCCAAACTTCTTCTACTCCACTAACAACTAACTAGAGGCTACCTCCATGGATCAAATATGCAAGGGAGCAAGATTTTGCACTAGCATTAATCCATAACCCTAACCTTAAGGGTGAAACCAAGAAAGAGAGGGGATTAGGGTTAAACCTTGCAAAACTATGGGGGATTGGACTACTTTGGTGGAGGAGGACCTCTTGATCTCCAAACTTGCTCCAATGGATGGTGGGAGAGGGAGATCTCCTTGGTGCCGCCAATGGGGGTGTTCTTGAGGAGAGAGAACATGAAGGAGATGAATGAGGAAAGTTTGACTGAAGGGATGAGTCGGGCTGGGTTTTATAGGGTCGAACCCTAGACCGCCGGACTTGTCCAATGACAGTCGGACTTGTCCGATGCCATCGGACATGTCCGACAACTGTCGGACTTGCCTGACGCCAGAATGACCAGAGAGATTAGAGTCCAGCCAGGAAAGAGTAGAGGATTTTTATTTTCTTTAAAAATAGTTTGATGGAGAGTCTTGACATCTTATGGTCAGTCAACAATCAACAAAACATAACAATGGCCATATTTTGTCAAGATTCGATCTAGCGATCAAAAAACAACTTCAATAGCACAAATAATAGATTTTTGACATAAAACAATAATAATTTTTTTGTAATAACAGAACAATCACCATTCAGATGTGCACATTCTCTACATCACATTGCTAGAGTCAAGAATATTTAGTTCACTCCTAAGATAGCAAAATCTCTTCTCATCTAGAGGCTTGGTGAATATATCGGCTAGTTGATCTTCGGTTCTCACATGGCTAACTTCGATATCCCCTTTGATGGAATGATCTCTCAAAAAGTGGTGGCGGATACCTATATGCTTTGTGCGTGAATGCTCAATGGGGTTATAAGCAAGCTTTATGGCACTCTCGTTGTCACATAGGAGTGGAACACGGTTCACCTTGTAACCGTAATCCCTTAGAGTTTGTCTCATCCAAAGTAGTTGTGCACAACAACTGCCGGCTGCAACATACTCCGCTTCGGCCGTGGAAAGTGCAACGGAGTTTTGTTTCTTGGATGACCATGACACTAGGGACCTACCCAAGAATTGGCATGTCCCGGAGGTGCTCTTTCTATCTACCTTATCCCCGGCATAATCCGCATCGGAATAGCCTAATAGGTTGAACTTTGAGCCCTTGGGGTACCAAAGCCCTAGGTTGGGTGTGTGAACCAAATATCTCAATATTCTCTTAACAGCCACCATGTGACACTCCATAGGAGCGGCTTGAAAACGTGCACACATACACACACTAAGCATGATGTCAGACCTAGATGCACAAAGATAAAGCAAAGAGCCGATTATGGAGCGATATACCTTTTGATCAACGGGATCACCCTTTTTGTTGAGGTCGAGGTGACCATTTGTCGGCATGAGAGTTTTGATGGGCTTTGCCTTGTCCATGTCAAATTTCTTCAATAAGTCTTGTGTGTACTTTGCTTGACATATGAAGGTGCCCTCCTTGAGTTGCTTCACTTGGAAGCCTAGAAAGAATGTCAATTCTCCCATCATGGACATCTCGAACCTTTTGGTCATTATCTTGCTAAATTCATCACAAGAGGTTTGGTTAGTAGAACCAAATATAATGTCATCGACATATATTTGGCATACAAAGATATCATCGCCAAAATGCTTAGTGAAGAGGGTTGGATCGGCCTTGCCAATTACAAAACCCTTTTTAACAAGAAAATCCCTAAGGCATTCATACCATGCTCTCAGGGCTTGCTTGAGCCCATAGAGCACCTTATGGAGTTTATAAACATGGTTAGGATACTTAGAGTCTTCAAAGCCCGGTGGTTGCTCCACATACACTTCTTCTTTGATTGGCCCATTTAGGAATGCACTTTTCACGTCCATTTGGTACAACTTAAAATCATGGTGAGTAGCAAAAGCTAGTAATATTCTAATAGATTCAAGCCTTGCTACGGGGGCATAAATTTCATCAAAATCCAAACCTTCCACTTGTGAATACCCCTTTGCCACGAGCCTTGCCTTGTTTCTTGTCACAACACCATCTTCATTTTGTTTGTTGCGGAACACCCATTTGGTGCCCACAACATTCTTGTTCTTTGGCCTTTTCTCCAGTGTCCACACTTTATTTCTTGTGAAGTTGTTCAACTCTTCCTGCATGGCCATCACCCAGTCTGCATCCTTGTTGACTTTTGCTAAGCCATATTAATAAATCATTCCCGGCACGGGGCCAGAAACGGTTCACTAATATGTCCCAGAGTCAAGTAGGTAAAATCCGCAAGCGCACGGAGAATACCGCTGTAGCATTTCACCCGGAAGTATTCAGGGTATCGTATTTGTTTATCCCAAAGGAAAGGTATGATCAAGAAGCGTTACTAACATATAAGATCATGTTAACAATTAGCAAGGATATCTAACCAAGACAGGCGGGTATATGATAATAACCGGGTAGTGTGACACACACAGAAGATTCCTACTAAATAAATAAAGTCTAGTGGAGGAAAGACTAGGCTAAGCTACTCCTACTATACATTCCTATACAGTTGCATAGCCTAAGTAGAATACATACAGACCCACACTCAGGTTCAGCAGTCAATAGTATAGCACTTCAGGCACGGACTTACCCCTGCATCCACAGGCGACTTCCGCCAAGAGCCTACGCACTAGCCTAGCGGGGAGGATTTCAAAGGACGGACAGGGCTGTCACCACCTGCCGCCTACCTCAACGAACCAGTAGACTAACGAATAATTGATGCAAATCAGTCACCCAAGTACCATACTTGCATGACCAAAGAGCACTCTGCCCCTCCGCGATTACTATTAACGAGGCAGAGCTACCGTACGAATACGATCACCAAACCCATGCTATACTTTATCAGCTAAAACTAAGCATAGAGACTATAACATATAAACTAGACTATAGTGACGGTATATAACTAGCATGACAATAGTAGTATAATAAATATAAACTACTATCACACAAGTAGACTATACTATCACATATATGGATCACAATATCAAACAAGAAACTCATGACCCAAGCACAACTATATAGAAAATATATATATATTGATAAGAGCAAAGTCTTACAAAAGGGAAAAGATACAAGAGCCATACCAATTCCAAGTGCAGACTTGGGACTAGAGAGCTCTAGACTCAGCCTAACTCCACTAAAACTCCAAGAACTACTACTAGCAAGAGAGAAATGCTTCTTGTGGTGTGTGTTGAGTGTGAAGGCACACCCTCCTATTTATAGCCTCAATAGGTCGGCAAGGGAGAGTAACCGCCACGGAAGGCATCTCAAACCGTCATCAGAAGTCGCGGAGGAGCCAACACGTGGAAGCCCAGGCGGAGAGGGCGCCCGGCCGGGTCGGCCGACCTGACCAGGTCGGCCGACCTGGGGGTGGCTCCTCCTGGCCTGTGCTTTCTCCAGGTGGCTGTCCTGTGGGCCCTGACGTCGGTTTGCGCGGTATTACAGGGAGTTACGTCGGTTAAGTGCTGAAAATGGGCCCTTCAATCCGTGTGACGTCCATGTGGCGCTCTCTGATTGGTCGAAAGTGTGTTTTCTTGCCTTTTGAGGTGTTTCCTTCACATTTCCTCCTGCATGCACAAAGTTCTCCAAGTACAAGTGGAACTATATTATTGTGATAAAGCATGCGTGTATGAAATGCCAAATTCTCCTTTATTTGAGTATAGTTGACGGTAAAAAATAGTACTTAACAGCCGTCAACAAACTCCCCCAAGCTTACCCTTTGCTCGTCCCGAAGCAAAGATAAACTTAAGTTGTTGATCAGGAGTTGCTACAATGTCCTACTCCTCAATAATACTATGCGCACAACAAAGTACTCTTCCTAGAATTAAATATGTTGGCACATAACTTACCCATTTACCTCGATCCATGGGGCTTTTACACCTCATTGTCTTGGGCGGTTGAGAGATAGAACAATTGCAGGGCACCAATCACTTGCTCTAGATTCCGCTATGTTATTCCGGAGGTTTTCAAAAGATTTTGAAAATAAAAACCAAGTTCCTCAAATGATTCTCTCGGATCACTCAATATGTGTATGATTCCTCACCAAGGCAAAGTGTTGCCTAAAATCACCTACTTCTAAATAAGGCTTTATGTGGAGCTCAAGGTAGGGATATATGAGGCACTCATGTTCACATAATATTGCTATGTCAAAAGACCGGATCCAAGAAAAACATCAATTCAAACAATCTTGATCAAGATGTGCAAGTGTGTGGGAGAACGGAGGAATGGTGGATGGGAATAAATAACTCCTTTTTGAATTTTCCTTCTCTCTTTTGGAGTTTCTAGGCTATGGCTATCTTTTGCTTGCTCTCTTTTTTGAGCATTTTTTTTTCTTTTTGCATAGCCATAGTCCTAGTTTGTAATGAATACTTTGAGAGAGGAATTTTGCAATGGATATATGGAGTGTTTCTTTGGATGGATGGATGGATAGTGGCTTTCTTCCGGTGTAGAAGAATAGCTCACGGTGGATATGGTGGATATGGTGGATGCTATCTTCTTGATTTAGAAGGATAGCTCATGGCGGTGGATGTGTGTATATGATCTTGATCAAGAAAGCATGAAAAGAGTTCTACTAGGGTCACAACAATTTTGACTAAGCTCAATGTGAAACAAGCAGCATATGTGTAAAGGTTTTCAAATGTAAACACTACATATGGCTGTGGTGGGAATTTCATCATTGAGGAACTTATCAATTTGTCATTTTGAAAAATAAAACTCCGGAATTCAAGCTTTACGTTGAGCAAGATCATAGCAGCCCTATCTATCATATCATACCTCTCAACAACTTAGAACTAGAGAATGCATATGCTACCCACAAGATTCAAGTTCAAGGCAAGATTTACCAACAAACCTAACTCTTGAGAGAGTACTAAGTTGTAAACTAGCATTAGAGAGGAATAAAGGACAGAGCAACTATTCATCATCTCAACATAGGAAAATTATACACATTCATACCGCGCATGAAAAAGGGAAATATTTTTGTTCTTTTTATATTTTGCAAATTTTTATGGATTTTCAGATTTAGCAAATGCAAGAAATAAAGGGAAGGGGAAAGATACAAGTTACCGTGAGAGGGGGGTCCTCCCCCAAGCTTGTTCTTGCTCATATCTGCTGGTTCAGGTCGTAGCCTTGGGAGCGGAAGAAGGCATCCCAATTGCTCTGATTCTGAGCCATCATCGCGTTCAGCTGGCGGAATTGGTTGTCGCTGAAATTGACGGAGGATGCTTGACTCGTGCTTGCACGAGTGCTTTTTCTCGGCTTGATTCCGGCGACTTGCTTCATTCGGTTGAACATGGCTGCACACAAGAACAAACACAAGACAAGAACAAAAACAAGATCGAACAAGTGTTCGGGTGAGCGTTAGTGAAAACGACAAACCCGAGCTTCTCCGAAATTGGTTTTCTTCTCACAACAACTTGCAAATGCACTAAAACAGAGAGGAAATATTTTTTTTTTGGGGTTTTTGGGGCTGTAGTAAAGTTGAAGAACACGAAATTTTGGGAGAGCAACAAGTGAGCAAAGGAGGGGAGTGAAAGATGAGCTTGGAATGGTGAAGCTCCTCCTCCTGAGCGGTTTTTATAGCCAAGGAAGCAAGATGGCCATTAGAAAGGGACAGAGCAACGGCCATATAGCCGTCGGGAGAAAGGAGCACAGGAAAAGGTGGGGCCAGGGGGTCGGCCGACCCCACCAGGTCGGCCGACCTGGCAGGTGGGCCTCCTGGCAGCCCCCTTTTTCCTATGTGTTCCCCAACGGCTAGGGGATTTGTCCCCTGCTACCTTTTTGCTCAAAAAGCTCGACAAAAAATCTTTTCAAAATGGAAAGCCCAAAAACCTGTTTTCTAAATTTTTAAAAATGCAAATGAGTTTTGAAATATTCCAAGGTGGCTGGAAAAATTCAAAAATGCAGTGGTCGGAAAAAATCAAAATATGGTGGAAAGCAAATATGCAGTTAAAAGAGCAAATATGGATAACTACCGGTTTAACCTCCCGGCGAGGACTCACCTTTTAAAGTCCGACGAGCGGGACTTTTCTCCGGCGTTCAGCTCGATGAAGCGTTGTCCGGTCCCGGAGATGAAGACACGGATGATGCTTCTTGTTTCACTCGCCACACCTTCTTGGTCTTTGTTGTGGTCGGTGGCTTCTCGGGCTTCGGAGGCTACGGTTTTGCAGGCTTCACAGCCTGTTTCTTTGCAGACCTCGGAGGTTGCTGCCTTGTGGACTTCGGAGGCTGTTGCTTAATGTGTGACCTTTGCCTCCTTGCCTTCATCAGTTGTTGCTGTGCAACTTTTTCCTTCTCAAGGAAGTTCTTCATGAATGTGATGAGGCTGTCCTTCTTTTTGAACGTGTTGCAAATCTCCAGGAATTGCTGGAGATGAGCACTAGCGTCCTCATTGGCTTTCCCACAGAATGGGCTAGCCTGCACCATGGTGATGAGACCGGTCTTGATCTCGAAGTTCGCATCTCCCACATTGCCAGCTGGTCCCGTAGGGATGTTGGCAGCGGAGGGAGCGGAGAACTCGCGGAGGGTCTTGTCGGCCATTTGCTCAGAGCTTGATGGTGCGGGAATGATAGGTTCGAATGGCCGAGTCTCCTTACGAGGAGGGGTGAGCCTAGCTCGTGTCCTTCTCAGGAGTGACTCAGGATCTTCAGTGAAGTTTGTCGGCAAGTCGAAACCAGTCATACACTACCCTGTTTTCATACAAAATGCAGAAAACAAAGCAAGGTTAACCTGCTTAGGAGATAGCCTTAATAATTGCAACACTACTATATACATTAGTAATTTTTCTTGATCATACGCCTTCCCCGGCAACGGCGCCAGAAATGCTTGTTGACTTTTGCTAAGCCATATTAATAAATCATTCCCGGCACGGGGCCAGAAACGGTTCACTAATATGTCCCAGAGTCAAGTAGGTAAAATCCGCAAGCGCACGGAGAATACCGCTGTAGCATTTCACCCGGAAGTATTCAGGGTATCGTATTTGTTTATCCCAAAGGAAGGGTATGATCAAGAAGCGTTACTAACATATAAGATCATGTTAACAATTAGCAAGGATATCTAACCAAGACAGGCGGGTATATGATAATAACCGGGTAGTGTGACACACACAGAAGATTCCTACTAAATAAATAAAGTCTAGTGGAGGAAAGACTAGGCTAAGCTACTCCTACTATACATTCCTATACAGTTGCATAGCCTAAGTAGAATACATACAGACCCACACTCAGGTTCAGCAGTCAATAGTATAGCACTTCAGGCACGGACTTACCCCTGCATCCACAGGCGACTTCCGCCAAGAGCCTACGCACTAGCCTAGCGGGGAGGATTTCAAAGGACGGACAGGGCTGTCACCACCTGCCGCCTACCTCAACGAACCAGTAGACTAACGAATAATTGATGCAAATCAGTCACCCAAGTACCATACTTGCATGACCAAAGAGCACTCTGCCCCTCCGCGATTACTATTAACGAGGCAGAGCTACCGTACGAATACGATCACCAAACCCATGCTATACTTTATCAGCTAAAACTAAGCATAGAGACTATAACATATAAACTAGACTATAGTGATGGTATATAACTAGCATGACAATAGTAGTATAATAAATATAAACTACTATCACACAAGTAGACTATACTATCACATATATGGATCACAATATCAAACAAGAAACTCATGACCCAAGCACAACTATATAGAAAATATATATATATTGATAAGAGCAAAGTCTTACAAAAGGGAAAAGATACAAGAGCCATACCAATTCCAAGTGCAGACTTGGGACTAGAGAGCTCTAGACTCAGCCTAACTCCACTAAAACTCCAAGAACTACTACTAGCAAGAGAGAAATGCTTCTTGTGGTGTGTGTTGAGTGTGAAGGCACACCCTCCTATTTATAGCCTCAATAGGTCGGCAAGGGAGAGTAACCGCCACGGAAGGCATCTCAAACCGTCATCAGAAGTCGCGGAGGAGCCAACACGTGGAAGCCCAGGCGGAGAGGGCGCCCGGCCGGGTCGGCCGACCTGACCAGGTCGGCCGACCTGGGGGTGGCTCCTCCTGGCCTGTGCTTTCTCCAGGTGGCTGTCCTGTGGGCCCTGACGTCGGTTTGCGCGGTATTACAGGGAGTTACGTCGGTTAAGTGCTGAAAATGGGCCCTTCAATCCGTGTGACGTCCATGTGGCGCTCTCTGATTGGTCGAAAGTGTGTTTTCTTGCCTTTTGAGGTGTTTCCTTCACATTTCCTCCTGCATGCACAAAGTTCTCCAAGTACAAGTGGAACTATATTATTGTGATAAAGCATGCGTGTATGAAATGCCAAATTCTCCTTTATTTGAGTATAGTTGACGGTAAAAAATAGTACTTAACAGCCGTCAACAATCCTCAAGTGCTTGCTCTACCCTAAATGGCTCCATAGAAGAGACAAAAGAGTAATATTCCCAAAAATTACTAACTCGAGATCTAGTGATTACTCCCTTGTCAATATCTCCAAGAATTTGCTCGACGGGGTGATCACATTGTACATTTTGATGTACTCTTGGATGCGGTGGGTGTGAGCTTTCTTGACCACCATCTTTATCAACCTCTTCATCATGTCTTTGAGAATCATTGCTTGATGCTTGTTCATGATTCCCAACATCTTGATCTTGACCACTTGCGTGATCTAATTCCTTATTCTCATTATGTTGGTTTTGTCTTGAGGGAGAGGTTTGATTTTCAACACTTGATGTTTCTTGTGGTTTCACATCACCAATGGCCATCCTTTTTATTACACTTCTAGGAGCTTCATCATCTACACCATCATTAATGACTTGCTCCCCTTGAGAGCCATTAGATTCATCGAAATGTCACGTCACGTGAGATTTCAACACAACCGGTGGTTTTATTGAATACACGATAGGCATGAACATTCGACCCATAACCAAGCAAGAAACCTTCATCAACTTTTGGAGCAAACTTAGAAGTCTTGGGTTTCTTGTTTAGCATAAAGCATTTGCTCCCAAAAACACGAAAGTAGGAAATATTAGGCTTGTTACCGGTTAGTAGCTCATATGGTGTTTTCTTCAATAGTCGGTGGAGATACAACCGGTTGGAGGCATGGCATGTGGTGTTCACAGCCTCGGCCCAAAAACGGTCGGACGTCTTGTATTCATCAAGCATTGTCCTTGCCATCTCAATGAGCGTGCGGTTCTTTCTTTCGGCTACCCCATTTTGTTGAGGGGAGTAGGGTGCCGAAAATTCATGCTTGATGCCTTCTTCATCGAGATACTCTTCAACTTGAGTGTTCTTGAATTCGGTGCCGTTGTCACTCCTTATTTTCTTGATCTTGACTTCATATTCATTTTGTGCTCTTTTCATGAACGTCTTGAGCATATCTTTTACTTCACCTTTATCATGCAAAAAGAATACCCACATGAAGCGAGAAAAATCATCAACAATTATGTAGGAGACAGGGCCAAAGAGGTCCATGTGCAACATCTCCAATGGCCTTGTAGTGATCATCACATTCTTGGCGGGATGTGATGCTCCAACTTGCTTTCCCGCTTGGCATGCACTATAAATTTTATCCTTCTCAAAGCAAACGTCGGTTAGTCCTATGATGTTGCCCCCTTTTTCGAGTTTGTGAAGATTTCTCATACCAACATGAGCTAGACTTCTATGCCACAACCATCCCATGTTGGTTTTTGCTAGTAAGCATGTACCAAGTCTAGCTTCATCCGTGGAGAAGTCCACAACATAAAGCTTTCCTTTAAGCACACTCTTAAAAGCAACCGAGCCATCACTCCTCTTATAGGCGGTCACACCACATTCGTTGAATAAACAATCATAGCCCATTTTACAAAATTATGAAATGGACAAAAGATTGAAGTCAACGTGATCAACAAGCATAACCTTAGAGAGGGAATATGAAGGAGTGAGAGGGACTTTACCATAACTTAGTACTTGTCCCGTTCCATTGTCACCAAATGTGATGTACTCATTTTTGTCATGACTTGGCTCGAATGAGTTGAACATCTTTTTGTCTCCGGTCATATGATTGGTGCATCCACTATCAATCACCCAACTTGATCCTCCGGAGACATAGTCCTACAAAACAAATTAAGCTTTGTTTTTAGGTACCCAAATTTGCTTGGGTCCTTTTACATTAGTCACAAGCACTTTGGCCACCCACACACAAGCTTTTGGCCTCTTGTTGCGTGGCCCAACATATTTGGCAAACACGCGTCCATGCATGTTTCTCATGAGCACATATGAAGCATCAAAATCATAAAAGAGTGCACAAGTAGCATTAGGCATATTAGCACGAGAATCATTAACATGAGAAAGATGATTAATATTCTTGTTCTTGGCTTGCTTCTTTTGGTAAGATCCTTCCTTGGTGAACTTAAGGAATTCCTTCCCATTCTTGTTCTCCCGAGCATTATGCTTGGCACCCTCAACATAACCAATGCCATCCATGGCATGTGGCATTCTAGTATATGTGTATGCACCTCTTGCATACTTTGCCTTCTCATCATTAACAACCTCTTTCTCATGTTGTATTTTGCTTTCAAGAGCCTTTACTTGCTTGTTCAAATCATCAATCAATTTCATATTAGTAGCACAAGCGTCAACATCAATATTATAGCATCTATCACATCCTTTGTTAGTGGAGGCATGAGAGAAATTATTTGAGGAGGATGTGAAAGTTGAAAGAATCCTATATTGTTCTTCAAGAGACTTATGAGTCTTTTCCAAATCCTCATACTTCTCTTGAAGTTCATCTTTAATGCTCTTGACATTTTCACAAGTATTTTCAATCTTAATGAGAGACATAGTTAAGTCATTATTTTTCTTTCTCTCTTCTTCTAGGAGCTTCTCTAGTTCAAGGTTTCTTTTCTTTTCAAGAACAAGCAAGTCTTCTTGTTTCTCAAGTAGCTCCTCTTGCCTATCATTTTCTTCCTTTTGTTTTTCAAGTAATTCCATGAGTTCAAGCATTTTAGGAAGTGAAGCATTAACATCATCATCATCATCACTACTACTAGCATAAGAGGAACGCTTGTGTTTAGATTTTGTTACCTTCGATCCTCTTGCCATGAGACATTTGTGAGTGTTATCGTCATCATCATCACTCAAGCTCCTAAATAGAGAAGTGTTGGTGGGAGTGATTCCAATGGCTAGTGTAGCAATGCCTCCCTCTTCCGAGTCGGATTCGGAGGAGGAAGATGATGAAGAGGATGAATCATCGGAATTCCATTCTTGACCAATGTGAGCTTCACCTCTTCTATGCTTCTTGTACTTCTTGTCTTTCTTGTGGTGCTTGTCTTTCCTTCTTTCATCTTTGTTCTTCCTTTTTGGACATTCCGCAATGAAATGTCCTTCATCACCACATTCATAGCAAGTTCTTTTTGATCTTCTTGCTTTGCCCTTGTCAAAACTTTTCTTATTGCAGCCATCTTTCTTGAGAAATTACTTGAATCTCCTTACAAGCAAGGCCATCTCATCATCACTATCCTCACTACTAGAATCAATCACTTTCTTTATCTTCTCTTGTGTGACTTTGAGTGCCACATCCTTTTTGTCACCATTTGCTCCCTCAATTTGCTTGATCAAGGCATTTATCTTGTTGGCTTGATCATTTTGTTGCTTTTGGGTAAGAAGCTTTCCAAGCACTTCATCGGTGGAGAAGGTTTTAAAGTTGTCCTTCTCTCTAATGTTTGAGCAAATGTTGCTGTCCCATGGTCTCAATGCTTGTAGTAGTCTCTTGTTGATATCTAGGTTGGTCATTTGGGCTCCTAGAGCTCTTCTTTGATTCATAATCCTCATGAGCCTATCATGAACTTCTTTTGGGCCTTCTCCTGGACCCATAATGAATAGGTTGAACTCATTTTGCAGTTCTTCAAGTCTTGCATCTTTGACGGAATCAATGCCCTCATAGATAACCTCAAGCTTTCTCCATAGTTGGTTGGCATTCTTTATTCCGACTACCTTGTCATACTCGGTGGCACTAAGTGCGGAAACAATTGCACTAGCAGCCACTGCATTACGATGAATGTTGCTTTGATCCTTACGAGTTGGATTGTCTCTATTTTCCCACAAGAAACCATTCTCGGTTATATTTGCAACATGGGGACTCATGGATTCCAAATACATCATCATCTTGCATTTCCAATGATCATAAAATTGTCCATCAAAGTAGGGGAGTCTACCGGACCCTTGCCCAATGCGATCTTCTTTGAGATCATCATAATCAAACATAACATTGTTGTAGGCTTTTGGTAGCTCATCCTTATCACTATCTTCAATCCTTGGATTTTCTCCATGTGCATCACCCTCGGACCTTGCTTCGGACGATCCACTAGGCGGAATTTCTTTTCCCTTTGTCATCTTTATCTTCAAGCGGTTAAGCCTTCAAGAAGATCCTTGCTCTGATACCAATTGAAAGTGCCTAGAGGGGGGGGTGAATAGGCAATTATCCCTAAAATTCACTTAATAATAAAAGTCAAATGCGCAGTGTCGGACTTGTCCGACGATTGTAGGGAAAGTCCGATGACTTGTCCGATGGCACAAGATAGAAAAGTAGATCGACTGAGTAAATGTTAAAACTAGTGTAAGGCAAGCTAGGAGTTGATGAATATAAGCAAGGGGGTGCTGTAAAAATAAGGAGAGCAACTACCAAGCAACCTACATAAGTTAATCTAAGAAATACGAAACAAACCCTAACTAGCAAGTTTATGAGCAAGAACAAGTCAATAAGACACAAGTGATTGAAAGTACAAGCAAGGCACAAGATTTGTTCACCGAAGTTCAGCTCCACAAAGGAGCCTATGTCTCCGTTGAGGGATCCACAAAGGACTGGGTCTCTTTCAACCCTAACCTCTCCAAGTGACCACAAAGATCAAACTTGGTTTTCCACTAGAAACTCCACAGAGGAGGGGTCAATACAAACTTCCCGAGACGTCACCACACAAGTTGGGAGCTCTACGGGCACCTCTAATCGTTTAGGGGAAGAATCCCCAAGAGTAACAAACACAAAAGTTGTCGGCGGTGAGGATGAACCCAGTGCTCAAGAGGATGAAAGCTTGGAGTCGATGGAGCACTTCAATCTTCTCTCAATCCCTTCACAAATCAAAAGTGGAATCAAGGGAGGAGAGTTGGGGAGAGCAAAGTGAGCTAGGGAGTGTTTTTGAGTGGAAATGAATGACCCACCAGCCACTGGGCGAAGAGGTGTTCTATTTATAGCACAATGGGGAAAAGAGTCGTTGGAGACCCAATTTCTGAGATCTGTGTTGATGTGAACAAGGGTTCCCGATCTTCCGAAAGGTTCTTGGTAAGTTGATTTAGTCGGAGGCGACACACAAATCGATCCGGCTTCAGAACAGCACGTTCTAAACCCCGCAACCGTAGCACGACGTCTCCTCTGGTTATCAACCGTCCAAAGACGATTGACCTCGCCGAGAAGGCTAATCCCTGCCTGTGAATCAAGAACACAAGCAAGAACAACGAAGAATGCAACACAATTGCAGATGTATGATTAGACTCTCGAAGTTGGGGTCTCACAAACCGATGAACGGCGAAACTGTTTATGAACAGAATTGATCTAAGCAAAACCCGAACCCTAATGGTGCAGCGGCGGCTGTATATAAAGACCCTAGGGTCGTGCAAGACCCTCTGGACGCGCCCCTAATTGGGCTCAACTAGATACAAAGCCCAAAGGCCAAAAATAGGCGACGCAGCACCGACATAGATTCTGGACTCTCTCTTGTTTTGACGATTCCCGATGACTCCGGATGAATTTTGACATGAGGACGACGGCATTGGAAAGGTCTTCTCCTTATCTTTCTGTGCATATGTAGAACGTCCAAATCCGAGTCCGTATGCGTCCTGGGCGACCATTTTAGTACAGACTGGTCCTGGGCCCCGAAACAGACTCGAAGTCGGTTTTGATTGGGCCTCCACTTTGGCTTCCAAGCCCTTGCTGGTCCTCCACGTTCCCAACTCCTTATCCCATCATGTCCTGGTCCTCTCCATGGTTTCTAATCATAAAATAATCATTAGGTAGCAAACCATTCTCAAAAGTAACATATAGCAAAGAACGTAGGAACGAGCTCACCTCTAAATTTAGTTGTCGTGCACGAGCTCTAGTCATTGGACCTTGCAAGTCCAGATTTGGAGGAGTGTTGAGTGTATCCATAGGAGTGATGTCCTCATCATCCTCCCCCTCTTGAAGTGGAGTCGTCCTCGACTCAAGCTCATCCTCTTCTCCCAAGTATGGTTTCAAATCTGAAATGTTAAAAGTAGGACTAACCCCGAACTCGGGAGGCAACTCAAGTTTGTATGCATTATCATTAATCTTCTCTATTATTTTGAATGGACCATCAGCTCTAGGCATTAGTTTAGACTTTCTCAATTCTGGAAATGTATCCTTCCTTAAGTGTAACCACACTAAATCTCCTACATCAAGCTTTACTTCCTTTCTTCCCTTACTACCAGCAATTTTATACTTTTCATTCATCTTTTCAATGCTAAGTCTAGTGGTCTCATGCATTTGCAAAATAAATTCAGCACGCTCCTTAGCATCAATATGAACTCTCTCATTAATAGGTAGAGGAAGTATATCAAGTGGAGTACGGGGATCAAAACCATACACTACCTTGAATGGACTTACCTTGGTAGTAGAATGTGTTGCCCGATTATAAGCAAACTCAACATGAGGTAAGCATTCTTCCCATTGCTTCAAATTTTTCTTCAAAATAGCTCGCAACATAGTACCCAAAGTGCGGTTCACAACCTCAGTTTGTCCATCAGTTTGTGGATGACAAGTTGTAGAAAATAACAACTTTGTACCCAACTTATTCCAAAGCGTGCGCCAAAAATGACTCAAGAATTTTGCATCACGATCTGAAACAATAGTAGAAGGCATACCATGCAAACGTACAATTTCTTTGAAAAAAAGATCAGCAATATAACTAGCATCATCAGTTTTATGACATGATATAAAGTGTGCCATCTTGGAAAAACGATCCACGACAACAAAAATGCTATCGCTCCCCCTCTTAGTCCTAGGCAGTCCTAAAATAAAGTCCATAGAAATATCCGCCCAAGGAATAGAAGGAACAGGAAGTGGCATGTATAAACCATGTGGATTCAATCGAGACTTAGCTTTTTGACATGTAGTGCAGCGAGCAACAAAACGTTCAACATCTTTCCTCATCCTTGGCCAAAAGAAGTGTGTGGCTAAAATATCCTCTGTCTTCTTAGCACCAAAATGACCCATCAATCCACCTCCATGCGCCTCCTGCAACAACAAAAGACGAACGGAACTAACTGGAATGCATAGGCGGTTAGCTCTAAACAAGAATCCATCATTCAACACAAATTTGTGCCAAGCACGACCTTCTTTACAGTGCAGCAATACATCTTTAAAATCAACATCAGCAACATATTGTTCTTTAATTGCCTCAAGTTCAAAAATTCTACAATCAAGTTGAGACAACAAAGTATATCGCCTAGATAAAGCATCAGCAATCACATTATCCTTCCCTTTCTTATGTTTAATAATATAAGGAAAAGACTCAATAAACTCAACCCATTTAGCATGTCTACGGTTCAAATTGCCTTGAGAACGAATATACTTAAGTGATTCATGATCAGAATGAATAACAAATTCTTTGGGCAACAAATAATGACGCCACATCTCTAAAGAACGTACAAGTGCATATAGTTCCTTATCATACGTGGAATAATTCAAAACAGGCCCAGTAATTTTCTCACTAAAGTATGCAACAGGTTTACCATCTTGCATCAAAACACCACCAATGCCTATACCACTAGCATCACATTCAAGCTCAAAAGTCTTATCAAAATTGGGTAATTGCAGCAATGGTGCATGTGTATGTTTATCCTTCAAAGCATCAAAAGACTCATGATGTACCTTACCAAAATGGAAGTCAACGCCCTTCTTTGTCAACTCATGCAATGGTGCAGCAATGGTGCTGAAATCTTTGACAAAGCGGCAG
The DNA here is from genome assembly GCA_030378355.1 of Eleusine indica. Classification (NCBI taxonomy): domain Eukaryota; kingdom Viridiplantae; phylum Streptophyta; class Magnoliopsida; order Poales; family Poaceae; genus Eleusine; species Eleusine indica. Next base: position 36,850,732 of record CM059498.1, on the reverse strand, counting down.
TAGAAACCTGCAAGACCAAGAAAACTCCTCACCTGTGTGATAGTTTTTGGTACAGGCCAGCTCTTTATGGCTTCAATCTTCACCTCATCCACCTCAATTCCCTGTGGAGTCACAACATAGCCCAGAAAAGAGACTCGATCCGTGCAAAAGGTGCACTTCTCAAGGTTACCAAATAAACGTGCAACTCGCAAAGCATCAAAAACAGCACGCAAATGAATCATATGATCATCCATGGATTTGCTATAAATCAAGATATCATCAAAGTAAACAACCACAAATTTGCCAATAAAAGGTCTTAAAACCTCATTCATCAAACGCATGAAAGTACTGGGTGCATTAGTTAACCCAAAAGGCATTACTAACCACGCATACAACCCGAATTTGGTTTTGAAAGCTGTTTTCCATTCATCTCCAAGTTTCATTCTAATTTGATGGTAGCCACTACACAAATCAATTTTAGTGAAAATTATAGCACCACATAACTCATCAAGCATGTCGTCTAGCCTTGGAATAGGATGACGATACCTAATAGTAATGTTATTAATGGCTCTACAATCTACACACATACGCCAAGAACCATCTTTCTTAGGAACCAAAAGTACAGGAACAGCACAAGGACTAAGTGATTGACGAACATACCCACGATCCAAAAGGTCTTGGACTTGTCGTTGTATCTCCTTAGTCTCCTCAGGGTTGGTCCTATAAGCAGCACGGTTTGGTAATGTAGCGCCAGGAATCAAATCAATTTGATGCTCAATCCCTCTCAAAGGTGGCAATCCCGGGGGTATCTCAGCTGGGAAAACATCCTCATACTCCTGCAAAAGGTTAGTGATAGCAGGAGGCAAAGCACTAGAAGCAATATCACCAAGCAAAAACAAGGCTTGTTTGCATATCAAAGCATAGCAAATATCATCAGTAGAAATTTCAGCAAGCTCAGATTTTGTGGCAAGACATGAACGACCTTGTAATTTAATTGCAGCACCCTTAGAACTTGAAGAATCATTAACATTACTTGGTGTAGAAGCAGAATTAACAGGTTGCTGAATTTCAGGGCTTTTATTTTTCAAACTAGCAGCTCGTTCTAAATCAGCTTGTACAATTTCAGCAGGGGTCATTGGTAACAAAGTAATTTTAGTTCCTTTATGCATAAAAGTGTACTTATTACTTTTACCATGGTGTACAGCATCATTATCAAATTCCCAAGGTCAACCCAATAAAAGTGAACAAGCTTGCATGGGTACAACATCACAATCAACAGAATCCACATAGGAACCAATGGAAAAAGGAACTCTGCAAGTTTGTGTTACCTTAGCTTTTCCAGAGTCATTTAACCACTGAATGTAGTATGGATGTGGATGTGGGCGTGTGGTCAAATCAAGCTTCTTAACCACATCAGAACTCACCAAATTGTTGCAGCTTCCTCCATCAATGATGACACGTGCCCGACGGTTCTTGATAATGAAGAAAATCTGGAACAAGTTATGTCGCTGCATCATCTCGGGCTGCTGGACTTGTGTGCTAAGCACACGCTGCACAATAATATTCATATAGCCCGTGGTATCTCCGCCTCCAAGGACGAGGTCACCGCTGGTGGCAGCGACATCCTCCTCCTCATCCTCCACATCGGAGGTGCTCATGTAACCGCCATCATCTGTCGCCACATATGCCCGCCGACTTGGGCAATCTTTCTGCACATGGCCAAGACCATGGCAGCGGTGGCACTGAATCCCTGTAGTGCATCCCGTCGAAGCAACAGAGGAGGCAGTACTAGCCGGTACCTGCACAGAATTTTTACCTGAGCGCGTAGAAGGGGCAGGGGCTGATCTTGGTGCTGCAAAAACAACACTAGCTGGTGGGGGCCGCCGGAAAGATGGCTTGGGCAGCCCCGAAGTCCCCGTCGGCCGTCGTGGGTAGAAATTCCTGGACTTGCTGTACTCCTCAAAAGCCTGGAAAAGTCCCTGTGATTCTTTCTCTGCAAGCATAGCATACTGGAAACACTGGTTGAGGGTATAAAATTCTTTGTAATCAAGGATGTCCTGAATTTCTTTTCTCAAACCAGAATAAAAGCGGCAAATCTGATCCTCTACTTTTTCAGCCACAGCACAACGAATCAAACCCTTCTGAAGCTCACTAAAATACTCCTGAACAGTTTTATCTCCTTGATCTAAACGCTGCAGTTTATTACGAATTTCACTATAAAAAGAAGGAGGAACAAAACGATCACGCATTTCTACCTTAAGTTCTTCCCAAGTAGTAGGCAAATCGGTTTCAGCAGCTAGACCACTCCACCAAACAATAGCAAAGTCCTTAAACTCACTAGTGGCTTGTCTAACTCTATGTTGTTCAGGCACAAGGTGGGCATTAAATTTTTGTTCTACCGTTATTTCCCAATCAAGGTAAGCATCACCATCGTACTGACCCGAAAACGAAGGAATTGAAAACTTAATTTTAGCATACGGATCATCTGGAGCATGGTTACCTTGTGTGCGACGGTTGTAGTTGTGGAAACCACCCATACCTTGAGGGTTACGTTGCAAACGGCGTCGTAACCTTGCGGTCCTTGTAGCTGACCTATCGACGGTGCCATCAGCCTTATACACCGTTGCTTCATCATGATTGTCTTCAACGTCGTTGTTGGTGTCGTTGTTGGTGTTGGTGTTGGTGTTGGTGTTGTTGTTGTTGTTGTTGTTGTTGTTGGTCTTGTGAGCGGTCTCCAATTCGACAACCTGATCGGTTAGCTTAGAGACTCTCTTATCCAACCACTCAATGCTTTCTCCCAGGTGAAGCTTGGTGACGGCGTCGGTGACGGCCCTGGTGATCGTCTCTGCCAAATCACTCTGAACCGCCTGCAAAGCCTTCTGTAACTGATTTTGGCTCACGCACTCATCCAATTTGGAGGGTGAAGCACCCTCCCCGTCGCTTCCTGACATCAGAAACACCAAAACAGGAAATAAAAAGTGAAGGTTATCCCTACAAAACTACTAAGCAGTGGTGCCTCTCAACACAGCAAAAGTAAGCTTCTTGCAAAGCTCTTACAAAGTTCTGAAAACAACAAAGCGAAGGATACCAGGGAGAAGTGTTCCACGATTGCAAGGGTTACCAAATAACTTATGTGCTGTCCAGAAGAAGTATGTAGAGCTAGGAAGGCCAAATATATATATATGAGTGGCACACAAATCAAAAACAGATAGTAAAGCTGAATAAGTGCCCAAATAACTTGTCCCTAGTTGCTGGTCTAACTATGTTCTAGAACAGTAGTGATAGCAAAGAAGAAACAAAGAGACAAAGGGACACAGTCGATAACAGGGGGCTTAGTGTAAAATAGCCGAACTCAGAAATTTCAGGGGGCTAGATGGAGCACTAGTAGGAATCCCATATTTCTTTTTTTTATTTTATTCTTTTGATATTTTTTTCCAACTCGCTAGCAAACAGGAAGAAACCACAAAAAATTTCAGCTCAAACCGAGATAGGACGTGGCCTACAGAAAATCTTGAAGTTTCAGAAAACGTCGGGTTTCAACTTGAATGAATTTTTTCTTTATCTTCCCGATTTTTTTTGAATTTTTTGATGAGGGCACACAGGGAGTATGCTCAACTTTTCGTCAAGAATCTCCTGTAAAAATTTCAGCCAAAACGGACAACCGAGCGAAAAGTTATGGCTGTTTTACTGAAGGGGTGTCGGAATCGGTTATGAAGAACCCGGGGTTTGAGTGAAATCCGAGTCGGGCTTGGGGTCGGGTAGGGAGTTTTTTTGGCGAGGTGGATGCAGCGGAAAGTAGAATTTATGAAAATTGGTCCGAGGTGGTGACGGTAGGTTTAGGGTGGGATTAGGGTGGGCATGTTGATCAATCAACCCTAGCACACAAAACCGACAAAACCGAGGATGGTGAAGGGGATGGCGGCTAGGGTTGCAAGGGAAACACTACTGACGACAAAAAACACAAACGAAACCAGCGACTAAACAAGAACTAGGGCACAAACTCAACACTACGGACTCTGAAATTGAAATATGCAAAGGCTAAAACACGTGGTTATGGGCGGGGAAAATTTTTTTTTGGTATTTTCAGTGGACGATAGGAAGAACACGAAAACAAAATTAAAGGGTAGTGTGAACCTGACGGTACACCTGAAGCTCTAATTACCACTTGATGTGAACAAGGGTTCTCGATCTTCCGAAAGGTTCTTGGTAAGCTGATTTGGTCGGAGGCGACACACAAATCGATCCGGCTTCAGAACAGCACGTTCTAAACCCCGCAACCGCAGCACGACGTCTCCTCTGGTTATCAACCGTCCAAAGACGATTGACCTCGCCGAGAAGGCTAATCCCTGCCTGTGAATCAAGAACACAAGCAAGAACAACGAAGAATGCAACACAATTGCAGATGTATGATTAGACTCTCGAAGTTGGGGTCTCACAAACCGATGAACGGCAAAACTGTTTATGAACACAATTGATCTAAGCAAAACCCGAACCCTAATGGTGCGGCGGCGGCTGTATATAAAGACCCTAGGGTCATGCAAGACCCTCTGGACGCGCCCCTAATTGGGCTCCACTAGATACAAAGCCCAAAGGCCAAAAATAGGCGACGCAGCACCGACACAGATTCTGGACTCTCTCTTGTTTTGACGATTCCTGATGACTCCGAAAGAATTTTAACATGAGGCCGGCGGCATTGGAAAGTCCTTCTCCTTATCTTTCCGTGCATATGTAGAACGTCCAAATCCGAGTCCGTATGCGTCCTGAGCGACCGTTTTAGTACAGACTGGTCCTGGGCCCCGAAACAGACTCGAAGTCGGTTTTGATTGGGCCTCCACTTTGGCTTCCAAGCCCTTTCTGGTCCTCCACGTTCCCAACTCCTTCTCCCATCATGTCCTGTTCCTCTCCATGGTTTCTAATCATAAAATAATCATTAGGTAGCAAACCATTCTCAAAAGTAACATATAGCGAAGAACGTAGGAACGAGCTCACCTCTAAATTTAGTTGTCGTGCACGAGCTCTAGTCATTGGACCTTGCAAGTCCAGATTTGGAGGAGTGTTGTGTGCATCCATAGGAGTGATGTCCTCATCATGTGTCGGACAAGTCCGATGGTCATCGGACATGTCCGATGAATCAAGGTGACGCAGAAACTGGAGTCCGACAAGCTTGCCCGATGCCTCGGATAAGTTGGTCATCGGACAAGTCTGATGGCCGTCGGACATGTCCAACGGCACAGGGGTGGCAGAGGTACTAAAATTCGATGGACTTGTCTGATGACTCGGACAAGTCTTTTTCATCGGACAAGTCCGATGAAAAAGGGTGGTAGAGGAACTGTACTCTGATGAAAGTGTCCGATGCGTCGGACTTTCCTCTAGTCATCGGACAAGTCCGATGACCGTCGGACATGTCCGACAACCCAGATTGGCAGAGGTACTGGAGTCCGATGGACTTGTCCGATGGGTCGGACAAGTCCGATGATTTTGCCCTGGAAATTCTTGTATGGCCTAGAAATAGGAATTTTGCACTTAGTTCACCTCTGCTTCACATTTTTGTGTCCCTCTTAATAGTACGATTTTTCCTATACTCAAGATTTAAAATAAAATACTATGAACTTTATTCTTGAGCATATTTTGAATTTCATCTTGAAGCACTTTGCCATCTTCTTTTCTCCCTTTCTGTTTCTATGCTTTTAATCACCAAACTTTATACCATAATCTACACACATGCTCATTAACAAAATTAGTCCATTCTTAATTGTATTGGTGCCAATCACCAAAATAAAATTAGAGGCCTAGATGCACCTTCAGTTCTACTCGTAAAGGACTCGGTTTCTAGCGCCGATCGGCGCAGGATTACGCCGATCAGCGCAAGCCGTGTCTTCTCTGATTTCTTTCCCGAGTCGGTTCCTCTGTCTTTCAAAACTGCCATGTGGGTCTTTTCCTTCGAGATAAAGTCTTGTACTGCATGTTGAGATCTTGAAGTTCCATAAGTCTTCTTGAAGTTCCATAAATCTTTTAGACAAATATCTTGAAGTGTCTAGCACAGATAAACTTCCATGAACATGTGGAATGGGCCTCGGTCACTTCTGTGGGCCAAAACACCCTTGCGCTGATCGGCTCATGGACTACGCCGATTGGCGCACTGGGCTTCTTCAGTGCTTTTTGTCGGTTCTAGACTCCTGTCCTCTCCATCATCGCATTAATCACCAATTTTACCTGTTTCTACAATAAAGCTCCAAAACAACGCATATACAAATATATAGACAATATCATAGGTAAATGGCCTAAATTAGTATCAATTATGCTCTAATTGGGGTAATATTCACATATAAAAGGGGCACTTGGGAAGTGCCAACATATAGCGATGAGCGAAGTAAGCCACGAGTAAGGCATGTTCATGGCCGTGTCGGTCGGACGACGCAACCTCGTGCTAGCCCCAGTGGCCACGACAACGGCGATCACCAACGAGACTAAACCTCGAAGGGCTCGGGGGCTCAAACTATGTAAGTCAAAATAGGAGGGGCAAAGGGCCAACCTCTCGAGCAATTAAACAAAATTTGAATTAAAATTTTTTAAGGCCAACACGGGCCGACAAAACTAGACAAGCATGAGTTCAAATTCAAATTCATGACTTAGACCTATTACATAAAAGCGGGCAGGATAACCCATTGTTCGGAAATAAAGCAACTCTAACTAATCCTTCTCTTCGATCTTGGGAGCGCATCTTCTTCCTATTTTGCAGCTAAGACGTCGGCATGAGGCTCTGAGTCGACACAGATCCGGGCCATTTCCTTGGGGGTGTGGTCGAGGTACCCAAGGCTCACTGCCTCATAATCCACCGTCACAAAGTGCGTCCCAAGCACGGTAAGGACAGTGTGCACACCAGACCGCACACCACGCCTGATCCATTCGCGCCCTGACGACATCAGGTTCCCAACCTGAAGGACCGAGAAGGCGAATAGAGGGGCGGGGGGTGAATAGAAACCAATTAAAATTCTTAACAAGTACTTGGTGTATGTCCCAGTTAGAACCCGAACCAACCTCTAAACCGATCACCAAGTCCACACACACCAACTTGTAATGTGCTACACTTAGGAGTGATCAACAACTGTAGCGGAACAGAGCGGAAACAAAGGAGAACTGTAAAGACTCGAAATAGTCAAGAAACACACACAAATCAGACCTTACTGGACTACTATCAGCATTGCCGATCACTACCATCGGTAGTGCTGGTTGGCACCATCGGCAGTGCCGGTCACGCCCATCGACAGTGCCAGTGCGAGGTTCTGAGGACTCATAAAGGAAATTGTCAGAGCGCATCGGCAGTGTGGGTCATGGCTATCGGTAGTGCTAATGCGGGGTTCAGACCCAAACCACTAGAAGTGCCATTCATGGCATCGGTAGTGCCGATCCGGGTTCAGACCCACCGGCAGTGCCGGTCCTGGTCGTCGGCAGTGCTGATCGACCCCTGACAGAACAGAAAAAGGATTCGGGATTAGGCAAAACTTGACCAAAACCTAATCAAATGAGCTCTAAATGATGTGATTTTTGGACCAGGTAATCCGCACCACATCACGACCCTAATCCTAGAAGATCCACTCGATTGGCTCAAGAAATCATCATGAATTTCAGATCTCATGCCAAGAACACCAAAAAGGAGAAACTTGAGAAATCCTTCAAACCAAAGGTGCTAGAGCTATTAATTTGGTCAAGGACCCATGTAGGATTGTTCTAGCTCATCATAGCAACAAGTTCCTCAAGAAATCCGCCCCAAAAACTTAACCAAAAGTGAGATCAAAAATTCCCACAAAAATAGCTCCGAAAATAGAGAAAAAGAGAAATTTGGGATTTAAGGAGAGAGGAAGATCTTGAGCATGAAAATAGTTCTCATATCATAGAAATATGCTAACAAGATCCATGGGTACAAGGCTAGGAAGCCACCCTCTTCCTCCCACTCTTTGGAAGAGAAAAATTTGTCTCACACACACCCTTTCCTCTCCTCTTTACATGAAGAACTCTCCTAGCACTTAAAATGAAACCCTAACACAAGGCTATGGGAAGAGGCACACCTCTCCCACCAGCCCTACCTCTCCTTATATAGGCCCAAGGGTTGTCCACATGACCACTCTACCCTTGACCTACTTAACCAGGGGCAAACTCATCCATCTTTCTCCTCGTCGCCCGAACGCCCTCAGGCCCTTCACGACTTTGCTTCGCCTCGATGCAAGCTCCGTGATGGTGCCACGTGCACCACCAACCATGCCACCGGTTTTGAGGCCCAAACCGAGAAACCGCCTTACATGCTTCTCAAAGCGCGACTTCGTGCTTACTTCCACCGAAGCAAGACTTCATGATCTTGATGCATGTCACCTCGTCTTGTGATCCTCCTTGCCGGCAAGTCTCTCCCGCCTCCGGTCCATTGGAAGCCTCTGATGCGAACAAGGGTTCCCGATCTTCCGAAAGGTTCTTGGTAAGTTGATTTGGTCAGAGGCGACACACAAATCGATCCGGTTTCAGAATAGCACGTTCTAAACCCCGCAATCACAGCACGACGTCTCCTCTGGTTATCAACCGTCCAAGGACGATTGACCTCACCGAGAAGGCTAATCCCTGCCTACAAATCAAGAACACAAGCAAGAACAACGAAGAATGCAACACAATTGAAGATGTATGATTAAACTCATGAAGTTGGGGTCTCACAAACCAATGAATGGCGACACTGTTTATGAACAGAATTGATCTAAGCAAAACCGGAACCCTAATGGTGTAGCGGCGGCTGTATATGAAGACCCTAGGGTCGTGCAAGACCCTCTGGACACGCTCCTAATTGGTCTCAACTAGATACAAAGCCAAAAGGCCAAAAATAGGCGACACAGCACCGACACAGATTTTGGACTCTCTCTTGTTTTGATGATTCCCGATGACTCCGGACGAATTTTTATATGAGGCCAGCCGCATTGGAAAGTTCTTCTCCTTATCTTTCTGCGCATATGTAGAACGTTCAAATCCGAGTCCGTATGCGTCCTGGGCGACCATTTTAGTGCAGACTGATCCTGGGCCCCAAAACAGACTCGAAGTCGGTTTTGATTGGGCCTCCACTTTGGCTTCCAAGCCCTTGCTGGTCCTCCATGTTTCCAACTCCTTCTCCCATCATCTCCTGGTCCTCTCCATAGTTTATAATCATAAAATAATCATTAGGTAGCAAACCATTCTCAAAAGTAACATATAGTAAAAAAATAAAGGAACGAGCTCACCTCTAAATTTAGTCGTCGTGCACGAGCTCTAGTCATTGGACCTTGCAAGTCCAGAATTGGAGTAGTGTTGTGTGTATCCAAAGGAGTGATGTCCTCATCAAATTATAGAACATAAGTTCGTTGCACTTATGACAATTATATGAATGGATAGTACGATAAAGATGTGTATGAGATGCATATAAATCTTACCCAAAACTTATGACGGAAGTACATGTTCTTTTTTCTTGTAGGATGACCTGGCCCGCCGGCTACGGCATATTTCTCGTAAGCACTGCGCGATCGACAAAAGCTTATCATTAGATGATATGGATATCAACAAACCATACACACATAGACCAATTTCTTACCGATCTATGACTTCCAGAATGTTGCTGTATAACTTCTTATCAAAGTCCAGGCTATCAAGCGCTAGAAGGTACCCTTCTTTGGAAAATATCATCAGACAGATCCAATGATTGCTACAACAATGTTGTCAATAAGTTAATTATGACTGGATTTAACTTTAACATAGGATACATGACGAAGGCAGTAGTTGTCCAACTTACTTGAAGTTGTAAGGGGCCATAATGCATTCTCTATCTTGCCATCTCATGAAGCAGTCGTACAAGTAGTTTACAACATAAGTCCATGCTTCTATTGTCAAGACCATCTTCATGTCAGCAAGCTCTGTCGGTGTCTTATCTGAATTGTTTTTCGGATTTACCATTGGGTTTATCGAGCTTTGGTTGATCCGGTTTGGGTTGACGTAGGCCACCCCCAATCTTTTCTATTGGTCTCCTTTCTTTGGAAAAAGGAGTTCATGCTATAAAAAAAGCATAAGATAATATATGGAATTATGCTTGAAATACGTAGATCGAACGCGACACTTACATGCACCACAAGGTGATGAAGGTGACATCCGTCTTGTCTAGACGAAACATAGAGTGGACATCCTCCCAAAATATGTATAATATTTGTTCGTCTTCTTTGTTGAACACCTCTTTTGGAATCCTACAAGTGATTTCGGTGACCCCTTCTTTCGACGCCATCATGTACAAGTCGTGCAACTTCTACATCTCCCACGGCAGGTTCTTGTACATGTTCTTTGATATAAGGGGTTTATCGAATATGAATTTCAGGTAGTCCACATCGTCCGCAGGATTGTCCAAAATTTGATCATCGTACGACAATCTATCCCGAGGATCTTGTTCTTGCAGGACGAGCTTTCCGGTGGTTGCTAGATGTTTTTTCAATCCAGCCAAGTACTTATCAACCTCATTTTTTGATTTTGGGTCCTTTGGCTCTTTGTCAAAACCTATAACCGTCTTTGGGATTACCAGAGCCTTGACGACAACTGGTGCAGGCTGGACTTGGATTACCGGCGCCTGAATTTCAATCGCCGCAGCAGCTATTGACGGAGGCTCGACTTGAATTGCCGTAGACTGGACTTGAATTAGCGAAGCCTTGATGACAACAGGAGAAGGCTCGAGTTGAACATTCTGTGGAAGAGGCTCGTTGTCACTATAGATTATAGGACTATGAGTCGAGTCGGCTTCCGCATGAGGAGATTGGGGCTTGTTTCCCGAGGCTGCCGTAGACATAGGAGACGATTGTCCACCTGTATTAATTGGTTGGCTCACATGAAAGGACCCGTGCCCAGACAACGGGGGTGGAGAAACACATGGTGAGAGGACAACATCACAGCGTTTCCAAATAATGAAAGAGCCGAGCGCATCTTGGAGAGTTTCTATACCTGCCCCAGGTATCGAGCATTCGATCTCGTTGTCCTTATAGCCAGGTACTATTTTTGACATGGTGACATGCAGGTAACCTTGGGGGATATCCCTGTTATGGAGCGTCTCTCCTAGAAATGCCATGCCGGATGCAAACTTCATCGTCTTCCCCTTGTAACCAAATGGTACATGCAACTCGCAAGGAGTATCCTCAATGATGTCCTCTGTTTCTGATGGTTGCGTGGACACGGATGGTTGCGTGGATGTGGACGAACCCCGTAAGAAGGCATCCATCGCAGCCTGCAGGTTGGGGTCCAAACGACCGCTTTCTTTGTCGATAGCAAACATAAGAAGTTGCCGCCTCTAATCCTCCTTGGCTTTATCTTCTTGCTCCTTCTTGTGCAATGTATACTTCTTGTATAGGTGTGAGGATGTTTCAGAGAAACCTTCTTTCCATGTTGCCGATGATGACACTCCTCGTACCCGATCACCATGTTATTTGGTCCCAATAGCCTTCGTTAGCTCATCCCTGTGACACTCAGGTGTAAACAGACCAGCCTCCGTCTGCGTCGTGATGGGACCTTTCAAGGCTTGCACGACTTCACTTGTCGCAGGATCCTTCACAATGATCACTCCTTCGGTTAAATCAGAGCGACCATACACCCGGTTCCTGGTACGCTCATTGGTATTTGGCAATGGATCAGGTTTTCCTTGCGCGTGGAGCTTGGCTTCTTGCTCTCTCCAAATCGGAAACCTCTTTTTTTTATCCGCCCAGACCTAACCGTGGCTTGTACTTGTTCCGCTTGTTCAGCTCAACCATCTTTTCACTGAGCTCCTTCGAAGCACTGCTCGTCTTCTGCTCAACAAACTCATCCCATTCCTGCTGACAGATATTTCAATGCTTCTCGAATGGGGTTCGATTTTTCTTGATGTATTGGCAGTTGAGCTTGGACTTGTAATCTCGAAAGATGTGATTGAGAGTGAACATCGTGGCCTTCTTGGCTCTCTCGAGATCTGCTAGCTGGAATGGATGGTTGTCATGACGTCAACCCACATATCGTCTTTTCTGCCATCCGGTACTTGGCGCCAATCTTGCCACGTGATTTTGCAATGGTCCCTCACTACTTTGTCGCAACGGTTCCGCCATTAGGCGTTGACACCAGCAGGTTCAATCGGTTCTCCATCTTTGGGGTCTAGTGCAGTAACCTTGTAGATGTCCTCTGCCTTGTTCGCAGAGCGCTGACCGTGCTTGCATTTGTGTGTGGACACTTGGGCAGCCACCTCTTCCACTTGCTGCTCGAGGGCCTCATCTATCGCAGCCTCTGCTGCAAATAGCCAACGGGCACTTCATTGAGGGCCCTAGGATATAAGTAGTAGATTTTAGTTTATAAATTAGTTGAACAAATGAGGGAATATCTTTGACAAGATACCTCATCTTGAGGCACGAAATCACGATCCGGGCTCCCTAATCGACGTTCCTTTGGTAGTAGAGGATGTGGATCATCTTGTTCTTCCCAGTGTTTGCTTGATCCTTCATCGTTTGAAGACGACCTCGCTTGTGAGTGCGCCTTGAGGGCGTCTTCCTCTTGAGAGGGCATATTGTCCGCCATGACGAGAAGACTTTGACACCTAATGTCAGATATGACGACTAGTTTAGAGAACAAGGAGTATACACCTTTCATCATTGAGCATAGAGACAAGGAAAATAATAGAAAAATCAAAATTTGCTCTCAGTGCGGGTTGTCGAATCAACGGCCTTCCAACGCTATAAGATCCTTGACTTGTACAACAACATATATCCGATATCCTAGGATATGGTCTATGTCGCCACACTAGCCTCACTTAGCCCGCTTTCGTCATTGAGCATGGGTCGATTGCCTACATAGAATAGATAAGTAGCACAGAGAGACAAGGAGAAGAATAGAAAAGTTAAATTTTGCTTTCAATGCGGGTTGCTGAATCAACGGCCTTCCAACGCTCTAAGATCCTTGACCTATACAGTAGCATGTATTCAATATCCTAGGATATGGTCCATGTCGCCACACTAGCCTCACTTAGCCCGCTTTCATCATTGCGCATGTGTCGATCGCCTACGTATAATAGATAAGTAGTATAGAGAGACAAGGAGAAGAATAGAATAGGAACATCGCATATATATCATAAGCTAATATATCATAGGCCGCAAGTATATGGCATATATATGGCCACAACTAATATGGCATATATATGGCCGCAAGTAAAGAATACTATGGATTTCAGAAATGGCATATAGGACAGTTAGTAGTGAGCATACGACTATCATAAGAGCAAGCACAACGACAACCATAAGACTATGAACATGAATATATGGCTGCAAGCGGGTAGTTACTAAGCATATAGGACATGAAATACATGGGAATAGCATGTAAAATTAGAGGAGCATGCATATGGCAGAAAAATAATTATATGAACATGTAAACCACTATATGGTAGCAAAATGATCATATGGCAAGAAACTATGACAGTGACAACTATCATAAGAACAATCACAATTATGGCAGTGACAACTATGGCACAAACAAGCAAAATGAACCATTTCCAAAACAGCAGCAGCAAAAGATCGACAACATGGATATCAACAGCAGCAGCAAGCATATTCAGCAGCAGGTAAGGATAAGTACAATATGAACCATATATATCACTAGCGGATATCAGCAAGCTATATTCAATAGAAAGCCACATAGATATATGGCAACAAGAAATACTAAGAATCTATAGTAGGTAGCAAGTATATGGCATATATATCATAGGCAGCAAGCATATGGCAACAAATTAAATATATGGCAGCAAAATAAATATATGGCAGCAAGATAACAATGCATTTTAGCGGATATCACTAGAGTGCTACGCATATCAACAGCGGATTGTTGCAATATCACTAGAGTGCTACGCATATCAGCAAGCTATATTCAACAGAAAACCACATAGAGAGGTGAACAAGCACACATTCCTATGCTTGAGATATGTGAACAAGCATAATCAGTTTACTGGCTAATGAGCATAACCAGTTTATGTGAACAAGCATGACCAGTTTATTGGCTAATGAGCATAACCAGTTTATGTGAACAAGCATAACCAGTTTATTGCCTAATGAGCATAACCAGTTTATCCCAGTAACCAAGAATCAAGAGTAGGACAGATGAGATTAAGGGCGTGGGGCAGAGCGGGTGCACCTGGTCGTCGACGGGCAGGAGGGCATCGAAGAGGAGGGGAGAGGGGAGGAAGAGGAGAGTGTAGCGCTTACTATAGAGAGGACGCAGGAGGGAGCCCGTGGCAGCGGTGCTTCGGGACGGAGGAGGGTGCCCGCGCTCGACGTTGATGAGGGGGAGGGCGGCGGAGGATGGTGGCCCGATGCGGCAGCGCTTGGTGATGGAGGTGGGAGTCACGCCCGGCATCGATGAGGGGGCCTGCGAGCGCGTCATTGACGAGGAGGAGGCCCACACTACGAGGAGGAGGCACGTGCACGTCGTCGATGAGGGGGAGGCCGGCGCGGGGGGGCGAGGAGTGGGGCAGATGCGACGGTGCTCGGGGACAAGTAGGGGGCCCATGGCGGCGGTGCTCGGTGACAAATGAGGGGGCTCACATGGCTCGCTCAAGGAGGCGTCGGAGAGGGCACGAGGAGACGGAGGGCGGCGGCGCTCGAGGAGATGGCGACGGAATTGAGCAGCCTCACGATGTACAAAAGCAAACTCGAGGATTAGGGTTAGGGGCCCATCGTGCCGTTGCTTACATAGGGGAGGCCTTTTTAGCGGCGGTTCACAAAGCAAACCGTCACTAAAAAGGAATAGCGGCGGGTGGCTATGAGAACCGCCACTAAAAAGTCGTGGCGTTTTTTTTATATTGTATTATTCATTCTCTAAAATTGTATTTAAATTGTATTATTTATTTTCAAAAATTACCAGAGACTTGTTTTTTCAAAGAAAAAACCCCAGAGTTCATTATTAACTATATTTTAGTTCTGTCTTTTTACACTTAGGCCCCTATACTTAGTAAAATTAATGTTAGGTCCTAAAATTTTGTAGAAACAACCCTATACTTTTTATTAATTACATTTCAGTCTTAATATTTTTACACTTTAATTCTTGTCATTTTATAAAATTACAAATAGGTCCCTAAACTCTTTTATTTTTACCTTTTACCCCCTAAAATTTCAAACTACATGATGCTTAACAAAATAAGTTACACAATATTTATATTCAAATAAACATAAAATGCATCGAACATAATACAAGGTTTAAATAATAAAAGATACTTAACAAAATAAAATTACAAGATGCTTGAGTTAGCCTTGAACGACTTTACCTTGGCAGTGATCAGTGCGCATGTAGGGCATTCCGCCGGCAAAGGAGAGTCTTGCTTCTAAGACTTTAAAAATTTTCGGATCTATGAAACATGGTGCCTCGCCATATTGATTGTAGTCATCTCGATCTTCCACATTCTCCACTCCAACGATTCTTTGTTTACCTAGAACAACAATGTACTTCTTTTCATCCTTTGGATCAAGTACATAAAACACCTGTTCCACGGTCTTGGCAAGTATCCAAGGCTCATCTTTGTGACCAACAATGTTAAGATCAACAATTGTGAAACCATATTCATCCACCTCGATGCCATTAGGGTGCTTCACCCATTTGCATTTAAATATGGGAACCTGTAAATTTGCACTGTAGTCTAGTTCCCATATTTCCTCAATGTACCCGTAATACGATGTCGTCTGGTCCTCTTCATCAATGGCTTCTACTCGAACACTGTTGTTTTGACACTTGCTCTTCTTATTCTTTTGTTGGGTGTAGAAGGTAAAACCATTGATATCGTATGCCTGAAAGGTAACCACGGTTCTTCTCGGGCGGTTAGCTAACTTTCTCAACATTTTCTCTTCCACGGACTCGCCACTTGGAAGGTCTAGGGAGCTAAACCATGATGTGAAAGAGTGCTTGTGCTCGTTTATGATCCATTTATCCATCACATCCTTGTTGTTCCGGCGGAGCTCTAATAGATGTTTCCCAAAGTACGGTCCCACAATCTGTGTCTGTTGCAATACACTGAAATGTGCTTGTCGACTCATTTGAAGTCATGATCGATGAATGATCTATGTCCTTTCGTACCTTTTCCAGATAATCTACCCTCATGATGAGACACGGGGAGACCAATTGATCTGCTACCATCATTAATATAATCCAAGCAACATTCGATGATCTCCTCAGTTGTGTAGACCTCAATCATAGAACCCTTTGGATGTGAACGAGTACGTACATAGCGTTTCAATACATACACGAACCTCTCAAACAGAAACATCTGATGCAGGTAGACCGGGGCCAGTGCAGAGATCTGGTCAACAATATGAATCATGAAGTGTTCCATCGTATCAAAAAAGGATGGAGGGAAGACCATCTCAAGTATGCACATTGTTTCCTTCATGTGGGTTCGTAGGTCATTTAACTCATCTTCAGTTATCACCTTCTTCGATACCGCGTTAAAGAAGTAGCTAAGGCAAGTTACAGCCAACTTCAGCCATGACGAGTTAACAGCTCTGATAGCAACAGGGAGAAACACCAAAAGCATTATGTGGCAATCATGAGTGTTGTACCCACTTATCTTTAACTCTTCCATGTTTACAAGATTTTTGATATTCGATGAGAAACCCATTGAGGCACTTATAGAATGTTGTTTTCTCCTCAATCGTAAGTGTGTAGGCTACCGGGGGGAGAAAGTACTTTCCATTTGCTCTTTCTTGCGGATGGAGCTCTGGTCTTATTCCCATCAGTATATGATCTCTACGTGCGTTGAGTCCATCCTTTGTCTTACCAGGTTGGTCGAGTATAAGTCCGCTACTACTGTCAAATACACCCTTCGCAATATGCATCCAGTCGAAGGCATGATTCACTTCCAATTCTTTCCAATAATTGAAATATGCGAAGAAAATGGATTTCTTCTTAAATGGCTTGAGACCTTTTGCCTTTTTGACTCCTTTCACCGGCTTTCCAAAAACAACACTTATGTTTTTAACAAGGTCAAACACGACCCTGCCAGTCCAACGTCGAGGTTCTATGTCATTCTCAACTTTGCCATCAAAGTATCTAGCAATCGCGCGATACCTGTGTTTTGCTGGTAACAATCGGCGGTTTCACATATACACTAACTTCTGGGATGCTGGAAGGTACACATAGGATGTATCATCAACGCATATAAAACATGTCGCCTTTCCTTTGACTTGCCCTGATAGTGCCCTTAGTGCCGGGGAATCACTTACCGTGCAAAAAATAATTGCTTTGAGCGTGAAGTACTCTCTTAGATACTCATCCCACATACAGACCCCCTCCAACCATAGTTTCTGCAGGTCTTCGAACAATGGTACTAAGAACATATCTATGTTGTTACCAGGTTCTTTTGGCCCAGATATAAGAGTGGTCAGCAGTCGGTACTTATGCTTATGGCATAACCATGGTGGAGTGTTGTACATTGCTAGTACCACTGGCCAAGTGCTATGAGGATTCCTCATTTGACCGAATGGGTTCATCCCATCTGTACTCAATGCAAACCGTAGGTTCCTTTTCTCACTAGAGAAGTCTTGATGATCCTAATCGAACTTTTTCCACTATGTTCCATCTGCGGAATGCCTGAGCTTACCGTCTCTCTCGCGTGCATGCCATGTCATCATTGCCGCATCCCTAGGGTTGGCGAACAAGCGTCTGATGCGATCAACCACGGGTAGGCCTGCTAATGGGGGAGGACCCGCCCCGCACCCACCCCAGCCCAAACGTAATTAGCATAATTTTCCAATCCCACCCAACCCAAAGCTTGATGAATCAGACCCAAACCACCCCACTCCGCAGTGCACATGCACCCAACCCAACCCAGCAAATAGTCTAAACCCATGGATTTGCCATGGGTTCAACCCGTGGCTTGGACCATATCTTGCCGTCACGCTTCGCTGCTGCCTACTGCGCGGTGATCGACCAGCATCGGCGACGTGCGCTCTAGCAGGCCATATCAGTGAACAGCTGAGCTAGCCAGTTCGTTATGTGCTGATTAGTTATCAACGAACAGCACTAACTGCAACTAGCAGGCCATGTTATCAGTTATTTTCCTTATACGCCTGGTAGCTGAGCCACAGAACAAAGTCACACAAAACTTGTGACGCAACATTTGAGAACACAAAGAAAACTCTATACAATACTAGTAGTACTTACAAAGTCAGTCAATCAGTATTTTTTGGGATTATGAATTGCATCAGGACTTTTGTGTGCTTGTACGACCATCAGAACTTGTGACACAACATTTCAGAACACAGATGCAGGTTAACAATATACACTATAAATATAGGTCACACAAGAAGAATTACATGGGCGATGTTTAAATGAAAAGCATGATCCAAGCCATGTTTTCTCATCTTCTTTTGTTCCCATAGACGATGTTCCACACGAAACCAACAACATTTCAGGATGGTTTCACCGGTCCTAGCAGCCCTATAATAACCAAAATCATTTCAGGATGTATGTTTTTGACAAGCAGTTGAAGTGCTTACACAAGCAGATTAGTAGTGAGAAGAAAAAAAGTATATAGAACTAATCTCTGAATCTAGCTAAGGCAAGTATAAGCAACTATAGTTACATGTATAATCTCTGACTCAGAACAATAACTTACACAAGTTCAGTTTAGTAAAACAGAGTAAAATAACTGAACTGATTAGCTGACTCAGAACAATTGTATGGTAGAAATAATCTGTAAATCTAGCTAAGACAAGTATATGATGACCAAGCCTCAAGGAGATTAGAGTAGGTGATTTGCCGAAACTTGTGTCCTATTTTCTCCTGCATCAGAATTAGCTCTACCGGTGATGAGTTCTTGTTCTGAATTTTTATTTTGAAAAAGGATCAATTAACATATTTAATCAATTTGAAGGCATCATCGACTTCATACAGCAAGTGGTAGAAAATAAATACTGGTACCTTTGGGATGTTTGTATGTTTCTGCCTTTGTTCCTTCTCCTCCCCTGGCCTGGATCATGCTTTTCATTTAAACAAATTTCATAAGATAAATGACATGCACAACATTAAGTACCTTCGATGTCTGGGCACTC
Organism: Eleusine indica; assembly: GCA_030378355.1. Lineage (NCBI taxonomy): Eukaryota > Viridiplantae > Streptophyta > Magnoliopsida > Poales > Poaceae > Eleusine > Eleusine indica. The sequence goes on along the minus strand of CM059498.1, from coordinate 36,831,671 downwards.
ATACAACCAGTCTTTGCAACACACAAGACATTCAAGTGTTTGTGGAGTCATTGAGCTTCTGTTATCAGCTAGAATTCGACCACCAGCGCTAAAAGCAGATTCTGATGCAACAGTGCTCAATGGAATTGCCAAAAAATCACGCGCCATAGCTGAAAGCACAGGATACTTATTTGCATTTGTCTTCCACCAACTAAGAATTTCATATCTTTCATCTGTTCTCACAATCTCTTCTTCTAAGTATGCCTCAAGCTCAGACTTTGGAGCTCTCCTTCTTCTTGTCTGGGACCATTGAGCAAACTCATCATCAACCCTTCTTTTTCCAAGGACCGGAGAACCCAATGTCCTTGGTGTTGTGCCAACTTGAGAAGAGCTTGGATGTTCTTTTCGAACAAGCTTTTCATATTCTTCAAAATATTTTGTGAACCAGGTTCTAGCCAAGGTCAAACTTGTCTCGATGTCATCAAAGTCTCTGCAAGTCTTCTCGTAAAAGAACTCAAGGTAACTTATCTTATTTGATGGGTCAAGTATGGTGGCAATTACCAATGCCATGTTATATTTGCCTTGATCCCAGTATTTATCGAACTTGTCATCCATTGCAGCTGCCAACTCCTCTAGCACATGATCAACTTGCCATCCCCTATTTCTCAGTGCTTGATGCACGCAGAGCATATTGCTCATAAACAAATGAGCAGTTGGAGTTCTATGTGCGGAGAATGCTTTTGTTGCTTCTTCAAATGCACCAAAAAACTCACCAATTGCTTTAGCTTTCTTCCACTCTTCATCCTCCGGGCATAGCTCAAGTTGCGCTTCAGCATAGTGCTTCAAGACGACCTTGTACTGGATAGCCTCCATGATCATATAGTATGTTGAATTCCATCTGTTCGGCACATCAAGAACTAATTCAGCCTTCGAAGGCAGACCTGATCTCTGAGCAATTTCATTGAATGCTTGAATTCGAGATGGTGAGGAATTGATGTGTCTTACAAGCTCTCGTATCAAATCAATTGCATCATCAGCAACTTTCATTCCATCTTGCACTAGGAGGTTCAGTATATGCGTACAACATCAAATATGAAGATGCTCACCGCCGAAAAACATCTTAGAACCTCCATTGTCACGAAGATGATCACATGCTGACATGTTGTTAGATGCATTGTCCAAAGTAATGGTGAACACCTTATCTTTGATCCCCCACTCTATCAAACATTTTGTGATTCCTTCCTCAATTGCGAGACTAGTATGAGGATACTTGATATCTTTGAAAGCAATAATCTTCTTCTTCAAAACAAAACTTGCATCAATATAATGGGCTGTCAGGCAGATGTAACCCAATTTCTGATTTGATGTCCAAATGTCAGATGTGAAGCATATTCTAGAATCTAGGTTTCCAAGCTCATTTCTTAGCTTTTCCTTTATCCGTTGATATCTTCCTACTGAATCATTACGCATTGTTTGACGTCCAACACCATTGAAGGATGGCTGCAATGACTGCATCAGCGGAGCAAAAAAGGGGTCATCAAATTTGTTAAATGCAACTTCAGCGCTGATGCACCACTTCACCAGCAATTCACGAGTCCTTCTAGGATCAAAGGTAAAAGAACCTTCCATTGCTTTATCCTTCATGGTGGCAGCAAATCTCTTACGTTCCTCATCTGCAATTTTTGGACAAGATTCTGCAACATGGTTACGGAGGCTATTTGTGCCCGATCTTTTTGTGCTTGTGAGCTTCAACCCACAATACCTGCAGATAGCCTTCATGACCCCATCAACCTCAACCAGTTCAGGCTCAAAATGCTCCCACACTTTAGCCCTTCTAGCAAGAGTGTGTGTTGATTGGCCATCAGATGTAGCATTAGTACCCGAACCATCAGACCCATGAGAAGACATCTCTGCTTAGAAGATAAGAAGCCAGGTCAAATCAAGATGAGGATTCTGACTTAGAAGAAAATTAGTACGGCAAACTGGAGTAGAGCTAAGCAATAATATGTAAAAGGTTTTCTACTGCCGGCAATAAATAATCAAACAAAGATTACTATGGCATGCAAGGAAAAAGTGCAGTTCAGATCACTACGAAAAAACAAACCTCGATTTGAATGTTATAGCCTACAGGTGTGCAACAATGAAGGAGTTCACAACACCGGCTCCTGTATCAAATAGTCACTAGTTCTCCAGTAAGTGGTACCGTACTCCAAGGTCACAAATCAAGACGGCCTCCCCGGCATCGCCACCGGCCCTACAAGCGCTCGCACCACCTAAACCCACCACCGTAGCGCAAAATCGTCAGTACCCTAAACCTAGACACCTAGCATAAAGAAGAGGGAGGGGAAGGGGGAGGAAAGTGGGAAGAGAAGGATTGGTGCACCAGACACGCTGCTCGTCACCGGCAGTGCTCAACGGAGATTCGACGTCGCCGGACACCGCCAGGAGAGACAATAGGATAAATCAGCCGCCAAGAGAGATCCGGTCGCCTCTGCCCTCGAAATCCACCGCAGTCGCCTCTGCCCTCAGATTCCACCGCAGCCCCCTCTTCTTTCCTTGCCGCCGGTCGCACCCGCCGGCCGCTGTGGCGTCGCTGCCGCTCGTCGCAACCGTCGACCACTGTGTCACCGCCGCCGCCGCTGATGGCACCCGCGAGAATGGGGTGTGGAATGGGTGACGGCCCGCGGGTTCAACCTATGGAAGCCCCGAAAATAGAGACCCGTTCCAACCCGCTGTCACGGGAAACCCAACCCAACCCAACCCGTTAATATGTTGAACCCGCTACAACCCTTCCAAATTCAAACCGTTTCAAAACCCGCCCCAAATTACCCATTTGCAGGCCTAACCACGGGTAAGTACCACATGGCTAAGGCAGGAACCTTACTATCATCACAGTCATCGATGATAGAACTTCTTTTCTTTTTTCTCCCCTTAGTTGTATTCTTCACGCCACCATCAGCGTCACAATCATTGTTCCTCTTGTAACGACTGCGTTTGCACCTTGGGCATCTCACAGTGTCCTGATGCTCCTTTCGATACAATATGCAATAATTTGGACACGCGTGAATTTTTTGCACGCCCAACAAAAGTAGGAAAATCAACTTCTTAGCAAGGTATGTTGTCCTTGGCAACAAGTTGGGCATCGGCAGCGTATCGGAAATAAGTTCCAACAAATCCGTGAAACTAGCGTCCGGGCAGCCATGCATGGCCTTCAGCTTCATCGGCTCAAGTACAGTACATAGCACGGTGAACTCTTTACCATATCCCTTAGATTTATCATATAATGGATCCTTTGATGCCTTCTCTATTCTAAGGAAATTATCAAGCCCTTTAGTTGTACCGGCATTGACCAACACATGTGGCTCAATATGACATAACAACTTCTCAACATCAAAATCAGCTTCACTAGGTGAATCCATCGCATCCGCACCAAGCGAATTGACAACCTCGACTTCAACTTCAATATGCTCATCAAATTCCAAATGGACCATACTATTCTCACCATGTTTTGTCCATCTCGTGTACCCCTCAACAAAACCCCTCCGCACCAAGTGTGACTTTATTACTTCTATATTATTCCACAGCTTCTGATTTTTGCAATCGAAATACAGACAATATATATCAGTCGTCCGTTCGTGTCGAGCATGTTGTGCGGCCGTTTCGATGAATTTGAAAACTTCTCGTAAAAATATTGGACCCAGTCATGGTGCCTCGTACATCCAAGATCTATCCATCGCGAACGGCCTTGAATAGAAACCCAAAAATTACTAAAATTCATTAATTAATTATGTGTGACAAAAAATTTAAACATTTACTATATATATATATATATATATATATATATATATATATATATATATATATATATATATATATATATTGAATATTACATGAAGTGAAAAATATTATACAAGATAAAATGAAACAAACATCAAATTATTTTATATATTATTTATCGTTTATCATAATCTAGCCAAAAAAATATTAGAAATTAATTAATTAATTATGTGTAACAAAAAATTTAAATATTCACTAAATATATAAACATTGAAAAATAATATACATGAAGTGAGAAATATTATACAAGATAAAATAAAACAAACATTAAATTATTTTATATATTATTGAATTTTTATCAAGAGATAATAAAATAATTAACATCCCTCTTGCCCTAATACTACTTTCTCTCTCTTTTAAAAACCAAACTAGATCTAGATTTCCATTGACATAAAACAAGCTAAATATAATAATTTTTTTATATAGTGATGAAAAGAGATGATGTATGCCTTCATAAACTTCAACTATAATCAAGTAGAACCATCCAAATCAAAAGAATTTAGGTAAAATTTGATGAAAACCTAACAAACTTAAAACCTAAAATTCTACTTAATTTCAAAATAAGAGCACAAAAAAACCAATGGGATGAGTTCCCTTATTTTAGAGAGCAAATTTCTGTAAAAAAAAAACGAACTCAAAACCTTTCCCCCTTGATTTTCGTGATTTGCCCAAATTTTCGGGCCGCCACTATTCGAGTGAGGGCCGGAACTGTCCGAACGCGGCTTTTATAGCCTGGACACTTTATAGCGACGGTTGGCATTGGCAACCGCCACTAGTATTCCCTAAATAGCGACGGTTGGCATGTCAACCGCCGCTATAAATCGAGGTCATTTATAGCGGCGGTTGACATGTCAACATAGGGGGCTCTGTAGCGGCGGCTCACACCGCGGCAGGCCCCCTAGGCTCTGTAGCGGCGGCTCACACCGCGGTAGGCCCCCTAGGCTCTGTAGCGGCGGCTCACTTTGAGCCGCGCCACTGCGGTCTTTGGCCTGCAGCCGCTACAAAGCCTATTTGTGGTAGTGGTGACTCGGTTGGTTGGCCTGGGTACTATATATATATATATATATATATATATATATATATATATATATATATATATATATATAGGAATAGCTTGAGGTTTATAAATTAAGTATGTAGTCATACTAGAGGGTATGACTTTTTTTTGTTGGGATACATAAAGTATGGGACATACTCATTTTTATATAACAGTATATGCGATATATGTTCAGATGCTTATAACTAGAAGATCATTTAAAAAATTTTATCATATCACTCTCAATACTCTTATTTTAAGTATATATACATACTCAAAATAATAAATAGAGATAAACATATACCAGCGTGGATTTTTCAAAGTAAGAGCCACACACACCGGAGCGCATCCCGCCCGCCTTAACGGGTCCCGAAGGACCCGTTTCTCTCCATCGCGCGCCGTCCCCAAATCCCCAAGCCCGCGAGCTTGCGCTCCGTCACCGCGGGAGCAACGACCCCGTGCGCCGAGGCGATCCCGGCCTTCATTGCCGAGGGAGTGGGATCCTCCCACGCCTAGGGGCCCATTGATCCCGGCCTTATTCTCTACGAGCTGCTGGAGCGGTGAGCAGATCCGTGGGGATTCATCCCCTTCGATCTCAGCCTGCCGGAGTTGCCACGAGCCGGCCTCATCGCCATGGGAGCGGCTACCTCCTTCCCTGGCCCCGGGCTTCATCCTCCAAGCACCGATAACTATCCGCGAAGCCGTGCTTCGACGGCAACGACGATGGCCTCTCCGCGGAGCCGTGCTACGATGGTGCTGTCCGTGAAGACGACCTTGACGAGCTGCTAAGCCGGCCTGCCGTCTGGAGGATTCGTGCTCCCGTAGCAATGACCTCGTCAAGGGCGGTCCAGATGAGGTGTTGACCTTCCGTGCCATGGTTCCGCGCACCTCAAGCCTCTGCGGTTCAATGCCCAAACAAGCCAGCGCTCTTAACGATTTGTGCCCTGCCGAGGATTTGGTAGCTGGGCCCCCCTGTCTCTTGCTGCCCCTCACCAGAATTGTGTGCATTTCGCATGGATGGACAAATGAACAGGAGACTGCAGCATACTCCACATGCGGGCAAAACCTGCCGGTGGTGATTTCTACACGCAGGACCAAATCCATGGAAGCACGTACCTGACATTTTGCTGCTGTGGAGGAGTGCAGGCCAACTGTTCGCCCAATTTGTGCATCCGTGCATGTTGTTGCAGGAGTGCAGCACAAGTGTTTGATATATTGCCAAAGAGGTACTTTTCCACAGCGAATGAAGCATGTGCCGGCGATTGGATTTTGGGGATCACTGCTCATAGTCAATGGGTTTTGAAGAAGAATTGAGCTCTGCACTCACCTTCAAGCACGTCAGGCACGGAATGTAACCCCGCTTGAGAAAATTACCGGAGAAATTGGTTAAATAACTTGTCTGCTTTCATAGATTCATTGATGTATTGAAGTGTTAATCATCACACTAGTGCGCATGACTTGTTGTCTTATAGAAAAAAATAGTGTTTGCTTGAGGCTCATGTTTATCAAAATTATTGAATATCTCTTAAGTGTTACCATGAATCCATGATATGCATGTGTCTGCTTTTTGTAGAAAGCAATTGGAGTCCTCTCAATATTTTCCTGAAATTTCATGATAGCTATCTAAACAACTACATTATTGAATCTCTCCATTTAAACATATTCGGAACTGTAGTTTTACCGTCTGGTGTGATGCTTGACAGCTCTATGGCCCTTAATTTGTTTCTTTTTGCAGTGTGCTGAATCGTTTCCCAAAAGGATGATGATGGACATCCTATATCTGTAATGCAGTCAAGCTCTGTTGGTAGGAGTTCAATGGAGTCTCTGGTGTCCAGTTTGTAGCATGACAGATTATAGACTACTTCAGTGTCAAACTAGTGATGCAAACTTGTAGATATGAATGTGACACTCTTTGTACATGGAAAACAAACTTGCAAAAAAAAGCAAAAATAGTTATCCCTTAAGCCACATAAAGCACTAAAAAATATTTGATTACAGTTGCTACAAATACTCTACACATGGTTTGAATGCATTGGTTCAAGCAATTTCATCACCCCTCTGAAATCTTCTGTGATTCATTGTAACAAACAGAGTTCAAAGTGAGATTACTGACACACTAAATTCCTTTACACACTAAATTCTCCAACTCCTTTGTACACTAAATTCTTCAACTCCTTTGCACACTAAATTCTCCAACTCCTTGATACACTTAATTCTTCAACTCCTTGGCACAATAAATGAAAACTGAGAAATTACTAACAAAGAATTATTGGTACTTTTCAAAAGGAAATTACTGATTCTAAAATATTATTGAATCCAAGTGGCAATAAACACTAAATTCTTTAACCCCTTGACACACTAAATTGTCTAACCCCTTGAAACACTAAATTCTCCAAATGCATGACACAATAAATTCTTCAACTTCTTAACACACTAGATTGTCCAACTCCTTGGCACAATAAATGAAGACTAAGATATTACTAACAAAAAATTACTGATACTTTCAAAAGAAAATTTACTGATTCTAAAAAGTACTGAATCCAAGTGGCAATAAACACTAAATTCTCTAACCCTTTGACACACTAAATTCTCCAACCCCTTGACACACTAAATTATCCAACTTCTTGGCATAATAAATGAAAACTGAGATATTACTAACAAAAAATTACTGATACTTTTAAAAGAAAATTACTGATTCTAAAAAATTACTGAATCCATGTGGCAATAAACACTAAATTCTCCAACTCCTTGACACACTAAATTCTCGAACCCCTTGACACACTAAATTCTCCAACCCCTTGACACACTAAATTGTCCAACTCCTTTGCACACTAAATTCAACAAATGCATTACATACTAAATTCTACAAATGCTTAGCACGCTAAATTCTATAACTGCATTGCACACTAAATTCTCCAACTCCTGTGCACACTAAATTCTCCAACTCCTTGTTACAATAAATAAACACTAAAAAGTAATAACAAAGAATTACTGACACTGTTCAAAAGAAATTACATGTTCTATAAAATTACTAACATAGAATTACTAACACTATTCAAAAGAAATTACTGATTCTATAAAATTACTTACAAAAACTTACTGACACTTTGCACACTAAATTCTACAAATATTTGGCACACTAAATTCTGCAACTGCTTGGCATACTAAATTCTACAACTGCTTGGCACACTAAATTCTACAAATGTTTGACACACTAAATTCTACACATGCTTTGCACACTAAATTCTCCGATGAGCCGTCAAATTCTATCATCGAAGGAGAAGATGTTGGATTCTAAGGGCCCAAATCATGTGACAATAAACACTAATTTCTACAAATGCTTGACATACTAAATTCTACAAATACTTGACACACTAAATTCTATAAATGTTTGGCACACTAAATACTCCAACTGCCTGGCACACTAAATTATAGAAATGCTTTGCACACTAAATTCTACAAATGCTTGACACACTAAATTATCCGCTGAGCCGCCAATTTCTATCATCAAAGGAGAAGATGTTAGATTCTAAGGCTCCAAACCATGTGGCTATAAACACTAAATTCTACTAATGCTTGGCACACTAAATTCTCCAACTGCTTAACACACAAAATTCTACAAATACTTCGACACACTAAATTCTCCAACTGCTTAACACTCTAAATTTTACAAATGCTTGACACACTAAATTCTACAAATATTTGACAAACTAAATTCTCGGTTTTACTGCATATTTCTATCACCGAAGGAGAATATCTTAGATTCTAAGAGCCCAAACCAGCCATGTGACAATAAACATTAAATTCTATAACTCTCTTACACAATAAATTCTTCAACTCTTTTGCACAATAAATGAACACAAACATTACTGACACTTCAGTAACAAAAAATTACTGACAATTTTTAAAAGAAATTAATGATTCCATAAAAATTACAAAACCTATAAAATTACTGATTTTAGTGTTACATTGACAAGAGTTACTGACCGTTATACAAGAAATTACTGACATTACTGATACATAATTGAAATGAGTAACAGAATGACTTCACTGCATAATTTGTTAATCCAGAATCCATTTACATAAGTACACCACATGAAACACAACCATTTCAGACTATTGTATCAAGTAATTGACCTACATGGAAAGATAGAACATGCCATATCGATTACACAAGTGACATGAATAGAAGAAAGAAAAAAGGTCATGGCTCCTGAATCGGTGGTGAAAAGATCTCAATCTTCAGAGGAATCTTCTTACGTTCTTTATTGACCCGATGGAACATCATGTAGTGCAACAGCCTTGCCCTGTACTCACTCCCCCTAGTCTACACATAATAAGACATCAACATAAGAAAAAGAAGAAAAATATTACTGGTATACTTCATTAATGCAGAACAAAATTACTAAACATAGGAGTCAAACAGCATGCATATGGCAACATTCATGAATGATGATAATCTATAAATGGAAGCATCAAAACACTGTAAATGTTGGGTGACAATAAACTAATAAGTTACTGCAAGCTAAATACATATGTTGATTACAATAAGATTTTAAAAACTACTGAAGATGTTCAAAGTGAAATTATTGAAAAGAAATAGATATTTAGTCTTTTACAGTATGCCAATAATTTTATTGAAGGTTTGATGCTGTTTAAAAATAGAGAGCAGACAGTAGGGGCTATTAAACAAATTCAAGTCTCATTTGACAGCAAGTCTGAATAAAAAAAATGATAGAATTGTATGTCAACAAAAATGCAGGAGAATTACTGAATAATTAAACTACTAAAGCTCACAAAAATTACTGAATATGGTAGCAAGTGAGAAATATTGTATACTTAAACTATTGAAGATTACAAAATTACTGAGTAAGTTAGGAGGAAAATTACTTATAAACTATTGAGGCATGCAAAATTACTAAGTAAGGCAGAATGACAATTAAAGAATAGTTACAAACTGTTGAGGCTTCCGAAATTACTGAGTTTAAGTAGTAGTAGAATTGCTGAATAATAAACTATTGAGGAAATAGCATGGAGTTTAGGGCTCATGGCATGTCATCTTAAGAAATAGCAAAGTCACAAATGAATGGCTATGCATGTCGATATCAGTAAGATCACACTGAGATTAAGTAGTGCTCCCACAGTTGCATTAAGTCTGAGGTGATGGCAAATAAACTGATGCAACAATTGTATTAAGTCTGAAAAACAATGGTGTGGCAGCCATGGATCTACAAGCATCAGAGGTGAGGCAGATTGATGGTTACTAGTGTTGCAAAGCACCCAATCCAGAAATAAAAAATGGTACATCCCCTCACCCTTGAATGGAACAAACATACAAAATAATTAATTCAAGTGAACCTGCCGAGGGCAACAAAAAAGAATTACCTAGCAGTGCATAAATCTTTCAGTTCAGCTCTAGAGATACAATACAGGTTTGCTATCTTTGCACTTCTACAACTACGAGAATTCAAATTGTCATAATCATAGGTCAACCATCTACATACCACATGCAAAATCAGAGATGGAGACTACACTGAAATGTTGCATCTAAAATTTATCACAACACATCCAGGAATCAAACTGCAATCTCAGCCCAGGAACACCATCTCAGTAATCACAGGGAAAGGGGTATGGCACAAGACTAACTTGGGGATTGCAGGTAACAACCTTATTCAGTAGATCAGTTAACTCTGAAAGCACAAGATCACATTCTCACAGGTCAGGTGAATGGAGAATTATCAGATGAAATTGGAGTTTGCTGACTGAATTTTTGTATCAACCTTTAACATATAATTACTGACACAGAAGTTATGATTGACAAAGAAATAGTAAAGGAAACATACATAATTACTGAAAGAAAGGTAAAAATCTTTTAGTATATTTTTTTATTGGCAATAGACAATTAATGGCATGTCAAAAGATGACTGCAAATTCATAGAGCATAATGACATTGTAGCCGATGCGGCCTACAACATCAGCAACTGCGATACTAAACCCATGCACAACACAATGATGGCAGTTACAGCAGAACAAACGAAGCAGCCAACTATGAATGAGGCCTCTGCAGACTCTGAATTTTTAGTGCTCACCTTATCCATGAGTTAGACTAGTCTACTATGTTTGCTCCAGTGCTCCTTGCTAGGAGGTACCTCCAGAGCTCTGCGCATAGACAATTTCACTGCATCAGAAGCCATTAAAATGAAATAGAATTGTCGGTTATGAATTAAATGGAGAAATCACACTGAAAAATGACCCGTGTGGCCTGGCTAATATATACCTAGATGTAACTATCATGGACTGCCTGAATTGAAGCACCAAATCCTAACATCCGCTCAGATGGAACCCTGAATCATCAAATCCGCACAAAATCGAATCCCAAAATATACATCACTAAGTGCTTCTCGGTCAATTCATGAATCCAAAAGGAGAGGCACTAAATTCCATGTCACTGGATGGGAGAGAAATCGAAATCAGATGAGATGCGAAGCTTACCATGGGAAAGCTATTAAGGAATTCCGAAGCAGATGGGAGAAACGGAACCACTGGGGAGCTGAGGTCCCGTGGCCTTTGAGCCAGTTGCGCGCCTCCGTTCCGCTTGCAGCCGCGTATCGATGAGGGCTAGAAGGCAGTCGATGAGGTCGCCGCCGATGTCGAGGTCGTTGCTGAGGTCGCCGCGGCCGTGTTAGGGTCTGCGCACCGCCATGGCTAAGGAGATTCCGCGCCCCAAAGCTTCGCCATCGTCGGAATCGTACGGGAACCCGCCATCGGAGCCGCCTCGTGTGGGTGAAGAGCAGGAGAGGGTTAGGGTTAGGGTTACACAAACCCGCTGGTCGACACCGCTGCAAAAGTCGAAGTGCGGGGTAGTCCTTGTCGCTGGCCTGCGCCACCGCTCGCCTCCCACGTCGACTCGCCGGCCCGCGCCTCCGATCGCCACCCGCACCATCTCGCTGGCCTGCGCCTCCGCTCCGGAGTCGAGCTTCGCGTAGGGTCGAATTGAAAAATGACTGAAAGTTGGGCAGGGGCGGGTGCGGGTCCTTTTATAGGGGCACGGGATTGTGGGCGGGTTAACGGGTCGCGCCCTGAACGTAATTGCGGGCCCGATAGCGCGCGTGCGGGTTTGGGCTGGTTGGGTCGGACCAGATCGGATTGTTTGGGTTGGCTGGATAGCCAGTTGGATGTGAGGGGTGTAAAATAAGCTATTCTATTAGGGTGTAGAATATATATATATATTGCATCTTATTTTCGTAACAATTTCAAACATAGTTTCATCATTCCAGAACCCTATGAAAGAAATCATAAAAAGCCCGCATGATGCACTATAAAACATTTAAAACACCTTATCATTAGATAACTGTCATTATTATATAGTTGATATATGTCGATATGTTAATATTCAAAATTCTAAAGCTTACCCGTCAGTTTGCATGACTACAGGGAATTCTACTTCTATTCTCTGCCATCCATGGACATCTAGGTTCGGCCACCTATTCGATTCTAGGCCTCCATTGTCCCTAGCTATGTCTATTTGCCTTTGGAGTCCAGTTAACTATCACAACAAATAAAAATTGTCAATTATGATGCAATAAATTAAAATTCGTAGAGTGTATTATTTTCTGACAAAGGATTTCACCGTGTTTTCTAGGTCATCTCTATCGAGGGTCCGACCAATGGAGTCTAATACCTGAACGACGCCTTTTCGTGCATTTATAACAGCCAGGTACCAGTGTGCATTTTGTTTGTTAATAGGAAGAAATACCTGCAGAAATACAAGTGTTTGAGAAAAAAAGGATACGATAACCTAAACGTGTAGACAATTAATTGCCTTTATTACCAGGTCGTGCTTGAGGTATTCCTTAATCCTTCTTCTTATGAACCGACCATCACTCAGAAGCACAATATCTAGATATATCTCCTCATCTTTTTTTTTATAATACTGGTGACAAAAGTATCTTCTAGATACACCGTTGCACCATCCCTGACGAGCAAATTTTCGTGCATCCTTAACAGTTCTATATACAGACTCAATGCTTGAACACAATTTAAAAGCAAATGGCAAGAATTAAGGAGTCGCTTGAGGCACAACATTATAATATCTTTATATCTACTGCTTCTTGTCTATCCTATAATCTATCCTATAAAGGCTAAATATCCCTCTGTAAATATTTATCCGAAGTTAATCTACCCACCCTGAGATCCACCTTCCATCCAAAACAATTAAAGCACCTCAAAACGTCGGATTAGGAGTGGTCCACCTAAACCGCGTCGGAGTATTACAGATGTTACGTTGTCTTACGCTGAGTCTTACACTTCGTAGTTGAAATCGTGGTTCATCAGAGGTTTTTTTATCACCAAAATTTTACCCACACCCAAACCATTTAGGCGCCCAGAAATATCTCCATTCTGACTCAATCATAGCAACGGCATGGGTATTGTTTCCATATAGTAAATTGATTTCCTACTTTAATTGGCCCTGTCCTTGTTTTGAATTAGGAAACTTCCCGACGTCAAACAATTACCATCTTACGCTGGGCCAATTAAGGTAGGAAGTTACCATGCTTGCGTTGTGCCAATTGAATAAGGAAACCTCCCGGCGTCAATCAATTACCATGCTTGCGCTGAGAATTTCTCCCATCTTGCGACATCCCACTAATCCTTGAGGTAGCAGGCGTTTTGACGTAGCGGGCGACACTGGTTGCAATTTGGAGTCATTCCCATTCAACTGAGACATTCGTCTCCCTGGCACCATAGGTGAGTCTGCAACTATGCATGTTCCTTCGTTGATGATAACCGATGTTGGTCTTTTGGGTTTAGATTATCAAGGGTTCCTTCTATGTTTCGGTTTGCCGGAGCTGAAATGGCGGGGGTCGGCGGCGGCACCAGGCTGCGTGAGGGTACCTGCTGCCGGTGGGAGGCGGCGGTCCAGCGTCGCGCAATGCGAGAATGACCCAAAACGCCGCAGGCTGTGCACTCCGCGTGGCCCTCGCTCTTGCTGCCGTGGCTGCCCGACTCAATCTTGCTGTTGTCCGATGGCCTTTTATCCAATTACCTTTTAAACCGTCTCCTTCCCTTTCACAGGACAGCAGCTGATCGATCTGCTCAGTGGTTGTGGTTCCTGCAGTCCGTCGTTGCCGGATCCATGCAGCCATCACTGTTACCGTAGGTGTAGGTGGCTGATCAATGTTCTGCTTGGTCCATTCTGCTTGGTCTCCTACAGCGTGTCCTTGATCTCGCCAAGTCCACGGAGGTGCCCATCCATAGCATCTCTCTCCTTTGACTCCTTTCTCGACATGGCTGCAGGTACAAGATTGATATGGCCGGTGCATCCACGATGAGCACAAATGCTGTTGCAGGCCATCATCATGTTTGATTGTGTAAATGGAGGTAGCATCTTTCATTTTTTTTTCTTTTGATTTTTATTATTCATGATTTCGTATAAACATAGAACAGTATACTAATTGTCGTCTCTTTACCTCAATGTTAAATGAACCTTTTGCATCATGTTGGATTTCTCTGGATTTTGCAAGTTAGGTACTCTTCCACCGATGGAGCTTGATAGCATCTCTTGTGCAGAACTGTTGGATTGTTGCACGGGTTGGTTTTGTGCCAGCGGCGGCATCCACCATCCACAAATCCATCATGGTGGGTTTGAGTAGTTATCTCTTTTCGTGATTGGTTCGAACCATGTTATGATCTGAACGGACATGAATCAGATGTGGTGCAGAGGTGATCTTTAATTCTTGAAGATGGTAATGTCGCTCAGCGTCGTTGGTTTGGAGGTCATAGTGATTAATCCTCTTACTACCAATCTGCATACATATTCAGGTTTATTTTTTGTTCTCCTAGTCGAAGACATCTAATTTTTTTGCATATCGATCATGACCTGATGATTTGATTCTATGATTCTGCAGAATACATGGGAGAACAAAAATGCATGTCAAATGGGATACACTATGATCTACAAAAGCCATCTTATTCAGTATTACAATGTTAGGAGATACATGCAAATAGCAACTACTGTACCCTCTGCTGGAGCTTGATGTATTGTACACTCTGCTTTCATTTTATGGCTTGATTTCTACTGTATCATCATGCATTTTACTGATTGTCATTGCTCTTACATGGTGTAGACAATGAGTGCCAACGGGCAAGCATCTACTGGATATAGGTATCTAAAATAACAGGAATTGAAGTGTTTTCAATGAGTTTTCGAAGCAACTGAAGGTTGAGTCCAAGAGGTATGTGTTACTTCCTAGGTCCACACGGCACTACGAAAACCCAAAGAATTGAAATTCGAAAAAAGAAAAAGAAATCAGTATAACAGGCTTATATAGCAATTGATATTTCTTTAGATATTCCTCCCTTTTCGTTGAACTAATGTATGCCTTTTAGAAGACTGGTATGCATATATTTTATTTCACTTATTTTGATTTCTTGTTGCAGTATCCAGAATTTCAGAAAACCATGAATAGTTCAGCGAGAAACTTAATTGGTGTGATAAAGCAAGATCTCAAGGTAAGGTATAATTTATTAAAAGTACCATACTATTTTCATTTCGAATCATTTGCATAAGATCCTTTAGAGAAGACTTTGGATGAAAGAACTCTTGGAGATAAGTAAAATACAGTTGTGCAGAACTAAAAATACGACTGTGACTATTTACAAGAGTGTTTATGATGTTCGGAGTGAAGCCGAGGAAACATCTAAAAGGGTAAGTCAGCCATAGTGCTTGTAAAGGGTGTTTGCTTGCTATAGACAAATGTTTCTATTATTTATTTGTTTGTTTTAGTCTCATAATTTTATGGTTATTTGCTCTCTTTTTTTGCAGGTTACCGCAAATAACAAAGAAAAAATGACTGCTGCAAAAGATGAGGTAAGTGATGAACAAAAGTAATTATGATACAGTATGAAATAGAGATATGAGTCACCATTTCGTCAAATATGTATTATATTCTTTGCCTTGGTTGAATTATTGACATGTAAAGGAAAGTTTTGGACTAGGAAAAGAAGAGTTCCATCTTTGTAGCAGCATCTTGTTGTGATTTCCATGTTTGGTACTTGTAAAGCAGGTAGCAGAGTGTACATGTAAATTCAGTTTTGCACTATGATCTACTTTTGCAACCTCCTAACTGAAGATGCTAATAACCTATTGATGAAACAGAAGCAAGCTTTATTTTGTATTTTTATTTATGGATCAGGGCTGAAAATCCTGTGTTTTAATTTGCATTCTAAGATAGACATGATCAGTCTGTTGTGGAATAGACCTTGATTCTAGCGTTATATATTTAATCCTGTGTTTTAATTTTGTTGGCGAGAAAATGCATGATGACTGACCTAGCCATCCAGTTCCATGTATTGCAGAGCGAGCAAGCATGTGTCTTGAAATTCTCTAGAGTGCTTATATCATTCTGAATTTTACCAATACGACCCCTCTTTGTTACTGTGGTTTTTTTTTGAGGTAATCTTTGTTACTGTGGTTGATGCCATAGAAATGAGGTTTTATTATTTTAGAGCCTCTTGGATAAATCTTATTATCCTTGATTGATGTCAGTCGTTTCACCATTCACCATGGAAGGCTGCAAATGCCTGTGGCTGCAGATGAAGTGGAACGCGCCATACCTGCAAGAGAATCTTTAGTATTCAGTTAATGTGTGTGGAGAGGACCAGATACATGGAGAATCGGGTGGACATTATCTAAGTGTTTTTCTTTGGACTGATTTTTTACTAGCATGGTAAATGATCTATCAATTTAGTTGCAGTTGACAAAGAGAATCGTGATTGGAACATATAGGGGCAAGGTTTGGGTACCAGTGATGGTGTGCACCCTAATTTCTTTCTACATGTATATGTATATTCCATGATTTTTTTACATAATATATATATTTTTAAAATTAAGTGTATTGTAGTTGTGATTGAGGATCCGCTGCCTATGTTATTGGGTACATTGATGTGATCGAGTAGATGTGATCGCAGTGTATTGTAGCTATCGGGTACAAGTGTACTGTAGCTATTGTAGATATGATCGAGTATATGTATTCTTTGTTGAACATGGTAGTGTGCATATTGAATCATACAACAATGATAATAGTTGTCTACACAGGAACGATAGTTATGAACCAAGAAAGCAGGTCACACAGGACGCAACGAACAAAGTGTTGCTTCTTTTTTGGAGGTGCATGTAGTAGTTGATTTCGGCTCCCTGATGAAAAAAAATATATATAAGAAACATGGTCAGCATTCTATGATTCATAGCAGCTGATATCGGGAGTCACATAGGTAAACGTGGACATGTGACCTGAGCAGAGCTTGATATATTTGACAGGATTTTTTTGTATTCATATTATCATTCAGAAAATCATGATCAGCGTCCAATGTAATTCACACTCCTTTAGGATGGTGTATGAGTCCTGGTGGTCATTCAATCTTGTTGCATCATCTTAATTTTAGGACCAATTTTACACTATAATTCACATTGTGAACAAACTAACAAGTTTGGTGCATCATCTTTCTCTATCAAGTTTTCTCCACTCTTAATTTTGGTCTATGTATTGTCATTGAGCACTTTTATTAGGTTCAATATATAGTGTGCTATCTTCTCACCTTCACTACGTTATTAACCAGTGTTTTGTATAATAAGTGTGTTATTAATTGTCATAAAAACAGTCAGTATTAGTAAATATATTCATACTACAAGGATAGCACGTCTGTGCCGCACGTGCACAGTACTAGTAATAATATAAATGATAAAATAAAGGAATGCACGAATGATTAAAAAAATATGATTTCAAAAACAAATGAATGAAATTATTAAAAAATATTAAAAGCTTGAGAATTTAGGTACTTACATCTCCCCATATGAAAGCATGAGGCTGAAAAAGACATTCAAAGTTTACTTTTGAAATGAAAGCACCATATATTTCTACCACTACTGTTTCGGGCTTGTACAGGATAGACAAGTACTCTTTAATCAACCCATATTCCTTTGCAGTGCAAATGTAGTCTGGAAGTTAGGAAATGAAGAGAATGTTTGAGATGAATAGAATACATCGCATGTTAACTGCAGTACTGACAAAGTGTAAAACAACAGTTGTGTACCTTCAGGGATTACTTGGATAGAGTCTTCTCTCTTCGGCTTGTTACAGAGATACATGCTGCATGTACTCGGCAATCCCATGAATATGTCAATATAATCTTATCTTAACATATAGTATTGCACAACTACATGAATGAACGGCAAGCCAACAATTTGCTCTATAGAGAGAATGAAGACATACCCATGGTTCCTGATGACAAAGTTTTCAGCGATTTCACAGCCCCTCTGCGCACTCGGCTCCCCATCGATTGCCGAACCCTTGGTGGTCTGGGCTGCGGCATCAATTGGAGGGTCAGCCATCTCGGTCTGAGACGTACCCATGATCTGCAACCAGAACAAGAGACATAGATTATAGAACTTCTAGCGCAATTTTAGAAACCGGCATAAGTGGAGAAGGACGAGCAAGACACCTATAGGTAGGTGCCGCGCTGAAGAAATGACGATGGCAGCGGGAGCAGAGCCCCTCCCTTCCTTTTCTACCATGGACTGATTTAGGGAAGGGCTATGCATCCGTAATTAGATCTCATTATATGGAAACAAAATATGTACCGAGTGATATTTGCCTTGATTATAGCTAGTAGCGCCATCCTTGTTTGTACAGTCTGTCCACGCGAGAAGATTATAATGAGGTATATAAAGTTAGAAAGAATAGGAGTACTAATTAGGGGTATCATTAGTTAATATATTTTTTAATAAAATGAAATAAACGATTCACATGGCACAACATTGATATCTGCAGCTTGAAATCCTCAATCGCTTGTCTCCCGGCGAGGATTTTAATCAACATGCGTGTGCAGAGAGATAGATTTCTTTGAGGCACTGTACCATGTGTAAGTATTCTATTGTTATATCCGTTGTTTTTTACTTTAGAAAATGTGACAGAGTAGTGTTCTTTGTACAAGAAGAAACGAAGTGTAGTTGCCCTCGCATAACTAAAATATCGTGTAAAAAGAATCGTTCATAATAAGCAGTGCACATATAGATCGAAATATTGTTATTAAAAACCACACTGCCCTCAATGACATGCTCTAAGTGATGGCGCTTTATATAATCCTCTGGTCATTATTGATCTCACTCCAACCAGGTCGATAGAACTGCGACAAGCAAAAAAGCTTGGTCCGAACCGACAATAAAAATGGAACTGAGTACAAGTATAAACGCATTTTGGCCTGCACCGTAGGGAGACTCAGAGCACATTCATATCCAGCATGTGATCGCGGGCAAGCTGTCGTGCTTGACGTGGTGCATGCAGTAGACGTTTGCAGATGTCTGCAATAATATATTATACAATGTCAAAATAAATGACTAAGCAACTGATACGAGGGGATAGACTAAAAGAGTATTACCTTCCATGCCATCAGCTTCTTGCCTCTCAGGCGAGAATACAATGCTGCTATAGTGAGTGGTCGACAGAAAGAAGCAACCTATGTGAAAGCCAGTAGAAAAGAGGCGTGGATTCAAATGATATACATATAGGCAACGAACTTTGTTGCATTCATGTATAAAACATTATTACATACTTTGAGTAATAAAGTTATATACACCTCTTTTCCTTGAAACTTTGACATGGATGGCTGCAATAGTGCAAAAACTTAGTTGTGCTCGTCGCCATTCCCCGGCATGACGCGAAATATGAGGACTGCACACATGGATTACGAGAATCTGCATTCTGTTGTATTAAAGAAGTAAATGTAGAGACACGAGACACAAATATATAACGGAGTGTCAATTTTGGTTGAACATGTAATAAACATCTATAACACTACTTACCTAGTGTTCATTATGGCAATGTACCTGCTCCGTCGCCTCCAAGAGCGTTCTCTATCATGGATATCTGATATGTAGACAACCACACCAATAACATCTGTAAAATAGATGAAGTATTATATATTATAAGCTGACACATTGCTAGTAATATGTTACACAATGGACCATATTTTATAAAATGGCATATAGCCGTTTTGTGTGGGCAAAATCGCACTTGTTGAAATTCCATGAAGAATCGTGGAAACAAAGGAAAGGTCATCCTTCGTTCAGATATAGAAACCCTACTTTCAGAGGATATGCTCACATAGAAGTTTGCGTCTACAACAAATAGGTTGCATAAATATCTATCAAATCTGTCTCCAAAAGTCACCTCCTTGAAATCGTATGTTTGTCCTTCAAGGATTGTGCGATCCAGATGGAAGCATGTCCGGCCAAATGCTAGAGCCTCCATTCTGCTTCCCTACAAATAGTTTCATGTACATCATACACTTGACCGAGAATATATACACACTATTTTGGTGCCTACTAACATTTAAAGTATTGTCCATGAATTTTAAAGGGTTGCACCAACCTTGTCGTCGATCAAAATAAGCCGTATGTAATTTTCTAAGTTGTGACCACGTACAGCTCCTTTAAAGAAAACCTTGGCAGTGATATTTCATTTATTGGCCATGTGCTCCATCTGAACAGCGTGGAAATGTATCATACTGCAACGGTAAACACAAGAGGGTAAGGAATAGCAAACCTTTTTGTTTAAAAGTTTACATCCATAACAATACTCAATAATTTGATACGAAACAAATAATAACTACATCCAAAAGGCAACACACAAATGCCCAGATTTAATTTGTGACACTAGGTAAGTTAAGGCCATCTAAACATATGAACAACTGCCAAAGCAAGGACGAAATCAACTGGTGCGCAAGCAAACCTAGCTACTTGAATGGTATATATGTGGGTGAACATGCAACGTGCTATTTTAGAAAAGCCATTGTTGGGTGGGAATTGTTAGAACAATAGGTAGCCTTGGTTTGAATATATAGATAGAAATTTGGTATAGAATTTTTTTAAAAAGCTGCCTCATATGTTGGTGTGTTTATAAAAAGTGGCAAAATTAAATCATAAGAAAAAACCGATTATTATCTTCAACTGTAGCGTCATCTGTATGGGTCCGTGTTTGGACTCACGGTTGGAATAAACCACATTGGAATAAAGTGTTGGAATAAACTCTTAGTGTTGGAATAAACTATGCCTTGTGACAATCAATGACGTCCTCACAAATCATCATTTTTCGCAAACTCTACAACTATTATGGGATACATCATTTATGATACTTTTGTATGAAACGGCATTGAAATTACATATAGTACTTCTCCCATAAGTTTGAGGCGCACAAATAAATGGAGTTGTTTGTGGCAGATAACAATACTCTTTAGATGATAGTTATGTTTATAAATTAAAATAGTTTTGTTCATGGGAATCAACATGATGAAACGGGGCCATATATAAAACCTGAAAAATTATAGTGTGTTCATATTGGATGGAAAAACAAGGTCACAATTCATTTTTGCCTTGGTATTCTTGCAGTATCCACTGATTGTAGATTTTATATATTAGTTTAGATTGAACTATTCTTGTAGTTTATTATGAATTGCATTGCTTAGTCCAATGTTCAGATGTTTCTAGGCACCCTACGCGTAATCAACACACACAATTTGTGCCCATTAGACAGGGACACTAAAAAATTAAAACAACTGAACATAATCAAGACAGATCATAACATAAAAAAATCGTAAACAATAGAAGTTTTTCATGGAGACAGTAACTAAAACAGGAAGCTTAATGTAAATTATAATAACAAAAAAACTGGAATTGCGACATAAACAAATAAAAGTCTTTATCTTGAAGACCAAGATTCGTACTTCAAGTTGAGCTAAACCACATTGGGCGTCGTAAACCATTGGCAACCACAGGAAAACGGAGTCGTTCATACCCATTCCGATTTTCCTTATTCAAATAAAAACCAGCAGCTTCACAATCGACTAAATCCGACACGTAGACACAATTCTCCTTTAAATGACCTTCATCGTGTACCCCTGCACTGCTGAAAAAGTGGTGACCTGCCCCGATGAATAGAGACTGATCGCCACCAAAATCGGAGACGTCTTTCCGAGTGAGATTTACAGCATCAAGTTCCTAGATGCAAATGCCATCTACGTTGATATGGAAACTAAGACGATTGGCCTCCGTACACCAAATGTTCCTTGACCCTTGCCCATACAACCATACAACCATGACTTTACCCCTACAGGATAATGCCAGGTAGAAAATAGCCCTGCTGCGCATGTTGTGTAGCGTACTGATAATAGGCCTAGGATACATTACCGGCTGTGAACGATTGCCATGCAAATCCCAAGAGAACACATCTCTATATCCAGTCACTGCTTGCACGGTACTGTTATGGACAATCACATCCATGAATAAGCATCCATTCGACAAGCCTCCAGTCAGTGCAGTCCATGCATATTCTTTTCCAGTTGTGAACGCGATGAGTCCCCATGAGAACATAACAATGACGAAATACCCATTCAGGGGCGAAGCCAGGACACCAGCTCGCCGGTGTCAGCAAGTTTTGCCGACGGGGTCAGATAGCTTAATGAACAGCAATCAACACTGTTTTTCCACTAATTTTGCCGGAAATCGTCGGGGTCAGCTGACCCCGATGGCACAACGTAGCTCTGCCCCTGTACCCATTTGTGTGCGCTGGAGTCTGGCTTAGTATGACACGTTCAACACTATTTGGACGCCTAGAGTTGGGCGAGCACATATGCGCCCTAACATCAAAGTCAACCCCGCTCATCGAGTAGAAGCACGGGAGGGCATATCTTGTAAAGTAACGAAGTTGTATAGGTACAGCTTCCCATCAAGGTCTTGGGTCACAACCCAGTCATTTTTGCCTCTAATCCAACACCTCTGTTTCAATCCAGTACTGGTGCATGCAAAGGATTTACCAGCCAAATCATGCAAACCAAAGCTGTCGTCATTGAAATCGTACCCGTTGGACTGAGGTCCAGAGGTGAGTAAGGCAGGTGCACCAGTGTTTAATCTAGTAACATGCCTGCAAGATTTGGCCCATGGACTGCAAGTCGCCATAAAGCGGAGCTCATCGAAGACGTCCACAAGTTGCATGAGCAGCCTACATTCATCAGGGTTCACACTTGGACCTTGCCTGCATAATAATAAATACTAATTAGTATACTGCAACGTATAGTTAAGGCAAAATAACATAAAAACATAGTTAGAAATATTGGTTTTCAATATGCTTCCACACTGTATATTTATTAATGATCCATATGTTTCCTTGATATACATAAAGGTCATAATTGTTTTGTGATCAAAGGGAAACATAATGTTAAATATTTTGTGATGACTTGTTCATATCTACACCATATAGAGAATGGGGCTTGCATTTAAATAGGCAGGGTATATACACAGAAAAAATTGACTCTTACACTTGATTATTTAAAGCCTGTTGACCCACAATTATATCATTTGGCTTATCGCCCATCTTGCCTCCATCACTTAACCGTGCAATGCTGTGCTTGGCCAGATCTTCGTCGACTTCCATCAGAGCAGAACCCCACCCCTCTCAGTGTCGAGAGTAGAGGAGGCATTTAGTATATCCGGGTCACATAGGATGGAATGATTTTGGCATTTGACCGATTTCACATCACTATCATTCGCGATGTTGTCGGCGGGAGCCCTCTTGCGATCCATCATTCTGGAGAAAAAAGGCAATAGAGCATCGAATCACAAAAATATAGAACAATAGTGCCACATAGAGAGTACCGACAATCTTATATTTGAACGAAGCAAAGAGATGTTTTTAACTTACTGTAGGCTAGACGGGTCATTGTGCACATCACGATCAGGATCATCAACTTTCATCAGATTACTGTTGCAACCTGTCGGCTCAGGAATGGCCAATTGAACCCCCTTCCAGGAGGTCCAGAAATCAATCCGATCGTCCATTGCTTCTCCGGACGAGTTGTGGATGGAGTTAGTAGAGGTGGGTGGCAAATAGCGGACAAAGCGTAGAGGATACAGAGCTGGATGGATCACGGATGGAGAATGGAGTCAAACCTTTCGATCTCATCAGACTTAAGGATTGTGCGTCCAATTTTTAGTAGAACATATATTTAATTGATACAATTCCTTGTGATTTACCAGCAAGTGTACGATTTGTTGATACTCGTCCCTACTTATTCTGTTGATGGGATCACATGACAGGTTCTCTTGTTTCCATTGGAATGACCCATGCATGCCAAATATGTAACTTTGTTTCCTTGGTTACCTACCATAGTCACATGCAGAAAAATAAGGACTTAATTGATTACTATCACATTCCGTGGCTTTTGTTCCCTTTATAATGGCTAGAAAAAAAACCAGGACATGGTATATATATTAAAGCAAAAAATTGAACAACGATGACAAACAAAACTTACACGCCACCGTAGCCAGCCCCCACCCCTCATTCCCCGTCCCCTTTCGACGAGGATACTACACAGGTAATGTGTTCCAAATCGTATTCAAGCGCAATTTGTAGGCATATATGCCCTATTCTATATATGATTCACCATACGATTTAATTGCTTTTGTTTGCATGTTTATTGGATTTTTAGGAATGGCATAAATGAGGAGGGTCAAATTTCATGAGCGCGTCTTGGAAGCTTTGATAGAGGATTATAAGGCCGCTAGGATCAGGGAGATCGAAAACCAGGTTACAATGTTATTTTGTTCTCAACAACAGCTCACATAGGGTAATTTAAAATAATGATATTAATTATACACTATGGACTGTATACAGGGCGAAAAAAGTCGTCAAGTTTGTTTAGTTCCATCAACTGAACTTGCGAGGACACTGTGTGAGATTGATGGAACCCATCCTGAGTATACTAACCCTGATGCATTATATAACACTTATGATTATACCGTGTCTTTCAATATTCCTATGGGCGGAGATATTGGGTATATAGTCAAACTAATTGTGAGTGGCTACTCCAATATGCATGATTACCATAGTAGAGAAAGTGCTTCCATGGGAGCTACAGAAATACTTCGATATGATCATAATATTCATGTGATTGATTACAACCACTTTGTCCTTATCGAGTCTAACGCTAAAGCTGATGCCGTGGAACTTGTTCTAATGAAAAGCAATGGGACCTACTGGTCAATGCTAGCCAATGCAATCAGTTGTGTTGGTAGATTGAATCCTGAAGGTGGTCGTCACCCCACTGACAAAGGTCCAATTCCACAGGGGGTTCAATGTGCACTAAAAGGGATTTTTAACAAGTTTACTGAACAGCTCAGAACATGTGGTCGTCATGTGCACGCATTTGAACTCAAAAACAGGGAAGATGAAAGACAAAGGGAGTATCGGAGGCAGGATCTTGAGTTTGATGCGTCTCTATGTCACCTGGATAGGGAGCCGGATAGCACGGTATGATATATACATTGTACTCTGTTGTTGTTTACATGATTGGTTTCCTATCCTGTTTGATTAAACTATATATTAATATAATAATGTTATATGTTACCAGGCCCCGGAATTAATAATCACTTCAACCCTGAGGTCCATCCTCTATAGGGTTGCTGATATCATGGATGTTGAGGTGCTCAATGTGAGAACAAATGGTTGTGCTGATCATGAATATTCAGGGTTTGTTGATCTTCGAGATAAAGGGCTTGTGATACGGACTGTGGCCGGTATGGTTGGACTGGCACCACAAGATGCAGCGTGCAATGCCATTTTTAATGCAATTACCTCATTGATTGTTAATACGGATATTAAAATAAAGGATTTTAGCTACCACAAGGTGTGTGACATCAAAGCAAGAACGGCATCCATGCGCAGGGAGCTGCGTTTGTTTGCGATGATGTCAATCAATACTAAACAGATCATCAAGGCGACCGCTGGTGACATTAGCATGGTAAAGCGTGAGTTCAGTGGAGACTTGGCATCAGACGTGGTACTGAAATATCTTACTGATAAACTCGATGAGTTCCTCAGCTCAGCAGAGAAGTGTGTTGCAGATTTACTTCAGAAGAGCAATGAGACATAGATGGTGGTCTCAAGTTGATTTAGTTAATCTGTTCTCATAGGTTTCTTTAATCGAACGATGTTGATCTAGTGTTCTGCCTACAATATCCAGTATGTTAAATGAACTATGTTAAACGAAATATGTTTGTTACAACGAATCAAGTTGATATAGACTGTTGCTTACAATGATATGTCGTGTTGTAATAAATTGACTATCTTCTTATACTATTAATAAATCCCAAACCAGTTTATTAATGATAGATAGAAGCACGCATGCCTCCGATGTAAGTCTAAACTAACAAATGTTGTTGTAATTCATGCACACAATAATATGGATTACTGGAAAAATAGTAAATCATGAAACAATATATAAAAACATGAACCAAAACATTGACAGCTACAATGGAGCATCACATGCATTAATACCAGAATGTTGACATTAAAAGATATTCGTCCAAGATCACATTACAATAAACAAGTGGACGATCTATCTATTACATGTTGGTGGCCGAAACCACATTGGTTTCTGAAGTGGATCTCCAACTACCGGGCAACGGATGTGCTGCATGGTTCCTGCAGGTTGTGTACCGAGTAGGAAAAAAGCAGCCTGGTAGCCCATAACATCTGACATGTAGACACAATTTGCCTTGATCTTGGAGCTGGGATCTTGAGCATTGATAAAGAAGTGATACCCCTGGCCCAAGAAGAGAGACCGGACACCTCCAAAGTCAGAGAGTAATATCCATGCTTGGCTTACAGCCTCGAACTCATATACCAGAACGCCATGGACATCAAAATATCATATGTCATTTACTGCCAGGCCCATGAAATAATTGTTCAAACCATTTCCATAAACACAAGTTAGTATAATCTGCCCCTCTGTTGATAGTGCCAAGTAAAACCCATGTTCTGAAAATATGTTTTGAATGGCCTCTATGGTTGGTCCCAATATTTTCCCTGGACAAGACAAATCACCGTCCATATCCCAACTATAAATAGCTCCATCCTTGCTCATAGCCACAACATATCTGTCATTTAGAACGATGTCACAGAACCCACGGGAGCTCACATCTGCCCTGGACAACACCGACCAACTGTCTTGTCCATGCTGGGTTAAAAGAATAATATCACAAGATAAAATGACAATCACAAGATAACCATCACGGTGTCTTGGAGTCCGACAGAGTGCGACACGCTTAAAGTAAGTAGGAACCCATCCACGTACACCATTGATAGTCGATAGTACTCCGGGAACCTTCTCTATATCAGGAAGAGGGAAGAGAACTCCTGTTATGATATTCTCAAGTCTGAGTGAGAGAGGGGCATGCGATGTCACCAGCCAATCATCTTTCTCTCCAACCCATGATCTGTTCATTAGCAAATCAGACTGACACTCAAACGAAATATCCCTGATTATATCATGCAAAGCAAATGAACCCTACTGACATTCTTCTCCCTATACCATATGAGGATGTAATAATGGTTGGGATGCCGGACTGAAAGCTTGCCATCCTGCCATCTTCCTTCATAGCATGTCTGAAGGACATGCATGTGGCACCAAAGCAAAGTGCCTCGACAGCATCAAGTCTTTGCATGATTATAACACACATGTCCATGGGAAGATCAGAGAAATTCCTCCTACTGAAACATTCAAATCAAACAATTTTGTCAAAACGTCTTGAGTGAATAAATAGCATGTTGCACTTGAAGTATGCTAGATCTAGTTTAAAAAGTCTTCATTGAACTGTAAAGAGGGCATATTATTGCTTGTAGTTAAAACAGATAGGTGAAAAACATATCATGGATGACATTGATTAATGTAGTATAATATATTACGACAACCAATACATGATGTCATATTATCATAATTTAATCAGACACTAAGATCGAGAGTGGATATAACTAAACCTTTTATACTGTCATATTATAAAAAATGGATAGTTACATATTACTAAACAAATTCCATGAAACACAGAGTTCATACATCAGATTTTAAGCCAGCAATCTTATTAATAGGTAATACAACAGAGCACAATATAAAATGGAAATAAACACTAGATGGTTACAACAGAGCACTTATTATGGTTGTTTATAAATGCATGATCATAACTTAGTCCAACATACATGTCATATTTTAATTTGCAACCTGTAGTGATAGTTTAAATCTTAATAGTGAATCTAAGGCTAACAGGATAGAAGACGACCATATCAGTTTATCAGTTTAAAATAAAAAGGATAAAGTTCACTTTACTCCCTTCAAGTATGGGCAAAGTCCAGATAACCCCCTAAACTATTGTTTGGTTTATTTTACCCCTTATTGTTCGCCAAACTAGACCGTTTTACACCTTTGACTGCTATTATAATCTGAATTGCTGATATAGATCGAAATTAAGTTGAGATTATCGTACACATGTCTTGTCTAACGTGATAAATGAATTAATGTGATATATAACCCTATCCTGGCCCAGTTATAATATGTGCATCTTTGTTTCTGGCCACGCATGAGAACAGAGAAAATTGACCAAACACAACAAAGTATGGACACGAATGGGATTATATGACTCGTTTAGTCCTTTGTCATATTGTACGATACTTGTGTGAAGGTTAAGAGGACAATCCCAACTTAAATATCAACAAGTCGGAATTAAAATATCAATTGAAGGTGTAAAATGATCTATTTTAACAAATTATGAGGATAAAATCAACCAAATAATAGTTTAGGGGGTTATCCGAACTTCGGTCATACTTGAAGGGAGTAAAATGGACTTCATCCAAATAAAAACACACAATCAATAAGGAAAGAACGTCATTAACCTACATGGACTGAAATGCATCACGACTGATGAACAGTTGATTCGGCTCGTCATCCATAGAGTGCATGGACAGCGGGTTGAGGCCGTGAGGGACATCGGTGAGATAACACCGGCGTTGAAGGAGAGCAGCTTCTTGTGTGATTCCAACCAGACCACACTCCTTGGCCAGCTCGCCGTTGATTGATGCAACATCATCGGCCAAACCATCGCTGTCCAATGCGGGGACTTCGTTCCTCAGACGCTGGGTAACAAGGGCAGATGAGATGCTCCCGTCCTCGGCGCAGGATCTCTTCGACCCCATCGTCTACAATATAAAACTCCCAATCAAACAGAATCCTTAAGAGATGAACCAATCAAATTGGGGGGATGAAAAACGAACATGCTACACTCACATTTGAGATCAGGCGCAGTGGCCCCTGAATGAAGCAGAGCAAGTTTGCAGCGAGATGGCGAGGCGACCAGGCCGAGGTGTCCTATGTGTCGCGGCAGGAAGGGATCGGAGACGAAACGACGAGGGAACAAGTCTTCGTCCTTTGTGGCTTCCATAAATAAAAAGGGACTACAAAGGTTACTGGACCATGACACGGATGGA
Organism: Eleusine indica; assembly: GCA_030378355.1. NCBI lineage: Eukaryota > Viridiplantae > Streptophyta > Magnoliopsida > Poales > Poaceae > Eleusine > Eleusine indica. The sequence continues at coordinate 36,802,454 of CM059498.1, read as the reverse complement.
GTGGCCCAACGGCTCGTGAGCATTGGTTGATACATCGGGTGAAGCGGCCCAATGGTATAGGCCAACAACTCTCCGACATGTACGCCCGGCAAGGCCTAGCGTTGTAGAACCTCCGACAACAATTCTGGCGCTGTATTATATCCGACAACACTAATCGACATCCGACAACAAGCCTAGCGATGTAACGTATCCAACAATGCCTTTCGCTGCATGTTCTATTTTACTCATCTCTGGTCCGCTGATCGATGGGAACACCGATAACCGCAACGAGCAATTATAGGAAGTGGCTGTGTCGCTGATTGTGCCCCATAATTGTGCAAGAATACTGGATCAAGTTATTATATATTAATACTTTTCTTGATATTTTTACTTGATATACTTGATTGACTCATGATGAATTTTCTTATAACCACCCTGAATACTCGTTGATGAGTTGTGCAAGGATACCGGAAATCGAGTTATATATTATAGCAAGTACCATAAATATGAGTGTGACATGTATAAAATAAATTAATACTTTCCTTTTTACTTATAACCACCCTGATTACCTTCCCTTAGTTTATTCCTTTCTATAATAATCGCGTGTGCAAAACTACTCCTCTCTCAACTATATTAGGGAACGAAGAGGCTATGATAGCTAGAAATATTTTCTACCGTTTAATCAGGAAACCTTGCAAGAGGGGATCATAGATCATTACCACTAGATGCGCAGGCGGAGCGGAAGTAAGGTTGGAGAAACAACATCCAACGTAGTCGCGCGTCGATATAGAGGATGTAGTCGTTCACAGTAACTACTCCTCCTGGTCCAGCCGAAGCACCACAGCTGCAGCGCCTCCTTACGGTATCCACACGTACAAGACATCAGAAACCATGTGGATATGTGCCATGGTTTGCAATATGTGATGAGTAATTGACATTGGTTGAGTTTGGTGTTTGAGTTGAAATACGGGAATCTGGAGATTGCATGAGTTTGTGCACGTCATGATTTTGACTAACCAGAGTTGGTGAGGATGTTAGAGAGTTGCAGGAGATGGAAAATGTGTTTGCTTGTCTCATGATGTGTAGGTCACTAGAATCAACTTGGCGGTCAATGGCGAGAGGATCAGGCACAAGTAGGAGATGATGTAAACAAGGGTTCCCGATCTTCCGAAAGGTTCTTGGTAAGTTGATTTGGTCGGAGGCGACACACAAATCGATCCGGCTTCAGAACAACACGTTCTAAACCCCGCAATCGCAGCATGACGTCTCCTCTGGTTATCAACCGTCCAAAGATGATTGACCTCGCCGAGAAGGCTAATCCCTGACTGCGACTCAAGAACACAAGTAAGAACAACGAAGAATACAACATAATTGCAGATGTATGATTAAACTCTCAAAGTTGGGGTCTCACAAACCGATAAACGGCGACACTGTTTATGAACAGAATTGATCTAAACAAAACCCAAACCCTAATGGTGCGGTGGAGGCTGTATATAAAGACTCTAGGGTTGTGCAAGACCCTCTGGATGCGCCCCTAATCGGGCTCAACTAGATACAAAGCCCAAAGGCCAAAAATAGGCGACGCAGCACCAACACAGATTCTGGACTCCCTCTTGTTTCGATGATTTCCGATGACTCCGGATGAATTTTGACATTATTCCAGTGGCATTGGAAAGGTCTTCTCCTTATCTTTCCGTGCATATATAGAACATCCAAATCCGAGTCCGTATGCGTCCTGGGCGACTGTTTTAGTGCAGACTGGTCCTGGGCCCCGAAACAGACTCGAAGTCGGTTTTGATTGGGCCTCCACTTTGGCTTCCAAGCCCTTGCTGGTCCTCCATGTTCCCAGCTCCTTCTCCCATCATCTCCTGGTCCTCTCCATGGTTTCTAATCATAAAATAATCATTAGGTAGCAAACCATTCTCAAAAGTAACATATAGCGAAGAACGTAGGAACGAGCTCACTTCTAAATTTAGTCGTCGTGCACGAGCTCTAGTCATTGGACCTTGCAAGTCCAGAATTGGAGGAGTGTTGTGTGTATCTAGAGGAGTGATGTCCTCATCAGGAGACTTGGGACCAGACGATCGGTAGGCCGGGTGAAGTCAAGGGTGATCCACACCGTACACGTGGAGAGGCAAGAAGCACGGACGGTTTCACGGTTGAGCCTCAAAACCGTTAGTGGGATCAAGACGGCGAGGTTGACTAAGTCAAAGGTGATTGGGCGTCGGTGCAAGTAGAGGCTTCCAATGGACCAGAGGTGGGAGAGACTTGCTGGCAAGGAGGATCACAGGGCGAGGTGACACGCGTCAAGACCGTGAAGTCTTGCTTCGGTGGAAGTGAGCATGAAGTCATGCTTTGAGAAGTGTGCAAGGCAGTTTCCCGGTTTGGGCCTCAAAACCAGTGGCGGTGGTTGGTGATACACATGGCACCATCGTGGAGCTTGCGTCGAGGCGAAGCAAAATTGTGAAGGGCTCGATAGCGTTCGGGCTAAGGAAAAGAGTTGGACGGTTTTGTCCCTGGTGGTAGGTGGCAATGAGTTATAGGTCAAGGGTAGAAGAGTCTTGGACTCTAGGCCTATATAAGGAGATGTGTGGCTGATGGGAGAGGTGCCTTTTCCCATTAGCCTTTCCTTAGGTCTTCATTCAAAGTGCTAGGAGAGGTCTTCATATAATAGGGGAGAGGAGTGGGTGTGTGAGAGACATCTCTTTCTCTTCCAAATAATGGGCGGAAGAGGGTGGCTTTCTAGCCATGTATCTTGACTTGATGAATCAATGATATGAGATTCAAATTCGTGCTCAAGTTCTTCCTCTCTCTCTAAATCTTGAATTTCTCTTTTTTCTATTTTCGGAGCTATTTTCGTGGTGATTTTCGATCTTGATTTTGAGTGAGTTTTGGAATGGATTTCTTGGGGGAACTTAGTGCTATGATGTGCTAGAACAACCCTACATAGGTCCTTGACCAAATCAAAGACACGAGCACCTTCGATTTCATATATTTCTCAAGTTTCCCATTTTTGGTGTTTTTGGCACGAGATCTGAAATTCATGATGATTCCTTGTGCTTTTTGAGTGGATTTCTTTAGAGGAGTGTCGTGATGTATTGAGGATGATCTGGTCCACATACGGATCAAATCTGTATTGTCTCTTGGGCATATCTCCAACAATCTCCCACTTGCACTAGAGACAATGACATAGGCAAGCGTTGTTCCAACCCGTTAAGTGTGTGACCCATTAGGTTCACACATACGCGACAATGATGTGAAAGCCTTTTTCAAATCATAAATCAATAGCGGCACCTAGCAGCACATATTGATTCTCGTGTACACATAAAGATCATATCGAATAAACCCTTGATATACACATTCAGTGATCCCTTTGCCTCATGATATCAGTCAAGCTCAAGGCAAGATACGTGCCATCCCTGTGATAGCTCAACCATTCACTCGATCGTCTAGTGGATTTATCATGACTAACTCTTAGTCATCGTGATTAACTCTTAATCACATTGGCATAGCCATGCACTTCTAAATCCATCTATCTCGAGAGGCCTAGAGATATCTCTCCTGTTATCAGGAGGGGAAAATTCCATCTTGATCGCTCACACCCCATGACATGTTTCATAGCATACCCAAAAATTACTTTTATGACTACCCAGTTATGGAATAGCGTTTGGTAACCCCTAAGTGTGCTATTACACATTCTGGGAATCTATGATGATCTCAGGTCTAAGGATCCCGAAGGTACATCATACAAGACAACAACTGATGGCACAACAATAACATCTCAACAGAGTCTATTAGTGGGTCAATCCAACACCATGTTCACCAACATGTGTCCACATTATTGATTTGATATCTCCATATCTATGATCTGTGAAACATGATCATCAACCAATACATGTGCTAGTCCATGAATCATCATCGTCCCACATAATGATAAGGAACTAGGGATCATTTAGGATAATCTTTTGAAAAACAATGAGTTTCATAAACAAGTCACGTACTTGCCAATCAAATGAAATAATTATTATCCAAGGAAAAGAATAACACTTTATTCAATCACACATAAACATAGACATTACACAATCTCTCATACATTAATCATGCAGATATCTAATGCCCATGGATCTCATATGTGCCTCATGCTTGGGCTGAGAGAGAGGTTTTGTCAACGGATCAGCAATGTTTGAATCCGTGTGCTCCTTGCATATCTTCACATCACCTCGATGAACAATGTCCCGGATGAGATGAAAACGCCGTAGTATGTGTTCTATTGATGCGCTCTAGGCTCCTTGGCTTGCGCAATGGCACCACTATTATCACAATAGAGATCCATTGGACTGGACGCACTAGGAACCACACCCATCTCAGAAACAAATTTTTTGATCCAAACAGCTTCCTTCGCAGCTTCTTCTGAAACAGCAAGGTACTCGACCTCCGTTGTTGAGTTAGCAACCATATCTTGCTTGGAACTCTTCCAGCTCACCGCGCCTCCATTGAGGCAAAATACATATCTAGATTGCGATCTTGAATCATCCTTGTCGGTTTGGAAACTAGCATTGGTGTAACCATTTACAACGAGCTCTTCCTCACCTCCATAAACTAGGAACATACCCAGAGTTCTTCCCAAGTAGTTTAGGATATTCTTACTAGCCACCCAGTGAGCTTCTCCTGGGTTTGATTGGCATCTGCTTGTAGCGCTTAGAGAAAAAAGCTACATCTGGGCGCGTACATATCATGGCATACATGATGATCCAATAGCCGAAGCATACGGTATTGCTCTCATCTTCTCTACCTCATCAGGTGTCGAAGGACACTGAGTCTTGGTAAGAGTAATGCCATGCAACATGGGCAAGAAACCTTTCTTAGAATCTTGCATATTGAACCATTTCAATACCTTGTCGATGTAAGTATCTTGGCTTAATCCAATTAGCCTATTTGATCTATCTCTATAGATCTTAATACCCAAAATGTATGTTGCCTCTCCCAAGTCCTTCATTGAGAAACTTTTTCTTAATGAAGACTTAACATCTTCAAGCATTGGAATATTATTTCTGTTCAACAATATGTCATCCACATAAAGGCTAGAAATACGAGTGTGCTCCCACTAGTCTTTTTGTAAACACAAGGCTCTTCTTCATTTTTGATGAAGCCAAACCTTTTGACTTCCTCATCAAAACAAAGGTTCCAACTCCGAGATGCTTGCTTTAGTCCATAATTGGACTTTCAAAGTTTGCATATCTTCCTAGCATTTTGTGGATCAACAAAACCTTCAGGTTGTGTCATGTACACATCCTCACTTAGGTTTCCATTGAGGAAAGCCATTTTGACGTCCATTTGCCATATCTCAAAATCATAGTATGTGACAATTGCTAGGAGGATCCGAATAGACTTTAGCATAGCGACGGGTGAGAAGGTCTCATCATAATCAACACCTTGAAGTTGTTTAAAACCTTTTGCCACTAATCATGCTTTATAGATGTGAACATTTCCATCCTTGTCTATCTTTTTCTTAAAAACCCATTTACACTCAATGGTTTTAACACCATCAGGTGGATTGATCAAGTTCCAAACTTAATTTTCTCTCATGGATTCTAATTCAGATCTCATGGCTCCAAGCCATTTCTCAGAGTCTGGTCCCATCATTGCTTCCGTGTATGTCTTAGGCTCATTATTGTCCAACAATAATATGTCGTGCTGCCCTGACGTTAGAAGCGTGAACTTTTTAGGTGCGCGACATGCCCGTTTGGATCTACGTCGGGCTGGTGCCTCAACAATAGGTTCTACAACATCTGGTGCAATATGTTCCAATTGAGATTCAGTGGGAGAACATTTTCTAGTATTTCTTGAACTTCTTCAAGTTGCACTGTCCTCCCACTTATCTTTCATGAGAGAAACTCTTTCTCCAGAAAGACACCATTCCGAGCGACAAACACTTTGCCCTCCTCCCGGTTGTAGAAATAATACCCTTTGGTTTCCCTAGGATATCCAACAAAGAAACATTTATCTGACTTCGGAGAAAGCTTATCAGACGTCATATGTTTTACATAAGCCTCACAACCCCAAATCTTGAGAAAAGACAGCATGGGACGCTTCCCAGTCCATATCTCATATGGCGTCTTCTCTACAGATTTAGATGGAACCCTATTCAAAGTGAAAGCAGCAGTTTCTAGAGCATATCCCCAATAGGACAATGGAAGATCACTTTGGCTCATCATTGACCTAACCATGTCCAACAAGGTTCGGTTCCTCCACTAGGACACACCATTTACTTGAGGTGTTCTGGGTGGCATCCATTGTGGAACAATTCCACATTGTCTTAGACGATCACCAAACTCATGGCTTAAGTACTCACCTCCACGATCAGATCGTAGGGTTTTAATTGTTTTGCTCAATTGATTTTGTACTTCATTCTGAAATTCTTTGAACTTTCCAAATGATTCAGACTTGTGCTTCATTAAGTAGATATAATCGTATCTAAAGTCATCAGTGAAAGTAATGAAGTATTGAAAACCACCTCTAGCCGTACAACTCATTGGTCCACATACATCTATATGTATAAGAGCCAATAGGTCATTTGCCCTCTCACTATGTCTTGTAAAAGGTGACTTAATCATCTTGCCAAGCAAACAAGATTCGCATGTCTCAATTGATTCAAAATCGAATGAGTGTAGAAGACCATCTTTATGGAGCTTCTCCATGCGCCTCTCATTTATATGGCCTAAACGACAATGCCAAGTGTAAGTGGGATTCAAATCATTCGGGCAGAGCCTCTTTGCATCAATGTTATAAATCGGCATATTCTCCATATCAAGACAATACAATCCATTCACTAATGGACAATTTGCATAGAGAATATTCAAATAAATGGAGCAACATTTATTTCTTATTATGACCTCATAACCATCAACTTCCTCTAAACATGAGGAGGATATAATGTTTTTGCCTAAGGCAGGAATGTCATAACAATTATTTAATTCCAAAATTAATCTTGACGGTAATGAGAGTGGATAAGTCTCGACAGCCAACGCAGGAACTTTTGCACCATTGCTGACACGAGCATCCACCTCGCCTCTTTCACACTTCCTTGTCCCTTTAAGACCCTGCAACAATTTGCAAGTATGAATCATCGATTCGGTATCAAATACCCATGAATCATCAGGATGAGTAGCAAGATTAATTTCAATAACATTGATACCTGAAGTAGAAGGATCAACAGCCTTCTTCTTCTTGAGTTCTTCCAAGTAAAGCTTGCAGTTTCTCTTCCAGTGCCCAGTCTTCTTGCAGTAATGGCAAGGATTGCTTGGAGGCACTCTTGGCCTGGAAGGAGCTGCTGCAACCTTAGACTTTGAGCTTGAGATCTCATCCGCACTCTTAGCCTTGGGCTTGCGCTTTCTCTTCCTATTCTTCTGCACCATCATCACATGATTTGCCCCGGTTTTCTTGATGCTCTTCTCGGCAGTCTTTAGCATCCCATGCAATTCAGCCATAGTCTTCTCCGGGCTATTCATATGAAAGTTTATTATGAATGGCTCATAGCTCGCTGGGAGCGACTGGAGAACAGCATCTGTAGCCAAATCTGGGCTAAGGGGAGAACCAAGCTTCTCTAGGCTGTCAATGTAACCAATCATCTTGATTACATGAGGACTGATGGGACTACCTTCAGCTAGCCTACACACAAACAAGGCCTTTGAGATGTTATACCTCCTAGTCCTTGCTTGGTTCTCAAACATGCCATGAAGCCCAACAATCATATTTTGGGCATCAGTGTTCTCATATTGCTTCTGAAGCTCAGAGGACATGGTAGCAAGCATGAGACAGCCAACATCAAGTGCATCATTAGTGTGCTTGTCATACTCCGTCTTCTAAGCAGCACTAGCATTTTTAGGCAGGACATTAGGATAAGGAAGCACTAGAACATATTCCTTTTTCTCTTGCTTGAGAATAATTTTCAAGTTGCGATACCAATCCATAAAGTTTATTCCATTAAGTTTTTCTTTCTCAATGATCAAACACAAATTAAAACTAGAAGCATTATTTGCGGGTCGCATGATCTAAAACAGAAACACATGCAAGTGTATAAGCACTATATAAATGTAAAACTCCTATTAAACCAATTAAAAGAGTTTCTACACTATATGCTTGGAATCATTTCCCTCAAAATGACATATAGTGGTCCAAGATCCTTATTCAACTAGTTCCTAGTGAGCATTGGCATCACTGCTAGAAATCTAGTATCCTAGGTAAGGAATATTTGCTAATCACATCATATGTGACTCTTGTTTGCTGGGAGGCATCATATGCCACGGTGCCCAACACCATGCCCCAAAGCCCAAAACTATTTTGATAGCTTCGTCAAGCAAACCAATACTATGCTTGTGAATGTCTGACATTCACCCTACTTGTTAAGATAGTTGGGGCACTCTACTTTAGCAGACATACCACACAACGATCGAAATTATAGTAGGTGCAGCTATTGGAAGGGCATCACTATTAATCTTAATTTTTCTAAGGGAACCTATTCTAGCATGATCATTATATCCAGCATATAATACATGAAAGAATAGTATGACAGGAACATCATCACAGGCAATCATATTAACTGTGAAATAGTATGGCCCTTTCACATGGTGATCTTCATCTCCATTGTTGTAGGCCTCCTCCTGTTCATGTGTCCACCATGCTCCAAATTCAGCCTCCATGAAAAGTACTAAGCTACTACATGTAATAGCTAGTAGTGAATTACATGAAGAGATCAAGCATCACAAGTCGACACGCAAGTCGTTATACAATAATATGACAGCCTCAAGCCAGCTGTATTAAACATGACTCGCAGGTCATGAAAGAACACACACATGCATCACATACACATTCTAGGCCATACCATTTACAACATTCTCTGCAAAAACACGTTAGGCGAGAACGGATTCTATCGTGTGAATCATAAGGGGTAAAACCATCTAGGCGTGAGTCCGTACGGGAGTTGATGGGGGAGCCCCCCCCCCCCCCCCCGCGGGTTTCAAGGCAGCGCCTGAAAACCTCATAGGATTTCATAGATCGTATCTATGGAATTGCAATGAAAATCTCATCAGACAAATCATATTTGGCCAATTCTGAGTCATTCATAATGCCTCAATTTTTATTAGGGTTTCATGATAGACCGCGACACATATTCCTGATCCTGCCGGTCTCCTCTCCTGGTTTATGCAGTTAGTCCTGATGGTGATACCAGCCGGTAGGGACAGATCGCTTGCATCGAGAGGCGACACAATTACATCAGCTACACAAGCGCGCCATCCATCGAACACCTTGTGAAGCTCCCACTAAGACCGATTGATCTAATCAACCCGTACTACAAGAACATGCAATAGATCTAATCTACTACATTGGCATATCAACTATATGCGCAAGATCTAGATCGCAAACTAAACAAGGTCGACTCTGATACCACTATTAGGGAACGGAGAGGCTATGATAGCTAGAAACAATTCCTACCATTCAACCAAGAAACCTTGCAAGAGGGGATCATAGATCATTATCACTAGACGCGCAGGCGGAGCGGAAGCAAGGTTGGAGAAACAACATCCAACATAGTCGCACGTTGATGTAGAGGATGTAGTCATTCACAGCAACTGTCTCCTCCTAGTCTAGCTGAAGCACCACAGCTGCAGCGCCTCCTTGCAGTATCCACACGTACATGGCAGAAGGCCGTGCGCGGTGTGCTAGCACCGGCGGCACTGCTTAGGGTGACGTGGGAGAGAGAGAGAGAGAGAGAGAGAGAGAGAGGTGGCGACGGCTAGGGTTTCTAGACTGGATGATCATCTGCGCCTTAAGACCCTCCTCCACTTAAATAGACCCTTCTAATGGGCCTGGACTAGTTGGCCCATTAGTAGACTAATCCCTCACGGATCAATATCCGTATGACGCTCATATACGGATCAAATCTGTATTGTCTATTGGGCATATCTCCAACAAGCCGTCCTTATATGTATCTAACATATAGGGACGGTTCTTCCACAACCGCCCCTATATGTCAGATACATATAGGGACGATTCCTCCACAACCGTCCCTATATGTCAGATACATATAGGGACAGTTCCTCCATAGTCGTCCCTATATGTCAGATAGATATAGGGATGGTTCCTTCACAACCGTTACTATATGTCAGATACATATAGGGACGGTTCCTCGACAGCCGTCCCTATATGTCAGATACATGTAGGGATGATTCCTCCACAACCGTTATTATATATGATAGGGACGGTTCCTCCACAACCGTCACTATATATGATATCGACGGTTCTTATGTAACCGTCACCACAGTTATTGGGACGGTGTCTATTGGTGTCGTCGGTGAGTTTATAGGGACGGGGTCCCGGGCACCCGTCACTATACTTAGCAGGGACGGTTTCTTTGACCCGTCCATGAATCCTTGTACGAACGGGGCCGCTGCGTGTCGCTACAGCCAACGTTCTAGGGACGGGTAAGACGCCGTCACTACATCTTGACATTTAGCGATGCGAAAATTGAGACGGCTCTCTTTTACGTCACTATATGGCTAGAAGCTGGTCCCTAAAGACCCGACCTGACGTAGTGCTGTTTTCACAAGTATCTTTGTGATTGTCAAAATATGGCTAATCTTAATTGTCTTTTTATTTTTGGGTGTATATTTATATCTATCTTGGACTCTGTAACAATTGTTGGACGTATTTTGCATTTTATTGTAGCTGCGGGTGCAGGGGTTATGGTTTGAGATTCCTTTTTATTTTTTAGTGATTTTAATGGTTCTCCAAGAAGAGGTTCACATGTCTTGTTCAGTATAAATTTGATTAGCATTTATCAAAGAAAAAAATAGGTGTGACATCATGGTCCACCGCTTAATTGGATTGATAGAATATTTATTCTAACAAGTTATAACTTTTTTTAGGGAAACTTGTCTCTAAAGAACTCTAACGTTAAGCATGCTTGGCCTGGAGCAATTTAGGGTTAGGTGACCGACCAACAAGTTCTTTTTAGGTGCATACGAGTGAGGATAAAGTGCGCAGAGAATACATGTGTTGATCTGTGAGGAAAGTCTTAAGACCCTAGAGAGCTACCAGTTGTAAGCAGGGCCGATCTCGGGGGTCAAGATGTTGCAGCTGTTATCAGAGTCGACTCTCATGGTTTCACGAAAGTGTAGTGGGGTGACAATTGGGTAGATATGGTGTGCGTGGCTGGTAAAGGTCCAGAGTGGTCATACAACATGGCACGTGCGCGGGCACTAGATACATGGACGTGGCCAAGAGGGGACATTCCTGGCCTTGGGTTGACCGACGAGGACATTGATGTTCTATGTGGGTGAGAGTGTGACATCCTAGCTCAAAGCTTAATATGATTGATAGAATACTCATATCAACAAATTGTAACTTCTTTTTCAGAAGCTCATCTCTAAAGAAGTCTAAGGTTAAACGTGCTTGGCCTAGAGAAATTTAGGGATGGATGACCGAGCAAAACATTCTTTCCGGATATGCAAGACTGAGGATAAATTGTGCAGAAATGACATATGTTGGTCTATAAGTGTAACACCCTACTTTTTACAATTTGTAAAAATGCCAATTTTTAGCATTAAGCAATTAATTAAATAGCCTAGTACAAATTATTTTCTGAAATAATTAATTAACTTATTGCAGTGCATAGCATGTCATTGCCCATGTAGAATTAATTGCATTGTCTATTTAGTTTAATTACTAAATAGTTACCAGGAATTAGGAAATATAAATTAGGAAAAGAAAAGAAAAGAGAAAAACCAGGACAATGGGCCGAAACCCACTACTCTGGCCCACCTCGTAACCCTCCTCCCCTTCCTGCCGCCCCCCCCCCCACTCTTCCCCTTTCGGCCCAGCCGGCCTAGGCCGCCAGCCCCACTCCCACCTGAGCTGAACGCGTAATCCAGAAACCCGCCATCTCTCTCTTTCCTCTATCACTCTCGCCGACACGCGGGCCCGCCTTGTCATCCCCTTCCTCTCGCAATCCCCACCGCCTGCCATCTTTCCCTACCCCGATTCAAATCTGCATGCTGCGTGCTCGCCCCGTGACCCCCTGGAACCGCATGCATGACCACCGTGATCGCAAGCGCCTTCTGATCCCCTTTCCCCCAATTCTCCGCCACTGCCGCCAGCAAATTTAGGAATGCACGACATCACCGGCCGCTGACCCCTGGACAAGCCCTGTGCGGCAAACCCTACCCCTCCCCTCTATAAAAGCCGACGCCCGATGCCCTAAAACCCTTCCCTCATCGCGCTCGAGCTCTCCCCCTCTCCACCTCGCTCCAGCGCCGCTGCGCTCACCTTCTTCTTCGTCGCCGGTAAGTTCCGCCCGCCATGCGATTCGTCCATTCTGATGTCCCTCGGCTCCATTTGATTGGCCCTTGTGCCTTGCAGGTGATCGAGGAGCAGCCGGAGCCATTTCCCTGATGTCGCCGATGCCGCTGGACCCCTCCCCGCCATTGCCGATGAACCTGAGCCGCCGATCACCGTCGCAAGCCCCTCCCCGGCCTCTAACTCCTCCGCGCGCCATCCTAGTTGAGCTCGCTGTGTTCCCCTCCCCTAATTCAGCCCCTCAGCTCCGAGCTCAGGCCGCCGAAGCGCCGATCCGGCCAACTCCGGCGAGCTCTGCCGCCGTGCCGTCGTCTTCGGTGGCCGCCGGCGACCACCACACCCGCCCAGCTTATCCTAGCCGTTAGATCTTGATCTAGCGAGCCAAATTACATACCCTTTCAGAGTGGACCAGTGGACCATGGGTCCACGGAACCCATGCACCCGGTCCAGAGGTTTTTAGTTTTAAATTAGTTCAATTAATTCCTGGTTAATGTGAGGATTTTGCATTTAGGCCCCTGCGCTTAGATTAAATTAAAGTTATGCCCCTGTTTTTGTACAGAAGCTTTAGAAAATTATAATTAAGCCCCTGAACTTCATAAAATTATTTTTAGCACTATATTTTTTAATAGCAACACCCCTGTACTTTATTAAAATTACTATTATGGCCCTGTAATTTTATAGAAATACCCCTGGACTTGTTTCTAATTATTTTTAGGTCCTATCTTTTTGCAATTTACCCTATACTTTACCAATATTATAATTTAGTCTCTGGATTTTATTATATTTTACTTAAACCCTGTTATTTTGTAGTTTAGACCCTGTAGTATTTTGAAATTACATTTTTAACCCCCCAAATTAGCCTGTTTTAACCCTAGAACTTCAACTAGGCATAACTTTTTACTCGTAACTCCGAATTACGTGATTCTTGCGCCAAATTTCTCGTAGAAGCATAATCTTTGCATTCATTGCATTCACATATTGTTTTTCCACGGTTGCATGGCTGTGTGTTGATTTTGTATGCATTTGTTGTGTCGGTACTGTCACGCATAAAGACGAATACACGCAACGATCAGCGTACGAGGGTCTCCAAGAGCAGGAATTCGAAGTGGTTGAACAACAACACGCGCAGGACGAAGTCAAGTGTCCTTGATGCATTTTGTACCTATTGTGAATGTTACTTTAGGATTGCATGCTTGTGTCAATTGATTGGGAACCTATTGTTAGGGTTTACTAGTATTGTTCTATCTTGTCCTTGTCGCCTTGAACTAGAGTTTTATCTACCAAAGAGTAGACATGCTTAGTTGCTTACTGGGTTGTTGGGTCCAATTTAATGTTGACTAATGAACAATATCACATGGGAAAGGGTTGGTAATTCTTTTAGAAACATGGACTTAGGGATCTATGCAAGCCGGATAGAATGGATGTGGTGCCGTGGGCACATGGTTGGTGGTGGTATGCTTGTTGTAGATCCTAAGAACTGGTTCTTGGAGCGATAACCCAGGAAAACAGTGCCATCACAAGACTGATATGGATAAGGCTTGGCCTAGTAATTAGGTGTCCTCCTAGTGTTAGTGCAACATTTGGTGGAGCGGGGAATGAAAGTCAAGAGGATTATCCTTGTATCTGAATGGCTCAAGAGGGGGCTCCTGGGGTGATGAGCTGCTTGTTGATGGGCTGTCACTTATGGACGGGAGTGAAACCTTAGTGACTAGCATGTACTAGGAGACCCTTTGGAAAAGCCTCGTAGTGAAACCCTGCCACATACCAAACGAAGTGTGCAATGTGGGTCGCGTCCACGGGCACAAAGGAAATCACGACTTGTGGATAAATTGGTACAAACTTTGTAGAGTATCAAACTGTCATAACAACCGTGCTCACGGTCATGAGCGGCCTGGAGTCCTCACAAGATTAGTTGGTTGTAGATGGTGATGCTTGGGATTGGTAGATGGGATTTGGACTTGGATAGGACCCTGGGGATTGATGGTTGGGATGATCCCACTCAGTAAATAGGATGCTTAGGATAATTAAAAGCTCATGTAATAAACCCCTATAAGCCTTTCTTGTCTATAGCCCCATGTCATCTTTTCCTCCACTTGCTGAGTATGACACGTACTCACCCTTGCTATACCCATATTGCTGCTCAGCCACAGGAGAAGGTTGGGACCACCATGAAGATGATGGCGGCGAGTACTAAGCGATGGTCCACCAGTCGGTGCCTATGGAGTCTTGGGACGTCTACGCTAGTTTATTTTCGCTACTTTGATGTACTTTTCTTTTAGACCTACGAATCCTTTTGTAATAAAGATACGATGTAATAATTAAAGAATATGGGTATTTATTCTGTTTACCATTAATAATGTACCGTATATGTGTGTAACTTGATCCTAGACACACGTACGGCTACACCCGTTTTGCTCTTAAAATGGGTGTGACAATAAGAGTAGTCTTGAGCTCTTAGAGAATTATCAGTTGTTAAGGGGCTCCGCCCAGGAGTAGGAGCCTAGGAGATAGCAATATCATCAAATGATCTTTAGTTTGTCTCTATCATGTTTTCTTTTTGTATGGAAATACTTGCACGGTGTCTTGACGATTATTTTGTCTCTAGCATGTTCCATGGATTCTTTTGCTATGAACCGGTAGCATTGTTGCCAACAAATAAGTACAACGTGAATTATAGGGCATACCTACATTATGTGCGTACAGTGGGAATCAACCTAGCAGTTTGCAAATCATTGTTTAGTAATTTCCTTTGAATCACTATATTGTTTTAGCCTATTAACATTGTTTAATCAGAAATGGAGTTTTTCTCTTCGCTAAAATAGTTGGAGATGCTCCTACATGAAATTTTATAGTAAAAAGATAAAGGAGATACAGAAATCTGTGCATTTAAGACAATAAAACTAAACCAGAAAAAGCTAAGATCCTATAAAGTAACTAGATCAAGATGGATGTGATTTTTTGTTAATTCAAGCCTCTATACAATCTTCCACTTTATTGTTTGGAGTGACCTTATCAATTCACTATGTAAAAAATGCATAAAAATAACACCATCATCAGCGACGCGGATCTGCAAACGCTTCACTATTTACGTATCAGTGACGTGTTTTAATAGGACACGTCACCAATCTCACAGACCAATTGGAAATGCGTCACCAATACCAGCATACGTCAGTAATATGTAATCTATTTTTTGCATGAATAGAGTGATGATTTTGCAGGAGGTTTTTCATGAAACTAAAAGAAGGAAACAGGTCGGGATTGTCCTTAAATTGGACTTTGAAAATGCATGTGATAAAGTATGCTGGGATTTTTTTTTCAAATGCATGGAAATGAGAGGTTTTAACAGCACTTGGTGTGGCTGGATTAAAAAAGTTATACAAAATAGTACAGTCAGTGTGAAATTGAATAATCTGATTGGACCCTTTTTCGGAGTCATAGAGGAGTAAGGCAGGGTGACCCTTTATCCCCTCTATTATTCAATATTGTGGCAGATTGCCTAACTAAAATGGTGCATGCAACAAAAAAAATTATGATTTTTGGACTGGCTGACAACATTATTCCCAAAGGGGTGGCAATTCTACAATATGCAGACGACACAATCTTGTGTTTGAAAAACGATTTGCAAGGAGCTCGATAGCGAAAGGGCCTGCAACATAGTGGTTGGGGCTTCCGAGTAGCACCTCTTAGTTTCCAGGCTCGATCCCCAGAGGGGACGAATTATGACTTGGGTTAAAAAAATCCCCTCGCCTCTCCGCAATCTCAAAGCACGAGTTAAGGCCCGGTCCGGTCGCGGGTAACGGTGCTAAGCGCCGGCCCGATTCTCACAAGGATCACGTGGCCCTCGTGTAAGGGACGGAGAGGGGTTCAGGGGTTTTCTCGGCCTGTGTGAGAAGGTCTTCTTCTTAATGCAATACCTCGGGGGTGGGTCGAGTTTTAGGAGCTCGATATGTTAAACTGTTGCTTTATGAGCCAATGTTGGGGCTTAAAATAAATTTTGAAAAAAGCAAAGTCTTAATCATAGGAGGCGACAATTATACTGCTAATCTATCTGTAGAGACTTTTAATTGTCAAATTGGTTGCTTTCCTTTGCAATACCTTGGGGTCCCTGTTTCAACTTGTAGGCTACATGTAGCCGATTGAACAGAATGGAAGAAAAATCTTATAAAAAGATAGATGTATGGCAGGGTGGATCCTTGACTATGACAGGGAGAACGGTTTTAATTAATGTCAGCCTTTCCAATAATGTACCAACTTATCATATGTCTATATACCTGCTTCTTAAATCGGTGATAAAATGAATGGGCAAAGCTAGAAGGAAATTCTTTTGGCAGGTGGAAGCAGTAAGAAGAAATACCATTTGGTGAAATGGTCAACAATCTGTAAAAGGAAGAAGAAAGGAGGCTTGGGCATTAAAAATTTGAGAAAAATGAACATTAGTCTTCTTTGAAAGTGGTGGTGGAAGCTGGAAAGTGAAGAGGGGCTTTGACAAGACATTATCAATGAAGTATATCAAAGAAAAACCAGTTGGATATGTGAAACATAGACAAAATGATTCATCAATGTGGTCAGATTTGCTGAAAATCAGGCACATTTACCTCCAAAGAAGGAGATTGATACTAGGAGATAGAACTAAAATTAGACTTTGGCTTGATGCTAGGCTTTATGATAAACCATTATATCAATTTTTCCCCTTGCTTTTTGAGCTGTGTAGGAATCAAACTATTACAGTAGCTCAATGCGCGGCACAAGGTTGGGTAGTACATTTCAGAATAAATTTACCTCCTTTCCTTTGTTCATGGTATAATTTGGCAGAACAACTCAATGGTCAAAATATATCAGGACAACCTGATTCTGTGAGGTGGATGTGGAATAAATCTGGCAACTTTTCAGTTAAATCGGTTTACAATCATTTGACTAGAAGAGAGGATGATCCTAGTTTTAGTCATATCTGGAAGGCTAGAATTCCTCAAAAAATAAAATGCTTCCTATGGCTGTTAGAAAATAACGCAATTTCTACAAAAGATAATATGAAAAAAAGAAAATGGCAAGGTAACACCAAATATTATTTCTGTGAATAAGATGAAACAGATGAACATTTGATGTTCTCCCGTGACATCCTGAAAGTGGTCTAGGGAGTGCTGGCTTGATGTTTCAATTCCAGCACCAAACCCAATAATGTTGCTCAATTCTGGACTTGGATTAAGGGAGTCCTGGCTGGAGGTGACCAGGTGTACATTTTGGGACTGGGCGCTGTGTGTTGGGCAACTTGGCAAGTCAGGAACACAACCTGTTTTGTCAAAAAATTAATTCATCACCCATGTGACATAATTTGTCATGCATGTACACTCATGACTTATTGGGCAGGGCTATACCTAGAAGACATGCGACAATGCTACTTGCGGCGTTAGAGGTGTTGAAGCATCAGGGGAGGTGCATCTTGCTACCAGCGATCAATGAGGAAGAAGAGGCGATTGGAAATGAAGACGATGACTAGGTGGAGTGAAAGAAAAATGGAGGCATAAGGAGCAGTGTGTTTCACCCTATCTCTGGTTTCTGCCTATCTCACCCTATTTCTAAAGACCTGATAGATTCTAGGGGCCGGCGGGGGTTATACCCTCTCTTATTTTATTTTTAGCTTTTTCATGTAAAACTGTGATCTCGGTTCTGTAAGGAATGGAAGTGGAATAATCTGATTCAAAAAATATAGAATCTTATTTAATAGATGACACTTGACAACAAAACGCGTCACCTATCTATTAACGTGCGCACCCAAAATTTTTATCCACTAGTGCTTACCGCTGGCTCACGTCCGAACCCCTGCTCTCTCTCTCTCATCTTGGCACCGTTTCAAAGGAAAAAAATTGGAAAACCTTATCGGCTTAGCACTGCATCCCTCTCGCTCCCGTCCCCGCACGGCGCACCTGAGCCTCCTCCTCGTCGTCGGCCGGAGCCTTTGCTCTTCCGTTGCCGGACTAGACACGCCTCTAGCTCGCCACTCCTTGTCGACCAGTGCTGTCGCTTCCCCCTCGTCAGAGCAGCGCCTGCACTGCACCAAAGGCCCTAGGGTTAGGGGTTGGTACGCCTGAGTGCTGGCTGGTGGACGGTAGCGGCGTCGGTGGTGAACTCCAGGCGAGGCCGAGCTCGTCTGCTTCTCCGATTCCCCATGGCTGGAGGGCGTGGACTGGTTCCACTGCCATTTCCTTCCCTCCCCGTCTCCACCGCCGTGCCAACCTCTCCGCCGCAGCGACCGCCGCCAGCCGGCCAGACGCCTCCTCCTACATCGCCGCGGCTGCTCTACCGATCGATGAGGCGCGCCTAGCGCAGGTTCGTCACATGCTCGTCACCGCGTCATTCTCTCCTATGTTTCTGAAACGTTCAGCTGTTGTTCGATGAAATGCCAGCCTAGAGGATCATGTGGTGTTTGCAGTTCGTAGAGGACAGACAATCTGCCCGCGCACACATGGAACAGGGAACGACCCTCAAGCTGCCACTGCTGCGGGTCAACAGCGGGGGGCTGATCGTCAGGTTCAACTCACTGCAGGGGTTCGTGCCAAATCCTCTCCTTAGCCTTGCTCACTGGTGTCAGGGTAGTTAGTTTCATTCCTCTGCTTTCTGTAGCTGGTAGGATTTTCGTGAGCCTCCTATATTCCATTGAGTTTGAGGTAGCATTTGATTGTAGTTAAACTTGCAGACCCCAAAATGCCAATTCAAGATATTACAAAGGAGCAGTAGGTTCATCCATTTCTGTCAAGGTAAATAGAGCCATCATATCTTTTTTGGTTGCACCTTCCGTTGTGCACTTCAGATTTTTGTTGGTCATATTTTCTGAAGGAGCCGTAGCTAATCAGTAATCTCTCCAGGTGGCTGAAGTGAATGAAGAGGAAAAGAAGCTTGTTTTCTCTGAGAAGGATGTCAGTTGGTCAACATACTCCTCTCAAATCAAGATAGATGATATCTATGATGGGATTGTTGGCTCAGTATTTCCCTATGGTGCATTTGTTCACCTGCGGTTCCCGGATGGTACTTAATGGCAATACCTGTGCCCTTTTATTTTTTTGGTTCTAACTATTCAATGTATAGTTTTCTCATGACAGCTACACTCTATTCGATACTACCATCTTACTGGTCTTGTGCATATCTCCGAGGTTTCTTGGGATCTTGTCCAAGATGTCCAGGATTTTCTAAACGAAGGTGATGCTGTCAAGGTCTTGGTAGTGAACATTAATATGTAAGTACCTTCTTTTTACTGCTGAGCTTCCTCCACAACTATAGGTGTGTTTGGTTTCCTCCATATGCCTGGGCCTGGCTAGAGTGGAGATGCAGGGCCATCGGAGCCAGTAGTTGTTGCAGCCTCCGATGATTGGTTGGCTGTTCCATTGGTAACCAGGCTGAGCTGAGCCGTTGATTGGTTGACTACAGCTGATGTGGTTGAAGTCACCCTGCATCCGGCTGGTGAAGTTACCTCAAATTTTCAAGAGAATAATAAGTCCGTGAGTATTCATTTTTCAGCAAGAATACGTAGCAACGAGGCAAAATTTTCAGACGGCTTCACTGAATCTAGTTAAAAATTGATGCAATCTCCTCAAGAGAAAAAGCTTGAAGTTTTCATGACAGAAGTCCATGAATAAAGCACACACTTCAAAATTGAACTCCAAAGCCAAACAAGTTCAGCCTTTGTTTGATTCAGCTCAATTCACCAAAAAAATCCATCTCCGTTGTTCTGTCAATTAAGCTTGTGACACTGGAATCCAACTTTCCCCTACTCCATTCACATTCAGTTCATGCGTCCTAAGATTTGTAGCCAAATCTTGCTAATATGCAGCCAGTTGCTATTCTTTGTTGGATCGATGTTTCTCAGGATCGGTGAGTATTTTTCTCATGGAGTAAGTTAGTGGAATCAGTTGTATTGTAGATCATACAAAGAAATTTTATAGAATTATTTGTTAAAGGGATGATACCTAATTTGAACATGTATGCCCAAGTATCAGAAATTTTGAATTAATATGAAAGATAGAATGTACAATTCACATGTATCAAACAAATAGAATGACATTGTTGTTTAGTTCAGACAAAAATACATCGACTAATTTGTCTTTCCAAAAATGAAATGAGAAAATGTTGGGTTGCTTTGCCATGGCTCAGATCAGTATGAAATAATTGGATGTGTTTGCATTGACTATCATAAACCTTGACAGTTAGCATAAACCTTAGCACATGTGGGTTGTGGCCTTGTGGGGTAGAGCATGTATTGTATTTCTTATATATCTAATAGGAGCATTAGTGTTCTTTCATATTTCTGCTGGCCTTAGTAAGATAGACGATTAAGTTGAAGCAGAATCTGGATCAGCTTTATCAGATAAGTATAATTGATGATCCTATATTTAGCATCCCTCATTTGTCTCCGAACTATATGGATGTGGAGCACTATATTGAAGTAGGGTAGCCCTCATTTAGCACAGTTCAATATTTTCTCTAAGTTTGAATGACATGGAGAATTGATCATCCGATGGTTTTTTTTATGTCCTTCAATGTTAGCAAGTTCTTGTAATAATCTGAGTAGGTGAATTTTAGCAAGTACCTTTTTCTCATGTCTTAAAACTCATGTAGTAATTTCGCTTGTGTGTGCTTGATAGGAAATCTGGACCTTTTTCCCAACATCTCAGAAAAAAGCGATAAGACAAGAGAAGACCTCAAGCATGTTCCTCATCCTATGTGCTCCTCTTCTACTACTATTGAGGTGAGTTATCCGGTCCCCCCTGACTAGTAGCAATTTTTTTTACCATGTTTGTTGACGCACATACTAGCAGCAAATGGTTCCCTCTGCAGTTATTCAAACCCTTTACTTGTTGTGGGCTCTGTTTTTAAGGCGTCGCCTAGGCGAAGGCGCTCAAAATTTCTGGGCGTCCTGGTCGCCTTACCAGGAAAGCAGCAAAGCGAGCTGAGGGAATGAGAGGAGAGGGAGGATGGGGTGAAGACCAGCTGGGAAGGCCAAAAAGTTGTCGCCATTGCTCTCCCTGCCAGCTCTGGCGCCTCTGACCGGTGGAACTCCCTCTGGTGGCAGCAGATCTAGCGCTGAGAGAGAGAGAGAGAGAAAGAAGAGAGAGAGAGAGAGAGAGAAGAACAACCATGGCGGCTGGCTGGGAGAGAAGAGAAGAAGACCCATCGTGGGTTGTGTGTGGCTGTAAATAGGTCAACCTGTGGGCTGGGTGAAAGGTTATTGGGCTGGCTGTGGGCAGGGCTTTTCTTTTCTTCTAGCTTCCTCTCCTTTTTGTTTTTTCTTTTCTATTTTCTTTCCTCCAGGATACACATTTAGTCTGTTTCTTAGATACATATGGCGTCGCCTCACCTCGCCTTATGCACGCCTAGGCGTCGCATAGGCGATTGGAAGGGTTGTGAGCCACGCTTCGCCTTACCGCCTTAAAAACATGGGTTGTGAGCCCTTTGTGTGTTGAGTTGCTGAGAATAGAGCTTCATAGCAATTGTTTAGTGTGCTAGTATATTGTGATGTTTGCAATGTATAATGAAGAGAACATGTGTATTGTAATGTATAATGAAACATGGTCACAAATATTTGCAATGTATAATGGACGACATGTGTACTGGGATTGTCCTTATTGCTGTTGGGTTTGGAGCAGCAGGGCAAAGACGTATGGCATTCAGCACGGCTGTTTAATCGTTTTACTTTGCCACCTTGCTCTAGTGTGCAAATCACTGCTCGAACATGTGTATTTGTGATGCATATGGGATATATTTATACCCTCTTTTTTTTTCAACTTTACCATTGGTGACGCGTCTTGAGCAAAACGTGTCACCAATGACCCCACATAGGTGATGTGTCTTGACGCGTCTGGACCAAAGGCGTCACTAATGCATGAGTCATTAGTGACACGGTTTACATGCGTCACTAATGACATTACATTAGTCTAATGACATTTTGGAAGTGTCACTAAAAACTCTTTTTTACATAGTGCACAATAAAACAGATATGATCGTTTGTGATTTGTACATCAGAATTCTTCTGCAGTGATGGTAGTTAAGAAAAAATACAAGATAAATGAATGAGATTTGTGTATTATCCATCGATTATTATTGTACTAATAATGCTGTTCTTTCTATCCTAATGTGCTTGAACATATGATGAGGAGGGAAAAACAACAGATAACATATGGGTGATGATTTTCATATGTGGTTTGGAACTACCACATATAGTGAGTGATATTTTCACGTGATATGAACAAAATTACATGCATTGTAAATTATGCCCGTAGCAACCCACATGCAATTTTCTCAAAACAGTATGTGGCTTGGATCATTGATGAGGTTTGGCGAAAGGGGACCTTTACTGAAGAAATAAGGTGAAATAATTTTTTTAGTTTTGAGAAAGTTTCCTTTTTAATATTGAAAAAGACTCACATCCTAAATTTGAATAATGTGGGTGTGACATTAAACCACATCAATTAGTTTTCTTCCAACCTCTACCTCTTAACAGTTTTTTTCTGTTCTTTTGCTTTTCTATTTACTAACTGCTGTAAATATCTAACCCCATTTTATTAGATGAAATGTATGGTGGGTTGCTCGGTGCAATTTTGCCTGAAAAAAATTTGGTGACTAGTATGTACTATCTATCAACCAGAACTTGACCTATAAAATGATGACCAATGGCCTTGGTAGCTAGCTAAAAGCTGGTCAAAAGTAGGTTCCCCTCTTGATTCAGGCCAACGACCAGTGCAGACTAGATACGATTCTGGTATATATAGATGGCGCCATTTCCATGGCGATTGATGTATTTAAACTGTCCCATAGATACTTCCAGCAAAACAGTGCATCACCATGAACGGGGTTAGTTTCCTTGTGGTAGCTGTTGCCGCAGCAACATTTGCCGCACTACTTGTTGTTCATCCTCTGCCGCGGCAGCGGCCTGAGGCCATATCCTGCGGCGGGTCCACGGCATCAATCAACATTGCCACCGAAAGCTACGAGCATATCCATGGTAAGCTAAAGGAAGCCCACAAACTTCCACTGGCGGCAGAAATGATAAAGAAGACGGCTTTCGCGGATGGTCGGCGGTTCCTTCCTCTAGAGGAATTAATTGAGACGCTTGGTATTCTGCAGCGCCTGGACCCATCCAGTCGACTCAGCGTCTATATGTTTCCTAGTTTTACTCTCCCACAAAATAGTAGTACCCTTTTGGCAATGTAATAAGTGCGCAATGCGCCAGAAAACCAGGAGTCTGTTCCCCTGTTGACCCCAAAAATGATAGTTAAATTACATATCACAGTTTACTTCTCTCTCTCTCTCTCTCTCTTTTTTGCGATGAAAAGAAAGCTTTACTAAGGAAAAGGCACGTTACAGTTCTGGCTGAGGACACGATCAGCCAATACAACTACAAGGTTCCTGAATGCAAACTGGAATACTAGAACAGGAAACACAGCTTTGATTTAACCGACAAGCTCGTCTGCTATTTTATTCTGATCCCTACCAATCTGTGCCACAAAAAAGGCACCACCAGAAACCTCCCGGATCTCCTCGATCAAAATCACCACCAGAGACCTGACGACGCCAGATGCGTGCATTTTCCAAACAAACAACGCGCAGTCTGATGACTCTGATTCAAGTGGAAACCGACACTCCGGCCATCTGCTCGACAAACGCACGCCATCCAGACACATCCATGCCTCCACCTCCTTCGCATCTCTGCAGTTAAGCAACACTGGCAATGTTTTGCATATTTGTGCACCAAACTAAACTAACCCAGATCACTACTATACTCGACGGCCCTCTTTGTTTCTGTTTATTTAGGCACCGGTCAACTTGAAACTTTATTCATGAAAATTTGACAGAAAGTTCTCCATTTTTTGTATATTTGTGTGCCTATAAACTGAGTGCTTTATTACTTCATGTCATTTTTTAATACCTTATACGTAGTTCTTCATCGTGGGTGAAAACCCAGCCCTCCAGAGACATTCGTACAATCGGCCAGTAAAAACAATTGATCGGTAATTGCGTTTGTCATTCTCAAAAATAATAAAGTGTAAAAAACTAATAAAGTGTAGGCTTCACGCGCCGGAACTATATCCTCTGCAGTAGTGCATTAGCATTAATAGTGAGTGACATGTGGACCCTCTACTAACTGCCCCACGTGTCAGCCACTGTTAATGCTTGAGAAACCATATTGACATGTGCCATATTTTGTAATATATGAAGAGTAATTGATAATGATTGATTTGGTGTTTGAGTTGAAATACGAAAAATTAGGGATTGCATGGATTTGTGCATTGCTATGATTATGACTAACCGGAGCTGGTGAAGTTATAGGTGAAGTTACAGGAGAAGGAAAATGTGTTTGCTTGCCTCGTGATGTGTAGGCCAATGGAGTTGACTTGGCCGTCAACGGCGAGAGGATCGGGCACAAGTAGGGGACTTGGGGCCGAATGATCAGGAGGCTGGGTGAAATCAATGGTGATCCGCACCGTACACGTGGAGAGACAAGAAGCACAACCGGTTTCGTGGTTGAGCCTCAAAACCGTGGTGGTGATGGAGACGGCGTGAGTCAAGATGAGCGGGATGCCAGTGCAAGTGACAAGGTGGCCTAATAGAGCGGGACTAGGAGAGACTTGCCGATGGTCAGGATCGCGGGACGAGGTGACACGCATCGACATCGAGAAGTCACGCTTTGAGAAGCGTGTAAGGCTGTTTCCCGGCTTGGGCCTCAAAACCGGTGATGGCGATTGGGGGTGCACATGGCACCATCGCGAAACTTGCGTCGAGGCGAAGCAAAGATGTGAAGGTCCCGATGACGTTCGGGCGAAGGAAAAAGAGATGAACAAGTTTGCCCCTAGTGGTAGGTGACAATGTTATGTAGGTCAAAGGTAGTATGGTCTTTAGAACAATAGGACCCTAGGCCTATATATAGAGAGGTAGAGCTGGTGGGAGAGTAAGCCTCTTCCCATCAGCCTTGTGTTAGGGTTTTATTCAAAGTGCTAGAAGAGGACTCCATGTTTTAGAGGAGAGGAAAGTGTGTGTGAGAGACAAACGTTTCTCTTCCGAATAGTGGGAGGAAGAGGGTGGCTTGCTAGCCATGTATCCATGAACCTTGCATGCAAGCATCAATGATGAGATTCAATTTCGTGCTCAAGATCTTCTCTTCTTCCTAAATCTCGAATTTCTCTTTTTCTCTATTTTTGAAGCTATTTTCATGGGAATTTTTGATCTCATTTTTTA
Organism: Eleusine indica; assembly: GCA_030378355.1. Lineage (NCBI taxonomy): Eukaryota > Viridiplantae > Streptophyta > Magnoliopsida > Poales > Poaceae > Eleusine > Eleusine indica. The sequence goes on along the minus strand of CM059498.1, from coordinate 36,776,900 downwards.
GGGAGTTTTGGGACGAATTTCTTGGGGGATCTTGGTGCTAGGACATGCCTAAACATTCCTTGATGGATTCTTGGTTGAATACTAGACAAGAGCACCTTTGATTTCGTGGATTTCCTCATGAACATTCATACCCTAGGCTTTTCAGTAAAACCAGAAATTCGTGATGAATTCTTGTTCTTTTTGTGTGATTCCACTTGGAGAAGGAACGACCTACCATGAGACACCTTCTGTCGAAAATTCATGATTTTTGGAGTTCGTTTGGATAGGTTTTGCCAATTTTCTTACCGAGTTTTGAGTTCAGTTTTGTTTCTGAAAAGTGTCGATTGGCATTGCCGATCCCTGGACCGGCACTGCTGGTGCGCGAGGAAAAACCCATGATCGACACTACCAATGGCTGGACAGGCACTGCCAGTGACACGGGCCTGATCCCGCATCGGCACTACTGATGGCTGAATCGGCACTACCGATGTCTTCTGTCTGTGTGTTCCCGAAGGCTTGCTCCATCTGCTAATCGGCACAACCGATAGACTTACCGGCACTACCGATACTCTGTCCCATCTCTCGATCGGCACTGCCGATGCACTGATAGAGTAGTTTGTTTTGAGTCCGGTTTTTGGCAGTTTTAAGTCTTGGCTGTTCTTCTTTGTTTCCGCTATGCTCTGCTGCTGTTGTTAATCACTCTGAGGGTGAGCACATCATAAGTTGGTGTGTCTGATGTCACACCCGGTTTTAAGGCCAAAACCGAATGCATATGTATGCGTGCCCAGGATCAAGTTTTCACGCACATAGGACAAAAGTGAAATAACAGTAAAACCGATGTCAGTATTATTAATACCTCGTATCATTAGTACATAGTCTGGAATACATGAAGAAAAATAAAAGACAGCGGAAGACTCCATAACGCCACAGGCAGTCAACCGGGGGCCGCACTTCTAGTCATAGTAGTCCTCGTCGACATAGTCCATCTCGCCATCGTCTTCTGAGTAGCAGAATAATAGCAGCAACAACACTGCGGAAACTAAAATGCATGAGTACATAAAGTACTCAGCAAGTGGGGGAAAGTAGTGACATGCAGGCTAAAAACAAGAATAGGCTTGAGACAGGTTTACTGCACTACGCATCCTTAGCCTATGACTCTAATAGTACAAGCATGCTATTTACTAGGTGAAAAGTAGCCAAACAGGTTAACCACTTGTCCAACACAATTAGTTGCCCACCGATAGCAAAACCTATAAGTTACCCACCCATACCAAAACACTACAGGTTACCCACCTGTAGCTCCTATGGTTGTACCACCCAAATCTGGTTACCCACCAGATCCACCCAACCATCCAACTAATCGTGTGAGGATCCAAGCCGCTCATAACTGTGAGCACGGCTGTTATAATAGTTTTACACTCTATAGAGGTTGCACAACTTTACCCATAGGTTGGTGATTCCATCACCCATCGGTGACTAAAGTCTCCCTTTTGCCAACACAATTCCATAGGTGTGAGGCCAAGAGATCACCACATGGTTTTTCAAAGAGCTCCCTAGCTTGCAAAACGTCCCCGCTAAGGTTTCACCGCCACGGGATTAACCATCCCTATAGAAGCCACCTCTGGCATCGTGGCTAGAAGCATACCCTTCATAACCTAAGGTCGAAAGTGACCCTCTCATCCTCCTTCCTTGAACGCCCGCAAAACTGGAAAGACATCTAATATCGGACCACGCCTACGCATATTAGCCCTATGCTTTGCGCTATTTTGCTCGGTGGTTGCTCCACGAACCGGTTCCTATGACCACAAGCAGGTACTACCACAATCCAACCAGTACATTACCCGTACTTGTGCATACCCGCACCATCATCAACATCCTTCTGCTTGGGTCATCTATAATCCTTGTTGCTAAAAAGATTACGACCCCAAATGATAATTAGGTTGAAGTGGGAATTAGTCAAGTTTATTATTATTCAATTTTAACCCCCAAAATACTACAAACTAAGCGTGACATACCCAAAACCCGTCTACTAACCCAAACCTAGGCGACAAGGATAGGATTATTCAAATAACTAGTCAACCCTAACATGGGATTCAAATTTAGACCAGCATGCATGAAAAGTAAACTAATCCTTAATAGGTGCAATATGGTCAAGGACACTTGCCTTGTTCCATCTCTAATATCGATAAATACCGGAAAAGTAAAACAAAAACAAATAAGGAACATTACAGGAAACATGTTCTAATGACTATGAAAACAGTACCAAAAGATAGCACGCATTCCTACGATTCTATGAGCGTAAAAATCACCTAAATCGGAGTTACGGTTGAAAAGTTATGCTAGTTTGAAGTTCTAGGGGCTAAAAGGCAAAAACAACAAGGTTTAGGGACCTATTTGCAATATTGTAAAACTATAGGGACTAAAGTGTAAAATATTAGGACTAAAAAGTAATTAATAAAAAGTATAAGATTGTTTCTACAAAATTGTAGGACTTAAACATAATTTTTATTAAGTATAGGGGCCAAAGTGTAAAAAGATAGGGTTAAAATATAATTAAATATAAGCTCCGGGGTGTTTCTATAAAATTCTAGGATCAAAATAATATTTACAAAATTATTGGGGCTAAAATATAATCTAATAAAGTTTATGTAGGATACTAGGTGTAAAAACTAATTAAGACAAAGATCTGGGCCTGGTTGCAAACTTGCCATTATCCTGGAAATACTGGATTTAAATTAAATCCAGAAACTAGTGGACCGGGTCCACTGGCTCTATGGACCGGTGTTGACCAATGGTCCATGGTCCATGGTGGACCAGGAACTTACCCCTTCGGGGTGTTCTGATCAGAGCCATTGATCACGGATCCTATGGCCGCGGAGCTCAGGCAGGGGCAATCGGCTGTCGGCAGTAAATTAGGCGGTGGCGGCGGTGGAGACCTCGCCGGAGGAGGGCGGGGACGGCGCTACGGCGGTCGTCTTCTCACCACGGGAGCACGGGGAGAGAGGGGGATGAGGGGGTCATTACCACGGGTCGCGCTTGGTCAGGGAGGGCCAGGAGGTGGGTCGGCGACGAGGACCGGCGACGGTCGACAACCAGCGTGCGACGACGATGGCATTGGAGCTCACCGGAGTTAATGTCGGCAGCGATGGTTTCACGAAATTGAGCGGATGAGTGCGATGTTAAGGTTGGAGAGAGGCGGGAAGTGATGAGGACATCACTCCTATGGATACACACAACACTGCTCCAATTCTAGACTTGTAAGGTCCAATGACTAGAGCTCGTGCACGACGACTAAATTTAGAGGTGAGCTCGTTCGTACGTTCTTCGCTATATGTTACTTTTGAGAATGGTTTGCTACCTAATGATTATTTTATGATTAGAAACCATGGAGAGGACCAGAAGATGATGGGAGAAGGAGTTGGGAACGTGGAGGACCAGCAAGGGCTTGGAAGCCAAAGTGGAGGCCCAATCAAAACCGACTTCGAGTCTGTTTCGGGGTCCAGTACCAGTCTGCACTAAAACAGTCGCCCAGAACGCATACGGACTCGGATTTGGACGTTCTACATATGCACGGAAAGATAAGGAGAAGACCTTTCCAATGCCGCCGGCCTCATGTCAAAATTCATCCGGAGTCATCGGGAATCGTCGAAACAAGAGAGAGTCCAGAATCTATGTCGGTGCTGCGTCGCCTATTTTTGGCCTTTGGGCTTTGTATCTACATGAGCCCAATTAGGGGCGCGTCCAGAGGGTCTTGCATGACCCTAGGGTCTTTATATACAGCCGCCACCATACCATTAGGGTTTGGATTTTGCTTAGATCAATTCTGTTCATAAACAGTGTCGCCGTTCATCGGTTTGTGAGACCCCAACTTCGAGAGTTTAATCATACATCTGCAATTGTGTTGCATTCTTCGTTGTTCTTGCTTGTGTTCTTGACTCGCAGGCAGGGATTAGCCTTCTCGGCGAGGTCAATCCTCTTTGGACGGTTGATAACCAGATGAGACGTCGTGCTACGATTGCGGGGTTTAGAATGTGCTGTTCTGAAGCCGGATCGATTTGTGTGTCGCCTCCGACCAAATCAACTTACCAAGAACCTTTCGGAAGATCGGGAACCCTTGTCTACATCAAGTGGTAATCAGAGCTTCAGGTGCACCGTCAGGTTTGCACTACCCTTTAGTTTTGTTTTCGTGTTCTTCCTATCATCCATAGAAAAGCCAAAAAAAAATTCCCCCGTCCATAACCAAGTGTTTAGCCTTTGCATAATTCAATTTTAGAGTTCATAGTGTTGAGTTTGTGCTCTAGTTCTTGTTTAGTCGCTGGTTTAGTTTGTGTTTTTCTGTCAGTAGTGTTTTCCTTGCAACCCTAGCCGCCATCCCTTCGACCACCCTTGGTTTTGTCGGTTTTTTGTGCTAGGGTTGATTGATCAACACGCCCACCCTAATCCCACCCTAAACCCACCCTTAACACCTCGGACCAATTGTCATAAATTCCACTTTCCGCTGCATCCACCTCGCCCAAAAAAAATCCCTACCTGACCCCAAGCCTGACTCGGGTTTCACTCAAACCCCCGGTTTCTTCATAACCGATTCCGACACCCTTTCGGTAAAACAGCCATAACTTTTCGCTCGATTGTCCGTTTTGGCTGAAATTTTTACAGGAGATTCTTGACAAAAAGTTGAGCATACCCACACTCGGCTACGCCCTATGTGCCGTTGTCAAAAAATTCAGAAAAAATCGGGAAGATAAAGAAAAAATTCATTCAAGTTGAAACTCGATGTTTTTTGAAACTTCAAGATTTTCTGTAGGCCACGTCCTAGCTCGGTTTGAGCTGAAATTTTTTGTGGTTTCTCCCTGTTTGCTAGTAAGTTGGAAAAAAATATCAAAAAATAAAATAAAAAAAAAGAAATTTAGGATTTCTACTAGTGCTCCATCTAGCCCCCTGGAATTTCTGAGTTTGGCTGTTTTACACTAAGCCCACTGTTATCGACTGTGTGCCTTTGTTTCCTTGTTTCTTCTTTGCTATCACTACTGTTCTAGGATATAGTTAGACCAGCAACTAGGGACAAGTTACTTGGGCACTTATTCAGCTTTACTATCTGTTTTTGATTTGTGTGCCACTCATATATATATATTTAGCCTTCCTAGCTCTACATACTTCTTCTAGACAGCACATAGGTTATTTTGTAACCCTTGCAATCGTGGAACACAGCTCCCTGGTATCCTTCGCTTTGTTGTTTTCAGAACTTTGTAAGAGCTTTACAAGAAGCTTTCTTTTGCTGTGTTGCGAGGCACCACTGCTTAGTACTTTTGTAGGGATAACCTTCACTTTTTGTTTCCTGTTTTGATGTTTCTGATGTCAGGAAGCGATGAAGAGGGTGCTTCACCCTCAAAATTTGATGAGTGCGTGAGCCAAAGTCAGCTACAGAAGGCTTTGCAGGCAGTTCAGAGTGATTTGGCAGAGACGATCACCAGGGCCGTCACCAAGCTTCACCTGGGAGAAAGCATTGAGCGGTTGGATAAGAGAGTCTCTAAGCTAACCAATCAGGTTGTCGAATTGGAGACCGCTCACAAGACCAACAACAACAACAACAACAACAACACGAACACCAACACCAACACCAACACCAACACCAACACCAACAACGATGTTGAAGACGATCATGATGAAGCAACGGTGTATAAGGCTGATGGCACCGTCGATAGGTCAGCTACAAGGACCGCAAGGTTACGATGTCGTTTGCAACGTAACCCTCAAGGTATGGGTGGTTTCCATAACCACAACCGTCGCACACAAGGTAACCATGCTCCAGATGACCCGTATGCTAAAATTAAGTTTTCAATTCCTTCGTTTTCGGGTCAGTACGATGGTGATGCTTACCTTGATTGGGAAATGACGGTAGAACAAAAATTTAATGCCCACCTTGTTCCTGAACAATATAGAGTTAGACAAGCCACTAGTGAGTTTAAGGACTTTGCTATTGTTTGGTGGAGTGGTCTAGCTGCTGAAACCGATTTGCCTACTACTTGGGAAGAACTTAAGGTAGAAATACGTGATCGTTTTGTTCCTCCTTCTTTTTATAGAGAAATTCGTAATAAACTGCAGCCCTCACTAGCTAGTGTTGTTTCTGCAGCACCAAGTTCAGCCCCTGCCCCTTCTACGCGCTCAGGTAAAAATTCTATGCAGGTATCGGCTAGTAGTGCCTCCTCTGTTGCTTCGACGGGACGCACTACAGGGATTCAGTGCCACCGCTGCCATGGTCTTGGCCATGTGCAGAAAGATTACCCAAGTAGGCGGGCATATGTGGCGACAGATGATGGCGGTTACATGAGCACCTCTGATGTGGAGGATGAGGAGGAGGATGTCGCTGCCACCAGCGGTGATCTCGTCCTTGGAGGCGGAGATACCACGGGCTACATGAATATTATTATGCAGCGTGTGCTTAGCACACAAATCCAGCAGCCCGAGATGATGCAGAGACATAACTTGTTCCAGATTTTCTTTGTCATCAAGAACCGTGGAGCACGTGTCATCATTGATGGAGGAAGCTGCAACAATTTGGTGAGTTCTAATGTGGTTAAGAAACTTGATTTGACCACACGCCCACATCCACATCCATACTACATTCAGTGGTTAAATGACTCTGGAAAAGCTAAGGTAATACAAACTTGTAGAGTTCCTTTTTCCATTGGTTCCTATGTGGATTCTGTTGATTGTGATGTTGTACCCATGCAAGCTTGTTCACTTTTATTGGATAGACCTTGGGAATTTGATAATAATGTTATACACCATGGTAAAAGTAATAAGTACACTTCTATGCATGAGGGAACTAAAATTACTTTGTTACCAATGACCCCTACTGAAATTATACAAGATGATTTAGAACGAGCTGCTAGTTTGAAAAATAAAGGCCCTGAAATTCAGCTACCTGTTAATTCTGATTCTACACCACGTAATGTTAATGATTCTTCAAGTTCTAAGGGTGCTGGAATTAAATTACAAGGTCGTTCATGTCTTGCCACAAAATCTGAGCTTGCTAAAATTTCTGCTGATGATATTTGCTATGCTTTGATATGCAAACAAGCCTTGTTTTTGCTTGGTGATATTGCTTTTAGTGCTTTGCCTCCTGCTGTCACTAACCTTTTGCAGGAGTATGAGGATGTTTTCCCAGCTGAGATACCCCCGGGATTGCCACCTTTGAGAGGGATTGAGCATCAAATTGATTTGATTCCTGGTGCTACTTTGCCAAACCGTGCTGCTTATAGGACCAACCCTGAGGAGACTAAGGAGATACAACGACAAGTCCAAGACCTTTTGGATCGTGGGTATGTTCGTCAATCACTTAGTCCTTGTGCTGTTCCTGTACTTTTGGTTCCTAAGAAAGATGGTTCTTGGCGTATGTGTGTAGATTGTAGAGCCATTAATAACATTACTATTAGGTATCATCATCCTATTCCTAGGCTAGATGATATGCTTGACGAGTTATGTGGTGCTATAATTTTCACTAAAATTGATTTGCGTAGTGGCTACCATCAAATTAGAATGAAACTTGGAGATGAATGGAAAACAGCTTTCAAAACCAAATTCGGGTTGTATGGGTGGTTAGTAATGCCTTTTGGTTTAACTAATGCATCCAGTACTTTCATGCGTTTGATGAATGTGGTTTTAAGACCTTTTATTGGCAAATTTGTGGTTATTTACTTTGATGATATCTTGATTTATAGCAAATCCATGGATGATCATATGATTCATTTACATGCTGTTTTTGATGCTTTGCGAGTTGCACGTTTATTTGGTAACCTTGAGAAGTGCCCCTTTTGCACGGATCGAGTTTCTTTTCTTGGCTCTGTTGTGACTCCACAGGGAATTGAGGTGGATGAGGCGAAGATTGAAGCCATAAAGAGTAGGCCTGTACCAAAAACTATGACACAGGTGAGGAGTTTTCTTGGTCTTTGCAGGTTTCTACCGCCGCTTTGTCAAAGATTTCAGCACCTTTGCTTCACCATTGCATGAGTTGACAAAGCAGGGCGTTGACTTCCATTTTGGTAAGGTACATCATGAGTCTTTTGATGCTTTGAAGTACAAACTTACACATGCACCATTGCTGCAATTACCCAATTTTGATAAGACTTTTGAGCTTGAATGTGATGCTAGTGGTATAGGCATTGGTGGTGTTTTGATGCAAGATGGTAAACCTGTTGCATACTTTAGTGAGAAAATTACTGGGCCTGTTTTGAATTATTCCATGTATGATAAGGAACTATATGCACTTGTACGTTCTTTAGAGACGCGGCGTCATTATTTGTTGCCCAAAGAATTTGTTATTCATTCTGATCATGAATCACTTAAGTATATTCGTTCTCAATGCAATTTGAACCGTAGACATGCTAAATGGGTTGAGTTTATTGAGTCTTTTGCTTATATTATTAAACATAAGAAAGGAAAGGATAATGTGATTTCTGATGCTTTATCTAGATGATATGCTTTGTTGTCTCAACTTGATTGTAGAATTTTTGGACTTGAGGCAATTAAAGAACAATATGTTGCTGATGTTGATTTTAAAGATGTATTGCTGCACTGTAAAGAAGGTCGTGCTTGAAACAAATTTGTGTTGAATGATGGTTTCTTGTTTAGAGCTAACCGCCTATGCATTCCAGTTGGTTCCGTTCGTCTTTTGTTGTTGCAGGAGGCGCGTGGAGGTGGATTGATGGGTCATTTTGGTGCTAAGAAGACAGAGGATATGTTAGCCACACACTTCTTTTGGCCAAGGATGAGGAAAGATGTTGAGCGTTTTGTTGCTCGCTGCACTACATGTCAAAAAGCTAAGTCTCGATTGAATCCACATGGTTTATACATGCCACTTCTTGTTCCTTCTATTCCTTGGGCGGATATTCCTGTGGACTTTGTTTTAGGACTGCCTAGGACTAAGAGGGGGAGCGATAGCATTTTTGTTGTTGCGGATCGTTTTTCCAAGATGGCACACTTTATACCATGTCATAAAACTGATGATGCTAGTTATATTGCTGACCTTTTTTTCAAAGAAATTGTACGTTTGCATGGTATGCCTTCTACTATTGTTTCAGATCGTGATGCAAAATTCTTGAGTCATTTTTGGCGCACGCTTTGGAATAAGTTGGGTACAAAGTTGCTATTTTCTACAACTTGTCATCCACAAACTGAGGTTGTGAATGGCACTTTGGGTACTATGTTGCGAGCTATTTTGAAGAAAAATTTGAAGCAATGGGAGGAACGCTTGCCTCATGTTGAGTTTGCTTATAATCGGGCAACACATTCTACTACCAAGGTAAGTCCATTCAAGGTAGTGTATGGTTTTGATCCCCGTACTCCACTTGATATACTTCCTCTACCTATTAATGAGAGAGTTCATGTTGATGCTAAGGAGCATGCTAATTTATTTTGTAAATGCATGAGACCACTAGACTTAGCATTGAAAAGATGAATGAAAAGTATAAAATTACTGGTAGTAAAGGTAGAAAGGAAGTAAAGCTTGATGTAGGAGATTTAGTGTGGTTACACTTAAGGAAGGATAGATTTCCAGAATTGAGAAAGTCTAAACTAATGCCTAGAGCTGATGGTCCATTCAAAATAATGGAGAAGATTAATGATAATGCATACAAACTTGAGTTGCCTCCCGAGTTCGGGGTTAGTCCTACTTTTAACATTTCAGATTTGAAACCATACTTGGGATAAGAGGATGAGCTTGAGTCGAGGATGACTCCACTTCAAGAGGGGAAGGATGATGATGACATCACTCCTATGGATACACACAACCCTCCTCCAATTCTGGACTTGCAAGGTCCAATGACTAGAGCTCGTGCACAACGACTAAATTTAGAGGTGAGCTCATTCCTACGTTCTTCGCTATATGTTACTTTTGAGAATGGTTTGCTACCTAATGATTATTTTATCATCAGAAACTATGGAGAGGACTAGGAGATGATGGGAAAAGGAGTTGGGAACGTGGAGTACCAACAAGGGCTTGGAAGCCAAAGTGGAGGCCCAATCAAAACCGACTTCGAGTCTATTTCAGGGCCCAGGACCAGTCTGCACTAAAACAGTCGCCTAGGACGCATACGGCCTCAGATTTGGACGTTCTACATATGCACGGAAAGATAAGGAGAAGACCTTTCCAATGCCGCCGGCCTCATGTCAAAATGCATCCGGAGTCATCAGGAATTGTTGAAACAAGGGAGAGTCCAGAATCTATATCGGTGCTGCGTCGCCTATTTTTGGCCTTTGGGCTTTGTATCTAGTTGAGCCCAATTAGGGGCGCGTCCAGAGGGTCTTGCATGACCCTAGGGTCTTTATATACAGCCGCCACCGCACCATTAGGGTTTGCTTAGATCAATTCTGTTCATAAACAGTGTCGCCTTCATCGGTTTGTGAGACCCCAACTTCGAGAGTTTCATCATACATCTGCAATTGTGTTGCATTCTTCGTTGTTCTTGCTTGTGTTCTTGATTCGCAGGCAGGAATTAGGCTTCTTGGCGAGGTCAATCGTCTTTGGACGGTTGATAACCAGAGGAGACGTCGTGCTGCGATTGCGGGGTTTAGAACGTGCTGTTCTGAAGCCGGATCGATTTGTGTGTCGTGTCCGACCAAATCAACTTACCAAGAACCTTTCAAAAGATCGGGAACCCTTGTACACATCAGAAAGGGGAAGAGGAGGGGCGCTAAGATGCCTTCGGGGCGGTTTCAGAAGTCGGGGAGGAGGGATACGAGCGGGCGTCGGCGTCGATTCCATCAGCCGTTGGTGGGGAAGAGAGAGAGATGAGGGGAGGGTGCTGACGGGTAGGCCCGAGCTGTTAGGTAGATACGGGTGGGGCTGGGCTGCTGCGGCTGGCGGGTGCTGGGCCGGGGCACGCGAGTGGGCCGTGGGGCGCATCTGGGTCGTGGGGTGCTGCTCGGCTGGCATAAAGGAAGAGAAGGGGGGGGGGGGAGTGGGCTGCGGGGCAAGGCAGGGGGAGGAAGGTGGGCCGCCAGGAGGGAGTTGGCCCAAGGTCGAAAAAGAGGAGGAGGGGGAGAAAGGGAAATGGGCTTCGGCTGGGAGTTTTTTTTTTCTCGTGTTCTTTTCTAATTTCTATTCTATTTTCTGTTTTAAATTTCTAGCTAATTCTAAATCGATTTCTACTTCAAATTTTTAAATAATTTTTCACACAATAAAAACCTACTGCATACTACTCCAGCATGAATGCAACATTACATAAATAATTTTGATTACTTAATTGAATAAATCAAGAAAATAATCTTTGTAGCCAAAGAAAAATATTAACACCTTAATAAAAATTGGAAAATTAATAATTGGCCAAATAAGAAAATCAGGGTACTATGAACCTAACCCTCTTAGGATGAATCTCGCCCTCGAGATTCGGGCTGATCGGAGAATTAGTCTGGAAAATCCGCCTTGAGCTGGTCTTCTTGCTCCCAAGTGGCTTCTTCTTCCGTATGATTGCTCCATTGCACTTTGCACATCTGGCACTTCTTGTTCCTCGTGACTCTGTCTAATGTTTCCAAAACCTTGACGGGATATTCTTGATAAGTAAGATCCTCACCAATATCCAACTATTCTATAGGCATTTGCTCCTCTGGAACTCGGAGGCACTTCCGCAACTATAAGACGTGGAAAACATCATGCACATCTGACAACTGTGGTGGCAGTTCCAACTGATAAGTAACTTCACCTCTTCGTTCTATGATTCTTGAATGGACCAATGTACCTTGGTGCAAGTTTTCCTGGAACCTTAAAATGACAAAGTCGTCTCATTGGAGATACTTTGAGATAGACAAAATCACCAACTTCGAAACTCAATTCTCTTCTCCGATGATCGATAGCTCTTCTGTCTAGACTGTGCAAGCTTCAAATTCTCCCGAACAATATGAACTTGTCTTTCGGCATCTCGGAGAATCTCTGGTCCAAAGACTTGATTTTCACCAGTCTCATTCCAGAACAAAGGTGTCCTACACTTCCGTCCATATAAAAACTCAAATGGAGACATCTTTAAACTTTCTTGATAGCTATTGTTGTAGGAGAACTCTACATAGGGCAAACATTTTTCCCAACTCTTGTTATCTTTTAGTGCACAAGCCCTCAACATATCCTCAAGAATTTGGTTCACCCTTTCCGTCTTCCCATTCGTCTAGGGATGATACGCTGAACTACAATTCAGCCTTGTATCCATGCACTCATGTAACTTTTCCCAAAACTTTGAGGTGAATTGAGTTCCTCTGTCAGATACTATCTTCTTAGGTATTCCATGCAAGCATACTATCCTAGAAATATACAACTCTGCAAGCTTGGGTCCCTTGTATGTGGTCTTGACAGGGATGAAATGAGCAACCTTGGTCAAGCGATCCACAATAACCTATATAGAATCATAACCGCCTTGTGTCCTAGGTAAACCCACAATGAAATCCCTTCCACAATAACCTGCTGGTATTTGACATTCTGCCTTGACTCGTTGACAAGAGTCATAGAGTGCAACATGTTCACCCACAACTCTCTTCATTCTGTACCACCAGTATCGACTCTTGAGATCATGATACATCTTGGTACATCCTGGATGAATGGAGTAAGCTGAATCATGGGCTTCTCTTAATATCAATTCCTTGATCTCCTTGGTATCAAGCACACATAACCTTTTCTTATACCATAAGATTCCTTCATTATCCACTGTCAAACCTGGAGCTTTATCCTTCTCAATGAGTTTCTTGATTTCTTGGACCTTAGCATCTTCAAGCTGTCGTTTACGAATGTCCTGTTCCAAGGTTGAGTCAACTTCCATTGCACTGACTTTTGTGTTGGACACCCATCCTAGGTTAAGCTTTTGAAATTCTTCACAAAATTCAGGTAGCAACTCTCGTGTTGATAACATGTGTAGATAAGACCTTCTGCTCAATGCATCTGCTACAACATTTGCTTTGCCTTGATGGTAGTTGATTCCCAGATCATAATCTTTGATGAGTTCCAACCATCTTCGCTGCCTGAGGTTCAAGTCTGGCTAGGTGAATATATACTTCAAACTCTTGTGGTTTGAATATATCTCACACCTTTTGCCAGTAATATATTGTCTCCAGATCTTGAGAGCATGAACCACTGCTGCTAACTCCAAGTCATGGGTTGGATATTTCTCCTCATGCTTCCTCAACTGCTTTGAAGCATAGGCAACCACATGGCCTTCTTGCATGAGCAATTATCCTAAACCTTGCCCTGAAGCATCACAATAGATTGAGAAAGGCTTCTCCATATCAGACATGGTTAAGACAGGTGCTGTGGTAAGTCTTTTCTTTAGTTCTTGGAAGCTGGCTTCACGTTCTGGTGTCCACTCGAAAGTCTTTCCTTTTTCTAGCAGCTCAGTCATGGGCTTGGCTATCTTGGAGAATCCTTCTACGAATCTTCTGTAATATCCTGCTAGTCCAACAAAACTTTTGATATCTGTAACAGTCCAAGGTGTATTCTAGCTCAACACATCTTTCACCTTGCTAGGGTCCATAGACACTCCTCCTTTAGAGATAATATGACCAAGAAATGAGACTTCCTTCAACTAGAAATCACATTTACTAAGCTTGGCATATAGTTGTTTCTTTCTTAGCTTTTGCAATACCAGACGAAGATGTTCTTCATGTTCCTCCTCATTCTTTGAGAATATAAGGATATCATCAATGAATACTACAACAAACTTGTCCAAATACTCCATGAAAACCTTGTTCATTAGATACATGAAGTAGGCAGGAGTATTGGTTAATAGAAAGGACATCACTGTATACTCGTACAAGCCATAACGAGTGATGAAAGCGGTCTTGGGTATGTCAGTTGCCCTGATCTTTAATTGATGATATCCAGATCGGAGGTCAATCTTTGAGAAAATACATGCTCCTTTAAGCTGATCAAACAAGTCATCAGTCCTAGGCAAGGGATACTTGTTCTTGATGGTGACCTCATTGAGAGAACGGTAATCCACACACATCCTCTGAGTACCATCCTTCTTGGGAACAAATAAAATAGGGGCTCCCTAAGGAGATGCACTAGGACGAATATAACCCTTATCTAACAACTCTTGGAGTTGTTCCTTAAGTTTAGCTCGCTGATTTGTAGTCATTCTATAGGATCTCTTAAAAATAGGGGCAGTACTAGACACTAATTCAATAACAAACTTGATGTCATGGTCTGGTGGCATACCTGGCAACTCCTCAGGAAATACATCGGGAAACTCATTGACAATTCTGATGTCTTTGATCGAGGTAGCATCAAGTTGATTCAACACAATATGATTGGTTGCTTCTTTGCTAGTGATGAGTGCCTCTGTCACATATTTCAATTCCTTTCTAGTACCATCTGTTAGCTTGATTGCCTTCTTAGCACAATCAATAAGTTCTCTATGCTTGCTTAACCAATCCATGCCAAGGATCACATCAATTCTTTTAGACTCAAGGACTATGATATTTGCAGAAAAGTCTACCCCCCTTATATTAAGGTTCACCTTAGGACAGACATGCTTTGCATTAATCTCTCTTCCAGGGGAACTAACAATCATTCTATTCTTTAGCATAGCTATGGGAAGGTTATGTTTTTGAACATAAGTAGTAGATATGAATGAATGCGATGCTCCAGAATCAAATAACACAACTACATTATTATCATTGATAAGGAAAATACCTAGAATGACATTCGGAGTTTCCTGAGCATCCTCAATAGCCATATGATTGACACGAGCATGAGCATGATTCTTCCTTGCTGGAGTTGGTGCAGAGTTAGCATTGCGGCTTGGAGTAGAATTTGCACCCTTGAGCTGGAGTCTGATTTGCGCGCTTCTGAGGACACCTGCTAGCGTAGTGTCCCATCTGACCACAGTGGAAACAAGCGCCATTACCACTAGTGTTTTGTGCCGGAGCAGTCCTCTAAGGGGTTGGCTGAGCGGTACATGGCATCTGTGAGTTGGGACGCTGGATCGGTCTGTGAGGAGTAATGAAACCCTGGCCACTAGGTTGAGACCTCTGCTGGCCACTCTGCTGTCCAGGGCAGAAAGAAGGTCCAGACGATGAAGAACCCAGGTGAGGCTTAGAGCTACTTTCCTGCTGACCCAAGCGTATGTTGGCACTTCCCAAGTGCCCCTTTTATATGTGAATATTACCCCAATTAGAGCATAATTGATACTAATTTAGGCCATTTACCTGTGATATTGTCTATATAATTGCATATGCGTTGTTTTGGAGCTTTATTGCAGAAACAGGTAAAATTGGTGATTAATGCGATGATGAACAGGACAGGAGTCCAGAACCGATGAAAAGCACTGAAGAAGCCCAGTGCGCCAATCGACGCGGTCCATGAGCCGATCGGCGCAAGGGTGTTTTGGCCTACAGAAGTGACTGAGGCCCATTCCATATGTTTATGGAAGTTTATCTGCGCAAGACACTTGAAGATATTTGTCTAGAAGATTTATGAAACTTCAAGAAGATTTATGGAACTTTAAGATCTCAACGTGCAGTACAAGACTTTATCTCAAAGGAAAAGGCCCACATGGCAGCTGTGGAAGACAGAGGAACCGACTCGGGGAAGAAATAAGAGAAGACACGGCTTGCGCCGATCGGCGCAATCCTGCGCCGTTCGGCGCAACCGCCTTATTTGCTAGAAACCGAGTCCTTTACGAGTAGAACCCCTATAAATACTTGTAAACCCTCACCGTAGAAAGGGAGGCGACAGAGGGACACCAGATCCGTGAGTTAGG
Organism: Eleusine indica; assembly: GCA_030378355.1. NCBI lineage: Eukaryota > Viridiplantae > Streptophyta > Magnoliopsida > Poales > Poaceae > Eleusine > Eleusine indica. Next base: position 36,761,181 of record CM059498.1, on the reverse strand, counting down.
GCCACTGGGGCTCGCCCTGTTAGAATAGATCTCTTGTTGAGTTTCAAGAACCATTGGAGTTAATTCCTGCGCCGATCGGCGCAACCACAGATTTACTAGATCTTGCGCACTTTGGCTTAGTTTCACCAGTGTGCCGATCGGCTTGACTCCTGCGCCGATCGGTGCAATGACAGATTTACTGTCTGGCGCACCTTTGCGCTGGCCAGTCTCCCTCTCATGCAACCTGACTTTGAAAGTAGCCTTGACTAGATCTTTTACTGTTAACTTTGTTTAATAAATTCATAAGGTCCCAGTGGATTCGATAAACCTTGGAATACTCAATTCAAGGGAAAATGTGCTACAATCGTACATCGTCCTCTTACGGTATTTAAGTGGGTGCATAGATACGACCAACATGCTCCCTTTTTCTGGTGCCGTTGCCGGGGACCATAGCAGGTTTTTAAACATTGTTTGATATATTAGTGTTTAGTCATTGTGCTTTACTTGTCTCTCTAGTACATATATTCTATTAAGTGAAACTAACAGGTATGGACGGTCCTAAGTCAAACAAACCCTCTAATTACGCCGATGATCCAGAAAGACTCTTTCACAAGAAGAGAACAGCGGAGAAGAGAAGGAAGTCACTTGGAGATTTAGAAGCAGTCCGTGCAACACCTCGAGTATTATTCACAGTAGAAGACCCAGTTCAAGAGCAAGAAGAAGAGGAGATGGCAGAGGTACCTATGGTTAATCGTCTCAAGCCACAATTGACTAGTATTGTCAAGACAGATTTCCAAGAAGCTCAAGATCAACTTCCGTATCAATTGGAGAGATATGTTGGAATAGTGGCGCAACAACCGTTCACAGGTTTAGAAGATCCCAATTATCACTTGCAACACTTCCTTGAGGTTTGCAGTACATTCAAGATAGCGGGATTGACAGGAGATCAAGCACGTGTGCGGCTGTTCCCCTTCTCTCTTGTTGGACGCCCCAAGCAATGGTACAATGGATTGGAAAACACAGTAAAAATGGTGTGGAACACGTTAGCAGCTGAATTCTTGGCCAAATACTTCCCCCCTGGTAAGACTCAAGCTTTGAAAAATAAATGTTGTGCGGACTGCTATATTTAATTCTTGAATAAATGTTGAAGCCAGACGGATCACATACCAACAAATGTTGGTAAATTTGGGTTGAGAGCCGATCGGCACAGCAGAGGTTGTCTAAAAAAAAAAGCTCTGCTGTTTGCTAAGGGACTAGCAAAATTTTAAGTGTGAGGGGATGGTATATGACATGTTTATTCTCGAAATTCATTCTAATATAGCCATGAATCATTCCAACCATGTGCAGTCTTCCAAGATCAAATTTTTGCTATGCACATGTCCACATATCCAAAGTATGAGTCCTTTCTTAAATGTTTCTTTCTTAATGGCCATCTTGATAAGTTTCTATAATTCCAACGAAGAATAATCTCCTAGCTTTACAATATATTATTGATTTATGTTTGCAATCGTTGAAATTACCTCACCTAGCTACTCATATAAGCCTTACACTAATATTATTTGATCATTATGTTGTAGGATATAGGTTGAGTGATTTGAAAGATAAGTTGTTGTCTTGGATTATTTGGAAGATAAATTCTCTATGTTCACAATAATCTTTTAAGTGATTTTCATGTGTGGAAAAGTTATAATTTATGAGTTGGACATGATCTTTTGCTTGGGGAGAACTTTAAGCTTTATGCCCATATTTGATCTATTTTACTGAATACCAATATGAAATACACCACAATAGAACAATGCTCAATATTTGCTGATTTGAGATATCTTTTATGATAGAAAGAGTTTGTTTTTCGATTTTTCTTTCTTTTACTTTACTCGGGACGAGCAAAGGTTTAAGTGTGGGGGAACTGTTGGCACTTTCCAAGTGCCCCTTTTATATGTGAATATTACCCCAATTAGAGCATAACTGATACTAATTTAGGCCATTTACAGTGATATTGTCTATATATTTGCATATGCGTTGTTTTGGAGCTTTATTGCAGAAACAGGTAAAATTAGTGATTAATGCGATGATGGAGAGGACAGGAGTCCAGAACCGACGAAAACACTGAAGAAGCCCAGTGCGCCGATCGGCGCAGTCCATGAGCCGATCGACGCAAGCGTGTTTTGGCCCACAGAAGTGACCGAGGCCCATTCCACATGTTTATGAAAGTTTATCTGCGTAAGACACTTGAAGATATTTGTCTAGAAGATTTATGGAACTTCAAGAAGATTTATGGAACTTCAAGATCTCAACGTGCAGTACAAGACTTTATCTCGATGGACAAGGCCCACATGGTGATGAGGACATCACTCCTATGGATACACACAACACTCCTCCAAATCTGGACTTGCAAGGTCCAATGACTAGAGCTTGTGCACGACGACTAAATTTAGAGGTGAGCTCGTTCCTACGTTCTTCGCTATATGTTACTTTTGAGAATGGTTTGCTACCTAATGATTATTTTATGATTAGAAACCATGGAGAAGACCAGGAGATGATGGGAGAAGGAGCTGGGAACGTGGAGGATCAGCAAGAGCTTGGAAGCCAAAGTGGAGGCCCAATCAAAACCGACTTCGAGTCTGTTTCGGGGCCCAGGACCAGTCTATACTAAAACAGTTGCCCAGGACGCATACGGACTCGGATTTGGACGTTCTACATATGCACGGAAAGATAAGGAGAAGACCTTTCCAATGCCGCCGGCCTCATGTCAAAATTCATCCGGAGTCATCGGGAATCGTCAAAACAAGACAGAGTCCAGAATCTGTGTCGGTGCTGCGTCGCCTATTTTTGGCCTTTGGGCTTTGTATCTAGTTGAGCCCAATTAGGGGCGCGTCCAGAGGGTCTTGCACGACCCTAGGGTCTTTATATACAGCCACCACCGCACCATTAGGGTTCGGGTTTTGCTTAGATCAATTCTGTTCATAAACAGTTTCGTCGTTCATCGGTTTGTGAGACCCCAACTTCGAGAGTTTAATCATACATCTGCAATTGTGTTGCAATCTTCGTTGTTCTTGCTTGTGTTCTTGATTCGCAGGCAGGGATCAGCCTTCTCGGCGAGGTCAATCATCTTTTGGACGGTTGATAACCAGAGGAGACGTCGTGCTGCGATTGCGGGGTTTAGAACGTGCTGTTCTGAAACCGGATCGATTTGTGTGTCGCCTCCGACGAAATCAACTTACCAAGAACCTTTCGGAAGATCGGGAACCCTTGTCCACATCACATGGCAGCTGTGGAAGACAGAGGAACCGACTCGGGGAAGAAATCAGAGAAGACACGTCTTGCGCCGATCGGTGCAACCGCCTTATTTGCTAGAAACTGAGTCCTTTACGAGTAGAACCCCTATAAATACTTGTAAACCCTCGCTGCAGAGAGAGGAGGAGACAGAGAGACACCAGATCCGTGAGTTAGAGCCACCGAGGCTTGTCCCGTTAGAATAGATCTCTAGTTGAGTTTCAAGTACCATTGGAGTTAAGAGTTGATCCGTCAAGGTAGGCCATCTCGACGGGGATGAATCTTACTCTATGTATCTCAAGGATGACTGAATATGTTGATGATGGTTTTGGTGATTTGTCTATCTTGATTCTATAATCATGCATGTGCTTATTCCAATTGCTTAGTTCTAGGCTAAGTAAGTAGATATTATCTTAATCGTGGTGATTAGGATAGTATCCGGACATTGTATTGATTATGGTTGCTTGATGATGCTAGTAGTGTGGTTTAGCGGTGACAGCACTAAGCCTGCGTAGCACTATTGGATAGTTGAGTAGGGTAAGATACTCACGCGATTAAGGGTTTCCTCTCGGCAGCGATAAATCGGGAGCCGCTCGGAAAGCAGGGTGGTCTTATTCATTATAGGTTTTCATTGATCTATGTAATTACCCATTATGATGCTATTCAATTAGACTTTCTGGTTACGGTCTCACTAGTAGATATCTGGCTACTCACATAACATCATAGGTTTACAAGATCTGGCACACTTTGGCTTAGATTCATCAGTGTGCCGATCGGCTCAATTGCTGCGCCGATCGGTGCAACCACAGATTTACTAGATCTTGCGCACTTTGGCTCAGTTTCACTAGTGTGCCGATCGGCTCGACTCCTGTGCCGATCAGCGCAACGACAGATTTACTGTCTGGCGCACCTTTGCGTTGGCCAGTCTCCCCTCATGCAACCTGACTTTGACAGTAGCCTTGACTAGATCTTTTACTGTTAACTTTGTTTAACAAATCCCTAAGGTCCCAGTGGATTTGATAAACCTTGGAATACTCAATTCAAGGGAAAAAGTGCTACAATCATACACCGTCCTCTTGCGGTATATAAGTGGGTGCGTAGATACGACCAACAGCGTACACCTTGCGCTTGCGATGAATGATTCCTCTCCTGTTCTCCAGCACAAGTGCATTGTCCACCATATCTTGGAAGTTGGCGAAATCCCAAGCTTCTAGAGCATAAGCAAGACCATCATTCAAGCCATTAATAAAGCAATATTGCTTCTTCTCATCTGTATTCACCTCGTTAGGAGCATAACGTGAAAGCTAGGTGAAACGAGTGACATACTCGCTCATAGACATAGAGCCTTGCTTCAAGTCTTGGAATTCCTTCTTCTTGAGTTTCATCACACCCAGAGGCACATGGTGTGACTTGAAGCTGTTCCTGAACTCCTACCAGTTGATGCTTTCAGGCTTCTCATGACCCTCCACATAAGTATCCCACCAATCAGCAGCGGGACCCTCAAGCTGGTGAGAAGCAAAAAGAACCTTCTTATGATTGTTGCACTGAACCACCTGCAACTTCTTCTTAATAGTCTTCAGCCAATCATCAGCATCCATAGGCTCCATAGAATGAGAGAAAGTGGGAGGCTTGGTCCTCTGGAATTCTCGAAGCTCGTCTCTCAGTGGTGGTGGGTGATGATGACCCTCCTGCATTTGCACCATGTTCTGCTGCATGGTGTGAAGAAGTTGAGTCTACATAACAAGAAGCTGCTCCAGAGTTGGAGGAGATGGTGGTGGCGGATCCTCATTGTTGCGCCTAGTGTTCACCATCTGCTAAGAGTTCTTGATAAGATTAGCAAATAGATGGATGGATAATCAACATGACCAACTTTTCCCAATAATTAAACCCAAGTCTAAAAATAATTTTTTATATATTAATATGATGTGTTAATAAGATAAATCTTACCTCACATCTCACTCCAGCAAAAATCCAAATCTAACATGGCACACCACACCAGAATACAATGGATAAGCTAACAAACTTATAACTCTATAAGGGAAGACCTTAGAAACTAGATCATACCATCTATCGAATTTTGGAAATGATATTTAATAGAAGTAGGGAAAAGACAAGAAAGCCAATGGAAGGGATAAGTAAGCAAAATTTTATAATTTAGATTTTAAAAACCTTAAAACGACCATTTCTAACTAGGCTTGCATCCTACGGTTGACATGGCTCTGATACTACTCTGTCATACCCGACTTTAAGGTCAAAACCGAATGCATCTTTATTCATGCCCGGGATCAAGTTTTCATGCACACAGGACAGAAGTGAAATATCGGTAAAGCCAATATCATTATTATTAATACTCGGATCATGAGTACATAGTCTGGAATACATGAAGAAAAATAAAAGACAGCAGAAGACTGCATAACGCCACTGGCAGTCAATCGGGGGCCGCACTCCTAGTCATGGTAGTCCTCGTCAACGTAGTCCTTCTCGCCATCGTAATCTGAGTAGCAGAATAATAGCAGACACAACAGAGGGGAAACCAAAATGCGTGAGTACATAAAGTACTCAGCAAGTGGGGGAAAGTAATGACATGCAGGCTAAAAACAAGAATAGGCTTGAGACAGGTTTTCTACACTATGCATCCTTAGCCTATGACTCTAATAGTACAAGCATCCTATTTACTAGGTGAAAAGCAGCCCAACAGGTTAATCACCTGCCCAACACTATCGGTTGCCCACCGATAGCAAAACCTATGAGTTACCCACCCATACCAGAACACTACAGGTTACCCACCTGCAGCACCTACGGCTGTACCACCCAAATCTGGTTACCCACCAAATCCACCCAACCATCCAACTAATCATGTGAGGATCCAGACCGCTCATAACCGTGAGCACGACTGTTATAACAGTTTTACACTCTGTAGAGGTTGCACAACTTTACCCACAGGCTGGTTATTCCAGCACCCATCAGTGACTAAAGTCTCCCTGTTGCCAACACACTACCGTAGGTGTGAGGCCAAGAGATCACCACATGGTCTTTCAAAGAGCTCCCCAGCTTGCAAAACATCCCCGCTAAGGCCGAAAGTGACCCTTCATCACCTCAGGCCGAAAGTGACCCTCTCGTCCTCCTTCCTTGAATGCCTGCAAAACTGGGAAGACATCTAATACCGGACCATGCCTACCCATATCAGCCTTGTGCTTTGCGCTATTTGCCTGGGTGGCCGCTCCACGAACCGGTTCCTATGACCACAAGCAGGTACTACCACATTCCAACTTGTACATTATCCATACCAGTGCAAACCCGCACCATCATCAACATCCTCCTGCTTGGGTCACCTATAATCCATGTTGCTAAAAAGATTACTAGCCCAAATGATAATTAGGTTCAATTGGGAATTAGTCAAGTTTATTATTATTCAATTTTAACCCCCAAAATACTTCAAACTAAGCGTGACGTACCCAAAACCCGTCTACTAACCCAAACCCAAGCGACAAGGATAGGATTATTCAAATAACTAGTCAACTGTAACATGGGTTTCAAATTTAGACCAGCATGCATGAAAAGTAAACTAATCCTTGTTCTCCTGCTAGCTGCTACTCAAAGTCAAGGTCTTGGAAATTCTGAAGTTGTTCCTCCTCTAATATCTATAAATACCAGAAAAGTAAAACAAAAAAAAAGGAATAGTACACCAAACATATTCTAATGATTATGAAAACAGTACCAAAAGATAATACGCATTCTTCCGATTCTGTGAGCGTAAAACTCACCTAAATCAGAGTTACGATTGAAAAGTGATGCTAGGTTGAAGTTCTAGGGGCTAAAAGTTAAAACAACAAGGTTTAGAGACCTATTTGCAATTTTGTAAAACTATTGGGACTAAAGTGTAAAATATTAGGACTAAAAGTAATTAATAAAAAGTATAAGGTTCTTTCTGCAAAATTTTAGGACTTCAACATAATTTTTATTAACTAAAGGGGCCTAAGTGTAAAAAGACAGGATTAAAATATAATTAAATATAATCTTAGGGGTGTTTCTATAAAATTCCAGGGTCAAAATAATATTTACAAAATTATTAGGGCTAAAATATAATCTAATAAAGTTTCTGTAGAAAATTAGGTGTAAAAACTTATTAAGACAAAGATCAGGGGCCTCGATGCAAACTTGCCATTATCCTGGAAATACTGGATTTAAATTAAACCCAGAAACTAGTGGACCGGGTCCATTGGCTCTATGGATCAGCGTCAATCAATGGTCCATGGTGGGCCAGGAACTTACCCCTTCGGGGTGTTCTAATCAGGGCCATTGATCACGGATCCTTCGGCCGCGGGGCTCAGGCGGGGGCAATCAGCTGCCGGTGGTGAACTAGGTGGCGGCGGCGGTGGAGACCTCACCGGAGGAGGGTGGGGAAGGTGCTACAATGGTCGTCTTCTCACCGCGGGAGCATGAGGAGAGAGAGGGGGTCCTTACCACGGATCGCGCTTGGTCGGGGAGGCCGGGAGGTGGGTTGGCGACAGGGACCGGCGGCGGTCGGCAACCAGCATGCAATGGTGATGGCTCTGGGTCAGAGAAACTTGGGGAAAATGGGGGGGGGGGGGCGGGGGGGGGGGGGAGGAAACGGACAAGTAGGGTGATGCTCGGGGTGGGTTCTATAGGAGAAAATAGGGAGGGGAGGCGGCGAATTGGAGCTCGCCAGAGTTAATGCCGGCGGTGACGGTTTCACGAAATTGAGGGGGTGAGTGCGATGTTAAGGCCGGAGAGAGGGGGGAAGGGGAAGAGGAGGTGCGCTAGGATGCCTCCAAGGCGGTTTTAGAAGCTGGGGAGGAGGGATGCGAGCGGGCGATGGCGTCGATTCCATCGGCCATTGGTGGGGCAGAGAGAGAGAGAGAGAGAGAGAGAGAGATGAAGGGAGGGTGCTGACGGGTGGGCCTGGGCTGCCAGAGAGATAGGGGTGGGCTGGGCTGCTGCGGTGGGTGGGCGCTGGGCCGAGGCATGTGAGTGGGCCATGGGGTGCTGCTGGGCTAGCCGAAAGGAAGAGAGGGGGGGGGGGGAGGGAGTGGGCTATGGGGGAAGGGAGGGGGAGGAAGGTGTGATGTGGACAAGGGCTCCCGATCCTCCAAAATGTTCTGATAGTCTTGATTTGGGCGGATGCGAAAGACAAATCGATCCGACTTCTAAACAACACGTTTAGAACTCCGCAATCAGTGGTGGCACTGAATCCCTGTAGTGGGTCCTATCAAAGCGACAGAGGAGGCATTCTAGCTGGTACCTACACAGAAGTTTTACCTGAGACCGCAGAAGGTCTTGGTGCAGCAGCAGAAGCACCAGTAGGTCCCTTGGCAGTAGAAGCTGCTGGTGGGGGCATCTGAAATGATGGCTTAGGCAGCCCGAAGTCCCCGTTGGCCGCGGTGGGAAGAAGGTACGACTGGATTTGTTGTACGCCTCAAAAGTCTGGAAAAGTCCCTGCGATTCTTTCTCTACAAGCATAGCATACTGGAAACACTGGTTGAAGGTATAAAATTCTTTATAATCAAGGATGTCATGTATTGCTTTTCTCAAACTAGAATAAAAGCAGCAAATTTGATCCTCTACTTTTTCAACTACAACACAACGAATCAAACCCTTCTGAAGCTCACTAAAGTACTCCTGAATAGTTTTATCTCCTTGATCTAAGCGCTATAGTTTATTACGGATCTCTCTATAAAAAGAAGGAGAAACAAAACGATCACGCATTGCTACCTTAAGTTCTTCCCAAGTAGTAGGCAAATAAGTTTCAGCAGCTAGACCACCCCACCAAACAATAGCAAAGTCCTTAAACTCACTAGTGGCTTGTCTAACTCTATGTTGTTCAGGAACAAGGTGGGCATTAAATTTTGCTCTACAGTCATCTCCCAATCAAGATAAGCATCACCATCATACTGACCCAAAAACGAGGTAATTGAAAACTTAATTTTAGCATATGGATCATCTGAAGCATGGCCATGATTGTTACCTTGTGGGCGACGGTTGTGGTTGTGGAAACCACCCATACTTGAGTGTTACGGTGCAAAAGACGTCGTAATGTCGCGGTCCTTGTAGCAGCCCTATCCATGGTGCCATCAGCCTTAAACACCATGTCTTTGTCATGGTCGTCTTCTTCAATGTTGTTGGTGATGGCGTCGTTGGTCTTGTGTGCGGTCTCCAAATTGACAACCTAATCGGTTAACTTAGAGATCCTCCTATCCAACCGCTCACTGCTTTCTCCTAGCTAAAGCTTGTTGACTGCGTCAGTGACGGCCCTAGTGATCGTCTCAGCCAAATCACTCTGGGCAGCCTACAAAGCATTCTGTAGTTGCTCCTGGCTCACACACTTATCAAATTTAGTGGGCAAAGCCACCTCTTCGTCGCTTCCTTCCATCAGAAACACCAAAACAGGGAACAAACAGTGAAGGTTATCCCTACAAAACAACTAAGCAGTGGTGCCTCTCAACATAGTAAAAGGAAGCTCCTTAAAGTCCTGATAAGCAAAGCAAAGGATACCAGGGAGGTATGTTCCACGATTGCAAGGGTCCATAAAATAACCTTTGCTATCTAGAAGAAATATGTAGAGCTAGGAAGGCCAAATATATATGTGTGAGTGGCACACAAATCAAAAACAGAGAGTAAAGCTGAATAAGCGCCCCAAGTAACATGTCCCTAGTTGCTGGTCTACCTGTGTACTAGAACAGTAGTGATAGCAATGGCAGAAACAAGTGTGAAAGAAGAAAAGAGCACAACACAAGATAAATAGCCAAATATCAGGGGGCTAGCTGTAGGTCTAGTAGAAATCTTAAATTTCTTTTTTGCTCTTTTATTTTTTTTTGCTATTTTTCTCCAACTCAGTGGTAGTGAGACAGAATCCACAGAAAATTTCAGCTCAAGCAAAGGTAGGATGTGGCCTACAGAAATTCTGCAAGTTTCAGCAACGTCGGGTTTCAAACTTGAAAGAATTTTTTCTTTATCTTCTTGATTTGTTTTTTTAGTTTTTTTGAGAACGGTTTGGCGTATGGTCCAAATCAAGTCATGAAGCTCCTGTAAAAAGGTCAGCCAAAACTAAGCACCGAGCGCAAAGTTGTTGCTATTTTATCGAAGGTACCTCGAAACCGGGTTTGAAGGAAACCGAGGCCGGGTTTGAGGGATACCTGAGTTGGGTTTGGGGTCGGGTTTGGAATCGGTTAGGGATTTTTTTTGTCGGGATGGATGCAGAAGAAAGTGGAAAATTGTAGGGATGGCCTGAGATGTTGAGGGTGGGATTAGGGTGGGCATGTTGATCAATCAACCCTAGCACACAAAGCTGAACAATCAGAAAGTGTTGGAGGGGATGGCAGCTAGGGTTGCAAGGGGGACACTACTGACGACTAAAGCACAAACTAAACCAGCGACCTAAACAATGAAACTAGGGCACAAACTCAACACTACGGACTCTAAAATTGAAATATGCAAAAGGCTAACACTTGGTTATGGGCAGGGGGAAAATTTTTTGTAGCTTTTCTGTGGATGAAAGGATGAACATGAAAACAAAACTAAACTAAAGGTAGTGCAAACCTGATGGTGCACCTGAAGCTCTAATTACCACTTGATGTGGACAAGGGTTCCTGATCTTCCAAAAGGTTCTGATAATCTTGATTTGGGCGGAGGTGAAACACAAATCAATCCGGCTTCTAAACAACACGTTTAGAACCTCGCAATCTCACAACACAACGTCTCCTCTGGTTATCAACTATCCAAGAACGATTGACCTCAATGAGAAGGCTAATCCCTGCCTACGAATCAAGAACACAAGCAAGAACAAAGAAGAAAGCAACACAATTGTAGATGTATGATTAAACTCACGAAGTTGAGGTCTCACAAACTGATGAAATGACAAAACAGTTATGAACAGAATAATCTAAGTTAAACCGGAACCCTAATGGTATGGAGGAGGATGTTTATGAGGACCCTAGGGTCGTGCAGGATCCTCTGCACACCCCCCATTGGGCTCAATTGGATATCAAGCCCAAAGGCCAAAATAGGTGACACAGCACCGGAATAGATTCTGGATCCTCTCTTGTTTTCATGATTCCTGATGGCTCCGGATGAATTTTACCATGAAACCGGTGGCATTGGAAAGGCCTTCTCCTTACCTTTCCGTGCATATGTAGAATGTTCAATTCCGAGTCCGTATGCGTCCTCAGCGGCCATTTTAGTGCAGACTGGTTCTAGGCCCCAAAACAGACTCGAAGTCGGATTTGATTGGGCCTCCACCTTGGCTTCCACGTCCTTGATGATCCTACACGTTCCCAAGTCCTCCTCCCATCATCTTCTGGTCCTCTCTATGGTTACTAATCATAATATAATAATTAGGTAGCAAACCATTATCAAAAGTGACATATAGCGAAGAACATAGGAACGAGCTCATCTCTAAATTTAGTCGTCGTGCACGAGCTCTAGTCATTGGACCTTGCAAGTCTAGAATTGGAGGAGTGTTGTGTGTATCCATAGAAGTGATATCCTCATCAAGGTGGGCCGCCAGGTGGGAGTTGGCCCAAGGCTGAAAAAGTGAAGGAGGGGGAGAAAAGGAAATGGTCTTCGGCTAGTAGTTTTTCTTCTCCTTTTTTTTTTATCTAATTTCTATTCTATTTTCTGTTTTAAATTTCTAGCTAATTCTAAATCAATCTCTACTTCAAATTTTTAAATAATTTTTCACACAATAGAAACCTACTGCATACTACTCCAGCATGAATGCGACATTACATAAACAATTTTGACTACTTAATTTAATAAATCAAGAAAATAATCTTTGTAGCTAAAGAAAAATATTAACACCTTAATAAAAATAGGAAAATTAATAATTGGCCAAATATGAAAATCTGGGTGTTACATCTTACCTTGGTGACTTGTTTAGAGGTTGGCTTGTGTTGTAATTGGGACATAGTATGACACCCAGGTGTCTCATTTCTACTTAACAAGTATGTAAAGCACAAATTATAGCTGAGTGTAACATAAAATAATAGAGTCCCCACCCTTTTGAATTAATTATAGACAAATAAAAACCCTGCAACCAAGATTGTGAGGCAAGTTAAAAATTTTCTATACAACATATGCCAAGTAATTTCATAATCATTTTTGTAATGATAAAATAGAATTTTATAAATTAAATGAGCATTTTACCATATTTGGAAATACCTCAAACAATTTATTTAAGCTTAGAAACCTTTCACAATGGGGAAATAATTATAAATTAGTGATAAATTCTCTAGTGAATTGGGTCCCACCAGAGCACCGGAAATATCACAACGGACCTAAGTGCAAAATCCCAAATTATACTGGGCCTTGTAGCTATTTTATTTTGAATTAATTGAAACTAGGGACCTATTTGCGAATTCAGAAGGAATAGAAGGGGCGCAGTGCAACTTTTCTTTCCTTCCTCCTCCATTGGCCAGGCACGCCAGCACCGGCGCGCACGCCACCGCCTGCACGCCTCGACCCCGGGACTCGGCGCGCAACAATGCGTCAACGCTCGTCGCGTCCTATCCGCAACCCCTCTCTCTCCCGTTTCCCGTCCGCGACAAGCAAGAAGGCGACACCATTGTGAGTCAATTGCTTCCTCCTGCCGGTGCTGACATGACCTCGCCGCGTCGCTCGGCCACCTTGCTCCCGACCGTTCCTGTCACCCCGACCGTAGGCAAACCGGTGCGTGTGGCCACTGGCTAACCGTGCCACCCCGCCCCGGATTCCCTCTCGGCCATAATTGCCTCTCTGCGTCACTTCTTTCTCCCCAACCACCACCAGCCGCCATTACTGAATCAAGCTCGAGCTCCACCCCTCTCCAGTGCCTCTCGGCCAAAGCCAACGCTGCAAGGCATCGCGCTAGCACCCCCTCTGCCTCCCCTTGCCTGGGTTTAACCAAATCCCCATGCACATAGGCTGAATCGAAGGAACTTCAGAGCCGAGCACCTCCGGTGACCTCCACCACTGCTGGCCAAAATTGGCTGCTCTCGATGAGCCTCGTTGCCCCATTCTTCTTCGCTCATGCACGCAAGTACCTGGCGCACCCCTCTGACCATTTGCATCTCTGATTCTTTGTGCAAGCAAGGAACAACTCCGCTTTTTCCCCGCCGCCATTCCTCCACCGTCGAACCCGAGCCGCCTCACCGACGAGCCCTATGCTCCGATCTCCTACAACGAAAGCCGATGACATGCCGATGATCACCAAGCTGTCGTGAAGCTATAGGAGCAAACCACGACCCCTTTGCTACCTCCTGGCTAAAACGTGATGCCACCGAACCTTATCCTTCCGCCGCCCCTCACCGTCGACCACCTTCCGGTGAGCTTCTCCCCTTGCGAACCCCACCAACCGCTCTGCCTTAACCCGCTCATCATTTGGCCACTCCCGCGGCGAGCTTCCATCGCTTGTAGCCGCCGGTGGCGAGCCCAGCCTCTGCTCCGGCGGGCTGACTGACGCTGACTAGCAGCGGAGCGGGCGCCTGCGTGGCTCCGACGTAGCACCATTGTGGCTCCTGACGTGGCACGTTCTGTTAATTGATAAATCCAGAAAAATACAGTAAATCAACTAAAACTTCCAAAACTCATAGTAAATGAGCCCGAAATCCAATGGACCTCAAACTAATTTTGATAGTTTCATAAAAATGTGCTCTATTTTATAAAAATGATAGCAAGTTGTCTCTGTACATGTATTTTTAATAATGCATTTAATTATCAAAAGACCAAATAAATCACCAGAAATTCTAGGAACAAAATTAAATCATGATTTTTTGGCATGATTATCTATCACCATAAAAATTGGTTTGGTAAAATATGAAATATTTTATGCTCTGGAATTTATTTAGTACTTTTGCTTACAAAAATTCTAGTAAATAATCTATAAATCTTTTGCCTATGGAATCTATAAATCACCGATGTCTAGAACCATAAATTTTTTTTGTCAAATTAATTTAACTCACAACTTTGAATTAAAACGTTAATTGAATTCTTCATGGGAATCAATGAATAAAAATATGGTAACAACTTCACTTCTCTGAAGCATATGTCTTCGAGAACATATTAATAAGATTGTTGACACTAAAACACTACTGCATTATGCAACCATTATATCATTGCATGTTACGGTGTTACGACAATACCGTTAACACATTTTTCATCATATAGGTAATGACAACCAGGAGCAAGATGAGGATTTTTAGAAGGATATTGAGCAAGAAGTAGAGGTTGCTAACACTAGTGTTGATCAAGGCAAGCCCCGGTTTGCATTTGCCTTTTAAAGTTTTGCTAGTTTATAATATTACTAGTGTCTAAGTTTATTGTTGCACTAGGTTATAGGAGTTGTTTGAAACCCACCTTGCATGTTACCCCAAATAACCTATACTACTATGATTAGAACCCTGGTAGGCTCGGTACTGTAATTCTATGCTTAGTAAATAATAGTCTCGATAGATATTATTTCTAAGAGATGACTTGATCATTAAATTTGAACTTATAAAAGAAGTTTACTTTTGATGTATGGCCGGGCAGGGATTATGCATGTGTAGGTTTGCAGCAACACATGGGTGTTGGCTGCGGTAGCCCTACCTTGCCCACCCTAGGACCCGTCCGTGGTCGGCCCCTTGATCAAGTTTTGAACAGTACTGAATGCATGCTAGTTTATGGGCACTAGTAAACTGATGTAGTATTAAAAATTACTTGCAATAGGATCGGTTAAGGTGCATTAGTTCTTGACCCTTCTGCTGCTGGAGTGGGCGGTTCATACCACGAAGCACTGTTGGCAGAACGACATGCCCACTCGATGTCACCACATCCGGTCTGAGGTGTAAGTTCTTTTATTGCGAAAGGTTACCATATACGACCTTAATTGGTGCGTATGTGTTGTGTATCTCGGGTTTTCCCAGCTGGTAAATCAATTGCAATTGCTATCCCTCGCAGTAATGAGTACCGCTTGGTCACCGCATCAATCATGTAGGTTCACATGATACTATGGAAATGGATTATTTGGTTATTGTTGATTATTATTACTACTGCTCTTATATTGTATTTATTTATGTATTAGTATCATCATTTTGTGTTACTATGCTAAAGTTATATTTCTGCTCTACCCAATTAACTTGGCTAAATAAAATTTGGTAAAACTAATAGGTTGCTTAGTGGAAGTCTCTTTGAACAACCATCCTATTAGAGCCAATGCATGTCTAGGTCTTTTGACGGGTAAGTCTTGCTGAGTAATTAGTACTCAGGCTTTGTGCCATTGTTGTTTTTCAGGTAATGAAGAAATAGAATTAGCTATAAATGTGATGCCTTGGGACATGCAAGTCCCTGAGGGTTGGACTGCCCACTGGGAGTCTGACTTGCCGCCGCAGTGACTGATGTGTGCTGCTAGGGTAATGGTTCTCTGGGCATGAATCATTACTATCGTTGTATCGTCGAGAGCTCGTAGAACTTTTGTTATTTTGCTTCCGCTGTTTTCAAACTATTTTAAATTTGTAATATTCTGCTGCATTTTAGTACTCTATTTATGTAATAACTTAACTTAAAATGGACAAATGTTGTATTATCAAGTGTCTGCGTTATCAGCAACTTTGGGACCTCGATCCTCTTGGAAGGGACGCTTCACATAGGCCAAGTTCTTCAGAAGAATTTTAATTGGTTTCCATTCACCCCCCCTCTGGTTGCCATCCCGGTCCTTCAATGCTGAACTACAAAGAATGTGGACTCTCACGCGCCATCTTGTGCGCTGTCTCCGGGCTCACCAATAGCAATAAAAGAAATCACTCATCATTCATCGTTCAGTCGAGGCCTCAGCCGCCGCCGCGCCTCCCTCGTCGTCCTCTCCCTCCTATCTCTACCAATCTTTTGCACCGCCACCTCGCTCACTCCGCCTCCTCTTATTTTAGTTGTAGAGGGCAGTTAGGGCCGCGCTAGCGCTATGGCCTGACTCCCAATCGGCCTTCCGCCATGAGCGAAACGGAGAGCGCATCCCTAGCCAGGATTAGGAGGGATGCAACTAGCAGCGGTGGCACTGTAGGCCGGATGAGCAGTAGGACCACCATGACCTCACGACTATGGCGACGAGGTGACCCACTACTATATCTAGTTGGGGCCCACGAGGGAGACTAGCATGCATTGTTGAGGTGAACGGCAACCCAAAACAACGCTGGAAACTCTCTCTCTCTCTCTCTCTCTCACCCATGCCCACGCCGGTCCACCTCCGCCATCCTCTTCGTACATGGTCGCTGGAGCCAAGACTTCGCTAACTGCCACTAGGGAAAGACACAAATTGTTGGGATAACCGCATTGGGCCTGTCGTGGGCCAAAATGGCCTGATACAACGATGTGGAGCTAGCCAAGCTCGTCATCGTTTGGGCGGGTGCCACAGCGTCACAGCTTCTCCGGTGACGCTAGGTCTCCCACCTCACTATCTTGTGCTGGTGGGCCCTTACACGCGACCATCCCCAAATATGATGCTCACCATTTCTCGACGCTATTGACGGTCACTAAGTACCAAATATGACCGTCAAATACTTGAATAAATGTATAGAAGTAAACAACCAACATAGTGGTAGGAGTTTATTACTAACAAATTCCACATGTGTTGGTGAATATTTGCTTGCAGGTGATTTAGCCATGTAACTAAGGGAAAATCCATGTCATCAAGGGAGAAAGCACACTTCCAGCCAATTGGAGCGCAACACAAGGATCCACGGACCCATAAATAGAGCAAACCGACATTGCACAGGGCTTCATGTGGATAACCGACATAAGGACCCACCTATCAGTGTCCTAGAGAAAGTAGGGTACAAAAGGCGACGACTTATGTTCGGCTGAACACCCCTTTTTGGCCAAACAAAATGTGGACCCTCTTGTCCCCCACTTCCATGTGTTGCTCATTACCGCCTTTCTAAGGTCGGTTGTACCGTTTAGGGCGGGAGTTACCGCCTGAGGAACCGACTTTCGACCCCTATATAAGGAGGGGTGTGGCTCCACTCTCTAGACACCTAAAGATATAGTTTAGTTCTTCATTTCCTTTAGGCTTATCGCTGCCAAAGTGCTTAGACAAAAGAGAGAGAGTGAGGGGAAGGCCAGAGGAGGAGCGGGCTTATCCACCTCTTCTCCACGCTTGTACCTAGACGGATTCTTGCCATATTTAGTAAGTCTTCATGATTCCTCTCTTGGTATTTATGTTTCCTTTTTAAGTATGTTTTATACTTAGTTGCTTTGCACGGTCAACGCTCTATTTAGTTAGAGATTGTAGTCTTATATCATCGCACGTGGAGATTAAGGGAGTACTCCAAAGCATATACATGCTTGATGTAGGTAGTAGGTAGTGATGACCCTATCCGTCCTTTGAAATCCTCCATGTTTGGCTGCGCAGTAGGCTCTTGGCCGGAATCGCACTGTGGATGCTGGGTAAAACCGGATGCCCAATGCAAGCAACCTAGTAGAACTCTTTCCTTGATTAGGACCTCATACCCATAAGGAATCCTCTCTACCCAATGCTACATTTATCTTGATGTCCCTATGGATTTGATACCTTGGAACACTCTTGGTTGAAAGCTACTTCAGTATCCGTATGCTTGCAATTTTATTCTGTTGTTGTTACAATATCCAACAAGCTTTATGGCACCATTTTCGAGGAATGGTTGTTGTTTGATCTTTGAACCATGTTCATCCTTGTACCGTTTTATCTTTCTTTACTTCCTTACCCATCTCTACCATGGTGCGATGATCAATTCAAGACCTATCTGCTTTGAAGGGCGAGTTCTTCGAGCCACGCTTTCTACGGAACCAATTCATTCATCTGGCTTCGATGTGTGTCCTTGCTTTATAGCCATGGATCTGGTGTTGCTAAATATTTGCTGTGGGTAATTATTCAATGAAATTAATGGAAAATCCACATCATCAAGGAAGAAAGCACAACTCCCACCAATCATAGCCATGTACAAGGATCAAATAGCCCACATACAGTAGAAAACCGACATAACTAGTCACCTCACGGTGTCAAGGGATAAGGGGGGCCACCAACTAGCGACCCACAGCAAGGAGGGGGCAATTAGGCCCCACCCACGTTCGGCCAAAGGTGTGCTCTGGCGGTTCCCCACTGCCTTTCCTACGTTGATTATCCTCCTTAGGGCAGGAGTTACTGACCTATGAACCGCCGTTGGAGTGCTATAAAATGAAGGCTGAGGCTTCACTTCAACACGCACTTCAAGGTATAGTTTTGAAGGACCAAGAAGGTGACCAAGGGGGGGGGGTGTGAATGGGAGCCAATTAAAATTCTTCTCAAGAACTTGTCCTATGCCCTAGTTACAACACAAGCCAACTTCTAAAGAAATCACTAAGATCACACACACAAACTTGTGATGTGCTAACCCTAAGAGTGATCAACAACAACAGAAGAGTATAGCGGAAACAAAGGAGAACATCCAAGACTTGAAACTGCCAAAAACCAAACTCAAAACATACTAATCTGTCAGTGCATCAGCAGTACCGATCACTGCATCGGCAGTGCTAATCGGGAGTTGGGACAGAGCACCGACAGTGTCGATCAGTAGATGGAGCAAAACTTCAGAACACATAGAAAAAAGCGCAATAGCAGTGCCGGTCAGCACATCGGTAGTGTCGATGCGGGGTTCAGACCCAGGCCACTGGCAGTGCCGATCAAGGGTTCTTCCTCGCGCACCGACAGTACTGATGGACCCTTTCCAGAACTAAAACTGAACTCAAAACTCAACAAGGAAATTGGCAAAACCTATCCAAATGAACTCTAAAAGTCACGAGACTTGGACAGAAGGTTTCTCATGGTAGGACATTACTTCTCCAAGTGGATTCACACGAAAAGCTCAAGAATTTATCATGAACATCAGGTTTTACCAAAAAGCCTAGGGTTTGAATGTTCTTGAGGAAATCCATGAAATCAAAGGTGCTCTCGCGTATGATTAATCCAAGGATCCATCAAGGCATGTTTAGGCATGTCCTAGCACCAAGATCCCCTAAGCAATTCGTCCCAAAACCCACTCAAAATCAAGATCAATAATACCCACGAAAATAGCTCCGAAAATATAGAAAAAGAGAAATTCAGGATTTAGGGAGAAGAGAAGATCTTGAGCATGAAATTGAATCTCATACATTGATTCTTGCATACACAATTCATGGATACATGGCTAGGAAGCCACCCTATTCCTCCCACTATTTGCAAGAGAAACGTTTGTCTCTCACACTCACTTTCCTCCCTACTAAAACATGAAGACCTCTCCTAGCACTTTAGAATGAAACTCTAACACAAGGCTAATGGGAAGAGGCACCTCTCCTACAAGCCCCACTTTTCCTTGTATAGTCCTAGGGTCCTATTGTCCTAAAGACCACACTACCCTTGACCTACATAACTTTGCCAACTACCACCTAGGGCAAACTTGTCCATCTCTTTTTTCTTCGTCCGAACGCCATTGGATCCTTCACATCTTTGCTTCACGTTGACGCAAGCTTCACGATGGTGCCAAGTGCACCTCCAATCGCCGCCATCGGTTTTGAGGCCCAAACCGCCTTCCTTGATGTTGACGCATATCATCTTGTCCTACGATCCAGACCACCGGCAAGTCTCTCCCGCTCCATTGGGTCTCCATGTCACTTGCACTGGCATCCCGTTCGCCTTGACTTGGTCAACACATCGTCTTCATCACTTCCACGGTTTTGAGGTTCAACCGCGAAACCATCCATGCTTCTTGCCTCTCTATGTGTACGGTGTGGATCACCCTTAACATCACCTGACCTCCCAATCGTCCGGTCCCAAGTCCCCTACTTGTGCCCGATCCTCTCGCCGTTGACCGCTAAGTCGACTCCATTGACCTACACATCATGAGACAAGCAAACACATTTCCCTTCTACTGCAACTTCACCAATACCTTCACCAACTCTAGTTAGTCATAACCATAGCAATGCACAAATCCATACAATCTCCAATTTCACACATTTCAACTCAAACACAAAATTCAACTAGAGTCAATTACTCATCACATATTACAAACCATGGCACTTATCCACATTGTTTCTCAATCTCCCCCTTGATGGGTACATTGACAACACCAAATGCACAAAGACCTAGAGTTAGAAATGCGAGAAAAGCACATCCAAATGCCTCAAACCCAAAGAAAAGGTGAAATATAGCCATCTAGCATAAGAAGGATTACAAAAACCAAGAGTTGGCAAAGAAAGCGACTTGAAGCGCAAAGATTGTCAAAAGGCTCATGAAATGCTCGAGTTCATGGTATGCTCCCCCGCAACTTGTGGTAGTTCACATGTAATGCATCAATGAGATTATTTTTAGATTTTTAGCATTAATTGTGCACGACCCAAAATCCATGCAGAGGGTCGCACGACTGGGTACGGCAAACACCCCGAGGCTTGGAAGCAATTTTAATTTGATCAACTTAACTCGCAAAATAAAAAGCAAATAGCTGAGCATGCCTTTGTGACAAAAGGAACACACATTCCCACAATGTTCCATCATGAGCTAAACATTTGCAAAGCCACATTTCACAAACACAAGGTGCCATGGCTAAGACATCCTCTAAACTAGCCTCAACACAAGTTTTAGCAAGGATAAAAGCAATTATACGCATGGTGAGCATGTTTTGGCAAGATTAATTCATAAGTTTCACAAAAAGCCAAGTTTACCTTTAAGATTAGCAAGTTGCTTGAACAACGCTTATGACTGGCCATCTAGAAAATCTAAGCATGTAGAGATCGCTATCACATCCACACAACTTAGCTCAAGCTCAATCATAGCAATGAGAAATGCAAGAAAGCATAAGAATCAAAGGTCATCTACAAAAGCATATATTACATATGAGATGCAATGCGGAAAGGTAAGATACATATTTACAAAAGAAAATGTGTATGGATGGATCACACTAAACTGATCATGCTCCTATACTCCCTTTATTCCATCGCTTCACAGTTTTTGTCTGGGTCAAGTGCCATTGTAGTGGACATTGGTGTTGATAATGGCTTCACATTGACCATGTCGAACTTCTTTAGGAGATCCTTCGTGTACTTGGCTTGATGTATGAAGGTGCCTTGCTTGCATTGCTTGATTTGAAGTCCAAGAAAAAAGGTGAGCTCGCCCATCATTGACATCTGAAATTCACTTTCCATAGCTTCCTAAAAACCTGGACACAACAGCATGAGAGGGACCACCAAATATGATATCATGCACGTATATCTGAACCATTAGAAAGTCATTGCCATGCTTTAGAGTCAACAAGGTTTTGTCAACATACCCCATGACATACCCGTGCTCTAGCAAGAAGGTCTTAAGCCTAGCATACCAAGCCTTGGGTGCTTGCTTTAGCCCGTACAAAGCCTTCTGAAGCTTGTACACTCGGTTTGGGTATTTGTGGTGCTCAAAGCCAGGTGGTTATTTCACATAAACCTCTTCCTCTATGTAGCCATTTAGGAAAGCACTCTTGACATCCATTTGATAAAGCCTAATGCCCTTAGACACTGCAAAGGCAAGCAAGATCCTAATGGCTTCTATGCATGCAACAAGAGCAAAGGTTTCACCGTAGTCTAAGCCCTCGAATTGACTAAAGCCTTGAGCACCAAGCCTAGCCTTGTTCCTCACAACCTCACCATCTTCCCCATGCTTGTTTTTGAACACCCACTTGGTTCCTATGACATTGACACCAACTGGAGGCTCTACTAAGGTCCACACCCGGTTTCTCTTAAAGTTTTCCAACTCTTCATGCATGGCATTAATCTAATGTTCATCGGATATTGCGTGTGCAACAACCCAAGGTTCAAAGGTAGCAACAAATATAGAATTGGTAAAACAGGCAAGATGTGTAGACCTTGACCTTGTAGTCCTCTCATGGAGATTGTTGAGGGTCGTTAAGTACCAATTTCGACCGTCAATATAGCTACAAATAAGGGAAGACTTAGCATTTCATACTTGCATGTTAGTTAGGAATAATAAGATTCCACATGTCCTTGGAGATTTATGTGCATGCACCGATTTGATACAAAATAAGTAGAGAAATGGAGCATAATCCGAGGAAACACCATTCCAGCCAATACGATGGTGCCAACTAGACTTCCCTTCGGATTGCATATGTGGCTGCACAAGATTACTCCACAGAACACTGCCTTAAAACAGAAGAGGACCCACCTGTCTGCCACCTTGACAAAGCACAGGGCCAGAAGCCCCACTGCCAGGTCGGGCGACCGGGACTTCTGGTCGACCGACCAAGTCCTGAGGCGGTTCACTCCCCCCTTCCACGTGTCACTCCCTTAGCCCTTTGGCAACATCGATGGCCCGAGGTTCCGTGGTGGTTACTCTCCAGAACCGACTTATGGACCCTATAAATAGAAGGGAAGAGCTCCAATCCACAACACATACATAAGAGTTATTCATTTCCTTCTTTCACTTAGTAGTTTCCTAGTCCTAGTTGAGTTTAGTATAGGTGGACCCTTGCTCAAGTCTCCAAGTCATAGGAGTATTGGTATGTCTCTTATATCCTTTCCTTTATTCTACTGTATTATGACTTTGATCTATTTAATGAATATAGTTCTTCCATATAATTGTGCTTATGATATGTGTTCCATGTTTGGTTATATATCATATTCATGTCATAGGACTTTAGTATGCTTTCATGATGATATCGACTTGCTACCTTGTTTTCATGATTGGCATATACCTTGATTATAGTCTAAATGTAATAATGCTAGTTTATACTTTAGTCTAGTTTTTGTGCCTCAATGTGGGTTTGATATCCAATTCGGATTATTATGGCTTTAGCTCATAGCTTGTTAATCCGTAGGGTTAGAGTTATGTGTGCTTTAGTACTTGATAATTCAATTGGTAATTCTAGTGTTTGATCAATGCTAGAGTTTGAAGGACCGAGAAGGTGACCAGAGGGGAAGGGGGTTGTGAATGGGGGCCAATTAAAATTCTTCTCAAGAACTTGGCCTATGTCTCAATTACAACCCAAAGCAAACCTCTAAACCGATCACCAAGGCCACACATACCAACTTGTGATGTGCTAACCCTAGAAGTGATCAACTACAACCGCGGAATACAATGGAAACAAAGGTGAACAACAAAGACTCA
Organism: Eleusine indica; assembly: GCA_030378355.1. NCBI lineage: Eukaryota > Viridiplantae > Streptophyta > Magnoliopsida > Poales > Poaceae > Eleusine > Eleusine indica. Next base: position 36,737,822 of record CM059498.1, on the reverse strand, counting down.
AAACAGTCAAAGAAATGCCCAAAAATAGACAGCTCTATCAGTACATCGGCAGTGCCGATCAGAACATCAGCAGTGCCGATCAGCAGTCAAATAGGTTATCAGCAGTGCCGGTGAGACTTATCGGCAGTGCCGATCAGTGGATGGAGAAGAGCTTAAGGAGACACAAACATAGCACATCAGCAGTGCTGGTTGAACCATCGGTAGTGGTGATGCGGGGTTCAGACCCAAGCCACCGGTAGTGCTGGTCCAGCCATCGGCAGTTGTTGACGGCTGTTAAGTACCATTTTCATCTGTCAACTATGCTCAAATAAAGGAGAACTTGGCATTTCATACACGAATATTTTTTTTTACAATAATGTAGTTCCACTTGTACTTCGGAATTATTTGCATGCAGGAGGAAATATGAAGGAAACACACCCAAAAGGCAAAAAAACACACTTTCGAGCAATGAGAGAGCGCCAAGTGGACATCCTATGGATTGAAGGACCCATTTTCAGTACCACACCGAAGAAACACACAAAACTACCCCGACATCTGGGATGAGGACCCACCTGGCAGCCACCTTGAGGAAGCACTGTTGACTTTTGCTAAGCCATATTAATAAATCATTCCCGGCACAGGGCCAGAAACGGTTCACTAATATGTCCCAAAGTCAAGTAGGTAAAATCCGCAAGCGCACGGAGAATACCGCTGTAGCATTTCACCCGGAAGTATTCAGGGTATCGTATTTGTTTATCCCAAAGGAAGGGTATGATCAAGAAGCGTTACTAACATATAAGATCATGTTAACAATTAGCAAGGATATCTAACCAAGACAGGCGGGTACATGATAATAACCGGGTAGTGTGACACACACAGAAGATTCCTACTAAATAAATAAAGTCTAGTGGAGGAAAGACTAGGCTAAGCTACTCCTACTATACATTCCTATACAGTTGCATAGCCTAAGTAGAATACATACAGACCCACACTCAGGTTCAGCAGTCAATAGTATAGCACTTCAGGCACGGACTTACCCCTGCATCCACAGGCGACTTCCGCCAAGAGCCTACGCACTAGCCTAGCGGGGAGGATTTCAAAGGACGGACAGGGCTGTCACCACCTGCCGCCTACCTCAACGAACCAGTAGACTAACGAATAATTGATGCAAATCAGTCACCCAAGTACCATACTTGCATGACCAAAGAGCACTCTGCCCCTCCGCGATTACTATTAACGAGGCAGAGTTACCGTACGAATACGATCACCAAACCCATGCTATACTTTATCAGCTAAAACTAACCATAGAGACTATAACATATAAACTAGACTATAGTGACGGTATATAACTAGCATGACAATAGTAGTATAATAAATATAAACTACTATCACACAAGTAGACTATACTATCACATATATGGATCACAAAATCAAACAAGAAACTCATGACCCAAGCACAACTATATAGAAAAGATATATATATTGATAAAAGTAAAGTCTTACAAAAGGGAAAAGATACAAGAGCCATACCAATTCCAAGTGAAGACTTAGGACTAGAGAGCTCTAGACTCAGCCTAACTCCACTAAAACTCCAAGAACTACTACTAGCAAGAGAGAAATGCTTCTTGTGGTGTGTGTTGAATGTGAAGGCACACCCTCCTATTTATAGCCTCAATAGGTCGGCAAAGGAGCGTAACCGCCACGGAAGGCATCTCAAACCGCCATCAGGAGTCACGGAGGAGCCAACACGTGGAAGCCCAGGCGGAGAGGGCGCCCGGCTGGGTCGGCCGACCTGACCAGGTCGGCCGACCTGGGGGTGGCCCCTCCTGGCCTGTGCTTTCTCCAGGTGGCTGTCCTGTGGGTCCTGAGGTCGGTTCCCGCGGTATTACAGGGAGTTACGTCGGTTAAGTGCTGCAAATGGGCCCTTCAATCCGTGTGACGTCCATGTGGCGCTCTCTGATTGGTCGAAAGTGTGTTTTCTTGCCTTTTGAGGTGTTTCCTTCACATTTCCTCCTGCATGCACAAAGTTCTCCAAGTACAAGTGGGACTATATTATTGTGCTAAAGCATGCGTGTATGAAATGCCAAATTCTCCTTTATTTGAGTATAGTTGACGGTTGAAATTGGTACTTAACAGCCGTCAACAAACTCCCCCAAGCTTACCCTTTGCTCGTCCCGAAGCAAAGATAATCTTAAGTTGTTGATCAGGAGTTGCTACAATGTCCTACTCCTCAATAATACTATGCGCACAACAAAGTACTCTTCCTAGAATTAAATATATTGGCGCATAACTTACCCATTTACCTCGATCCATGGGGCTTTTACACCTCATTGTCTTGGGCGGTTGAGAGATAGAACAATTGCAGGGCACTAATCACTTGCTCTAGATTCCGCTATGTTGTTCCGGAGGTTTTCAAAAGATTTTGAAAATAAAAACCAAGTTCCTCAAATGATTCTCTCGGATCACTCAATATGTGTATGATTCCTCACCAAGGCAAAGTGTTGCCTATAATCACCTACTTCTAAATAAGGCTTTATGTGGAGCTCAAGGTAGGGATATATGAAGCACTCATGTTCACATAATATTGCTATGTCAAAAGACCGGATCCAAGAAAAACATCAATTCAAACAATCTTGATCAAGATGTGCAAGTGTGTGGGAGAACGGAGGAATGGTGGATGGGAAGAAATAACTCCTTTTTGAATTTTCCTTCTCTCTTTTGGAGTTTCTAGGCTATGGCTACCTTTTGCTTGCTCTCTTTTTTGAGCATTTTTTTTTTTTTTTTGCATAGCCATAGTCCTAGTTTGCAATGAATAATTTGAGAGAGGAATTTTTGCAATGGATATATGGAGTGTTTCTTTGGATGGATGGATGGATAGTGGCTTTCTTCCGGTGTAGAAGAATAGCTCACGGTGGATATGGTGGATATGGTGGATGCTATCTTCTTGATTTAGAAGGATAGCTCATGGCGGTGGATGTGTGTATATGATCTTGATCAAGAAAGCATGAAAAGAGTTCTACTAGGGTCACAACAATTTTGACTAAGCTCAATGTGAAACAAGCAGCATATGTGTAAAGGTTTTCAAATGTAAACACTACATATGGCTGTGGTGGGAATTTCATCATTGAGGAACTTATCAATTTGTCATTTTGAAAAATAAAATTCCGGAATTCAAGCTTTACGTTGAGCAAGATCATAGCAGCCCTATCTATCATATCATACCTCTCAACAACTTAGAACTAGAGAATGCATATGCTACCCACAAGATTCAAGTTCAAGGCAAGATTTACCAACAAACCTAACTCTTGAGATAGTACTAAGTTGTAAACTAGCATCAGAGAGGAATAAAGGACAGAGCAACTATTCATCATCTCAACATAGGAAAATTATACACATTCATACCGCGCATGAAAAAGGGAAATATTTTTGTTCTTTTTATATTTTGCAAATTTTTATGGATTTTCAGATTTAGCAAATGCAAGAAATAAAGAAAAGGGGAAAGATACAAGTTACCGTGAGAAGGGGGGTCCTCCCCCAAGCTTGCTCTTGCTCATATCTGCTGGTTCGGGTCGTAGCCTTGGGAGCGGAAGAAGGCATCCCAATTGCTCTGATTCTGAGCCATCATCGCGTTCAGCTGGCGGAATTGGTTGTCGCTGAAATTCTGCCATTGCTGGGTGTCGGTGACATGTTGCGTGAGAGTTTGTTGCATGCTCTCGGTGCGCAAATCAATGTCGTTCACGCTCCTTCTCAACTCGGCCATCCCATAGTTGAGTTCACGGAACCCACGGGATGAGAATGACCGAGTGGCAAAGGATGGCGGTCCGCTTGAACTTGATGACGTCTGCATGGGGTAATTGTACTGAGATTCCCATGCTCCGGCCTGCCATGTTGATGCACCCGCCTCGTCCTGTGGCGGGGGCTGTTCCCATACCGGATCTCCGGTCGGAGTGCGAAACTCCGGTGTAGGCTCCATATGCCTACGGGAACGTGTCGGTCGCCCTGAAACACTATGCCTGCGAACTTCTCCCACTGGCTCAAGTGGGAGGGTTAGTGCCCGACAGTGATACAAACGAAGACCCGGGTTAGGTAACGGGAATTCATTTGTATACCCGGGAAAGTGATAGATCAAGGTGTTATTTGGACCATGTTTCAAAGTATGTCCTTGCACAAAATAGTCCTCGCCTAGAAATTCTCTATCTACCGTCAAATATTCAACATGAACATTCTCAAGCAGACCACACTTCTGCGCAATGCGAGTAACTAAAGAGGTGCACTCAATTGGTCCTGTCAACTTTATATTGTCTAACCATTGATCAATCATGCATTCCGCGGGTGACACCCTAATTTTCTTAACCATGGCATAAAGTATTTTCAATTCATCTTGCCGGACAACCCTAATGTCACCTCGAGGAAACAAGGTCATAGCCAACCACACATGCATAAATCTAAGTGTAGGATTATGGATGGCACTTGTTCTAGGCTTGGGACCCCACTCGTTTCCGGAAATCTTTTTCCAAAAACTTTCTTTATGGAACCCCTTTAGCGCTTTATCTAAGTCTAGCCTACATTTAGGATTTAGACCTAGCATAGCATGAAGATCACCCCATGTGACCAAGCGCTCTTGCCCAAACAAGCGAAAAGAAATGCCTTCATCATACTTTCTAAGGGTGCATAAAAACTGCATAGTAAGCAAACGAGAACCCGGCTCATCTACTTCTACGAAATTTAGCCAACCCATAGTGCGAAAAATAGAGGCAAATTCTTCTCTCATACCTATTTTCTCGAGGAAGTCCGGATCGAAGCGTCGGGTGTGGGCGAATGGCCGTTCTCTCATGAGCGCGATGGCTTGGCCCTCGCGGTCGTCCTTGATGTCGAGATGCTCCTCGGTGATGAGCAAGGCCGGCCTTTCCTCCGGAATTTCAGCTTCGGGGTCACCATGCCCCGGACTTGGTGTGAGCTCGACGGAGGATGCTTGACTCGTGCTTGCACGAGTGCTTTTTCTCCGCTTGATTCCGGCGACTTGCTTCATTCGTTTGAACATGGCTGCATACAAGAACAAACACGAGACAAGAACAAAAAAAACAAGATCGAACAAGTGTTCGGGTGAGCGTTAGTGAAAACGACAAACCCGAGCTTCTCCGAAATTGGTTTTCTTTTCACAACAACTTGCAAATGCACTAAAACAGAGGGGAAATATTTTTTTGGGTTTTTGGGGCTGTAGTAAAGTTGAAGAACACGAAATTTTGGGAAAGCAACAAGTGAGCAAAAGAGGGGAGTGAAAGATGAGCTTGGAATGGTGAAGCTCCCCCTCCTGGGCGGTTTTTATAGCCAAGGAAGCAAGATGGCCGTTAGCAAGAGACAGAGCAACGGCCATATAGCCGTTGGGAGAAAGGAGCACAGGAAAAAGTGGGGCCAGGGGGTCGGCCGACCTCACCAGGTCGGCCGACCTGGCAGGTGGGCCTCCTGGCAGCCCCCTTTTTCCTATGTGTTCCCCAACGGCTAGGGGATTTGTCCCCTGCTGCCTTTTTGCTCAAAAAGCTCGACAAAAAATCTTTTCAAAATGGAAAGCCCAAAAACCTATTTTCTAAATTTTTTTTTTTTTTTAAAAATGCAAATGAGTTTTGAAAAATTCCAAGGTGGCTGGAAAAATTCAAAAGTGCAGAAATGCAGTGGTCGGGAAAAATCAAAATGTGGTGGAAAGCAAATATGCAATTAAAAGAACAAATATGGATAACTTATCGGTTTAACCTCCCGGCGAGGACTCACCTTTTAAAGTCCGACGAGCGGGACTTTTCTCCGGCGTTCAGCTCGATGAAGCGTTGTCCGGTCCCGGAGATGAAGACACGGATGATGCTTCTTGTTTCGTTTGCCACACCTTCTTGGTCTTTGTTGCGGTCGGTGGCTTCTCGGGCTTCGGAGGTTGCGGTTTTGCAGGCTTCACAGCCTGTTTCTTTGCAGGCCTCGGAGGTTGCTGCCTTGTGGACTTCGGAGGCTGTTGCTTAATGTGTGACCTTTGCCTCCTTGCCTTCATCAGTTGTTGCTGTGCAGCCTTTTCCTTCTCAAGGAAGTTCTTCATGAATGTGATGAGGCTGTCCTTCTTTGGCGGAGTGACCTCCACTTCCTTGATGTTGCTTGGGTTCGGCCCGTACTTGATACGGATCATGTTGCACTGTTCTTTCCTTGGCCGAAAGTCAAACTTCTCCTCCTTGCCATTGATGTGGAAGCGGATTTCTCCGGCTCCTACATCGATGCGAGCATCCGCAGTGCTGAGAAATGGGCGTCCCAGGATGAGCGGTGTTCTCTTCCCGACATCCATATCAAGCACTACGAAGTCGACGGGGATGAAGCAATCCCGGATTTTCACCGGAATATCTTCGGCGATCCCCGCCGGATAGCGGACCGTTGAATCGGCCAGCTGCAGCTGCATCGGCGTGGGGGATAGTGTGGTGTAGTTGAGCTTGTCGAAGACATCCTTCGGCATGACGCTCATACTTGCCCCAAGATCACATAAGGCATGGTCGAAGTTCTGTGTCCCGATCGAGCAGGTGATCGTGGGACACCCTGGATCTTTCTTCTTCTCAGGAAGCCGGTTGAGTATAGCAGCGCTACACTCTTCTGTCAGCTTGACAATTTCTGTGGTTGGTAGTGGGCGCTTGTTGCTGATAAGATCCTTGAGGTAGCGAGCGTACGTGGGTACTTGTATCGCATCCAGCAAGGGCACGTTGATGTGCAGCTTCTGGATCACCTCCACGAAGCGTGTGAACTGCTCGTCCACAGTAGGCTTCCTTCTTCTTTCAGGAAACGGCATGAGGTTCGTGTCATAGAACTCATGTGGGGCCGTTTTCCTGGGCGGCAGTTCTTCTTCTTCTGCCGGCTTCTCAGCTGATGTGTCCTTTCCTGCATGGTTAGGGTATGGCGGATCCCGAGTGGACTTACCTCCTCTCGTGGTAACCGCATTAACATTTTCTAAGGGGGTCTCGGGTTGCCCCGGGATTTTCCCCGACTCAGCAGTAGGAACAGCAGCAGCTAACTGAGCTAATTGAGTTTCTATCATTTTATTAAAGCTCAGCTGATTCTTGAGAGCAGAGGAAACACCCTCTATCTTAGTGTGGATGCTCTCAAGAGTCCTATCAGTGGTGGCAAGCTTTTTACTGATGTTATCATTAACCTTAGCTTGACCAAGCACAAGATCTTTCAAGGAGGGCTGATTATAACTGGAATTAAAACCAGAGAAGTTGCCAGAGTTACCTCCTTGGTAGTTGGGACGTGGTGGACCCCAACTTTGACCTCCTTGTGGACGGTAGCCGTTGTTGTTGTTGTTGCCCATGAACATTACGTTCTCACGGGTCTTAGGGCAGTCATTGCCCGAGTGTCCCGTGTTGCCACAGACCTCGCAAGTCATCCGAGCATCTAGGGCTTTCACTTCTCCATTGGCCTGGTCGTCCATCTTCTTCATGAGAAGGTCAATCTTGGCGGCGAGCATGTCAACCTCCTTGACGGAGTGCATGCCTCGCTGGCGAGGTTGGAGGCGTTCTTCATTCCAACCTTGGTTGGACACCATCTTCTCGATCAAAGCTTTTGCCTTGCTTACAGTGAGCGAGAAGAAGGCTCCACCAGCAGCAGCGTCGAGGTGGTCGCGGGCCGACGGAGTAAGCCCGTTGTAGAAGTTCTGGATGATCAGCCAATCATCCATCCCGTGGTGGGGACACGCCAGGATGTACTCCTGGAGCCTCTCCCATGCCTCAGGAATCGACTCCTTCGACTCCTGCTGGAAGCTTGAGATCCTTCCGCGGAGGGCACTGGTCTTGCCCAGCGGGAAGAACTTTGCAAGGAACGCAGCTGAACACTTCTCCCAAGTGTTCACAGCTTCAGGGTTTGCGTAGAACCACTGTCTCGCTCTCCCAAGGAGAGAGAACGGGAACAGTCGAAGGCGAACAGCGTCGGGGGTGACGTCCTTCATTTTGAACGTGTTGCAAATCTCCAGGAATTGCTGGAGATGAGCACTAGCGTCCTCATTGGCTTTCCCACAGAATGGGCTAGCCTGCACCATGGTGATGAGACCGGTCTTGATCTCGAAGTTCGCATCTCCCACATTGCCAGCTGGTCCCGTAGGGATGTTGGCAGTGGAGGGAGCGGAGAACTCGCGGAGGGTCTTGTCGGCCATTTGCTCAGAGCTTGATGGTGCGGGAATGACAGGTTCGATTGGCCGAGTCTCCTTACGAGGAGGGGTGAGCCTGGCTCGTGTCCTTCTCAGGAGTGATTCAGGATCTTCAGTGAAGTTTGTCGGCAAGTCGAAACCAGTCATACACTACCCTGTTTTCATACAAAATGCAGAAAACAAAGCAAGGTTAGCCTGCCTAGGAGATAGCCTTAATAATTGCAACACTACTATATACATTAGTAATTTTTCTTAATCATACGCCTTCCCCGGCAACGGCGCCAGAAATGCTTGTTGACTTTTGCTAAGCCATATTAATCAATCATCCCCGGCAACGGCGCCAGAAATGCTTGTTGACTTTTGCTAAGCCATATTAATAAATCATTCCCGGCACGGGGCCAGAAACGGTTCACTAATATGTCCCAGAGTCAAGTAGGTAAAATCCGCAAGCGCACGGAGAATACCGTTGTAGCATTTCACCCGGAAGTATTCAGGGTATCGTATTTGTTTATCCCAAAGGAAGGGTATGATCAAGAAGCGTTACTAACATATAAGATCATGTTAACAATTAGCAAGGATATCTAACCAAGACAGGCGGGTACATGATAATAACCGGGTAGTGTGACACACACAGAAGATTCCTACTAAATAAATAAAGTCTAGTGGAGGAAAGACTAGGCTAAGCTACTCCTACTATACATTCCTATACAGTTGCATAGCCTAAGTAGAATACATACAGACCCACACTCAGGTTCAGCAGTCAATAGTATAGCACTTCAGGCACGGACTTACCCCTGCATCCACAGGCGACTTCCGCCAAGAGCCTACGCACTAGCCTAGCGGGGAGGATTTCAAAGGACGGACAGGGCTGTCACCACCTGCCGCCTACCTCAACGAACCAGTAGACTAACGAATAATTGATGCAAATCAGTCACCCAAGTACCATACTTGCATGACCAAAGAGCACTCTGCCCCTCCGCGATTACTATTAACGAGGCAGAGTTACCGTACGAATACGATCACCAAACCCATGCTATACTTTATCAGCTAAAACTAACCATAGAGACTATAACATATAAACTAGACTATAGTGACGGTATATAACTAGCATGACAATAGTAGTATAATAAATATAAACTACTATCACACAAGTAGACTATACTATCACATATATGGATCACAAAATCAAACAAGAAACTCATGACCCAAGCACAACTATATAGAAAAGATATATATATTGATAAAAGTAAAGTCTTACAAAAGGGAAAAGATACAAGAGCCATACCAATTCCAAGTGAAGACTTAGGACTAGAGAGCTCTAGACTCAGCCTAACTCCACTAAAACTCCAAGAACTACTACTAGCAAGAGAGAAATGCTTCTTGTGGTGTGTGTTGAATGTGAAGGCACACCCTCCTATTTATAGCCTCAATAGGTCGGCAAAGGAGCGTAACCGCCACGGAAGGCATCTCAAACCGCCATCAGGAGTCACGGAGGAGCCAACACGTGGAAGCCCAGGCGGAGAGGGCGCCCGGCTGGGTCGGCCGACCTGACCAGGTCGGCCGACCTGGGGGTGGCCCCTCCTGGCCTGTGCTTTCTCCAGGTGGCTGTCCTGTGGGTCCTGAGGTCGGTTCCCGCGGTATTACAGGGAGTTACGTCGGTTAAGTGCTGCAAATGGGCCCTTCAATCCGTGTGACGTCCATGTGGCGCTCTCTGATTGGTCGAAAGTGTGTTTTCTTGCCTTTTGAGGTGTTTCCTTCACATTTCCTCCTGCATGCACAAAGTTCTCCAAGTACAAGTGGAACTATATTATTGTGCTAAAGCATGCGTGTATGAAATGCCAAATTCTCCTTTATTTGAGTATAGTTGACGGTTGAAATTGGTACTTAACAGCCGTCAACAAGCACAACCCAGGAGGGCCCAGCCATAGGTCGGCCGACCCCCCTAGGTCGGCCGACCCAGGCATGCGGCCTTTCCTCCTAGGCTTGCACGTGGAGGCTCCTGGTTGATCCCCGAAGGCGGTGGGCAAGGATATTCTTGGCGGTTACTCCCCTTTTCTGACCTATAGAGGCTATAAATAGGAGGGTGTGGCTTTACACTCACATACACACCACATGAAGAATTCCTTCTCTTGCTACTTAGTTATTCTCAAGTCTTAGTGGAGTTAGGCTGAGGCTAGAGCTCTCTAGTTCTTCAAGTCTTCTCTTGGAGATATTGGTATGACTCTTGTATCATTTCTCTTTTGTAAGACTTTGCTCTATTTAATAAATGTCATCTTTTCATATAGTTGTGTTTGGGTCATGAGTTTCTTGTTTGATATTGTGATCCATATATGTGATAGTATAGCCCACTTGTGTGATAGTAGTTTATATTTATTATACTACTATTGTCATGCTTGTTATATACCGTCACTATAGTCTAATTTATATGACATAGTATTTATGCTTAGGATTAATTGTTATGACATGACATGGGTTTGGTGATCATATTTATATGATAGCTCTGCTTCGTTAATATAACCATGGAGGAGTAGAGTGCTCTTTGATTATGCAAGTATGGTATTTGGATAATTGATTTGCATCAATTATTCATTAGTCTACCGGTTAGCTGATGTAGGCGGCAGGTGGTGACAGCCCTATCCATCATTTGAACTCCTCCACGCTAGGCTAGTGCGTAGGCTCTTGGCGGAAGTCACCTGTGGATGCAGGGGTAGGTCCATGCCTGAAGTATTATGTTAATAACTATTGAACCTGAGTATAAGCGTGTATGTGTATAGAACTTAGGCTATACAACTGTATATGAAAGTACTGTAGGAGTAGCTCAGCTTAGTTCTTTCTCCACTTGGCTTTATTTATTTATTTATATTTCAGATAGAATCTTCTGTGTGTCACACTATCTCGTCATTATACATTGCTTGCCTGCCTTGATTAGATGATCCTTATCAATTCGCAATGTAAATATGTGCATAAGTAAGCCTTCTTATTCATTATCTTCCTTTAGGATAAACAAATACGATACCCTGAATACTTCCGGGTGAAATGCTACAACGGTATTTTCCGTGCGCTTGTGAATTTTACCTAATGGGCTCTAGGACATATTAATGAAGCATTTATGACATCTTGCCAGCGATGATTTATTAGTAAAAGTCGGGGAAGGCGTTTGATTAAGAAATTACTAATGTACATATTTATGTTACAATTATAAGGCCATCTCCTAAGAAGGCTAACCTTGCTTTGTTTTCTACATTTTGTATGAAATCAGGGTAGTGTATGACTGGTTTCGACTTGCCGACAAACTTCACCGAAGATCCAGAATCACTCTTGAGAAGGGCACGAGCTAGGCTAACCCCTCCTCAAAAGCAACCTCGGTCAAGCGAACCTGTCACTTCCGCACCACCAAGCTTTGAGCCGATGGCCCAAAAGACCCTCCGCGAGTTCTCCGCTCCCTCTACTGCCAATGTTCCTGTTGGTCCAGCTGGCAACGTGGGAGATGCGAACTTTGAAATCAAGACGGGTCTCATCACCATGGTGCAGGCCAGCCCATTCTGTGGGAAAGCCAATGAGGACACAAGTGCTCATCTGCAACAATTCCTAGAGATTTGCAACACTTTCAAGATGAAGGACATCACCCCCGACGCTGTTCATCTTTGACTGTTCCCGTTCTCTCTCCACGGGAGGGCGAGACAGTGGTTCTACGCGAACCTTGATGCTGTAAACACTTGGGAAAAATGTTCTGCCGTGTTTCTCGTGAAGTTTTTCCCGTTGGGCAAAACAAATGCCCTCCGTGGAAAGATTTCGAGCTTCCAGCAGGAGTCGAAGGAGTCAATTCCTGAGGCGTGGGAGAGGCTCCAAGAGTACATCTTGGCATGCCCACACCACAGGATGGATGACTGGCTTATCATCCAGAATTTCTACAATGGGCTCACTCCGTCGTCCCGTGATCACCTCGATGCTACTGCTGGTGGAGCCTTCTTCTCGCTCACTGTGAGCAAGGCAAAGGAGCTGATCGAGAAAATGGTGTCCAACCAAGGTTGGAGTGAAGATCGCCTCCAACCACGTCCACGGGGCATGCACTCCGTCAAGGAGGTGGACATGCTTGCCGCTAAGATAGATCTCCTCATGAAGAAGATGGACGATCAGGCCAAGGGAGAAGTACATGGGACTGCCCAACCTATGGACGCTCGCATGATGTGCGAGGTCCGTGGCAACACGGGGCACTCAGGAAATGACTGTCATGAAACCCGTGAGGACGCAATGTACATGGGCAACAACAATAACGGCTACCATCCACAGGGAGGTCAGAGGTGGAATCAACAGCGCCCCAACTACCAAGGAGGTAACAATGGCAACTTCAACTCTAGTTATAATCAGCCCTCCTTGAAAGATCTTGTTCTTGGTCAAGCTAGGATAATTGAGAATATTAGTAAAAAGCTTGCCACTAATGATAAGACTAGAAAGCATCCACACTAAAATTGAAGGCCTTTGTTTTGCTTTCAAGAACCAGCTAAGCTTTAATAAAATGCTTGAAACCCAATTAGCTCAGTTGGCTGCTGCTATTCCTCCTGTACAGTCGGGGAAAATCCCAGGGCAACCCGAGACTCCCTTAGAAAATGTTAATGTGGTTACCATGAGGGGAGGTAAATCCACTCGGGACCCGCCATATCCTAACACTGCAGGAAAGGAAAAGGAGAGCACACAAGTTTAGAAGCCGGCGGAAGAAAAGGGACAAGAGGCGATGCCGCTAAGGAAAACGGCTCCACATGAGTTCTATGACATGAACTTCATGCCATTTCCTGAAAGAAAGAGGAAGCCAACCGTGGACGAGCAGTTCACACGCTTTGTTGAAGTAATCCAGAAGCTTCACATCAACATGCCCTTGCTGGATGTGATGCGAGTACCTACGTACGCTCGCTACCTCAAGGACCTCATCAGCAACAAGCGTCCGATGTCGACTACAGAGATTGTCAAACTTACAGAAGAGTGTAGCGCTGCTATACTCAACCGGCTTTCCAAGAAGAAGAAAAATCTGGGCTGTCCCATGATCACCTGCTCGATCGGGACACAGAACTTCGACCACGCCCTATGTGATCTCGGGGCGAGCGTGAGCGTCATGCCGAAGAACATCTTCAACACGATGAACTATACAGCCTTATCCCCCACGCCGATGCGGCTCCAGCTGGCCGATTCCTCGGTCCTCTACCCGGCGGGAATTGCCGAAGATATTCCGGTGAAAATCCAGGATTGCTTCATTCCCATCGATTTCGTGGTACTCGACATGGATGTCGGTAAGGAAACATCGCTCATCTTTGGGCGGCAATTCCTCAGCACCGCGGATGCTTGCATTGATGTTGGAGCCGGAGAAATCCGTTTCCATATCTATGGCAAGGAGGAGAAGTTCGATTTTTGGCCATGGAAGGAGAAATGCAATATGATCCGCATCAAGTATGGGCCAAACCCGAACAACATCAAGGAAGTCGAAGTCACGCCCCCAAATAAGGGCAGCCTCATAACGTTCATGAAGAACTTCCTCGAGAAGGAAAAAGTGTCACCAGGACGGGTGCGGTGAAGAGGTCGGAGGCACGTGCCAAGCCACAGGCTCCGAAGTCTGCAAAGCCACCGACCACACCGACAAAGAAGACCAAGAAGGTGTGGAGAGTGAAGCAAGAAGCATCATCCATGTCCTCATCTCCAGGACCGGACGACACCACATCGAGCTAAACGCCAGAGAAAACACCCGCTCGTCGAACTTAAATGAGTGAGCCCTCGCCGAGAGGTTAAATCGATATTTATCCATATTTATTTTCTCCAATTCCATATTTGCTTTCTGATGTGAACAAGGGTTCCTGATCTTCTGAAAGGTTCTTGGTAAGTTGATTTGGTTGGAGGCGAAACACAAGTTGATCCGGCTTCAGAACAACACGTTCTAAACCCCGCAATCGCAGCATGATGTCTCCTCTGGTTATCAACCATCCAAGGACGATTGACCTCGACAAGAAGGCTAATCCCTGCCTGTGAATCAAGAACACAAGCAAGAACAACGAAGAATGCAACACAATTGTAGATGTATGATTAAACTCATGAAGTTGGGTTCTCACAAACCGACGAACGGGGACACTATTTATGAATAGAATTGATCTAAGCAAAACCCGAACCCTAATAGTGCAGTGGCGGCTGTATATGAAGACCCTAGGATTGTGCATGACTGTCTGGACGCGCCCCTAATTGGGCTCAACTAGATACAAAACCGAAAGGCCAAAAATAAGCGATGTAGCACCAACACAGATTCTAGACCCTCTTTTGTTTCGACGATTCTCGATAACTCCAGATGAATTTTGACATGGGGCCGGCAGCATTGAAAAGGTATTCTCCTTATCTTTCTGTGCATATGTCGAACGTCCAAATCTAAGTCCGTATGCGTCCTGGGCGACCATTTTAGTGCAGACTGGTCCTGGGCCCGAAAACAGATTCGAAGTCGGTTTTGATTGGGTCTCCACTTTGGCTTTCAAGCCCTTGCTGGTCCTCCACATTCCCAACTCCTTCTCCCATCATCTACTGGTCCTCTCCATGGTTCCTAATCATAAAATAATCATTAGGTAGCAAACCATTCTCAAAAGTAACATATAGCGAAGAACGTAGGAACGTGCTCACCTCTAAATTTAGTCGTCGAGCACGAGCTCTAGTCATTAGACCTTGCAAGTCTAGAATTGGAGTAGTGTTGTGTGTATCCATAGGAGTGATGCCCTCGTCATCCTTCCCCTCTTGAAGTGGAGTCGTCCTCGACTCAAGCACATCCTCTTCTCACAAGTATGGTTTCAAATCTGAAATGTTAAAAGTAGGACTAACCCCGAACTCGGGAGGCAACTCAAGTTTGTATGCATTATCATTAATCTTCTCCATTATTTTGAATGGACCATCAGCTCTAGGCATTAGTTTAGACTTTCTCAATTCTGGAAATCTATCCTTCCTCAAATGTAACCACACTAAATCTCCTACATCAAGCTTTACTTTCTTTCTACCTTTACTACCAGCAATTTTATACTTTTCATTCATCATTTCAATGTTAAATCTAGTGGTATCATGCATTTGCAAAAAAAGTTCAGCACGCTCCTTAGCATCAACATGAACTCTCTCATTAATAGGTAGAGAAAGTATATCAAGTGGAGTACGGGGATCAAAACCATACACTACCTTGAAGGGACTTACCTTGGAGGTAGAATGTGTTGCCCGATTGTAAGCAAACTCAACATGAGGCAAGAATTCTTCCAATTGCTTCAAATTTTTCTTCAAAATAGCTCTCAACATAGTGCCCAAAGTGCGGTTCACAACCTCAGTTTGTCCATCAGTTTGTGGATGACAAGTTGTAGAAAACAGCAACTTTCTACCCAAGTTATTGCAAAGCGTGCGCCAAAAATGACTCAAGAATTTTGCATCATGATCTGAAATAATAGTAGAAGGCATACCATCCAAACGTACATTTTCTTTGAAAAAGAGGTCAGCAATATAACTAGCATCATCAATTTTTAGGATATGCTATAAAGTGTGCCATCTTAGAAAAACGATCCACAACAACAAAAATGCTATCACTCCCCCTCTTAGTCCTCGCAGTCCTAAAACAAAGTCCATAGAAATATCCGCCCAAGGAATAGAAGGAACAGGAAGTGGCATGTATAAACCATGTGGATTTAATCGAGATTTAGCTTTTTGACATGTAGTGCAACGAGCAACAAAGCGCTCAACATCTTTCCTCATCCTTGGCCAAAAGAAGTGTGTGGCCAAAATATCCTCTGTCTTCTTAGCACCAAAATGACCCATCAATCCACCTCCATGCGCCTCCTGCAACAACAAAAGACGAACGGAACCAACTGGAATGCATAGGCGGTTAGCTCTAAACAAGAATCCATCATTTAACACAAATTTGTGCCAAGCACGACCTTCTTTACAGTGCAGCAATACATCTTTAAAATCAACATCAGCAACATATTGTTCTTTAATTGCCTCAAGTCCAAAAATTCTACAATCAAGTTGAGACAACATAGTATATCGCCTAGATAAAGCATCAACAATCACATTATCCTTCCCTTTCTTATGTTTAATAATATAAGGAAAAGACTCAATAAACTCAACCCATTTAGCATGTCTACGGTTCAAATTGCATTGAGAACGAATATACTTAAGTGATTCATGATCAGAATGAATAACAAATTCTTTAGGCAACAAATAATGATGCCACGTCTCTAAAGAACGTACAAGTGCATATAGTTCCTTATCATACGTGGAATATATCAAAACAGGCCCAGTAATTTTCTCACTAAAGTATGCAACAGGTTTACCATCTTGCATCAAAACACCACCAATGCCTATACCACTAGCATCACATTCAAGCTTAAAAGTCTATCAAAATTGGGTAATTGCAGCAATGGTGCATGTGTAAGTTTGTCCTTCAAAGCATCAAAAGACTCATGATGTACCTTACCCAAATAGAAGTCAACGCCCTTCTTTGTCAACTCATGCAATGGTGCAGCAATGGTGCTGAAATCTTTGACAAAGCAGCGGTAGAAACCTGCAAGACCAAGAAAACTCATCACCTGTGTGATAGTTTTTAGTACAGGCCAGATCTTTATGGCTTCAATCTTCGCCTCATCCACCTCAGTACCCTATGGAGTCACAACATAGCCAAGAAAAGAGACTCGATCTGTGCAAAAGGTGCACTTCTCAAGGTTACCAAATAAATGTGCAGCTCGCAAAGCATCAAAACAGCACGCAATTGAATCATATGATCATCCATGGATTTGCTATAAATCAAGATATCATCAAAGTAAACAACCGCAAATTTGCCAATAAAATATCTTAAAACCTCATTCATCAAATGCATGAAAGTAATAGATGCATTAGTTAAACCAAAAGGCATTACTAACCACTCATACAACTCGAATTCGGTTTTGAAAGCTGTTTTCCATTCATCTCCAAGTTTCATTCTAATTTGATGGTAGCCACTACGCAAATCAATTTTAGTAAAAATTATAGCATCACATGGGGTTTGAGTGAAACCCGAGTCGGATTTGGGGTCGGGTAGGGATTTCCACTCATCAAGCATGTCGTCTAGGCTAGGAATAGGATGACGATACCGAGCAAAAAGTTATGGCCATTTTACCGAAGGGGTGTCGGAATCGGTTATGAAGAAACATGGGGTTTGAGTGAAACCCGAGTCGGATTTGGGGTCGGGTAGGGATTTTTTTGGCGGGGTGGATGCAGCGGAAAGTGGAATTTGTGAGAATTGGTCTGAGGTGTTGAGGGTGGGTTTAGGGTGGGATTAGGGTGGGCGTGTTGATCAATCTACCCTAGCGCACAAACCCAACAAAACCGAGGGTGGTGGAGGGGATGGCAGCTAGGGTTGCAAGGGAAACACTACTGATGACAAAAACACAAACTAAACCAGCGACTAAACATGAACTAGGGCACAAACTCAAAACTACAGAATCTGAAATTGAAATATGCAAAGGCTAAACATGTGGTTATGGGCGGGGGAAATTTTTTTTTTTGGCTTTTCTGTGGACGATAGGAAGAACACGAAAACAAAACTAAAGGGTAGTGCGAACCTGATGGTGCACCTGAAGCTCTGATTACCACTTGATGTGAACAAGGGTTCTCGATCTTCCAAAAGGTTGTTGGTAAGTTGATTTGGTCAGAGGCGACACACAAATCGATCCGGCTTCAGAACAACACGTTCTAAACCCCGCAATCGCAACATGACGTCTCCTCTGGTTATCAACCATCCAAGGACGATTGACCTCACCGAGAAGGCTAATCCCTGCCTGTAAATCAAGAACACAAGCAAGAATAACAAAGAATGCAACACAATTGCAGATGTATGATTAAACTCACGAAGCTGGGGTCTCACAAAACGACGAACGGCGACACTGTTTATGAATAGAACTGATCAAAGCAAAACCCAAACCCTAATAGTGCGGCGGCAGCTGTATATGAAGACCCTAGGATCATGCAAGACCCTCTGGACGCGCCCCTAATTGGGCTCAACTAGATACAAAGCCCAAAGGCCAAAAATAGGCGACGCAGCACCGACACAATTTCTAGACCCTCTCTTGTTTCGACGATTCCCGATGACTTCTGATGCATTTTGGCATGAGGCCGGCGGCATTGGAAAGTTCTTCTCCTTATCTTTCCGTGCATTGGAAAGTTTTTGGAAAAAAATTACTAGAAATGATTGGGGTCCAAAGCTTAGAACGAGTGCCATCCATAATCCCACTTTGAGATTCATGCATGTTTGGTTGGCCATGACCTTGTTTCCTGGACATGATATTTGGATTGTCCGTAAAGATGAACTAAAACTGCTGTATACCATGGTCAAAAGAATTAGAGTTTCTCCTGTGGAATGCATGATTGACCAATGGCTAGAAAATATAAAACTGAAAGGACCAATTGAGTGCACTTCCTTAATTACTCGCATTGCTAAAAAATGTGAATGCTAAAAAATGTTCAAATTGAATATTTGAGTGCGAACAGAGAATACATAGGCGAGGATTATTTTGTGCATGGACATACTTTGAAGCGTGGTCCGGATGATACCTTGGCCTATTATTTTCCCGGGTATATGAACGAATACCCGTTACGTAACCCGGGTCTTCGTTTGTATCACTGTCAGGCACTAACCTTCCCTCTCGAGGTAAGGGGAGATTCTCGCAGGGACAACGTCTCCGAATGACCAACCCGACCACAGAGAACCATGACGGCCACACCGGGGTTCCAAACCCCAATCGAAGGTACGGGTTGGGATCAGCCCCCACCACCGGACGAGGCATGGGGATCTTAGCACGACTACCCCATGCACACATCATCAAGCTCGAGCAGAGTGCCATCCTTTGCTAATTGGTCATTCTCATCCCGTGGGTTCCGTGAACTCAAGTTCGGGATGGCCGAGTTAACAAGGCGGGTGGATGACATCGACTTGCGCACCGAGAGTATGCAACAAACTATCTCACAACACATCACCGACACCCAACAATGGCAGAATTTTAGCGACAACCAATTCCGCCAACTCAACACGATGATGGCCCAGAACAAAAGCAATTGGGACGCCTGCTTCCGCTCCCAAGGGTACGACCCGAACCAGCAAATGTGAGCAAGAACAAACTTAGGGGAGGACCCCCATCTCACGGTAACTTGTATCTTTCCCTTGTTTTCATTTTTCAATTAGAAAATCCAAAAATCCAAAAAAAATACATAAAATCTGAAAAAAAATGAAAAGATGATAAAAAGACCAAAAAATATATAAAATCTGAAAAAAATAGGGCTATGCAAAAAGAAAATAAATGGATGCTCCAAAGAAGAGCAATCAAAAGATAGCCATGTCCTAGAAAAATTCCAAAACAGAGGAAAGAAATTCAAAAAGGAGTTATTCATTCCATCCATCACTCCACCATGTTTCCCACACACTTGCAGGTCTTGATCAAAATTGTGTGAATTGATTTTTCTAGGATCCGGTCTTTTGACATAGCAATAGTATGTGAACAAGTATGCCTCAATTATCCCTACCATGAGCTCCACATAAGCCTTATTAGAAGTAGGGGATTTTAGACAATACTTTGCCTTGGTGAGGAATCATACACTTTTGAGCGATCTGAGAGAATCATTTGAGGAACTTGGTTTTATTTGCAAAATCTATTGAAAACCTCCGAGTAAGATAGTGGAATAGAGAGCAAGTAATTAGTGCCCTACAATTGTTCTATCTCTCAACCGCCCAAGACAATAAGGTGCTAAAAGCCCCATGATGATCAAGGTAAATGGGTGAATACTGTGCCAACATATTTAATTCAAGGAAAAGTATCTTTGTTGTGCACTTAGTATTATTCAGGAGTAGGACATTGTAGCAACTCCTGATCAACAACTTAAGTTTTATCTTTGCTTCGGGATGAGCAAAGGTTCAGCTTAGGGGAGTTTGTTGACGGCTGTTAAGTACCATTTTCATCCATCAACTTTGCTCAAATAAAGGAGAACTTGGCATTTCATACATGCATATTTGTTTACAATAATGTAGCTCCACTTATACTTGGCAATTATTTGCATGCAGGAGGAAATATGAAGGAAACACACCCAAAAGGCAAAGAAACACACTTTCGACCAATGAGAGAGCCCCAACTGGACATCCCATGGATTGAAGGGCCCATTTTCAGTACCACTCCGAAGAAACACACAAAACTATCCCGACATTTGGGATGAGGACCCACCTGGCAGCCACCCTGAGGAAGCACAACCCAGGGGGGCTGATGAGGACATCACCCTTATGGATACACCCAGCACTCCGCCAACCAAAATGCAAGTTCATGCGCGACAATTGAATTTACGGGTGAGCTTGTTCCTAATGATTCCTTTATGTGATTTTGAGAACATATGGCTATCTAATGAATTAATTATTTTTAGGAACCATGGAGATGATTATGAGATAGCTACGGAGATGATTGGAGGCATGATGGGCCAGCAAGGACGTGCAAGCCATGGTAGAGGCCCAATCAAAACCGACTTCGAGTCTGTTTCGGGGCCCAGAACTAGTCTGCACTAAAACGGACGCCCAGGACGCATACGGACTCGGATTTGGACGTTCTATATATTCCTGGAAAGATAACGAAAATGTCTTTACATCCCAACTGGTCCCATGTCAAAATGCATCCTGAGCCGTCGGCAATCGTCAAAACAAATCGACTTCCAGAATCTTTCCTGGTGCTGCGACACCGTAATCGGTCTTTGGGCCATGCATCGAGTTGAGCCAACTTAGGGCTGCGTCCAGGGGGTCTTACACGACCCTAGGGTCCTCATATATAGCTGCCGACTCTTCATTAGGGTTTGAGTTTTGCTTAGATTATTCTGTTGATAATAGTTTTGCCGTTTGAACGGTTTGTGAGACACCAACTTGTGAGATTCATCGTATACATGCAAATTTGGTTGCATTCTTCTTTGTTCTTGCTTGTGTTCTTGATTTGCAGGCAAGAATAAGCCTTCTTAGCAAGGTCAATCATTCTTGAACGGTTGATAACCAGAGGAGACGTTGTGCTACGATTGCGGGGTTCAGAACGTGTCGTTCGGAAGCCGGATCGATTTGTGTATCGCTTCCGCCTTAATCAAGATTATCAGAACCTATCGGAAATTGGGAACCCTTGTGCACATCAAGTGGTAATCAGAGCTTCAGGTATACCGTTAGGTTCGTCTTTATCCTCATTTATTTGTTCTATCCTATAGTCCAGAAAACTGCCCCACAAAAATATCGGTTCGTCGTGTTTCCGCTGTCCTATACCCCATCGTGACTTGCAAATTTTTATTTCAGATTGCTTCTCTGAATTTTAGTCCCTATAAAGTCATTGTGTTGTTGGTCTAGTGCTTGTTCTTTGGTCTTGTTTGAGTCGTGCATATCC
Source organism: Eleusine indica (assembly GCA_030378355.1). Lineage (NCBI taxonomy): Eukaryota > Viridiplantae > Streptophyta > Magnoliopsida > Poales > Poaceae > Eleusine > Eleusine indica. The sequence continues at coordinate 36,716,267 of CM059498.1, read as the reverse complement.
TTGTCATAGACAAACAAGGGAAAAAATCAGTGTTGCACATGTTGAGATAATAGTATTGCTGGAATTGTGTGCACTAAATATTTCTTTAACATCTAGCCTTCTACTTTCATGTGCAAAAGAAAATTAGAGTGCTCTGCTGCTGTCTCATTGTGATCAAAAGCCAACCAATTAGTGCTTGATCTTGTTATAGAAGTTTGTTTTAGTTGTGCTATTACAAGAATCCTTTTGCTGCACTTGTAGTAAGAAAAAAAAATATTCTGGGGTTCCATTGGTTGTAAAACTTGTAATACGTTGCTGTAGTTCAGATTCTCAAGAAAAGAAAATAAAAAGGCAAAAGTGCACAAGAGAAAAGGCCACACAAAAAAAAGGAAGTAGAAAAAAAGAAAAGATACAAATTCAGAATTGCTTGCATCCTTTGTGTCCTTTGTTGAGTCATTTGCTTGCTTGCTTGAACTAGGTCCGAGACAAGTTTAGGCCGGTGACACAGACTAGCTTAGGACTCTTATTCAGTTTTGCAACTTCTGAATTGAAATTTTGCTAATCCTTGCTACCTAATATTGCGTATCCAAGCTCCATATATTTCCTTCTGAACAGGCACAATTTTTTTTGACTCTCGCAATCATCAGTACACACTCTCCAAGGTATCCTTTGGTTGTTGTAATTAAGAACTTTGTAAGAGCTCGATAAGATGCTTCCCTTTGCTTGTTGAGAGTTTACACTATGATCACATAGTAGTGATAGGAAATATACTTCTGTGTGTTTTCTTGTTTGCTACTAACAATGATAGGTTACACAACTCATGGTGATGATTCAACGTCGTCTGATGAGAACAATATGAGTGATGTAGTACAACGAGTGCTCAGTTCTCAAATGGAGAAGGTAGAGCAAAATCAATTGAACAATTTATTCCAGGCTCACTTTGTTGTCAAGGATTGACGTTGTCGTGTTATCATTGATGGAGAGAGTAGCCGCAACATCGCAAGTTTAGAAGTAGTTGAGAAGCTTGGATTGACAACACACCCACACCCATATCCATACTACATCCAATGGGTAAATTCTTTTGGTAAGATAAAGGTAGATAAAATTGCACGCGTTAAATTTTTTATTGGTTCTTATAAGGATAGTGCAAAATTTGATATAGTACCTATGCAAGCATGTCATTTCTTATTGAGTAAACCATGGATTATTACAAATAATGCTTCGCACAATACCATTATAAATAGCTACTCATTTAAATACAATGGTAGAAGAGTTACTCTTAAATCTATGACCGCTGCTGAAATTTTAGAAGAGGATCAACAAAGGCTTGAAAGGAGAAAAAATGAACCGTTTAGGAAAGAATGGACTATTTCAAATGTTGCAACACTTATATCCAAATCTGAATTAGATGATGAACATATTTCCTTGCCTTTTGTTGCAACTAATACATTTCAGGTTCTACACAAAGAAGAGGATAGTGAAAAAGATGAAGAACATGTTGTTGCTTCACGTAAGAGCTTTCTTGATGTGATGAATTGTTCCAACAATCTTGCTGTATTGGAACCTTGTCTTGATTTGCCTTTGCCACAAGTTGATTTATCTACTGATCCTTGTGATAAAGAGGAGTTGTGTGCCACTGCTTCACATATATCTTTGCCACAACATATGAATAAGCTTGATGTTTTTGTTTATGATTCACCTACTAGTGCTGAAATAAGACATTTGATTTTAATTACATGCGAAAAGAATAAGAAGAAATTATTGTCTTCTCTAAATATTTTGGGTTATATTGAATTTGATGTTCTTTGTGATCAAAATACCATAGAGAAGCAAATGTTTTCTCAAACTGAGTTGCCTTTATTGATAAGTAATATTTTTTATGCTATTGGCAACTATGATCATAGAGGTCTATTTATGGTACATAGAGTTTATGTTTGTTTAAATTTGAAACATCCTCTTGGTTTGCAACTAAATGACCAACTAGAAAACTTTAATATCAACTACCATGTCATGTCATCTTTTTCTAGTATTTTGAAGATCACGCATTGTCTACCTTGTGATAAGAGTGAGAATGATGCTCATATTGCTGACCAAGTTTTCAAAGAGATTATTCATTTGCACGGAATGCCTTCTACTGTAGATTCTCATTGTGATGACAAACTTCATAATGCATATAAATATGAGTTGCATCCCAATTTTGGGAATAGTTCCACAATTAATATTTTAGATTTGAGACCATACATGGGAGAAAGAGACGAGCTCGAGTCGAGGACGACTCTAATTCAAAAGGGGGAAAATGATGAAGACATCACCCTTATGGATACACCCAGCACTACGCCAACCAAAATGCAAGTTCATGCGTGACAACTGAATTTACGGGTGAGCTTGTTCCTAATGATTCCTTTATGTGATTTTGAGAACGTATGGCTATCTAGTGAATTAATTATTTTTAGAAACCATGGAGATGATTATGAGATAGCTACAGAGATGATTGGAGGCGTGATGGGCCAGCAAGGACGTGTAAGCCATGGTGGAGGCCCAATCAAAACCGACTTCGAGTCTGTTTCGGGGCCCAGAACCAGTCTGCACTAAAACGGACGCCCAGGACGCATACGGACTCGAATTTGGACGTTCTATATATGCCTGGAAAGATAACGAATAGGTCTTTCCAACCCAACTGGTCCCATGTCAAAATTCATCCCGAGCCGTCGGCAATTGTCGAAACAAATCAACTTTCAGAATCTGTCCTGGTGCTGCGACACCGTAATCGGTCTTTGGGCCATGCATCGAGATGAGCCCACTTAGGGCTGCATCCAGGGGGTCTTGCACGACCCTAGGTTCCTCATATACAGCCGCCGCCTCTTCATTAGGGTTTGGGTTTTGCTTAGATTATTCTATTGATAACAGTTTTGCCGTTTGATCGATTTGTGAGATCCCAACTTGTTAGATTCATCGTATACTTGCAAATTTGGTTGCATTGTTCTTTGTTCTTGCTTGTGTTCTTGATTTGCAGGAAAGAATAAGCCTTCTCAGAGAGGTTAGTCATTCTTGAATGGTTGATAACCAGAGGAGACGTTGTGCTGCGATTGCAGGGTTCAGAACGTGTCGTTCGGAAGCCGGATCGATTTGTGTATCGTCTCCACGTTAATCAAGTTTACCAGAACCTATCAAAAGATCGGGAACCCTTGTCCATATCAAGGGCCCAGCCACAAGTTGGCCGACCCAGGCATGCGGCCTTTCCTCCTGGGCTTGCACGTGGAGGCTCCTGGTTGATCCCTGAAGGCGGTGGGCAGAGATATTCTTGGTGGTTACTCCCCTTTGCTGACCTATAAAGTGATGAGTACATCACACTCATGGATACACACAACACTCCTCCAACTAAGATTAAAATTCATGTGCATCACCTGAATTTACAGGTGAGATCGTTTCTAATGCTTTTATTATGTTGTTTTGAGAATAGATTGCTACCTAATGAATTAGTTGTTGTTAGAAACCATGGAGATGATGATGAGATAGCTGGGGAGGTGATTAGAGATGTGATGGGCCAGCAAGGACGTCCAAGCCAAGGTGGAGGCCCAATCAAAACCGACTTCGAGTCTGTTTCGGAGCCCAGGACCAGTCTACAATAAAACGGACGCCCAGCACGCATACAGACTCGGATTTGGACGTTCTATATATGCCTGGAAATATAACGAAAAGAACTTTCCAACCCAACTGGTCCCATGTCAAAATTTGTCTCGAGCCGTCGGCAATCGCCAAAATAAATCGACTTACAGAATCTGTCCTGGTGCTGCGACACCGTAATCGTTCTTTGGGCCATGTATCGAGTTGAGCCCACTTAGAGCTGCGTCCAGGGGGTCTTGCATGACCCTAGGGTCCTCATATACAGCCGCCGCCTCTTCATTAGAGTTTGGGTTTTGCTTAGATCAATTCTGTTCATAAACAGTGTCGCCATTCATCGGTTTGTGAGACCCCAAGTTCGAGAGTTTAATCATACATCTGCAATTATGTTGCATTCTTCGTTGTTCTTGCTTGTGTTCTTGATTCGCAGGCAGGGATTAGCCTTCTCGGCGAGGTCAATCGTCTTTGGATGGTTGATAACCAGAGGAGACATCGTGCTGCGATTGCGGGGTTTAGAACGTGCTATTCTGAAGCCGGATCAATTTGTGTGTCGCCTCCGACCAAATCAACTTACCAAGAACCTTTTGGAAGATCGGGAACTCTTGTCCACTTCAAGTGGTAATTAGAGCTTCAGATATACCGTTAGGTTCATCTTTATCCTCGTTTATTTGTTCTATCCTATAGTCCAGAAAATTGCCCCACAAAAATATCGGTTCATCGTGTTTCCGCTATCCTATATCCCATTGTGACTTGCAAATTTTTATTTCAGATTGCTTCTCTGAATTTCAATCCCTATAAAGTCATTGTGTTGCTGGTCTAGTGCTTGTTCTTTGGTCTTGTTTGAGTCGTGCATATCCTTGTCATAGACAAACAAGGGAAAATTCAGTGTTGCATATGTTTAGATAATAGTATTGCTGGAATTATGTGCACTAAATATTTGTTTAACATCTAGCCTTCTACTTTCGTGTGCAAAAGAAAACTAGAATGCTCTGCTGCTGTCTCATTGTGATCAAAATCCAACCAATTAGTGCTTGGTCTTGTTATAGAAGTTTGTTTTAGTTGTGCTATTACAAGAATCCTTTTGCTGCACTTGTAGTAAGAAAAAAAATATTCTGGGGTTCCATTGGTTGTAAAACTTGTAATACCTTGCTGCAGTTCTAATTCTCAAGAAAAGAAAAAAATAAAAGACAAAAGTGCACAAGAGAAAAAGCCGCACAAAAAAAAAGGAAGTAGAAAAAAGAAAAGATACAAATTCAGAATTACTTGTATCCTTTGTGTCCTTTGTTGAGTCATTTGCTTGCTTGCTTGAACTAGGTCCGAGACAAGTTTAGGCCGGTGACATAGACTAGCTTGGGACTATTATTCAGTTTTGCAACTTCTGAATTGAAATTTTGCTAATCCTTGCTACCTAATATTGCCTATCCAAGCTCCATATATTTCCTTCTGACCAGGCACAAATTTTTTTGACTCTCGCAATCATCAGTTCACACTCTCCAAGGTATCCTTTGCTTGTTGTAATTAAGAACTTTGTAAGAGCTTGATAAGATGCTTCCCTTTGCTTGTTGAGAGTTTACACTGTGATCACATAGTAGTGATAGGAAAATATATTTCCGTGTGTTTTCTTATTTGCTACTAACAATGACAGGTTACGCCACTCATGGTGATGATTCAACGTCGTCAAATGAGGACAATATGAGTGATGTAGTACAAAGAGTGCTCAGTATTCAAATGGAGAAGGTAGAGCAAAATCAATTGAACAATTTATTTCAGACTCACTTTGTTGTCAAGGATCGACGTTGTCGTGTTATCATTGATGGAGAAAGTAGCCACAGTATGGCAAGTTTAGAATTAGTAGAGAAGCTTGGATTGACAACATAGCCACACCCATGTCCATACTACATCCAATGGGTAAATTTTTTTGGTAAGATAAAGGTAGATAAAATTGCACGTATTGAATTTTTTTTTGGTTCTTATAAGGATAGTGTAGAATTTGATATAGTACCTATGCAAGCATGTCATATGTTATTGAGTAAACCTTGGATTATTACAAATAATGCTTCGCACAATACCAATATAAATAGCTACTCATTTAAATACAATGGTAGAAGAGTTAAACTCTTCTACCTATGAGCGCTGCTGAAATTTTAGAAGAGGATCAACAAAGGCTTGAAAGGAGAAAGAATGAACCGTTTAGGAAAGAATAGACTGTTTCAAATGTTGCAACACTTACATCAAAATATGAATTAGATGATGAACATATTTCCTTGCCTCTTGTTGCAACTAATACATTTCAGGTTCTACACAAAGAATAGGATAGTGAGAAAGATGAAGAACATGTTATTGCTTCAGGTAAGAGCTTTCTTGATATGATGAATTGTTCCAACAATCTTGTTGTATTGGAACCTTGTCTTGATTTGCCTTTGCCACAAGTTGATTTATCTACTGATCCTTGTGATAAAGAGGAGTTGTGTGCCACTGCTTCACTTATACCTTTGCCACAACAAATGAATAAGTTTGATGTTTTTGCTTATGATTCACCTACTAGTGCTGAAATAAAACATTTGATTTTAATAATATGTGAAAAGGTTGAGCAGAAATTATTGTCTTCTCTAAATACTTTGGGTTATATTGAATTTGATGTTCTTTTTGATCTAAATACCGTGGAGAAGCAAATATTTTCTCAAACTGAATTGCCTTTACTAACAAGAAACAAATTTTATGCTATAGGAAACTATGATCATAGAGGTGTATTTATGGTGCATAAAGTTTATATTTGCTCAAACATGAATACTCCTTGTGTTGTACAACCAAATGATGAACTAGAAAACTGCAATAACAATTACTATGTCATGTCATATTTTTCTTGTGTTTTTAAGATCACACATTTGCCATCTTGTCATAAGAGTGAGAATGACATTCATATTACTGAGCAAGTTTTCAAAGAGGTCATTAATTTGCATGGCATGCCTTCTATTGTGGTTTCACATTGTGATGATAATTTTCATAACACATATAAACACGAGGTGCATTCCAAGTTTGGGAATAGTTCTATATTTTATATTTTAGATTTGAGACCACTATTGGGAGAAAGAGATGGGATCGAGTCGAGGACGACTCTAATTCAAAAGGGGGAGAATAATGAGTACATTACACTCATGGATACACACAACACTCCTCCAACTAAGATGAAAATTCATGTGCATCACCTGAATTTACAGGTGAGATCGTTTCTAATGCTTTTATTATGTTGTTTTGAGAATAGATTGCTACCTAATGAATTAATTGTTGTTAGAAACCATGGAGATGATGATGAGATAGCTGAGGAGGTGATTGGAGACGTGATGGGCCAGCAAGGACGTCCAAGCCAAGGTGGAGGCCCAATCAAAACCGACTTCGAGTCTGTTTCGGAGCCCAGGACCAGTCTACACTAAAACGGACGCCCAGCACGCATACGGACTCGGATTTGGACGTTATATATATGCCTGTTAAGATAACGAAAAGAACTTTCCAACCCAACTGGTCCCATGTCAAAATTCGTCTCGAGCCGTCGGCAATCGCCGAAACAAATCGACTTCCAGAATCTATCCTAGTGCTGCGACACCGTAATCGTTCTTTGGGCCATGTATCGAGTTGAGCCCACTTAGAGCTGCGTCCAGGGGGTCTTGCTCGACCCTAGGGTCCTCATATACAGCCGCCGCCTCTTCATTAGAGTTTGGGTTTTGCTTAGATCAATTCTGTACATAAACAGTGTCGCCGTTCATCGGTTTGTGAGACCCCAACTTCGAGAGTTTAATCATACATCTGCAATTGTGTTGCATTCTTCGTTGTTCTTGCTTGTGTTCTTGATTCGCAGGCAGGGATTAGCCTTCTCGGCGAGGTCAATCGTCTTTGGACGGTTGATAACCAGAGGAGACGTCGTGCTGCGATTGCGGGGTTTAGAACGTGTTGTTTTGAAGCCGGATCGATTTGTGTGTCGCCTCCGACCAAATCAACTTACCAAGAACCTTTCGGAAGATCGGGAACTCTTGTCCACTTCATAAAGGCTATAAATAGGAGGGTGTCGCTTTACACTCACACACACACCACTAGAAGAATTCCTTCTCTTGCTACTTAGTTACTCTCAAGTTTTAGTGGAGTAGGCTGAGTCTAGAGCTCTCTAGTTCTTCAAGTCTTCTCTTGGAGAAATTGGTATGGCTCTTGTATCATTTCCGTTTTGTAAAACTTTGCTCTATTTAATAAATGCCATCTTTTCATATAGTTGTGGACAGAAGGTGTCTCATGGTAGGACGTTCCTTCTCCAAGTGGAATCACACAAAAAGCTCAAGAATTCATTTCGAATTTCAGGTTCTACCAAAAGACCTAGGGTTTGAATGTTCTTAAGGAAATCCATGAAATCAAAGGTGCTCTTGCCTAGGATTCAATCAAGGATCCATCAAGGAATGTTGAGGCATGTCCTAGCACCAAGATCCAACAAGAAATTCGTCTCAAAACCCACTCAAAATCGTGATCCAAAATATCCACAAAAATAGCTCCAAAAATTGAGAAAAAAAGAAATTTAGGATTTAGGGAGAAGAGAAGATCTTGAGCACGAAATGGAATCTCATATCATGGATCTTGCATACAAGATTCATAAATACATGGCTAGGAAGACACACTCTTCCTCCCACTATTTGAAAGAGAAAATTTTGTCTCACACACACCCTTTTCTCTCCACTAAAACATGAAGACCTCTCCTAGCACTTTTGGATGAAATCCTAATATAAGGCTAATAGGAGGAGGCTTACTCTCCAACCAGCCCTACCTCTCCTTCTATAGGCCTAGGGTCCCATTGTCCTAAAGACCACACTACCCTTGACCTACATAACACTTCCACCTACCACTAGGGGCAAACTTGTCCATCTCTTTCCTCATCGCCCGAACGCCATCAGACCCTTCACATATTTGCTTTGCCTCGACGCAAGCTTCGTGATAGTGCCACGTGCACCTCCAATCGCCGCCACCAGTTTTGAGGCCCAAACCGGGAAACCGCCATGCACGCTTCTTAAAGTACGACTTCTCGACGTCGACGCGTGTCATCTTGTTCCCTGACCACCAGCAAGTCTCTCCTGGTCCTGCTCCATGGGCCCCCTTGTAACTTCCACCGGCATCCCGCTAGCCTTGACTTGGTCAACAAGCCGTCCTCATCACCACCTCGGTTTTGAGGCTCCATCGCGAAACCGTTGGTGCTTCTTGCCTCTCCACATGTACGGTGTGGATCACCGTTGACTTCACCCGGCCTCCCGATGGTCCAGCCCTAAGTCCCCTACTTGTGCCCGATCCTCTCGGCGTTGATCACCAAGTTGACTCCATTGACCTACACATCATGAGACAAGAAAACACATTTCCCTTCTCCTGCAACATCACCAATACCTTCACCAACTCCGGTTAGTCAAAACCATAGAAATACACAACTCCATGCAATCACTATTTTCCCGCATTTCAACCGAAACACAAATCTATCCAAGTCAATTACTCATCACAAATTGCAAACCATGGGACATATCAACATGGTTCCTCAATCTCCCTCTTGATGAGTACATTGACAACACCAAATGCACAAAGATTTTGAATTTGAAATGCGAAGCAAAATAAGCACATCCAAATGGCTCAAACCTAAAGAAAAGGCGAAAAATAGCCATATAGCATAAGAAGGATCACAAAAACCAAGAGTTTACAAAGAAAGTGACTTGAGACGCAAGGATTATGAAAAGCACGTGAAAACGGTCGAGGTCATGATATGCTCGCCCTCAACTTGTGGTAGTTGACATGTAATCCATGATGAGGTCATTTTTAGATTTTTAGAATTATTTGTGCATGACCCAAAATATCTCCCCCTTTGGCAATGAACTCATCAAAGAAACAAAAGAGCAACAATGCATGAAAATACAAACCTAAATAGCTTCAACAATTATGTCAGCAAGCATTTAACCGTGCTAACCATAAGCATAGAGCTATGAAGTGTAAAAGCAATAGCTCACAATCATACAAAGATAAAAAATGATACCACAACACAAACACGAAGAGCTATACGAGCTAAGCAGAAAGATTGACTAGCTCAGATAGAATCAAATTTGCTCCTCATGAGAAAAGCTGCCACCACATGTATAAGTACTCCCATCCAAGACAAAACAGACATCAAGTGAATCAAAAGATACTAGCCAGTCTAAATCTTAACCAGGGCAACAAGCATTCGCAAAAAATAAGCTCTATAAACGCTCACATATGCAATAGAGACTCATAAAGAAGGGAGAGAGAAATTATCATTAGTTCATCCTCATGCAACTTCTAATCTATGTGGAGGATCGCACGACTGGGTACGGCGAACACCTCGAGGATTCGAAGCACAATTTTTGCATTTAGCATTTTTATGAAAATTCTAATCCATGCAAGGGTCACATGACTAGGTACGGCAAACACCCCGAGGCTTCAAAGCAAATTTCATTTAATCAATTAACATTGCAAATTAAAACCAGAAATTTGAGCATGCCTTTGTGGCAAAAGGAACACATGTTCCCAAAATGTTTCATCATGAGCTAAACATTTACAAAGCCGCATTTCACAAACACAAGGTTCCATGGCCAAGACATCCTCTAAACTAGCCGCAACAAAAGTTTTAGCAAGGATAAAAGCAATTATACACATGGTGAGCAAGTTTTAGCAAGATTAGTTCCTAATTCCACACAGAGCCAAGTTTACCTTTAAGATTAGCAAGTTGCTGGAAAAGACCTCGACTCAAACTTATCAAGATTGCCACTAAAAGGACCGAGTGACCGAGAGGGGGAGGGGGGTAAATCGGGAACTTACCTAAGCAATTACAAAATTCTATTGGTGATCACACTAACAAGATAATAGCCCTATGAAAAGAACAACAGCCTAAGCATACTAGTGGATCACACAAGGCAATTCAATTCCTATGCAAGCTAGTAATAAAGCAACGTGGAAGCACTCAAGAAGCTAGCAAAGAAGCCTACTCATGCAAAACTACTAGATCATCAAGTATAAGAGAAGCACAATACATACTAGGGTGATCAATCAAGACAAAACAACTCTTATACATGCTAGTAATCAAGTGAAAGCTAAGCACAACTGGTAAGTAGAGAAGCCTAAACATGCAAGTCTATAAGGTAATAGACTAGAGCAAAGTAAGCACACAAGCATGAATAGCACAGTATGTAAATACGAAAAGTAATGCATCAAAGTAAGGAGTAGAGAAGGGGACGGCTCATGATTTTTCCTGAGGTCTCATAAGGATGGCGCCTTTCCCTAATCCTCGTTGGACCACTCCCACCGGAGTCTCGGTCCGTCCCGCCACCAATATGGAGTTCTCGCCCACGAGCCCGCAATCACTCTTGGAGTGAAGACACAGTCATGTCACCGCTGCCACCAAGGCACAAGCTCGCCTCCCTCGAGAACTTGCCGGACTCGAGCCGACACGGGCGTTCACCATTCATGCCCCTAGCATCGGTGGGCACAAACCGTGTACAAACTTGTGACGACCTTCATGACCAACCATGATAGGCCCGATCACTAGCAACTAACCGGTCTAGGTCCCACCATAGACCAAGAGTAACAGCCTAGATCACACCGTCAAGGACACCCTAGCCTTAGTTGTGAGGCTCTAGTTACTCTCCCTAGCACTCTCAAGATATGCAATATCTCCTCCTAGTGCTCCTCTCTTCTCCTCTTGGATCTTCCCAAATGCTCTCAGCTATTCCACTGGCCAAGAGAGGTCTCTAGGACCCCAGCAACGAAGTTATATAGGCTTCTAACCTTCAACTAGCCGTTGCTCCACGAAATCTCCTTTCTGGGCGTACTAACCGGACTGTCCGGTCATGGCCTAACCGGATCGTCCGGACACTCCAGGAATGACTCCTAGAGTTGTTGGCTTTAATGTGCACCGAAGATCTCGTACTGACCAGACGGTCCAGTCAGACTTTCTCTCTCCATTACAAAAAAAATTTTAGAGCCTGCTTCCTCTCTGCCCTGCGCTGTCCTGTACAGACCGGACCGTCCAGTCTCTACGGACCCAACACAGTCAGATTCCTCGCTGAGTCTTCTCTCTGGATTGCGTGTTTTCCTAGTGACCGTATAGTCCAGTCTCCACTGACCCCTCTGTCTGGTCACTATGTCCAGAAGCTGAAACTCCTCGTCCTTGCTTGACTTCATTTTCCAGCTTCTTCGAACAGCTCCTTGGCATCTCCATTGTCACCTAGTGCCTGTGATTTCACTGAGCATTCATGCACATCACCGACTAGACATGACCTAAAAGAAATGACCTAGAACCCTTGATAGTCTGGTTTTTTCTATGGACTCAAAGCCCTAACAACTAGATAAGTGTTCCCAACACTTGCTCCATAGCTTGTCCTTAGCCTTGATCCATCTTCATCAACCCTTAGACTCCATCAAGCTCATCAAGCTCTCCATCCTTGTGCTCATTGTCATCAATCGCCAAGGCAACCATCATCCATATGATTTGAAGTAGAGTTGAGAGATGATTCCTGTATAGACAACACTCTTCTAGATATTAGCCACATTTCATGTTTGTCATTCATCACCAAAACACCATACCTTGGGGTGACCTCAATGGTCATGATCATTACAACCATGCTTGAGAATAAAGCACTTGCAACCAAAGGCACACAAATGAGACACAAATGGCTTCCTCCCAAAGCGTAGCTCATACGAAGTCACATTAAGAATTGAGCGTAAGAAAACCCGATTGGAAACATAGCAAGCAGTGCTAATGACCTTAGCCCAGAACCGCCTCGGAGTCCCATGCTCATCGAGCATCGTCCGGGCCATTTCCACCAAGGTTTTGTTCTTTCTTTCGACCACACCATTTTGTTGAGGAACACGAGGTACTGAGAATTGATGCTCAATGTCATGCTCAAGGCAAAAAGTATCAAAAGAGGAGTTCTTGTACTTGGTGCCATTATCATTGTGAATCGCTCGTAATGCACCAAAGAGTTCTTTGAACCTCAAAGCTAAGCTTCAAAACTGATAAAACACTTCATCCTTCCTCTCAAGAAAGTAAACCCAAGAGTAGCGAGAGAAATCATCAACAATCACAAGAACATACCACTCCCCACTAGCTGAACAAACTTGAGAAGGACTAACAGTGTCCATGTGAAGCAACTCTCCAGGGCGCTCAATCATTACCAAATTGATTGGGGGATGAAAAGCGACAACCATTTTCCCAAGTCGACAAGGAGCACAAACCAAATTCTTATCAAATTTGAGCTTGGGCAATCCTCGGATCAAACCTAGGCCACTCAAGCGACAAAGAAAGTCAAATCTCATATGACCTAGTCTCCTATGCCATGTCTAGAGCTCAGAAGAAGATTGAGCAAACAAACACTTGTGAGAACCAGGAGAAACAACATAGTCAGCGTGAAAAACTCTCCTAATGCAAGAAATCCGACAAACCAAAGAACCATTCGGATCAAGAACACAAGAAGCATTTTCCTTAAAGCACACTTCCAAACCAACATCAAGCAACTAAGAAACAGAGAGGAGATTGTACTTGAGGTGCTCAACCAAACCAACATCCTTGAGAGTGGAGTTTTCATTTACCTTTATCGCGCCCCTTCCCTTCACTCTTCCTCTCTTGTCATCCCCAAAGGTCACATACTTGTGGCGCTTCAAGAGAGTGAGGCTGGAGAACCATTTTGCATCTCCGGACATGTGGCGCAAACACCTGGAGACCATCAACCACTTGTTCTCCAGGGCTCCACCTGTTACCTACAAACAGGGAGAATGAAAGATCGATGGCTCAGTGCTGGGGTTAGACAGAAAGCTTTTGGGGATCCAGCACTTTACCATACGACCTGTAGAAGTCATAACAACTCTTTGCACATTACCATTTGAACGCATGGGACGAGGACCACGATGGGGAAAGCGTGGCCTGTCAAAGCATCTCGACTCAAACCTTGTGTTCTGAGGATAGAAATCATCTGTGTGAAAATCAAATCCATGCGAACGATGCTCACCATGATGGGGAAAACATGGGGCACCAAAGCGCTGCTGAAGCCTCTGTTCCGTGAATCAAAGCCATATGAGGAATGACCCTGTCCACGATAGGCACGAGAAAAAGAGCGAGACTGAAAGTCAACAAAATCATCATGATGCGCATTTCTAGTTAACTCAGCTTGCATCCTCTCAATCCTCTAACGCTTATAACAGAATTCATCCAAATGGCCTTTGCGACCACAGAACATGCAAATGTAGACACTCTCATGTTTAGGCCTCGCTTGCATAGTAGGTTTGGGTTTTGGCTTCTCTGTTTGCTTTGGGTTGAAGGATGTATTCGGGTTAGGTGGATAGTATGTGTCAGTGGGTTTGATGGATTGTTCCTCATCCTTGTAGCTAGAGCCAGGCACAAACTTACCCACATTTTCACTCTCTTTGTCACACCTCTCAAATCCCAAGCCCAAGTTGTAGGCGGACCTACAAGCACTGTCCTTAACTCTTGACAAGTCACTCTCAACCTTCTCCTCACTCACTAGGGTTCTTTTGAGGCGAGAGATGTGGTAGTCATTTTCTTGAGCTCGGTTCTTGTTTTCCTCTTTGGTGATTGCAAGCTTATCATTAAGAGAGCCACACACTACACATGGTGGTGGAAGAACTTTTGAGCGAGTCTCATTTAGCAGCTTGGACTCCAGCTCTTTGACTTTGAGGGTTTGAGCTTCCAACTCAGAAGTGAGCTTGGGTCACTTCTAACATGCACCCAAAAGAGTTGGTCTAGTTTTGAATTCATCAAGCTCCTTAAGGGCACTCTCAAGTTGACTGGCAACTTCAGCATGCACACTTTTCCTCTGACTCAGATCATTCATCACAACTTGACAGAACTCACACTCAGCAACACTATCAACTCTAGCAAGCTTAGACCTAAGCAAAGCAATTTCATAATAAGCATTCTCCAATTTTGACCTAAGCTCTATAGCTTCACGAACAACACTACGGAGCTTATCATCTTGCATAAGCAGAACATCACGCAATTGATCAAGTTCAGAAGAGAGCTCATCAAGAGTGGGAGGTACCTTGCTTGTGTCGAAGTCGGAGCCAGAGTCGGTGTCGTGATCATTCTTTGCCATGAAGCAAAGCCCGGTGAAGTCGTCCTTCCTCTTGGCCTGTGGCTTCCCATCTTCATCCTTTGAGCTTGTAAGGCCTTCACTTGATGTGAGGTCAATGTTGCTTAGCGCAGCAATGCAGGCGCGTGCGACCACCTTTGTGATATTTTTGGAGGTTTTGCCCTTCTTGTAGAAGTGGTTCTTCTTCTTCTTGAAGTCTTCACGGTTGTTGTTGTGCTACCTGACCTTTTTCTTCTTCTTGGGGCAGCCAGTGATGAAGTGTCCAGGGCCACCATACTCAAAGCAAGTCCGTGAGCCTCCGCCTCTTCTCTCCTTGCGGTTGTTGTAGAACTTCCTGAACTTCCTTGTGAGTAATGCCAGCTTGATCACTGACTCTGTTTCATCAATGAACTTCCTGAACTTCCGTGAGCCACCGCCTCGATCTGTTCATTAGAAGCTGCAACAAGAGAAGACAAAGCGAACTCCAAGGAAGACTTATCATGTGAGGGGTTAGTTCCATAAGAGGTACTACCAAGACTACCCTTTTGAGAGCTAGAAAGTGAAGCCATGCGAGAAGCAGGATTCACATGATTAGGACAAGATTTCCTAGACAGTTCTTGAGATTTTATCTTGCTATACAGTTGCTCACAATCTAGGGTATTGAAATCAGCAGCTTCCTCTAAAGTAGTAAGCTTAACACCCCAAACATTTTCATCAAGAGAGTACAACATTTGCTTAGCTCTATCATTATCGGTGTAGACAAGTTTACCATAAGCCCTCAAATTGCAAACAATAGCCTCAAACCTACGAAAGGTATCATCTAGTGATTCACCAGTTTTTTGTGTAAAGGTTTGGTACTGTCTATTGTAACAATCCTTACGCATAGACTTTATTTGATTGGTATCCTCATGGTACGTGCAAAGTTTTTCCCAGATGGCACGAGCAGTCTCAAGATGAGAAACATGATCAAATTCATTTCTACCAAGAGCAGAGAGCAGAATGTTAACAACTTTGGAGTTATGTTCGTACTTGGTTAACTCACCAATGTTTGCAGTGCTTAGGTGGGTAGGTATGTTGTAGTCTTCCTCAACGATGTCCTAGATATGCCGACCTTGACTCAAAAGATAGGCCTTGGTCCATGATTTCCAATAGGGAAAGTCTTCCCCTTCGAACATCACAACCATGGACGCACGCTACTCCATGTCACCTTCGGATCACAAAGCCGGTTAAGGTCAGTTAGTGATCCAACCGGTTTTGATTCCAATTGCAGGAATGAGAAGGCGACCAGAGGGGGAAGGGGGGGGGGTGAATGGGAGCCAATCAAAATTCTTCTCAAGAACTTGGTCTATGTCCCAATTACAATCGAAGCCAACCTCTAAATTGATCACCAAGGCCACACACACCAACTTGTGATGTGCTAACCCTAGAAGTGATCAACAACAGCAGCGGAATACATCAGAAACAAAGGAGAACAACAAAGACTCAAAACAGTAAAAGAAACGCCCCAAAACAGACAGCTCTGTCCGGCAGTGCCGATCAAAACATCAGCAGTGACGGTCAGCAGTCGAACAGGTTATCGGCTGTACCGGTGAGACTTATCGGCAATGCCGATCAGTGGATGGAGCAAAGCTTAAGGACACATAGACATAGTGCATCGGCAGTGTTGGTTTAACCATCGGTAGTGCTGATGCAGGGTTTAGACCCAGGTCACCGGCAGTGCCACTCCAGCCATCAGCAATGCCGACCTGGGGTTCTTCCTCGTGCACTGACAGTGCCGATCCACACTTTCGAGAAAGAAAACTAAACTCGAAACATGGCAAGAAAATTGCCAAATCCTATACAAACGAACTCCAAAAATCACAAAATTTGGATAGAAGGTGTCTCATGGTAGGACGTTCCTTCTCCAAGTGGAATCACATGAAAAGCTCGAGAATTCATCTTGAATTTCAGGTTTTCCCGAAAGACCTAGGGTTTGAATGTTATTGAGGAAATCTATGAAATCAAAGGTGCTCTTGCCTAGGATTCAATCAAGGATCCATCAAGAAATGTTTAGGCATGTCCTAGCACAAAGATCTGCCAAGAAATTCGTCCCAAAACCCACTCAAAATTATGATCCAAAATATCCACAAAAATAGCTCCGAAAATAGAGAAAAAGAAATTCGGCATTTAGGGAGAAGAGAAGATCTTGAGCACGAAATGGAATCTCATATCGTTGATCCTTGCATACAAGATTCATGGATACATGGCTAGGAGGACACCCTCTTCCTCCCACTATTTGGAAGAGAAAAGTTTGTCTCACACACTCCCTTTTCTCTCCACTAAAACATGAAGACCTCTCCTAGCACTTTTGGATGAAACCCTAACACAAGGCTAATAGGAGGAGGCTTACTCTACCACCAGCCATACCTCTCCTTATATTGGCCTAGGGTCCTATTGTCCTAAAGATCACACTACCCTTGACCTACATAACACTACCACTTACCACCAGGGGCAAACTTGTGCATCATGTTCCTCGTCACCCGAACGCCATCAAACCCTTCACATCTTTGCTTCACCTCGATGCAAGCTTCACGATGGTGCCACATGCACCTTCAATCACCACCACCGATTTTGAGGCCCAAATGGAGAAACCGCCTTGCACGCTTCTCAAAGCGTGACTTCTCGACGTCGACGTGTGTCACCTTGTCCCGCGATCCTGACTACCGGTAAGTCTCTCCTGGTCTGCTCCGTTGGGCCCCCTTGTCACTTGCAGCGGCATCCTGCTCACCTTGACTCGGTCAACATGCCGTTTTCATCACCACCACGGTTTTGAGGCTCAACCGTGAATGCGTCCGTGCTTCTTGCCTCTCCATGTGTACGGTGTGGATCACCCTTGACTTCACCCAGCCTCCCGACCGTCCAGCCCCAAGTCCCCTACTTGTGCCCGATCCTCTCGTCGTTGACTGCCAAGTTGACTCCATTGACCTACACATCATGAGACAAGCAAACACATTTTCCTTCTCCAGCAACATCACCAATACCTTCACCAATTCCGGTTAGTCATAACCATAGCAATGCACAACTCCATGCAATCCCTACTTTCCCGCATTTCAAACCAGACACAAATCTAGCCAAGTCAATTACTCATCACAAATTGCAAACCATGGCACATATCAACATGGTTTCATCGAGTTCGACTTAATTATGTAAGTGCGGTGTTTATATGGCTAGGTAGTATCGATTACCTTGTAATCCATGGTTTGTAGATGTAGGCACTAGGTGGTGATAGCCCTATTTGTTTTTTGTACTCCTCCACATTCGGTTGCGATGTTTTTCCAAGGACGGAGTTGCCTTGTGTATGCCGGGCATGAATCCATACAAGAAGTGTTGGGTGCACTAGACCATGACTAGTATAGACTTGCTTGTAATTGTTTGACTATGCAACTATATAGGTAGACTAACATTAGAGATACGACTTTGATTTCCTAACTAAAACTCCCTAGTGACTTAGGACCTTTTTATTTATCTTTGGGAATGATTGCTCTGTGTGTCACACTACCCATATCCTTATTATACTTACCCCTGTATAAACTTCGAGTACTCATACCAATCTTTACATCTCTGCTAGTATTAACAATAAGGGAAATTTGTCTGTAGGACACACTTTAATATTGATTTTGTCTTCTGGACATTGGATCATTTCTTTTGGACTCGTAGACACTGAAAAAATGCGCCTTTTTGCCTTCCTTTAGTAGAACTATAAACTGACAAGCTATTGGACCAATCTAGTAGTCAAATGCTACAACAGTTTGGTATGACATTAAGAAGTGCCACAAGTATTTCTGGCGCCATTGCCAAGGAAGGCATAGAGGAATATATATTGTTAATAATAACAAAGATATATTGGTTGTATGATTATCACTGTTTATGCAGGCTAACCTTGTATGTTTTCTGCCTTTGGTGTGAGAACAGGGTAGTGCATGACCGGTTTTGATCTGCCAGAAAACTTCATCGAGATCCAAAAAGAGTTTTGAGGAAAATGTGGGACATGTATACCCCGGATGTCTAACCACTCGGCTATATGGCTGAGTGGGCCGGGGCTCGGATACGAAGCATTGGAGAATAAGGCCTAGAAGATAACTATTCGAATATTTGTTTTGAGTAGGCAACAAGCTAGGTTAATAGATATGATGTATAAATAGAATTAGATGTAACCGAATAATAGATTACCATGTAAACTACTGCCCTTCAGAGATATACGGAGGACAGGGGGTCTTCGGCATCATCAGAACTCGCATTGGGAACCCTAACCCGAGTGCGAACCCTAGCAATATAGAAACACCAAATAGGACGTAGGGTTGTTATCCTTTAGGAGGCCCGAACTTATCTAAACCTGGTGTCTTTTGTCCATTGACTTTCATACTCATACGCATACCTAGAACTACTACCGAGAATATCTCTCGACAGTTAACACGCCAGGAAGGGACAGTGTTGAGTTCAACTTTGTTGAAATCGATGGCTTTCTTCGATGTCAAGTCCCGCCCAGGAGACAAGATCCGCTTTGGCACCTTGAGCTTCATTGCTGATCAGAGCGGGAGCCTCGTCAAGCAAGATCCGGTGGCCCTTCTGGCAGCCGTCGCGCCTTTAGATCTAGGCGTCAGGGAAGCTTCATCGGCTGATCGCAAGATCGGCCCGATATGCCTACTCCCACTCGGCCTTAACAACACGGCAGCAGTTCTTCAGGCAGAAACCCTCCCGAGTTCCTTCTCAGCGTTGCCCATGACACACCGATCGACAAGCTTGGCTGACTCGGATCCAACTTCATTTGATCTCCCAGCTCCTTGCCTAGAGGAGTCGGATGAAGATCCCAATTTTTTTCTTGGTTTAAGACTAGTAGCAACAATCGCCATCAATCGCGAGTCAATCCTAGACATGATCGAAGAGCCGAGTGAGTCTGAAAACCACTAATCACACTACTATGAGGTCTTCATGGTACCACCGATGGCCCCAGATGGAGGCGCGGTCAGGGAAACGTCTGAGGCAGGTGCTGAACGGAGAGCGGTGCTAGGCGCAAACCTTTTGGACGGGCACGAGACTGATCTTGAAGTTGAGGACCCAAAAACTAAGACCCCTCCGCTTCGACATCCGCCCGCACATCAGAGCGGATCTAGAGTCGTACAACATTTGGATATGGGTGACCTCACCTTACAACTAGATGGTGAGGAGGTCTTCAAAACCCCGCAGCACAACATCATGGCTGCGACAACCTTGTTGAAATTGCTGCAGCCTATGCTCCAGGCCAACCTAGAGTTGACACCATAGGTCAACAACCTGAAAGCACATATCAAGGCTGCAGCGGTGCTGGAGATGCACGCGACATGCTCCTCACCTAGCAAAACGACATCTGATGCCACTAGCTCAGTTCCTAGCCAAGAGAGAAGAGACCAACGATGGAATGATCGGTAGGCCACCCCGCTGACTGAATGACGGCGATGGCCCATCATGGAGTACCACGATCAGAACCCACACGCTGACCATCTCAATGGCATACCACAGTGTGATGCCCGCGTCCGACTGGACAATAGGCATCAGGAGCGGGACAAGGCAGCCCGTCGAGAATACGGGGATGAACGACGTCACCACGGCTTCGTTGACGATCGCTTTTACAAGCGCGACGAGAGAAGGGAGCCACGTCGGGACGATCGGTACTAGGATCGGTGAAACGATGGGCAGCATGAAGACAGATGTTGTCAGGAAGCTGGTCGCGATCAGGAGCGGACCACCCCCCTTGAGGATTACAATGACGAGGCTAGCATTAGGGCCTTCACACGAGAACTATGCACTGTCAGCTAGCCGGCCGGCTTGAAACAAGTCGGCATTGAGAAGTACGACGGCAAGATAGATCCGCGTGATAGTTTTGTCATGGCCAATTATCTGCATGTATGCATGGCCCTAGCAGCCAGGACGTGGCTCACCAACCTGCTTGCCAATTCCATCAGTTCTTGGGCAAAATTATGCAGGTAGCTTACCATCAACTTCCAGGCAACGTTCGACCGGTCCGGGAATCACTAGGAGTTTGCCAGGATCAAGCAGCGGGACCGAGAGCCGCTACAAGAATACATCCAGCGCTTCTGCCGAGTGAAGAACACCATTCCCTACATCTCGGATGCTCAGGTCATCGCCGCTTTCCACGCCGGACTTCATGATGATGACTTAATCAAGAAGATCGGGAGGCTAGACGCCACTAGTAGCTTGACAGACAAAGAGCTATTTACCATGGCATAGAAGTATGCAGCTGACCACTCGGCCCTCTTTCAAGTACGTTAATGCAGGAGGCACCGCGGAATCGTAGTTAGTCGGGGCCATCCAACTACAACAAGGACGGCGACAGAAACGCAAGCAGGACAAAACGGTTGCTAACAACGAGCGTCCCCACCAGAGAAGACAGGTCACGTAGGATGACTTTGACAAAATGCTCGAAGGCCCTTGTTTGCTGCATGATGGCGCTCACAAGCCCAAAGAATGCTTCAAGCTGAAGAGCTTTGCGCACCACACTCTGAAGGTCTGAAAGGAATGCCCCTAGATTCCAACTCAAGAAGTTAGTTTATGCACTATTGATGACGTCTCGTAAATTAAAGCATTACTTTGAGGACCACCCGATCGAGGTTCACACATCCTTTGGGCTCGGTGAATAGCTCCACAATCAAGACACAACCGGCAAAATTGCCAAGTGGCCTGTCGAGCTTGGTTCGTATGAGATTATCTTCAAGCCCCGCTACATGATCAAGGGCCAGACACTGTCAGATTTTATCGCCGAGTGGATAGATTCCGAGTTACCACCAACCCCGCAAGAGTTAAGCTACTGGACAATGTCATTTGACCGTTCCCTACAGCTTGAGGGAGCCAGCGTAGGGGTAGTACTGGCATCCGCGGATGGATCCAAAATGCGGTATGCTCTCCATATGCATTTTCGTGCATCTAACAATGCAACGGAAAACGAGGCCCTCTTACATGGTTTGCAAACAGCTATATCACTCGGCGTCAAGAGGATAAGTATCTATGGCGACTCGATGCTCGTAATTAATCAGGTGACCAAGGAATGGTGTTGCTCCGAAGAAAGCATGAAAGCATACTATGCTGAAGTTTGAAAGCTAGAAGACAAGTTTGATGGCATCGAGTACAAGCACGTCCTCCGGAAATTCAATGAGGAAGTGGATGAGCTGGCCAAACTTGGGTCCAGTAGAGCTAAAATACCCGATGGAGTATTTCTCGATGATCTACATAAGTCATCTGTACTGACCCAACAAACTATGGTTCAGGCTGCAATGCACAATGGAGCAACACCTCAATTCGCCTTAATAAAAGTCAACTAGAGAACTCCGTTCATTGAATATCTAGACAACAGAACACTACTAGCCGAGAAAGAGGAAGCCCTCCACATCATTCGCAAGTCAAGATTATAATGCATCCTCGATCACCTCTTATACAAGCAGAGTCCATATGGGGTACGGATGAAGTGTTTATCACAAGAGGAGGGAATAGTTATCTTGCGAGAAATCCATGCTGGCATATGTGGTAACCATGCGTGTCCATCAACAATAGCAACCAAAGCAATGAGGCAAGGATTTTATTGGCCGACTGTGTCTGCTGACGCCTAGGACATCGTCTGAAAGTGCGAGGGCTACCAATTTTTGCCCGCCAGATGCATGTACCTGCCACGGAGGTTCAGAATATCCCGATAACATGGCCATTTTTCGTGTGGGGCTTAGATATTGCTGGCCCTTTCCAAAAGGCTCAAGGCGGCTTCACTCATCTCTTTGTAGCAGTGGACAAAATTCTCGAAATAGATCGAGGGGAAACCAGTCGGGAAAATTTCAGCAAAGAAAGCTGTCGAGTTCATGACAGAAATAGTAACTCGATTCGGCGCTGCACAAAAGATCATTACTGACAATGGCAGTCAGTTTATAGCACAGGAGTTTAAGGACTTTGCGGTAAAGGTAGGATTTAAGATTGGTTATGCTTTCGCTGCCCATCTGTAAAGTAATGGCCAAGTCGAACGAGAAAATGGCCTCTTATTGTCAAGAATTAAGCCTCGCATATTCAATAGATTGGAGAAATACGCTCGACGATGGGTTCGAGAGTTACCATCAGTACTGTGGGGGCTTTGGACCAATACCAGTCGGGACACGGGGCACTCGCCATTCTCGCTAGTTCATGGGTTCGAAGCAATGCTGCCGACTGATGTGTTGTTCGCCTCGCCATGTGTGGTAGCATATGAAGAAGATGTCTCCAATGACCACAGACGTGATGATCTCCTATTATTGGAAGAAAGACGTGATGCCACCTTGATGCGGTCGGCTAATTATCAACAAAGCCTCCGACAATATCATGACAAGAACGTTAGATCACAGGATTTCGTAGTTGGTGATCTGGTGTTAAAGCAAGTCTAGTCCACAGTCAGCAGGCACAAGTTTTCGGCTTCATGGGAGGGACCTTTCATTATCAAGGAGGTCACTCAGCCAGGTGCTTATCGATTGGTGCACGAGGATGGATCGAACCTTCCTAGTTCTTGGAACATAGCCTAGGTACGTCGTTTTGATGCTTAGCTTTAGTAATTTATTTATTAATGGACATTTTTATGTCCTCAGATAATATATACTATGTGGTCATGATTCTTTGCAATAAAATCTATGGTTTATGTGAATGATTTTTTCTCATTGTAATATAGTCATGACTCCAATTTTGTCTCTCGGTACTACCACAACTCACACATGTTGACCAAGTGGGTTCTTAGTCTCCAGGGTTCATGTCATCTGTTGCGGACCGAGTCAACCACCCTAATTCGCATATGCTTGACCGAGTGGTTCTTAGTTTCCGTGGTTCATATCGTTATTGGGGATGTTGATTAGAGTGTTGACGTGCATTGTGTATTGGTTCTGAGTGTTTAACACGAGTTCATACAATACATAAACAAAGCAGCATGGCCCAAGCATTCATTACAATACTGGTAATGGATCTAGATCCTAGAGATCTACTAGTTTAAAAGATTTCATTACACGATTGGTCATGAAACATTGTCTGCCTAACCTGTTGCAGCCCACTACATTCTTGGTAATGGATCTAGTTCTATCTGGACAATCAAAGTGTCAGCCGTACTTTGGGCTTCCGCTACCAGAGCATCACATTGCTCATCCGAAAGGTATTCTTGGAAACCCTTAGCAATTACATCCAGTTTAATCTCTTGGGTATGAGACTTGGCGATAGCTAATACATGAGCACCCGCCAGTCCTGTAATGTGTCATGCTTGCTTTTGCACTCAGCTTGGAGCCTCTTGCAGCCGAGTGAGCAGATCCTGGCATTTTGGTGGTCTTTCTGCTGGGATAATATATTGTGCAGGGCTGCAAGGGACCAGCGGAGATTTTTGTCACCCTCAATAAATTTTGTTTGCAGAAGTTCATAAGCTTTTTGTGAGCCTAAAAGCAAAGGTATATAAATCTTGCAGCATGGAAGATATTAGGATACATAGGAAACATAAAGGCAAGTATTGTTTACCTTTCAGGCGTTTTTCAAGGTCTTTCCTCTCAGCATCAGAAGTTGTGTTTTTCTCTTTGAGATCGTCTCTTTCTCTTTCAATCTTCTTGAAAGATGCCTTGATCTCGTTTAACGAGTTGGTCGCATCTTTCACAAAATTTTCAGTCACGAGAACTCTTCTATGCAATTCTTGATGCTCCTTCTCGTGCAACTTTAATCTTCGTAAGTGCATCTATTATACATTAGGTGAACAAGAGACATTTAGCATGTTATTAAAATGATATGTATTGTATATCAAAGAATACATTCAGCTTTCTTTTTCCAATGTGTGCGAGACTCGTCCATCTTTTTGAAGCCATTTGTAAGGACCGATAGCGTACCGAGAGGGGGGGTGGGGTGAAACGGTAGCCGACCATACCACCATCTAGGTTATCGTCGTCATCATCATCATCATCATCATCATCATCATCATCATCATCATCATCATCATCATCATCTTCTTCAATGACTGCCTTCTTCTTGTTTTTCTTGCTCTTGCTTGATTCTTGCTTGTAAGCTCGAAGAGCAAGGTTGGATGGTTAAGGATCATCCATCCCTAACTGGTAGCTCTCGAAGGTAGTGATCTTGTCAAGTATATCCATCATGGTCTTGGTCTTGAGGTCACCTTGCAAGGTGAAGGTGATGATGGACTCATACTTGGGGTCTTTGAATAGCCTTAAGAATCTTCTTATCACCACAACAGGCTAGAGCTTGAAGTCATCCCCAAGAGCATTGATCTCCTACACTAGAACATGAATGCGAGAATACACAGTGTTAGCTCTCTCATGTGGCAATGTAGTGAAGCTATCGTACTTGTTCTACAGTACATAGTATCTTTATTATTTGACATCACTAGTACCCTCATGGATACTCTGAATCTCAGTCCAGATACCATGTCCTATCAAACTCACATCCACCCTAGGAAAGACATCCTTATTTATGTATGCAAACAGAGCATTCTTGGCCTTAGGGTTGTTCTAAGTGAAATCAGGCTGCAATCATGAGTTCTTGGCCTTAGGGTAAGTTCTCGCCCACAAGCCTGCAATCACTCCCGGAGTGAAAACACGGTACGCATCACCGCTGCCACCAAGGCACAAGCTTGCCTCCCTCGAGAACTTGCCCGACTCCCCGAGCCGACACGGGGGCTCACTACTGATGCCCCTTTCATCGGCGAGCTCAAATCGTGTACAAACGTGTGATGGCCTTCACAACCAATCATGATAGGCTCGATCACCGACACCTAACCGGTCTAGGTCTCACCATAGACCAAGAGTAATAGCCTAGGTCACACCATCAAGGACACCCTAGCCTTAGATGTGCAAGATGCTCAAGTTACTCTCCACTAGCACTCTTAAGATATGCAATATCTTCTCCTAGTGCCCTCTTCTTTTCCTCTTGGACCTTACCAAATGCTCTCAGGTATTCCTCTAGCCATGAAATGTTTCTAAGACCCTAGTAATGAAGTTATATAGGCTTCCAACCTCCAACTAGTCATTGCTCCATGAAATCAGCTTTCTGGGCCTACTAACCGTACAGTCCGGTCACTTCTTGACCGGACCATCCGGTCTCCTTGGAAATGGCTCCTCTAGAGCCGTTGGCTCTCTACCCGCTGCTGAGATCGCACCTGACCGTTCCGTCCGGTCAGCAGACCGGGCAATCCAGTTTGTCCAACCGTTGGACAAGTCCTACGCGTCGGACATCTCCGTCAGACTCCAGAGAGCTGCTTCCTCTCTGTCTTGTGCTTCACCCATACAGACCGGACCGTCCGGTCTCTATAGTCCCTGGCACAGACAGATTCCTCACTGAGTCTTCTCTCTGGACTGTCCTCTCCTCTATTGACCGTACCGTCCGGTCACTTCTTGATCAACTGTCCGGTCTCTTTGTCTAGAAGTTAAAACTTCTCGTCCTCGCTTGACTTTGTTTCCCGGCTTCTCCAAACAGCTCCTTGGCTTCTCCACTATCACCTAGTGCCTGTGATTTCACTGAGCATTCATGCACATCACCAACTAGACATGATCCAACAGAAATGACCTAGACCCCCTTGCTAGTCCAGTTCTTCCTATGGAATCAATGCCCTAACAACTAGACAAGTGTTCCCAACACTTGCTCCATAGCTTGTCCTTAGCCTTGATCCATCTTCATCAACCCATGGACTCCATCAAGCTCATCAAGCCTCCATGCTTGTGGTCATTGTCATCAATCGCCAAGGCCACCATCATCCATATGATTTGTAAAAGAGTTTAGAGATGATTTGATTCCTGTATAGACAACACTCATGTAAATATTAGCCCATAATTTCATAGTTGTCATCTATCACCGAAACATTTATACCTCGGGGATCCCATCATCAATGGTCATGAAGCTTACAATCTCCCTCTTTTTGGTGATTGATGACAACCACTACTTATCATAATTATAACAAGAAACAACAAGGCTAAAAGAGCTACACTACGATCGAGAGGAACCACAAAAGCATAAGAGAGAAATGCATAAGGTCCTACTCAATCACTCAACATCAAGAGCTAAAAGGAAAAGAAAGAAAAACACATTCTAGATGATAATGCATGCATGTCATGATAGGATATTAAAGAAAGCATAAAGACATACAACGCAAGACATGAATGATAATATGCAACAGGTTAGCATGGCAATGCATAAGAATTGAAAACAAGCAATCATCATCATGAGATCATACACAGGCAAATAGGGTAGATAAAGAAAGACAAGCACTGCGTATGAAAATAAAACAAGTGAGATCAAGATGAGTCAAACACAAGTGAATGAAAACCATGACTTATCAAAACCCACAAACATCTCGATAAATCCATCAAAATAAGATCCAAATCTATCTAAATCCCAAAACCAATGTACAAGTAAGCTCCCCCATAGATACATGCTACTCCCAATCGCGCAGGATCACACTCCCGCTCCCCCTAGACCTATGACTACTTCTCCCCCTTTGGCAACAAGCACCAAAAAGGAAAGAAAAGTGAACATGTAAGAGCTCATGGTCCAAGGGAATGGTGCAGTGACGTCCTCTGAAGGCTCTGCTCCTGGCTGCCCCGGTGCGGGATCCTGCTGTGTTCCCTGAGCCTGTGTCGCCTGGGCATCCATCTGCTTGAAGAAGTCAAGGTCTATAGGCGACTCAAACCCTCTGTCCTACTCGGCTGGAATGACTGTGATGGTCTCCTGAGCAACTGAGGCCTGGAGAAGTGCGATATCCGGCATGTTCGGCTGAGTGAAACCTCCGCGGACAAGATCCTCTGCTACCTGAGGTGTGAGCATGCTAACTGTAGCAGTGGAAGGTGGAGCCATAGCTGTCTGGGAGTCTGCACGAGTGGTGTGCATTATCTCTAAGAACAGACTCCTGACTGGTAGCTGCTGGGAGGTGGAGGGTCCTGCCATCTGCAAAGTCGACAAGTGTATCGGTGAAGTGAACAATGCAGACACGGAGAATGCTGACACGTGGGAGAACTGAGCTGGTGAGTGAGTCTCTCCTGCTCCCCCTATCAGTAACACTCCTGAGTGTGACAGGTCGCTGGATTGAGCTGTCATCAAAGCTGTGAAGGGTCCCGGATGTGTAGGAAGCTGCTGAAACTATGGAACAGAAGAAAGTCCTAGTTGCTGGCAAGCCTGCCTCTGAGTCATCTCTGCCATCTGGGCAATCAGGGAGGTCATCATCATCATCTGCTATCTTTGAAGCTCTACCTGTCCCCGGATGACCTCCATCATCTGACCTCTATCCTCGGCTATGCTCTGAATGAACTCACTCAGGCGTCCTGTAAGTGCCGTCACTATGAGAGCATCCGTTGACTGTGATCCTGTAGGCTGGGGAGGTGCTCCTGTACTAGCTGAGTCAGGAACCACCGTCTCTAGATGAGCTTCCTGCTCGTGAGTAACTGGCGGTGACTCCTGCTCCTCCTCTCCCATCTGCTGACTAGAGGCTGACTGGAATCCTCTGTGGACTCAAGGTGCGTAGTCGGTGGTCACCTCAGGGAATGCGCCGTATTGCTCCTCTGTCACTAGGCCCATCCTCCTCAGAAGATAGCAAATGTAGGGAGCATAGACCAAATAACGCCCTCCTACCCTCTCAGAAATAACCTCCTCCATCTCACCAATCAGCAAATCAGCCAAGTCAAACGGTTGTCGCCTCAGAATAGCTGCTACTGCCCACTGGTGAAGTAGTGTAAACTCCTCTCTATACCCAGACCTAGGAATGAGTCCTGGTGACTATCGTTCTAACGACCTTTGCCTCTGTGGTGAGTCTCGCAGGGCCTCTCTCAAAGCTTGGGGTGTGCGGTGGTGGAAAGGCGATCGATGCCATATCGTCTGGAGGTAGCTTCCCTCCCTGCTGTATGCGGGGTGGAGCGAGGGTCCCATAGGAACTCCTGTAGAGGTGAAAGTCTGACGTAAGAAATCCAAAGCTGGCTATGAGATCCTCCCTGGTCACACGCTATGGCTGCCCTCTGAACCAGAACCAGAACTCTGAGCGGTCTCTGGCAACCCACAGTGTCGCATAGAACTCAGTGGCCAACTCTACAAGTCTGGGCAAGTATGTGAAGTACTGCACCATGTCAGTCCTGGTGGCCCTCCTTATGGCCTTGTAGGTAGTGTACTGCTATGGCATAAACAGTCTATCCTTGCCCTTCAGGGCGAGGTAGCGTCTCAAACCCTCTCCAATCCTCTTCTGGAGGTCTGTCCAGTACCTCTCTCCTGCAGCGAGATCCGTGGGGACTAGAACCCACTGCTCGAAAGGGATGAGACAGAGTGACTTAAGGTCCTTCGCAGGAACCTTAAGAACATCCGGCTCTCCGGCTGCCTCTACGAGTCTCTGCAGCCTCCTTGTGCACACTGCATAGGTGCACCTTGGGTCTCCTGCCCGGTGAGCTGACCTCTGGAGTCCTGTCTGCTCTGGCTGTGCTGGTTCCTCAGTCTCCTCCACCTCAAGCTGGAGTACGCTGCGACCACGCTGACAGAATGACTCCGGTAGCCAAAGGTGCAGTCCTCTGCCTGGTACTCCTCCGTAGTCCCTGTGCCTCTGCATCTGGCTGTCTGATAATCAGTCATGAACCAGGTGTCCGGCGTGACCTCTCCATAGCCTCTAGGTGTTGTGCTAGCTACCTGGCCCTCTTGGACTCTGGGTCCAGTCTCGGTCTCTTCTGGCTCTTGGGCTTCTCTTGCATCTTACCCTTGCCTTTGTCCTGTCCTGACCCTGCCATCTCTGCTACTGACTGCTATCACTACACGCACGTAGGTATAGACAGTATAAGCATAAAACCTATATAAATCTACAAGCAAAGCACCGCTAGGAAAGAATGCGTAATAGAACTCCTAGCACTGAATGAAGGACATGATCACTAGACAAATAAAGTAACGTGACAACAGTGATCATTGACTATAAGTGGATGGTGCGAGTCATCTAGTGTGCAATCAAATAATAGGCAATAAATCTAACTGCAGACTCCATGAGAGACAAATCCTAGACATGCAATTAATAGATAATCGTGGAATTAATTGCAACCTAGGTTGAGCCAATTAACTAATTAATGCAATTAAAGATGGGAATTTTATCTAATTGCATCAATCAACCAAATTGCTCAAAATTAGGTCATCGTTGATGAATGGAAGAGGGAGGACAATACCCTGGAGATCACCGAAGTCGACGACATGTGAAACTCACGACCGATCGCCGGAAAGATCGAAGCTTGACTTGCCGGCACTGAAGGTGGAGGGAAAAAGGGAAACTTGCCCTAATCCTTGCGGTAGAGCTCGACCAGGTGGCTTTGTGCGTGTGCGTGTGGGAGGAGGTTCACGGCAAGTCACGCTATGACGAGCTGCTCATTGGCGAGGCGGTGGAACGCGGCGATGGCGGTGGCGACTTGGTCAGGTGGCAGCGCGGGGATGGAGTGAGAGAGCGAGCGGCGGAGTTGCGCTAGAGTAGAGCAAGAGAGTGGGACGACTCGGCCAGAGGCGCATGGCGGCGACAGCGTCGAGGGGAGTGATGGCGGCGAGTTGGTGGGTGCGGCATCATCGAGGCTCTCGGTGTGGACTCGGCGGAAGAAGGGAACAAGGAAAGGACCAAAAGGTCTCTGAAGATTTTGACCATGGTCAATCCGCAACGAACGGTCGAGATTACTCAAGGATGAAATCAGCAGTCATAGATTGAAGAGGCATCACCTTTTGAATCATAGTGACTGGACGATACAGTCTCTAGACTGGACTGTCCAGTCAGTTTTGGGTCTGCTGGCATTTGAGCAGACTAGAAGGTACAGTGTCTAGGACCGTTCTGTCCGGTCTCTACGACCAGACTCCCCGAGGCACTATGCCCAGAGCCACTAACCGGACTGTACGGTCCAATGATTGGACTGTACGGTCACTGTAGAAATTTCGCTGAACCAAGGAAATTTTCCATTTTCCAAGTGCCCTCACTTAACACCCAAATAAAACAGCGCACTTGGACTACAAAGGAAACTCTCAAACACTCTTTTTCAAATAGTGGCTCACTACGGCCTTATAATTTTCGTAAATGCCAAATGAAGAATCGAGCAAATAAGAATCAAGGAAAATAAGAGCCAAATGGGTATGTATGAGCCTTAGTCCATGAACCGTGCGAGTGGGTTTAACCTCGGAGTTCATAAGAGCTTGCTCAATGGGTATGAAGCACAATCCTTTCCTTTGGTTACACTTGTGGAGATTTAATCTCATATAGAGCATGAGATACAAATATCTCCAAGTGAGACAAGCCTCCTTTGTGTTTCCTATATGATGCATGCAACAAGCATTTTACATATGCAATGAAAGTAATTATGCCATGTGAATGCAAGCAATATTAAACAAGACACAAAGAAAACCTAACAATGTCAAGTTTGAACTCCTCAAAAGCTTACTCACTATAAGCCATACCCTTGGCTTGAGAGAAGCCAAACCACCATCTCAAACACTCCCCCTTGCTTATAGCTATCTTGAGTGGGATAGACATTGACTAATTTTCTATGTGTTTTTCTTTTACTTATTTACACATGCATGGATGGAAAGCATACTAGTCACAAAGGAGTCCTAATTACCATGCAATGCAAGAGAAAGAAAAACACACTACAACTACCAAGAACTAACACAGTTACCTCCCTCATGAGTAGATATGACGTTGAGGTCCATGTCACTTGTGTTGGACTTCACTTGATCTTCAAGTAAGCGCTCGGTCCACCACCACCATCATCTAGGTCTTGTTCTTGGGCACCCACTTGTACGTAGCCGACCTCTCAAGATCAACAATGCACTTGGGCACCCATATGTTCTTGACCTTCCTTATCTTGTTTGGTGGTCCCAAAGCCTTTGCATTCACCTTGCCATCCTTGTTCCTAAAAAGCTTGAAGTGTGTGTTCTCATGGAACAAGTTAGCGTTAGGCAAAACAATGGAACTTCTCACCATAGGACAATCCTTGATGGTGTGGCCATCCTTGCAACACCTCTCGCAATACTAGTCGGCGGTGCGTAGGGGTTTAATCCATGCGGGGATGGAATCACTCGTCCCGATGATGTCGACAGCGGCGGGATATGACCCAAGTCCATGGTGGGAGACATTGTTCACAAGATTCCTCCCAA
Organism: Eleusine indica; assembly: GCA_030378355.1. Lineage (NCBI taxonomy): Eukaryota > Viridiplantae > Streptophyta > Magnoliopsida > Poales > Poaceae > Eleusine > Eleusine indica. Next base: position 36,684,408 of record CM059498.1, on the reverse strand, counting down.
GAATCTCCTTGTGGATGGATCTACCACGTGTGAGCCTCTCAAAGCCGTCCATCACCATCTTCCTCTCTTCCTTGAGCTTGTGATATTCCTTCAAAACGAATGGCTCAAGAGAAGAAACCTCGATAGAGGTGGTTAGTTCATCACACATAGTAGAAGCATCACTCTTTGATAAACTAGAGGAGGAGGGAGAGGCCTCAAAAGTAAGTTCAAGGGCTACGTACTTCTCACGTAGCTCTACATGATCACCCTTGAGTTTTTCATAACTCTTGTTTAGGACCTCATGAGATGTGACAAAGTCCTTGAGCTAACTCTCAAGCTCACCAACATGGTTCTTAGCCAATTTACACTCTTTTCTTACCACATCCAACATTTTGGATTTCTTGACGGTGATGTCACGGGCTTGCTCAAGCATACTCTAAAGCTCGACACATGAGAGCTCCTCATCATCGCTGTCATCGCTGCTCTCATCCTCACTCTCCCCATGATGGCTCACGGACATGAGACACATGGGAGGTGGAGGAAGACCTCGTGGAAGTGTGGTCTTGATCATGGCTAAGCCGGCCACTTCTTCATTATCTCTTGAGGAAGAGGATATGTCACTTGAGTTGTCACTTGTCCACTCTCCAACAAGGGCCTTGCGAGAGAACTTCTTCTTGTAGTCTTCAGCTTTGCCTTTGCCTTTGATCTTGTCCTTGTTGAAGTACCTCTTCTTCTTTTGCTTGGCTTTGGGGTCTTCTTCTTCTTCATCACTTGAGTCTTGAGTCTTGAATGCTTCTTTCTTGGCCTTAGGGCATTCCTGAACAAAGTGGTTTTGGGAACCATAGTTGTAGCAGTTGCCCTTGGACTTGGAAGCAAACTTGTTCTTGATATCCTCATCTTCTTCATGAGAAGAGCTAAGTCCTCACTCAAGTCGTATTCATCATCATAATTATCATCATCATCATCTTTAATGACTGCCTTCTTCTTGTGTTTCTTGCTCTTACTTGATTCTTGCTAGTCAGCTTGAAGAGCAAGGTTGGATGGTTGAGGATCATCCATCCCCAACTAGTAGCTCTCGAAGGCAGTGATCTTGCCAAGTACATCCTTCATGGTCTTGGTCTTGAGGTAACCTTGCAAGGTGAAGGTGATGATGGACTCATACTTGGGGTCTTTGAATAGCCTCAAGAATCTTCTTATCACCTCAACAGGCTTGAGCTTGAAGTCATCCCCAAGAGCATTGATCTCCTCCACTAGTACATGAAAGCGAGAATACACAGTGTTAGCTCTCTCATATGGCAATCTAGTGAAGCTATCATACTTGTTCTTCAGCACATAGTATCTTTCCTCTTTGACATCACTAGCACCCTCATGGATACTCTGAAACTCAGTCCAGATACCGTGTGCTGTCGAACTCACATCCAACCTAGCAAAGACATCCTTAGTTATGCATGCAAATAGAGCATTCGTGGCCTTAGCGTTGTTCTTAATGAAATCAGGCTCTAAAAGGTTCACATCAGCATCCAAATCATGGGTCACCATCCATATCTCCAGATCAAGGGACTCCAAGTAGGCTTGCATACGAGCCTTCCAATACCCGTAGTCCTCCCAATTTAATATGGGAACACGCCCCACATGTCCCGGCATCCTTACTCAAGGCAGTAAAGCCTCAAAGATGAGCACTTGGCTCTGATACCACTTGTAAGGACCGAAGGCATACCGGGAGGAGGGTGGGGGGGGGGGGGGGGGGGGAGGGTGAATCGGTAGCCGACCACAAATTCGAATTCACACCAGAAGAACCTAACAATCATTGCAGCCTAAGTGATTCTAGTAGGCCAAGTCCCTACACATGCTAGTGATCATGATGAGTACACAATGCGGAAGCTAAACTCACTAGCCCATGCAAGCCACAAGTCACCCTATCAACTATAACACACAAATGCGGAATAGTAAAGAGGGGTCAAGGAATGCTCTTGATTTTTTCCCGAGGTCTCGTAAGGATGGCGCCTTCCCCTACTCCTCGTTGGACCACTCCCTCCAGAGTTCCGGTCCGTCCCGCCACCAATGTGGAGTTCTCGCCCACGAGCCTGCAATCACTCTCGGAGTGAAGACACGGTGCGCGTCTGTTGACGGCTGTTAAGTACCATTTTCAACCGTCAACTATACTCAAATAAAGGAGAATTTGGCATTTGTGCAATCAGAGAGTGCCACATCTGAAGGAAACACCTTAAAAGGTAAGAAAACAAAAGGTAAGAAAACACACTTTGGCAATCAGAGAATTTGGCATGCACAAAGTTCCACTTGTACTTGGAGAACTTTGTGCATGCAGGAGGAAATGTGAAGGAAACACCTCAAAAGGTAAGAAAACACACTTTCGACCAATCAGAGAGTGCCACATGGACGTCACACGGATTGAAGGGCCCATTTTCAGCACTTCACCGACGTAACTCCCTGTAATACCGTGCAAACCGATGTCAGGGCCCACAGGACAGCCACCTGGAGAAAGCACAGGCCAGGAGGGGCCACCCCCAGGTCGGCCGACCTGGTCAGGTCGGGCGACCTGGTCTGGCGCCCTCTCCGCCTGGGCTTCCACGTGTTGGCTCCTCCGCGACTCCTGATGGCGGTTTGAGGTGCCTTCCGTGGCGGTTACTCTCCCTTGCCGACCTATTGAGGCTATAAATAGGAGGGTGTGCCTTCACACTCAACACACACCATAAGAAGCATTTCTCTCTTGCTAGTAGTAGTTCTTGGAGTTTTATTAGAGTTAGGCTGAGTCTAGAGCTCTCTAGTCCCAAGTCTTCACTTGGAATTGGTATGGCTCTTGTATCTTTTCCCTTTTGTAAGACTTTGCTCTTATCAATATATATATTTTTTCTATATAGTTGTGCTTGGGTCATGAGTTTCTTGTTTGATATTGTGATCCATATATGTGATAGTATAGTCTACTTGTGTGATAGTAGTTTATATTTATTATACTACTATTGTCATGCTAGTTATATACCGTCACTATAGTCTAGTTTATATGTTATAGTCTCTATGCTTAGTTTTAGCTGATAAAGTATAGCATGGGTTTGGTGATCGTATTCGTACGGTAGCTCTGCCTCGTTAATAGTAATCACGGAGGGGCAGAGTGCTCTTTGGTCATGTAAGTATGGTACTTGGGTGACTGATTTGCATCAATTATTCGTTAGTCTACTGGTTCGTTGAGGTAGGCGGCAGGTGGTGACAGCCCTGTCCGTCCTTTGAAATCCTCCCCGCTAGGCTAGTGCGTAGGCTCTTGGCGGAAGTCGCCTGTGGATGCAGAGGTAAGTCCGTGCCTGAAGTGCTATACTATTGACTGCTGAACCTGAGTGTGGGTCTGTATGTATTCTACTTAGGCTATGCAACTGTATAGGAATGTATAGTAGGAGTAGCTTAGCCTAGTCTTTCCTCCACTAGACTTTATTTATTTAGTAGGAATCTTCTGTGTGTGTCACACTACCCGGTTATTATCATGTACCCGCCTGTCTTGGTTAGATATCCTTGCTAATTGTTAACATGATCTTATATGTTAGTAACGCTTCTTGATCATAACCTTCCTTTGGGGATAAACAAATACGATACCCTGAATACTTCTGGGTGAAATGCTACAGCGGTATTCTCCGTGCGCTTGCGGATTTTACCTACTTGACTCTGGGACATATTAGTGAACCGTTTCTGGCCCCGTGCCGGGAATGATTTATTAATATGGCTTAGCAAAAGTCAACAAGCATTTCTGGCGCCGTTGCCGGGGAAGGCGTATGATTTAAGAAAAATTACTAATGTATATAGTAGTGTTGCAATTATTAAGGCTATCTCCTAGGCAGGCTAACCTTGCTTTGTTTTCTGCATTTTGTATGAAAACAGGGTAGTGTATGACTGGTTTCGACTTGCCGACAAACTTCACTGAAGATCCTGAGTCACCCCTCCTCGTAAGGAGACTCGGCCAATCGAACCTGTCATTCCCGCACCATCAAGCTCTGAGCAAATGGCCGACAAGACCCTCCGCGAGTTCTCCGCTCCCTCCGCTGCCAACATCCCTACGGGACCAGCTGGCAATGTGGGAGATGCGAACTTCGAGATCAAGACCGGTCTCATCACCATGGTGCAGGCTAGCCCATTCTGTGGGAAAGCCAATGAGGACGCTAGTGCTCATCTCCAGCAATTCCTGGAGATTTGCAACACGTTCAAAATGAAGGACGTCACCCCCGACGCTGTTCGCCTTCGACTGTTCCCGTTCTCTCTCCTTGGGAGAGCGAGACAGTGGTTCTACGCAAACCCTGAAGCTGTGAACACTTGGGAGAAGTGTTCAGCTGCGTTCCTTGCAAAGTTCTTCCCGCTGGGCAAGACCAATGCCCTCCGCGGAAGGATCTCAAGCTTCCAGCAGGAGTCGAAGGAGTCGATTCCTGAGGCATGGGAGAGGCTCCAGGAGTACATCCTGGCATGTCCCCACCACGGGATGGATGATTGGCTGATCATCCAGAACTTCTACAACGGGCTTACTCCGTCGGCCCACGACCACCTCGACGCTGCTGCTGGTGGAGCCTTCTTCTCGCTCACTGTGAGCAAGGCAAAAGATTTGATCGAGAAGATGGTGTCCAACCAAGGTTGGAATGAAGAGCGCCTCCAACCTCGCCAGCGAGGCATGCACTCCGTCAAGGAGGTTGACATGCTCGCCGCCAAGATTGACCTTCTCATGAAGAAGATGGACGACCAAGCCAATGGAGAAGTGAAAGCCCTAGACGCTCGTATGACTTGCGAGGTCTGTGGCAACACGGGACACTCGGGCAATGACTGCCCTGAGACCCGTGAGGACGCAATGTTCATGGGCAACAACAACAACAACGGCTACCGTCCACAAGGAGGTCAAAGTTGGGGTCCACCACGTCCCAACTACCAAGGAGGTAACTCTGGCAACTTCTCTGATTTTAATTCCGGTTATAATCAGCCCTCCTTGAAAGATCTTGTGCTTGGTCAAGCTAAGGTTAATGATAACATCAGTAAAAAGCTTGCCACCACTGATAGGACTCTTGAGAGCATCCACACTAAGATAGAGGGTGTTTCCTCTGCTCTCAAGAATCAGCTGAGCTTCAATAAAATGATAGAAACCCAATTAGCTCAGTTAGCTGCTGCTGTTCCTACTGCTGAGTCGGGGAAAATCCCGGGGCAACCCGAGACCCCCCTTAGAAAATGTTAATGCGGTTACCACGAGAGGAGGTAAGTCCACTCGGGATCCGCCATACCCTAACCATGCAGGAAAGGACACATCAGCTGAGAAGCCGGCAGAAGAAGAAGAACTGCCGCCCAGGAAAACGGCCCCACATGAGTTCTATGACACGAACCTCATGCCGTTTCCTGAAAGAAGAAGAAAGATCCGGGGTGTCCCATGATCACCTGCTCGATCGGGACACAGAACTTCGACCATGCCTTAGGTGATCTTGGGGCAAGTGTGAGCGTCATGCCGAAGGATGTCTTCGACAAGCTCAACTACACCACACTATCCCCCACGCCGATGCAGCTGCAGCTGGCCGATTCAACGGTCCGCTATCTGGTGGGGATCGCCGAAGATATTCCGGTGAAAATCCGGGATTGCTTCATCCCCGTCGACTTCGTAGTGCTTGACATGGACGTCGGGAAGAGCACACCGGTCATCCTGGGACGCCCATTTCTCAGCACTGCGGATGCTCGCATCGATGTAGGAGCCGGAGAAATCCGCTTCCACATCAATGGCAAGGAGGAGAAGTTTGACTTTCGGCCACGGAAAGAACAGTGCAACATGATCCGTATCAAGTACGGGCCGAACCCAAGCAACATCAAGGAAGTGGAGGTCACTCCGCCAAAGAAGGACAGCCTCATCACATTCATGAAGAACTTCCTTGAGAAGGAAAAGGTTGCACAGCAACAACTGATGAAGGCAAGGGGGCAAAGGTCACACATTAAGCAACAGCCTCCGAAGTCCACAAGGCAGCAACCTCCGAGGTCTGCAAAGAAACAGGCTGTGAAGCCTGCAAAACCACAGCCTCCGAAGCCTGAGAAGCCACCGACCGCAACAAAGACCAAGAAGGTGTGGCGAGTGAAACAAGAAGCATCATCAGTGTCTTCATCTCCGGGACCGGACAACGCTTCATCGAGCTGAACGCCGGAGAAAAGTCCCGCTCGTCGGACTTTAAAAGGTGAGTCCTCGCCGGGAGGTTAAACCGGTAGTTATCCATATTTGCTCTTTTAATTGCATATTTGCTTTCCACCACATTTCGATTTTTCCCGACCACTGCATTTCTGCATTTTTGAATTTTTCTAGCCACCTTGGAATTTTTCAAAACTCATTTGCATTTTTGAAAATTTAGAAAATAGGTTTTTGGGCTTTTCATTTTGAAAAGATTTTTTGTCGAGCTTTTTGAGCAAAAAGGCAGCAGGGGACAAATCCCCTAGCCGTTGGGGAACACATAGCCAAACGGGGGCTGCCAGGAGGCCCACCTGCCAGGTCGGCCGACCTGGTGGGGTCGGCCGACCCCCTGGCCCCACCTTTTCCTGTGCTCCTTTCTCCCAACGGCTATATGGCCGTTGCTCTGTCCCTTTCTAACGGCCATCTTGCTTCCTTGGCTATAAAAACCGCCCAGGAGGAGGAGCTTCACCATTCCAAGCTCATCTTTCACTCCCCTCCTTTGCTCACTTGTTGCTCTCCCAAAATTTCGTGTTCTTCAACTTTACTACAGCTCCAAAAACCCAAAAAAAAATATTTCCCCTCTCTTTTAGTGCATTTGCAAGTTGTTGTGAGAAGAAAACCAATTTCGGAGAAGCTCGGGTTTGTCGTTTTCACTAACGCTCACCCGAACACTTGTTCGATCTTGTTTTTGTTCTTGTCTTGTGTTTGTTCTTGTGTGCAGCCATGTTCAACCGAATGAAGCAAGTCGCCGGAATCAAGCGGAGAAAAAGCACTCGTGCAAGCACGAGTCAAGCATCCTCCGTCGAGCTCACACCAAGTCCGGGGCATGGTGACCCCGAAGCTGAAATTCCGGAGGAAAGGCTGGCCTTGCTCATCACCGAGGAGCATCTCGACATCAAGGACGACCGCGAGGGCCAAGCCATCGCGCTCATGAGAGAACGGCTATTCGCTCACACCCGACGCTTCGATCCGGACTTCCTCAAGAAAATAGGTATGAGAGAAGAATTTGCCTCTATTTTTCGCACTATGGGTTGGCTAAATTTCGTAGAAGTAGATGAGCCGGGTTCTCGTTTGCTTACTATGCAGTTTTTATACACCCTTAGAAAGTATGATGAAGGCATTTCTTTTCGCTTGTTTGGGCAAGAGCGCTTGGTCACATGGGGTGATCTTCATGCTATGCTAGGTCTAAATCCTAAATGTAGGCTAGACTTAGATAAAGCGCTAAAGGGGTTCCATAAAGAAAGTTTTTGGAAAAAGATTTCCGGAAACGAGTGGGATCCCAAGCCTAGAATAAGTGCCATCCATAATCCTACACTTAGATTTATGCATGTGTGGTTGGCTATGACCTTGTTTCCTCGAGGTAACATTAGGGTTGTCCGGCAAGATGAATTGAAAATACTTTATGCCATGGTTAAGAAAATTAGGGTGTCACCCGCGGAATGCATGATTGATCAATGGTTAGACAATATAAAGTTGACAGGACCAATTGAGTGCACCTCTTTAGTTACTCGCATTGCGCAGAAGTGTGCTCTGCTTGAGAATGTTCATGTTGAATATTTGACGGTAGATAGAGAATTTCTAGGCGAGGACTATTTTGTGCAAGGACATACTTTGAAACATGGTCCAAATAATACCTTGATCTATCACTTTCCCGGGTATACAAATGAATTCCCGTTACCTAACCCGGGTCTTCGTTTGTATCACTGTCGGGCACTAACCCTCCCACTTGAGCTAGTGGGAGAAGTTCGCAGGCATAGTGTTTCAGGGCGACCGACACGTTCCCGTAGGCATATGGAGCCTACACCGGAGTTTCACACTCCGACCGGAGATCCGGTATGGGAGCAGCCCCCGCCACAGGACGAGGCGGGTGCATCAACATGGCAGGCCGGAGCATGGGAATCTCAGTACGATTACCCCATGCAGACGTCATCAAGTTCAAGCGGACCGCCATCCTTTGCCACTCGGTCATTCTCATCCCGTGGGTTCCGTGAACTCAACTATGGGATGGCCGAGTTGACAAGGAGGGTGAACGACATTGATTTGCGCACCGAGAGCATGCAACAAACTCTCACGCAACATGTCGCCGACACCCAGCAATGGCAGAATTTCAGCGACAACCAATTCCGCCAGCTGAACGCGATGATGGCTCAGAATCAGAGCAATTGGGATGCCTTCTTCCGCTCCCAAGGCTACGACCCGAACCAGCAGATATGAGCAAGAACAAGCTTGGGGGAGGACCTCCCTTCTCACGGTAACTTGTATCTTTCCCCTTCCCTTTATTTCTTGCATTTGCTAAATCTGAAAATCTAAAAAAAAAAAAATTTATAAAATCTGAAAACCATAAAAATTTGCAAAACATAAAAAGAACAAAAATATTTCCCTTTTCATGCGCGGTATGAATGTGTATAATTTTCCTATGTTAAGATGATGAATAGTTGCTCTGTCCTTTATTCCTCTCTAATACTAGTTTACAACTTAGTACTCTCTCAAGAGTTAGGTTTGTTGGTAAATCTTGCCTTGAACTTGAATCTTGTGGGTAGCATATGCATTCTCTAGTTCTAAGTTGTTGAGAGGTATAATATGATAGATAGGGCTGCTATGATCTTGCTCAACGTAAAGCTTGAATTCTGGAGTTTTATTTTTCAAAATGACAAATTGATAAGTTCCTCAGTGATGAAATTCCCACCACAGCCATATGTAGTGTTTATATTTGAAAACCTTTACACATATGCTGCTTGTTTCACATTGAGCTTAGTCAAAATTGTTGTGACCCTAGTAGAACTCTTTTCATGCTTTCTTGATCAAGATCATATACACACATCCACCGCCATGAGCTATCCTTCTAAATCAAGAAGATAGCATCCACCATATCCACCATATCCACCGTGAGCTATTCTTCTACACCGGAAGAAAGCCACTATCCATCCATCCATCCAAAGAAACACTCCATATATCCATTGCAAAATTCCTCTCTCAAAGTATTCATTGCAAACTAGGACTATGGCTATGCAAAAAAAAAAAAAAAAGATAGCAAGCAAAAGATAGCCATAGCCTAGAAACTCCAAAAGAGAGAAGGAAAATTCAAAAAGGAGTTATTTCTTCCCATCCACCATTCCTCCGTTCTCCCACACACTTGCACATCTTGATCAAGATTGTTTGAATTGATGTTTTTCTTGGATCCGGTCTTTTGACATAGCAATATTATGTGAACATGAGTGCCTCATATATCCCTACCTTGAGCCCCACATAAAGCCTTATTTAGAAGTAGGTGATTATAGGCAACACTTTGCCTTGGTGAGGAATCATACACATATTGAGTGATCCGAGAGAATCATTTGAGGAACTTGGTTTTTATTCTCAAAATCTTTTGAAAACCTCCGGAATAACATAGCGGAATCTAGAGCAAGTGATTGGTGCCCTGCAATTGTTCTATCTCTCAACCGCCCAAGACAATGAGGTGTAAAAGCCCCATGGATCGAGGTAAATGGGTAAGTTATGTGCCAACATATTTAATTCTAGGAAGAGTACTTTGTTGTGCGCATAGTATTGTTAAGGAGTAGGACATTGTAGCAACTCCTGATCAACAACTTAAGTTTATCTTTGCTTCGGGACGAGCAAAGGGTAAGCTTGGGGGAGTTTGTTGACGGCTGTTAAGTACCATTTTCAACCGTCAACTATACTCAAATAAAGGAGAATTTGGCATTTCACACACGCATGCTTTAGCACAATAATATAGTTCCACTTGTACTTGGAGAACTTTGTGCATGCAGGAGGAAATGTGAAGGAAACACCTCAAAAGGCAAGAAAACACACTTTCGACCAATCAGAGAGTGCCACATGGACGTCACACGGATTGAAGGGCCCATTTTCAGCACTTAACCGACGTAACTCCCTGTAATACCGCGCAAACCGACGTCAGGGCCCACAGGATAGCCACCTGGAGAAAGCACAGGCCAGGAGGGGCCACCCCCAGGTCGACCGACCTGGTCAGGTCGGGCGACCTGGTCTGGCGCCCTCTCCGCCTGGGCTTCCACGTGTTGGCTCCTCCGCGACTCCTGATGGCGGTTTGAGGTGCCTTCCGTGGCGGTTACTCTCCCTTGCCGACCTATTGAGGCTATAAATAGGAGGGTGTGCCTTCACACTCAACACACACCACAAGAAGCATTTCTCTCTTGCTAGTAGTAGTTCTTGGAGTTTTAGTGGAGTTAGGCTGAGTCTAGAGCTCTCTAGTCCCAAGTCTTCACTTGGAATTGGTATGGCTCTTGTATCTTTTCCCTTTTGTAAGACTTTGCTCTTATCAATATATATATTTTTTCTATATAGTTGTGCTTGGGTCATGAGTTTCTTGTTTGATATTGTGATCCATATATGTGATAGTATAGTCTACTTATGTGATAGTAGTTTATATTTATTATACTACTATTGTCATGCTAGTTATATACCGTCACTATAGTCTAGTTTATATGTTATAGTCTCTATGCTTAGTTTTAGCTGATAAAGTATAGCATGGGTTTGGTGATCGTATTCGTACGGTAGCTCTGCCTCATTAATAGTAATCGCGGAGGGGCAGAGTGCTCTTTGGTCATGTAAGTATGGTACTTGGGTGACTGATTTGCATCAATTATTCGTTAGTCTACTGGTTCGTTGAGGTAGGCGGCAGGTGGTGACAGCCCTGTCCGTCCTTTGAAATCCTCCCCGCTAGGCTAGTGCGTAGGCTCTTGGCGGAAGTCGCCTGTGGATGCAGGGGTAAGTCCGTGCCTGAAGTGCTATACTATTGACTGCTGAACCTGAGTGTGGGTCTGTATGTATTCTACTTAGGCTATGCAACTGTATAGGAATGTATAGTAGGAGTAGCTTAGCCTAGTCTTTCCTCCACTAGACTTTATTTATTTAGTAGGAATCTTCTGTGTGTGTCACACTACCCGGTTATTATCATGTACCCGCCTGTCTTGGTTAGATATCCTTGCTAATTGTTAACATGATCTTATATGTTAGTAATGCTTCTTGATCATAACCTTCCTTTGGGGATAAACAAATACGATACCCTGAATACTTCCGGGTGAAATGCTACAGCGGTATTCTCCGTGCGCTTGCGGATTTTACCTACTTGACTCTGGGACATATTAGTGAACCGTTTCTGGCCCCGTGCCGGGAATGATTTATTAATATGGCTTAGCAAAAGTCAACAGCGTCACTACTGCCACCAAGGCACAAGCCCGCCTCCCTCGAGAACTTGCTGGACTCTCCGAGCCGACACGGGCACTCACTATTGATGTCCCTTTCACCGGTGGGCTCAAACCGTATACAAACGTGTGATGGCCTTCACAACCAATCATGACAGGCTCGATCACCGACACCTAACCTGTCTTAGTCTCACCATAGACCAAGATTAATAGCTTAGATCACACCCTCAAGGACACCCTAGCCTTAGATGTGCAAGATGCTCAAGTTACTCTCCACTAGCACTCTCAAGATATGCAATACCTCCTCCTAGTGCCCTCTTCTTTTCCTCTTGGCCTTACCAAATGCTCTCAGGTACTCCACTGGCCAAGAGAGGTCTCCAAGACCCCAGTAACGAAGTTATATAGGCTTCTTACCTCTAACTAGTCATTGCTCCACAAAATCAGCTTTCTGGGCCGACTGACCGTAAAGTCCGGTCACTCCTTGACCGGACCGTCTGGTCTCCTCATAAACCGCTCCTCCAGAGCCATTGGCTCTCTGCCCACTGCTAAATCGCACCTGACGGTACCGTCTGGTCAGCATACCGGACAGTCCGGTCTGTCGAACCGTTGGACAAGTCCGATGCATCGGACATCTCCATCGGACTCTAGAGAGCTGCTTCCTCTCTGTCCTGTGCTTCACCCATACAGACCAGACCGTCCGGTCTGTAGACCGGACCGTCCGGTCTCTATAGTCCCTGGCACCAACTTCATCAACCCATAGACTTCACCAAACTCATCAAGCCTCCATGCTTGTGGTCATTCTCATCAATCGCCAAGGCCACCATCATCCATATGATTTGTAATAGAGTTTAGAGATGATTTCTGCATAGACAACACTCGTGTAGATATTAGTCCATAATTTCATAGTTGTCATCTATCACCAAAACATTCATACCTTGGGGATCCCATCATCAATGGTCATGAAGGTTACACCATACTTTAACTTTTCAAAGTTGTTTTTGAGCTCTTCTAAGGTTTGAAGTTGTTTTTTTAATTCTTGATTTTGTTTCTTCAAATCTTCGATGACGCTCGAGGATGATCCAGAGTCTTAAGACGGTCTTTTAACTTAGCAACAAGGATTGTCTTGTCAGCCTCTTGCTTGCATTTCAAAACAAGCTCTTGTGATAATTTTGCAAGAATACAGAATGAAATTTTGGTGAACTTATAGGTGACATTGTTTTTTGGTACAAGTTCCTTATGGAGAACATACATGCTACTTTGAATTGAAGTTCATCCACCTAGGATGAACACGATTATAACTCAAGAGAAGGATGGTTGACCTCTAGTCTTTCTTTGGCAAGCCGATCTTCATTTTCTATCGCTTTAGCACACTTCCTTTAAACACTTTGCAACAATTTGCTTTTGTTGGCCATGTGCAACTTCAATCACTGAGGAGTCGGCAAAAGGACAAATGAGTATCACCATTTGAACACAACAAAAGTCAAACGGGCAAAAGTTAAATATTTACATGGAAAGAATGGTAAGCTTCTTTAGTGAGGCCTTTGAATTTTTTCAATTCTTCCTGTTCGCTAGTCTCATACAGGCCCGTGATAGCGAACTCACCGATGTGATATACGGTCCTGACATGACCACTTTCTTCTGGGAGTTTTTCCTTCACCACTCGATGTATCGGCGTTGGAATGGCATCTTCCTCGGGGCCGATTAGATGATCATACATTTGCTCGGGCATCCTTTCGAATACCAGAGTAGGCTCTTCTTCGATGACTGGCAGAGGGGAGTCATCCTGTGTCGAGGTTGCCTTTGGAATATTTAGGCCCGGCACAGGAGAGCTCTTTGGCTTGTTGGGCTCTTTTGTTGGGTGACCTGATGTTGGAGCATCATTGGCATCACTCGACCTCTCTGCCGAGTGATCGGGGGCATTACCGTTGGATGCCTCGCTTTTTGTCTGGGCCTGTGTCTCTTCAGAAACACTGCTCTAAGGCATGGAGTTGCCCGAAGATGCGGCGCTAGATGACCTACATACCATATACTCAGTGACATAGTCATTTACTGATATACTTCAAGACAGAACTACAGACATGAACAAACGTACTTTGTCTGATGCTTAAACTTCAATCCCGACACCTTTAGCGGAGGACGGGGTGATGTTGTATTGTTTGTAGCGTTGGGGGCGTGTGAAGCTGAAGCTTGTTGAGCGTCTTTAGCACTCGGTTCATCTTGGTCATCTGAAGTTCTGGCTCCTGCACCGGACTTGGACCCTTGCCGAGTGGTTGGTGACTCGGCTGAAGCTTTGTTCTTCTTTTCTTCTTGAAGTCTGGTAGTTCTGCCTGCCAGACACTCTTCTTCATTAGAGTTGACAACATAGGCTTTGCGACACTTGTGACCCGGCTGGTTACTTAGTGATTTCTCTTGCATAATAGGAGGCTATGGTGGATTTGATGAATATCTATCCAGATTCTACATTCAACAAGATATATTAATTCTACACGTACTAGTTAATGTAACTAACATGATCAACAATGTTTACTTACATCATTCCTGGGATTCTTGAAATGATGCCCAGCTTTCTTAGACCCTGGGGTCAAATCAAGCAAAGATGAAAAAATGTTGCCAAGTCGGAGTGTTAGTTCTCGCTCAGATAATTCTTCAGGCACCTCCATGGTAGGATATCCTACAAGATTGAACTTCCAATCAGGGACATGACGTTTCTTAATGGGTTGGACTCGGCGATATATGAAGCTTGCTACGACATCAACTCCACTATACCCTAGGTATTTCAACTCTGCAATCTGCTTCAAAATCCAATACCACCTGGCTTTTCTTATTAGGCGATGCCTTTTCTGACCATTCTGGCCGGGGTACAGGGGCTTCAGCAGTAAAGTTAGATAGAGGAGGCGCATGGTTTCCATCATAAGACCAATCAACATGCCATCCCTTGTTTGTAGAGGGAAGGGGAACTTCAATGTATTTGGATTTGTTCCTAAGCTGAAATCCAATACCACCAATGACGTTGCTGCTGTTGGATTTCAGAACAAATAGTTCCTTGAAAGTATCGAAGTGAGGGGCAATCCCTATGAACACTTCACAAAGATGGATAAAAATAGAAATGTGCAGAATCAAGTTGGGATTCAGATTCATAAGGTTAATCCAATGGAAGAATAACAGTCCGCAGAAGAAATCAGAACACGGCATCCCAAATCCAAGGTAGAAAAAGGGAGCAAAAACTATGATGTGATCTACAGGGGATTGTTGAAATTTCTGACCTTTCGCTTCAATCCAACCCCCTGTCTATTGATCTTGGAGAACCCCATCAATCACGAGCCTGTTGATTTTCTTTGTGTCCATGGAAGATGTCGGGAATTCATTGATTCCCTCGGTGATGTTGAAGGATGTGTCGTCCTCCGCATGAACAGGGGAATCTTGCGCTTGGGTGCCAATAGGGTTTTGAGGTTGTGGAAATGAGCTGGAAGGAGAGTGATGGAAGAAGCGCGTAGATGGGGATCTAGGGTTTGGAGGAAGAAGAAGGCGGCAGCTAAAACACTGAGTAACGGAGGTGAAGGGTTATCAGTGTTGCCAAAATGAATATATGCCGATAATTTTAACCTAACAGGCGGAGATTGTTAACGGGTTACCGACCCAATACGTGATAGTTGTGATACTGTTTGCCGTATTTATTGCGCACTGCCAATGGGTTTTTAGTGATTCAATGTTGGAATCATTCGGATAGCGGGTAGTCCCTTAAATGGGGGCTATAGTGCCCTTATTTTTTGATTCATTATTATTGGAATCATTCAGATGACAAACGACTCCATGCTTGGGGGCAACAGTATATTTATTTTGGTGATTTATTGTCAAAATCACTCAGAGGGAGTGGTAGTACCAATATTGGGGCTATAATTTTAACATCTATCATATGTACCAGTTTGCTTTAATGACGTTATCTGATAAACTATTTTATCTTCAAAAGTAACTTTTGAGTTGGGGGCTATGACTGGTTGAGGACATTTGATAATTCTCAAATATGAGGTTGATAACCTATCAACTCACGAGGCATTTGAAGCAAAGACTCAGCACCTTTTGAGTTGGGGGGCTATACTCGTAGAGTACGCCTTTTTTAGGTGTCTGTGAAGGAAGGAAATTTCTATATGCAACAAGAGAAGCACTTTTCAATTTTAAGAAGTATAAAGATAAATTAAACATTTGTATTGAGAACTGGAAAGTACTTAGGGGCTACTGTGCACTACTAGAATATAGCTCTACAACAGCGGGCCGAAAGGGGGCTCAGTGGCGGAACACTAAAGCGCCACTGAGGCCCTGTCACTATGTAATTACATACATAGTAGCGGGCTAATGCCCGCTACTGACACATGTGGCACTACCCAAAAAAAGGGTGCAGTGGCGGTCTAGGGACCGCCACCGTCGCCATTACCTAAATGCTACTATGTACCAAAATGGCCTAGCCGCATCTCTGCTTCACCTCATCACCCGCCGCCTGCTTCACATACGCGTCCGCGCCCGCCTGGTGCTAGGTCACCACCGGAGCCGGTGGTGGAGGAGGGGCCGCCGCGAGCTCCACTGGAGCCGACGGTGGAGGAGGGACCACCATGCCCTCCACCAAAGCCGAGCCCTCTGCGGCTACCGCCGCCAACGCATCGCTGTTCGACAACGGAGGGCTGAGGATGACGGGGCCTATAGGTGGAGAAGGGAGGCGGAGGCCGGTATTGGCATGGACGACGGCCACCCGACCCCACGAGTGCCATCCGCGGTGCGAGCGGCCCCAATGGCGCCTAGCCCCCATTGGCGGAGGAGGAGGTGGTGCTGTGGCTGAAGGAGGAGGAGGAGGCGGTGTGGTGACCGGACGAGGATGAGGAGGCAGTGTGGTGGCCGAAGAGGAGGACAAGGAGGTGCGGCGGCCGGAGGAGGACAAGGAGGCGGTGCGGCGGAGGGGGATCGAGGACGAGGCGGTGCGGTGGAGGGGGATCGAGGAGGAGGCGGTGCGGCGGCAGTGCAGCTTAACCCTAACCCTAGGGGAGGCGGTGCAGCATGATGACGAGATCACTTCGATGGATACACACAACACTCCTCCAGTTCTAGACTTGCAAGGTCCAGTGACTAGAGCTCATGCACGACGACTAAATTTAGAGGTGAGCTCGTTCCTTCGTTCTTCATTATATGTTACTTTTGAGAATTATTTGCTACCTAATGATTATATTATGATTAGGAACCATGGAGAGAACTAGGAGATTATGGAGGAAGGACTTGGGGACGCGGAGGACCAGCAAGGACGTGGAAGCCAAGGTGAAGGCCCAATCAAAACCGACTTCGAGTCTGTTTCAGGACCCAGGACCAGTCTGCATTAAAACGGAGGCCCAGGACGCATACGGACTCGGATTTGGACGTTCTACATATGCATGAAAAGCTAAGGAGGAGAACTTGCCAATGCCACTGGTTTCATGTCAAAATTCTGGACTCATTGGGAATCGTCAAAACAAAAGAGGGTCCAAATACTATTTCAGTGCTGCATCACCTGTTTTTGGCCTTTGGGCTTTGTATCCAGTTGAGCCCAATTAGGGGCACGCTCAGAGGGTTGTGCATGACCCTAGGGTCTTCATAAACTACTGCCTCTGCACCATTAGGGTTTGAGTTTTGCTTATATTATTCTGTTCATAACAGTTTTGCCGTTTGATCGCTTTGTGAGACCCCAACTTCGTGAGATTAATCATACATCTGCAATTGTGTTGCATTCTTCTTTGTTCTTGCTTGTGTTCTTTATTCACAAGCAGAGATTAGCCTTCTTGGTGAGATCA
Source organism: Eleusine indica (assembly GCA_030378355.1). Lineage (NCBI taxonomy): Eukaryota > Viridiplantae > Streptophyta > Magnoliopsida > Poales > Poaceae > Eleusine > Eleusine indica. The sequence goes on along the minus strand of CM059498.1, from coordinate 36,667,261 downwards.
ATCATTCTTGAATGGTTGATAACCAATGGAGACGTTGTGCATTGATTGTGGGGTTCTGAACGTGTTGTTTAGAAGCCGGATCGATTTGTGTTTCGCCTCCATCCAAATCAAGATTATCAGAACCTTTTAGAAGATTGGGAACCCTTGTTCACATCAAGTGGTAATCAGAGCTTCAGGTGCACCGTCAGGTTTGTACTACCCATAGTTAATTTCATTTTTGTGTTCATCCTATCGTCCATAGAAAAGCCAAAAAATTCCCCCACCCCCCCGCCCATAACCACGTGTTAGCCTTTTGCATATTTCAATTTTAGAGTTCGTAGTGTTGAGTTTATGCCCTAGTTCTTGTTTAGTTGCTGGTTTAGTTTGTGTTTTAGCCGTCAGTAGTGTTTTTTCCTTGCAACCCTAGCCACCATCCTCTCCACCACCTTCTATTTGTTCGGCTTTGAGTGTTAGGGTTGATTGATCGACACGCCCACCCTAATCCCATCATAAACCCACCCTCAACACCACGGACCAACCCCACAGTTTCCACTTTCCACTGCATCCATCCTATCAAAAAAAATTCCTACCCGACCCCAAATCCGACTTGGGTTTTCCTCAAACCCGGTTTCGAGGTATGTTCAGTAAAACAACTATAACTTTTCGGTCGGTTGTTCGTTTTGGCTGAAATGTTTACAGGAGCTTCGTGACTCAATTTGAAGCATACCTCAAATGGATAAAGTATTTTCAAAAAAATTAAAAAAATCGGGAACATAAAGAAAAAATTCATTCTAGTTGAAATCGGATGTTTCCTGAAACTTGCAGAATTTCTGTAGGCCACATCCTACCTCTGTTTGAGATGAAATTTTCTGTGGTTTCTCTCTCATTTCCTTTGAGTTAGAGAAAAATATCAAAAAAATAAAATAAGAAAAAAGAAATTTGGGATTTCTACTAGTGTTCCATCTAGCCCCTTGGAATTTCTGGGTTTGACTGTTTTACACATAGGCCCCTGTTATCGGCTGTGTGCCTTTGTCTACTTGTTTCTGCATTGCTACCACTACTGTTCTAGAACATAGTTAGACCAGCAACTAGGGACATGTTACTTGGGCACTTATTCAGCTTTACTCTCTGTTTTTTATTTGGGTGCCACTCATATATATTTTTAGCCTTCCTAACTCTACATATTTCTTCTGGACAGCACAGGTTATTTTATGACCCTTGTAATCATGGAACACACCTCCCTAGTATCCTTTGCTTTTCAGAACTTTGTAAGAGCTTTGTAAGGAGTTCCTTTTGCTTTGTTCAGAGGCACCACTGCTTAAAAGACAACATTGAAGAAGACGGTCATGACAAATTTTTTGGCTTTTCTGTGGATGATAGGATGAACACAAAAACAAAATTAACTAAGGATAGTGCAAACCTAATGGTGCACCTGAAGCTCTGATTACCACTTGATGTAAACAAGGGTTTTTGATCTCCCAAAAGGTTCTGATAATCTTGATTTGGGCGGAGACGAAACACAAATCGATCCGGCTTCTGAATAACACGTTCAGAACCCCGCAATCACAGCACAGCGTCTCCTCTGGTTATCAACCATTGAATAACGATTGACCTCGCCGAAAAGGCTAATCCGTGCCTGCGAATCAAGAACATAAGCAAGAATAAAGTAGAATGCAACACAATTGCAGATGTATGATTAATCTCATAAAGTTGGGGTCTCACAAACCGATGAAACGGCTAAACTGTTATGAACAAAATAATCTAAGCAAAACCTGAACCCTAATGGTGTGGTGGAGGCTATTTATGAAGACTCTAGGATCGTGCAAAACCCTCTGGATGCGTGTTGACTTTTGCTAAGCCATATTAATAAATCATTCCCGGCACGGGGCCAGAAACGGTTCACTAATATGTCCCAGAGTCAAGTAGGTAAAATCCGCAAGCGCACGGAGAATACCGCTGTAGCATTTCACCCGGAAGTATTCAGGGTATCGTATTTGTTTATCCCAAAGGAAGGTTATGATCAAGAAGCGTTACTAACATATAAGATCATGTTAACAATTAGCAAGGATATCTAACCAAGACAGGCGGGTACATGATAATAACCGGGTAGTGTGACACACACAGAAGATTCCTACTAAATAAATAAAGTCTAGTGGAGGAAAGACTAGGCTAAGCTACTCCTACTATACATTCCTATACAGTTGCATAGCCTAAGTAGAATACATACAGACCCACACTCAGGTTCAGCAGTCAATAGTATAGCACTTCAGGCACGGACTTACCCCTGCATCCACAGGCGACTTCCGCCAAGAGCCTACGCACTAGCCTAGCGGGGAGGATTTCAAAGGACGGACAGGGCTGTCACCACCTGCCGCCTACCTCAACGAACCAGTAGACTAACGAATAATTGATGCAAATCAGTCACCCAAATACCATACTTGCATGACCAAAGAGCACTCTGCCCCTCCGCGATTACTATTAACGAGGCAGAGCTACCGCATGAATACGATCGCCAAACCCATGCTATACTTTATCAGCTAAAACTAAGCATAGAGACTATAACATATAAACTAGACTATAGTGACGGTATATAACTAACATGACAATAGTAGTATAATAAATATAAACTACTATCACACAAGTAGACTATACTATCACATATATGGATCACAATATCAAACAAGAAACTCATGACCCAAGCACAACTATATAGAAAAAATATATATATTGATAAGAGCAAAGTCTTACAAAAGGGAAAAGATACAAGAGCCATACCAATTCCAAGTGAAGACTTGGGACTAGAGAGCTCTAGACTCAGCCTAACTCCACTAAAACTCCAAGAACTACTACTAGCAAGAGAGAAATGCTTCTTGTGGTGTGTGTTGAGTGTGAAGGCACACCCTCCTATTTATAGCCTCAATAGGTCGGCAAGGGAGAGTAACCGCCACGGAAGGCACCTCAAACTGCCATCAGGAGTCGCGGAGGAGCCAACACGTGGAAGCCCAGGCGGAGAGGGCGCCAGACCAGGTCGCCCGACCTGACCAGGTCGGCCGACCTGGGGGTGGCCCCTCCTGGCCTGTGCTTTCTCCAGGTGGCTGTCCTGTGGGCCCTGACGTCGGTTTGCGCGGTATTACAGGGAGTTACGTCGGTTAAGTGCTGAAAATGGGCCCTTCAATCCGTGTGACGTCCATGTGGCACTCTCTGATTGGTCGAAAGTGTGTTTTCTTGCCTTTTGAGGTGTTTCCTTCACATTTCCTCCTGCATGCACAAAGTTCTCCAAGTACAAGTGGAACTATATTATTGTGATAAAGCATGCGTGTATGAAATGCCAAATTCTCCTTTATTTGAGTATAGTTGACGGTTGAAAATGGTACTTAACAGCCGTCAACAATGCGCCCCTAATTGGGCTCCACTAGATACAAAGCCCAAAGGTCAAAAATAGGTGACGCAGCATCGAAACAGATTCTGGACCCTCTATTGTTTATATGATACCCAACGATTCCGGATGCATTTTTACATGAAACCAGTGGCATTGGAAAGGCCTTCTCCATATCTTTCTGTGCATAAGTAGAACGTCCATATCCGAGTCTGTATGCATCCTGGGCGTCCGTTTTAATACAGACTGGTCCTGTGCCCCGAAATAGACTCGAAATCGATTTTGATTGAGCCTCCACCTTGGCTTCCACGCCGTTGCTGGTCCTCCACGTCCCCAAGTCCTTCCTCCATCATCTCCTGGTCCTCTCCATGGTTCCTAATCATACTATAATCATTAGGTAGAAAACCATTCTCAAAAGTGACATATAATGAAGAACGAAGGAACGAGCTCGCCTCTGAATTTAGTCGTCGTGCACGAGCTCTAGTCATTGGACCTTGCATGTCCAGAACTAGAGGAGTGTTGCATGTATCCATAGAAGTGATGTCCTCATCATCCTGCCCCTCTTGAAGTGGAGTTGTCCTTGACTCAAGCTCATCCTCTTCTCCCAAGTATAGTTTCAAATCTGAAATGTTAAAACTAGGACTAACCCAAAACTCGGGAGGCAACTCAAGTTTATATGCATTATCATCATTAATCTTCTTAATTATTTTGTATGGACCATCAGCTCTAGGCATTAATTTAGACTTTCTCAAATCTGAAAATCCATCCTATCTCAAATGTAACCACACTAAATCTCCGACATCAAGCTTTACTTCCTTTCTACCTTTACTACCAGCAATTTTGTACTTTTCATTCATCTTTTCAATGCTAAGTCTAGTGGTCTCATGCATTTGTAAAATAAATTCAGCACGCTCCTTAGCATCAACATGAACTCTATCAGTAATAGGTAGAGTAATTATAACAAGTGGAGTACGGGATCAAAACCATGTGGCAAACATTCTTCCCATTGCTTCAAAGTTTTCTTCAAAATAGCTCACAACATAGTGCCCAAAGTGTGGTTCACCACTTCAGTTTGTCGATCAGTTTGTGGGTGACCAGTAGAAAACAGCAATTTTGTACCCATCTTATGCCAAAGTGTGCGCCAAAACTGACTCAAGAATTTTGCATCATGATCTGAAACAATAGTAGAAGACATACCATGCAAATGTACAATTTCTTTGAAAAAGAGGTCAGCAACATGACTAGCATCATCGGTTTGATGACATGGTAAAAATTGTGCCATCTTAGAAAAACGATCCACAACAACAAAAATGCTATCACTCCCCCTCTTAGTCCTACGCAGTCCCAGAACAAAGTCCATAGAAATATCCGCCCAAGGAATTGAAGGAATAGGAAGTGGCATGTATAAACCATGTGGATTCAAGCGAGACTTAGCTTTTTTAAAAAAATATGACATATAGTGCAGCGAGCAACAAAACGCTCAACATCTTTCCTCATCCTTGGCCAAAACAAATGTGTGGACAAAATATCATTCGTCTTCTTTGCACTAAAATGACCCATCAATCCACCTCCATGCGCCTCCTGCAACAACAAAAGACGAACGGAACCTACTAGAATGCATAGGCGGTTAGCTCTAAACAAGAATCCATCATTCAACCCAAATTTGTTTCATGCACGACCTTCTTTACAGTGCAGCAATACATCCTTAAAATCAACATCATCAGCATATTGTTCTTTAATTGCCTCAAGTCCAAAAATTCTACAATCAAGTTGAGACAACAAAGTATAGTGCCTAGATAAAGCATCAGCAATCACATTATCCTTCCCTTTCTTATGTTTAATAATGTAAGTAAAAGACTCAATAAACTCAACCCATTTAGCATGTCTACGGTTCAAATTGCTTTGTGAGCGAATATACTTAAGAGATTCATGATCAGAATGAATAACAAATTCTTTGGGCACCAAATAATGACGCCACATCTCTAAGGAACGTACAAGAGCATATAATTCCTTATCTTAAGTGGAGTAATTCAAAACAGGCCTAGTAATTTTTTCGCTAAAGTATACGACAGGTTTACCATCTTACATCAAAACACCACCAATGCCTATACCACTAGCATCGCATTCAAGCTCAAAAGTCTTATCAAAATTTGGAAGTTGCAGCAGTGATGCATGTGTAAGTTTGTCCTTCAAAGCATCAAAGGACTCATGATGTACCTTACCACAATGAAACTCAACGCCCTTCTTTGTCAACTCATGCAACGGTGCACCGATGGTGCCAAAATCTTTGACAAAGCGGCGGTAGAAACCTGCAAGACCAAGAAAACTCCGCACCAGTGTGATAGTTTTTGGTACATGCCAGCTCTTAATGGCTTCAATCTTCGCCTCATCCACCTCAATTCCCTGTGGAGTCACAACATAGCCAAGAAAAGGGACTCGATCCGTGCAAAAAGTGCACTTTCAAGGTTACCAAACAAATATGCAGCTCTCAAAGATTAAAAAACAGCACGTAAATGATTCATATGTTCATCCATTGACTTTCTATAAATTAAGATATCATCAAAATAAACTACCACAAATTTGCCAATAAAAGCTCTTAAAACCTAAAACCTCATTCATCAAACGCATGAAAGTACTAGGTGCATTAGTTTACCCAAAAGGCATTACTAACCACTCATACAAACCAAATTTGGTTTTGAAAGCCGTTTTCCATTCATCTCCAAGTTTCATTATAATTGGATGGTAGCCACTACACAAGTCAATTTTAGTGAGAATTATAGCACCACGTAACTCATCAAGCATGTCGTCTAGCCTAGGAATAGGATGACTATATCTAATAGTAATGTTATTAATGGCTCTACAATCTACACACATACGCCAAGTACCATCTTTCTTAGGAACCAAAAGTACAAGAACAGTACAAGGACTAAGTGATTGACGAACATACCCATGATCCAAAAGGTCTTGGACTTGTCGCTGTATCTCCTTAGTCTCCTCAGGGTTGGTCCTATAGGCAGCTCATTTTGGCAATGTAGCACCCAGAATCAAATCAATTTGATGCTCAATCCCCCTCAAAGGTGGCAATCCCAGGGGTATCTCAGCTAGAAAAACATCCTCATACTCCTGCAAACTGTTAGTGATAGCAGGAGGCAAAGCACTAGGAGCAATATCATCAAGCGAAAACAAAGCTTGTTTGCATATCAAGGCATAGCAAATATCATCATCAACAGAAATTTCAGCAAGTTCAGTTTTTGTTGCAAGACATGAATGACCTTGTAATTTAATTCTAGCTGATGAGGACATCACTCCTATGGATACACACAACACTCCTCCAAATCTGGACTTGCAAGGTCCAATGACTAGAGCTCGTGCACGACGACTAAATTTAGAGGTGAGCTCGTTCCTACGTTCTTCGCTATATGTTACTTTTGAGAATGGTTTGCTACCTAATGATTATTTTATGATTAGAAACCATGGAGAAGACAAGGAGATGATGGGAGAAGGAGTTGGGAACGTGGAGGACCAGCAAGGGCTTGAAGCCAAAGTGGAGGCCCAATCAAAACCGACTTCGAGTCTGTTTCGGGGCCCAGGACCAGTCTGTACTAAAACAGTCACCCAGGACGCATACGGACTCGGATTTGGACGTTCTACATATGCACGGAAAGATAAGGAGAAGACCTTTCCAATGCCGCCGGCCTCATGTCAAAATTCATCTGGAGTCATCGGGAATCGTCAAAACAAGACAGAGTCCAGAATCTGTGTCGGTGCTGCGTCGCCTATTTTTGGCCTTTGGGCTTTGTATCTAGTTGAGCCCAATTAGGGGCGCATCCAGAGGGTCTTGCACGACCCTAGGGTCTTTATATACAGCCGCCACCGCACCATTAGGGTTCAGGTTTTGCTTAGATCAATTCTGTTCATAAACAGTTTCGCCGTTCATCGGTTTGTGAGACCCCAACTTCGAGAGTTTAATCATACATCTGCAATTGTGTTGCATTCTTCGTTGTTCTTGCTTGTGTTCTTGATTCGCAGGCAGGGATTAGCCTTCTCGGCGAGGTCAATCGTCTTTTGAACGGTTGATAACCAGAGGAGACGTCGTGCTGCGATTGCGGGGTTTAGAACGTGCTGTTCGGAAGCCGGATCGATTTGTGTGTCGCCTCCGACCAAATCAACTTACCAAGAACCTTTCGGAAGATCGGGAACCCTTGTTCACATCAAGTGGTAATCAGAGCTTCAGGTGCACCGTCAGGTTCACACTACCCTTTAGTTTTGTTTTCGTGTTCTTCCTATCGTCCACTGAAAATACCAAAAAAAAATTTCCCCCGCCCATAACCACGTGTTTAGCCTTTGCATATTTCAATTTCAGAGTTCGTAGTGTTGAGTTTGTGCCCTAGTTCTTGTTTAGTCGCTGGTTTAGTTTGTGTTTTTGTCGTCAGTAGTGTTTCCCTTGCAACCCTAGCCGCCATCCCCTTCACCATCCTCGGTTTTGTCGGCTTTGTGTGCTAGGGTTGATTGATCAACACGCCCACCCTAATCCCACCCTAAACCTACCCTCACCACCTCGGACCAATTTTCATAAATTCCACTTTCCGCTGCATCCACCTCGTCAAAAAAACTCCCTACCCGACCCCAAGCCCGACTCGGATTTCACTCAAACCCCCGGGTTCTTCATAACCGATTCCGACACCCCTTCGGTAAAACAGCCACAACTTTTTGCTCGGTTGTCCGTTTACGCCCTGTGTGCCCTCGTCAAAAAATTCAAAAAAAATCGGGAAGATAAAGAAAAAATTCATTCAAGTTGAAACCCGACATTTTCTGAAACTTCAAGATTTTCTGTAGGCCACGTCCTAGCTCGGTTTGAGCTGAAATTTTTTGTGGTTTCTTCCTGTTTGCTAGTGAGTTGGAAAAAAATATCAAAAAAATAAAAAAAAATAAATTTGGGATTCCTACTAGTGCTCCATCTAGTCCCCTAGAATTTCTGAGTTTGGCTATTTTACACTAAGCCCCCTGTTATCGACTGTGTCCCTTTGTCTCTTTGTTTCTTCTTTGCTATCACTACTGTTCTAGCACATAGTTAGACCAGCAACTAGGGACAAGTTATTTGGGCACGTATTCAGCTTTACTATCTGTTTTTGATTTGTGTGCCACTCATATATATATATTTGGCCTTCCTAGCTCTACATACTTCTTCTGGACAGCACATAGGTTATTTGGTAACCCTTGCAATCGTGGAACACTTCTCCCTGGTATCCTTCGCTTTGTTGTTTTCAGAACTTTGTAAGAGCTTTCCAAGAAGCTTACTTTTGCTGTGTTGAGAGGCACCACTGCTTAGTAGTTTTGTAGGGATAACCTTCACTTTTTGTTTCCTGTTTTGGTGTTTCTGATGTCAGGAAGCGATGGGGAGAGTGCTTCACCCTCCAAATTGGATGAGTGCGTGAGCCAAAATCAGTTACAGAAGGCTTTGCAGGCGGTTCAGAGTGATTTGGCAGAGACGATCACCAGGACCGTCACCAAGCTTCACCTGGGAGAAAGCATTGAGCGGTTGGATAAGAGAGTTTCTAAGCTAACCGATCAGGTTGTCGAATTGGAGACCGCTCACAAGACCAACAACAACAACAACAACAACAACAACACCAACACCAACAACGACACCAACAACGACGTTGAAGACGATCATGATGAAGCAACGGTGTATAAGGCTGATGGCACCATCGATAGGTCAGCTACAAGGACCGCAAGGTTACGACACCGTTTGCAACGTAACCCTCAAGGTATGGGTGGTTTCGACAACCACAACCGTCGCACACAAGGTAACTATGCTCCAGATGATCCGTATGCTAAAATTAAGTTTTCAATTCCTTCGTTTTCGGGTCAGTACGATGGTGATGCTTATCTTGATTGGGAAATGATGGTAGAACAAAAATTTAATGCCCACCTTGTTCCTGAACAACATAGAGTTAGACAAGCCACTAGTGAGTTTAAGGACTTTGCTATTGTTTGGTGGAGTGGTCTAGCTGCTGAAACCGATTTGCCTACTACTTGAGAAGAACTTAAGGTAGAAATGCGTGATCGTTTTGTTCCTTCTTCTTTTTATAGAGAAATTTGTAATAAACTGCAGCGTTTAGATCAAGGAGATAAAACTGTTCAGGAGTATTTTAGTGAGCTTCAGAAGGGTTTGATTTGTTGTGATGTGGTTGAAAAAGTAGAGGATCAGATTTGCCGCTTTTATTCTGGTTTGAGAAAAGAAATTCAGGACATCCTTGATTATAAAGAATTTTATACCCTCAACCAGTGTTTCCAGTATGCTATGCTCAGCGAAAGAATCACAGGGACTTTTCCAGGCTTTTGAGGAGTACAGCAAGTCCAGGAATTTCTACCCAACACGGCAGTCGGGGACTTCGGGGCTGCCCAAGCCATCTTTCCGGCCGCCCCCACCAGCTAGTGTTGTTTCCGCAGCACCAAGATCAGCCCCTGCCCCTTCTACGCGCTCAGGTAAAAATTCTGTGCAGGTACCGGCTAGTAGTGCCTCCTCTGTTGCTTCGACGGGACGCACTACAGGGATTCAGTGCCACCGATGCCATGGTCTTGGCCATGTGCAGAAAGATTGCCCAAGTAGGCGAGCATATGTGGCGACAGATGATGGCGGTTACATGAGCACCTCTGATGTGGAGGATGAGGAGGGGGATGTCGCTGCGACCAGCGGTGACCTCGTCCTTGGAGGTGGAGATACCACGGGCTACATGAATATTATTGTGCAGCGTGTGCTTAGCACACAAATCCAGCAGCCCGAGATGATGCAGCGACATAACTTGTTCCAGATTTTCTTCGTCATCAAGAACCGTCGGGCACGTGTCATCATTGATGGAGGAAGCTGCAACAATTTGGTGAGTTCTGATGTGGTTAAGAAGCTTGATTTGACCACATGCCCACATCCACATCCATACTACATTCAGTGGTTAAATGACTCTGGAAAAGCTAAGGTAACACAAACTTGCAGAGTTCCTTTTTCCATTGGTTCCTATGTGGATTCTGTTGATTGTGATGTTGTACCCATGCAAGCTTGTTCACTTTTATTGGGTAGACCTTGGGAATTTGATAATGATGCTGTACACCATGGTAAAAGTAATAAGTACACTTTTATGCATAAAGGAACTAAAATTACTTTGTTACCAATGACCCCTGCTGAAATTGTACAAGCTGATTTAGAACGAGCTGCTAGTTTGAAAAATAAAAGCCCTGAAATTCAGCAACCTGTTAATTCTGCTTCTACACCAAGTAATGTTAATGATTCTTCAAGTTCTAAGGGTGCTGCAATTAAATTACAAGGTCGTTCATGTCTTGCCACAAAATCTGAGCTTGCTGAAATTTCTACTGATGATATTTGCTATGCTTTGATATGCAAACAAGCCTTGTTTTTGCTTGGTGATATTGCTTCTAGTGCTTTGCCTCCTGCTGTCACTAACCTTTTGCAGGAGTATGAGGATGTTTTCCCAGCTGAGATACCCCCGGGATTGCCACCTTTGAGAGGGATTGAGCATCAAATTGATTTGATTCCTGGTGCTACTTTGCCAAACCGTGCTGCTTATAGGACCAACCCTGAGGAGACTAAGGAGATACAACGACAAGTCCAAGACCTTTTGGATCGTGGGTATGTTCGTCAATCACTTAGTCCTTGTGCTGTTCCTGTACTTTTGGTTCCTAAGAAAGATGGTTCTTGGCGTATGTGTGTAGATTGTAGAGCCATTAATAACATTACTATTAGGTATCGTCATCCTATTCCTAGGCTAGACGACATGCTTGATGAGTTGGTGCTATAATTTTCACTAAAATTGATTTGCGTAGTGGCTACCATCAAATTAGAATGAAACTTGGAGATGAATGGAAAACAGCTTCAAAACCAAATTCGGGTTGTATGAGTGGTTAGTAATGCCTTTTGGGTTAACTAATGCACCTAGTACTTTCATGTGTTTGATGAATGAGGTTTTAAGACCTTTTATTGGCAAATTTGTGGTTGTTTACTTTGATGATATCTTGATTTATAGCAAATCCATGTATGATCATATGATTCATTTGCGTGCTGTTTTTGATGCTTTGCAAGTTGCACGTTTATTTGGTAACCTTGAGAAGTGCACCTTTTGCACGGATCGAGTCTCTTTTCTTGGCTCTGTTGTGACTCCACAGGGAATTGAGGTGGATGAGATGAAGATTGAAGCCATAAAGAGCTGGCCTGTACCAAAAACTATCACACAGGTGAGGAGTTTTCTTGGTCTTGCTGGTTTCTACCGCCACTTTGTCAAAGATTTCAGCACCATTGCTGCACCATTGCATGAGTTGACAAAGAAGGACGTTGACTTCCATTTTGGTAAGGTACATCATGAGTCTTTTGATGCTTTGAAGGACAAACTTACACATGCACCATTGCTGCAATTACCCAATTTTGATAAGACTTTTGAGCTTGAATGTGATGCTAGTGGTATAGGCATTGGTGGTGTTTTGATGCAAGATGGTAAACCTGTTGCATACTTTAGTGAGAAAATTACTAGGCCTGTTTTGAATTATTCCACGTATGATAAGGAACTATATGCACTTGTACGTTCTTTAGAGACGTGGCGTCATTATTTGTTGCCCAAAGAATTTGTTATTCATTCTGATCATGAATCACTTAAGTATATTCGTTCTCAATGCAATTTGAACCGTAGACATGCTAAATGGGTTGAGTTTATTGAGTCTTTTCCTTATATTATTAAACATAAGAAAGGGAAGGATAATCTGATTGCTGATGCTTTATCTAGGCGATATACTTTGTTGTCTCAACTTGATTGTAGAATTTTTGGACTTGAGGCAATTAAAGAACAATATGTTGCTGATGTTGATTTTAAAGATGTATTGCTGCACTGTAAAGAAGGTCGTGCTTGGCACAAATTTGTGTTAAATGATGGATTCTTGTTTAGAGCTAACCGCCTATGCATTCCAGTTGGCTCCGTTCGTCTTTTGTTGTTGCAGGAGGCGCATGGAGGTGGATTGATGGGTCATTTTGGTGCTAAGAAGACAGAGGATATATTGGCCACACACTTCTTTTGGCCAAGGATGAGGAAAGATGTTGAGCGTTTTGTTGCTCGCTGCACTACATGTCAAAAAGCTAAGTCTCGATTGAATCCACATGGTTTATACATGCCACTTCCTGTTCCTTCTATTCCTTGGGCGGATATTTCTATGGACTTTATTTTAGGACTGCCTAGGACTAAGAGGGGGAGCGATAGCATTTTTGTTGTTGTGGATCGTTTTTCTAAGATGGCACACTTTATACCATGTCATAAAACTGATGATGCTAGTTACATTGCTGATCTTTTTTTCAAAGAAATTGTACGTTTGCATGGTATGCCTTCTACTATTGTTTCAGATCGTGATGCAAAATTCTTGAGTCATTTTTGGCGCACGCTTTGGAATAAGTTGGGTACAAAGTTGTTATTTTCTATAACTTGTCATCCACAAACTGATGGACAAACTGAGGTTGTGAACCGCACTTTGGGTACTATGTTGCGAGCTATTTTGAAGAAAAATTTGAAGCAATAGGAAGAATGCTTCCCTCATGTTGAGTTTGCTTATAATCAGGCAACACATTCTACTACCAAGGTAAGTCCATTCAAGGTAGTGTATGGTTTTGATCCCCGTACTCCACTTGATATACTTCCTCTACCTATTAATGAGAGAGTTCATATTGATGCTAAGGAGCGTGCTGAATTTATTTTACAAATGCATGAGACCACTAGACTTAGCATTGAAAAGATGAATGAAAAGTATAAAATTGCTGGCAGTAAGGGTAGAAAGGAAGTAAAGCTTGATGTAGGAGATTTAGTGTGGTTACACTTAAGGAAGGATAGATTTCCAGAATTGAGAAAGTCTAAACTAATGCCTAGAGCTGATGGTCCATTCAAAATAATAGAGAAGATTAATGATAATGCATACAAACTTGAGTTGCCTCCCGAGTTCGGGGTTAGTCGTACTTTTAACATTTCAGATTTGAAACCATACTTGGGAGAAAAGGATGAGCTCGAGTCAATGATTATTTTATGATTAGAAACCATGGAGAAGACCAGGAGATGATGGGAGAAGGAGTTGGGAACGTGGAGGACCAGCAAGGGCTTGGAAGCCAAAGTGGAGGCCCAATTAAAACCGACTTCGAGTCTGTTTCCGGGCCCAGGACCAGTCTGTACTAAAACAGTCACCCAGGACGCATACGGACTCGGATTTGGACGTTCTACATATGCACGGAAAGATAAGGAGAAGACCTTTCCAATGCTGCCAGCCTCATGTCAAAATTCATCAGAAGTCATCGGGAATCGTCAAAACAAGACAGAGTCCAGAATCTGTGTAGGTGCTGCGTCGCCTATTTTTGGCCTTTGGGCTTTGTATCTAGTTGAGCCCAATTAGGGGCGCGTCCAGAGGGTCTTGCACAACCCTAGGGTCTTTATATACAGCTGCTGCCGCACCATTAGGGTTCGGATTTTGCTTAGATCAATTCTGTTCATAAACAGTTTTGCCGTTCATCGGTTTGTGAGACCCCAACTTCGAGAGTTTAATCATACATCTGCAATTGTGTTGCATTCTTCGTTGTTCTTGCTTGTGTTCTTGATTCGCAGGCAGGGATTAGCCTTCTCGGCGAGGTCAATCATCTTTTGGACGGTTGATAACTAGAGGAGACGTCGTGCTGCGATTGCGGGGTTTAGAACGTGTTGTTCTGAAGCTGGATTGATTTGTGTGTCCCCTCCGACCAAATCAACTTACCAAGAACCTTTCGGAAGATCGGGAACCCTTGTTCACATCACTAGCACCCTTAGAGCTTGAAAAATCATTAACATTACTAGGTGTAGAATCAGAATGAACAGGTTTCTGAATTTCAGGACCTTTATTTTTCAAACTAGCAGCGCTTTCTAAATCAGCTTGTACAATTTCAGCACGGGTCATTGGTAACAAAGTAATTTTAGTTCCTTTATGCAGAAAAGTGTACTTATTACTTTTACCATGGTGTCCAACATCATTATCAAATTTCTAAGGTCTACCTAACAAAAGTGAACATGCTTGCATGGGTACAACATCACAATCAACAGAATCAGCATAAGAGCCAATGGAAAAAGGAACTCTGCAAGTTTGTGTTACCTTACCTTTTCCAGAGTTGTTTAACCACTGAATGTAGTATGGATGTGGATGTGAGCATGTGGTCAAATGCAGCTTCTTGACCACATCAGAACTCACCAAATTATTGCAGCTTCCTCCGTCAATGATGACATGTGCTCGACGGTTCTTGATGACGAAGAAAATCTGGAACAAGTTATGTCGCTGCATCAACCCGGGCTGTTGGATTTGTGTGCTAAGCACACACTGCACAATAATATTCATGTAGCCCATTGTATCTCCGCCTCCAAGGACGAGCTCACCGCTGGTGGCAGCGACATCCTCCTCCTTATCCTCCACATCGGAGGTGCTCATGTAACCGCCATCGTCTATCACCACATATGCCCGCCTACTTGGGCAATCTTTCTGCACATGATCAAGTCCATGGCAGCGGTGGCACTCAATCCCTGTAGTATGTCTCATCGAAGCGACAGAGGAAGTAATACTAGCTGGTACCTGCATAGAATTTTTACCTGAGACCGCAGAAGGTCTTGGTGCAGTAGCAGAAATACTAGTAGGTCCCTTGGCAGCAGAAACTACTGGTGGGGGTGTCTGAAACAATGGCTTGGGCAGCCCCAAAGTCCCCGTCGGCCGTGGTGTGTACATGGTACGACTGGATTTGTTGTACGCATCAAAAGTCTGGAAAAGTCCCTACGTTTCTTTCTCTGCAAGCATAGCATACTAGAAGCACTGGTTGAGAGTATAAAATTCTTTATAATCAAGGATGTCCTGAATTTGTTTTCTCAAACCAGAATAAAAGCGGCAAATCTGATCCTCTACTTTTTCAACTACAGCACAACGAATTAAACCCTTCTAAAGCTCACTAAAGTACTCCTGGACAGTTTTATCTCCTTGATCTAAGCGTTGCAAGTTATTATGAATTTCTCTATAAAAACAAGGAGGAACAAAACGATCACACATTGCTACCTTAAGTGCTTCTCAAGTAGCAGGCAAATCAGTTTCAACAGCTAGAGCACTCCACCAAACAATAGCGAAGTCCTTAAACTCACTAGTGGCTTGTCTAACTCTATGTTGTTTAGGAACAAGTTGGACATTAATTTTTGCTCTACAATCATCTCCCAATCAAGATAAGCATCACCATCATACTGACCCAAAAATGAAGGAATTGAAAACTTAATTTTAGCATACGGATCATCAGGAGCACGACCATGATTGTTACCTTATGGCCAACGGTTGTCATTGTGGAAACCACCCATACCTTGAGTGTTACGGTTCAAATGACACCATAATCTCACGGTCCTTGTAGCAGCCCTATCCACGGTGCCATCAGCAAGATACATCGTGTCTTCATCATGGTCGTCTTCTTCAATGTTGTTGGTGAGGGTGTTGTTGGTCTTGTGAGCGCTCTCCAACTCGACAACATGATCGGTTAGTTTAGAAACCCTCTTCTCCAACCGCTCAATGCTTTCTCCAGTGTGAAGCTTGCAGACCGCATCAGTGATGGCCCTGGTGATCGTCTCTGCCAAATCACCCTGAGCTGCCTGCAAAGCCTTCTGCAGCTGCTCTTGACTCACACACTCATCAAATTTTGAGGGCAAAAACACCTCTCCATCGTTTCCTACCATCAGGAACACCAAAACAGGAAACAAACAGTGAAGGTTATCCCTACAAAACTACTAGGCAGTGGTGCCTCCCAACACAGCCAAAAGGAAGGTCCTTACAAAGCTCTTACAAAGTTCTGCAAAGCAAAGCAAAGGATGCCAGGAAGGTGTGTTCTATGATTGCAAGGGTCACAAAATAACTTGTGTTATCCAGAAGAAATATATAGAGCTAGGAAGGCCAAATATATATGTGAGTGGCACACAAATCAAAAGCAGAGAGTAACCTATGCTAGATTCTCGACTCTCGACCTTTTGTCTGGGCTTAAACAAGGAGTCTACCCTATATCTCGACGTCATCGCCAGAGGTTCATTCATCCACAAGACACCTGAAGAAGAAGAGCTATCCTAGACCTTATTCAAGCAAACTCTTCTTTCCTAGCCGACTATACAGAGCCCCCTCGGGAGGATGCTTCCTCGAGCATTGAGGCCACCCCACTAGTTGAACCTAAGCCAAATCCTTGTCTATCCATTGATTCATCTAGTGAGACCTTAACCGAACCGTGAGCAATGGCAGAAGAAGAAATTCAACCTTGAAATCTCTCTTTCAATTCGAGGAAAATCTTGTAAGAGATCGTGGGAAATCCACGTGATTGAGAGAGGCTAAGTTTTCTCCGAACCTAATTCTGATTAGCTCCCCTTCCTCTTTCATTCAATGCTTCATTAGAGGAGAAAAGGTGAATCTTCTTTATAATCCAACTGTCAGTGCCAACATCATTTTTGATGCTTGCGCTTTTCCTATTTTGGGTGAAGAACACTTGGCACCGACTTGTAAATTTCTTCAATGTCCCCTGGACCCATTTCAGAGGGATATGGGATTTTGCAGAATGTGTCTTTAAGGCGCAAAGATGTCGAAACTCTCCTTGACTTTCATGTCAAAACTCTCCAAGAGAATGAGAGGGAATTCTTTGCCATGCCAAGCAATGAATCGTTGAATGAGGGAGAACATTCTCCTGATACAATTTTGATTAGATCCCCTTACTCAACCATTCAATGCCACATAAGAGAGATGAAGGTGATTGTTCTTTTCAGTCCCGTAACCGGTGCAAATATCATATCCAAATCCATTGCAACCTCCATCATAGGCAGTGATCCCCTTGCATCGATTAGCAAATCCTTCCTAGACGTCTTAGGCCAGCAGTTAGAAGGATTTGGGACCTTGCAAAACGTGCCCGTGAAGCACGAAAATGTTGAGACTATCCTAGACTTCCATGCAGTCAGGTCTATGACTTCCAAATCTTGATTGGGCATCCGTTGGATGAGCTATACCCGGATGGACCGAAGCTAGGAAGTCTCGACACAAGACTTGGGAGAGACATCTTTTCTGTTCTGATCTATCAATCAGAAAATCTTTTGACAGAATCTCTCCCAGGGGGTTAGCCAATCACTGATGTGATGGCAACATTCCCTTTTGAGCCCCCTGGATCTATCCTCAAGGAACAAGATCAACAATTCATCCAGGGGGAAGGCAAGCCAACCCATGAGGGTCCCCCAATAGCCAGATTTGAATCCATAGCTATCTTACCTTTAGACTCTGCTGTTGAGACCGCTCGGAAGGAAGGAGAAATCCTACCATCAAGGTTGTTAGTTGAATTCTAGGAAGGAATACCTAATGATCATTGAAACATCTCGAATCACTTCTGGTAGCACAAGCCGACAACATCCCTTTCACCACCCAAGCCTACAGGAGGCCGTTAACACGGAGTGGTTGAAGGAGGAAAGATATTCTTCAAGAGAAATCCAAATCTTTTCTCCTTCTTCTACCATTCCCTGTTATATAAAAGGAAATGCTGTAGAAGCGCTTCATGATCCAACAATGGGAGCCAATATCATCCTCGAGTATATAGCTTGGCAACTTTTGGATGATATACCACTTGAGCCGAATAGCACACTCCTAAAGGATGCCTTGGTAGTAACCTTTCCATGTCAGGGGATCGCAAGGGCTGTACCAGCTGAGATGGACCAAGTCAAAGTTCACCTTGACCTCCACATATTTCCTATCATCGACTTTGAGCTTGTCATAGGCTTCCCACTAGAAAGCCTTCAGAATAAGGGTGCATCTCAAGGGAGCCTAAATCAAGAGCTTAGGAAAATTGCTTTCGCCACCAATGCCCATTGCTTAGAAAATCCTATGGTGAGGCCTCATCTCAAGGACTCCCCATTTGGGGAGGTAATGTATGTTTTCCAACATGCATCACCGAGGTTTGTTCTTTATGAGGACGTGAAGCTTTGCACCCAAGAAGGAGACGAGTTAGAGGAAACTCTTATTCCATTTGAAGCCGTACTGTATTCCTTCTTGCCTAAGCATTTTCCATCTGGCCCTCAATACTCCATTCTCTATGGTGATTAAGAATCAATCATTAGCTTTATAGATGAAATTCTTGAGAAGGAGAACCTTTGGACCATGGGATTACCTGAGGAGTTGACTCTAGAAGAAAATAATTCCATTGATGAGCATGAGAGCTTCTACCTTAAACAAACAAAAGATACATGCTGACCCAACAAAACTCTAGAGTTGATCGCTCCTTCTGCTAAAAGTACCTACGAGGACTACAACCACCTTAAAGCCCTCATTAGTAAAATGTTTAGAAGGATGGTTCTGGATATTTTTGTTCGTCATAAATTTTGTAGATCTCGTAGTTTGTATTTTGGCACTAACATTGCAGCTAAGACTTCATTGATATATCAACAATTGGTGGTAAGATGGGTATTACATCGCCAATGATGGCTGCAACATGAAGTCCCCGTAGTCGAGCTTCTGACTATAAATAATTGCACTGTCAGGAGATGGCCCGGATTATCATTTCCCTTTTTCCTTTATTAAATAATTGCAGGCACATGTTTTTAGGATATATTTGCCTTCAGGTATTTTTGGTCACTAACCCTTTCAGGTGGAGACTGAAAAGAATGATGGTCACAATATGCCTGAGAACATGGGAGCTATATCAACTTGACACCTTGGGAATTTTGGCGATGGAACCTACTACGAGAAGGGTACAACACTACACACTTGATTTATTGTGTCTGAGTGATACAAAAATCTAGGTGTGGGGCAGTTCTGTAAGTATCACATATTAAGTTCCATTGAAGCCAACTTGCCTCTTGGTTTAGAGTTGTTATTAGTTCTTGCATTCATGCCTTGTGAAAAAAGAGAAAAAAAAGTAATGCACTTTAGTTTATTTTCCTTTTATTTCCCTTTAATTCAATTATCTAGTGCGCCTTGAAAAAGATAAATAAAATAAATAACTTAATAATAAAAGTGTGACTCTATAGGGCCCATAAAGTGAGTAGAATCCGTTTTCCTTTTAACCCTTTTGTTTGTTTTTCTTGTGTCAAATAAAAGTGCAGGCAAGCGAACAAGTGTGGGGGAGATCCTCAGGATTCCCGACGCACAACAAAGGACATCATCGACCAAAGTATAATGAACAATGCCGCACAGAGCACCATGCCTTATGGGGATCAAGCTAGACGCCAGGACGATTCAGCCGAACTGTCCAGGTCGACTGAACCCACCATGTCCCTGCTCGGCATCATCTACTAGCGCGACAGTTTCGCGCCTTATCCGTCTATCCCCCTATTTCGTGCATTGATTTAATTTTCCTATAACAAATTGATAAAATCTAAACTGAAAATTAAAATCAACCTTGATGACCTCCCAATTATTCAAAGCAATCCATGGTTGGCTTGCATGTTCTTTATTCCTTGCTATTATGCTAATACTAGTGGACTATATTCATTGGGACCACATGCTACCTAGATTGTTGACTAGTGTGATATGGTATGATGAAGTAATTCTTGCTCTCTATTGCATAAGTTACTTGGGAATTCTTTTTGAAAAATTAAAAATTTATAAGCTTACTCCTCAATGATTTTAAATATCCCACCAGAGCCATATGATAGTTTCATTTGATAAACCTTATGCATATACTACTTATGCCTTCATTGAACCTTGTCAAATTGTTGTGACCCTAGTGAGATGCTTGTTATGTATTATTTATCAAGATCATGTGCACATTCCCATCATATGCTATGCTTCTACATTGGGAGTTAGCATTACCAGCATCATCCATCCGTCCACCCAGCAAAAGAAATACTACAGGATTATCTTATTATGACTCTCCCTCAATTGTTCTCATAGAAGGCATGGGTATCAAAAAAAAAATTTCATCCTTGAGCATGATGAAAAAAATGGGAGAAAAAAAATAGCCATGCCCAATATCATTTCAAGGAACGGGAGAGTATACACATAGAGGAGTATTCATCCACCTCCATCATCCATCTCCTTAAATATGCTACTCTTCCACTCCGAAAGATAGCATCATACATATCCATCATCCATCCACAAAATAAAGTGCTCCACCATGCTTTAAGAATCTCCCTCTCCAATTATTCTTGCTTAAAGAGACATGGGCTGTCAAGTATTAAAAAAAAGAGATAGCTCATGTTCTCAAATAGAAGAGAGAGAGGATATCAAAAGGAGAACCCATTATCCAACATCCTATCCATGCCATCCATATTTGTGCACATACTTGATTGATGATTCATGACTTGTTTTCTCCTTGGATCTAGTTTTTGACTTGATAAAATATGAAGTACAGGTATACCTTCGTCTTATTCCCTACCCTGAGCTCCACATAAGCCTATCTATAGAGTTAGGAATAAAAAGAGGCAACAACAAAAGCCTTGGTGAGGATCCTCACACATATATGAGTGACTTGAGAGAATCATTAGAAGAGTACAACTTTGTTTTACTTTTGAAAATTCTTCAAAACCCCAAGTTACTTAGCACAAGGAGCAAAGATGATCGGAATTTATACCGTTCCACTCTTCACCCGCCCAAGGTGACATGGTAGACACTTCAAAGTCCATTGGTACAGGTATGTCTTGGAATAACTTGCATGTTAGCATCATACCATTTGGAATTTATGATCCACCTTAGTTCTTTTTGATGCATCCGGCCTAGATGGGGTTGGAAAAGCACGACACACCGACCCGATTCTAGAACCACGATCTCAATCCACAGTCTTAGCACCGCAACTCCAGCAGCATGACACACCGATTCGGTTTCAGATACGCACGATCTGCCCCCTGCAATCTTAGCATCACAACTCCGGCACACTCACTCGGGGAAAGGCCCAATCGCCCTAAAAGACTAGTCCAATTGGGGAAGGGTGGCTCTCCCTTTTAACGTGGATTCCTCCTTCCAAGCTAAGAAAGGTGGGATTATTCAGAGAATCACACGGTCGCCGCCTGACTACAATTGGGCCACATGACCACTTTGTTGTGTCTTTGTCACGGGTAATCGTGGAGGATGTCCTCATCACTTTTCCTTTACTTGAGGTCAAGAAAAGGCTAAGTGTGGGGGAGTTTGTTTACGGTCACTAAATGCCTTTTCTAGACCATCAATTACCTGCATGAAAGCAATTACATGAATAACCAACAGAGTGTTAGGAGTTTATTACTAACAAATTCCACAAGTCTTGGTAAATATATGCTGCGGGTGATTGTTCCACGGAATTAATGGAAATTCCATGTCATCAAGGGAGAAAGCACACTTCCAGCCAATCAGAACGCAACACATGGATCCACTCGCCCACTACTCAGGGACCCAGAGCAGGAGGCCACCTAGGCTGATGAAGACGTCCCATATGATACATTGGAGCATTATCAACAAGACCAAGCCTCATTGTACATTACCAAGTATTATGCTGAATATGACAAAGTCATTTGCTTGGAGACAATAACTTGGGCAAGAGAGAAGCAACTACGACACGAGGTGATTCTACTCCTTATTGATTTTATATGAGCATTCCATTACTGAGAATTGTGTACTAAATTATGGAAGTTCATTCCTTGTCATTAGTGTCCATGGGAAACTCATGGAACATTGTTCAAGTGTTCATCAAAGTTGTAGTTCACATGTTGATGCCCAGAATCCAATGTCCATGTTCAGAACAAGTTTTGTACCATCCTGGAAGGTGAAACACCAAGTACTATATATGGCTAGAAAGATTAGGATGTCTGTTTTTCATTGCAACAAAGATCACATCCATTGAAGTAGCAGGGAAATATTTATCCTCATTTTAGTCAGAGCTATTTCTAAAGATGCCCAGATTCAATCATCCAAATTCAAGATGAATTCTGTATCATCATGGAAGGTACCACCATAAGTATTATACATAAATGGAAAGGTATTGAAGTCTAGTTGCATATGCAACAAATGACGCATCCATTGGATCCCTATAGAGAGAGTTATCCCTGTTTTATTGAAAACTGGTCTGGACTCTTTTTGTCTCAGGGCGTGTTGCTTTTGCTCAGGGTGTGTTACTTTTCACTGGAAGTGTTCCTTTTCAGTTCGGACATGTCCGATCCGAACGGATGTTACTTTTTTTTAGGACGTGTTACTTTTCTTAGGGAGTGTTCCTTTTTACCAGTTCAGACTTGTCCAATCTGAACGGATGTTACTTTTTCCTTAGTGTGTGTTACTTTTTCTTAGGAAGTGTTCCTTTTTAGCAGTTCGGACTTGTCCGATCTGAACGGATGTTACTTTTTTATTTCTGTGTTGATTTGGCCCATCTAGGAGGGGTGTTCCTAGTATAAATAACCCTTGTACACCTTGTAGAAACCCTAACCACGAATTAAACTCAGAAAAATAGAGAAGCCAAGTGCTCTTATCCTTAGGGTTGTGCCATTGCTGCCCCCTTGAGGATTGGGAGTTTTCTCTACCACTTGTTCTTGTGTTTCCTTGTGATTTGCAAGAGCATCGCCTCTCCTTTGCGTGGTTCAGGTTTGGCATCGACCAAAGCGTGTTGTTGGGCGAAATCTCTATCACAGGTGGCTGTTCTAGCAGTTGTTGGTGCCAAGATTCGTCAGGTTTCACGGGTCAGCTATCCTTAGGTCCTACGACGAGAAGATCGGGCAAGCCCCTGCATCATCTTGGTATTCAGAGCTACGGTTTCCTCTGTAGGACCTTTACCCCTTTGCATTCCCCCTTGTTTCCCCTGTTTTTCACCATCCTAAACTGAAAATACCAAAAATTTCTGTTACCCGAAACCCGATCTGAAATTTCAGTGAGTTTTGATAAGTTTCAGTCCAACAGATCGAGTTTGGTTGTTGAATCTATGTGTTTCCCTCCATATTCTGCCTCTGATTTTTGGCCCCAATAGTTCCCCATTAAGATTTGTGTTTTCCCTATTATTTTTGTGTTCTTGTTCATGTCAACTTTCATCCCGAAATATTTTCGCGCTCAGATCTGAAATTTGAACACCATACACCAAAACAAGCATAACTTTTTCATCTTAAATCTGTTTTTGGTGTTCTTGAGCTCATTGAAAAGCTTAGTTGAACTACTATCAAAATATTAGGTGCTCAAGTTGTGAGTCATAAAGTGGAATATTTATTTGAGCATGAAAATTTTCAGTTACTGCTGCTATTGAAATTTCAGATTGTGCTAAAACTGAAATCTTGTGTGTCGGCTCATTCTTTGTGTACACCAAGTGTAGTACATATTAGTGGTACACTAGGACATCCTTTGTGAACACTTTGAACCTATTAAGACTAGCTGTAGGTTGTTTCTTAAGGACTTTGCACTTTGCTGATACTGAACATTAGTTGAACATCGTTATATATAGTCTGATGTGCTGATTTCAGTAGCAAGAAGAAGAAGAAAAAATAACAAAGAAGAGTGCAAGAAAAGAATAAAAAAAATTGAGTGCTGAGATCACCACATTGATTGAATTGCTTGTTATTGTTTCAGTTTATCATATATTCAGCATTTGTGCAAATCTTGTAGCCCTCTCATTTATGTAAGCAATCAGCTAGCGTCTCTCCATAACTTGTGTAGTATTGAGCTTCGGTGCTTGAGTTGAATTTTCAGTTTAGCACATTTGCTTGGCTGCAACAAGTTCGACCATCTTTGTGTGTGAGTTGCTAAACACATTTGACATTCCATTTGTTTTCAGTTCAGCAACTCAAAACTTTGTTATTTTGGTTGGATTGTTACTTCACTTAACAATAGCTTATAGTTTCAGTTTGCATATCACATAAATAACCCTCCGAGCTCCACAAATAAACTTCTGTTTAGAATGCACTGTGACTTTGATTTCGCTTGACATATCACCTTTGTTGTGCCGACTATCACTAAGGCTTTATGCAGCTCGCGATTTCAGCAAGGATATATAAGAACTTCGGTGGTAAGAGAGGGTGAGATTGAGTGACTTCCACCACAGCCACGTAGCTTGAATTATCATATTTTCTCCCACTAACCATGGCAGGTGATGTGATGAAAGGATCAAGTTTTGTCACATAATTCCAGCTACAACAAATTTTGCAAGAATTCAAGGTACAGTTCAGTGCCAACATGAGTAATGTTCCGAGTAAAATTGTTGAAGATATTGTGAGAGCATTGAGAGAGGATGTGCATAGAAGGAGGCATGGCGATATTGCCTATGAAGCTACTACCCATGTTGCTGCTACACATGATACAAGACTCTGTGGGGGAGGTGATGGTGCTGCTGCCCATGGCCATGTGCAAGGTCATGAAACTGAAGGTGCTGCTGTAAAAAGATTTGAATTCAAATTACCAGTTGCTGCACCTACTGTTCCTCCGCATGGAGAAAGGCTTGGATTTGAATATAATGGTGGTACTAACAACTGTGTGAGAGGTGTTGAAAATAAAAATGCTGCAACACTAAAGACTGAAAGGAAATTACAAGTTGAAGCCCGAACAATCAACAATGCATTTTCTAACTCAAGGTTATCATGCAATGCTTCTACTAAAGTGAAGTTTGGTTTAGGAAGAGACCTATTTTCAGCAAGCCAACACTCATCATCAAAAGCTCAGCCCAAAGATTTAAATGATGTGAAATTTGACTTGGAAAGAAACTTATTTTCAACAAGAACGTTCAAATGTTGACTCTACTCCTCCAAAAGATGTGAAGTTTGACTTGGGAAGAGGTATATTTTCATCTGAATGCAACAATGAGTCAAATGCTCAACATCTTTCTCTTGTGAAGGCAATCCAATCACCATGTGAGGAGACAACAATCGGGTCATCCATAGCAATGAGTAGTCCTGAGATTTTCACCTCAAGAACTTCCAGCACTCCATGTCTAAATTCTTTGGAACAAAGTGATACTTTGAAGGATTGTTCTAGAAATATTGTGGTAACTAAAACTGAATGTGGTGAAGAAGAATCATCTAGTGAAGATGTGAGTGGATCTCCCACAAAACAAGAAAAGTTTTATACTACTCAAATGGAAAAAGGAAATGAACACAAGTTGTGCTCTTCAGAACTTTATCATGTCATTGTGGGTGTCAATGCCTTGAGTGTTCAAATAAATGGTGATGCAGAAATGCAACAATTCAACTCATTTCAGCCCAAGGCCAAACTAAATGTCAATTTAGGTGAGTTGACAAGCGAATGTAGTGGCTGCAATCTTTTTCATAGCATGAAATTTTTTGATAAACATGGAGCAGCCCTATTGAACCATCTTTGAATCAACAATGATGAAGAAGTGCAATGGTTCAGCTCATTGCAGCCCAAGAGTAAGCTAAATAGGAGTTTGAGTGTGTTGACAATTGATGATAGTGGCTGCAATTGTGTTCAATGCATCAAAATTTGTGATGAAAACAAGACAGTCTTGCTGAATCATCTTGGTCCATCATATGTACATTGTACAAGAAATCATTGGTATCTTAAAATGAAACATTGGGCAAAAGGAACTTTCAGCAAATCTGATTACATCGTGTCCAAGTGTGATGAGAAGCCAAGGATGGACTGTCATAAACCATTGGAGATGTCATGGAATTTTTAGGGACATGTCCTATATGAAAGTCATGACAACTTTCATGCATTATTGTGGGACAGTAAAGGAGATGAGCTACTGCTCTTAAGAATCCTTGCAGCTAAACAACAAAGGAAAATTGAGAGAAATACATTGAATGAGGGAAGGAATGAAAAAAAAAATATGAGTGTCCTCCACAAATTTGTGAGCGAGTGCCACGAGCCAAACTTGAGAGGAGAAAGAGAGAATGAGGGCCACCTCCTAGTCATGAAATACAGAAAAATTGACATGAGGGAAGCGAGAAACAATTTCCAGATGGCAACCTTATTGCTGCCCAACACTGTGCTATTTTTCACTAATGAGTTAACTCATCTTCCTTGTGATTTTTCTAATGTGTTTCAGGAATTGAATGGAATGTCATTGATGGAGATGCCTGTTGTTCACTCCCCGCCATGTTACCATTCCAATCGGAAGGCAACAAGGCAATTTTAGCAATGACTACGAGAGCTACTTGATAAAGGGTACAACTCTGAAACCCTTCACTCTTGTGATGTACCGATGGCTCTTGTTCATACAAAAGATAGAACGTCAAGTACATATCTTGGTTGTGGAACTTCAAATGACATCATCATCATTGGCTATATTTATCTTGATCCTGATTTTATTACAATGTATGATGAGCAATGTTGTTTTAGTAATTTCTCTATGACTGATTTCATTACTAGGTGCCATCATATTGCAAATAATATGAACCTCATTAGTATGCCGTGCACTTTAATGCACTTGATTCCTCATGATTACTTCGATAACATTGGCATGTATGGTTACATCATTGTTGAACATGCGGACATGTTTGAGCAGTTGTTTATAGAGCTCATGTTTGAGAAAAATGTGGAGCAACTTTTTGTCACTAATCCTAATTTTCTAGCTCCATATTTGAAATTTCAAGGTGAAAAATGTTGGAATAAGTACCATGCCTATGATGAGTACTTGTTTTATGCTAACAAGTTGTGCGTCCCAGAATCGCCCTTGTCCTTGATCTTATTGCAGGAATCATATATGAGAAGATTGATTGGCCATATTGGGAAAGAAATGACAAACTTGCTGCTGAGACATCCATTCCATTGGCCTAAGGTGAGGCATTATGTCTATATATTAGTGCAGCGATGGACCACTTGTCATAAGCCTCAATGCAAACTGAATTCTCAAGATTTGTACATTCCACTCCCTGAATTTTTAAAAGACATACTCTTGCATTTCACCATTGGATTGTCTAGAACTAAGAAGGAGAGCGTTTTAGCTATGGTGCTTCTGAACGCAACAATATCTCTCTATGGTAAGAGCAACAATGTGTCGCGTGTAGCTGACTTGTTTTTCAGGGAAGTTGCAAGGCTACATGAAGTGCCAAGAATCTTTGCTGCAGGTCATGATGTGAAGAATGTCAGCTGTTCTTGGATGACTTTGTGGACCAAGTTTAGAGCAAAGTTGTTGTTCTCACCAACATCTCACCTACAATGTGTTGTAAAAAATCAACAATGGCCAATTGCACATTG
Organism: Eleusine indica; assembly: GCA_030378355.1. Lineage (NCBI taxonomy): Eukaryota > Viridiplantae > Streptophyta > Magnoliopsida > Poales > Poaceae > Eleusine > Eleusine indica. The sequence goes on along the minus strand of CM059498.1, from coordinate 36,639,780 downwards.
TCCATGCTTTTGTGGGCAATGATCCAAGAGTGGAGGTATTTGTTGCCACATGTTGAGCTTCCAAATGAAAGAGAGCAATCATATATGGAGGCCTGCAACAAAACTGAAAATGAGACGAAGATTTCCATCAAGAAAAAGCTAGAAATTGAGAAGAAATCAGGGTCCTATTGATAAGAACACGACGACGGTGTCCGGATTTTATCCCAATTTTTCACGGTACAGCAAGTACTAGCAAGTATATATAGGTATTGAAACTTGTTATCTCAGCTATGAATAGATAGAACAACAATCTCAAGCTCAATGATCCAGCAACCACAATAAAATAGACACCACAGATTTGTTATCCAATAGCAATCATAAACCAGCTAGAACACGATAGGAAAATACAGGCTTACAAGAACTTGATGTAGATGCAAACTAGTAGAGATAAACTCTCCAACTCATTACTTAGACAAGCATGATCTGGAGATGGGGAACCACAAGTTCCAGCATGCACCCAAGGGAAGAATCACTTGATCACGCACTTCAGCGACCGGTAGAGATCGGCGGCAGCAACCGGTTGAGGAGGGCAACACCTCTAGGGTTTCTTGCAGGACACCACGACCAAAAACACAATAAAATCACGTCCCCCTTACAGGGGCGCTGGCCCTAGGTTATATGGCATGCAAGCCAGCCAAAAACCCAGTTCGACTCGAACACATCTAAAAACAGACTCGGACTCAACACAACTCAGAATTATTTTGATTATTGCGACCGCTAGGGAATTTATTTGACTATGGGGCCAGATCCGTTGGAAAGGTTATCCAATTATCTTTCCAACGAGTATTTACTCAGCCCAATCCGACTCCGTATGGCCCAGTTATGCTACTTTTACTCCGCACCTGTCTGGCTGATCCTAAACCGAGTCCGAACTGATTTTGAGTTTCCATATCTTCTGATTTCGTGACTGGGTGGACTTGAGACCATGTAGACTTTGAAAGTAAAGTATTGCATACCTTTGGGAAGACCTGTAACACCAATATATGTTCCTTACTTTTCACAAGTGGCACAACCATTGATCCAATCATAACATATTCCTTCGTTTCTCCTTTCTTTTCCTCAACCTTCAGATTGGTCCCAATGAAAACATTGCATGGCACAGAATAATTGGCTAGCAAATCCTCACTTTTCTCTTCATTATTCATAATATTTGTCAAAGATCCAAACTGAATGTTGGAGTATTTTGACACATCATGTTCTGCAATATGTGTAAAATCATGCTTGTTTTCAGAATACGTAGTTTTAATGACTCGATGAGCCATGGGCTCATCACCTATGTTATGAAGCTCTAGAAGAACTTTCAGAATATGATCTTTGACCCTAAATATTTAAATTGGGAGTGTCGTCGGATGGATATAGTTCACAGGCCATTACATGGAGGATATTGATCACTCAAGATCCTTATTAGGATTGATGATAGAGCCTTCAAGATTATAGCAAGCAACACATTCATGGTTGCTGGATTGTGTTCATTCTTCCTTGGCTATGAAAGATCAGAGTCGAGGTCGACTCTTTTTGATGAAGGGGAGGATGATGAGGACGTCCCGCCTGATACATTGGACCATTATCTTCAAGATCAAGCCTCATTGTACATTACCAAGTATTATGCTGAATATGACAAAGTCATTTCCTTGGAGCCAATAACTTGGGCAAGAGAGAAGAAACTATGACACGAGGTGATTCTACTCCTTATTGATTATTATGAGCATCCCATTACTGAGAATTGTTTACTCCCTAATGGAAGTTCATATCTTGTCATTAGTGTCCATGGGAAACTCATGGAAGGCTGTCCAAGTGTTCATCAAAGTTGCAGTTCACATGTTGATGCCTAGAATCCAACGTCCATGTTCAGAACAAGTTTTGTACCATCCTGGAAGGTGAAACACCAAGTACTATATATGGATAGAAAGATTAGGACGTCTATTTTTCATTGCAACAAAAATCACATCCATTGAAGTAGCCGGGAAATATTTATCCTCATTTTAGCCAGAGCTATTTCTAAAGATGCCTAGATTCTATCATCCAAATTCAAGACGAATTCTGTATCATCGTAGAAGGTACCACCATAAGTATTATACATCAATGGAAAGGTATTGAAGTCTACTTTCATATGCAACAAACGACGCATCCAATGGACCTCTGTAGAGAGAGTTATGCCTGTTTTAGTGAAGACTGCTCCAGACTCTTCTATCTCAGGGCGTGTTACTTTTGCTCAGGGTGTGTTACTTTTATACCAGAAGTGTTCCTTTTCTGTTCAGACTTGTCCGATCTGAACGGATATTACCTTTTCTTAGGGCGTGTTACTTTTCTTAGGGAGTGTTCTTTTTCACCAGTTTAGACTTGGCCAATCTGAATGGATGTTACTTTTTCCTTAGGGCGTGTTACTTTTTCTTAGAAAGTGTTCCTTTTTATCAGTTCGGACTTGTCCAATCTGAGCGGATGTTACTTTTTCGTTTCTGTGTTGATTTGGCCCAACTAGGAGGGGTGTTCCTAGTATAAATAATCCTTGTACACCTTATGGAAACCCTAACCACGAATTCAACTCGGAAAAATAGAGAAGCCAAGTGCTCTTATCATTAGGGTTGTGCCATTGCTGCCCCCCTGAGGATTGGAAGTTTTCTCTGCCACTTGTTCTTGTATTTCCTTGTGATTTGCAAGAGCATCGCCTCTCCTTTGCGTGGTTTAGGTTAGGCATCGACCAAAGTATGTTGTTGGGTGAAATCTCTATCACAGGTGGTTGTTCTAGCAGTTGTTGGTGCCAAGATTTGTCAGGTTTCACGGGTCAGTTATCCTTAGGTCCTACGATGAGAAGATCGGGCAAGCCCCCGCATCATAAGCCCACCACCCATGTTCGGCCGAACATGGGTGTTCAGCCGATGGTGGGAGTCTTCCCTTAGTGCATGGATGCCACGTGGAGTCTCCTAGTGCCTCCCCAAGGTCGGTTGTGCATGTTTGGTGGAAGTTACCGACTCATGGAACCGCCATTGTGATGAGGACATCACTCCTATGGATACACACAACACTTCTCCAAATCTGGACTTGCAAGGTCCAATGACTAGAGCTCGTGCACGACAACTAAATTTAGAGGTGAGCTCGTTCCTATGTTCTTCGCTATATGTTACTTTTGAGAATGATTTGCTATCTAATGATTATTTTATGATTAGAAACCATGGAGACGACCAGGAGATGATGGGAGAAGGAGTTGGGAGCGTGGAGGACCAGCAAGGGCTTGGAAGCCAAAGTGGAGGCCCAATCAAAACCGACTTCAAGTCTGTTTCGGGGCCCAGGACCAGTTTGTACTAAAACAGTCGTCCAGGACGCATACGGACTCGGATTTGGACGTTCTACATATGCACAGAAAGATAAGGAGAAGACCTTTCCAATGCCGCCGGCCTCATGTCAAAATTCATCCGGAGTCGTCAGGAATCGTCAAAACAAGAGAGAGTCCAGAATCTGTGTTGGTGCTGCGTCGCCTATTTTTGGCCTTTGGGCTTTGTATCTAGTTGAGCCTAATTAGGGGCGCGTCCAGAGGGTCTTGCACGACCCTAGGGTCTTTATATACAGCTGCCGCCGCACCATTAGAGTTCGGGTTTTGCTTAGATCAATTCTATTCATAAACAGTTTCGCCGTTCATCGGTTTGTGAGACCCCAACTTCGAGAGTTTAATCATACATCTGCAATTGTGTTGCAATCTTCGTTGTTCTTGCTTGTGTTCTTGATTCGCAGCCAGGGATTAGCCTTCTCGGTGAGGTCAATCTTCTTTTGGACGGTTGATAACCAGAGGAGACGTCGTGCTACGATTGCGGGGTTTAGAACGTGCTGTTCTGAAGCCGGATCGATTTGTGTGTCGCCTCTGACCAAATCAACTTACCAAGAACCTTTTGGAAGATCGGGAACCCTTGTTCACATCAAGTGGTAATCAGAGCTTCAGGTGCACCGTCAGGTTCACACTACCCTTTAGTTTTGTTTTCGTGTTCTTCCTATCGTCCACAGAAAATACCAAAAAAAATTTCCCCCGCCCATAACCACGTGTTTAGCCTTTGCATATTTCAATTTCAGAGTCCGTAGTGTTGAGTTTGTGCCCTAGTTCTTGTTTAATCGCTGGTTTAGTTTGTGTTTTTATCATCAGTCGTGTTTCCCTTGCAACCCTAGCTACCATCCCCTTCACCATCCTCGGTTTTGTCGGCTTTGTGTGCTAGGGTTGATTGATCAACACGCCCACCCTAATCCCACCCTAAACCCACCCTCACCACCTCGGACTAATTTTCACAAATTCCACTTTCCGCTGCATCCACCTCGCCAAAAAAAAAATCCCTACCCGACCCCAAGCCCGACTCGGATTTCACTCAAACTACCGGGTTCTTCATAACCGATTCTGACACCCCTTCGGTAAAACAGCCATAACTTTTCGCTCGGTTGTCCGTTTTGGCTGAACTTTTTACAGGAGATTCTTGACAAAAACTTTTTACGCCCTGTGTGCCCTCGTCAAAAAATTCAAAAAAAATCGGGAAGATAAAGAAAAAATTCATTCAAGTTGAAACCCGACGTTTTCTGAAACTTCAAGATTTTCTGTAGGCCACGTCCTAGCTCGGTTTGAGCTGAAAGTTTTTGTGGTTTCTTCCTGTTTGCTAGTGACTTGGAAAAAATATCAAAAAAATAAAATAAAAAAAAAAGAAATTTGGGATTCCTACTAGTGCTCCATCTAGCCCCTTGGAATTTCTGAGTTTGGCTGTTTTACACTAAGCCCCCTGTTATTGACTGTGTCCCTTTGTCTCCTTGTTTCTTCTTTGCTATCACTACTGTTCTAGGACATAGTTAGACCAGCAACTAGGGACAAGTTACTTGGGCACTTATTCAGCTTTACTATCTGTTTTTGATTTGTGTGCCACTCATATATATATATATTTGGCCTTCCTAGCTCTACATACTTCTTCTGGACAGCACATAGGTTATTTTGTAACCCTTGCAATCGTGGAACACTTCTCCCTGGTATCCTTCGCTTTGTTGTTTTCAGAACTTTGTAAGAGCTTTGCAAGAAGCTTACTTTTGCTGTGTTGAGAGGCACCACTGGTTAGTAGTTTTGTAGGGATAACCTTCACTTTTTGTTTCCTGTTTTGGTGTTTCTGATGTCAGGAAGCGACGGGGAGGGTGCTTCACCCTCAAAATTGGATGAGTGCGTGAGCCAAAATCAGTTACAGAAGGCTTTGCAGGCGGTTCAGAGTGATTTGGCAGAGATGATCACCAGGGCCGTCACCGACGCCGTCACCAAGCTTCACCTGGGAGAAAGCATTGAGCGGTTGGATAAGGGAGTCTCTAAGCTAACCGATCAGGTTGTCGAATTGGAGACCGCTCACAAGACCAACAACACCACCAACAAATACACCAACACCAACAATAACAACAACACCAACAACAACACCAACACCAACAACGACGTTGAAGACGATCATGATGAAGCAACGGTGTATAAGGCTGATGGCAGCGTCGATAGGTCAGCTACAAGGACCGCAAGGTTACGACATCGTTTGCAACGTAACCCTCAAGGTATGGGTGGTTTCCACAACCACAACCGTCCCACACAAGGTAACCATGCTCCAGATGATCCGTATGCTAAAATTAAGTTTTCAATTCCTTCGTTTTCGGGTCAGTACGATGGTGATGCTTACCTTGATTGGGAAATGATGGTAGAACAAAAATTTAACGCCCACCTTGTTCCTGAACAACATAGAGTTAGACAAGCCACTAGTGAGTTTAAGGACTTTGCTATTGTTTGGTCGAGTGGTCTAGCTGCTGAAACTGATTTGCCTACTACTTGGGAAGAACTTAAGGTAGAAATGCGTGATCGTTTTGTTCCTCCTTCTTTTTATAGAGAAATTCGTAATAAACTGCAGCGTTTAGATCAAGGAGATAAAACTGTTCAGGAGTATTTTAGTGAGCTTCAGAAGGGTTTGATTCGTTGTGCTGTGGTTGAAAAAGTAGAGAATCAGATTTGCCGCTTTTATTCTGGTTTGAGAAAAGAAATTCAGGACATCCTTGATTATAAAGAATTTTATACCCTCAACCAGTGTTTCCAGTATGCTATGCTTGCAGAGAAAGAATCACATGGACTTTTCCAGGCTTTTGAGGAGTACAGCAAGTCCAGGAATTTCTACCCACCACGGCCGACGGGGACTTCGGGGCTGCCCAAGCCATCTTTCCGGCCGCCTCCACCAGCTAGTGTTGTTTCTGCAGCACCAAGATCAGCCCCTGCCCCTTCTACGCGCTCAGGTAAAAATTCTGTGCAGGTACCGGCTAGTAGTGCCTCCTCTGTTGCTTTGACGGGACGCACTACAGGGATTCAATGCCACCGCTGCCATGGTCTTGGCCATGTGCAGAAAGATTGCCCAAGTAGGCGGGCATATGTGGCGACAGATGATGGCGGTTACATGAGCACCTCCGATGTGGAGGATGAGGAGGAGGATGTCGCTGCCACCAGCGGTAACCTAGTCCTTGGAGGCAGAGATACCACGGGCTATATGAATATTATTGTGCAGCGTGTGCTTAGCACACAAATCCAGCAGCCCGAGGTGATGCAGCGACATAACTTGTTCCAGATTTTCTTCGTCATCAAGAACCGTCGGGCACGTGTCATCATTGATGGAGGAAGCTACAACAATTTGGTGAGTTCTGATGTGGTTAAGAAGCTTGATTTGACCACACGCCCACATCCACATCCATACTACATTCAGTGGTTAAATGACTCTGAAAAAGCTAAGGTAACACAAACTTGCAGAGTTCCTTTTTCCATTGGTTCCTATATCGATTCTGTTGATTGTGATGTTGTACCCATGCAAGCTTGTTCACTTTTATTGGGTAGACCTTGGGAATTTGATAATGATGTTATACACCATGGTAAAAGTAATAAGTACACTTTTATGCATAAAGGAACTAAAATTACTTTGTTCCTAATGACCCCTGCTGAAATTGTACAAGCTGATTTAGAACGAGCTGCTAGTTTGAAAAATAAAAGCCCTGAAATTCAGCAACCTGTTAATTCTGCTTCTACACCAAGTAATGTTAATGATTCTTCAAGTTCTAAGGGTGCTACAATTAAATTACAAGGTCGTTCATGTCTTGCCACAAAATCTGAGCTTGCTGAAATTTCTACTGATGATATTTGCTATGCTTTGATATGCAAACAAGCCTTGTTTTTGCTTGGTGATATTGCTTCTAGTGCTTTGCCTCCTGCTGTCACTAACCTTTTGTAGGAGTATGAGGATGTTTTCCCAGCTGAGATACCCCCGGGATTGCCACCTTTGAGAGGGATTGAGCATCAAATTGATTTGATTCCTGGTGCTACTTTACCAAACCGTGCTGCTTATAGGACCAACCCTGAGGAGACTAAGGAGATACAACGACAAGTCCAAGACCTTTTGGATCGTGGGTATGTTCATCAATCACTTAGTCCTTGTGTTGTTCCTGTACTTTTAGTTCCTAAGAAAGATGGTTCTTGGCGTATGTGTGTAGATTGTAGAGCCATTAATAACATTACTATTAGGTATTGTCATCCTATTCCTAGGCTAGACGACATGCTTGATGTGTTATGTGGTGCTATAATTTTCACTAAAATTGATTTGCGTAGTGGCTACCATCAAATTAGAATGAAACTTGGAGATGAATGGAAAACAGCTTTCAAAACCAAATTCGGGTTGTATGAGTGGTTAGTAATGCCTTTTGGGTTGACTAATGCACCCAGTACTTTCATGCGTTTGATGAATGAGGTTTTAAGACCTTTTATTGACAAATTTGTGGTTGTTTACTTTGATGATATCTTGATTTATAGCAAATCCATGGATGATCATATGATTCATTTGCGTGCTGTTTTTGATGCTTTGCGAGTTGCACGTTTATTTGGTAACCTTGAGAAGTGCACCTTTTGCACGGATCGAGTCTCTTTTCTTGGCTATGTTGTGACTCCACAGGGAATTGAGGTGGATGATGCAAAGATTGAAGCCATAAAGAGCTGGCCTGTACCAAAAACTATCACACAGGTGAGGAGTTTTCTTGGTCTTGCAGGTTTCTACCGCCGCTTTGTCAAAGATTTCAGCACCATTGCTGCACCATTGCATGAGTTGACAAAGAAGGGCGTTGACTTCTATTTTGGTAAGGTACATCATGAGTCTTTTGATGCTTTGAAGGACAAACTTACACATGCACCATTGCTGCAATTACCCAATTTTGATAAGACTTTTGAGCTTGAATGTGATGCTAGTGGTATAGGCATTGGTGGTGTTTTGATGCAAGATGGTAAACCTGTTGCATACTTTAGTGAGAAAATTACTGGGCCTGTTTTGAATTATTCCACGTATGATAAGGAACTATATGCACTTGTACGTTCTTTAGAGACGTGGCGTCATTATTTGTTGCCCAAAGAATTTGTTATTCATTCTGATCATGAATCACTTAAGTATATTCGTTCTCAATGCAATTTGAACCGTAGACATGCTAAATGGGTTGAGTTTATTGAGTCTTTTCCTTATATTATTAAACATAAGAAAGGGAAGGATAATCTGATTGCTGATGCTTTATCTAGGCGATATACTTTGTTGTCTCAACTTGATTGTAGAATTTTTGGACTTGAGGCAATTAAAGAACAATATGTTGCTGATGTTGATTTTAAAGATGTATTGCTGCACTGTAAAGAAGGTCGTGCTTGGCACAAATTTGTGTTAAATAATGGATTCTTGTTTAGAGCTAACCGCCTATGCATTCCAGTTGGCTCCGTTCGTCTTTTGTTGTTGCAGGAGGCGCATGGAGGTGGATTGATGGGTCATTTTGGTGCTAAGAAGACAGAGGATATATTGGCCACACACTTCTTTTGGCCAAGGATGAGGAAAGATATTGAGCGTTTTGTTGCTCGCTGCACTACATGTCAAAAAGCTAAGTCTCGATTGAATCCACATGGTTTATACATGCCACTTCCTGTTCCTTCTATTCCTTGGGCGGATATTTCTATGGACTTTATTTTAGGACTGCCTAGGACTAAGAGGGGGAGCGATAGCATTTTTGTTGTTGTGGATCGTTTTTCCAAGATGGCACACTTTATACCATGTCATAAAACTGATGATGCTAGTTACATTGCTGATCTTTTTTTCAAAGAAATTGTACGTTTGCATGGTATGCCTTCTACTATTGTTTCAAATCGTGATGCAAAATTCTTGAGTCATTTTTGGCGCACGCTTTGGAATAAGTTGGGTACAAAGTTGTTATTTTCTACAACTTGTCATCCACAAAAGTTGGGTACTATGTTGCGAGCTATTTTGAAGAAAAATTTGAAGCAATGGGAAGAATGCTTACCTCATGTTGAGTTTTCTTATAATCGGGCAACACATTCTACTACCAAGGTAAGTCCATTCAAGGTAGTGTATGGTTTTGATCCCCGTACTCCACTTGATATACTTCCTCTACCTATTAATGAGAGAGTTCATGTTGATGCTAAGGAGCGTGCTGAATTTATTTTGCAAATGCATGAGACCACTAGACTTAGCATTGAAAAGATGAATGAAAAGTATAAAATTGCTGGTAGTAAGGGTAGAAAGGAAGTAAAGCTTGATGTAGGAGATTTAGTGTGGTTACACTTAAGGAAGGATAGATTTCCAGAATTGAGAAAGTCTAAACTAATGCCTAGAGCTGATGGTCCATTCAAAATAATAGAGAAGATTAATGATAATGCATACAAACTTGAGTTGCCTCCCGAGTTCGGGGTTAGTCCTACTTTTTAACATTTGAGATTTGAAACCATACTTGGGAGAAGACGATGAGCTCGAGTCGAGGACGACTCCACTTCAAGAGGGGGAGGATGATGAGGACATCACTCCTATGGATACACACAACACTCCTCCAAATCTGGACTTGCAAGGTCCAATGACTAGAGCTCGTGCACGACGACTAAATTTAGTGGTGAGCTCGTTCCTACGTTCTTCGCTATATGTTACTTTTGAAAATGGTTTGCTACCTAATGATTATTTTATGATTAGAAACCATGGAGAAGACCAGGAGATGATGGGAGAAGGAGTTGGGAACGTGGAGGACCAGCAAGGGCTTGGAAGGCAAAGTGGAGGCCCAATCAAAACCGACTTCGAGTCTGTTTTGGGACCCAGGACCAGTCTGTACTAAAACAGTCGCCCAGGACGCATACAAACTCGGATTTGGACGTTCTACATATGCACGGAAAGATAAGGAGAAGACCTTTCCAATGCCACCGGCCTCATGTCAAAATTCATCCGGAATCATCAGGAATCGTCAAAATAAGAGAGAGTCCAGAATCTGTGTTGGTGCTGCGTCGCCTATTTTTGGCCTCTGGGCTTTGTATCTAGTTGAGCCCAATTAGGGGCGCGTCCAGAGGGTCTTGCACGACCCTAGGGTCTTTATATACAGCCGCCGCCGCACCATTAGGGTTCGGGTTTTGCTTAGATCAATTTTGTTCATAAACAGTTTCGCCGTTCATCGGTTTGTGAGACCCCAACTTCGAGAGGTTAATCATACATCTGCAATTATGTTGCAATCTTCGTTGTTCTTGCTTGTGTTCTTGATTCGCAGGCAGGGATTAGCCTTCTCGGCGAGGTCAATCGTCTTTTGGACGGTTGATAACCAGAGGAGACGTCGTGCTACAATTGCGGGGTTTAGAACGTGCTGTTCTGAAGCCGGATCGATTTGTGTGTCGCCTCCGTCCAAATCAACTTACCAAGAACCTTTCGGAAGATCGGGAACCCTTGTTCACATCACTTTGGGTGCTATAAAAGGAGGGGAGTGCCTCGACTCTCCACACACTTCAAGATTAGATTAGTGCCTCATTTCCTAAAGGCTTTAGCACTGCCAAAGTACTTAGAAAATAGGGAGAGAGTGAGGGGAAGTCCGGAGGAGAAGTGGGCCTGTCCACCTCTTCTCCACGCTTGTACCTCGATGGATGCTTGCCCTATTTAGTAAGTCTTCGTGATTCCCTTCTTGGTATTTAAGTTTCCCTTTTAAGTAAGTTTTATACTTAGTTGCTTTGCTCGCTCAGCGCACTATTTAGTTAGAGACCTTAGTCTTGTACCATCGTAGCTAGAGATTAAGGGAGTAATTGAAAGCATAGACGTGATCTCTAGGTTGTAGGTTACCTTTGTTTATCATGTAGTCCATGAATTGCTAGAGGTAGGCAGTAGGTGGTGTGGAATACTTACCTTACCGGTATCCATAGCTATGCTTAAATCGGTAGACGATCGGGTGGCCCATCAATAGGGGAACCGACCGAGTGGGCTTGAATTGCAAGGCAATTAGAGATACATTTACTATATTTATCCTTAGTGACTACGAGTACGACTCTTCATGTACCCCTTGCCCACCGGATATATAAGGCGGCAGGGACCTTCCCATCGAGGGCACCAATTCACATTGCAACACAAACCACATTACATAGGACGTAAGGTTTTTACTCTCATCGAGAGGGCCCAAACCTGTGTAATTCGGCGTCTTGTGTTTTAACCATCAAGTTCTTAATCCCGACATAGCCCTATAAATATATTGCTAAGATTAAGTCTCGATAGTTGGCACGCCAGGAAGGGGACAAGGCATGCTGGGATTCACCGTCGACATTGATGACAGAGATTCCAACCATCCAATACTCACAGGACTTCAGGATCTCCTTCGGTTCACTCGACTTCTCAGTGGATGACACTGAAAACCTAGGCTGGGCAAACAATAGATCCGATCCAACCACAGCCTGTTCCATGGCGTGACAATCGGTTTTGACAGATCTGATCCCGTCCCCTACACCACTCGTATCCGGTGAGACAGACCTACCCATCGTGTATGACTATAATACTACAAGGTTTCAGGGCTATTGCCACGGCATTCATCGCAACAATGTGATTTTTATTGCAATAGACATGGGTGATTGCAATGAAAGGTGATTTTGGTTGCGATAGATTGGATATATCGCCGTGCTTGGTTGTGCGTTGTAATTAGGGTGACGTTGTTGCAACGCTTTCTTGTAATGGTTGCAATAAGGTTATTTCACAATAGAAGAACGAAGTGTTGCAACAAAAATCTTTGTGGTTGTGATGGGGTCTTACATATTGCAACGAGGTTGTTGGTCATGGCAACAATGCATAGATATAGCAACGAAAATTAACATTGCTGCAATTGGGTCTTACATATTGCAATGAAATTGTTAGTCGTTGCAACAATGCATAGATATAGCAACGAGAATTGGTCTGGTTGCGACTGGATCTTTTATATTGCAACGCAAATGTTTGTCATTGCAACTATGCAGAGTTATTGCAACGCAAATGTTTGTCATTGCAACTTTGCAGAGATATAGCAACGCAAATCTTTGTCGTTGCAACTATGCATAGATATAGCAACGAAGGTGGAGGGAGTTGTGGTTTCTAAAAAGAAGGTGGAGGGAGTTGTGACTGCCTCTTACATATTGCAACGAAAGTGTCTGTCCTTGCATTATCATGGTTTCGTAACGGAAATTATACTAATGTCTTCCAACGGGGTGTTGTCTCTAAACGTATTAAGTTAAAGTCAAGGGACAGTGATCACTCAGCCTGCTTCGCTCATAATAACTGAGAAAACATACAAACAACAGAAAACATGATGCATTCACAAGTTAAAATACTATCTGAGTGCATCCATCATTAATTACAAGCAAGTGTATTCTGCAGTGATCCAACAAACTTAAAACTAAACATCAAAAGACTAATAATAGTAAAAAGGGGGGGGGGGGGTGGCTACTTGAAAGATGGGTATGGGCGGATAAACAGAGGGGCTTGTAGAGGTGGTTCGGGTAAAATCGTTCCTGTCACAGTGCCTGACATGACCGTGGCGATCATCAGCAGGGATCTTCACCATTTCTCCAAATATATGGTCCAAAACATACAGACGTGGCGGACCCACTTTCTTGTTTCCTTTTGGTACAGCAAACCAAAATGGATAATTAGCTCCCAGAAAAAGAGAGCGTTCACCCTGCAAACCTCTCATCAACTTCGTCCATCGATCGTCTACTCTCTCATATAATGCCACACCATCCACTATACCGCACATTGACTGGTGGCTCTATACTTGCCTTAAGGTTTGTCTTCCCCAAAAGTCTCCCCACAGCTGGATGACCATAGGCCGGTTACGAGTTGACCGCGCAAGAAACATCGTGGCCTCGAGGTCGCGTCTGGAGTACACTGGACGAGCATAAGGGGGACCCTGGACCCATTGAGGAGATTCAATAATAATGGGCTTCATGTATAGGTCCCAAACCTTCATGGAACTATATCGACCGATTGCCACCGCGTACTGGTCTTCCCAGTAAGCAGCATCCACAAATCTTATTGCATATCGGTCTGAATTTGGTAATGCCATCCACATGCCATCAGGCTTCTCATGGTACATGATGTTTCCTGAAGAGAACAGAAGGATCACAAAGGGACCACCATCTTGCCACGGTGTCTTATAGAGGAGTGCGTGCTCAATGAATAGAGGTCCACAACCCCCTGCATCATTCACGACATCAGACAGCAACTCCTCGTTTCCATCGCTGTTTGACGACAAAGATGGCAGTGGATACTCTTGCCAGTGATTGTGTTGACCAAGCTCAGGGAGAACTCCTGATCAATAGAGACGAGCCAGTCATCCTTCGAAGCCAGCCAACTGCATTCCTTCAGCACCTCAAGAACTGACTGATGTGAGGTGGTCTCTTCCCCGTTAATATGCAGCCTAAAAGATCCAGAAATTACATCAGGCTCATCTTCTATCTGGCCTTCTAGTGTGGATGCCGACGTCAGTAGCATAGGGACACCATGTACCAAGCCATGCTGATCTTTCACCTGATTGAGTTCTTGCTTTTCAATAGTCATCAGCCTGATGGCTGCAATCCCATCCACCAATGTGACAATACTCTTTGAAAGAGCAAAAGGCAGCGAACGCCGCTGGCGGACCCTGGAACAATGCCATGAATCACATTATATTGTTGTGGTGTTTAATTTTTCATTTTGCTAAATTTGACCAAGACAAAAATAAGCTCAAAATTCCTATGATGTGTAGCAAAACAATAATGAAATATTGTACAAAAGAATATTGAACTAGGAACTTTACAATTTATACTATTTTTCAAGATTCACTTATTTGTCACATTAAAATAGGGTAAAGTATGTTTGTGTTATTATAAGTAAAGAGTTCTACTTATAGACTACTCAGGGTTAGTACTAAATAAGATGTGGCAACTTACTTCAAAAACTTTCAAATAAAAATATGACTTTATTTTCAGAGAAACATAAATTTGTTCATATTTGTCCTTAAATATTCTTAGCCCATGCATGTGCACGGGTCGATGGACTAGTATACTCAAAGGACACAAATAAATAATACTTGACTGTAGGAAATAGAATATTGACCAATTCTTCTTTGAGTGTAAACAATTCATCATAGAATAATTAAAGGTATTAAGCCTCAACATCAATAGGCAGCCCACAAACCAGCCCACGAAAAAATAAAACGACGATGCGGCAACCTATCGATCGCATCTTCCTCGCCAACTAGAATGAATATGCCTATAACTATAGATAGACTATGTAAGAAATGCGTAATTAACTAGACAAAATAAAAGAATTTTAATTGTATTAATATACCTGAACTGAGAGCCTAATTTTGCTTTTAGCACAGGTCAATCGGTCCTCCAAAATCTGTGATATGGCCCTGCTGGCACGAATTCCACCATGGTCTAGGAGGGCATGAACGCGCGAGATTGCATGCATGCGCTAAAACAACCCAATGGAAATTAAAAAGGGTACAGTGGAAAAGGTAACATATAATTGCTCCAAGTTATGACCAGATCCTTCTGCTTGAGACTCCTCTACACCGAGGTTGCTCGAAGCCAATTTGTAGCGTTTGCCACGGGAGGATCTCCATGCTCGGCCATGACATGATGACAGGCCCAGGATCTTAGGATCACTCCTTTACCCCCTATTTTCTTCGGCCACTGCAGAAGATGGAAGTGGAGACGAAGACGACAAGAGAGGAGCGGTTGAAAGACGATGAGAGAGGAGGAGAACTGAGAGATGTATGACAGTTGGGGAGCGAGGGGAGACGAGACGTCGAGGGGTTTTTGGAGCAGGATACGAATGGGGGAGGCATCTCATAGAGAGGTATTTCATGGGCCTCTAAATGCGTTAGTCATGGAAGGCAAGGAGTCATGGAAGCCGAGGTCGATTGTGTCCACGCGTTCAACTTCCCCGACGGGGGCTTTGTTCTCTAAGAGCCACACCATGCACGCACATCGACGCGTGGGCTCTTCGTCTTCTGGGAACCACCACACAAGTTGTTCACCCTGTTTAGTGCACACCCGCCAGTTCGGTGCCCATCAAACAACTCCATCCCGCACTCCATTCACGACACCCACCCGCCCGTTCAGTTCTAGAACCGCCGCACTCCTCACCCTATTCATGGCTCCCACCCAACCGCCTAGTAGCGACGTCGCCTCGCTCTTGAAACACTCCTGCACGCCAACCAGCAGCGGTGCCAGCACGCACTTCCACTCACCACCTCGTGCTCCTGCAAGCGATCCGGTGCACCGCCACGCGCTGCAGCTCGCAGGCGATCTGGTGCACCGCCCTAAGAGCGCCGCCTCACGCTCCCACGCCCTGCCAACCCGTCGCATCGTCAAGTTCCACCACTACAACATTGACACAACTGTCACCTCAGATAGCAGTGTTGTCGGCAAGTTCCTTGAGGAGGTCTGGCCGAATGAAGAGTCCCTCCTCATCGGTTTCGATATGGAGTGGCTCATCCTTCCTTGCACTGATCGTGTGAATAAGGACCCAAACAAGATAGCGATCATTAAGATCTGCGTGGGCATACCAGACGGTGGCCATCGGTATCGGTGTCTCCTCTTCCAGGTGTGCCACGCCAACAAAGTTCCAAAGGAACTAAAGGATTTCCTGGAGAGCCGTCGGTGCATGTTCATCGGCTCCAACATCGGTGACAACATCCATCGGCTGGCCATTGATCACAACATCCGTCTAGCCAGGATGTCGGAGCTACAGGACGTCGTGCAGGTTTGCTTGGACCGAACCTCATGACATAGACTTGGACTCGAGAACATGTGTGAGCTAATGCTTGGTCTTACAATGGAAAATAAGCAGCTACATGGTGCGTTTCACCACAAGTGGGGGTATAAGCACCTGACTAAGCAGCACATCGAGTATGCCACTATAGATGCCTACGTCTCCTACGAGCTTGGTCAGATCTTTAACATAAGGCCATAGAATGAAGAATTGTGTGTGTATAGTGCCTGCATGCGCATGTGTGCTCAACTAATTAATAACAATATATCACTCAATATATGTTAAAGTAGTTCCAGAGTGTGTGCAAGCTGATGATAGAAAACACAATACAGAAACAAAGTTGGAGGATCCAGAGTGCAACTCAAATTACACAAAAAAATCATTATCATCATTTGAATCGACTACAGGTATGACTCCATCAGTTGTGTACGTGTCATCATCAAGATCATTGTAGTCATCATCCTGTATGTCCTCATCATCCGGTTTTGGCATGGAGGCAGCATGCGCCTCTTCGAGTAAAGCAACAACAACACTTAACCCTTCCACATCAGTTCTGCTCCAATTTGTCAATTCCTCATGTCGGCCTTCAACATTCATATGTTCAACTCCTACGACAAGCAAGTCAACATCAGTATCAGCAAAATTATTTTCATTTTCCGCTCCTTCAGGCGTAGCAAACAGGTTCCTAGGTTTCATTCTAAGGACACTGCACCAATTCGTTCTCTTGGCACTTTTCACATAACACACCTGCTCTGCTTGGATCGCCAGAATGTACGACTCCTCTGAATATCGAGTCCGATTGGTATCAATGTCGGCAATGCTATATTTATCCTTATTGTACCCTCTGGATTTATTTTTGTCCGGTGCTGGAACGTCAAACCAGTCACACTCGAACAAAACGACTTCCTTATTATTAGGATAGTCTAGCATGATTATTATTCTAATCACTCTGTACTATTCCATGCCATCCCCCTGGACGACAACACCGCTGTTCTGTGTGGTTAAGTTTTTCTTTATATATTTTGTCCGAAAGAGAAACCCATTGATGGAGCATCTGTTAGCCACACGAATACGAGGATCTGGACCACGAGATAGAGCATAATCATGTCATCCACTTCTCCGTTTTCAAATAGTTTCCTTATCTGCCTCAAAATAATTTGGAGAATATGTTAGGAACACATTGTAAATTAAAATATCATGTATTCAAAAAATAGAGGAATATGTCTCACTTTTTGCTCAAACCATCCTACAAATTGTTCCTTGTGCCGTCTGTCAATATGTCGTGTGTCGAAATTTCTCAATTCCTCATGCTCACTGCATCAGTTGGCAAATGATCAGTTACCTCGTAGAAGACAACGCATGTTGCCAAAAAAAAAATCATATGTGACATGCTACGACTTACTTTATTGATTCAATGTACTCATCACTGTTGGATAATATGTAGTGCTTCATCTTCTGAAATTCTCGAGACTTAGCTTTCTTGAGCTGACAAGGAGTCTTTTTAGTGTAGTCCCTGCTGCAGAATACGCTTATACCATCAGAAGGTGGTTCACTAAAAGCGTTCTTTTCTTGATGCTCTAGCCGATCGAGCTTTGTACTAACATCTTCAAAGAAGCGAGAACAAAATGTAAGGCACTCCTCCGAGAGATATCCCTCTGCTATTGAACCTTCAAGACACGCTTTGTCCTGACGTACCCTCGAGGGTACGCAGGTACATCTCAACTAGATACATCCATCTGTAGCAAACTGGTCCATCGTATTTATCCTCCCAAGCAAGATGAACTGGTAAGTGCATCATAATATTGAAGGCGGGAGGAAAAATCATCTCAAGGCGACAAAGGGTCTCGCTAATAGATTTGTCAACTTTTTCAAGTTCAGCATCCTCAAGCTCCTTTGAACATATTGCGTTAAAAAGCCTGCTGAGTTCAATGATCCCGACCACTACATCCTTAGGAAATAAGTCGCGTACCACCAAGGGTTAAAGTTTTTGTAATAAAACATGGTAGTCATGACTGTTAAGTCCAGTTACCTTGCAGCGATTGACAACAACACACCTCCTGATATGGGAGGCATAACCATCTGGCATCTGAATATGTTGTAGAAAATTGCAAAAAAATTCCTTCTCCTCCTTTCCTAACGTGTACAATGCTGGTGGCAAAGTGTATTTACCTTTCTCTTGCAATGGATGTTGATCCTTCCTTATACCCAATTCTTGCAGATCAAGTCGAGCCTTCTCAACATCCTTACATTTACTAGCTAAACCAAGCAAAGTCGCTATCAAGCTCTCGCAAATGTTCTTCTCAATGTGCATGACATCTACTATCTTCCAGTAATGCTGGTGTATCAACAATGTTTTCCAGTATCAACAATGTTTTCCAGTAAGGAAGCTGAAAAAAAAACACTCTTCTTCCTCCAATTGTGCCACCTACTATCTTCATCTCGCTGCTTCCTCTTCCCTATGGTAGTCTTTCCAAAACATACTTGCTCAAAACTCTCGTAATGCTGCAAAACTTGTTCACCAGTTAGCGGTACTAGAGGCTCCCTCTCTTCAACCTTGTCATTGAAGCTCACCTCGTTCATCCGCCACCTATGGCCTGAAGGAAAAAAACGGCAATGCCCCATATAGCAATGTTTTCTATCATGTTGTAACCACAAGTAATCAGTATCCTTGTGACAATGAGGACAAGCAAACTTTCCTTTTATGCTCCAACTAGATAACATCGCATATGTAGGAAAATCATTTATTGTCCAAAGTAGAACTGCATGTAGATTAAAATTCTTCATCACTTTTGCATCCCAAATCACAACTCCTTTAATCCAGAGATCTTTCAACTCATCGATCAGAGGCTGCAAATACACATCAATGTTAATTCCTGAAGATCTAGGTCCTGGAACGAGCATCGACATCATCCAATAAGACTATTTCAAGCACAACCATGGAGGCAGGTTATATGGAATTAGGAGCACCGGCCATGTAGTGTAATTCACATTCAACATCCCATATGGATTGAAGCCATCTGATGCAAGTCCCATCCTAACATTACGTGGCTCCAATGCAAAGTCCTTATACATGTTATCTACGTGTTTCCATGCCAATGAGTTGGTCGGGTGCCAAACTTTCCCATCTTCAACCAGTTCTTTAGTAGCATGCTAAAGCATTTGCTTCAATGTGGTCACATTCATATATAATC
Organism: Eleusine indica; assembly: GCA_030378355.1. Classification (NCBI taxonomy): domain Eukaryota; kingdom Viridiplantae; phylum Streptophyta; class Magnoliopsida; order Poales; family Poaceae; genus Eleusine; species Eleusine indica. Next base: position 36,620,474 of record CM059498.1, on the reverse strand, counting down.
TTTGAAGCCGAGGAATAAGTGGAAAGTACATCACTATTTTTTGAGGAAAGAGCTTCTTCTTCTTTACTCCACCATCATGAGTGGCACCACCCTCTGCATGCCCCTCTAGATCAACATTTTTCCACCTACTTTGTCCGCATGTTGGACACTCATCCAGATCTTGGTATTCTCCACGAAATAACACACAGTCGTTGACACAAGCATGAATCATCACATAGTCCAGGCCAAGTTCTCGAACTACCTTTTGAACTTTTTCCAATGTATCTGGGACACAATGTCCATGGCGAGCAAAAGACATATTAACCGAAGGATGTGCTCCATAGCATTGTTGCTAATGTCGAACATGCATTTAATCTGAAATATCCTCACAATGAAAGATACTTTTGTAGCCTCCTTACAACCTGGGTACAATTTTTTCTTTGCTTCTTTCATTAATTTGAAAAAAAACCTTTGCTGACTCATTTGGCTCCTTGTTATTATTGCTGCTTCCGCTAAGCTCTCCATGTATAGCATCAGTGATTAGTGAGTCAATCAAATTTTAAACATAGGGGCCATCAAGAGCAGGTTGGGCTTCATCAGTCAAATCCCGATTATCATCCAGAACCATAGGCTCAGCAGCACGACGATGAAAACGATGTTTCTGTTCTATGAAATCCTTATGAAACCCTCTGCTAAGCAGGTGTTGTTCAACCTCAACCTTTGTTCTGAATGCCATGCACCCACACCTAGTACATGGAAATTTCGCAGTCTATCCTAGAAAAGTGACCTCAAAGGTGTTTTTAAGGAATTCTTCAACTCCGTCCTACCAAGCCTGATCTTTTTGTGTCGACAGCATCCAACTCCGATCGTTCCTGGCCGCCATCAGTGAAATTAAAGCCAAATCAAAGGAACTAATTAACAAATTCCAAAAATAGGAGAAAATGTTGCTGATGGCGTACTAATAAACAAACAATCAAAACTACTCTCCTAAAAAATGAAACTACTCAGATTAACTAATCTGCCAATAAGCCCCAATCACAAAAAAGTATTAGAAGATCTCGACCTTATCGTGGATGGTGCCTGTTTTAGGAGGCAGGGTGCAGGACAAGGCCGGTGTCCTCAATCCTAGCCGCGCGCGTCCCTGGCGAGCATACTAGAAGATCACCAATAGGCTAGGTCGTGTAAGCTGCAGTCTTCCCACCGCCGAATGCCTTGGCTGCGTCACTAGCAACTGTTCTAGGTTGACTGATGACGTTGGAGCTAAGGATGGACTGGGAACCCCACGCTCATATTAGACAACATTTAGGGTGGGTTTGGCATTGCTTATTGAACTGCTTATTGGAAGTGCTTATGGTCAATAAGCAGTTTGAACTGAGCAAAATATCAAAGTGCTTATGAGGTATAAGCACCTATAAGCACTTTGTCATTTTGTACTAGCCATAAGCACTTTGGACAAAGCACCAAAACGTAGCTTATAGTGTTTATGGGTCAGCATAAGCAGTTTTGATTGATAAGCATAAGCAGTTTTGCCAAACGGGTTGACTGCTTATGTTACAATAACCACTATAAGCAGATTTAAAAAAAATAAGCAATAGAAGCACTTTGAGTATAAGCAGTGCCAAACGCACCCTTAGCATACCAAAGCATCTCCAAAAGCTCCCCAAAAAATTGATCCCAAAAGAGTGTTTTTAGGAGCAGCCCAAAATTATTAGGAAGAAGTTTTCTTGTCTCTTCGAATAGTTCTCCCTAAAAATAGACCAGGAAAACTTTTGATTGGGCCACGTCTATATCTGGGACCACAACAATATTAATTTTCTTTTAAATAAAAGTATTAGGGTCCCTAATTTCCTTCTAAATAAAAGTATTAGGCTACAAATGAAGAGAATTTAGGGAGAGAATAAATCTGAGTTGTTTAGGGGAGCTGTTGGAGATGGTTTTTCAGACTAAACCCCATTAGTTTGATTTAAGGAGAGTTTTTGGAGAGCTTTTGGTGATGCTCGAGTGATTAATTAGAATGATGATTTTCCATCTCTTCTCAACATTAATTTCTCGCTTCTGCTACCTAAATTCCTACCTCTCCGCAGCTTTGCTCGCGGCCATGGGGATCTCAATCTAGACTCCATGGAGGTTTTCCCTTCACCTCTTAAAGTTTGGAGCTTCTGCTACCCCTGTACCATCGCTTGACTTTGGAGGACTAAAGTTGTTCAATTCCGATCTCATGGCCCTGCGCGGAGTGATGATGGCAACTATGAATACACAAGTCACATCGAGTAATAGTAGCAGCTATGAATGGTCACGTCGCTTGACTCAAACCGAGGCGAGCGGCGACGCCCACGTCGAAATTGACTGGCTCCCCTCGCCATGTATTGCAATGGATTCGCCAGCCGTGAACTTGTGTTTACGTGTTCTTGGTATTTGGCCTTTTGATTCTAGTAGCTATAGTAGTAAAACCTATGAACTTGTGTATATATATTTCTCTACCCAAATGACATGATTCCTTTTTTCTATAGTATTATACAACTAGTATCTGCTATCAGATGGATCAATTCACATCATGAAAATCCAGTTTGATCTTACTTTTATCCGAACCATGCACAAACCCTCCATACAAGCGTGTTTTTTTGCAAGGGCTTATAAGCATTTAATATTTGAATCTTAAATGAGACAAACTAAATCACTAGCTGAATAGCCAACCTGTTATATGAGATCTTTTCTCTGCATACTTCTGGAGATCGTTCAAGTTTGAGAGGACACTCCCTCAAAAAAAATAAGTTTGAGAGGACACAGTGCATAAGGACACCGATCTTCATGAGCAAAACGGCCACCCTTTGCCATCTAATGCTCCAACCGGTAACTCCCTTTCACATCTATAATTAGTATTGGCCACAACATCTATGTAAAAACATGCGCACGGTCTGCATCTACATGCATGTCGTCATCGATCTGCAGGCACATCACAGTCGACAATGGTTGTGTGCTCCAACTGTTGAAGCCATCTATTCATTCCAACATGGCACTGCCAAAGTTGTTAACTGCAAGGGGATGCCAGAAAGCAAGCAAAGCTGAGAATACATGTTATGCTATTCTAGATGCACTGTAAGATAAAAGTGCATGCAAACTGGGGAATAAACAATATAGGGCAAGCTCCACGAGAGATGCGCAGGTATGATCCTTCTTTCTTTCCTTCTATTTAATTTGTAATTGTGATTAATTAAAAACAACAATAAAGTATGACACGCATATGGCTAGAATATTCTATTGAAGAAACTTTTTTGCAAATAATATCCCAAGACACACCTGATACTAGTACGTGTTATGCTAGTAGAATATTCTAGGAGTACAAAGGGAAGCAAAATGCTTTTGTCAAATTCTTACCAAAAACTGTACAAAGCACGGGATGACAGACTAGTGCACATGAATTGACGGTTCCCCGATCCGACTAGATGGTCCTACGCATACGCAGCGGCAGCAGTCCTGCTGACGTGTGTCACTGGGTCCGGCTGTCTTCTTTTGCATTGTTTACACAGACACACACACACACACACACACACGCAGAGAGAGAGAGAGAGAGGAATGGAAAGAGAGAGATCACATGTCTTGAAACTTTCATACTAGTACTAGTACTACTAGGAGACAGAGAGAGAGAAAGAGCAGCGGGCATCCTCATTAGATATCAGAAGCGAATCAAATATCAGAAGAGAATTAGCAGCAGAAGGATCATGGGAAGTGGTGCACTGAGGGCTACTGGGACCCTAGGACTGTCAGCACCAGGCTCCTGGCTACGTTCCTCCAGGAACGTTTAACAGAGAGAGGAGCTGCACCGGCTCCCTCTACGGCTCCCTCTATCGCTGCGTAAGGAGCTCGTTATGGTAAATCTGGTGCAGGTAGAGGGGTTCCTCTATCCACTGTTTCTGTACTGCTTTGTACTATTTTTGCACTGTGTAGTACCGGGAAAGTTGATATTGGGAAAAGTTGATTATAATAATATGTAGTAGTTGGATAGACGATGGGTTGTAGAGTATGACGGGTGCGGGCAAAATTGATATAGAGGAAAAAAAACTTGCTGACTAGGACAGAATATTCTTTTTATCGGATGAATTTAAAGGACCACGAGTGCAGATAGTCTAGGAAAAACTCCGTGGCGCAGGTAGCAACTCATGTGTCATCTGGCATGTTGAGCAACTCATGTGTCATCATTGCCTATGTGTCAAGCAGCAACTCATGTGTCATCATTGCTCATATGTATTAGCTGTTTTGTTTTAGATCACCGCTTGAGAGTACTCTTCTTTTTTGCTGTTCGGGATTAGAGAGAGGTAGAAATGATATTTTGTTTTTTTGTTGTAGCTAGGTTATGATCTCTATACTTAGCCTTGACACGCTGGATCCATATAGGCCCTGTCATGAGACCCAAAACAAGATTAGTGAGCTAATTATGCATTTTTATAGTTGAGGTACCTAATAAGTGACACAGCTAGTTAAGTTTAGTGACCGGTTGTGCACTTTACTCTTTTCGTAATAGATACGGTTTCCTTTTGCCACGTCCCTATTCTCCTTTACTTGGCGCGGCTGCCCGCCTCCTCCATGTACGCACAAGAGAAGCAGAGGAACCGCGCCTGCACACTGGCCACGTTTCCCGAGAGAAGCAGATGAGTCGTGACGTTTCCAAAGAGAAGCGGGGGAGCCGCGCTCGTGCAGTTTGCACGACCCACATTTTTCCCAGAGCAGCGGATGAGGAGAGACGACGCGCTCACACACTGGCCACGACCACGACATGGTTCTTCTATAAATACCGCATAGCGATCTCCAGCTAGCGCTCCATCTAATCATGCAAACTAGCTCTCTCTCATGCACTAATTCCCCACTGGCCTCCTACAAGCACATCATGGCTAGCTCCAACGCTCCATGCAGCCACTGCTCTCCGGCCGGCGTTGGCTCAAGCAGCAAACCCGGCGGCAGCCGTAAGCATCCCCGTTCGCCGTCTCCTGACCCGCCGGCTGGAGGACCCAACAAGCCGCTGAGGAAGGCCACTTGCAGCAAAGTAGTGGCGGACTATCTTGGGATAGCCCCTAGAGTAGCCATTGATCGTCTACTAAAGGTGAGCATAGTTTGGATTGATAAGATGTATTTAGTCATATAGTGGCGCTGACTATATATTGGGTTTTTTGCTGGCTTCGCTTCTACAGGTGAATGTGATGACCAGTCAGGAGGACCCCAAACCCAATAAATGGCTAGTCATGATTGCAGCCTGCCACTCTCTTTTGGAGCCTGACTGCAGCGTCAAGGTCGCCTTGGATGCGGACGATGGCAAGTGCTTCGTTCTATGTAGGGAGCGCTCGCACGCTGATTCGTTGGATTATGAAAAGTTGATTCATGTCAATGATGATCGCTACTCTGTTTGCTTCCATTGGAAGAAAGTTCTTGAATTGTTTAGTGAGGATGCTGATCAAGTTTGTGGATTTAACATTCATCGCTGATATAGGGGTCAGGGGAACACAGACCTCGTAGGCCATAAGAGAAATCATAGAACTCTTAGGCCATAAGTGATCTGGGTGATGTATTGTAGTGTTTTCTTTAGTTTCCTTCTTTCTGAACTCTATTTGTTGAAAACTTTATAATTTTGTTGCTAAGTTAATGAAATTCCTTGTTGCTGAATTCCTCCTAATTAGAGCATCTCCAAACATTGCTTTCATCCCACTCACAACAAGCAACCCTGCCTCCCTGCTAGTTATAACTTGACATTCTCTCCCGAGACGTTATGGTCTGCTGGTATCTCAAGAAGAGCATGCGCCGCCAATCGTTGTTTCCCTTGCCTTCCGCTTTGGGACCATGTCTTTAGGAAGTAGAGCTACTAACCCGTCACACGCTCAGGATATTATGACAGGATTCGAGGTGATGCCCCACTTATTATGGGTAAACATGGAAATTTTTACCTAATTAAATGTTCCTTGGTATGCTAAATGCTATCTAAAATGAATTTTTTTTCTAGTATGGAGGGAGTATGTCATATATCCTCCATCTCCAACATACATTGATGGACGAATTATTCATCCCAAAAAGTTTGGAAATATTGTATGTAGGTGGTATTTAAAATAGAATGCTCGTCAAAACAACCATGAGCTCAAAACACCACTTAATTACTTTAAATTCAATTGGAAGCAATTTGCACTTTTGATGAATCAGGAAAATACTGATGATTATGTGCGCTTCTAATTAGAAAAAACGTAATTTAGAGTTAAGTCATGAGTCACCTGCATGCGCAGGGTCCGACAATCCATTTGGAAGCAATTTGCACATTGGGATACTAATTATATTTAATCACTATATTTAGCTTCGAAGGATTGATATGACAACACTAAAATTTAGAATCCAAGAAACGAACACACCCAAAGATCTAAGACAATGCACAATCTCGATCTCGATCCCGAAGCTCTTTCCATATGAGCACTTTGACTTAATTTCTCAAAGCAGAGAGATATGACCTCTATCACCTCCTAATAAGAGGTAAGACTTCAATTCAATCACATCCCTTGATTTTTAGAGATAGAATTAGGAAAGGTAATGATGAGAATAATATGTTGATCTCTAATGTTGTTTCTATCCTAATCGTAACAACTAGACAGTTGGTTTGTAAAGGAAAAATACGCTACACCTAGTGATTAACATACATTTGTACCATGATTAAAATGAGGACATGCACCTTCACAGATCAAAAATGCTATAGCACATGTATGCCCTGTTGCCAAAAAAATGATATAGATCATTAGCAATTGAAAGGCAATGCAAATCAGATTCTAAGATCAGTCATTATATTTCACCTTGAATTTGGCTAGTGACCATGTCATATAGTAGTATCCATCATTCAACATTGTACATTGATGGAGGCATTCATTCCATCATACTGACAGGTAGGGCCACATTGTAGAAACTGCCGACCTCCTGCCACCCTTGGAATGTAGGATAGGAAAAACATAGGAATAGGAAAATTATTATTTTTTTATTCAGGAATAGGAAAAATATAGGAATTGAGATGGTATGCTTTTGAAATCCTATATGAATTGAAAACATAGGAATTTGGATGAGAAGGTCTTTGGTAGTCTCATAGAAATGATAGGTGGGCCCGAGTTTACGCGGTCCCATTTTTCAGCGTGTTAGCATATCAGAAACCAAGCATGCTGGCATGAGAAAAGGCGCCTCTCGACCTCACGCTCGTGCCCACTCCCGTTTCCACGATATCACTCCACACTCCTGCTTCTCGTCTTCTTCGCCACGCTCAAACCCTCGCTCGTCGCTCACCACGCTCAACAGCCATGGCACCCATAGGGGATTCGAGTGAGGCAAGCTATTGGCCTATTATTTAGCTGGCTGTTGGCTAAACCATTGGCCATGCTCTGAGAGGTGGCATGCTTTGCTCAATTCCGGCCGGTCTCATGGCCCTCCGCGGAGATATGATAGCAGCTGTGAATACACACGTCGCATCGGGTAATAGTAGCAGCTGTGAATGGTCATGTTGCTTGATTTTCGAGGCGAGCGGCGCCACCCACGTCAAAATTGACTAGCTCCCGTTGCCCTGTGTTGCAATGGATTCGCCAGCCTACGAACTTGTGTTTACACGAGTTCTTGGTATTTGGCCTTTTGACTCTAGTAGCTAATATTAAAACCTATGAACTTGTATATATATTTCTCTACCCAAATGATGTGATTCCTTTTTTCTATATTATTAGTATACAACTAGTCTCTGCTATCACATATGGATCAATTCACATCATAAAATTCAGTTTGATCTTACTTTTATCCGAACCATGCACAAACCCTCCATACAAGCGTGTTTCTTTTTTTGCAAGGGCATACAAGCAGGGCATACAAGCGTGTTTCCCTGCATGATGCGCAAACACATTCAGAGATCTAACATAATGCACAATCTCAATCTCGATCCCAGAGCTCTTCCATTTTTTCATCTCGCACATTTCAATAGTGCCACATCAGCTTTAGAATTTTTATCTTATAGACGAAATGGTCTTCCTCATGGAAGAACTTCATTTCACGATTTCACGACTAGGATTGGTCAATGCATGTTAGGATGAAACTTTATGCTCTCAATGGTAGTTTCAATTGAGTTCATACATATTCCCTCCGTATTAGCAGTTGTTAAGAAATGAATTCATTTTTGCATATTAGCAGTTGTTAATAAATGAATTTGTTTTGGAGATTTCACTCATATTTGGATTATTTAAATCATGTAAGAAAACAAGGCGACACGGTGACGCGGCCCACTTGCTTCCGATGCGCACACGTGCGGCCGCTGGCTCCCGATGCGCGCCACGACGCTCCATTTATGTTCCCCGCTGTGGCCCTGTCTCGCTCTCCCTGATCGGCAGCCACCAAGTCAATGGAAAATATGACAGCGAACGAGACAGCCAAAAGGACAAAACGACCGCGGACTATTTTATGCGAGTGAATGAAAAAAAGAAACCAGCTACTAGTACTAAGCTCTAATGCTCGAGAGGTCCAAAAACACCATGTAAAACAACCATATATCTGTGCGTGAAACAAAAAAAAATGAAGCTTGTGGGGCTCGGGAGTTTTGAACTCGTGACCGTCCAACACTGACCATAGCACAGCTAACCAGTAGGGCAAGTAAATGATAGCGAATATATGATACCCGATGACCTCTTTAATAAGGATATGCAGAGAATATTACCCTCACATTGATCCTTCCTTGGTGTCATAAATCATGTCCTAAACAAATTGTTTTTCTAATAAGGAGGGAGTAGTACTATGAAATAGTGCTAAATGAGTTCATCCCTATGAAACTAATTTGCTCAGTTTCATATTAATGACTCTACCATGTCATCACTTTTGCTAATATGACACATCATTTAATGCCAATGAAACCCCCATTGAGACTGGCCACACTTTGGCATCCTTCATCAGAGCACAAAGATATACGATCTACCCCGGATCCATTCTACATAGAAACCAAGGAAAAGAATTAGGTTGTGTGCATTCACATGGTTCGTGAACCACACACGGCAGCATCGCTTAGCCATGCGTTTGGACTAGGTACACTAGCTTCAAGTCATGTGCATGCGATCAGTAATTGCCATCAGTGGGAGCAGGGCTAGTTAGTAGAGCACTCGATAACACTGGCGAAGCTACGTATCCAGCTTAGCCTCATCTGTATAGTGACTGGAAAAAGCAATTTGTTGTGATGTCTCCAACAGTCTGAGAGGTAGTAAGTCCGAACATGTACTGACGCCCTAAAAGATTTGCCTACCAGGACTAGGAGAGAGGAAATCCAACTTTACCTCACCTCTCTCCTCACAATGAAAAATGCCTACTCGTTTGGCTTTTCTGTTGGAGCTGGCAATATATGATTGCACGATTGACCCAATTTTATTGCATAATTGGCCCTATTTTTACATGTAATAGGGTGAATCATGCAATTCATTTCCAAAAACTAGGGTGAAACGTGCAAACCCTAAAAAAGAGGGTGAAACGTGCAATTGGACCTGAAAATAGGGTCATTGGTGCAATTTTCCCATGCAAAAACAAGCAAAGAGTGAAATTATCATATTGCCCCTAATAAATGTAGCCTTCCCTTCTCAAAATACCACTTACTACTTTAAATTCAATTGAAAGTAATTTGCACATTTGGATGTTTTAACAAAAAAAAGTTATTATGAAGCCCTCCATATATGTACGATCGTGTTTTGCGAGATGATATGTGCGTTGTGACAATCCAGTTTGAATCTATTTGCATCATGCATGGCAATCCAATTTGAATCCATTTGCATCATGCATGACAATCCAGTTTGAATCTTGTTTTCTTTCGACCCAATTCGCCAATCTCAATGGTAGTTTCATAGGAGTTTCATTCTCAATAAATGACATGCCACATAGACAAAACTGATGATGTGGCATGTAATTTATGAGGAGAGAGGAGACATGGGTTTCATTAGGATGAAACTCCATGTACACGTACGATTACCAAAACTTTGAAACTAAAATGAAACTCCATTGTGAGTTTTTGAGTTTCATCTCTATTCATTTAACAACTCTCACTAGTCATTTAGATGGAACATTTAAATGCTACACTAACATATGAAAGCATGAAATGAAAGTTTGCATTGATAAATCTAGTTTCATTCATCCATTTCAAAACTATGAGATGACAAAGCTCTCTTGGAAATAACAAAATGAAAGCATGCATTGAGAATGGCCATGGTCACCTTTTCACATGTTTATAGCTCACTAATTAACAAAGATGTGCTTGGCTATGAGAGAAGGATTTACACGCATAAGACAATTTTGGCCGGCGTGGATACCATCTAGAGCTTCCATGGCATTTTAGGAGGAAGCGTGTCTGCCTCCTCTCACAACACGTGTTGCGTTCTCTGGCACTCATGTGCCATTTTGACCATAACAGCTGCCTAGGGCTGTGGATGGCGAGTGGGCTAGCGGGCACTCACGGCCCACACGCAGCAGTAGCAGTCCTGCTGAAGAGAGAGAGAGAGAGAGAGAGAGAGAGAGAAAGAGAGAAAAAGAGGGAGAGAGAGAGAGAGAGAGAGAGAGTAGAGGGCATCCTCATATGGTGTCCGAATCACTTGATTCTTTTTTTTCTAAATTCATATGAAACTTTTATCTATCATATAGACGCAATTTGCATCGTGACAGTCCTTTTGTTCTCTTTTGACCAAACTCCTTATGGTACTATTTGTCACATGTTTATGTAGCTCACTAATAAAGACGATGTGTTTGGCTATGAGATATAGTGTCTATATGACCATATGTCTCCTTGCATATAGAATGTGTTTGTTCAAGTTTTACAGAAACTTGTAATTGGAGATGTTCATATCATGGTTAATTGTACTAGAAGTGTACTATGTCATATATCCTCCATCCAACATACATTGATAGAAGCACATTCATCCAAAAAAAAGTTTTGAAATATTGTATGTATGTGGTACTTGAAATGGAATACTCATGAAAACAACCATGAGCTCAAAACACCCCTTTCTTTAAAATCAATTGGAAGCAATTTACACATTTGAATTTAGGAAAATACTAATTATGTGTTCTTTTAATTAGGAAAAACGTAATTTAGAGCTATGTCGTGCATGTGATGAGTCACCTACATGCGCAGGGGTCCGAGACAATCCATTTGGAAGCAATTTGCACATTTGTTTTTTTAAAGAAGCAGGGTTATTATGAAGCCCTCCATATATGCATGATCGTATTTTGCGAGATGATAACATAGGTGCAAACACACATTGTTAGTTCTAATGTACAATCTCGATGTCGATCCCGGAGCTCTTCCATATGAGCACTTTGCAAAACAGAGAGATATGACCTAACCTCTTGATTTGATCTTACATTGGGCCCTGTTAATTAGAGTATCTCCAAGAGAGTCCCATAAACTCTCACTAAATCAAATTATTGGGGTTTTATATAAAAAAACCATCTCCAACAGCTCCCCAAAACAACTGAAAAATTTATTCTCTCCCTACATTCTCCTCATTTGTAGCTCAGGAGAAGTTTTCTTGTCTCCTCCAATAGTTCTCCCTAAAAATAGATCATGAAAACTTGTCATTGGGCCACGTCAGCATCTGGGACCAGAACAACATTAATTCCCTTAAATACAAGGAGTAGCCAAAAAATATTAGGGAGAAGTTTTTTTGTCTACTCCAATAGTTCTCCCTATCGTCTCTAGCTCTACAAATAATGAGAATTTAGGGAGACAATAAATCTATGAGTTGTTTGGGGAGCCGTTTGGAGAGCTTGTGGGGCACTATTGGAGATGCTGTTATTGTACCTCTATCACCTCCTAATAAGAGGTAAGACTTCAATTCAATCAGAGCCCTTGATTTTTAGAGAAAAATAGGAAAGGTAATGATGAGAATAATATGTTGATCTCTATCCATTCCAACGTTCTGTTTTCCTGACTAAAAAAAATAAAAACTTTCTGCCTTCCATTTTTTATGACAAACACTGAAGATATAATCAGGACTCAATGACAGCTGTGCCCGAGTTTACGCGGTCCCATGTTTCAGTGTGTTAGCATATCAGACACCAAGCGTGCTAGTATGAGAAAAGGCGCCTCTCGACCTTGGGCCCATATCAGGGGCGCACTCCTATTTCCGTCATCACTCCATGCTCTCCCGCTTCGTCTTCTTCGCCGCCACGCTCAAACCCTCCCTCTCGCCGCTTGACAAGCTCAACTGCCATGGCGCCCATGGGGGACTCGAGTGAGGCCGCTGGCAACCGCAACCTCTGCACCCCTCTCCTCCCGGTGTCTGCAGTATGTTCCTGCCCGTGTTCCACGATTTCTGTACAATTTTAGGATTAGGGGTTTTTCGTTTGCTTAATGTCTCTGTGATTCTCGATAGTTCTTCACTAATTTAGGCCAATATCGGTACTATTTGTGCTTCAATTTAGTTATCGAGTCATTATATCACGATTTATGGAAGGGGGATTTTCACTGTTCATCGGCTTTTCACAGACCGGTGGTTTGTCTTCTTCCGTGGCATGAGCACGTCATGGCAAGTCACGCTCGTCTTCGCTGAAGCGCTTCCGCGGCGATCTAGCCCCGGTCGTCTTAGCGGCAGCGAAGGAGAAGGAGGAAGAGGTGGTCGTCCCCGCGGCGACAGAGGAGGAGGAGGTTGTTATAGCCATTTGTTTAATGATTATTAGGAAATTGCAAGATTGTCGGTCATGGTGCTATGAAAGGTTTAACTGCAATGCATAAGAGAATGAAGTCTCAAACTGGTGATAAAATAAAAGTTGATTTTTCGCCAAATCTGGGTGGTTCTTGTGGAGAAAACAGACGTATATTTATGGATGAGGTGGTTATGGTTACAAGGTTAAGAACTGCACTAATTGGAGTTGGAAAGCGGAAAGATGTAAGCAAAGTAGTCAAGAATTCCATCGCAGAAAGCATTATGGTATGTTAATTTCCTTGTAGCCCATTTTTCTGTTGTTGACAATATATTAACATGGCTTACAATAGGATTTTTGGGACATGGATCAAATTGATGATGCCAAGGCAAAGATATTGAAGATTACGCAAGAGTGCTACAAAGGATGGAGAGCCACTTTTAGTTCTACATATAAGGCGTACAAGAGTTATGGTGCCAGAATGAAGCATAAGCCTGAAGACCTAGACATTGTAGAGTGGCACTATTTAATCAAGTACTTTGGAACTTCAAAGTTCAAGGTACCACAATATTCATTTCTTGTGGTTCAAATGCTCCAAGGTAACTTGTGAGTCTTTTCTCAATTGTTTGGACAAGTGGGATGAAATCCTCTGATGTTGGTTTTGTGGTAACTAGTGGCAATCATAAGTATGTGAATGGCAAATTTCCCACTTTACACCCAACTGTGTTAGCCAAGACCTCCATTCTGTCGTTGCTAACATTTATTGGAACTATGATTGATTTGTTGTGATTTATTACTCTGTGAAGCCTGTTGATTCAACAAATGTGTGTAGTAGGGCTTTCAGAGATATCGTCTTGGGAAGCCTGCGTTATTAGGAGAGAATCGTTCTGTGTTGCTAATTTCTTGGTTCCCAAACTGCATCTTATGAATAAGTGCTTGAGTGTTTCTTCTCTTTATACAATACACATGTCGTAGGGGTAGGAATCCAGTTGCATGTTTCTTCTCCACAACATATTTCTAGTGTTCAGTCAATCCTGCAACAATAAGTAGAAGAAAATCTTGTGCTTTGGCTGACAAGAACAATGCCACATCCACCTAAAAACAGGGTGCACTGGAATATGACCTGCTATTAGTCGCTCATATACTTTTGAGGCAGAGTATTTGTTACTTTTGTCCCATATGTTTCCAAACATCAGGAGATGCTATAAGCTCAGTGCCATTAACCTGATCATTTAGAAGTTGCCACTGCTGATATGCTTCCATTATTAGGAGTGTATCATCTACATATTGAACTATTGGAAAGTCCTGACCTTCTCTGTTTTGCAATGGTAGTTTGAGTTTTTTGACATTAATTGTTAACTTTACGTAGAAGATCAGCAGCCAGAACTCTACGAATCATCAAGAAATGAAAACCATGCATGTGATGGGTTCGAAGCCTTTCTCTTAGTGTAGTTGGGAAATGGTAAACAATGTCATGATTGTTCTCTGCTTGTAACACATTAATCTGATATATTAGTGATGTGTACCTTGCATTTATAGAGAGATGTAGAAATTGGTGCTGAGCCAGGCCCTATGGAACTCTTTAAGTTTACTCACATGAAGCAAGGGCAATGGTCAAATCAGTTGTCTGAAAGTATTTATGTGGGTGCTATAAACTTTGTGAACTAGTTTTCTTTTTGTCACAACAGTACGTACATTGATCGCATACATTTGTTTCTTTTCCTCAGAGCAATGCGGCCAGGAGATTCCATATGACTGAATCATCTGATTGGGTCCATACGAAGCAAGAAGTAACACATTTGCTTCTGGTAAATAGGGCCTTGTTTCCTAGCAAACGTACAGGGAAACAACCGGTGCCAAGTCATGCAGGTTACATGGCCAAGATTACATGTGGAATACAAACCAAAAGAAACTACTTCAGGAGAGAGTCCAAGAACAAGCGCATGAGCTTCAGCGACTAAAAGAGCTTCTTGCAAAGCAAGCTGCTGATAAGGAAGTGGAGAAGCAAGAACTCGTGGCTTCACTTCAAGAATCAATGATGCAAGAGTTTCAAACAATGATGGCACAAAACTGCAACCTAGACGTAACACTCTTAGGCATACAACAGTTTGATCATACTTTTGCCTATTTTTATAGGAATGTTCCTGTGGTTTTTGAAAGATATAGTTTTTTTTTGGATCTGTTTTTGGCATTTTTCCTTTCTTTGGCCCACCCAAACCAGCCCGATAGCATTCGGCCCAATCTAGAGCTTGGGCCTTAGCCCTGCCACTGCCAATTTGTTGCCAATTAAAGATTCATAACGCACCTGAAATTTGTCATATTACATAATTTGTGCCTTGTTTTGTAATTTGCATGCTACTACCCCGCAAACCAACAATATATTAGAGAGCAATGTAGCTACAAACACTGGAAGCGCTGAAGGCCACATTGCAGTAGAGACCAATAAAACCAACATTGCAGTAGGGAACAATGAAGGGATCATTGCTGAGGAGACCAATGAAGGGATGATCAATGTAAGCAGCAATACAACAGAACGCGAAGCTAGGAACACTGAGGACAACATTCAAGCAACACCAGTGCATAACAGTGTTCGAACACCTGAGCCGGAGCAGGTAATGGTTTGGAACTAGCATGCCAATCATGATGATGTTGTGCTTGGATTATAGTTAACAATGTTCCAACATCTTTATAGCAGATTGAGTCAAGAAGCATTGTCACAACACACAAAGAATTTGGTGAATGAATATCATGATCATGAGTCATCAAGAGGTTACATTTCTCTAGGATCTCTGGCAGCTCAATCTAGAATGCGAGCAGCAGCCAAAAGGAATAAATGGCATGTCAGAACTAGAAAATTACCTTCATTCATACTGGCGCTATTTTTTAGCAAAGCATTTCTATATAGCTCTACCAGCTGTAATTCTCATCTCACTAGAAACCTTATATGTTTCTCTTATTTTGACTGGACGACAATTAAGCTTTGGTGGGGCGATATATAAGGTTCAGGATTGCTTAGTACCTAGGTGTGAAGCAACCTTCATTCTCCCTTTATTGTTATCATTTTGGCATGCACAAATTTCTGTGGATACAAGTACTTCTTGATTTGAATGGGTTGTATGAGTGAATATTGGATTGATTTACGTAGCAATAATATTGTAATGATATATGTAACAGTACTATTGGATTGATGTACGCTAGTCATTTTGTTGCCATACCAAAATACAGATTGCCACGACTGATATTTTGATGCGATACACTAAATGAAGATTGCCATGACTCATATTTCGATGTGATACACTAAAGATTGCCACGACTGTTATTTCATTGTGACACCTAAATACAGATTGCCATGACTGAGATTTCGATGCGATACACTAAATGCAAATTGCCACGACTGATATTTCAATGTGATACACTAAAGACTGCCACGACGGACATTTTGTTGCGACACCTAAATACAGATTGGCACGACTGATATTTCAATGCGATACACTAAATGCAGATTGCCATGACTGATATTTCGATGTGATACACTCTATATGTATAGCAGCATCTAGTATTTTGATGCGATACCCTCTCTATATATAGCAGCGGTTATTTTTCCGATGCGATACCCATTAAACCTGTAGCAATGATAGGTATCGTCGCGATTCCCTTTGTGCGTATAGCAACTGCAGGTACGTCGTTGTGATTGCAGTTGACGTATAGCAATGTGGATTAGATGGTTGCAGTAGGGGGTCCCATATCACGACGAGCACCTGCGTGGCAATTGTGGGTATCGCTACTCCTCGCGGACATTGCAATATCGCGTATTTGCAACAAGGCTCCATTGATGCAATAACCATTATAGCAACGATGGAGCGTAGTTGCAAATCCTCTTTACTGCAACGCAGTAGTCATTGCCATATCATCTACACGCAATGCCACATGTTGTTGAAACACGTCATAGCTACCGCAAGGCTAATAAAAAGCGATGCAATATGCTATCACATCGGCTGCAATTGCGATGGCGCCCAATATTTTCACTACAATAACGTAATATTGCAACGAATATACCCCTATTGCAACGTTTTCACTGTGTTGCAAAACACTAAAAACCTTGTAGTGCATGTTGATCATATCCTTTGATGAGGATTATGATGGTTCTTCTTGTCCGTATCCACACGTCGTATACATGGCAAGTTGTCACACCCGGGTTTAAGGACAAAACCAAGTGCTATTCATATGTGTGCCCAGGCAGAAGTTTCACACATATCGATAGTAAGTGCATAACAGTATAACCAATGTCATTATTACAATGTACGATTATTACATAAATAATTGTCTTCAAAGACTAACACGACTCTCTCAAATAATAGCAGCGGAAAACACCATAACACCACAGACAATCGACAGGGGGCACGCTCGCCTAGTAGTAGTCTTCGTCAATGTGGTCCATCTCTCCATCTTGTGAGCAGCAGTTTATAGTATAGCAACAAAGGGAAATAGCAAGGGTGAGCTCATGCCGTACTCAGCAAGTGGGGGAAAATATGATATGCAAGCTTAATAGAAGAAAGGCTAACATAATGGTTTGTTTGCATAAATGAGCACCTACACCTAGTAGAAAAGTCATCTTATTTTCTAGGCGAAAAGTAACGCCAAGTTGTCTCCTCTATCCAACACTACAGGTTACACCGCCTGTAGCCCACCATGGGTTAAACCGCCCATAAGAATCCACACCACAGGTTACACCGCCTGTAGCAAACCAAGGGTTACACCGCCCAAACCAAACTTGGCTTGCCACATAGTCCACCCAAATTTCCTAAGCATGTGAGGATCAAGGCCACTCGTGACCATGAGCATGGCTATTATAGTAGTTTGACACTCTGCAGAGTTTGCACAACTTTACCCACAGGTTGGTGATTTCATCACTATGCAGTGACTAAAATGTCTCCATATTGCCCAAATCACACTATCGTAGGTGTGAGGCCAAGAGATCACCACAAGGTCTCTCAGAGAGTTTCCCAGCTTGCAAACAATCCACGCTAAGGTTTCACTGCTATGGAATTAAATTGTTCCTACAGAAGTCCCCTCTGGCGCCGTGGCTAGGAGTGAACCATCCATCGCCTGAGTCCGAGAGTAAACTGTCCCGTCCTCCTTCCTCGACTGCTCGTAGAACTAGGAAGACATCTCGATACTCAACCAAGCCTACCCATACCAGACCTGTGCCTTGCGTTGTTTTCCTGGGTGGTCGCTCCACGAACTAACTCTTGTGACCCCAAGAAGGTACCACCACAATCCTACAGTACTGTACCAAGTACACGTGCATACCCACACCATCATCATCATCCACTTGCTTGGATCACCTAGGATCCATGTTGCCAAAAAGGATTACCCATCCCTCATGATTATGTTAAAGTGAGCCATTAGTCAAGATTAACAATAGACACTTCCATTCCCGACAAAGCAAACTAAGCATGACGTACCCATACTAGTACACTACACCATAACCCAGACAACAAGGAATAATATGGAACAGGATATGACACATGGGATTCAATATTAACAAGCATGCATCAAGATAGAGGGGAATGTAAAACATAGGTTCAATATGCATCAAGGACACTTGCCTGGTTCCCCTTGCTGCTACTCAAAGTCTTCTGGCTGAAGATCCTGAAAGTTGTCCAACTGTTGGTCGCCTACTTAACATCACACCGGAAAGAGCATGCAAGAAAACTAAGAAACAATACACCACACAGCACCAAACAGCAATGAAAACAAAATGACAAAAACATACGCGTTGCTACGATCATGTGAATGCAAGAATCGCCTCAATCCGAGTTACGAGTAAAAAGTTATTAACAATTGAAGTTCTAGGGTTAAAATAGTTAAGTTAGCAAATTACCATAAGACTGTATGAATAAATAATATTAATCACTACGATCATGAAGGTGCAAGAATTTCTCAATTCTGAGCTACGGTTGAAAAGTTAAGACGATTTGAAGTTTTTAGGGCTAAAACATAAAAACAGACAAGTTAAAGGGCCTAAAAGTAATTTCCAAAAAGTATATGGGCTATACAGTAAAATGTATGCATAAAATATAATTTATGAAAATTTAGGAACCAAAATGTAATTTATAAAAAGTACAGGGGCTAAGTTGTAAGAATGTAGGACTAAAACATAATTATTAATAAGATCAGGGGTGTTTTTGTAAAGTTATAGGACTAAAAATAATTAATTAATAACTCAGGGGCCTAAATATAAAAGTTACAAGGCCAAAATATAATTATTGATAAATTTAGGGGCCTAAGTGTAAAATTACATATTAACAGATAATTAATCGATATACAAAAATTAATTAATTAAATTAATTCTCGTGGACTAGGTCCACAGGGTTGTGAACCAGCATTGACCTAAGGGGTCCACGGTCCACGGTGGACCGGGCGCATACCCCTTCGGGGTGATCTAATCTGCGCCATGGACGGACGCGGCGGCGCGACGCGATCTCGGGCTACGGTGTCCTATTTTCGACGACGAAAGCGGCAATCAGGAGGGGAGCTCGAAGGGATGCTTACCGAGGGCTTGCGCATGGCGGGGTAGGTTGAAGGAGCGCGGCCGATGGCGAGCTTGCTGCGGTGAAATCTGGCGGCAGCGCTAGGGCTTCCGGGAGCGCGACAGGTGGCGGGGGTTGGGGAAAGGCGGTGCGGAGTACGCGGGGCCCGCTATTTATGAGGCGTAGGGGTCGAGATTCCTGTGGCGCACACGCCGAGACGGGGAGGCGACGGCGGCTGGCGGCACGGCTCGGGCTAGGGTTGCGCGTGCGCGTGTGGACCGATGCGGGCTGGCAGGGCGTGCCGGCTTGCTGGGCCGTAGGAGGTGAGATTTTGGCCCAGGCGGGGAAGAGGGAAGAGAGGGGAGAGGGGGAGTTGGGCCGCGGGAGGGGAGATTTCGGCCCAAGGCTAGGGGAGGGTTTTATTTTCTCTTTTTTTCTATTTTTCCTTCCTGAATTCTAAAATCAAACCAAATGATTCCTACTCCTAGTGCAACTAACTAGATGAATGCATCAATCCAAATTTTAAAATGACCTAAATTTGATTAGTTTCTTAGAAAAATTAATTATTTTTCATAAAACATACCACAACTTAATTAATTCTAGGAAAATTTTAAAATATTCAAAAATTGAAAAATTATGGTGTTACAAACCTACCCCGAGATTCGGTTGGATCGGAGAAAAGATTGGGAAACTCCTTCAAGTCTACTTCTCTTTCCCATGTGGCCTCTTCCTGGGAGTGATTGCTACATTGCACTTTGCATGTACGGTACCGCTTATTTCGTGTCACTTTCTTTGCAGTTTCTAGAATCTTCACTGGATATTCTTGATAGGCGAGATCTTCTCCAATCTCCAATTCCTCGATAGGTACCTATTCCTCTGGAACTCGTAGGCACTTCTTTAATTGACAGGCATGGAAGACGTCATGCACCTCGGACAACTGTGGAGGTAGCTCCAACTGATAAGCCACTTCACCTCTTCGTTCCAAGATCTTGGAAGGACCAATATATCGGGGTGCTAGCTTGCCCCTAAAATTAAAACGACGAAGTCCTCTCATAGGAGACACCTTGAGGTATACAAAGTCACCAACCTCAAAACTCAAATCCCTTTGTCTATGGTCAGTATAGCTCTTCTGTCTGGACTGCGCGACCTTGAGGTTCTCCCTAACAATATGAACTTGTCTCTGTGCCTCCTAGAGATTCTTTGGTCGAAAAACTTGATTTTCTCCTGTCTCGTTCCAGAACAAGGGAGTCCTACACTTTTGCCCATACAAAACCTTGAAAGGGGACATCTTCAAACTTTCTTGGTAATTATTGTTGTAAGAGAACTCAAGAATTACCATACTGTAGCGTACAGGCTCTCAACATATCCTCAAGAATTTTATTCACGCTTTTAGTCTATCCGTCCATCTGTGGATGGTATGTCAAACTAAAGTTTAGCCTAGTGTCCATCGACTCATGTAGCTTCTCCAAAAACCTTGAAGTGAATTGTGTTCCTCTATCTGAAACTATCTTCTTGGGCACACCATGTAGATACACAATCCTAGACATGTACAGTTCTACCAGCTTTGGCCCACTGTATGTAGTCTTGATGGGAATGAAATGCGCCACCTTGGACAAATGGCCCACTATTACCCATATGGAGTAAGAGCCACTTTGCGTCCTTGGTAACCCCACACTAAAATCCATACTAATCTCTTCCCATTTCCACTGTGGTATCTTCAATGGTTGCAAAAGTGCTGCTGGCCGCTGACGTTCTGCCTTGACTCATTGGCAAATATCGCATAATGCAACATATTCAATGACAGCCCATTTCATACCGTACCACCAATACCGACTCTTACGGTCATGATACATCTTAGTACTCCCTGGATGAATCGAGTATGCCAACTCATGGGCGTCCCGTAGTATCACTTCCTTGATCTCCTTCACCTCTGGCACACAAAGTCTTTCCTTGTACCATAAGGTTCCATGATCATCTATGGTGAAGCCTGGAGCCTTCTCCTCTACAATTTGTAGTTTGACCTCCTGTATCTTAGGGTCTTCAAGCTGTCCCTTCCGAATGTCTTGCTCCAATGTTGAGTCAACTTCCATAGTCACTACCTCGGTGTTAGAGACCCATCCCAAATTAAGCTTCTCAAACTCCTCGCACAATCCAGGTTGCATGTCCCTTACGGCGAGCATACTCAGATGTGACCTTCTACTCAAAGCATCTGCGACGACATTGGCCTTCCCTGGATGATAGTTGATGTTCAAGTCGTAACCTATGATAAGTTCCAACCATCGACATTGCCTAAGATTGAGATCTGGTTGACTGAATATGTACTTTAGACTCTTGTGGTCCGAATAGATCTCACACCTCTTGCCAATGAGGTAGTGCCTCCATATATTGAGCGCATGAACCACTGATGCTAATTCCAAATCATGGGTTGGATACTTCTCCTCGTGCTTCCTCAACTGCCTCGAAGCATACGCAACCACATGGCCTTCTTGCATGAGCAAACATACTAGGCCTTGTCCGGAAGCATCACAATAAATGGAGAAAGGCCTCTCCATATCGGGCATGGTCAGAATTGGCGCCGTCGTAAGTCTCTTCTTCAACTCTTGGAAACATGCCTCACGTGCGGGCATCCACTTAAAGTCCTTACCCTTTTCTAACAATTTTGTCATAGGCTTGGCTATCTTGGAGAAACCTTCTATGAATCGCTTATAATACCCTGCTAAACCAAGGAAACTCCAGATGTCGTTGGCATTCTAGGGTGTACTCCAACTTAACACATCTTCCACCTTGCTAGGATCCACAGACACTCCTCCGGCAAAGATGATATGGCCCAGAAAAGACACCTCCTTGAGCCAAAACTCACACTTGTTTAGCTTGGAGTACAACTGATTCTCTCTGAGCTTCTGCAATACCAATCGAATATGTTCCTCATGCTCTTCTTCATTCTTTGAGAATACCAAAATATCATCGATGAATACCACCACAAACTTATCCAAATACTCCATGAATACCTTGTTCATCAGATACATAAAGTAGGCAGGGGCATTAGTCAATCCAAATGACATAACGGTATACTCATAAAGTCCATACCGAGTGGTGAAGGCGGTCTTGGGTATATCCGATGCCTGAATCTTAAACTGATGGTAACCAGAACGCAAATCAAACTTGGAGAAAACACATGGTCCTCTCAATTGATCAAAAAAATCATCTATCCTAGGTAGTGGGTACTTATTTTTGATGGTGACGGCATTAAGAGCTTGATAATCCACACACATCCTCTGGGTACCATCCTTCTTAGGGACAAAGATAACTAGAGCTCCCCATGGCGATACACTAGGTCGGATAAATCCCTTATCTAGCAATTTTTGTATTTGCTCCTTAAGTTCAGCTAGTCGAGTAGTGTCCATTCTATAGGTTCGCTTAAATATAGGTGCAGTACCAGGAATTAACTCAATAACAAACTCGATGTCTTGATCAGGTGGCATACCTGGCAACTCCTCGGGGAAAACATCAGGAAACTCGCATACCACTTGGATATCTTGGGTTGAAGCAACTCTAGTTGATTCAACTTCACACGGTTGACTGCTCCCTTGTTAGTGAGCAATGCATCAGCGACATACTCCAATTCCTTCCCAGTACTAGATGTGAGCTTCACTACCTTCTTAGAACAATATATAAGTCCCTTATGCTTGCTCAACCAATCCATCCCAAGAATCACATCGACCCCTTTTGACTCAAGAACAATGAGGTTCGCTGAGAAGTCTAACCCCTTATTTTAAGGTTTACCTTAGGACAAACATGTCTTGCATCCATCTCTCCCCCAAGAGAGCTAACAATCATCCTATTCTTTAGCATAGATATGGGTAGGTTGTGTTTTTGAACAAAAGCAACAGGTATGAAGGAATATGATGCTCTAGAATAAAATAAGATAAATGCATGATTATCATTTGCAAGGAACATATCAAGAACAACATCTGGAGATTCCTCAGCATCATCAACAGGCACATGGTTGACACGAGCGCGAGCTTGGTTCTGCCTTGCTTATGTTGGTGTAGAGTTAACATTGCGATTAGGAGCATTGTTCCCACCTTGAGCCGGGGTGTGGTCTAGGTGTCTTTGAGGACATTTATTGGTGAAATGTCCCGGGTCACCGCAACGATAACAAGCTCCTCCATTTGCTGGGCCCTGTCCATAGTTGGTCTTTGGTGGGGCTGTCATAGCAAGGCGAGAGGACTGGAAATTGGAACGCTGAACCTGACGCTAAATGGTGAAAACTCCTTGGCCTACAGGCTGAACCCTCTGCTGCCCAGAACAAAATCCCAGCCCACCAGAAGATGATCCAATGCGAGGCCTAGTGTTGATGCCTCCATGCTAACCCTGATGCTCCATCTTGCGCTTGCTATCCATCTTCGCCCTCCTATTCTCTAGGACTAGAGCTCTATCCACCATCTCTTGAAAGTTCACACAATTGCGAGCCTCGACTGCATAGGCAAGGCCATTGTTCAACCCGTCCAGGAAACACTCATGCTTCTTTTCATCAGTGTCCACTTCTCCTGGGTCATAGCGAGACAGCTGGGTGAAGCGAGTGACATACTCACTTACTGACATGGACCCTTGCTTTAGATCCTGAAACTCCTTCTTCTTCAGCTTCATGATCCCCTGAGGCTCATGGTGAGACCTAAAGTTGTCCCGAAACTCATTCCAATTGATGCTATCTGGCTCCTCACGTGCTGCAACATAAGCATCCCACCAATCAGCAGCGGGATCAATAAGCTGGTGTGCTGCAAACAACACTTGCCTATGCATAGGCTCCACGGAGTGAGAGAAAGTCGGAGGCTTGGTCCGTTGGAAGTCTCCAAGCTTGTCTCTAGGCTGAGGTGCATTTCCTGCGACATTGTTGTTCTGTTGTTGTTGTTGTTGCACCATGGCTTGGTGCATGCTCTGAAGAAGCTGTGTCTGCATGACCATGAGTTGCTCCATAGAGACCTGCGGGGATGGTTGCTCCTGTTGCTCATGGTCACAGTTCACGTTGTGGTTTCCTCTCGCCATTCTGGTGTAGATTAGGATATGGTCTGCCAAAAAGGGATGCAAAGATCTGGTGAAGCAGAGCCACAAAGTAAAGGTGTAGAATAAAAGAGATAGACGAAGAGATATCCCCAAACTACTAATCTTTATTAAAAGCATAAAAGATATGTGTTTTGCAAGACAGGCCTTGCAACACATGCACACTCATGTAAAAATCCAAATGATACTCATCACACCAATCACACTGGCAAAGCAAACATGAGGACGTGCAAAAATCTAAAACTCTCTCTCGATAAAGTATTCCATTGATACGACTCGACGACGCTAATTGATCACTAACGACCTATCCTCATGACTCAAAAGGACTCTCCTAACGAAGACTACTCCTCGCCAGTCGATGGTGAAGCTGGCGGTGGTGGTGCCTGTGCAGCCTGCTGAAGAAGCTCTACATGGGGAGGAGAGCTTGGTGGCACCGTAGCTCTAGGTGCAGCGCCTTTTGTGGGTCCTCCTCCTCAGAATCGTTGTTCTCTGCCAGCATCTCCATCAACTCCCGGATCCTCTCCTCCTGCTCAAGGTAGCAACAATCATGGCAGTCGAGCTCATCCAAAGCACTCGTCAACTCACTGTTAATAGATGTAGTGAGAGCCACCTGCTCCCTCAGACGGTCTGAAGCATCGTTGCCTGGGGCAGGCAAGGCTGAGAACTCCAGACTGCCACTGGCCCTCTGTGGAAAGTGAGCAA
This sequence comes from Eleusine indica, assembly GCA_030378355.1. Classification (NCBI taxonomy): domain Eukaryota; kingdom Viridiplantae; phylum Streptophyta; class Magnoliopsida; order Poales; family Poaceae; genus Eleusine; species Eleusine indica. Next base: position 36,595,545 of record CM059498.1, on the reverse strand, counting down.
ACTGAGAAGTACATAGAGTTTGGTTGCTCTCACAGCGAAGGACGGCGAGAGCCTGACGAGCAGCATCACTGATCCCAATGTCAAATGTAGCTCTTCGTGTAGTGGCGAAGTGGACACGACGAACTCGGTGGATGCCATCATCTATAGCCCGCTCGGACAGTATCACCTCAACCTTCCAAGCATAGCCTCCGCCACGAAGAGGTGTCCTGGTTCCCACATACTGTGGAGCGTCATGGTATCCCAGTCCCTGAAGCAAGTACCACAGTGTCCTCGGGAAGTAGCCAGCATGAAGTTAGGTGGAGTGAGCCTCAATAGCTGGCTGGATCATCCAAAACACATCCTCTGGTATCTGTGGAGGGGGAACAACAACACGCTTACGCGGGGTGATCTTCGTGCGAGCCATCTACAAAATTTTGAATCGGAGGGAAAAGTAATAAGTCAGTAAAACTTTTATAAACTGAAAGATAATAAAGCAACAAAAGAAGTAAACAACAAGGGATGGAAAAGCAAACTAGAAGCCAAAAGTTTGAAAAATAGTTTTATAGTAGTACAGGTAAAACAATCCCTAACACAGGACCACTCTATCTAAACTAGCGTCCTATGGTCGACATGGCTCTGATACCACTTCTGTCATACCTGGTTTTAAGGACAAAACCAAGTGCTATTCATATATGTGCGCAGGGACAAGTTTCACACATATCGACAGTAAGTGCATAACAGTATAACCAATATCATTATTACAACGTACAATTATTACATAAATAATTGTCTTCAAAGACTAACACGACTCTCTCAAATAATAGCAGCGGAAAACACCATAACACCACAGGCAATCGACCGGGGGCATGCTCAACTAGTAGTAGTCTTCGTCAATGTAGTCCATCTCTCCATCTTGTGAGCAACAGTTTATAGTATAGCAATAAAGGGAAATAACAAGGGTGAGCACATGTCGTACTCAACAAGTGGGGGAAAATATGACATGCAAGCTTAATAGAAGAAAGGCTAACATAATGGTTTGTTTGCATAAATGAGCACCAACACCTAGTAGAAAAGCCATCCTATTTACTTGGTGAAAAGTACCCAAGGTTGTCTCCTCTATCCAACACTACAAGTTACACCGCCTGTAACCCACCATGGGTTAAACCGCCCATAAGAATCCACATCACAGGTTACACGCCTGTAGCAAACCAAGGGTTACACCGCCCAAACCAAACTTGGCTACCCACCAAGTCCACCCATATTCAACCCTCCTAAGCATGTGAGGATCCAGGCCGCTCATGACCATGAGCACGGCTGTTATAACAGTTTGACAATCTGCAGAGGTTACACAAATTTACCCACAGGTTGGTGATTTCATCACTATGCAGTGACTAAAGAGTCTCCATGTTGCCCAAATCACACTACCGTAGGTGTGAGGCCAAGAGATCACCACAAGGTCTTTCAGAGTGCTTCCCAGCTTGCAAACAATCCACGCTAAGGTAACACCGCCGTGGAATTAAACTATTCCTACAGAAGCCCTCTCTGGCGCCGTGGCTAGGAGTGAACCGTCCATCGCCTGAGTCCAAGAGTAAATTGTCCCGTCCTCCTTCCTTGACTACTTGTAGAACTGGGAAGACATCTCGAGACTCAACCAAGCCTACCCATATCAGACCTATGCTTTGTGCTATTTTCCTGGGTGGCCGCTCCACGAACTAACTCTTGTGATCCCAAGCAGGTACCACTACAATCCCACACTATTATACTGAGTACACGTGCATACCCGTACAGTATGTATAAATAATATTAATCACTACGATCGCGAAGGTGTAGGAATTTCTAAATTCCGAGCTATGGTTGAAAAGTTAAGACGATTTGAAGTTTTAGGGGCTAAAATGTAAAAATAGACAAGTTAAAGGGCCCAAAAGTATTTTCAAAAAATTATAAGGGCTATACTATAAAATGTATGCATAAATTATATTTTATGAAAATTTAGGAACCAAAATGTAATTTATAAAAAGTATAGGGGCTAAGTTGTAAAAATGTAGGACTAAAACATAATTATTAATAAGTTTAGGGGTGTTGTTGTAAAATTATAGGACAATAATTAATTAATAACTCAGGGGCCTAGATACAAAAGTTATAGGGCCAAAATATAATTATTTATAAATTTAGGGGCCTAAGTGTAAAATTACACATTAATAGATAATTAATTGATATACATAAATTAATTAATTAAATTAATTCCCATAGACTAGGTCCACGGGGTCGTGAACCAACGTTGATCCGAGGGGTCCACTGTCCATGGTGGACCGGGCGCATACCCCTTCGGGGTGATCTAATCTGGGCCATCCAGATTAGATCGGAGGGTTGCGGTGCTACGGCGGGGCATGCAGCGGCCGGCGGCGGTGGAGGCGGCGGTGCCAAGGCCGGACGCGGCGCGATCTCGCGCTACGGTGGCCTATTTTTGATGGCGAAAGCAACGATCAGGAGAGGAGCTCCAAGGGATGCTTGTCGAGGTCGAAGGAGCACGGCCGACAGCGAGCTTGCGGTGGCGAAATCCTGCGGCGATGCTAGGGCTTGCCGGAGCGCGACAGGTGGTGGAGGTTGGGGAAAGACGGTGCGGAGTGCGCGGGGCCTGCTATTTATGAGGCGCGGGGGCTGAAGTTGCCTTGGCATGCACGCCGAGACGGGGAGGTGGTGGCGGCTGGGCGGCACGGCTCGCGCTAGGGTTGCGCGTGCGCGGCTGGGCCGAGGCTGGCTGGTGGGGCGCGTCGGCTTTCTGGGCCACGGGAGGGGAGATTTCGGTCCAAGACCACGGGAGGGTTTTATTTTCTCTGTTTTTTTCTGGTTTCCCTTCCTGAATTCTAAAATCAAACCAAACGATTCCTACTCATTGGATTTTAAAAAATATATTTTACAAACAATAAACTCCTAGTGCAACTAACCAGATGAATGCATCAATCCAAATTTTAAAATGACCTAAATTTGATTAGTTTCTTAGAAAAAAAATTAGTTTTCATAAAACATACCACAACTTAATTAATTCTAGGAAAATTTTAAAATACTCAAAAATTGAAAAATCAGGGTGTTACACAAGTGTAGAGGAACTCGAGGATGAGAATCTACCACCAGCCAATGGTGACGGAGCAAATAATGGAGAAGCCCCATCAGCAGGGCATATACCTCGCCGAGAAAAATCATCTAGAGGGTCTCGTAATATTGCACGAGAACTTGACCTCGGAGAGTTGGAGATCGAGATGGATGGAGAGAAGGGTTGTTTACACCCCCCCCCCATCCCTCAAAACAACATTACTAAGGCAAGGACGCTTCTAGATGGCTTGATGGCGATGAAGCAAACCAAACCCCTGCAATTAAGAAAGCTGTAGCCATGCTTAAGGCTGCCGCAATCCAAGATCAGGCTAGGTATCAACCACCCTAGTCAGTCGCTAGCTCCAGTCATGTGGCTTCACAACGTCGTCGAGGGCGTCAAGATCTGAGAAACTCTCTCAGTGTCCGAGATGGTTAGACGATTATCAATTCTCGACATGAAGAGTGGGCCCGTGACAACATCCATCATGAAGAAGGACGTCGCGACCAGAGGGACGACCGCCGCCACGACGATCGCAACGTCCGATGCTATGAGTCGCCTCGGATGAACAACCATGATGACCGGTGTCGGGGCGATAATCAAGATCGTCATGAGGATCATAATGAAGATAACATGTACTGCCATAATGATGGCGTAAACCACTGTTATCGGCATTGTACACCTTTAGTTTCCCGATTGCCCGACCGACGGCGCAGATCTTCTCCGACCAGCGATGATGGATTTGATGGGATAAAGGCATATGTTCTTGAGCTTTGTACTATCAGATGGCCAAGCGTTTTCAAGCCCAATGTCATTGAAAAATACGATGGCACAACAAACCCCACGCAGTGGCTTCAAATCTACAACACCGCTATCCGGTCGGCCAGAGGTGATACTTTCGTGATGGCCAACTATCTGTTGTCTGCCTTGAGCCATCGAGGCGAATTTGGCTCACATCCCTGCCGGAAAAGTCGATCACTTCCTAGGGAGACCTCAAAAAGAAGTTCATTGAGAACTTCCAAGCTACTTACAACCGGTCGGGCAACCACTTTGACCTCACCTGGCTCAAACAGAAGACCGATGAGTCCCTGCGCGACTACATCAAGCAATTTTGTGCTAAGAAAACCGAGATTCCTAATGTCCAGGATCAGCTGATTATTACCGCCTTCCAGTGAGGAGTGCAGACTGATGACTTGGTCCGGGAGATCGGTTGGAGGCACCATAATCTCGATGTGACCGCTCAGGAGTGCTTTGAGATCGCCGACAAATTTGTGTCAGGAGAGCCGGTTCTATACGACATCCGGTGTAAAGGCAAGGGGAAGCACCAAGGCGAGCCGGAGTCCTCCAAGAAGGACAAAAAGAGAAAGACCGACAACATGATCACTATGGTAGACCGGTCTCGGAAGAACCCATGGATGAACCAGTAAACAATGGACGACATATTGAATGGCTCATGCCTATGGCACCTCAAGGGAAACCATAAGGCAAGGGATTGTTACCGCTTGAAGGGTTTCGCAACGCCGTGCTGAAAGTGGCTAAGGATCCACCTAGGCGCAACGACAAGGATAAGGCCGATGACGACGATGACAAGGACGAAGAGGGAGAGTTCCAGGAGCCCCGAAAGGAGGTCAACTTCATCTTTGGAGGACCGGATGCTTACACATCCAAGCGTAAGCCGATGCTGGAACTATGAGAAATTAACTCTGTAGAACCTGCTGCTCCTGAGTATATGAGGTGGTCTGAGATTCCAATTACCTTCGATCAGTCAGGCCACCCCAGGCATTTACCCAAACCAGGCCGCTAACCACTCGTACTTGCAGCTACAATGAAGGAGGTCATGTTCAACAAAGTACTCATTGATGGAGGAAGCAGCCATGACTTGATCTTTACTAAGACCCTCTGAGAACTAGGCTTGACGGTCAATGACCTCAAACCAAGTTCTTCACCCTTCCATAGGATCGTGCCAGGCAAGACCTCGGTCCCGATCGGGCAGATTACTCTGCCTGTCACATTCGGCGCCCAGGAAAACTATAGGACCGCGCGCGTCGTCCTCCAAGTAGCTGACTTTGAGTCTTCCTACCATGCTATTATTGGCAAACCAGCGATGGTGAAGTTCATGGCAGTGCCACATTATCCATACCATAACTTGAAGATGTCGGGCCCCAGAGGAATCATATCCCTCCACTCTGATCTTCGGAAGTCTTTTGATTGCGGCGTGCAGAGTTGTGAGTTAGCCGGCCCACAGTTGATGCTGTCCGACTGGTTGGAGATCCAGAAGGCAATCGACAACGAGGTGAAGACTGATGTGGAGATGCCTTCTAAGAAACCAAATAAAGAGAAGATCCAGACAGACTATGTGCCGACCAAGGAGATCCTGCTCGACCTTGAAGATCCTACTAAGGTCACTTATGCAGGGGCAGATCTTAGGGAGAAATAGGAACTCGCGCTTACACTTTTCCTCTAGGAAAATAGGGACATCTTCGCATGGAAGCCTTCTGACATGCTGGGAGTCCCAAGGGAAAAGATTGAGCATGAAGTAAGGGTGCCTCCTAGGGCAACACCCGTCAAGCAACGTCTTAGAAGATTCACTCAAGATTGCAAGAACGCTATGAAGGAGGAGCTAGCTAGGCTTTTAGATGCTAATTTTATAACGGAAGTGTATCACTCGGATTGGTGGCTAATCCAGTCCTTGTACCAAAGAAGAATAAAGAATGGCATATGTGCATTGATTATATCGATTTGAACAAGGTCTGTCCTAAGGACCTCTTCGCTTTGCCACATATTGATCAGATCGTAGACTCAACAGCCGGGTGTGAGCTTTTGAGATTTCTGGATGCCTACTCAGGCTATCACTAGATCCCACTGAAAGTCGAGGATCAAATCAAGACTTCCTTTATAACTCTCTTTGGTGCCTTCTGCTATATAACCATGTTGTTCGGTCTGCAGAATGTTGGCGCGACTTACCAACGCGGTATTCAATGCTACCTCAAAAATCAGATCGGTTGGAATGCAGAAGCATATGTTGATTATGATGAGGACATCACCCTTATGGATACACCCAGCATTCCGCTAACCAAAATGCAAGTTCATGCGCGACAACTGAATTTACGGGTGAGTTTGTTCCTAATGATTCCTTTATGTGATTTTGAGAATAGATTGCTACCTAATGAATTAATTGTTGTTAGAAACTATGGAGATGATGATGAGATAGCTGGGGAGGTGATTGGAGACGTGATGGGCCAGTAAGGATGTCCAAGCCAAGGTGGAGGCCCAATAAAAACCGACTTCGAGTCTGTTTCGGAGCCCAGGACCAGTCTGCACTAAAACGGACGCCCAGGACGCATACGGACTCGGATTTGGACGTTCTATATATGCCTGGAAAGATAACGAAAAGCCCTTTCCAACCCAACTAGTCCCATGTCAAAATTCGTCCCGAGCCGTCGGCAATCGCAAAAACAATTCGACTTCCAGAATCTGTCCTGGTGCTGCGACACTGTAATCGGTCTTTGGGCCATGTATCGAGTTGAGCCCACTTAGGGCTGCGTCCAGGGGGTCTTGCACGACCTTAGGGTCCTCATATACACCCGCCACCTCTTCATTAGGGTTTGGGTTTTGCTTAGATTATTCTGTTGATAACAGTTTTACCGTTTGATCGGTTTGTGAGACCCCAACTTATGAGATTCATCGTATACTTGCAAATTTGGTTGCATTCTTCTTTGTTCTTGCTTGTGTTCTTGATTCGCAGGCAGGGATTAGCCTTCTCGGCGAGGTCAATCGTCTTTTGGACGGTTGATAACCAGAGGAGACGTCGTGCTGCGATTGTGGGGTTTAGAACGTGCTGTTCTGAAGCCGGATCGATTTGTGTGTCGCCTCCGACCAAATCAACTTACCAAGAACCTTTCGGAAGATCGGGAACCCTTGTCCACATCAAGTGGTATTTATGGTACATAGAGTTTATGTTTGTTCAAATCTGAAACATCCTCTTGGTTTGCAACTAATTGACCAACTAGAAAACTTTAATATCAACTACCATGTCATGTCATCTTTTTCTAGTATTTCTAAGATCACACATTGTCTACCTTGTGATAAGAGTGAGAATGATGCTCATATTGCTGACCAAGTTTTTAAAGAGATTATTAATTTGCACGGAATGCCTTCTACTGTAGATTCTCATTGTGATGACAAATTTCATAATGCATATAAATATGAGTTGCATCCCAAGTTTGGGAATAGTTGCACAATTAATATTTCAGATTTGAGACCATACATGGGAGAAAGAGATGAGCTCGAGTCCAGGACGACTCTAATTCAAAAGGGGGAGAATGATGAGGACATCACCCTTATGGATACACCCAGCATTCCGCCAACCAAAATGCAAGTTCATGCGCGACAACTGAATTTACGGGTGAGTTTGTTCCTAATGATTCCTTTATGTGATTTTGAGAATAGATTGCTACCTAATGAATTAATTGTTGTTAGAAACTATGGAGATGATGATGAGATAGCTGGGGAGGTGATTGGAGACGTGATGGGCCAGCAAGGATGTCCAAGCCAAGGTGGAGGCCCAATCAAAACCGACTTCGAGTCTGTTTCGGAGCCCAGGACCAGTCTGCACTAAAACAGACGCCCAGGACGCATACGGACTCGGATATGGACGTTCTATATATGCCTGGAAAGATAACGAAAAGCCCTTTCCAACCCAACTGGTCCCATGTCAAAATTCGTCCCGAGCCGTTGGCAATCGCCAAAACAATTCGACTTCCAGAATCTGTCCTGGTGCTGCGACACTGTAATCGGTCTTTGGGCCATGTATCGAGTTGAGCCCACTTAGGGCTGCGTCCAGGGGGTCTTGCACGACCTTAGGGTCCTCATATACAGCCGCCGCCTCTTCATTAGGGTTTGGGTTTTGCTTAGATTATTCTGTTGATAACAGTTTTGCCGTTTGATCGGTTTGTGAGACTCCAACTTATGAGATTCATCGTATACTTGCAAATTTGGTTGCATTCTTCTTTGTTCTTGCTTGTGTTCTTGATTCGCAGGCAGGGATTAGCCTTCTCGGCGAGGTCAATCGTCTTTTGGACGGTTGATAACCAGAGGAGACGTCGTGCTGCGATTGTGGGGTTTAGAACGTGCTGTTCTGAAGCCGGATCGATTTGTGTGTCGCCTCCGACCAAATCAACTTACCAAGAACCTTTCGGAAGATCGGGAACCCTGTTCCACATCAAATTACATCGTAGTAAAGACTCAGAACGTTAAAGAACTTCTCTCTACCTGGTAGAGATGTTTGATAACTTGAGGTGATACTCGATGAAGTTGAATCCCAAGAAGTGCATTTTTGGGGTTCCTTCGAGAAAGCTACTCGGTTACATCATTTCGAAACGAGGTATAGAGGCTAACCCGGAAAAAATCAAGACAATCCTTGATATGGGACAACCTAATTCCATCATTTCGGCAAGGGTTTTATTGGCCTACAACTGTAGAAGATGCACACCAGGTCGTTCGGAAGTGTGAAGGCTGTCAATTCTTCGCTTAGTAAACGCACCTGCCTTCGCAACAACTTCAAATGATACCTATGACTTGGCCTATTGCAGTTTGGAGGCTCGATATTGTTGGTCCTTTCAAGAAAGTGCCAAGCGGGTTACTCATTTGTTTGTTGCTATCAACAAGTTCACCAAGTGGATCGAAGCAAAGCCGGTCGGCAAGAGAACTTCAAATAAGGCGATCATGTTTGTCAGAGAGGTCTTCACTTGGTTTGGAGTTCCTCATGATATCATCACCGACAATGGTATTCAGTTTACATTTGAGTAGTTTCGTGACTTTGCCGATGAGATGGGAATAAAAATCCACTTTTCTTTGGTGGCTCTTCCTCAAAGTAATGGGCAGGTCAAACGGGCCAACGATATGATTCTTCAGGGGTTGAAGCCCCAAATTTTTGATAGACTCAAGCCTTATGCCGGTCGGTGGGTTCGTGAGCTACCTTCAGTCCTCTAGGGGCTGCGCACTAATGTTAGTCAAGCTACTGGCCAGTCACCCTTCTCGTGGTCTATGGCTCTGAGGCTATGCTGCCGACCAAAGTAAACCTCGTTTCAGCGCGAGTCAAGGGATATGATGAGAAATTTTCTGAAGACTACAGAGAGATCGAGTTGATTGCGGTAGAGGAGATGCGTGATCGCGCTCTGTTCCAGTCGGCAGTATACCAGCAAAGATTGAGGTGTTACTATGACAAGAACGTTCGAAGTCGTCAGTTCCATGTTGGAGACTTAGTACTGCCCCGAGTGCAATCAACCAAGAATCAGCACAAGTTATCCCCAAACTGGGAAGGATCTTATGTGGTCAAAGAAGTCACCCGGCTAGGGGCTTACCGACTGATGTATGAAGATGGCGACGACGTACCAAATTCTTGGAACATTAACCAGCTATGTCGCTTTTACACTTAGTCTTTTTTATGTATTCACATATATATTGCTGATTGAATGAAGCTTCAGTCTTTTTGATGAAAGATGGTTTGATGATTTTCATTCTTATTTGTCTTGATTCCTTAATTTAAACATTAAACAATCGAGCTAGGGGGCTAGTAATAATGTCCCACTCCTCCCTAGCCTTGGCAAATTCTGTTTTTGGTCTAACGCCAAAACATCATGGTCATATAATTTGTACCTCACAGCAGAATGCCACTACACTAAACCTAGAGCCAAAGTGCGAGAGGTCATATGTCGACTGGTCAACTATGATTGTTACGCGGCTACAAATTACGACCTAGCATGATAAGGCAGATTGATGCATCTTCTATTTTATCTCTAAGATCTTGTGGTAGAATGGTTCAGGTGCCAAAGTGCGAGTAACGCAGCTAAGTGCCGACTGGTATACTATAAGTGACAGGAGATTGCTCTATTGGCTATTCATTCGATCTTTTCTAACTTGTTTAATAATTAAGCAAGATAAGGAATTATTATTTACACAAGCAATATATTGTTTCCACATCTAAATCCTACTAATGTATTCTGTTACACAGATGTCTACACTTCTTGGGAAGGAGAAGAGGCACCATCTTCTAACTCTACATCTGGAGTCGCCGGAGTCATGTCAATGTTCTCCACTAAGACTCGAGTGGTCTCCACCACAGAATCGAGTAGCAGCTAGCATTGGTCGACTGTCTGCTTGGTGTTGAAGCCCTCCATGGTCTTATCTTCGGAGAGTTCAGGATTCCAAGACTTGCAGATGGCCAACACTTGACTCCCAACTTCAATAGCTACTTGCCTAGTGTGTTGCTCGATAGCTTCGGGGGCATGCTCTAATAAATACTCCAACGAGTGCCTGGTCTGTTCGACCTGGTTGGCATGGAGATAGTCCATCAACTTCCTAGCACCAAAGGATAAAGCTGCAAGGTCCACGAGGAATTTAGAAGATGAAGCCTGCAAGGGAAATGAAAAGGAAAGTGAGGAAGAGCTTACTGGAAAGATTACATTTAAAGGCTGCCATGGAGCTTTTTGCCTCCTTCAGGTTCTCCTTGGTCTCCCCCAGCTTCTTCTTGAGCAGAGCATTTTCAGCGTTTTGTTCCTCGTTGTCCTTCAACTTCTTCCTCAGTTGAGTGTTCTCGGCATTCTGCTCTTCAAGAGACTTAGCGACGTTATCCTTCTCTATAGTCAGAGTATCTAAATTTCTCTGTTGGTTTAAAGTAAGCTTCTCCAAGTCGGCTATTTTCTTCTCATGAGCTAAAGATATATACTAAGCTTTTAGCATGAGAGTTAATGAACCAAAGAAGATTTTTCTAGTCTTTACCGGCGCTGTCGAGACGACTCTGTTTAAAAGAAGAAGTCATCATCTTAAAGTCGGTCAGTAGTTTGTTTATTTATTCCTTGGCTTTGGAGCACTACTGATCGGTGACTGAAAGAAGTAGAGTGACATCATTTCAGTTAGAAAGAATAATATTCATGCAGAAAAGATTCCAACATCCTTACCGAAGCTTTCAGCCTCAAGGAAGTCTATCCTCGCTAGTTTCCTCTCTACCAGAGAATATATTTTCTAATTAAGAGTGGTAGGATGAGTTAATACGTCATATAACATAAGGAGGGAAGATGTTGGAATCAGTATACCTTGGATGCTTCGCGATGCTGACGAAGGATTTCTAGATCTTCAGCATCCGACCGACTGGTCGGTCTCTCGACTGGCATATCCTTACCAGGAGTCAACAGAACTGGAATAACTGGAGACCTCACCTACTCAGTCTAAACACTTGATGGTGTGATAGCAGACTGAGGGGGATCGGTCGACACCGGAGCGTTTGGGGACTTCGCCAGGACAATCTGTGCGCTTGATGGCGATATAAGAGGCTGAGGTGGGTCAACCGAACAGGGAGCTGGAGTCTGCACCATGTCTTTAGACACGGAACCACTTTGTGTACCAGTCGACTGGGTAGCGTGATCGCTATAGTATGAGGGTTCCGAGTTCAAATGCATTCTGGAAAAGAACAATAAAGAGGCGGGAGTAAAGACGCTCACCTGGAGGCTTGTTTGATCTTGATTCTACTGACCTTCTTTAATGATGTGGTCTGTGAGTCATAGTGCTTCCACTTTGAGGAGGACCGCTTCTCGACTTCTACAGCTTTCTCCATTGCTCCTGTGTCACCGGACACTTGGCTCGGGGGCTCCGACTGGATTGAAGGTCGGTCAGCGGGAGCAGAGGAGTGCTAACCCGATACTTGGCTCGTCCACGGTATCGTCATCGTTCAATCTCCTCGGTACTGCCTTCGACGGTGGGTGGTCAACTTGACTCACTACAACAATAGAGGGCTTCCATGACGTTTTTCTCGTGACAACACACCGTTTCATCATAAATCGTGTTGTGTTTATGACGTTTTTGAGGAAATCGGGTGTTTTATGACAAAAACCGAAATCCGTAATTAAATTTGGCCACAAAATCATCATAAATCAAGACGCCATTATACTATGATAAGAAAAAACGTCACAATTGGTAAAAATAAATGTCACAATAGTTAAGACAAATATGAATCACCATTAACCATTTTTTATTGTACACCAAAACTTGTGGCAAATATGAATCGTCATAATATGGCCCACTTGTCAACCACCTGTCACGTGGAACCCACATATAATTTTTATTTGAAAAATAAAAACAAGATGTCTTTACTACTCCTAAATATTTCAATTGGTGGTCTCCGTCCTGTCGTGGTGCGCCGTTCTCACGATTGGTTTTGCTGACAACTGGGCTCTATCGATAGAGACCGTGTCCTCCTCCGAGTCGCCAGTTCCCCACCACATTCTCCCCCGAGTTCCCCATCGCGTTCTCGCCTGAGTTCCCAGTTTTGCACCGCGTCCTCGATGGAGTCCCCCTGTTTCCCACTGACCAACACGTCCTCGTCAGAGTCCCCAGCTCTTCACCGACTGTGGCGGCTCTCCATGGCGCCGCCCGTCGGTCTGGCGCTTGTGCTAGGGTTTGGATTTCCTATCATCATCAACACTTCTGATGCCGCTGTCACCAGCACTGTCGTCGTCTCAGATTGGGGTTAGCATCAAAGTAGGAGGTGGGATGAGCAGCAACAAGGCAGTCGCTACGAGGCAGCTCCCCTCACGGCCCTTCCTTCACCCATCGAGGAAGCTTCGGCGCAGGCCAGGTCCGAGTTTGGATCTCGGTGTCGTTTACACGACAGCACGCATACGGCTCGATGGGCCTGGGGCTCCTCAAGGCGACACGGCTGGCTATCGCAGTAGTCGCCCTCTTCCGGCTCTGGGTCAAGGCGGAAGTGCTTGTGCTCAATTCAGCGATGATTATTCCAGAAGGTTCTTTCCTTTCTTCCGCTTGCTCCTGCTTCCCATATTCAAAATTATTTACCAAAATTTGAAATGTCGTGTGCGCTTGCAGATTGTGTGGAAACATCCACGGACTGAGAGCTCCCAGTATAAATCAGTGGCCATGGTAATTAGCTACGCACAATCTATGACAAATATATGAAATTCGTCATAAAAGGTAATTAGCTACGCACATTCTATGACGAACTGAAATTCGTCATAAGCTTGTCACGTAATGTTATTCATGACGAATTTCTCATGTTTTATGACATAATTAGATCGTCATAGAATGTTAGAATTACTGTAGCGACTCATCGACCGGGGGAGGACAGACCGGCATCGGGAATAGTACAGCCGCATGCTTTGACCGAGTCGGTCTGAAGCACGCTCACTATATTTTTCTTGGCAGGGACGGTCTGTGGAAGCGGCTTGGAGGAATAGTCCACCCCCTCTGTATTAGTCGGAGGGAGTGGAGGGTGAGACACATATGTGGAAGCGGCTTGGAGGAATAGTCCACCCCCTCTCCATTGTTGTATGCTTTCCTGATCAATTCATGATCTTGAAAGCCGACCGAATCGAACATCTTGTTCAACCGAGCCTTGCGCAAAGCTAGGTTCGAGCGGTCGGGAACCTCTCTGGTTTCATCATCAGAGGTGTAGTCCCATCCAGGGTGGCATTGCTACTTGAGGGGTTGCACTCGATGCACAATGAAGCTCTTGGCTATAGTGACACCATCAATTCCCTCCTTCTTCAGACCTGATGAGTCCATGGCTCATCAAATCAGTTCCACTATGTACCCTTTACATAGTTGCAAATATTTGGTAAACGAAGATGATAGTAGCAAGAAGAGCTTGATTATTCAGTTTGGTGTATTTCCTATTTCTATGAATCAATGTGTCAACAAAGAACGAAATTGTTTATCACATGGCACTGTGCAACCTGGATGCCGGAAAATATATATGGGTGTCAATTTGCACAAAGAATCTTGCAAACAAAATTGTGAAGGAACTGAGCTGCAGGGCAAGGAGAAGAAACAACAGAAGAAGTCTAATCCATATATCATAGTGGGTTCCATGCGAGTGTTGATGTGATTAAGTAGGTATATTAGCACTGGCCGGAATATTTTATTACTCATGCATTACGTGGGCATACTAGCTAGGATGTGTCAGCTATTTTGTTCTGGTTCGAGTCGGACATGTATGTTGAGTCTGGTCAGGTCAAGTTTGTTTCGGTCACAGTCATATTAGCCGAGTCCAAGGATGAATCGATGGGTGGCCTGCGTGCCTTATAACCCAGAGTCGTGCTCATGTATTAGATGGGTTTTTCTATCGTGGAGTTTTATTCCCTGTTGAGCGGAGCTCCAGCCAAGATGGCGATTCCATCTGATATGAAGAACTGAAGCCATCCTTTGGATTGTGTGGAGTGCATGATCAAGCTATTGTAGCCTGGGCATCCAGTGCTACGGGTGGAAGGAACTTATCTAGGGTTTGGTTACAGTCCAGCCTTGTAAGCCGATCCCTCTATCTTTGCTAAACTATTGTGAGTCAGTTCAATTACTTGAGTTCTGCTGGTATAGTCAGTTTGGAGATTGGTGATCATGCATCTTGCTGATTTATTTGTGAGATAGTAATTCTTTTGCACACGTTCTATTACCACTGCTGGTGCTTAATTGAGTAAACAGATTACAATTATCTGCTTGTTTTGTAATACTACATCAGCTATTTTGAGGGAAATTACTATAGGTATATTGTACCAAAAATCTAAGTAATAATTTTGAGCTATTATCCTTAGTACCGTGAAAGATTGGACCTAAATTATTGGACACCGTCGTGTTCTTATCAAGACCGGCAATCTTCTCTAGAAGATCTTGGCCTTGAGCATTGTTTGGGTCTGGCTTCTCGGTCCAAGAGGATTGGGGGCTGGCCTTGGCCTAGTGAAATCTGGGATGGCTGGGGTGATTGTCACAGTACAACCATTCATCCCGCCATTTCTTGTTCCCCGTGGCCAGTGGGACGTCGATATATAACTCTTTCTTCCTTAGCTGGATGCCAACACCCCCGAAGGCTTCTTGATTGGCGGCTGATTGCAAAGGGCAGAGGACGAAAAGGTGGCACAACGAAGTGAAGTGGGCCAACTCGCCTAAGAAGGCCTCGCACATGTGCACAACAATGGTGATGTGAAAAATGGAGTTGGGGTTGAGATTGACTAGCTCAATCCCATAGATGCAGAGGAGTCCACGCAGGAAGCTGCACCAGGGGACTCCGAAGCCACACTCAAAGAAGGAGTGGAAGACTACAATATGATTGAGGATTGGGAGGGGATGAGTTTTAGATCCTGCTACCTTCCAGTTCAGCCGCGCCTGCTTCGGTGATGCCATCGACGGCCATGGCATTCAACGTGTTGGTGCTGATGGTACTCTCGGAGAACTCCTGGAGATGCTCCAGGATATCGAGCTCCGAAGAGGAGGATTCGGCAACGGCAGCGATGCGCTTCGACTTCTTCACTAGCTTGCGCGGCATCTTGACAAATGCGACAAGAGCAGCGGTTATGGAAGCTTGAATCTAAACCTAGCAGAGTCTCGGGGCTTGAATGCATTAAGGATCTGTGGCGGGGAAAGCAGCAAGCAGGAACCCTAGAACTGGGGAGCAGAGATGCTGAGGAGGCGCGAGGAAGACGAACAGTTTGGGCAAAATGACGGCGTGAGATTTCATCGGCCACTTCGTTCCTTTTATACCTTCACAATGACTTAGTCTATGGCGAGGCGAAGTGGGCCACATGGGCCGTATAGTATTGGGCCACATTTCTATATAATTAAAAAAAAAGCAATGATCTTTTAATAAATCTTTTGTTGATAAAATTGGGTATTAAACCCGGTGGCTTCTTTGATGAGAAGCTTCATTCTAAAATCATATACCACTCATATCTATGTGATTTGATGATCATGTAGCAGAGGACTTGATGGTCGAATGGGAATAAGTCTAGAACCTATGAAGCTGATTGAAGTCAGCTCTAATATGCCAAAGGTTTGACTTATGTTATCCGAGTGATAGCTATTAAAGAAAAAACTATATTATGATTGATGTCATTATAGTTTAGTTCTTAGGTATGATTGATG
Source organism: Eleusine indica (assembly GCA_030378355.1). NCBI lineage: Eukaryota > Viridiplantae > Streptophyta > Magnoliopsida > Poales > Poaceae > Eleusine > Eleusine indica. The sequence continues at coordinate 36,579,557 of CM059498.1, read as the reverse complement.
TCATAACTTTTCTTTGATTTTTAACATGATTGATGTCATTATATTGAAATCAAAGATCACTTGGTTAAGAGTGTATGTCACTCTGCTTTTTGTAGTCAGTCGGCTCAATTGATGTTGTGCAGACCGATACCTTGGTTTGATGACTGAGACATTAACTGCTCAAGTTTGATGATTTGAGTTCATCTCATGTAACAAAATGTGAAGAGCTAAAGTTATTAGACTCTTGCATTATTTGTTACTCTCCAAATTATACAAGAGTCGAGGGCTACACCTGATCAGGTGCACCTAGTCGGCGCACCAGATCTATCAGGAACTTCAATCAAGAGGTCTTACTAATTTGTGACCTGTTCACAGAAAACATTGAAAAAGAATCACTCGACAAGTCACAACTTCAAATCAAAAAGCACTCGGGGGCTGCTGTGGAATACTTACCTTACCGGTATCCATAGTTATGCTTAAGTCGTTAGACGACCGGGTGACCCATCAATAGGGAATGGCCGAGTCGGCTTAGAGTGCAAGGCAATTAGAGATAGATATACTATGTTTATCCTTATAGACTACGAGTAGGACTCTTCATGTACCCCCATCGACCGGATATATAATGCGGCAGGGACCTTCCCATCGAGGGAACCAATTCACATTGTGATACAAACCATAGAACACAGGACGTAGGGTTTTTACTCTCATCAAGAGGGCCCGAACCTGTCTAATTTAGCGTCTTGTGTTTTAACCATCAAGTTCTTAATCCCAACATAGCCCTATAAATATATTGCCAAGATTAAGTCTTGATAGGTGGTGACAGTCCTATCTGTCCATTGAAATCCTCCACGGTCGGCTACGTAATAGGCTCTTGGCCAGAATCGCACTGCGGATGCAGAGGAAAACCAGATGCCCAATGCAAGCAACCTAGTAGTACTCTTACCTTGATTAGGACCTTATTACCATTAGGAATCCTCTCTACCCATAGCCACATTTATCTTGGTGTCCTTGGATGAACTAGAACTAAAGATTAGGCACACACGTTCCATATGGATTCGATACCTTGGAATACTCCTGGGTGAAAGCTACATCTGTATCCGTACGCTTGCATATTTATTCTGTTGTTGTTAAAATACCCAACACCACAACCTCGACTTGGCTGGGAAGAGAGAACGAGACCTCTATTCGATGATCGCTGGTCGGTCTTACGCTCCTACGTGAACGTATGATGCGGGCTTTCTTTCCAAGATAGGTATGGATACTGAATTTGCTTCTATCTTTCATACTGTGGGATGGGATGGTTTTGTTCTAGTAGTTGAGCCTTGCTCTCACCTGTTTACCATTCAGTTCTTATGCACCCTTAAGTGGGATAGTGATAGGATTACATTCCGATTCAATGTAATTGAAATCTCACTCACTTAGAGGCAATTCAGTGATTTGCTAGGTTTTTCTCCTATTGCTGTTTTGGATTTTGATTCAAAAAATTTTGGTTTGAACAAAAGCAGTTTTTGGGAAGAAATAACAGGGCATACCCTTGCCTTGTCACCTAGGAATATGGATATACTTAATCCTACCTTGTATTTTATGGACAAATGGCTGACAATGACTTTGTTCCCTAGAAAGGATGTTAGAACCGTGTGTGGAGATCAAATGTTTCTTCTCTATTGCATGATTAATAAAATCAAAGTTTTGCCTGTTATAGCCATGGTTAAGCAACAGGTCAAAGTTATCAAACAAGTAAGAGATTTTGAATTCACGTCCCTGATCTATCGCCTTGTGCACAATTTTAGTTTACTTGGAAATGCCCATATCAATGATTTGATTTGTGAACGGGCTGTCCTAGGTGAGCAATTTTTTAGATCGGGACATTCTCTGAAACGAGGACCTGGTGGCTCTTTGGTTTATTTTCCCAGTTATGCAAATGAAATCCAGTTACCTAACCCGGATTTTCATTTGTATAACTAAGATGAATTAACCATTTTTCTAGAGACATGCTTTGCAGCTCGCAGGATCAGTGTTTTTGGTCCTATGACCAGAAACAAATCATGAAGGAACACCGAGGCATCCTTTCAAAGGGAGGGGCCAAGCACGGGTTCTTGGGATCACGCAATTCCACACGGAAGTGGAAGTGAATCCTGGGACACCGGTGAATGGCCTGGACGAGCCTCTAGTAGCTCGAGTTCGAGTGGCCTACCACCACCGTTCAGCACACACCACTCTCGTAGCTGTTCAAGGAGGGGCACAGACGACCTCACTAGACAAATCAACAACATGTCCCTCCAGATCGACAAATTGGATCACACCATTCACACTCACATCTAGCATTGGTGTTCAACACCAGTTCTCAAGGATTGAGAATAAGGTCTCGTGGGGGTAACACCCAGATAAGCTCCTATTTTCACTCTCAAGGCTACTTCGGTCAAGGTCCGCCGTCGTTCGAGTGAGCACAAGCCATCTTGGGGGGGAGTTCCTTTCCCTTTTCAATCACTCATGCATGATAAAACTAAAAACCTTAAAAAAGATTTGTTTCCCTTTCACATGCTTGATAAATAGAAAAACTAATAATAATAGTAATAATGAATAAATTCATGCACGATATGAATGCAGAAAGTTTCCCATGTCTACTATTCCTTTCATATGCCCGGTTTACAACCTAGCACTCTATCTGGTTTTGGTTTGTTGGCATGATTAAACTTTACCTCAAACACACTAGTGGGTAGCATAAGCATTATCCTTCTAGGTTGTTGGGAGATATGATATGGTTAGTTAGGGCTGCTATGATCTTGATCAATTTGTGAAACTTGACACCCAGAGAATTAATTTGATAAAGATGACAACTTCCTGAATGATATAAATTCCTACCACAGCCATATGTTGGTCTACATTGCAAAACCTTCTACATATGCTACTTGTATTTTCATTGAGCCTTATCAAAATTGTGTGACCCTAGTGAGAAATATTTTCTGCATTCATGATCAAGTCCGCGCACATCACGCTAAGTTTCCACACTAGAAATTAGCAATCATCCATGTCACACCATCCATCCATAAAATAAAGACTCTGTCTTCATGATTAATCTGTCCCCATGGCAATCAAGGTTATGGCTATAAAAAAAATGAAAATGATGAGAAAAAAGATTCTTGCTCCATGAAGAGCTTGACAAAAAAAACTCTTGCTCCATGAAGAGCTTGAGAGAAAAAAAAACAAAAGATAGCCATTGCTACCAAATAAAGGGAGAGACAAATAAAAAAAGTCTCCACTCCACTCCACCAAATCCACCACACTTGCACACCTTGATCATGCTTGTAGGAAATGTTTTCTCCATGGATCCACTCTTTTGACTCGACGACATATGAAATACAGGTATGCCACATTTATCCTTACCCTGAGCTCCACATATCAGCCTTTAGAGGTAGGATTTTTTGAGGCATCATAAGCCTTGGTGTGGAATATATACACTTTGAGTGATCTGAGTGAATCAACTGAGGAACTTAGATTTATCACAAAAATTAATAACCTTTGGGCTAAGGTTGATCAAAGAGAGTAGGAAAAATGGTAAGCCCTACATACTGTTTTGTCTTCCAACCACCCAAGATTTAGAGAAGCTACAACACCCACAAGTAATAAAAGGTGAATTACTTGTGCCAACTTATTCAATTCTTTATAGAGTGTCTTAGTGGGGCATTTGGGTATATGCTAATAATAGGACATCATAGCAACTCCTAATCAACAAAGCCTACGTCTGGCTTTGCTCGGGATGAGCAAAGTTCAGCTTGGGGGTCTTGTTGACGGTCGTTAAGTACCAATTTTGACCGTCAATATAGCCACAAATAAGGGAAGACTTAGCATTTCATACCTGCATGCTAGTTAGGAATAATAAGATTCCACATGTCCTTGGAGATTTATGTGCATGCAGGGATTTGATACAAAATAAGTGGACAAATGGAGCATAATCCTAGGAAACACCATTCCAACCAATGGGACGGTGTCAACTGGACTTCCCTCGGATTGCATACGTGGCTGCATAGGATTCCTCCGGAGAACACTGCCTTAAAACAGAAGAGGACCCACCTGTCTGCCACCTCAAGAAATACAGGGCCAGAAGCCCCAATGCCAGGTTGGGCAACACGGACTTCTGGTCGACCAACCAAGTCCTAAGGCGGTTCACTCCCTCAGGCCTATGGAAAAGTCAGTGGCCCGAGGTTCCGTGGCGGTTACTCTCGAGAACCGACTTATGGACCCTATAAATAGAAGGGGAGAGCTCCACTCCAACACACACACTCAAGAGTTATTCATTTCCCTCTTTCACTTAGTAATTTCCTAGTCCTAGTGGAGTTGGGTTTAGGAGGAGCCTTGCTCAAGTCTCCAAGTCATAGGAGTATTGGTAAGGCTCTTGTATCCTTTCCTTTATTCTATTGTATTATGACTTTGATCTATTTAATTAATATTGTTCTTCCATATAGTTGTGCTTATGATATGTGTTCCTTGTTTGGTTATATATCAAATTCATGTCATTGGACTTTATTAGGCTTTCATGATGATATAGTCTTGCTACCTTGTTCTCATGATTAGCATATACCTTGACTATAGTCTAAATATTATAATACTAGTTTGTACTTTAGTCTAGTTGTTGTGTCTCAATGTGGGTTTGATATCCAATTAGGATTATTATGGCTTTAGCTCATAGCTTGTTAATCCATAGGATTAGAGTTATGTGTGCTTTAGTCCTTGATAATTCAATAGGCAATTCTAGTGTTTGATCAATGTTGGAGTTCTACTTAATTATGTAAGCACGGTGCTTATATGACTAGGTAGTATTGATCACCTCGTAATCCATGGTTTGTAAAGGTAGGCAGTAGGTGGTGACAGCCCTATCTATCCTTTGTACTCGTCCACATTCGGTTGCGACGTGCGTACAAGACGGAGTTGCCTTGTGTATGTAGGTCATGAATTCGTACTTGAAGCGTTGAGTGCATTAGACCATGACTAGTATAGACTTGCTTGTAATTGTTTGACTATGCAACTATATAGGTAGACTAACATTATAGATACGGCTTTGCTTTCCTAACTAAAACTCCCTAGTGACTTAGGACCTTTTTATTTATCTTTGGGCATGATTGTTCTGTATGTCACACTATCCCTATCCTTATTATACTTACCCCTGCATAAACTCTAAGTACTCATACCAATCTTTACATCTCTGCTACTGTTAAGAATCATATATCCAATGCTATTGCCTTCCTTTGGTAGAACTATAAATGACAAGCTATTGGAGCAATCCAGTAGTGAAATGCTACAACGGTATTATTCGTGCGCTTGCGGATCTTACTATATTGACACTAAAGCGCATCTTTATAATTATGTCTGGTATGATGTTAAGAAGTGCCACAAGCATTTTTGGCGCCTAACCGGGGATGATTATGTCGATGTAACTTAGCAAATGTTAGCAAGTGTCAAAAGAGATGGATGCGTTGAGGGGCCTCTATCTCAGAGCGGACCTTCCCCTCAACCATAGCTGGAGTTAGCTCCATAGTGACTAAACTTGATGTATAAGCTTCTGGACCCTCTGCTTGAGAAGTGGAAGCAGCAGGAATAAGCTCAGATGTAGGACGTGATGATTCATCATCATCATCTTTGTCCAAGCCCTATAGGTCCTCTTCTACAAAGATGCTTTCCTTCATTTCCCTGTCACCTGCATTCTCAACCACATTTCTTGCAAAAGAATTTGATTCATCAAAGGTTACATCACAGGACTCTACGATGGTGTTAGTTTCCAAGTTCAAGACACTGTAGGAATGACCATGAAGAGTGTAATCAAGAAAAATGCCATCGGAAGATCTTGACTTAAACTTATCCAGATTGCCATGCTTGAGAATAAAGCACTTGCAACCAAAGGTACACAAATGAGAAACAAATGGCTTCCTCCCAAAGTGTAGCTCATTGGAAGTCACATTAAGAATTGAGGGCAAGAAAACCCGATTGGAAACATAGCAAGCAGTGCTGATGGCCTCAGCCCAGAACCGCCTCGGAGTCCTCTGCTCATCGAGCATCGTCTGGGCTATTTCCACTAAGGTTCTATTCTTTCTTTTGACCACACCATTTTGTTGAGGAACACGAGGTGTTGAGAATTGATGCTCAATGCCATGCTCAAGGCAAAAAGCATCAAAGAAGGAGTTCTTGATCTTGGTGCCATTATCACTGCGAATCGCTCGTAATGCACTAGGGAGTTCTTTTAACAACCTCAATGCTAAGCTCCAAAAGTGGTGAAACACTTCATCCTTGCTCTCAAGAAAGTAAACCCAAGAGTAGCAAGAGAAATCATCAACAATCACAAGAACATACCACTTCCCACCTACCGAACAAACTCGAGAAGGACCAATAGTGTCCATGTGAAGCAATTCTCCAGGGCACTCAGTCATCACCAAATTGATTGGTGGATGAGAGGCGACAACCATTTTTCCATGACGACAAGGAGCACAAACAAAATTTTTCTCAAACTTTAGCTTAGGCAATCCTCGGCTCAAACCTAGGCCACTCAAGTGACAAAGCAAGTCAAAGTTCATGTCACCTAGTCTCCTATGCCATGGCCAGAGCTCAGAAGAAGACTAAGCAAACAAGCACTTTTCTTAAACATGCCATATCAAACTTTATGATATGGCATGTTTTGGATGGGTCTGTGAGAACCAGGAGAAATAGCAAAATAAGCCTAAAAAACTCTCCTAATGCAAGAAATCCCACAAACCAAAGAACCATTCGAATCAAGAACACAAGAAGCATTTTTCTTAAAGCGCACTTCCAAACCAACATCAAGCAGCTGAGAAACAGGGATGAGATTGTACTTGAGGTGCTCAACCAAACCAACATCCTTGAGAGTGAAGTTTTCATTTACTTTTATTGCGCCCCTTCCCTTCACTCTACCTCTCTTGTCATCCACGAAGGTCACATACTCGTGGTGCTTCAAGAGTGAGGCTGGAGAACCATTTTGCATCTCCGATCATGTGGCGCGAACACCTGGAGTCCATCAACCACTTGTTCTCCAAGCCTCCACTTGCTGCCTACAAATAAAGAGAATGAAAGATCGATGGCTTAGTGCTGGGGTTAGACAGAAAGCTTTTGGGGATCCAGCACTTTACCATACGACCTGTAGAAGTCATCACAGTTCTGTACACATTACCATTCGAATGCATGGAACGAGGACCACGATGGGAAAAGCGTGGCTTGTCAAAGTGTCTTGACTCACACCTTGTGTTCTGAGGATAGAAATCATCTATGTGAAAGCCGAATCCACGCGAACGACTCTCACCACGATGGGGAAAACGTGAGGTGCCAATGCGCTGCTGTGCAAAGCCTTTGTTTCGTGAATCAAAACCATATGAGTAATGACCCTATCCACGATGCATTCCTAGTTGACTCAGCTTGCATTATTTCAATCCTCCTACGCCTATAACAGAAATCATCCAAGTGACCTTTGCGACCATAGAACATGCAAATGTAGACACTCTCACGTTTAGGCTTTGCTTGCACAGTAGGTTTGGGTTTTAGCTTATCTTTTTGCTTTGGGTTGAAGGAAGGATTGGGGTTAGGTGGATAGTATATGTCAGTGGGTTTGATGGATTGTTCCTCATCCTTGTAGCTAGAGCTAGGCACAAAGTTACCCATATTTTCACTCTCTTTGTCACAACTCTCAAATCCCAAGCCCTAGTTGTAGGTTGACCTACAAGCACTGTCCTTAACTCTTGCCAAATCACTTTCAATCTTTTCCTGACTTGCTAGGGTTCTTTTGAGGTGAGAGATGAGGTAGTCATTTTCTTGAGCTAGGTTCTTATTTTCCTCTCTAGTGATTACAAGCTTATCATTAAGAGAGCCACACACTACACATGGTGGTGGGAGAACTTTCGAGCGAGTCTCAACTAGCAGCTTGGACTCAAGCTCTTTGACTTTGAGGGTTTGAGCTTCCAACTCACTGGAGAGCTTGGGGCACTTCTGACATGCACCCAAAAGAGTTGGTCTAGCGTTGAATTCATCAAGCTCTTTAAGGAAACTCTCAAGCTGACTAGCAACTTGAGCATGCACACTTTCCCTCTGATGAGATCAGTCATCACAACTTGACAAGACTCACACTCAACAACACTATCAACTCTAGCAAGCTTAGACCTAAGCAAAGCAATCTCATAATCCGCACTCTCCAACTTAGACCTAAGCTCTCTACTTTCACGAACAACATTACGGAGCTTATCATCTTGCATGAGCAAAATATCGCGCAATTGATCAACTTCAGAAAGTTCATCAAGAGTGATGTGTACCTTGCTTGTGTCAGAGTCAGAGCCAGAGTTGGTGTCATGATCATTCTTTGCCATGAAGCAAAGCCCGGTGAAGTCATCCTTCTTCTTGGCCCGTGGCTTCTCATGCTCATCCTCTGAGCTTGTAAGGCCTTCACTTGATGTGAGGTCGACATCACATAGCGCGGCAACGCAGGTGCGTGCGACCGCCTTTGCGAGCTTCTTCGAGGTCTCGCCATTCTTGTAGAAGTGGTTCTTCTTGTTCTTGAAGTCTTCACGGTAGTTGTCGTGGTACCTGGCCTTCTTCTTTTTCTTGGGACAGTCGGCGATGAAGTGTCCAAGGTCTTCACTCAAAGCAGCTCCGTGAACCACCACCTCTTCTCTTTTTGTAGTTGTTGTAGAATCTCTTGAACTTCCTTATGAGCAATGACAGCTCCTCATCAGGGATGCACTCCCCCTATTCATCACAGGCTGCAACAAGAGAAGACAAGGCAAACTCCAAAGAAGACTTGTCATGAGAGGGGTTAGTTCCATAAGAGGCACTACCACTGCTACCCTTTCGAGTGCTAGAAAGCAAAGCCATGCTAGAAGGAGCATTATTATGATTAGAACGAGATTTCCTAGAAAGCTAATGAGATTTAAGCTTGCTATACAATTGCTCACAATTAAGGGTATTGAAATCAGCAGTTTCCTCTAGAGTAGCAATCTTAACAGCCCAAACATTGTCATCAAGAGAGTACAACAATTGTTTAGCTCTATCATTATCAGAGTAGACAAGGTTACCACAAGCCCTCAAATGGCAAACAATAGCCTTAAATCAACGAAAGGTATCATCTAGTGATTCGCCAGGTTTTTGTGCAAAGGTTGGGTATTGCCTATTGTAAGAGTCCTTACATATAGACTTGACCTGATTGGTACCCTCATGCTATGTGCAAAGTTTTTTCCCAAATTGTATGAGTAGTGTCAAGGTGAGAAACACGATCAAATTCATTTCTACCAAGTGAAGAGAGCAGAATGTTAACAGCTTTGGAATTGTATTCATACTTTACCATGTCACCAACAGTTGCAGTGTCGAGGTTCTTTGGTATCCTGAAGTCCTGCTCGTCCTAGATTTGTCGACCTTGACTCAGAAGGTAAGCCTTGGTCCGTGATTTCCAATAGGGAAAATCTTCCCCATCGAACATCACAAGCTTGACCGCACGCTTCTCCATGTTGCCTTTGGATCACAAAGCCGGTTATGGTCAACTAGTGATCAAACCGACTCACATACTAATTGAAGGACCGAGAAGGCGACCAGATGGGGGGGGGGTGAATGGGAGCCAATTAAAATTCTTCTCAAGAACTTGGCCTATGTACAAATTACAACCTAAGCCAACCTCTGAACAAATCACCAAGGTCACACGCACCAACTTGTGATGTGCTTACCCTAGGAGTGATCAACAATAGCAGCGGAGTACAACGAAAACAAAGGAGAACAGCCAAGACTTGAAACTACCAAAAATCGAACTCCAAACATACTACTATATATGTCAGTGCATCAACAGTGCCAATTGGGAGTTGGGACAGAGCATCAGTAGTGCCGATCAGCAGATGGAGCAAAACTTCACGAACACTCAGACAAAGCACAACGACAGTGCCATTCAGCACATCGGTACTGCTGATGCGGGGTTCAGACCCAGGCCACCGGCACTACCGGTCCAGCCATCAGCAGTGCCGATCAGGGGTTCTTCCTCGTGCACCGGCAGTGCCGGTTCAGGGATCGACAGTGTCAATCGACCTTTTCCAGACCAAAACTGAACTCGAAACTCGGCAAGGGAATTGGCAAAACCTATCCAAACAAAATCCAAAAATCACGAAACATGGACAGAAGGTTTCTCATGGTAGGATGTTCCTTCTCCAAGTGGAATCACATGAAAAGCTCAAGAATTCATCACAATGTTCAGGTTTTACCGAAAAGTCTAGGGTTTGAATGTTCTTGAGGAAATCCACGAAATCAAAGGTGCTCTTGCTTAGGGTTCAACAAAGGATCCATCAAAAAATGTTTAGGCATGTCCTAGCACCATGATCCCCCAAGAAGTTCGTCCCAAAACCCACTCAAAATCGAGATCAAAAGTACCCACAAAAACAGCTCCGAAAAAAGAGAAAAAGAGAAAATTGGGATTTAGGGAGAAGAGAAGATCTTGAACACAAAATTGAATCTGATATCATTGATCCTTGCATACATGATTCATGGATACATGGCTAGAAAGCCACCCTCTTCCTTCAACTATTTGGAAAAGAAAAGTCTGTCTCTCACACTCACTTTCCTCCCCACTAAAACATGAAGACCTCTCCTAGCACTTTAGAAAGAAACCCTAACACAAGGCTAATGGGAAGAGGTGTTGGTGGCCCGTAAAACCCAATATCAGCCACCAAATGGTCGGGAAACGCAAGGTAAAGACCAAAGTTCAATAAACATTTGTTTAAACTAATAAATTCTATGAGTTTTGGTGAAATATGTGTTTGCAGGTACAAAAGGACCAAAATATGCAAAAACATGAAGAAACACCTTGTCGGCCGATCAAGACTGTGAAACAGCCATTTTCCACCAGCCGATAGGGTCATTTACAGCTGAAATCAGAACCCGGCTAACAGGTTCCTTTAAGATTGAAATCAGGACCCGGCCGACAGCGTCGTTTATGACCGAACTCAGGGACCGGCAAGGCAAATCAGCCACCCGGATCATCACCCGGCCAAGTGATTCGAGTTATCACGCGGGTGAAGACCGGAAGCCTAACCAGCTGCCCGGACGACCACCCGGCCGATCAGCCGGAATCATTAGCTAGCTGAGCATCTCACCCGACCTTTTTTGTAAAACACTCCACCATGATGTAGTTTTCTCCTCCCGGACCAAAAGTGATGAAATATGGCTAGGGAAAGGAGGCCAATGAGTGGCCTAACCGAGAGAAGTGAGGGGGTGACCCGGAGGGGGTTGGCATCCGGCCAAGGCTGCCTCCCGGCCTAACATGCCGCTTGCCCTGGCTTTGCTACACGGGGTGGCCAGCCCACTAGGCCCAAGTGGCCTACCGGCCACAAAATTAGGGAGTTGGTGGGAACTGACCAAAAAACTGACTTCAGGACAAAATCTAAGCCATCCAAGGGAAGTCAGTCATGAACCGACACGATCCAAGGGTCGCCCGGCCTAGGCCGCCGCTCGGTGGTGCATGCCGCCTGACACACGTGGTCGCCCGGCCTTGCCCGCCGCCTGGCAGACCGACTTCGGCCTACGGACTCTTCTTCACCTACAAGTAGCCTGCCGCTTATTGCCACCTATAAATAGTGGAGAATTTGGGAGAAAAATCATGAAGCATCACATCAAGGAGACTGTTGGTGGCCCATAAAACCCAAAATCAGTCACCAACCGATCGGGAAATGTAAGGTAAAGACCAAAGTTTAATAAACATTTGTTTAAACTAATAAAGTTCCACGAGTTTCTGTGAAATATATGTTTGCAGGTACAAAAGGGCCAAAATATGCAAAAACATGAAGAAACACCCCGTCGGCCGATCACGACTATGAAACAGTCATTTTCCACCGGACGACAGGGTCGTTTATGGCTGAAATCAAGACCCGGCCGATAGGGTCGTTACGGCTGAAATCAGGACCCGACCAACATGATCGTTTAAGGCTGAAATCAGCCACCCGGCTGATCAACCGGAATCATTTTCTGACTGATCATTCGACCCGGTCGATTCTGCAAAACACTTCACCATGATGTTGTTTTCTCCTCCTAGGGCAAAAGTGATGAGATATGGCTAAGGAAAAGAGTCCAACAAGAGGCCTAACTGGGAGAAGTCCCAGGACGACCCGGAGGGGGTCGGCACCCGGCCTAGGCCGCCGCCCGGCCAACCATGCCGCCTGGCCTGGGTTGCCACCCGGGGGTTGCCAGCCCACTAGGCCCAACAGGCCTACTGGCCCCAAAATGAAGGAGTTGCTGGCAACCGACAAAACAACCTACTTCCAGATCAAATCTAAGCCATCCAGGAGAAGTCGGTCGCGAACTGACACGATCCGAGGGCCGCCTGGCCTAGGTCGCCACCCGGCACACGTGGCTGCCTGGCCTTGCCCGCCGCTCGGCACACGTGGACGCCCGGCATGGCCCGCCACCCCGCTGACCGACTTTGGCCTACCGACTCCACTTTACCTACAAATACCCCCCGGCCCATCGCCACCTATAAATAGTGGAGAATTCGGGAGAAAATAATAAAGCAAGACATCAAGGAGTCCATTTCCCAATACTTGTGCCACAATATAGAATAGGTTAGTTAGTCCGGAGTTAGAGTCTAGTTGAGAGCTTCGCTCGAGATTCCAAAATTGTCCCGGAATCTTAGTATGAGATCTCTAGTATCTTTTCTCTTTATGTAAGACTTATCCCTTATCAATATAAAATATCTTTCCCTTTTATATCTTGTCAAGTATTTATTTTAATTTAGTCATTTCCTCAAGTTACAACTATCAAGAAGAAACACTGTTTCATAGTTTGTCGGTTTCCTCGCTAGGATTTAATTAAGTTTAGTTTTTTCTAGGACTTAGACTTGGTTATTTCCAAGCTATTCTTCCACTCGATCAACAGAAGAATATCTAGTGAAGGTGTAGGCATGGTGCCTAAGTTAACGCTAGCTAGATTTGCATTCGTCCCCACGGGCAAGTGGTGACAGCCCTGTTCGTCCCTTTAGTAATTCACCATGTTCGGGAAGTCTCAAGTAGGGCTGTCTAGCATTAGCGTACCCACTAGTACAGAGGCTAGTTACCGACCCATATTAGTGGATCGTTTTCGTGCCCCGAAGTGAGCTAACAGGTGAAAGACTCGAGGCTGTACCAAGAAATTGGTGTAAGCACTCAACCCGAGTAACTAGGATTTGACGCGTGACTTAGATATTTTAGGAAGATATATTTTAGGAATCTTAGACTTAGACTCGCTGTCCTCCTTGCTAGCTTAACTGATCTCTTTATTTATCTTAGTGTGGATTTCTCCTGTGTTACTACCCTACTCTATCGTTGATTATCCTTACCCTCGTCTTTGGTTAGTTGGAATTATTCTTTAGTCATATCTTTGACAAGCCGCGATAATCTTATGCCTAGATTCCCTGTGGAAATAAATATGAGACCTTGGAATACTCCCGGGTGAAATGCTACAATGGTGTTCTATGCACATGCGGAATTAATGCATTTTATCTTTAGAGCATAGCATATCTCTATCATTTCCGGCGCCGTTGCCGGGGAAGCAATGGCTAAGATTTCAAGGCGAACATAGATTGTCTATTGAGCTAATTCACCGCTAGCCTTAGCCGGATCACCCTTGTTTTGTTTGAGTATGGAACAAACAGGACACGGTCTCCTTGACCTTTGAGCAAGTTTTCACAGAAGAAGAGCCCGTGGTGTTGTGATACTTCTCAATGAATCATCATGTACCACTATAGCTCAATTTTCAAAGAGGTAAGCCCCAAAATCTTGCCCCTAGCCATCTATTTGGATAGTTTGGGTATGGATGGAATTGATTCATCACCAAGTAATGTTATGTTCTTATCTTATCCTATATTGGGTTATGCGTTCCTTGTTTGGTTGTGCCCTATGTATGTGTATGATCTAGAATATAAAAGTGGTAATCTCTATCATGCTATAATGTAGAATAAGGAAAATGCATGTGTTTTCCTTCCACAATTGATCAAATTAGACATGGTGTCTAGGTTGATTGACGGAATTGATAGAGATATGCCTATTATGGACGAATAGATTTGCGCTAACAATTGTAGGAAATCAATGGACTAAGTGAGGCCAAAAAGGAATGAGAAAGTAAACTCAAAAAGGTCACCACCATAGAGCCCCAAAACAATATTCAGGTATGGCAAAAGGAGGCCGTTTCGTTCAGGACGTAAAATCCGAACCCTTGTCGGAAGGTAACCGATATTTATCCCCCCCCCCCCTTTTCTCTTATACATACCACTAAATTAGGTTGTTTTTATTCCCTTCTTTAACCATTAAATTAGGCTATAAAAGAAAATAGATAAAATAAAAAAATTGGTGATGACTCGGCAAAGTTTCCCGACCGGGAGGTCATTTTCATGTTAAAACGACAACCCGGCTGCTGATCCAGGCTCTATCCCAGCCTGAAATAACTCAGTCAAATTTCAGCCCCTTGGAGGTCATTTTTCATGAAAAATGACCACCCGGCTAGGTGATTTCTATGCCGGCCGGCCAGGATCTGCCGCCCGGCAAACCATGCCACCCGGCCATGGGTTTTCTCGGATTCCTGGCACATCTACTGCAGAGATGATGGCCATGAGTGGAGGAGGTGTGGTCTCCACTTTGGATCCAAGCATGCCAGCCAAAAATCATTCCTTTTGTGAAACTTTGATCATGTAAGAAAGATTTTGGTTCTCCCTAATAAATGCTTAGAAAAAGTTTGCAAAAATATTTGAACCATTGAATTAACGTCCCTACACCATGAGAGCCGAAAGAAAAAAAAGAAAAAAAAGAAAGAAAAGTTAATCAGCTCTTGAAAGGACCTTGATGTCGCCTAGAGGGGGGTGAATAGGCAAAACCTGAAATTTATAAAACTATTTCGCACAGATTAGTACTAAACCGGTCTGACCGGTATGCTCAACCGGTCTGACCTGTGTGCACTGATAGAAACAGGTCAAACTCCGAATTTGAATCCTAGCTCAACCAAGACTTGAAGTAGTGCTCCAGGAGATTTTGTTTAGCACATACACTTAGTACCTGCACACAAAATGGCACTACCAAGTAGATCAAAGCGGCCCTGAACTAGAAAACAACTAAGAAGGCAAACTGAAGTGGAGACATGATGATTTGTTTACCGAAGTTCAGAATCTTACCACTATGATCCCTATGTCTCCATTGAGGAAGCTTGAGCTGCTCACAAGGCCAACTCCAAACCGGGTCTCTTTCAACCACTTTCTCCGATCCACTAGTTTGATCTTTTTCCTTGCAGAGGTAAGATCACAACCCTCACAAACTGTCCCAAGGCTCACCACAAGCTTGGGAACTCTAGGGTGATGCCTAGCCATCTAGGAGGCTTCACCTCTAAGAGTAACAAATACTTCATGAGTTGCTTGACGATAGCCCAAAGTGCTCAAGGCTTAGGATTTGCTCACTTGTGCTCACACACTCAAATCTCTCAACCCAACTCAAAGATATTGCTAGAATTAATCAAATATCACAAAGAGAGGTTGGGGAGAGCTCAAATATCTGTTGGAATGGTTTTTAGTGGGGCAGGAACCAGCAGCAGCCGAAGGGAGAGGTGGAGGGGTATTTAAACACGATTCTAGAAACTAGCCGTTGGGGCTGTCAGACTAACATCGGTCTGACCGGTATGACTGGTTGGAGACAAGCCACCCCACCAAACTAGCCAAAAAGAGTCCACAAGCTACCCACTAGGCTGCTAAACAACTCAAACTAACTACCCAATAGATTTTGTTGGCCAATCACTCGCTAACCCAAAACTGGACCCAGAAATTGTATTCAAACCGGTCTGACCGGTTGAAGCACTGTTGCACACTCAGCACTGGGATTTAGGTCTCTCAAATGGTTTCTCTTTGGGTTTTGATCACTTTTGACATAGTCATTGACAAATGTTGCATCCCTCTTGATAGAGCGACAACCTATACTCAAGGAATAAATAAATAACACTAAAAGCATTGCTTGAGCTTGAGATAATTCCATTTGTCGATATTCTTCATATTTCTCTTCATGAGGGCGATCAACATTATTAGCACTTAAGCATATCTTCCTTGAGCTCATGACTATGGAGAATTAGTTTATATGGTCAAAACTCCACTTTTCGTCCTTGTCACCTTTTCTTCTTGATTCAAAAATAATCGACACTTAGAAACATGTGTCTTCATGGTTCTTTTTTTTATTCATTGGATTCAAGCATCCACTTGCTCTTCTCCATCACAAAGGTCCTTCGGCGCCAAGCCTCATGTTTGCCCTTCTCCAAAGTATGGTCCTTCGCAGCCAAGTCCTTGCCAACCCTTCATCAACTTACCATAATCATTCACACATCTCCTTGTATCATCCATGAGCATACGATTGATATTTTGTTTAAATGTATTTGATTCCTTTTGATGTGTAGCAAACAATAAGGTCAATACCAATGACCATAGTAAAAATACGCTTGACACATCAACTAGCTTCTTTTGTTTCTTGTCACATTGCTTGATCATCAACACTTGCTTAGTCAAATATGTCACTTGATTTATAATAGAGATTATCCACTTAGCGACATATTTCTGCTCATTCATTACAATCTTTTTCATATGCATATATCATGTGCACTTAGAATATCCATATACAACCAAATCTTGATCACAAATTCTCGTTAGTACCATCACATTTCCTATTACAACTTAACAAATGCATTAGCTCTTTAATCATTTTGTCATTCAATCACCAAAACCCACTAGGAGGCCTAGATGTACTCTCAATCTCCCCCTTTTTCGTGATTGATGGCAACCCGATTAAAGCTTCACAATTCAATCAAAACTGGTTTTGAATGCAAGGATATAGTTCAAGCTGCCCCTAAATCTGTGCATAAGATTGAAATTTCAGATTTGGCCTTAAAATACCAAAAGCACATATTCAATTAAAAACATGGAGCTCCCCCTATATCTCTGCATCTATGGGGTGCAAAACAGGTGTGAACTGATAATATGTGATGCATATGACAAAGCACACAGCAAAAAAGAGAAAAAAACAGCAAAAACCAAACTTACACCGGTCTGACCGGTGTTGCTGAATTTTCCAACAAAGAACAGGTCATCATACAACAATTCATATCACACTAACATAATATCACTTGGATAAATAATGTTCATAAGCACACAATAACGCACATTACAATGGTTCTCAAGTTCACACGATGAAACAATGATTATTACAGACCAAGTGGTTCAGAAAATAGTTCACACCGGTCTGACCGGCATAACATACCGGTGTGACCGGTTGGACAGATTGAAAACTAAAACTTCACTCCAAGAACCAAAAGAACTGATCTATCTCTCAACTCCTTGGACATTCTTCGATGAAACTTAAAGAACTTGAAGCTTTAATCCTTTTCTTCTCCCCCTTTGTCAACAATCATTTAAAAAGAAGAAAAGAAATCCGAAGGAGTAATATGCCGCTGCTCTACAGGTTCCCACCATCGCTGGGAGCGAGGTCATCCGGATGCGACCATGAGGTCCTGGCCCAATATATTCTGATGAGTTGAGAAAATATGGCATAGTAGACATGGAATAAGAAGTGAATGTGCTACTAGTCATTAGCAGCGAGGTCTTCAATACCGCTGCGCCTTGGCTGTTCTAGTGGAGGAAATGGTGGAGGTTGTGAGAAATTTGGAGGTGGCCCAAACTGCTGCTGATTAGTAAGTCCTACATATTCAGCAATGAATGGATCCGAATCTCCCATGTGTCCTCTACTACTCCTGCTAGAGCCATGAATCTGAGTGTAGTAGTCCTCATCTTGCCATCTTCTATATCTTTCCATTAGAGGCGTTGGTGGCCGTTCTTCTTGTCTAGGTGGTGAGGGACGATTCAAAGGAAACTGAGCTCTCTCAATTCTTCTCAATATTCTCAACAAATCTTCTCTCTCTTCTCTAGCACGAGTTTCCACATCATGGTTTGTTCTACACATACCAAAAACCATGTTGAAAAGCTTCTTAATTGGAGAGGTGTATTTTTCTCAACGTTGGGAGGACGGAGTCTGCCATTGGCCAGGCAGACCGGTCTGTACGGTAGAACCAATCGGTCTGATCAGTTGAGTTGCTGGTGTTGGTGTTGCTGTTCTGAGGGTTCATTTGAGTGATGTGGAGAAGTAGGAAGTGGTACTATTGGTTCTCTTGATGGTATAGGCCTGAGAGGTGCATGAGAAGGAGGGTCTTCCTTTGGAAATTCCATTTTTGTCACTTCCTCAATCATGAACATGAGGTATGGAGCAAAAGCACAAGTCTTGAGAAGGTTCATGGATATGCTCTTGATCTCCTCCCAAATGTAATCTATCACACTGAATGGTGGTGCTCCATCTCTCATTCTAGCCAGCAAGTCTCTTACATAAGAAGAAATATGTGAAGGATCACCATCTCTTGGTGCAAGAATTTTTATGAAAAGGCGGTGCAAGACTGAGTAGAAGGTGTACATGTTGGTGATGGTTCCAGCATGCACTACCTCACCTCGTGGATACATGAAGCTCATCTCTTTCACATCAATTGGATTCCGAAGATGAATTTTCACTTGATTGTAATCTCCTTTCTCATAGCCAAAAAGATAGGCAAAATCCGCATAGGAGATTTCATACCAGCGATCCTCTGTCATCCAATGCATTTTTCTTACATCTCTAGCCTCCTCAATGAATAAGGTTGCATAGAATTGGGCTATTGTCTCCTTGTTCCAATGAAATTTGAAACCCATCATTATATTGATGTGTGTCCTCTCACAAGCTACAATTACTTGATTAAAGGTTGGGTCATCATAGTGAGCTATCCAATCCCAATCCACCCACTGAGATTCAGACACTTGTCTTTTCTTTGTCATGATGACAGTCTCATAAAAGTCCTACTGAAATAATGTGTGTAATCAATAGTCAGTTGCACTCTTTTGTAGTCTTCTAGGATTTTTCTTCCTTTCCTTTTTCACTTCCTTTGTTGCACCTTTGCTTTTATAGTTCGTTGGTTGATATCCCATACATAGCCTTAGATGGAGTCCTTATAAAAGGCTTATCCTGAAATTGTGTCTTTTGAACTTGACTAGCAATCTCCCTTTCCTCATTTTCTTCCTCATCATCTTCATTTCCGACAATATTAGTGATGTCATCATTATTTATGTCACTGTCACTCTCATGAGCAGCCATCTCTTCCTACTGTGCTGTGACACGAAAAGTCTCATCCTCTTCCTCATCACCACTAGATTCCTCACTAGAAGCCTCATGTATTTCCTCATCTTCCTCAGCAACTATTTGATCAATATCCATGCTAGCTCTGCTGAGATCCCTATGAATTGTGGCACTTTGAGATCTGCAGGGAGTAGTTGCAGAGCCACTAGCCTTGTGATCATGCTTTCCTTTATTTGTCCTCTCTCTTTCATAAGTTTGACAATAACGATCCATTGAGCCTTTCCTGAGACCAAAGAGTATATAACATAAGTGTAAGGCTCTAGGAACAGGAATGGTATGAAAGGAGTCAATTGAGAGCTCAAACTGAAACAAATTCAGTTTTTGGGTAGCCACACCGGTCTGACCGGTTGTGCCCAAACATGGACTTTTCACTACTAGAGACAGATTTCCAACTGGACAAGATTTTCAAGGAATTTTGACATATGCCAGGATTTGGGTTATTTTAAGAATAGCAACATTATTTAGATCACCAAAACAGTAACTTTTCTTTGTAGACCGGTCTGACCGGTGTGAGCAACTAGTCTCACTGGTATGCGTAGAAAAATTTCTGTTTCATAAATCTGTATAATGTCGACAATGCCAATCAACAACCTAGCAATCGGAGGTTCTAGGCATACTTGGAGGTGATTCCACTATGAAGATTTTCAAGGAACATCCTAGGAGAGGAGATCGGAGGGAAGCATGATGAGAATACCTTGAGAGGAGAGAGGGAATGGGCTTGGAGAAGGACCAGCCTCAGATCTGGCCTGACCAATGAAGGAGTGGCCAAATCCCTTTTGAAACAAAGGATTCCATGGCGGAATCAAGAGATCTCCATGGGAAGACTTTCACCATGAGGAGAGAGGTGCAGGAGATGAGAGAAAGGAATGTGGCATTGTTTTGGAAGGAGGAAGTCACAGGTTAAGTTAAAATTCGAGGAAACCGATCTGACTGGTTTGACAAGCTGGTCTGACCGGTGAGTGATCATAGGACATGTCCGATGCATAGGACATGTCCGATGATCATAGGAAAAGTCTGATGAAAAGGGGTGCCGAGATCTCTGGAGTCCAATGGACTTGTGTGATGCATAAGACAAATCCGATGATTTGCAACTGGGGAAGGAGATTTCAGCTAAGAATGAGAAATTTTGGCACTTGGTTGATTTCCACTTCATGGACAAGATCTCAGATTTAAAAATTATTAAGTCCTTCCAATTCAACCATCTTTGAACCATATCTAGAGATATTCGATTCTTTCCATTCAGCCATCTTTGGATTAGATAGGAGATTAACCTTGGAGATATGATATTTCAAGGAATGTATGAATATGTGAACTTGAGAGGCATCTCTTCAATCATGGCTAGCCAACATGCAATAAGGGAGAACAATAGCCATAATAGAATTGATATGGTCACTAAGACCGAGAAAATTCAAATATTTTCGAAAACCACACAACCTAACAATTCTAGATAGATTTTTGAAAGAAAAAAATTGGACCACTCAGAAGCACATAGATATCCAAGAAGTCCTTTCAGCATATTTAGCTCATACCTTTCTTTTGAGAACAAGAAAACCTTGACTTAACAAATGTCAAGTTTTATGAATGAAGAAGGTATCAACCAAATATCTAAAACACTCACACACATCAAGTGATGAACACATAACATGACTTGGAATAGTGGTAAGCTCAAAACACACTAGTTATGCAAAGGCCTAGATGCATAAGAAAATTAACTACTTGCAATTAATGTCAAAACATACCTTTGCCATACATCATAATTTCTTCATTCTGGTGAAGAATAACCAATATCTTGTGCCATTTTCAATAATGATCTTGCCATCTCATCCAACTAAATTTTAACTTCTTAAATGAATGATGAGAGGCCCAAGTGGCACAAATCCCATAGAGACTAATTCTTCACTTTTGCACACGGGAAGACACACACTTTTCCTTGTGAGATTGCACAATTTCTTAGATAGAGATATTACTCCCACAAACCAAAATTATGGCCTAGACTCCCCCTTGATACATGCCAAGCTTTTGAATTGCTATCATTTATATGTATATTCAATAAAGAATAATATGGAGTCCATTTCATAACTTGGTCACAAATAAATAATTTGTTGTAAAAAGAGAAAACACGGAGAATACTTACAGACATATAGTTATGTGTGATATGTAGGGAACAAGAATCAGTAGGATCTTCAATATGACGGGTGTACCTGGTTTCTACCATCTCCACGCTGTCTGACCGCCCCGTGAGGGCAGCCTGACCGGGTTGGAGGGCAGGTTGCACGATTATTGAGTCTTGTCCCCTTCTTTCCTCTCACAACATCCGTTGGAACTTAGTGCTTCAGTCTTGAGATATCATTGGGTGGATTATTGAACAACTACTCATTAAGATTGACAACTTGAATTTTAATTTAAATTATTTGATGTGTCAAGCCTCCAATGCATCTCCTTATCCCTAAAAGTTAGATCAAGTTTTCTTTGGTACCCAAGACTTGTTGGGTCCTCCAATGTTAGTCAACAACGATTTAGGCACCCAAATGGCTGTAGTGCTAACATAGGGTGAACTAATCACCTTTGTGGCACCATTGATCATTTTTGCTTTGCCTTTCTCAATAGAAACAGAATTGGTCACTCTAGGCTTTGTTGTGTTACCATTTGGACAATCCTTGCTTAGGTGTCCTTTGAGTCGACATGTGTAGCATGTTCTTCATTTGATCTTGGAGATGATCTCCTTTTCTTGTTTTTGTTGTGCCTTCATCAATCCTTGTCTTGTTCTAGATGCAACTCGACCGTTTGTCATCATGTCCATTTTATCGCCAGAAGTAGTGATAAGGGCACGGCAACGGTGTTCGGATTTTGTCCCAATCTTTCACGGTACAGCAAGTACTAGCAAGTATATATAGGTATTGAAACTTGTTATCTCAGCTATGAATAGATAGGACAACAATCTCAAGCTCAATGATCCAGCAATCACAATAAAATAGACACCACAGATTTGTTGTCCAATAGCAATCATAAACCAGCTAGAACACGATAGGAAAATACCGGCTTACAAGAACTTGATGTAGATGCAAACCAGTAGAGATAAACTCTCCAACCCGTTACTTAGACAAGCACGATCTGGAGATGGGGAACCACAAGTTCCAGCATGCACCCAAGGGAAGAATCACTTGATCACGCACTTCAGCAACCGACAGAGATCGGCGACAGCAACCGGTAGAGGAGGGCAACACCTCTAGGGTTTCTTGGAGGACACCACGACCAAAAACATAATACAATGATGTCCTAGCTTACAGGGGTGCTGGCTCTAGGATATATGGCACGCAAGCCAGCCAAAAACCCGGTTCGACTCGAACACATCTAAAAACAGACTCAGACTCAACACAACCCAGCACTGTTTTGATTATTGCGACCTCTAGGGAATTTATTTGACTCTGGGGCCAGATCTGTTGGAAAGGATATCAAATTATCTTTCCAACGAGTATTTACTCAGCCCAATCCGACTCAGTTTGAGCCATCAAGCAAAAGAAGTTCTAGATGATTACCACCTTCCGACGACATTCTTTTCTCAAGGCGGTTAAGCTTAGATGTAAGTCCAGGCTCTGATACCAATTGAAAGAACCTTGATGTCACCTAGAGGGGGGGGTGAATAGGCGAAACCTGAAATTTACAAAAATATTTCGCACAGATTAGTACTAAATCGGTCTGACCGGTATGCTCAACCGGTCTGACCGGTGTGCACTGACAGAAACAGATCAAACCCCGAATTTGAATCCTAGCTCAACCAAGACTTGAAGTAGTTCTCTAGGAGATTTTTTTTAGCACATACACTTAGTACCTGTACACAAAATGGCAGTACCAGGTGGATCAAGTCGGAAGCACAAATATAAACTAGAAAACATCTAAGAAGGCAAACCGAAGTGGAGACACGATGGTTTGTTTACCGATGTTCGGAAACACACAACTATGATCCCTACGTCTCCGTTGAGGAAGGTTGACCTGCTCACAAGGCCAACTCCAAGACAGGTCTCTTTCAACCACTTTCCCCGATCCACTACTTTGATCTTTTTCCTTGCGGAGGTAAGATCACAAATCTCACAAACTCTCCCAAGGCTCACCACAAGATTGGGAGCTCTAGGGCGACGCCTAGCCATCTAGGAGGCTTCACCTACAAGAGAAACAAATGCTTCATGAGTTGCTTGACGACAACCCAAAGTGCTCAAGGCTTAGGATTTGCTCACTTGTGCTCACACACTCAAATCTCTCAACCCAACTCAAAGATATTGCTAGAATTAATCAAATCTCACAAAGAGAGGTTGGGGAGAGCTGAAATGGCCGTTGGAATGGTTTTCAGTCGGGCAGGAACCAGTAGTAGCCAAAGGGCGAGGTGGAGGAGTATTTAAACATGATTCCAGAAGCTAGTCGTTAGGGATGTTAGACTCACACCGGTCTGACTGGTATGACACACCGGTCTGACCGGTTGGAGACAAGCCACCCAACCAAACTAGCCAAAAAGACTCCACAAGCAACCCACTAGGCTACTAAACAACTCAAACTAACTACCCAATAGATTTTGTTGGCCAATCACTCACTAACCCAAAACTGGACCAAGAAACTATATTCAAACCGGTCTGACCAGTTGACACAACCGGTCTGACCGGTTGAAGCACTGTTACACACTTAGCGCTGGGATTTAGGTCTCTCAAATGGTTTCTCTTTGGGTTTTGAGCACTTTTGACATAGTCATTAACACATGTTGCATCTCTCTTTATAGAACAGCAACCTATACTCAAGTAATAAATAAATAACACTAAAAGCATTGCTTGAGCTTGAGATAATTCCATTTGCCGATATTCTTCATATTTCTCTTCATGAGGGCGATCAACTTTTTCAGCACTTGAGCATATCTTCCTTATGCTCATGACTATGGAGAATTAATTCATATGGTCAAAACTCCACTTTTCGTCCATGTCACCTTTTCTTCTTGATTCAAAAATAATCGACACTTAGAAACATGTGAGTCTTCATGGCTCTTTTTTTATTCATCGGATTCAAGCATCCACTTGCCCTTCTCCATCACAAAGGTCCTTCAGCGCCCAGCTTCATGCTTGCCCTTCTCCAAAGTATGGTCCTTCGCAGCCAACTCCTTGCCAACCCTTCATCAACTTACCATCATCATTCACACATCTCCTTGTATCATCCATGAGCATACAATTGATATTTTGTTTAGATGTATTTGATTCCTTTTGATGTGTAGCAAAAAATAAGTCAACACCAATGACCATAGTAAAAATACGCTTGACACATCAACTAGCTTCTTTTGTTTCTTGTCACATTGCTTGATCATCAACAATTGCTTAGTCATATATGTCACTTGATTTATAATAGAGAATATCCAGTTAGCGACAAATTTTTCCTCATTCATTACAATCTTTGTCATATGCATATATCATGTGCACTTAGAATATCCATATACAACCAGATCTTGATCACAAATTCTCGTTAGTGTCATCACATTTCCTGTCACAACTCAACAAATGCATTAGCTCTTTAATCATTTTGTCATTCAAACACCAAAACCCACTAGGAGGCCTAGATGTACTTTCAGCTCTCATGGACGTAAGGCATCAAGTTTCAAGGTTCAAAAATATCTTGTACCAAAATAAAGAACCATCCTTTCACTCTAGCACAAAAATCTTACCTTTTGGGACTAATTTGTACCCAAGGCTTTTGCAATTGTGCTAGCCTACTCCTTCGTGTGAGTCCATTCTCTCCCTCTCTCCTGGACATTATTTCCAAATGATTAGAATGAGGAAGTGCAAAGTCTTTCGCCAGGACCATCTCTTAACTTAGCAATATATGCATGCTAGATGTGCCCTCCTACCAAGCTCCACATAGAAGCCAAGATTTTAGAATGTAGGATGAGCACTTGGTAAGGAAATACACTTTTTGAGAGATGAGACTCATAGTGGGGGAAGGATTTCAATCTTATGCAGCATTATAAAAACTTTGGACTCATGATCAAGTAGGAGATTGCATGACAAGTCCAAACTAGCCGTTCTAGACTTCAACCGCTTATGACAAGGTCATAAAATGCCAATAAGTCCCGCTAGACAATGAGAATGACTTAGTGAGCAAGTCCCGCTTATAAATCCCTAAGGTCCCAGTGGATTCGATATACCTTGGAATACTCAATTCAAGGGAAAAAGTGCTACAATCGTACACCATCCTCTTGCGGTATATAAGTGGGTGCGTAGATACAACCAACAGACCGACCTGAAACATGGGGAGAGGGCGGGCCGCGAGCAGGACGAACTGACGATGAAACCACCATCACGCTATGCCGACGCCGGTGAGGCCATGCTCCATCAAGTATTTGATGGCTTGAACAACGTGATCGACGGACCTTCTGTCCTTCTATGCCATGTCCCAGCCCCCGGACACCGGCGCCTCCCGAATCGACCGGTCGGTGAAAATCGGGAAGGGGCGCGCCGCGTCATTGCGCAGATAGAACCACTTCGAATGCCACCCCAGCACATTCATAGGGAAGGGCACCAAGATGTACTTCTGTGTGCCCTTCTTGGTCAACCGCATACTACGGTAACCGAGGGCGGCGGGGCACGCCCTACTGTCCACCAGCCTCGTGAATAGAGAGGGGAAAAGAAATACTTCCATACCTTGATGTTGGGCTCGATCCCCAAGAAGCCCTCGCACAACGCCACGAACAGCACGATGTGCAGGACCCCGTTGGGGATCAGATGTTGTTGCTTGATCTCATAGAAGTTCAGCAATCCACGAAGGAAATCATTCCCCGGCACGCCGACACCCCGCTCATGAAACGGCAAGAGCAAGATGACAGAGCCCGTAGGAGGGTCAGGCGCCATATCATTCTCCGGCATGATCCACTCAACGGCATCAGTGAGAGGGGGAAGGAAGCCAGCCTGCACCAGCACCTCCATCTGCGACACCCTCACGAACGAGCAGCCCCAGGCAATCCTATCCAACTGAGCCATCTACTCCGTCGGGAGGATGGCGGATGTGGAGAAGGTTGAGGCGATGAGGAAGCAGCCAAATGGACGGCAATATTCACTATGCGCTCAAGAACTAGAAGAGGAAGGGATGCAAGTGCGGATCAGAAGGAAAGAAGAAGGGGGAGAATGATCGAAGCCGGAGTTAAATACGCGCCCTGCCCAAGAGCCGCGCTCCTACTTGACTTCGGGACCCAGCCCTGACCTGCCCGAGGTAAAGAGATTAACCGCTCACCATGCAATACACGACTAAGATTCTGCCATGTCTTCCCACTCTCTCCATCTCCCCCACGACTCCACGACTTCTGACCCAACCAATGACTCCATGATCCCACGGCCCCACAAGCTTCATTACTTGGGCGGAGAAAGCGCGCCCACCATCGCCACGTCACGGAAGACGGAGCGACATAGCGGTTCTCCTAGAATCACCACGACACGCGCATGAAGTAAACACGCCACCTCCACCTCAGGAAGTGGGAAAACGGTTCAAAACCATCCAAGACACCCGGGCCCTTTTTACTTCTTCGAATAATAGGGAAACGGGCCTGTCCGTCTGGGATCCCTCATTTTTCATGCCCGAAATCCTCCTGCGAAGCCCCTACATTCACAAAAAAAGGGGCAGGATGATCGAGGCGGATCTCCGCTAACCTTGTCCTGCAGCAACGGTTTGATCGACCCTGCCGGGTCCGGACAACGTCGACCAAGACGACGACGCGATAAACTGAGATTCGATCGACCCAACTGAGGGTCAATCAACATAGGTAAGGTGGGATAAGAGGCTGAGAACTGCCTTGATGGCCCAATGGCGCCAGGGTTCTATTGCTGGCCCCTCGGAGGGGTCCGACAGCCGTCCAGTGCGCAAGAACAAGAGCGAGGGGCACGAGCGATGGGCACACCTAGTGGCCAACACCCTTACACCCGAAGGTCGAGGGAATCTCCGTTCTAGCCCATCCGTTGGTATCTCCCTGAAGAGTGGCAGCTAGCCGCAGCAACCTATCAAACAGTCATGGTAACCAGATGGGTCGGAAAAATAGATTTATGAAGCCGACAACCAGCAGGTTTGTTGGGGCCCCGTCGACGGGGACCCGGGGGCTTTACTGGAACAAACCCAATAGTAGCTCAACAAGCACCGCGCTTCAACCATTGAGGCAAAAAGTGTGGCCCGGCTCTATCCTCCGTCTCACAAACGAGACATGGAAGGAGAACACGACCAAGCCAAAATGGTCGCTCGACTAGTATGACTGCGTCGAATAGCGACTCGAGAACCAGCATCACCAATAGAAATCCAATGATGGAATTACACGACATATCTCTTTATTTATCAATGCTGCTCAGGGTCGATCCGTACCAAAATCTCATACAAATGAGCGTTTACAATTCATGAGTACAAGAAAGAGAAAAAAATTGACCCAACTAGCACGCTGTTAATAGAGTCGGTACCCGCACCTCAGCGGGCACGTACGAGGTGAAGCAGCTATAATGCTTCCTTGTTGCAGGAAAGATGCCCTCATTTGAGGTTGTGGTATCCCTTCGACCAACAAAGCAAGCAGATTATCCGCACGCTGGGGACGCGAATGTTGCTGATCATGGGCACTAAAGTCCCCACAGGAACAAGAGGGCCGGTGCGGTGCCTCTTTGTTGATGGCTGTTAAGTACCATTTTCAACCGTCAACTATACTCAAATAAAGGAGAATTTGGCATTTCATACACGCATGCTTTATCACAATAATATAGTTCCACTTGTACTTGGAGAACTTTATGCATGCAGGAGGAAATGTGAAGGAAACACCTCAAAAGGCAAGAAAACACACTTTCGACCAATCAGAGAGCGCCACACGGACGTCACACGGATTGAAGGGCCCATTTGCAGCACTTAACCGACGTAACTCCCTGTAATACCGCGGGAACCGACCTCAGGACCCACAGGACAGCCACCTGGAGAAAGCACAGGCCAGGAGGGGCCACCCCCAGGTCGGCCGACCTGGTCAGGTCGGCCGACCCAGCCGGGCGCCCTCTCCGCCTGGGCTTCCACGTGTTGGCTCCTCCGCGACTCCTGATGACGGTTTGAGATGCCTTCCGTGGTGGTTACTCTCCCTTGCCGACCTATTGAGGCTATAAATAGGAGGGTGTGCCTTCACACTCAACACACACCACAAGAAGCATTTCTCTCTTGCTAGTAGTAGTTCTTGGAGTTTTAGTGGAGTTAGGCTGAGTCTAGAGCTCTCTAGTCCCAAGTCTTCACTTGGAATTGGTATGGCTCTTGTATCTTTTCCCTTTTGTAAGACTTTGCTCTTATCAATATATATATCTTTTCTATATAGTTGTGCTTGGGTCATGAGTTTCTTGTTTGATTTTGTGATCCATATATGTGATAGTATAGTCTACTTGTGTGATAGTAGTTTATATTTATTATACTACTATTGTCATGCTAGTTATATACCGTCACTATAGTCTAGTTTATATGTTATAGTCTCAATGCTTAGTTTTAGCTGATAAAGTATAGCATGGGTTTGGTGATCGTATTCGTACGGTAACTCTGCCTCGTTAATAGTAATCGCGGAGGGGCAGAGTGCTCTTTGGTCATGCAAGTATGGTACTTGGGTGACTGATTTGCATCAATTATTCGTTAGTCTACTGGTTCGTTGAGGTAGGCGGCAGGTGGTGACAGCCCTGTCCGTCCTTTGAAATCCTCCCCGCTAGGCTAGTGCGTAGGCTCTTGGCGGAAGTCGCCTGTGGATGCAGGGGTAAGTCCGTGCCTGAAGTGCTATACTATTGACTGCTAAACCTGAGTGTGGGTCTGTATATATTCTACTTAGGCTATGCAACTGTATAGGAATGTATAGTAGGAGTAGCTTAGCCTAGTCTTTCCTCCACTAGACTTTATTTATTTAGTAGGAATCTTCTGTGTGTGTCACACTACCCAGTTATTATCATGTACCCGCCTGTCTTGGTTAGATATCCTTGCTAATTGTTAACATGATCTTATATGTTAGTAACGCTTCTTGATCATAACCTTCCTCTGGGATAAACAAATACGATACCCTGAATACTTCCGGGTGAAATGCTACAGCGGTATTCTCCGTGCGCTTGCGGATTTTACCTACTTGACTCTGGGACATATTAGTGAACCATTTCTGGCCCCGTGCCGGGAATGATTTATTAATATGGCTTAGCAAAAGTCAACAAGCATTTCTGGCGCCGTTGCCGGGGAAGGCGTATGATTCAAGAAAAATTACTAATGTATATAGTAGTGTTGCAATTATTAAGGCTATCTCCTAAGCAGGTTAACCTTGCTTTGTTTTCTGCATTTTGTATGAAAACAGGGTAGTGCTGAATCAGCTGAGCTTTAATAAAATGATAGAAACCCAATTAGCTCAGTTAGCTGCTGCTGTTCCTACTGCTGAGTCGGGGAAAATCCCGGGGCAACCCGAGACCCCCTTAGAAAATGTTAATGCGGTTACCACGAGAGGAGGTAAGTCCACTCGGGATCCGCCATACCCTAACCATGCAGGAAAGGACACATCAGCTGAGAAGCCGGCAGAAGAAGAAGAACTGCCGCCCAGGAAAACGGCTCCACATGAGTTCTATGACACGAACCTCATGTCGTTTCCTGAAAGAAGAAGGAAGCCCACCGTGGACGAACAGTTCACACGCTTCGTTGAGGTGATCCAGAAGCTGCACATCAACGTGCCCTTGCTGGATGCGATACAAGTACCCACGTACGCTCGCTACCTCAAGGATCTTATCAGCAACAAGCGCCCACTACCGACCACAGAAATTGTCAAGCTGACGGAAGAGTGTAGCGCTGCTATACTCAACCGGCTTCCTGAGAAGAAGAAAGATCCAGGGTGTCCCACGATCACCTGCTCGATTGGGACACAGAACTTCGACCATGCCTTATGTGATCTTGGGGCAAGTGTGAGCGTCATGCCGAAGGATGTCTTCGACAAGCTCAACTACACCACACTATCCCCCACGCCGATGCAGCTGCAGCTGGCCGATTCAACGGTTCGCTATCCGGCAGGGATCACCGAAGATATTTCGGTGAAAATCCGGGATTGCTTCATCCCCGTCAACTTCGTAGTGCTTGATATGGACGTCGGGAAGAGCACACCGCTCATCCTGGGACGCCCATTTCTCAGCACTGCGGATGCTCGCATCGATGTAGGAGCCGGAGAAATCCGCTTCCACATCAATGGCAAGGAGGAGAAGTTTGACTTTCGGCCACGGAAAGAACAGTGCAACATGATCCGTATCAAGTACGGGCCGAACCCAAGCAACATCAAGGAAGTGGAGGTCACTCCGCCAAAGAAGGACAGCCTCATCACATTCATGAAGAACTTCCTTGAGAAGGAAAAGGCTGCACAACAACAACTGATGAAGGCAAGGAGGCAAAGGTCACACATTAAGCAACAGCCTCCGAAGTCCACAAGGCAGCAACCTCCGAGGTCTGCAAAGAAACAGGCTGAGAAGCCTGCAAAACCGCAGCCTCCGAAGCCCGAGAAGCCACCGACCGCAACAAAGACCAAAAAGGTGTGGCGAATGAAACAAGAAGCATCATCCGTGTCTTCATCTCCGGGACCAGACAACGCTTCATCGAGCTGAACGCCGGATAAAAGTCCCGCTCGTCGGACTTTAAAAGGTGAGTCCTCGCCGGGAGGTTAAACCGGTAGTTATCCATATTTGCTCTTTTAATTGCATATTTGCTTTCCATCACATTTTGATTTTTCCCGACCACTGCATTTCTGCATTTTTGAATTTTTCCAGCCACCTTGGAATTTTTCAAAACTCATTTGCATTTTTTGAAAATTTAGAAAATAGGTTTTTGGGCTTTCCATTTTGAAAAGAATTTTTGTCGAGCTTTTTGAGCAAAAAGGCAGCAGGGGACAAATCCCCTAGCCGTTGGGGAACACATAGGAAAAAGGGGGCTGCCAGGAGGCCCACCTTCCAGGTCGGCCGACCTGGTGGGATCGGCCGACCCCCTGGCCCCACTTTTTCCTGTGCTCCTTTCTCCCAACGGCTATATGGCCGTTGCTCTGTCTCTTGCTAACGGCCTTCTTGCTTCCTTGGCTATAAAAACCGCCCAGGAGGGGGAGCTTCACCATTCCAAGCTCATCTTTCACTCCCCTCCTTTGCTCACTCGTTGCTCTCCCAAAATTTCGTGTTCTTCAACTTTACTACAGCCCCAAAAACCCAAAAAAAATATTTCCCCTCTGCTTTAGTGCATTTGCAAGTTGTTGTGAAAAGAAAACCAATTTCGGAGAAGCTCGGGTTTGTCGTTTTCACTAACGCTCACCCGAACACTTGTTCGATCTTGTTTTTTTTGTTCTTGTCTCGTATTTGTTCTTGTGTGCAGCCATGTTCAAACGAATGAAGCAAGTCACCGGAATCAAGCGGAGAAAAAGCACTCGTGCAAGCACGAGTCAAGCATCCTCCGTCGAGCTCACACCAAGTCCGGGGCATGGTGACCCCGAAGCTGAAATTCTGAAGGAAAGGCCGGCCTTGCTCATCACCGAGGAGCATCTCGACATCAAGGACGACCGCGAGGGCCAAGCCATCGCGCTCATGAGAGAACGGCCATTCGCCCACACCCGACGCTTCGATCCGGACTTCCTCGAGAAAATAGGTATGAGAGAAGAATTTGCCTCTATTTTTCGCACTATGGGTTGGCTAAATTTCGTAGAAGTAGATGAGCCGGGTTCTCGTTTGCTTACTATGCAGTTTTTATGCACCCTTAGAAAGTATGATGAAGGCATTTCTTTTCGCTTGTTTGGGCAAGAGCGCTTGGTCACATGGGGTGATCTTCATGCTATGCTAGGTCTAAATCCTAAATGTAGGCTAGACTTAGATAAAGCGCTAAAGGGGTTCCATAAAGAAAGTTTTTGGAAAAAGATTTCCGGAAACGAGTGGGGTCCCAAGCCTAGAACAAGTGCCATCCATAATCCTACACTTAGATTTATGCATGTGTGGTTGGCTATGACCTTGTTTCCTCGAGGTGACATTAGGGTTGTCCGGCAAGATGAATTGAAAATACTTTATGCCATGGTTAAGAAAATTAGGGTGTCACCCGCGGAATGCATGATTGATCAATGGTTAGACAATACAAAGTTGACAGGACCAATTGAGTGCACTTCTTTAGTTACTCGCATTGCGCAGAAGTGTGGTCTGCTTGAGAATGTTCATGTTGAATAGTTGACGGTAGATAGAGAATTTCTAGGCGAGGACTATTTTGTGCAAGGACATACTTTGAAACATGGTCCGAATAATACCTTGATCTATCACTTTCCCGGGTATACAAATGAATTCCCGTTACCTAACCCGGGTCTTCGTTTGTATCACTGTCGGGCACTAACCCTCCCACTTGAGCCAGTGGGAGAAGTTCGTAGGCATAGTGTTTCAGGGCGACCGACACGTTCCCGTAGGCATATGGAGCCTACACCGGAGTTTCACACTCTGACCGGAGATCCGGTATGGGAGCAGCCCCCGCCACAGGACGAGGCGGGTGCATCAACATGGCAGGCCGGAGCATGGGAATCTCAGTACGATTACCCCATGCAGACGTCATCAAGTTCAAGCGGACCGCCATCCTTTGCCACTCGGTCATTCTCATCCCGTGGGTTCCGTGAACTCAACTATGGGATGGCCGAGTTGACAAGGAGGGTGAACGACATTGATTTGCGCACCGAGAGCATGCAACAAAGTCTCACGCAACATGTCACCGACACCCAGCAATGGCAGAATTTCAGCGACAACCAATTCCGCCAGCTGAACGCGATGATGGCTCAGAATCAGAACAATTGGGATGCCTTCTTCCGCTCCCAAGGCTACGACCCGAACCAGCAGATATGAGCAAGAACAAGCTTGGGGGAGGACCCCCCTTCTCACGGTAACTTGTATCTTTCCCCTTCCCTTTATTTCTTGCATTTGCTAAATCTGAAAATCCATAAAAATTTGCAAAACATAAAAAGAACAAAAATATTTCCCTTTTTCATGCGCGGTATGAATGTGTATAATTTTCCTATGTTGAGATGATGAATAGTTGCTCTGTCCTTTATTCCTCTCTAATGCTAGTTTACAACTTAGTACTCTCTCAAGAGTTAGGTTTGTTGGTAAATCTTGCCTTGAACTTGAATCTTGTGGGTAGCATATGCATTCTCTAGTTCTAAGTTGTTGAGAGGTATGATATGATAGATAGGGCTGCTATGATCTTGCTCAACGTAAAGCTTGAATTCCGAAGTTTTATTTTTCAAAATGACAAATTGATAAGTTCCTCAATGATGAAATTCCCACCACAGCCATATGTAGTGTTTACATTTGAAAACCTTTACACATATGCTGCTTGTTTCACATTGAGCTTAGTCAAAATTGTTGTGACCCTAGTAGAACTCTTTTCATGCTTTCTTGATCAAGATTATATACACACATCCACCGCCATGAGCTATCCTTCTAAATCAAGAAGATAGCATCCACCATATCCACCATATCCGCCGTGAGCTATTCTTCTACACCGGAAGAAAGCCACTATCCATCCATCCATCCAAAGAAACACTCCATATATCCATTGGAAAAATTCCTCTCTCAAATTATTCATTGCAAACTAGGACTATGGCTATGCAAAAAAAAAAAAAAAAAAAAAAGAGCAAGCAAAAGGTAGCCATAGCCTAGAAACTCCAAAAGAGAGAAGGAAAATTCAAAAAGGAGTTATTTCTTCCCATCCACCATTCCTCCGTTCTCCCACACACTTGCACATCTTGATCAAGATTGTTTGAATTGATGTTTTTCTTGGATCCGGTCTTTTGACATAGCAATATTATGTGAACATGAGTGCCTCATATATCCCTACCTTGAGCTCCACATAAAGCCTTATTTAGAAGTAGGTGATTATAGGCAACACTTTGCCTTGGTGAGGAATCATACACATATTGAGTGATCCGAGAGAATCATTTGAGGAACTTGGTTTTTATTTTCAAAATCTTTTGAAAACCTCCGGAATAACATAGCGGAATCTAGAGCAAGTGATTGGTGCCCTGCAATTGTTCTATCTCTCAACCGCCCAAGACAATGAGGTGTAAAAGCCCCATGGATCGAGGTAAATGGGTAAGTTATGCGCCAATATATTTAATTCTAGGAAGAGTACTTTGTTGTGCGCATAGTATTATTGAGGAGTAGGACATTGTAGCAACTCCTGATCAACAACTTAAGTTTATCTTTGCTTCGGGACGAGCAAAGGGTAAGCTTGGGGGAGTTTGTTGACGGCTGTTAAGTACCATTTTCAACCGTCAACTATACTCAAATAAAGGAGAATTTGGCATTTCATACACGCATGCTTTATCACAATAATATAGTTCCACTTGTACTTGGAGAACTTTATGCATGCAGGAGGAAATGTGAAGGAAACACCTCAAAAGGCAAGAAAACACACTTTCGACCAATCAGAGAGCGCCACACGGACGTCACACGGATTGAAGTGCCCATTTGCAGCACTTAACCGACGTAACTCCCTGTAATACCGCGGGAACCGACCTCAGGACCCACAGGACAGCCACCTGGAGAAAGCACAGGCCAGGAGGGGCCACCCCCAGGTCGGCCGACCTGGTCAGGTCGGCCGACCCAGCCGGGCGCCCTCTCCGCCTGGGCTTCCACGTGTTGGCTCCTCCGCGACTCCTGATGACGGTTTGAGATGCCTTCCGTGGCGGTTACTCTCCCTTGCCGACCTATTGAGGCTATAAATAGGAGGGTGTGCCTTCACACTCAACACACACCACAAGAAGCATTTCTCTCTTGCTAGTAGTAGTTCTTGGAGTTTTAGTGGAGTTAGGCTGAGTCTAGAGCTCTCTAGTCCCAAGTCTTCACTTGGAATTGGTATGGCTCTTGTATCTTTTCCCTTTTGTAAGACTTTGCTCTTATCAATATATATATCTTTTCTATATAGTTGTGCTTGGGTCATGAGTTTCTTGTTTGATTTTGTGATCCATATATGTGATAGTATAGTCTACTTGTGTGATAGTAGTTTATATTTATTATACTACTATTGTCATGCTAGTTATATACCGTCACTATAGTCTAGTTTATATGTTATAGTCTCAATGCTTAGTTTTAGCTGATAAAGTATAGCATGGGTTTGGTGATCGTATTCGTACGGTAACTCTGCCTCGTTAATAGTAATCGCGGAGGGGCAGAGTGCTCTTTGGTCATGCAAGTATGGTACTTGGGTGACTGATTTGCATCAATTATTCGTTAGTCTACTGGTTCGTTGAGGTAGGCGGCAGGTGGTGACAGCCCTGTCCGTCCTTTGAAATCCTCCCCGCTAGGCTAGTGCGTAGGCTCTTGGCGGAAGTCGCCTGTGGATGCAGGGGTAAGTCCGTGCCTGAAGTGCTATACTATTGACTGCTAAACCTGAGTGTGGGTCTGTATATATTCTACTTAGGCTATGCAACTGTATAGGAATGTATAGTAGGAGTAGCTTAGCCTAGTCTTTCCTCCACTAGACTTTATTTATTTAGTAGGAATCTTCTGTGTGTGTCACACTACCCAGTTATTATCATGTACCCGCCTGTCTTGGTTAGATATCCTTGCTAATTGTTAACATGATCTTATATGTTAGTAACGCTTCTTGATCATAACCTTCCTCTGGGATAAACAAATACGATACCCTGAATACTTCTGGGTGAAATGCTACAGCGGTATTCTCCGTGCGCTTGCGGATTTTACCTACTTGACTCTGGGACATATTAGTGAACCATTTCTGGCCCCGTGCCGGGAATGATTTATTAATATGGCTTAGCAAAAGTCAACACTCTTCCTGTCCTCATTCTTACTGACACCATCTAAGGCGCACAGGGGAACTGCTGAGAAACTATCTTGGCCTTCCATAAGAGGGCACCTTACTTCTCACCCAACATCGGCAAATTACGGGAGTTATAGGGCTTGAACCCCTCCTCTCGTTACAATCGCTATGAGTGATGGCCAAGGCAATGATGTCTTCATGAAACATCGGGCCACTCTCCACTTCACCATGACAGGTACCGACAGGGCATACCATGCCATGCAGCTTCAAGTCATCATCTTCACCCTCGCTCTAGACCCATCACTTAGCAAGCACCCGCATCGGGCGGCCATGCCGGTGCCAGGGCTCCCAACAAGGAGCAGCCAAACAACGCTAACCTAAGGGTGAAGCTGTGGGTAACCGAATCCAAGGGAGAATGACTTTGGCATAAGCAGGGATGAGAGAGAACTACCCCACAATGGCCTTAAATAGCCAAGCTGCCCTGGGCCACGGCCTCGGATCCTCTTTGACGTGCACTGCACTGGCATCAAGCCCAATAGAGAGATGCCCCTGCACCTCACACGCCAAAAGAAGACAAAGACCTACCGTCCTAGCAGCGCCGTGTCTCACCTTTTGAGGAAAAGAAGATTCGCTCCATCACGGGGGTCCCACGGACAAAATCCATAGGACGCATCCCGTCGTACGCCCCTCTGTGGTGCCCGGGACCACCTGGCTCGTCCGGGTAACGGAACCCGAGGGACTCAGGTACAGCAGTATCCCCGTGATCATCTCAAGAGGATAAAGCTAAAGCGCGAGTCCATTCGGACTTGCCCGCTGGCTCGGGAGCTACACCCGCCGGGTGTGCTCCCGCGCACCTGTTGGCACTTCTCAAGTGCCTCTTTTATATGTGAATATTACCCCAATTAGATCATAATTGATACTAATATAGGCCATTTACCTATGATATTGCCTATATATTTGTATATGCGTTGTTTTGGAGCTTTATTGCAGAAATAGGTAAAATTGGTGATTAATGCGATGATGGAGAAGACAAGAGTCCAGAACCGACGAAAAGCACTGAAGAAGCCCAGTGCGCTGATCAGCGTAGCCCATGAGCCGATCGGCGCAAGGGTGTTTTGACCCACAGAAGTGACCGAGGCCCATTCCACATGTTTATGGAAGTTTATCTGTGCAAGACACTTGAAGATATTTGTCTAAGAAGAATTATGGAACTTCAAGAAGATTTATGGAACTCCAAGATCTTAACCTGCAGTACAAGACTTTATCTCGAAGGAAAAGGCCCACATGGCAGCGGTGGAAGACAAAGGAACCGACTCGGGGAAGAAATTAGAGAAGACACGGCTTGCACCGATCGGCGCGATCCTGCACCGATCGGCGCAACCGCCTTATTTGCTAGAAACCGAGTCCTTTACGAGTAGAACCCCTATAAATACTTGTAAACCCTCACCGCAGATGGGGGGACGACAGAGGGACACCAGATCCATGAGTTAGAGCCACCGGGGCTGGCCCCATTAGAATAGATCTCGGGTTGAGTTTCAAGAAGCATTGGAGTCAAGAGTTGATCCGTCAAGGTAGGCCATCTCGACGGGGATGAATCTTACTGATGTAAACAAGGGTTCCCGATCTTCCGAAAGGTTCCTGGTAAGTTGATTTGGTCAGAGGCGACACACAAATCGATCCGGCTTCAGAACAGCACGTTCTAAACCCCGCAATCGCAGCACGACGTCTCCTCTGGTAGCAAACCAACTCCTTCTCCCATCATCTCCTGGTCCTCTCCATGGTTTCTAATCATAAAATAATCATTAGGTAGCAAACCATTCTCAAAAGTAACATATAGCGAAGAACGTAGGAACGAGCTCACCTCTAAATTTAGTCGTCGTGCACGAGCTCTAGTCATTGGACCTTGCAAGTCCAGAATTGGAGGAGTGTTGTGTGTATCCATAGGAGTGATGTCCTCATCATCCTCCCCCTCTTGAAGTGGAGTCGTACTCGACTCAAGCTCATCCTCTTCTCCCAAGTATGGTTTCAAATCTGAAATGTTAAAAGTAGGACTAACCCCCAACTCGGGAGGCAACTCAAGTTTGTATGCATTATCATTAATCTTCTCCATTATTTTGAATGGACCATCAGCTCTAGGCATTAGCTTAGACTTTCTCAATTCTGGAAATCTATCCTTTCTTAAGTGTAACCACACTAAATCTCCTACATCAAGCTTTACTTCCTTTCTACCTTTACTACCAGCAATTTTATATTTTTCATTCATCTTTTCAGTGCTAAGTCTAGTGGCCTCATGCATTAGCAAAATAAATTCAGCACGCTCCTTAGTATCAACATGAACTCTCTCATTAATAGGTAGAGGAAGTATATCAAGTGGAGTACAGGGATCAAAACCATACACTACCTTGAAGGGACTTACCTTGGTAGTAGAATGTGTTGCCCGATTATAAGCAAACTCAACATGAGGCAAGCATTCTTCCCATTGCTTCAAATTTTTCTTCAAAATAGCTCGTAACATAGTGCCCAAAGTGCGGTTCACAACCTCAGTTTGTCCATCAGTTTGTGGATGACAAGTTGTAGAAAATAGCAACTTTGTACCCAACTTATTCCAAAGCGTGCGCCAAAAATGACTCAAGAATTTTGC
This sequence comes from Eleusine indica, assembly GCA_030378355.1. Taxonomy (NCBI): domain Eukaryota; kingdom Viridiplantae; phylum Streptophyta; class Magnoliopsida; order Poales; family Poaceae; genus Eleusine; species Eleusine indica. The sequence goes on along the minus strand of CM059498.1, from coordinate 36,540,908 downwards.
ATCACGATCTGAAATAATACCATGCAAACGTACAATTTCTTTGAAAAAGAGATCAGCAATATAACTAGCATCATCAGTTTTATGACATGGTATAAAGTCTGCCATCTTGGAAAAACGATCCACAACAACAAAAATGCTATCGCTCCCCCTCTTAGTCCCAGGCAGTCCTAAAACAAAGTCCATAGAAATATCCGCCCAAGGAATAGAAGGAATAGGAACTGGCATGTATAAACCATGTGGATTCAAACAAGACTTAGCTCTTTGACATGTAGTGCAGCGAGCAACAAAACGCTCAACATCTTTCCTCATCCTTGGCCAAAAGAAGTGTGTGGCCAAAATATCCTCCGTCTTCTTAGCACCAAAATGACCCATCAATCCACCTCCATGCCTCTCATGCAACAATAAAAGACGAACGGAACCAACTGGAATGCATAGGCGGTTAGCTCTAAACAAGAAACCATCATTCAATACAAATTTGTTCCAAGCACGACCTTCTTTACAGTGCAGCCATACATCTTTAAAATCAACATCAGCAACATATTGTTCTTTAATTGCCTCAAGTCCCAAAATTCTACAATCAAGTTGAGACAACAAAGTATATCGCCTAGATAAAGCATCAGCAATCACATTATCCTTCCCTTTCTTATGTTTAATAATATAAGGAAAAGACTCAATAAACTCAACCCATTTAGCATGTCTACGGTTCAAATTGCATTGAGACCAAATATACTTAAGTGATTCATGATCAGAATGAATAACAAATTCTTCGGGCAACAAATAATGACGCCATGTCTCTAAAGAATGTACAAGTGCATATAGTTCCTTATCATACGTGGAATAATTAAAAACAGGCCCAGTAATTTTCTCACTAAAGTATGCAACAGGTTTACCATCTTGCATCAAAACACCACCAATGCCTATACCACTAGCATCACATTCAAGCTCAAAAGTCTTATCAAAATTGGATAATTGCAGCAATGGTGCATGTGTAAGTTTGTCCTTCAAAGCATCAAAAGACTCATGATGTACCTTACCAAAATGGAAGTCAACGCCCTTCTTTGTCAACTCATGCAATGGTACAGCAATGGTGCTGAAATCTTTGACAAAGCGGCGGTAGAAACCTGCAAGACCAAGAAAACTCCTCACCTGTGTGATAGTTTTTGGTACAGACCAGCTCTTTATGGCTTCAATCTTCGCCTCATCCACCTCAATTCCCTGTGGAGTCATAACATAGCCAACAAAAAAAACTCGATCCGTGCAAAAGGTGCACTTCTCAAGGTTACCAAATAAACGTGCAACTCGCAAAGCATCAAAAACAGCACGCAAATGAACCATATGATCATCCATGGATTTGCTATAAATCAAGATATCATCAAAGTAAACAACCACAAATTTTCCAATAAAAGGTCTTAAAACCTCATTCATCAAACGCATGAAAGTACTGGGTGCATTAGTCAACCCAAAAGGCATTACTAACCACTCATACAACCCGATTTTGGTTTTAAAAGCTGTTTTCCATTCATCTCCAAGTTTCATTCTAATTTGATGGTAGCCACTATGCAAATCAATTTTAGTGAAAATTATAGCACCACATAACTCATCAAGCATGTCGTCTAGCCTAGGAATAGGATGACGATACCTAATAGTAATGTTATTAATGGCTCTACAATCTACACACATACGCCAAGAACCATCTTTCTTAGGAACCAAAAGTACAGGAACAGCACAAGGACTAAGTGATTGACGAACATACCCACGATCCAAAAGGTCTTGGACTTGTTGTTGTATCTCCTTAGTCTCCTCAGGGTTGGTCCTATAAGCAGCACGGTTTGGTAAAGTAGCACCAGGAATCAAATCAATTTGATGCTCAATCCCTCTCAAAGGTGGCAATCCCGGGGGTATCTCAGCTGGGAAAACATCCTCATACTCCTGCAAAAGGTTAGTGACAGAAGGAGGCAAAGCACTAGAAGCAATATCACCAAGCGAAAACAAGGCTTGTTTGCATATCAAAGCATAGCAAATATCATCAGTAGAAATTTCAGCAAGCTCAGATTTTGTGGCAAGACATGAACGACCTTGTAATTTAATTGCAGCACCCTTAGAACTTGAAGAATCATTAACATTACTTGGTGTAGAAGCAGAATTAACAGGTTGCTGAATTTCAGGGCTTTTATTTTTCGAACTAGCAGCTCGTTCTAAATCAGCTTGTACAATTTCAGCAGGGGTCATTGGTGACAAAGTAATTTTATTTCCTTTATGCATAAAAGTGTACTTATTACTTTTACCATGGTGTACAGCATCATTATCAAATTCCCAAGGTCTACCCAATAAAAGTGAACAAGCTTGCATGGGTACAACATCACAATCAACAGAATCCACATAGGAACCAATGAAAAAAGGAACTCTGCAAGTTTGTATTACCTTAGCTTTTCCAGAGTCATTTAACCACTGAATGTAGTATGAATGTGGATGTGGGCGTGTGGTCAAATCAAGCTTCTTAACCACATCAGAACTCACCAAATTGTTGCAGCTTCCTCCATCAATGATGACACGTGCTCGACGGTTCTTGATGACGAAGAAAATCTGGAACAAGTTATGTCACTGCATCATCTCGGGCTGCTGGATTTGTGTGCTAAGCACACGCTGCACAATAATATTCATGTAGCCCGTGGTATCGACGCCTCCAAGGACGAGGTCACCGCTGGTGGCAGCGACATCCTCCTCCTCATCCTCCACATCGGAGGTGCTCATGTAACCGCCATCATCAGTCGCCACATATGCCCGCCTACTTGGGCAATCTTTCTGCACATGGCCAAGACCATGGCAGCGGTGGCACTGAATCCCTGTAGTGCGTCCCGTCGAAGCAACAGAGGAGGCACTACTAGCCGGTACCTACACAGAATTTTTACCTGAGCGCGTAGAAGGGGCAGGGGCTGATCTTGGTGCTGCAGAAACAACACTAGCTGGTGGGGGCGGCCGGGAAGATGGCTTCGGCAGCCCCGAAGTCCCGTTCGGCCGTGGTGGGTAGAAATTCCTGGACTTGCTGTACTCCTCAAAAGCCTGGAAAAGTCTCTGTGATTCTTTCTCTGCAAGCATAGCATACTGGAAACACTGGTTGAGGGTATAAAATTCTTTATAATCAAGGATGTCCTGAATTTCTTTTCTCAAACCAGAATAAAATCGGCAAATCTGATCCTCTACTTTTTCAACCACAGCACAACGAATCAAACCCTTCTGAAGCTCACTAAAATGCTCCTGAACAGTTTTATCTCCTTGATCTAAACGCTGCAGTTTATTATGAATTTCTCTATAAAAAGTAGGAGGAACAAAACAATCACGCATTTAGGAAGCTTCTTGCAAAGCTCTTACAAAGTTCTGAAAACAACAAAGCGAAGGATACCAGGGAGCTGTGTTCCATGATTGCAAGGGTTACAAAATAACCTATGTGCTGTCCAGAAGAAGTATGTAGAGCTAGGAAGGCCAAATATATATATATATATATATATATATATATATATATATATATATATATATATATATATATATATATATATATATATATATATATATATATATATATATATATATATATATATATATATATATATATGTGAGTGGCACACAAATAAAAAACATATAGTAAAGCTGAATAAGTGACCAAATAACTTGTCCCTAGTTGCTGGTCTAACTATGTCCTAGAACAGTAGTGATAGCAAAGAAGAAACAAGGAGACAAAGGGACACAGTCGATAACAGGGGGCTTAGTGTAAAACAGCCAAACTCAGAAATTCCAGGGGGCTAGATGGAGCACTAGTAGGAATCCTAAATTTTTTTATTTTATTTTATTTTTTTGATATTTTTTTCCAACTCACTAGCAAATGGGGAGAAACCACAAAACATTTCAGCTCGAACCGAGCTAGGACGTGGCCTACAGAAAATCTTGAAGTTTCAAAAAACGTCGGGTTTCAACTTGAATGAATTTTTTCTTTATCTTCCTGTTTTTTTGAATTTTTTGACGAGGGCACACAGGGCGTAGCCAGTGTGGGTCACCTCAACTTTTTGTCAAGAATCTCCTATAAACATTTCAGCCAAAACGGACAACCGAGCGAAAAGTTATGCCTGTTTTACCAAAGGGGTCTCGGAATCGGTTATAAAGAACCCGGGGGTTTGAGTGAAACCCGAGTCGGGCTTCAGGTCGGGTTGGGATTTTTTTGGCGAGGTGGATGCAGCGGAAAGTGGAATTTATGAAATTTGGTCCGAGGTGGTGAGGGTGGGTTTAGGGTGGGATTAGGGTGGGCGTGTTGATCAATCAACCCTAGCACACAAAGCCGACAAAACCGAGGATGGTGAAGGGGATGGCGGCTAGGGTTGCAAGGGAAACACTACTGATGACAAAAACACAAACTAAACCAGCGACTAAACAAGAACTAGGGCACAAACTCAACACTACGAACTCTGAAATTGAAATATGCAAAGGCTAAACACGTGGTTATGAGCGGGGAAATTTTTTTTTGGTATTTTCTGTGGACGATAGGAAGAACACGAAAACAAAACTAAAGGGTAGTGCGAACCTGACGGTGCACCTGAAGATCTGATTACCACTTGATGTAAACAAGGGTTCCCGATCTTCCGAAAGGTTCTTGGTAAGTTGATTTGATCAGAGGCGACACACAAATCGATCCGGCTTCAGAACAACACGTTCTAAACCCCGCAATCGCAGCACGACGTCTCCTCTGGTTATCAACCGTCCAAAGACGATTGACCTCACCGAGAAGGCTAATCCCTGCCTGCGAATCAAGAACACAAGCAAGAACAATGAAGAATACAACACAATTGCAGATGTATGATTAAACTCTCAAAGTTGGGGTCTCACAAACCGATGAACGGCGACACTGTTTATGAACAGAATTGATCTAAGCAAAACCCAAACCCTAATGGTGCGGTGGCGGCTGTATATAAAGACCCTATGATCGTGCAAGACCCTCTGGACACGCCCCTAATTGGGCTCAACTAGATACAAAGCCCAAAGGCCAAAAATAGGCAACGCAGCACCGACACAGATTCTGGACTCTCTCTTGTTTCAACGATTCCTGATGATTCCGGATGAATTTTGACATGCGGTCGGCGGCATTAGAAAGGTCTTTTCCTTATCTTTCCGTGCATATGTAGAACGTCCAAATCTGAGTCCGTATGCGTCCTGGGCGACTGTTTTAGTACAGACTGGTCCTGGGCCCCGAAATAGACTCGAAGTCAGTTTTGATTGGGCCTCCACTTTGGCTTCCAAGCTCTTGCTGGTCCTCCACGTTCCCAACTCCTTCTCCCATCATCTCCTGGTCCTCTCTATGGTTTCTAATCATAAAATAATCATTAGGTAGCAAACCTTTCTCAAAAGTAACATATAGCGAAGAACGTAGGAACGAGCTCACCTCTAAATTTAGTCGTCGTGCACGATCTCTAGTCATTGGACCTTGCAAGTCCAGAATTGGAGGAGTGTTGTGTGTATCCATAGGACTGATGTCCTCATCACTTACTCTATGTATCTCAAGGATGATTGAATATGTTGATGATGGTTTTGGTGATTTGTGTATCTTAATTCTATAATCATGCATCTGCTTATTCCGACTACTTAGTTCTAGGCTAAGTACATAGATATTATCGTAATCGTGGTGATTAGGATAGTATTCGGACATTGTATTAATTATGGTTGCTTGATGATGCTAGTAGTGTGGTTTACTGGTGACAGCATTAAGCCTGCGCAGCACTATTAGATAGTTGAGTAGGGTAAGATACTGGCGCGATTAAGGGTTTCCTTCCCGCTGCGAATAAATAAGGAGCCACTAGAAAAGCAGGGTGATCTTACTCATTATAGGTTTTCATTTATCCATGTAATTACCCATTCTGATGCTATTCAGTTAGACTTTCTGGTTACGAACTCACTAGTAGATATCTGGCTACTCACTAATCAGCATAGGTTTACTAGATCTGGTGCGCTTTGGTTTAGATTCACCAGTGTGTCGATCGGCTCAACCCCTGTGCCGATCGGCGCCACCATAGATTCACCAGCATGCCGATCGGCTCAACCCCTGCGCCAATCGACGCAATAGCTTTGGCTTAGTTTCACCAGCGTGCCGATCGGCTCAATCCCCACGCCGATCGGCGCAACGACAGATTTACTGTCTGGCGCACCTTTGCACTGGCCAGTCTCCCCCTCAAGCAACCTGACCTTGACAGTAGCCTTGACTAGATCTTTTACTATTAACTTTATTTAATAAATCCCTAAGGTCCCAGTGGATTCGATAAACCTTGGAATACTCAATTCAAGGGAAACTGTGCTACAATCGTACACCGTTCTCTTACGGTATATAAGTGGGTGCGTAGATAGGACCAACAAGCTCTATTTTCTGGCGCCGTTGCCGGGGACCATAGCAGGTTTTTAAACATTGTTTGATGTATTAGTGTTTAGTCGTTGTGCTTTACTTGTCTCTCTAGTACATATATTCTGTTAAGTGAAACTAACAGGTATGGACGGTCCTTAGTCAACCAAACCCTCTAATTACGCTGATGATCTAGAAAGACTCTTTCACAAGAACAGAACAACGGAGAAGAGAAGCAAGTAACCTGAAGATTTAGAAGCAGTCCGCGCAACACCTCGAGTATTATTCACAATAGAAGACTCAGTTCAAGAGCAAGAAGAAGAGGAGATGGCAGAGGTACCTATGGTTAATCGTCTCAAGCCACAATTGACTAGTATTGTCAAGACAGATTTCCAAGAAGCTCAAGATCAACTTCCATACCAATTGGAGAGATATGTTGGAATAGTAGAGCAACAACCGTTCACAGGTTCAGAAGATCCCAATCATCACTTGCAACACTTCCTTGAAGTTTGCAGTACATTCAAGATAGCGGGATTGACAGGAGATCAAGGGCGTGTAACGTTGTTCCCCTTCTCTCTAGTTGGACGCCCCAAGCAATGGTACAATGGATTGGACAACACAGTAAAAACGGTGTGGGACACATTAGCAGCTGAATTCTTGGTTAAATACTTCCCACCCAGTAAGACTCAAGCTTTGAAAAATAAGATTCTTGGATTTATACAGAATATTGATGGGAGCATTGGAGAAGCTTGGGAAAGATACAATGAGCATATGGATGCATGTCCTCATCATGGTCTGACGGTTGGAGAAGTTGTTGAGAAGTTCTACATAGGATTGAATCTTTTGTCACGTCAACATTTGGGCGCCTCAGATGCAGGATCATTCATGTCAAAAACCCCCACCGAAGCTAAGAATTTGATCAAGTTGTTAGTTGAAAATCAATCATGGGATGGTGAGAGAAGCTCAAGGAATTTGCAACCTTCAAAAGGAGTAGCGAAGAGTGTGATTGAGAAGACTCAGGAAGAATTGATTATAGATCGCCTCGATGCTATTCAAAGAAGGTTGGACAATAATCTTCATATCCCTAAGGAATAGACACTCAAGCTGGCGGAATCACGCTCAACATGTTGTGAGTGTGGAGAATTTGGTCATGTGCAGAAAGATTGCCCTGAAGAGATGAAGATGTTAGAATATATGAAGAATAGTGGATGGAAGCCCCAATATCAACAACAAAGGAGTTCTTTCTCTCCTAGTTCGTCCATGCAAAACTCTATTCCACTTCGTCTCCAATGTCATGAGTTCTTCCAAGCTCAAGAGAAGATCAACAAGGACAATCAAGCTAGATTCAAGGAGATTGATCGTGTCCTCGAGAGAGTTAATGACAAGGTAATAGAAATTGGGAGCTCCAACGAGCAGATTTTGAAGCATACCAAGATTATGGAGCAACAGATGGGACAGCTATCGCAAGCCATTCAAGGCAATGAGGGGGCTATTCCTGGCAATACGATGTCTGCAGAATAGTTGAAGGCAATAGCTACGCGATCAGGAAAACAAATAGAAGATCCAGAACACTCTGCGGGAGCAAAGAAGCCCCGCGTCGATCGGCGCACACCCGGTACTGATCGGCGCAATGACCCTATCGGAGCCGATCGGCTCCCTGAAAGCGCCGATCGGCGCAAGGAGGATGATGACCTCTCTGGTTTGAAAATGGGCGTGGAGACAGAAGAGCATGGCCCTGCCACGTTTCTAAATACTCAACTACTGACGACGACAGAAAGGGCGTGACAACATGACGAGCAGTTTGCAAGATTCGTCGATATTATGAAGAAGCTTTACAGCAATGTCCCTTTTGTTGACGCTATCCAAGTTCCCACCTATGCCAAGTACATTAAGGATATGATGCAAAACAAGAAGTCTCTAGTTTCTGAGGAGGTTGTGAAGGTCACTAAGGAACTAACAGCGGTAATCAATGATGTTGCACTAGAGAAGAAACCCGACCCTGGATCACCAAGCATCAATTGCATGATTGGAACAAGGATATTTGATAGGTGCTTGTGCGATCTTGGAGCAAGAATAAGTGTTATGCCCCATCATATATTCACAAATCTCAATTTGCCTGAATTGGAGCCTACGGGTATGTGTTTGGAGTTAGCCGATCAATCGGTACACTTCCCTGATGGAATTGCTGAGGATGTACCTGTTCAAATTGAAGATCACATCGTCCCTGTTGATTTTATTGTGCTTGATATGGATAAGATGACGAGGATCCCGTTGATCTTAGGCAGACCCGTCTTGAGGACATCAAAGGCAAGTATTGATGTTGGGAGTGGTGAGATAAGCTTCGATATAAGTGGGACTCCCTACTCTTTCAAGTTTCGCTTAAAGGGAGAAGAGTGTCGTGCTATTGATGAAGTGAAGAGATACAAGACACCGTGGCATCGAGGCGTTGAAAGTAATTAGAGGGGATGTATGGATAGGTCATCCGAGCTATATGAACCATGGAGATAAGATAACCTTGTAGTGTCGCGGCCTCACAACCCGCACCGTGACATTAAGGATTGATTGTTTGCGGGGAGATCGAGCTCTTTGACCTCTAAATAACTAGAGCGCTCTTGGGAGGCAACCCAATGATCGGGGAATTTAGAAGTTATTTAGTGCTTATGGGAGGACAACCCATTTCATTTAGTTAATTAGTGCTGGCCGGGAGGGCAACCTGGTGTTTTTAAATTTGCTTGCTTGTGATAAAAATAATCTCCCGAATAAAATAAAAAAAATTAAAAAAGTGTGTGCTTAATTCTTGTATGCTCTTATGTTGTCTGTTTATTCGTGCAAAACTATGTATATACATACTATAGACTAACAATGCAGGAATATAAAAAAAATACCAAAAACAGGAAGGAACAGAGCTTGCGCTGATCGGCGCACATCTGCGCCGATCGGCTCATCATTGCCCAAGTCAGGACAGAAGGCCAATGACGCCCATAATTGTAGGAGTGCTAAACCAGCACAATAATTTTCGGAGACAGAGCTATTTTCAAGGATGAAGACAATATCTAGCGAAGAAGCGAGGGGCCAGAAGCAAAAAACGGACGTTGCGCCAATCGGCGCGATCACCAGATGAGCCCCGACACGTATGCCAATACTACAGAAACATTAGAGAGGTGGAAATTTGGTGAAGAGATGAACACGAGGCATCAGAATCAGCGCCGGACCTAAACACGAGGTGCAAGGGACTTGCGTCGTTCGGCGCGCTTCTACGCCGATCGGCGTGGGTACCCATGATGTTCCCAACTGGGCGACAAAGGCGGCAGGCATTGATTTTGAAGAATAGGTATGATTATCATGCAGGTCTGCAGTGCAGAGGAGACACGGAATTGACCAAAAGCTGAAAAAGAGATGGTGCGCCGATCGGTGCGGGCCCGCGCTGATTGGCGCCGCCAACAGGACATCAGGATTCCGTGCTGTTCCCCTGCCAACCAACATGATGTGCCAAGAAGCGACATGAAGGAGGGGAATCAAGCATCAGAGTGGTCAGAGCATTCAAAATTTGAATTGTGCCGATCGGCGCAGTACCCGTGTCGATCGGCGCACTCTCAAATTTTGAAATTTTATGGCGGTTCCTTCTCCTTGAAGTTTCCCACACTATAAAAGGGAGGCCAGGCGCCCCTATTTGGCACACCATCCCGGTAATCTCTCCACTTTCCCCACCACCCATGATCTCGCATACGTTCCGCAATCATCACAGATGGATCATCTCCGCTCCTCCGTCAGCAAGATGGGCAAGAGGCTACACCGGGGAAGCAGTTCCGGCAGCAGCAGCGAGTCGAGCGGTAACTCCTCGGCGAGGGGTGGCTCCGACGCTCGCGATGACATGTCGGTGGGTGGTGCATCCATCGGCTCGACGGCGGCGACATACGAGGTCCGTGCCCGCCACTCCGTCTCTGGCACGTCCCTACCAACATGGCGTGCTACGAGAAGCCAAACGGCGGCAAGCCGTGGGGTTCCAACATCATCACCGCCGCCGGCATTCATGCCGCGCACGGTGCAGGAGGGCTTCACCCTCCTGAGCGTGGAGGAATAGCAGCACTACCTCGTGGTGAGGGGAAGGTTCGTCCCCAACTTCGACTTGGACGAGACCTTCCTCACCTCGATCGACATGTGGGAGGACATAAGGAGGATGCTAGACAACCTCGGCTGGGTGGATTTCCACCTTCTCAACATGGACTACCACCTAGACGTCGTCACCGACGTTGCTTCTATGATGAGGCTTGGCACCATCGAAGACGGTAGCGAGGCCGTCAACTTCCGCGTCCGCCACATAGAGGCGGCAGCTCAAGCCTTCGGCTTTGACGCCGACGCCGATGTCGTCGGCATCTTGCGACGTGGGGAGTTGGACTCCTTTTGGAGGCGGCTCTCGTTCGTAGAGGAAATGAAGCATGGAAATATCCGCAACCCGATCATTCAAGTCTTCCATCGGTGGTTGGCGGTGCGCATAGGCGACAAGGTCGACTCCAGCAACGTCACCGATGCGGACTTGCGGTGGCTCTTCAACGCCATCGTGAGTCCATCTCATTGCAATCCCATGTCAGTGATGGTGCGGATTTGCCTCGACAAGAGGGGCAAGGCAAGCAAGAAGTTGGCCTTGGGGGCCTATCTTCAACGCCTAGCAGCCCTCGTCTGCGACAGCAACGGACCGGAAGGGCGCAATAACAAGTGGGAGTGCACGATGGAGATCGGCGAGAATATGACTCGTGGCAATATTGTCACGGGAAGTGTTCGCGCCGGCTTCCATGTCAGTGGCACAAACATAAAGCTCCCATGTCGGTGTCACAGGCAACGTGCCGATCGGCGCACCCTACTGCAGCACGGGCATTGACTACAGGTACCAAGGGCGTGTACCAGTGGTGCCTCCTGTGCCCGGTTCAGACTTTTTCGTGCCCATGCAGAGGTACCTCGACAACAACATGCACTACATCGAGCGCGTGGAGGACGCCACGTCCCAATGGAGGTACAACCACGATGCGATGGTGGAGGAGTTCGAGCGACTCAAGGCGTGGTGCTATGGCTTCGATCAGCCACCGACTCCACTTTCGGATGGCTAGAGTGCCTAGGAGTTGGCACGTGTATCGGTTTTCCAGTTTGCGTTTTGTTTTATCTTTTGCAGTTTTTTTTTATTTACTTATGTGTGTGTGAGCGGGTTGGAAAACCATGTATCGGGTGTGTTTATTTTCATGAAAGTGTGTTAGTAGTAGTTTTACTTTCATGCAAGTGTGTTAGCAGTAGTTTTGTTTTCATACAAGTGTGTTAGTAGTAGTTTTATTTTCATGCAAGTGTGTTAGTAGTAGTTTTATTTTCATGCAAATGTGTGCAAAAATCATCATCATGTATTCATGTTTTGATCTTAATATAATGGTGGCGGTTATGCTCTATTAGGAGAATTGAATTATTTATTCTTTCTTGAAAAGTGTTGATGAAGATCAAATAGTGTTGAGCATTGAATAAAATTTCGAACTTATACTTAATGATTATTCGGCAAATATGTCTTATGTGGAGCAATTTTGAGTACCCATGTGCTTTCTTTGTGTTGTCCAGTTTGTAATGATAACTTAGTACCAATCTTTTCAAAAATAAATTTTCATGTTGTGAACTTTAGAATTTATTGTTTTTCAAGATCCTTACCTACCAATGCCATATTTTGAACAACACTCATAAACCTTTGATATGTAGATAAACATTAAATTGATGGTTGAGTTCGGTTAGGATTTAATTCTTTTTGGTATGAACTTTATTAAGATGGCAATTCTTTGTGTATCTTTTTCTAGCCTTGAAATTACTCATGCAAAAATTCAATTCCGCTGAGTACACTACCATAAACCCAAAACATCTTGTTGAGTATCATTCCTTGAACACATCCTATATTTCTGGCTATATTTGATTCTTGAATAAATGTTGAAGCCAGACAAATAAAATACTAATAAATGTTGGCAAATTTGGGTTGAGAGCCGATCGGCACACTCTGAGCCGATCGGCGCAGCAGAGATTGTTGATAAAAAAAAACTCTGCTGTTTGCTAAGGGACTAGCAAAATTTTAAGTGCGGGGGGATGGTATATGACATGCTTATTCTTGAAATTCAATATAGCCATGAATCATTCCAACCATGTGCAATTTTCCAAGATCAAATTTTTGCTATGCACATGTCCACATATCCAAAGTCTGAGTCCTTTCTTAAATTTTTCTATCTTAATTGCCATCTTGATAAGTTTCTATAATTCCAACGAAGAATAATCTCCTAGCTTTACAATATATTATTGATTTATGTTTGCAATCCTTGAATTACCTCACCTAGCTACTCATATAAGCCTTACACTAATATTATCTGACCATTATGATGTAGAATATAGGTTGAGTGGTTTAAAAGATGAGTTGTTGCCTTGGATTATTTGCAAGATAGATTCTCTATGTTCACAACAATCTTTTAAGTGATTCTCATATGTGGAAAAGTTATAATTTATGAATTGGACATGATCTTTTGCTTTGGGGAGAACTTTAAGCTTATGCCCATATTTGATCTATTTTGCTGAATACCAATATGAAATACACCACAGTAGAACAATGCTCAACATTTGCTGGTTTGAGATATCTTTTATGATAGAAATAGTATGTTTTTCGATTTTTCTTTCTTTTACTTTACTCGGGACGAGCAAAGGTTTAAGTGTGGGGGAACTGTTGGCACTTCCCAAGTGCCCCTTTTATATGTGAATATTACCCCAATTAGAGCATAATTGATACTAATTTAGGCCATTTACCTGTGATATTGACTATATATTTATATATGCGTTGTTTTGGAGCTTTATTGTAGAAACAGGTAAAATTGGTGATTAATGTGATGATGGAGAGGACAGGAGTCCAAAACCGACGAATAGCATTGAAGAAGCCCAGTGCGCCGATCGGCGCAGCCCATGAGCCGATCGGCGCAAGGGTGTTTTGACCCACATAAGTGACCGAGGCCCATTCCACATGTTTATGGAAGTTTATCTGCGCAAGACACTTGAATATATTTGTCTAAGAAGATTTATGGAACTTCAAGAAGATTTATGGAACTCCAAGATCTTAACGTGCAGTACAAGACTTTATCTCGAAGCAAAAGGCCCACATGGCAGCTGTGAAAGACAAAGGAACCAACTCGGGGAAAAAAATCAGAGAAGACACGGCTTGCGCGATCGGCGCAACTGCCTTATTTGCTAGAAACCAAGTCCTTTACGAGTAGAACCCCTATAAATACTTGTAAACCCTCGTCGCAGAAGGGGGGGCGACAGAGGGACACCAGATCCTTGAGTTAGAGCCACCAGGGCTTGCCCTGTTAGAATAGATCTCTAGTTGAGTTTCAAGAACCATTGGAGTCAAGAGTTGATCCATCAAGATAGGCCATCTCGACGGGGATGAATCTTACTCTATGTATCTCAAGGATGATTGAATATGTTGATGATGGTTTTAGTGATTTGTCTATCTTGATTCTATAATCATGCATGTGCTTATTCCGACTTCTTAGTTCTAGGCTAAGTACGTAGATATTATCGTAATCGTGGTGATTTGGATAGTATTTGGACATTGTATTGATTATGGTTGCTTGATGATGCTAGTAGTGTGGTTTAGCGGTGACAGCACTAAGCCCGCGCAGCACTATTAGATAGTTGAGTAGGGTAAGATACTCGCGCGATTAAGGGTTTCCTCCTCGCTGCGAATAAATAGGGAGCTGCTCGGAAAGAAGGGTGATCTTACTCATTATAGGTTTTCATTGATCCATGTAATTACCCATTATGATGTTATTCAGTTAGACTTTCTGGTTACGATCTCACTAGTAGATATCTGGCTACTCACTAATCAGCATAGGTTTCCTAGATTTGGTGCGCTTTGGCTTAGATTCACTAGTGTGCCGATCGGCTCAACTCCTGTGCCGATCGGCGCCACCATAGATTCACCAGCGTGCCGATCGGCTCAACCCCTACGGTGATCGGCGCAACAGCTTTGGCTTAGTTTCACCAGTGTGCCGATCGGCTCAATCCCCACGCCGATCGGTGCAACGACAGATTTACTGTCTGGCACACCTTTGCGCTGGCCAGTCTCCCCCTCATGCAACCTGACCTTGACAGTAGCCTTGACTAGATCTTTTACTGTTAACTTTGTTTAATAAATCCCCAAGGTCCCAGTGGATTCGATAAACCTTGGAATACTCAATTCAAGGGAAAAAGTGCTACAATCGTACACCGTCCTCTTGCGGTATATAAGTGGGTGCGTAGATACGACCAACAGCACCCTGCCCAAAGAACGAATTAACCATCCCAAATCAGACAAAGCCAAAGCGCAAGTTTGTTCAAACTCGCCCTCCGGCTCGGGGGCTACACCCGTCGGGTGCACTCACGCGCACCTCCATCAGAAACTAAACAAACCGGAAAACAACCTCACCTTAACCGTCTGTATTAATGTCAATATCCCCTGAACGACTCTTCGACTCGCTCGAGGGATCGGGGGCTACAGTCGGGGGTAAAAACCGGAGGTGCCACATGGAACCAATAAGGCCCTACAAACGCATTCACTCTGCTTAAGACGATGGGCTCGCCCAAACATGACCAACATGACACCAGCATGGCCCCACGAGGGGAGTCTTCGCGTCGGCCGAGTCTCAGGGGTAAAACCAGAACTGCTCCAGCCTCGTTCGACCCACCGAGGGTCGAAAATCGACCATGTCTTGCTCGACCCAACGAGGGTCGAGGGACGACTATGTCTCGCTAGACCCACCCAGGGGGCCAAGAGCCGCACCTAGCTCACCTAGCCCGCCAAGGGTCAACATCCGCTTCCGACTCGCTCGACTCATCAGGGGTCGAAGCAGCGCCAGCCTATCCAGAAAGGCTCAAATGCGCCTTGCTTCGCCTAGGTCTAACAGCCCTGTCCTTTGCCTTATCCAATCACATTGAAGATAAGGATGGCCGATTCATCACTACCACGGCTATGATAACGCGAGTGGGGCCAGGACCACTGAATAAGCCCTGCCCCTGCCAATTCCCACCAGTGGGTCCTGGACCTGTGACGGGACAACCTGATGAACCACTGACCAAGCTGAAACGGTGGGGTGGAGAAACTCAATTGCTCTCCCAAGACGGGACGAATCCCAACTCCATGTAGGCCCTGCCAAGCACAACCCGATGACTCAACCCTTGACAAGGGGATCGAACAGGGTGGCAGTCAACAACCGCCAACCGCCTCACCTTAAATGTCGTACCAAGCGTGCGTCCACAGTATCAGGAGGTCAAATCCCTCTGCGTACCTGCTCCCATCATCATTACCTACATCAGCTGACAGAGTCAGGCACAGCAAGGCAACCCATGCTGCGTTCGCCCAATGCCACACTCAACAGTGGCGATGTAGGGCGGCTTCAGAGATGGATGGATCAGACTATGCTTAGACGATGTGATGCTGCCCGTGCTGTGTCACCCCTTTTCATGAAACACGTCTTCCACAGGGACACGACGGATCAAGCCAA
Source organism: Eleusine indica (assembly GCA_030378355.1). Lineage (NCBI taxonomy): Eukaryota > Viridiplantae > Streptophyta > Magnoliopsida > Poales > Poaceae > Eleusine > Eleusine indica. Next base: position 36,524,996 of record CM059498.1, on the reverse strand, counting down.
CAACGGATTATGAGGGGCACACCTCAGTACAGTGCCGCCGGATGCGGTGACCGGGATGGCAGGACCCACAAGAATTTAAGACCATGCCGCCGAACCCCCTCGGACGCTACGTAGCGAGGATAACACGTGCAAACATCATCTTTTCTCTTTCATTGTAATACAGGCCCGGCCCCTTGAAATATAAAAGGGGAGGCCTTCTTCTTCCTAGGGGACCAAAAAAAGAAAAAAGAAAAAGACACAACAGCATACACACTCTCGCACTCCGAGACTTGGAGACCCCTCCTCTCTCACCACCATTGTACTCCGCTTCCGGTGCAATTAACACGAGCGAACCCTAGAACTGGACGTAGGGGGCTCTGATGTGAACAAGGGTTCCCGATCTTCCGAAAGGTTCTTGGTAAGTTGATTTGGTCGGAGGCGACACACAAATCGATCCGGCTTCAGAACAGCACGTTCTAAACCCCGCAATCGTAGCACGACGTCTCCTCTGGTTATCAACCGTCCAAAGATGATTGACCTTGCTGAGAAGGCTAATCCCTGCCTGCGAATCAAGAACACAAGCAAGAACAACGAAGAATGCAACACAATTGCAGATGTATGATTAAACTCTCGAAGTTGGGGTCTCACAAACCGATGAACGGCGAAACTGTTTATGAACAGAATTGATCTAAGCAAAACCCGAACCCTAATGGTGCGGTGGCGGCTGTATATAAAGACCCTAGGGTCGTGCAAGACCCTCTGGATGTGCCCCTAATTGGGCTCAACTAGATACAAAGCCCAAAGGCCAAAAATAGGCGACGCAGCACCGACACAGATTCTGGACTCTCTCTTGTTTTGACGATTCTCGATGACTCCGGATGAATTTTGCCATGAGGCCGGCGGCATTGGAAAGTGCTTCTCCTTATCTTTCCGTGCATATGTAGAACGTCCAAATCCGAGTCTGTATGCGTCCTGGGCGACTGTTTTAGTACAGACTGGTCCTGGGCCCCGAAACAGACTCGAAGTCGGTTTTGATTAGGCCTCCACTTTGGCTTCCATGCCCTTGCTGGTCCTCCACGTTCCAAACTCCTTCTCCCATCATCTCCTGGTCCTCTCCATGGTTTCTAATCATAAAATAATCATTAGGTAGCAAACCATTCTCAAAAGTAACATATAGCGAAGAACGTAGGAACGAGCTCACCTCTAAATTTAGTCATCGTGCACGAGCTCTAGTCATTGGACCTTGCAAGTACAGATTTGGAGGAGTGTTGTGTGTATCCATAGGAGTGATGTCCTCATCAGGCTCTCCCGAACCAGTATAATCTCTGTGTCCCGCTGCATTGCCATCACCGAACCTAAAACGCGCATCCCCTAGAACAAATTCTACTAGCCGGTGATCTAAACACTGACACCTAGCAATGATCTACAACCCAAATTCCATCATGAGCTAATAGATTGGTCCAGCGATGCCATCCAAAAAAGAAATAGGCAAACTCAAAAAAGATAAACCTAATCAAATCTCTCCACCTTGCCTCGTATTCATATTCTGTTTAACCAATGACTTGTGAGCTGCAGACAGACAGACAAATAAGTTCTATGACACGTACCCACAGACGATGAAGAGAAGAACACTCCACTATCCCTGTGAGTGCATCGTTGGATTCACCCTCCCCATGGCCTACGACTCCAGCAACGCTTATGAAGGAGGTCGCGCCTATGGTTAGGGATTGCGCCATGGAGGAGATGGATGGTGCACAGACCGTTGAGATAAGTGGAGAGGTCACCGTCGTAGGAGATGGGCGGAGGAATCTGGGCATAGGAGAGCACGGAGTCGTAGCGACTGCTGCTCGGGGAGGTGGCGGAGGAGGAGGAGGGTGCAGCATGGACATGGCGGCTGCCGCCACTGCAGGGCTGCAGAGAGAAGGGGACGATTATGATTGGGGAGGGGTCATTGGCCATAGGAGAACCGCGGAGCCACGGCGGCTGCTGCTCGAGGAGGAGGGTGCGACACTGCTGTGGCGGCTGCCGCCACTGCTCGTGCTGGGGAGAGGAGGAGACAGGAAAGGGTTAGGTTTAGGGAGGAAGAGGCGGGCGAGCGGATGGGTCAAGCACTCCGGTCCCACTTGTCGGTGCTGATTTTGTACGGTGAAGGGAGCGACTGCTTAAGATCTAGAGCAGAGCTGGAGAGGGTCGTTGGATTGAAATCTATCGGTGTGCAGCAAACCGATGGGTTAAGCAGGGTTGTAGACGACCTCACGGTAATTCATAGATTCGTATATAGAAGTGCATACATAGAGTTGCACATAGCAATACTAATTCATTTTATAGCATTATGTTGGTGGTTTCTAGATGCCCATTTTATCTACCAAAAAGGGATGTTTTGCGTCTTAACTTGGTGGTTTGGACTAACAATTAACCCCATATTTTCATATATTTGTAGTTATTCTGTTTTGGATGTAATCACAGGAAACAGGTGTAAAACAGGGCAATTATGGATAAAGAGCTGAAGAGTAACAAAGATGGGCCAGATACGGAGCCGCGCCGATTGGCGCAGGAGGAAAAGCTGACTAAAACAAGATCCAGTCTAGGAAAGACGAAGGCCCAGCCCAGTATGAGTCAGAGTCGATGAAGTTGACCTAATCCCGTCGAGTATAAAAGAAAGATAATTATCAAGAGCCAAGACAGCCCGAAGGAGAGACGGCAATCGCGAGAACCAGTTATTAAAACTAGGGTTCCAGGATATTGGCGGCGGAGGTTTGTCAACACTGACGAGATCCACCAAAAGGGATGTCGCGCCGATCGGCGCAATGCTTGCGCCGATTGGCTCAGGCGCGTTCCAGCGCTATTTCGCACCCCTCTGCTATGCCTAGCAGAAGGATGAGTGAGTAGTCTCATATTCTCTTCTCTGGTGCGAGGATCTGGTCATGGAACTCTCATGCTTGTTGATACTCTCTCGATGAATTTAATCTATGTGATGAACTTATTGCACATCTATCTATCCTTTTCATTAGTGTATCGACCAATACACTTTTGCCCATTACATAGTGCAAGAAACCAGTGGGGAGCTAATAGCCTCTGTAGTGATAGCCGGGGTGAACGAAACCACCTTGTCTTGTAGAATATTAGAGTCATGACTTGAGTTGATAAGAATAAGGTTGCATGCTAGTGAACCAATCCTAAGGAGAGAATCCTTCATCATCCTATTGCCTCTTCAATAACATTCACCTTCCACTTTCGCACCGTCATCCTTCATGATGTGAACAAGGGTCCCCGATCTTTCGAAAGGTTCTTGGTAAGTTGATTTGGTCGGAGGCGACACACAAATCGATCCGGCTTCAGAACAGCACGTTCTAAACCCCGCAATCGCAGCACGACGTCTCCTCTGGTTATCAACCGTCCAAAGACGATTGACCTCGCCGAGAAGGCTAATCCCTGCCTGTGAATCAAGAACACAAGCAAGAACAACGAAGAATGCAACACAATTGCAGATGTGTGATTAAACTCACGAAGTTGGGGTCTCACAAACCGATGAACGGCGACACTGTTTATGAACAGAATTGATCTAAACAAAACCCGAACCCTAATGGTGCGGAGGCGGCTGTATATAAAGACCCTAGGGTCATGCAAGACCCTCTGGACGCACCCCTAATTGGGCTCAACTAAATACAAAGCCCAAAGGCCAAAAATAGGCGACAGAGCACCGACACAGATTCTGGACTCTCTCTTGTTTTGGCGATTTCCGATGACTCCGAATGAATTTTGACACGAGGCCAGCGGCATTAGAAAGGTGTTCTCCTTATCTATCCGTGCATATGTAGAACGCCCAAATCCGAGTCCGTATGCGTCCTGGGTGACTGTTTTAGTGCAGACTGATCCTGGGCCCCGAAACAGATTTGAAGTCGGTTTTGATTGGGCCTCCACTTTGGCTTCCAAGCCCTTGCTGGTCCTCAACGTTCCCAACTCCTTCTCCCATCATCTCCTGGTCCTCTCCATGGTTTCTAATCATAAAATAATCATTAGATAGCAAACCATTCTCAAAAGTAACATATAGTGAAGAACGTAGGAACGAGCTCACCTCTAAATTTAGTCGTCGTGCACGAGCTCTAGTCATTGGACCTTGCAAGTCCAGAATTGGAGTAGTGTTGTGTGTATCCATAGGAGTGATGTCCTCATCAATTCACACCAACCAACTCATTGCAATCTGTTAGTAATCCTTTAATAGTATTAGTTCCGCTCGTTCCCTGTGGATTCGATAACCTTGGAATACTCTGAGGGAAAAAGAGCTACAACTGTACACCGTACTCTTGCAATATATAAGTGGGTGCGTAGATACGACCAACAGTCTCTTTTTCTGGCGCCGTTGCTGGGGAACAAGCCAGTTCTTTTACTATTAATATTTTACTAACGTCTAATCCTCTCTTTTCTAGTTGTTTTTGTTTTTGTGTTTTGTGTGAATTTTTAGGATGAGTATGACAGGACCTTCTCAGACGCTCAGGTAACTTTATCTACCATCTCCAGACGTGCTGGTGTCTCAACCCTCAGATGAGAAGGCCACGGCCTCCTCGTATGTGTTGAACCCCATTATCATTAGCATGGCTGAAGCAAACAAGTTCTTTGGAGCGAAAGAGGAGAACCCGTATACTCACTTACAAGATTTAGAGGCACTTTGCCAAACATTCCATCATGAAGGAGTGCCTCGGGATCTTTATAGGTGGCTGGTTTTCCCATTCTCTTTGGGAGGAAAAGCCAAAGAGTGGCATAAGGTAGCATCTCGAGAAGCAAAAGGTAAGTGGAGTGAGTTAGTTGGAAATTTTTGTCTCCACTAGTTTCCTTTGCCAAAGGTGCAGAAGTTGAGAAGGGAAGTGGTGAACTTCTTACAAGAAGATGAAGAATCTCTCGTGGAAGCCTGGACGTGTTTTCAAACGTTGTTGAAACAAGGACCTGACCTTGGCATTGATGAGAATATGTGCGCTCAGACCTTCTACATGGCCATAAACAAGGAATCGAGGATGCATTTGGATGGATCAGCAGGAGGAAGTTTTCTGAGATTGACAGCCAAGGTAGGGATCGAATTGTTAGGCAAAATTGCCGAGAATGAAGCTTTGCATAAGCATTGGGAAGAATATTTAGAACCAAATCGGCAATGGCTAGAAGTTATGAAGAAGGAAGAGTCGTCAGCTGAACAGATCTTGATGTCCGAGAGCAGATCAATGATTACTTCAGGGCAATTCGAAGAAATAGAGCCCGTCGGACTCACCTATATGGGTCTGACGTGTGCGCCGATCGGAGCAATCTCTGAGCTGATCGGCGCAGCCGCAACAACAGAAGAACCGATCACCCTGACGACTCCGCCAAGTAACAAGGATTATACCAAGATAGAAACTGCGATTCTGGACAACCACCTGAAGAAATTTGAAGGGAATTTTGCTAAACCGAAGGGGGATAGAACATTGGTGAATGCTAAACCACTGGACGAATTTGAGCCGATAGACTGGATTCCCGTTGATTTTTCGCAAGAATTGCTTAATATGAGAAGATCCTTCAGTCCGCAAGACGCCTCCGAAGCCAGAATTGAGTATAATTTCCTAAGTAATCACCTCAAGTCCGGAAGTTTTCGATCAAGAGATTATTGGGAGAGTTTTAGGGAAGCTTTACAAGGATGATATAGAGCTTGATGGAACAGAGGTGAAACAAGCAAAGAGATTGCTAGATAGTTGCTTTGAGCCATCCCCCTACAAAGGATTATGTGGTGTGTATGCTGTAGGAGTCACTGAAGAGGAAAAAGAAGAACCGTACAAACCCTGTGAGATATCGGGAAAGAAATTTCCGAAAGTCTTGTGTGACTTTGGCTCTCGTGTCAGCTTGATGACTTACGATGCATTCATGAGCATGCCTTATGGAACTCAATAGCGGCTGATGGGGACTGAACTTGAGCTGATCATGGCGGATGGTAGGAAAACCAATCCACTGGGAGTGATCAAGAATGTCGAAATTGAGATCAGCTCAAAAACAATGCCGGTAGATTTCTTCGTTCTAGACAATAAAGAAACTAGGGTTGAAGATATCATTCTGGAAAGGCCATTCTTAAGATTAGTACAAGCTATTCTGGATGCTGGGAAAGGTCAAATCACACTACACCTGGGAGAGGAAGAAGTGCAATTTCAATTTAATGATCCGTCTCATCAAGACTCTTCTTGCTATCAGGAATTCTGCCCAGAGGAAGATGAGAGGATAGGGATGGATATGGGAGACCCACTGGACCACATTATGCGTGGAACTGACAAGTATACTGTCAGCGCCAATCGGTGCGACCCTGGCACCGATTGGCACAATCATACTGCCAGCGCCGATCGGCGCGACCCTGGCGCCGATCGGCTCAATCATACTGGCAGCGTCAATCGGCGCGACCCTGGCGCCGATCGGCTCAATCATATTGCAAGCACCGATCAGCGTAAACCTCGCGTCGATCGGCTCAACCAGGAAAATCCTAAATTTGAACCTCTCAGGGAGTTGGATCCAGACGAAGCGCCAGAAGTGGAACAAAAGAAATTTCCGAAGGAGCTATGCTATGAATATCTAGGAAAGAATAGAACATATCCAGTTATTGTGAACAACGCCTTAACGAAAGAAGAAACAGAGAGGCTTCTTGTGGTGCTCAAAAGGTATAAGAAGGCCATTGGTTACACATTGAATGACATCAAGGGAATCAGCCCCGCATTTTGCACCCACAAGATTAACTTGGAGGAGAATACTAAACCAGTGGTTGAAGGGATGCGAAGGTTGAAGGAATCAATGAAGCCAGTGGTTAAAAAGGAGATTTTGAAGCTGCTTAATGTAGGTATGATCTACCCTGTTGCTGATAGTGATTGGGTTAGTCCAGTGCGTTGTGTACCCAAGAAAGGAGGGTTGACAGTAGTGCCTAACGAGAACAATGAGTTGATCCCTCAAAGGACCGTAACTGAATGGAGAATGTGCATAGATTATAGAAGTTTGAACAAAGTGACGAAGAAATATCACTATCCTCTTCCGTTCATTGATGAGATGCTTGAAAGATTAGCAAGGAATTCATACTTTTGTTATTTGGATGGATATAGTGGTTTCTTTCAAATATCGGTAAGACCAGAAGATCAGCAGAAAACTACTTTTACTTGCCCTTTTGGGACATATGCATATAGAAGGATGTCATTTGGTCTTTACAACGCGCCTGCAACATTTCAAAGATGCATGAATGCAATATTCGCTGAATTCATAGAAGATATTATGGAGGTATTTATGGATGACTTCTCCGTGCATGGTGCTGATTTTGATAGCTGTTTGGAGAATTTGGAGAAGGTTTTGAAAAGGTGTGTTGAATACGACTTAGTACTTAATTGGGAGAAGTGTCACTTCATGGTAACAGAAGGGATAGTGCTTGGTCATGTCATATCTAAAAGAGGGATAGAGGTTGATAAGGCAAAGGTATCTACAGTTGAGAAATTACCTCCCCCTACTGATCTTACAACTTTGAGGAGTTTTCTTGGACATGCCAACTTCTATCGCAGATTTGTTAAGGATTATTTGAAGATTGCTAAACCCCTGACAGAATTGTTAAAGCAAGATACAGAATTTGTTATGGATGAGGAATGACTCTTGGCCTTCAGGAGATTAAAGGAAGCTCTATGCTCTGCACCCGTTATGCAGCCACCTGATTGGAGTTTACCTTTTGAAATTATGTGTGATGCAAGTGACTATGCAATTGGAGCTGTTCTTGGACAACGGAAATAAGGTAAAGTGCATGCTATTTATTATGCTAGCAAAACTTTGAATGAGGCGCATATAAATTATACAACAACTGAGAAGGAGATGCTAGTTGTTATATTTGCTTTTGAGAAGTTTAGATCCTACATTCTAAATTCTAAGGTGATTGTATATACTGATCATGCTGCTATAAGATACTTGGTTTCAAAGATGGAGTCTAAGCCTCGGTTAATGCGATGGGTATTGATGCTGCAAGAATTTGATTTGGAGATAAGAGATAAGAAAGGAGTAGAAAATTCTATAGTAGATCATTTATCCCGTCTTGAATCACCATCAACTGAGCCAATAAGAGATGAAATGCGACAAGAGCAGTTGTTTGCTGCATTTGATCGTAGAGAAAACTGGATGATGGATATTATCAAAGGTTTCAAGGGACAAACTGATCTGATGAACAAGAACACAAGAAAAAGAGTTAAGAGTGAAATGAGAAAATTTATATGGGCCGACCCATACTTGTATAGGTATTGCGAGGATGGAGCAGTACGGAGATGTGTACCCAGAGAAGAAAGAGCAAGCATTTTAGCAAAATGTCATTCTTCGGATTATGGGGGACATTATGGCTACTTCAGAACACAGGCAAAGGTATGGGCAAGTGGATTCTATTGGCCTACCATGCATGAAGATGTAAAAAGGTATGTTGCAACATGTGCTTAATGCCAACGAATAGGGAATGTTAACAGTAGGAATGCAATGCCTCTTAAGTACAATCTTCAAGTCGATATCTTTGATGTTTAGGGTATAGATTTTATGGGACCCTTTGTGAATTCTCATAGTTTCGAGTATATATTGGTCGCCGTTGATTATGTCTCCAAGTGGGTCGAAGCAATGGCATGCAAGGCTAACACTACAAGAGAATCAAGGAGTATACTTCAGGAGCAGATATTTCCTAGGTACGGGGTACCGAGGATAATAATTACAGATGGAGGATCCCATTTTACAGGAGAAGAATTTGGTAGGTTTTTAACCAAATCTGGAGTTGAACATAGAATTGGAACAGCCTACCACCCCCAGACAAATGGACAAGCAGAAACTTCAAATAAGCAATTAAAGGGAATTCTGCAGAAGATTGTTACGAAGGAAGGAAAGGATTGGGCCACGAAGCTTAATGGAGCCTTATGGGCATATAGGACGGCATTCAAGACACCAATTGGTATGACACCGTATCAATTCGTCTATGGGAAATCATGTCACCTACCGGTGGAATTGGAACATAAGGCTTATTGGGCTATAAAAGAGATGAATCTGGATCTTGATGCCGCCGGCATGAAAAAGAAGATACAAATAAGTGAATTGGAAGAGATGAGATTGCGTGCATATGAGAATGCAGCTATATACAAAGAGAAATCAAAGAAGTGGTACGATAAGAAGCTTTTGAAGAAGGAGTTCAAGGAAGGAGATCGGGTGCTCCTATTTAATTCACGATTCAGATTATTTGGTAAAGGCAAACTACGAAGCAAATGGGAGGGACCTTATCTTGTGAATACGGTGTTACCTTCGGGAGCGGTAATCATAATGGATGGCAAGAGAAACAAGTACACGGTGAACGGACAACGTCTAAAGGTATACCTAGAACCCGACACATTTGAATTAAAATCTTTTGATGTGTATTTCACTGCTTAGTACCCCGTGTGGTCGAGCTTAACGACGTAAAACAAAAGCTTGTATGCATTTTAATTTCCGTGTGGCAATTTAGTGTACCGCGCCGATCGGCGTGACGCTTGCGTCGATCGGCGCGGGGGAGTCCTTTTTGTTTTGAGTCGGTTTTGAATCTTGCCTTTTTAAGACTTGTTAAATTCCACAAATAAGAGAAAGAGTCCTAGTCCAATTGGAAATCAAGGGATATAAATATGAGGTGACAGCTAATCCATAGATCAACTCGTATTACATCGTCGCCAGAACAAACCCTAAGAGCAGAAGCGATGGAAGGCGGCGCATCAGGCAGAAACCAAGGCGGCGCCGATAGGTGCAACCCCTACGTCGATCGGCGCGACACTAGAGCCGATCGGCTCGGCGACAGATTTCCTCAGCCCTCTGTAAATTGGCCCTGGGAAGAAGTCGACAAAGTGTTGACACCAACACGAGATGATCCCCTAGTCTGGTCAGATCTGCGGAAGAAATTCATGAAGAAAAGCGAAGCTGACGCGTGGAACGTCGACAAGGTGAAGATGGACAATGAACTTCGGCAGATGATGAAAAGAGTGTTGGTGCGCAAAGGAAAATCTGTAGCACCTATTGAAAGTGAAGTAGTTTCTCAAAGGTATACCATGGAAAGTCTTCTTGATCTTGCTAAGCCCTTGTCGTATGAGGATTTCCTGTCTTTCGAAAGATCATTGACTGAGCAAGAGAAGGAAGAGCTAGATGAAGAGAGTGCCCTCACAATTCATAGGTGCCGACTTTATGGTGAACATGACATTGCCACCAAGTATGAACTCAAGCTGCAAGAAGAAGTCGAAGAAGCTATGTACCAGCAGGATGCGGAGATGGATCTCCAAGCTAGAAGGGATGAATCCTTTCCCAAGGTTCTTACCGATTGGGAAAGTTTTCAAGAAAATAAGATTCATAGGAACAGTTGTATTGAGGGTTGCAAGTGTTTCTTTTGTGCTAAAGATCTTCAACGCAAGGTGGAACTCCAATTGGCAGAAGATCCAGCTTTCATACCTAGAGATTTGATATATGATGATGGCTATCGTGCAGTTCCTGGAGGAAGGAAACCTAAGGAGATTAATGATGAGATTTTACAAAGGCAGCAGAATAAGGTGATCCGTGAGTGTAATCTAGAGCAGTTAGATGAGTATATGAAGGAAGCTGCTGGCTGCGCTGATCGGCGCGACACTGGAGCCGATCGGCACGATCTGAAGATGGTTGAATTTATTGATCTGACGGCTCTACCAAGTGAAGACGAAGAAACTGCTGCAAGGAAGTGTAAGATTACACCAGAGGTTCACAGATCCGCTAGATTATCGGGTAAGCCAATTCAGAATTATTCCGAATGGGATAGTGACTATACGTCATACTATTTGGAAACTTTGGAAAGCGGTGATCTTAGTGTGCCTGGAGATTTTAGTGATGATTTTGATATGCAAGGAAGCTTTGGTAGTCCTAAGTTCGAAAATCAGGAAACACTTGCAGAATGCAGTAATGACAAGGCAGCAGGAACTTCAACAAGAGTTAATGGTAATGCAGAGGGAAGTGGAGGAAGTCGCAATGGTGGAAGAACACCCCTGTGCCAATCGGCTTAGCCTGTGCGCCGATCGGCTCGGAGGAATTTGAACAGTGCCTCTCCTTACAGCGTTCAAAATCATAACCTGCAACCGCCTGTTTGCTGTCCTGTTTGTCGAAGAAACATTGAGAGACTGTATCTAGACAGAGATCGTGCTTACAAGAATCAAAGAGATGTGGACCGCAGAATCCAGGATACAATCGAGATGAACGAAGCGGACTACACTTTTCTCATAAGGAATATAAGACGAATTTTTTGAGTCTTGAACAAGCATGGTCTACATGATTAGTGTGTTGAGTTTCTTCTCTTGTAATGAGGACATTGCAAATTTTGAGTGTGGGGGAAGGGCTTTGCCATTAGTCATAGTTTTTAGTATTTTTGAGTCCAGTTTCTTAGTTTTTAAATGTTTTTGAGTCTAGTTTCTTAGTTTTTAAGTGTCTTTGATGAGTGTTTATTTAAGTTTGTGTGTGTGCTTAAGAGAGTCACGAGTCATGTTGAGAGTTGCTTCTAGGTCTTTTATGTAGTTTGAATTCTTGCATTGTCTTTAATAAAGTTAGTGTCGATTGTCAAATTGAAAGTGCCCCATGCTATTTATCTTGTCTTTCTGATGATCGATCGGTTGATTACTTGAATTTGTTGGTTACCACTTAACTTTTGAGCTTTATATTTATGAAAATTTCTTTTGACTCATCATAAACTAAGGCAAAAGCAAGGTCTAAATATGCCTACATAGCCGAGTGAATGAGAGCAAGCTACACATTTGAACTAAGTGGATTGTAAGTAACTTTGTCAACTTTTTGCTTATGATTTCGACCAAGTTAGGAAAGGATGATCTATTTTGTTTATCTCTGTATTTCTAGCCATTCTTATCCAATTAAATTCCTTGCTATCATGAAAACCATACATCTTTGTTTCTCCCTCATCCTTGATACAACATAGATTCTCAATAAAAGGGAATTCAGAAAGTTTCCGCTGCTGATACAAGACAGAAATTGCTGATCATATCAGGGAATATAAAAAAAGAGGTGAAAGAAAAGAAGAAAAGAAAAAAGAAAAAAAATATAGGTCGCACCGATCGGTGCGATTGCAAACAGAGAAAAAAAAGAGATTATTATAAAAAAAAGGGGGTAAAGAGAAAAAATATATATTCCCTGAGAAGGAGTAAGGTCATCAAAGAAGCAGATTTCTCATTATTTCTTATTCTTTGTCAATTATTCTCATTGAATTTTCTTTTAGATCTTCTACATTCCTCTTCTCCATTAAAAGTTCTTTTTTAAGAAAATCCTTTCTTAATAGGCATGATTGAGCACATTGTTGACATGGTTTATCTTATGGTTTAATTTACTTATATAGCCCTCCAACATCCATATACAATCCTTGATTAGATAGGAGAGGAAAGGAAATACACTTGAGAGACCTAGAGAAGACCAAATGCTTGATGTTTGATGCTAAAAGATGAGTTGAGGAGAACTAAAATTGTTTTTGAAAAGGTTTTGTGGTAATTTGATTAAGCTCAAGTAAGATATGCCGATTGGTTAAAAGGAGATGAGAGAAAATCTTTGTGGTGGGATAATGAGTAAAAATGATGATTGAGATTGACTGCATGAGAGATAGTGTGAAAATTCTTATTACATATTTGATTTTGTATAGCTCGAGGACTAGCAATGATTTGAGTGTGGGGGAACTGTTGGTGGTTTCTAGATGCCCATTTTATCTACCAAAAACGGATGTTTTGTGTCTTAATTTGGTGGTTTGGACTAACAATTAACCCCATATTTGCATATATTTGTAGTTGTTCTGTTTTGGATGTAATTGCAGGAAACAGGTGTAAAACAGCGTAATTATGGATAAAGAGCTGAAGAGTAACGAAGATGGGCCAGATACGGAGCCGCGCCAATCGGCGCGAGGGTCGCGCCGATCGGCACAGGAGGAAAAGTTGACTAAAACATGATCCGATCTAGGAAAGACGAAAGCCCAGCCCAGTATGAGTCAGAGTCGGTGGAAGTTGACCTAATCCCGTCGAGTATAAAAGGAAGATAATTATCAAGAGCCAAGACGGCTCGAAGGAGAGACGCCAATCACGAGAACCAGTTATTAAAACCAGGGTTCCAGGATATTGGCCGTAGAGGTTCGTCAACACCGACGAGATCCACCAAAAGGGAGGTCGCGTCGATCGGCGCAACGCTTGTGCCAATCGGCTCGGTCGCGTTCCAGCGCTATTTCTTACCCCCTCTGCTATGCCTGGCAGAAGGATGAGTGAGTAGTCTCATATTCTCTTCTCTGGTGCAGGGATCTGGTCATATAACTCTCATGCTTGTTGATACTCTCTCGATGAATTTAATCTATATGACGAACTTATTGCACATCTATCTATCCTTTTCATTAGTGTATCGACCAATACACTTTTGCCCATTACATAGTGCAAGAAACCAGTGGGGAGCTAATAGCCTCTGTAGTGACAGCCGGGGTGAACGAAACCACCATGTCTTGTAGAATATTAGAGTCATCACTTGAGTTGATAAGAATAAGGTTGCATGCTAGTGAACCAATCCTAAGGAGAGAATCCTTCATCATCCTGTTGCCTCTTCAATAACATTCACCTTCCACTTTCTCACCATCATCATTCACACCAACCAACTCATTGCAATCTGTTAGTAACCCTTTAATAGTATTAGTTCTGCTCGTTTCCTGTGGATTCGATAACCTTGAAATACTCTGAGGGAAAAAGAGCTACAACTGTACACCGTCCTCTTACGGTATATAAGTGGGTGCGTAGATACGACCAACACATTAGGGGCAGTATCTTTCTAGGGACCAAAGCCGTGAAATAGAGGAATCTATGGAATGGATCCTCACATGAAAGAAACTGAACTCGAAGTTCAGATGCCAGAAGCTTTCACCAATAGAAGAGACATTGTGAAGTCTCACATACCGGCTACCAGAAATTGAACTCGAAGTTCAGAATATCCCATTTGAAGAGGATGAATATATGAAAGTCCAGCCTCCCTCCTCCAATGCTAGAAAGAGGGGGAGTTATCCGGTTATACGGGCACCGAAAAAGCCTAGAGTACAAGCACAAGCTCAAGCTCCTAGGAGACGTCCTGTGGAGAAGAAGACTAAGCAAATTACTCACAAGAATTATATATAAGGTGCAAGCAAACCATACGAAGTGATAAGACTTGAAGAAGAAAGCCCGAGTGAGAATGCGTGCACATCTGAAGCTCACGACAGGTTATCAGAAATTCCTAATCTAAACACACATGTGAGTGATGTGGATCAAGGAAATGAAAGAATTGAAGAAATCTCAACCGATTTATGTTAAGACGGGAGTAGTATACAATAGAAGATAATTAATGTCAACTCATAGTTTGCCAACATGATTGTAACATATTAACTTAGAATATGCACCAAAGTCAATGAAGGAATGCATGAAGCATTCTGGCTGGCCAAAAATAGAAAGAAGCTATTCGTGCAAAGTTAAACTCACTACAGAAATGGGAAGTATCTATCCAGAAGGTCACAAATGGGTATTTGTCATGAAGAGAAATGCTCAAGATGAAGTGACTAGATACAAGACGAGAATCATAACTCAAGGTTTCACACAGAAATCAAGAATTAACTACGACAAATCCTACTCTCCCATAATGAATGGAATCACTTTCTGTTCAAAAGAAATCAAAGTCCCAAATTAAGAAGAACACAAATTATATAGTGTCAAACTTGAGAAGTCACTATATGTTTTGAAACATTCTCAAAGAATGAAGATGTTGATGAGTTGAAAATCATCGGCATCACACATGACATCGAAGAAGTATGTTCTTACCTAAAGACTGAATTTGAAATGAACGATTTAGGTAAGACTACATATTGTTTAGGCTTGCAGCTTGAACATACTGACGAATAGATATTATTGCAATAATCAAACGATACTAAGAAGGTATTAGAGTGATTTAATGTGAAAGAAGGCATTGATGTAGCTTGCAAATGATACAAGACCCGATATAGGCTCTGTTGTTAATCTACTTGCAAGATACAGCTCGGTGCCAACTATGCGATATTGGAATGACTTTTAAGAGAAACTGAAGATCTCGATTATTTTCAAGAAGAATGCAGAAGTAACTCTATCAACAAAGCAGTTGATCATTGCTACTTCAACAAATCACTATGAGATCATCACAATATCTAAAGCTATCAAGAAATGCACCTCACTCAGGAGAATGTCAAGACATATATTGAATACTTATTGAGTGACGCACATTCCATCCCCTATAATTATCTATGAAGATAATAGAGCTTGTATTGCATAAATACAATCAAGATACATAAAATCAAATAGGACAAAGCATATGTTACCTAAATTCTTCCATATGCATGAATTACAAGAGAAGGGAGAGATTTTGATAATTCATGTACAATCTTATGTTAATCTTGCAGGTATGTTCGCAAAGACATTACCAGCTTGCACTTTTAAAAAGTGTCGATGTGGTATTAGCATGAAGAGACTTAGAGAATTGCTTGAAATAGTAGGAAAACTTCACTAAGTACATCACATTCCCGAATTAAAAGGATTATCTCGAAGATAATTCATATTATTCATGAAGATCGATAATTATTAATCACAAAGATTATAGCATTGTACTCTTTTTCACTTATGAGTTTTTCATATGAAGTTTTCTCAATAAGATTTTTGATGAGGCAATTTAAACAATGCAAGTAACGATAATATGTGCTCTTTTCTCTACTTTTCTCATCGGGGTTTTTAGAAGTTTTTATGAGACATATTTATTCTGATAAAGAGTCCAAGGTGAAGTATTCTAAAATGCTTATTAGACAAGACCCACATTCTAGAAGAATTGCTCCTAACCATATGGGCTCATTATCAAATTAGGGGCCAAACAAAGTAGAATTTCCCTCTTATAAATAATTGACAAGACACCCCGTTGTAATTTCTTCAAAATTAATGAATAAAGAATTTCGTCACCTTAATTCTTGTTGCTTTTAGTTTTCGTTCTCTGTTTCATTCTACATGCCTACGATCATCGATAACTCAACATTCTGATCCAACTCGAGCACGTGCCAAGCCATAGTCCGGAGAAATATGCTCGAATTGTCTTAAAAAATAGAAATACACTCGGTTTGGGAGTATATGAATCCAAACCGATGTGGATGCCAACAGGTACGAGATCCCGTGTCTATAGTTTACAGTTCTGGACCGAAATCTTGGAGGGCAGAGCTCAGCCCGCCAGATGCTTCCTGACGATGTGCTCGCCGAGGTACTTAGCCGCCTCGCACCACGCAGCCTTAGCCTTATCCCGCGGCATCCGCAAAATCATACAGAAATTCTTCTCGCCACAATTCACATAGAAAACCTTTTGATAACCATAAAACAATCTTTCAGAGAAGTAAATGTAAATCTTTCTATGGTCTAGGTATGGAAGTCAACGGGACCATCTACTGCCTTTCTGTCTGCTAGAATGACCACGCCGCCCCCACCTGACATACCTCTCAATTTCTTTTGTTTGGTAGTTGTTTGAACCCTCTTCTCAGTCAGGAAAATCTACTGAACAAAAAGGCCACGAATGTACTGGCAAGCACGTCACCTGATGTGTCACCTGCACGAGCAGTGTTGCATCACTTGCTAATGGTTATCCTTGCAAATCATCTGTTATCCGGGCCTCCAAGCCTAGTGCATGCCAACTGACAGAAGCATCATGAGTCCAAGTACCATAGGCCGAAGAGAAGAAACTTTTCAAAAGCCAAAATCTTTTGTGGAATTCCCTTGATGATATCAAGTCGGTCAACACCAAAGATTACCTATCATATTTTACAGAGTTCAATATAAAAATGAGATAAACATAATTTTCATGGAGCTGCTGGCCCAGCGGTCATTTGGAAAGCTAAAATTATCATCGGTCATTTGGATTTTCATACAAACAATTAACCACAAAGCTAATAAGGTCATGATTTGTTTTATTTGTGTTAGTATGAGTGTTGGTCAGTACGATGAGACACAAATATGCAAACTGACAAATAACAGTGGAGAAGAACTGGAACAGGACAATAACTGAATTTGTCATAAAAGAGGCTACGACCAGATAAGGCAAATGATAAGACAAATATGCAACCAGACAATCGCCATCGTGATGATTTGCTATTTGATTGGTGCTAGCTGATAACAATTTTAGTGAGGTACCATCTACAATTTTAAACCACATCTCCACTTACCATCTATGGAAAAAGAAAAAGTCAATGTATTGTAGGCTAGTGTGTACCCCCACTGACCTAAAGAAACTTAGAATTTTACTACCAGATCCAGATGAGGATGAGGATGAAAGCAACATTGTACTAACCCAGCAACCAGCTCAAGAAGTTGAGCAAATAGCTAGGATTCTCTCATCCTGATTATCTTGATGGTCGTGGTCTCGGTTGATTGAGTTGCCACCAGCATCTTGGATTCCAGGTTCTCAATCTCTTTCGTCTTCTTGTCCATCTTGAAGTAATCTATTTCTTAATGCTTCTGATAAAGTTACTCTGCAAGAGTCAAATGCTATCAAACAGAGCACTCTTTATCAGATTCTACAACTTTTTTTCCTTAAAAAAAAAGATTATACAACTTTTGTAGCTATAGATGAAGCAACAACCTTTCCTATCAGATGCGATGAAAAGAACATACAAATTTATATTTGTACTGCTATCAGAATTTAGAACTAATCAAATCAAGGACTACCAACAACTATCAGGACAATATTGCATGCTCATACAACCAGGATAAAGTAAACCTTGCAGGTGATTTACTGATCTTTCTACTAAGAAGACACTGAAAGCATGATGTGTTTCATACATTTAGAAGCTCATGACAAAGGGGAGAAATGAAGTACGAACAAATAGAACAAACAAAGGAAGCAATGTCCAGGTGGTTAGTTCTACAAATATAATAGATTGTCAATACACTGATTCCTTGTTAGTACATACGCTCCGCACATCACATCATAAGAAATCAAACTATGGAGTACGGACAACATAATCAAGGGATCATTCCTCAAAAGCACCATGGCACTCCATCACACTACTTAAGATATGAAGAATCATGCTGCAATAGGTTTCAATTATGAGATGTGAAATAAGTGACTTAGTACCGGCAGGAAATAAGGGAGATCGAAAGCTTGAACAATGTAACTGAAAAGCAGACATGATTGGAAAATCTCGCATGACCATTTACCTTCAATAGGAGAACTGTAATGAAACATAGATACTATGGACAGATTCAATGTGAAAGTACAACTTGAACAATTATCCATTTCATCTCAATGTTCAGTTGTAGACCAAGATAAGATAAAGCTACTGGAAACCATAGGCATCTGCTTTTTTTATGATATGCACCCAAACCATTTGTGCGATCAATTATTATGTACTGCAGACACTATAACAATGGATGCATCAGATACATTAGAATAAATCTGAGAGCATAGGATAACATACCAGAGACCAACGTAATTGATGTAAACTAAATAGAAAAGGCAGTAGAATCAATTCATTGACTAAGAAAAATCAGAGTTTGTTCCTGCTGGTACCTGCAAGTTGTCAAAATCTAAGGTATAGTTAGCACAAAAAGGGAATGAGGTAAGATTAGAACTTCATACTATGAACTGAATGGATGTGAAAATAATGGAGAAACATTATAAATAAATAAAAACAATGTAATGTGTATTTACGTATCTATATCTACCCTATAAATGCTACTCAGCCATTTCGTCAAACACATTGAACGCCCAGCAAAGGGAACCACTGCAGTGAATACAGCAGAATCTTAACAAATAGGGAGGGTGGGGAATTGAACAATCAGCTTTGTACAGTAGGAGAGGACATCAATCAACAATCATCCAACCTGTATTGGTGCAGCCACGGATCACAAGGCCTCGAGGTCAGAAAGAAATTAGTGTTTAAAAAAGGATCCCAGAAACAGGAAGCAAAATTCTCACCATGGACTGGGAACCAAGACACTATACCAGAACGGAGATATGAGGCGACAGATGGTGGAACGACGTCATGTAGGACGGAGACCTATGGGCATCGGCCGGTCCGAGACAGGACCCATCACTATGCTTCTTCATGGATCGACACTGCTCTGGCATCGACGAAGAAGCCAATAACTCACTCCATCACTTCTGCGTCACGCTCGGCCCTCCGCATCCCTACCTGAGCATCATCGAAGTCGTGGGTGCGGGTGGTGGTGGTGACCTTCACCTTGTGGCCGTCGTCGTCGAAGCGACACTCAATCACCTGCCTGATGCCGTTCGCGTCGGGCTCGAGGATGACCCGCGGCGGGAGGAGGAAGTCGTGGTCGCCCCCGCCGTCCTCCTCCTCGAGCTCGCCCCAACGGAACTTTTATTGCATCGCCACCGCCGCCGCCATGGCTCGCTCACGCCGGCAAACGCGAGGGCAGCAGGCGCGTTGGGATGGGGTGCTTCAGTCGGCAGGAAGAAGTCGTCGCCGCCGAACCCGAGGGAGACGAATCCGAGGAGTAGAGACGGGTGGCGGGGTCGGTACTGGCGGAGGAAGGCGGGGTCGGTGATGAGGCGACGGAAGCCTTTGCACGCGGCGGAGGCGCGGATGAGGTCGGCGGGGGCGTCGATCTGGACGAGGAACTTATCCAGGAGGTCGTCGGTGAAGGCTGTCAGCGCTCTGGCCGCGGGGCCGCGGCGGATCGGCTCCATCGGCCTCTGGCTGGCTCGTCCCCATGCCCGGCCTCCCGGGTCACCTGCACGAGGAGCCAGGAACCGTATCTACAGGCGGCGCTGATGAGTGCGGCGAGGGAGGGAGGAAAGCCCGTGCCATGGCCAGATCTGGCCACTGGCCGAATCATTGTGAAGCCTCGCTCGCGAGGCCGGCCGCTTGCCTCCGCGCCGGCGCGCTCGGCCTGCCGCCCATCAGCGTCGGGCATCCAACACCGGCCCGTCCGCCACCGCCTTGCTGTGTGTGAGAGAGAGACTGCTAGGATCGAGGGAGTGAAGAGCAGATGCATGAGGAACATTCGCCAGGGATTTGGACGGAAAAATTGGATTGGAAAGGTGAGCGAGATTTTTGGCGAAAAAGAGGCGTGATTGACGTGAGTGGGTACGCGCGGGGGCTAGGTGATTGTTCGGTAACAAAAAGTCGTTGTGGCCCGACGAAAAACAACTGCCCATGGTAAGACATCATAAGAGAAACGTAACATCTGTAACGCTGCGGCTTTATCTAGGTGGGCCCGATTAAATCCGACGGTTTTGGTGAGTTTAACTCTCTGGAATGAACGATGGATCTCAGAGATGGTAGATTAGAGGAAAGTAAAAATATACATGAAGATGTTTAGCTTTTATATAGTAGATATCTGACACGAACGTACTACATGGATGGTAATTTGTTTTTCTGACTACTAGTTGTCATTCCACGGTACCATGAAGATAGGGCATTCAACTGTAAGTCTATAACACAGTTTCCAGCTGCAGTCACACTGAGTGTCTATGTGTACACAATACAACAGTTTCCGCAAATGTTTTCATTCGTCTGTACAATATGGCAATGTGCTCTGTGATCTGAGAGATTCAGTTCCTACATCTAAGAAAGGTATCATGGTGCACAAATTGCTTATCATGCTTTCCGCCGCGTAGGTATCTTTGTGTACCGCCGCTGCCAAACGGTTAGGAAACTCGAGTGTAGGAACTGGAAGTTTTTATCTACAGCCGTTGCACAAATTGCTCATCATGACTCACGATGTTCTTGTGTACGGCAGTTTCTGGTTGCGGTTAGACAATACAAGTTTGGCAGTTGTTGGCAACGACTAAAAGTTTGCACTCGTCTGTACAATGTACTCCAAAATATGTGTGTGATGTCATATTCCTACAGGGTACAGGTACGAAAGCCGCCATGTACAGAAAATTGCTTATCATGTTTTCCGCAGTGTGAAACTGTTCTTGGGTACGGCCATTGCAAAACGGTTAGGAGACTCGGTACCTCGAAGAATGAGATACAATATGAAGGAAGCATAGGCAATAACGGCCGCGCAGAGAGCTGAGGTAGCCAACACTCCTTCCGTTTCTGAAGAGAAGAAATCCAACAACATATAGCTGTCGATTATGATTGGTAAGGATGCAACTATCCAGCTCACCATCTGCATCAAGCTGCCAAGGTTAGTCGACAAGTAAAGATTTGCCCAGACCTAAACATATATCTAGAGAAAGAGATTTACGCACTTAAAGACAAATACCGAATTTCCCCCCCATACTGAAAAAACAAAGAGAGAAGTAATACAGTTTGGGTTAATGACATTACTTACTTTCATTCTTGGACCTACCTTGTACATGCCCATGACCTCGTCTTTTGAAACCAATGTTATTAGTGGGATAAGTGAAAATGGGATCTGAACTGACTGGAGCACATTGAGCCACTCGTTGAGAACATCCAGTGCAGTGTCTGATGCGTTGAAGTACAGAGCAACAATAATTGTTGGCACAATGGCAAAGCTTCGAGTGATCAATGCTCTGATCCATTTTTTCAACCGCCAATTCAAAAACCCACCCATTATATACTGTCCAGCATAAGTTCCAGTTATTGTGCTACTTGTGCCAGCGGCTAACAGCCCGATACCCCAAATATAAAGGATAGGAAAATAATCTCCCCCAAATTTCTCTTGTAGATATTTTCCAGCATTCTCAAGGCCGAGATTATCTGCTTCTTCTGTACCATAGAATCCTTTTGCAAAAACTGTTGTGACAGATAAATTTATCATGAAGGACACTACCAATGCCATGGTAGATTCAATGGAATAGTACCTCAACGCTTCACGGACTTCATATTCCTTTTCTGGGTCAATTTTTCTTGACTGCACAAGAGCAGAATGGAGAAAAACATTGTGGGGTGTGATGACACCTCCAACAAGACCAACCGCTTGTTTTAATGTTCTTGAGCCCAGCTTTGGAATCAGAATACCTATTGCACGGAAATTATACTGGGGTGAGCTCGAGAAAAATAATGCAGATGAATGAAGGACGTAATTTTTCTCCTAAGTAGATACCCTCACATACTCTGCGCTATTAGATACTCCCTCCATACTGCAAAATGATTTCGTTTTGGACATTATCTCGCATACCAACACATGATTAAAGAGGGTGTATGTTTCCTGTTATGCCCATATTAAATATTGGACTCGTGCTCTGGACATATCTTAGAACAAATCTGATAGTTAGAGGATGGGATGATTTCCTCTTAGGAGAAGCATACATTGAGCCCCAATAAAACACATTGTCAAAGGTTAGAATATATTGACCCCCAATAGTGCCAAAGGTTAAGCAGAAAATGGAACAGCCATGGGCTGTGTGGCATATGCCTATATGCCTTAAATGCGTAGACGCGCACCAGTGATCAAACCTCACTTGGGCACTGCCGCACTGGTAACCATCTCCATTTAATTGGTAGATCTTTCACATGTGTTGAAAAAAAAGAAGTCAATGAGAAATAAGTACTCACCGATGATTAGGTCTTTCCCACTGGGCTTGGTTTCTGCAAACATCCATGCGAAGGAGCAGGCCATTGTTGTAATCAGAACTGCAAATACCGCTTCCAACTTTCTAATCCCATAGTTCTCGAGTGAAAGAAAGATAAAGCTGATGGAAAACAATGTTGCGGTAAGTGGGCTACAACCTTCCAGCTATTCGAACAATAAATACAAGAAAAAAATCAGTGCTCATAAGTCATTAAATTAGCATGCAATTTTGCAAGATTGAATCAAATAAAATGACATCAAATTAATTGTCGATACTACTCCATATCCTAGTGTGGTAGACATATTGGACATGATGCACCAACCACAAGACCTATGCTAGATTAGGACTCTTGTTCAACTAGTGATAAATAAAATGAAAATCTACGTAGAGATGTATTTACTGTATGCACATAAGAGTTTGGAAAAACAATCTCATGTGTTGCAATATTAGCTTTGACACGATGCAAATAGATATTTAATTTTTTTCCCCAATCTCATTTTGTAGGCCACCATGCGACATGCTAATATGCTTCCCAAGTTCTTTACTGTAACTATAAGCCACACCACTGCATTACCAGCTGCTTTTTTTGAAAATTTGACATTTTCAGCGAGAAATACAGGGCTGGGACCGCCTACATTGTCCAATGAAGACACATTTACTGTAACTCTAGTACCAATCAATGAAAGAAAATGTTGCTAATTGCCTGTTAACCTCCATAAAACAATCGATGCCACCTTAACTTTTGACCCTACAGGGAGGATCCCGCCCCAAATTGCTATGAAGTGGCAAAAAACAGTAGGTCAATTTTTGGAAGCAGCTTGGGAATTGAGGTCTAGCACCAAAACCTCAAAAGTTTCATTACTCATGCGAAATGGCTACCTAAGATTTGGTAACATTTCAACCAACAAAAACGCTATCAAAGAAGCTTACGAATCTAGTGCAGTGATGAGGACGCCGGCCCAGAGCGGCAAGGAGCCGTTGCTGAGGATCTTGATGGCAATGGCGCTCCCTATAACCTCCTGGATATCCGCACTGACCAAGGAGACCTCGGCCATGAGCCAGAGCACGCGGCGCGCCCAGTCTGGGTACTCGTCGCGGCAGAGCTCGGCGAGGTGCCTGCCCGTGGCCACCCCGAGGCGCGCGGCGAGCAGCTGCACGAGCAGCCCCATGAGCGTGGCCCAGAGGAGCAGCCACAGCAGCGTGCCCCCCGCGGTGGCGCCGGCCTGGAGGTCGCCCTCGATGTTGCCCGGGTCCACGAACGCGATGCTCATCAGGAAGCCGGGGCCCGTGAACAGCCACAGCTTGCGCCACGAGAACGGCGGGGTGCCTCGGCCCAGGGAGAAGAGACGCTCGTAGTCGGCGTCGGGATCGCCGGTGATGGAGACGATGACCTTCTCGGCCGGCTCGAACGCGCGCTCCTCGAGTGCCTCATCGGCATCGGAGATGGCGGAGAGGAACGACGACGAAGGGCGGAGGAGGGCTCGCGCTTCGGTGTTGGAGGCGGGTGGTGAGGTGGGGCCGGGCTCTCCGGCGGCGGCGTGGTCGGCGGTCATTTGGACGGAGGTGCCGGATGCGCAAGTGCTTGTGGGCCCGCGTGGCTCGTGGCGCAAACAACGTGCCGATCGGCGCGTATTTTGGGGACTCCTATGTTTAGATCACTGTTTCCGCGTGGGCAATCAGCATCAATTTTGTGCAGGTGCGGAAGACGAATGTTATTTGTGGCAAAACCAACGTTGACAAATCGTAGAGGCCAGTCGTTTGGAGCGTTGAAGGAGCACTTTAGTCCAAGAAATAGAAAACCTTACTAGCTCATCATGAAGTTTGTGCAATTCGTGGTATTCAAATAATAAGGATGAAAACTGTCGAAATCTTAATATATTAAAACGCGTGCGTTCTCTTGTAAAATATCAATCCACGTCATCAATAAAACATATATTGTTTGATCGCCTAGATAAGAAATAAAGACTGTCGATCTTCTTTATTTGACATTAACGTCTAGGTCCTTCTGTAATAATGAAAACACTTTTGCAGTTGTGTCCTCCCACCACCCCTTTTATCTCTCTATTCTTGGTCTTTCTGTAAATCGATCTGATCCCTCATCGAGAAAAAAAAAACTTCCACGACGTCGACACCTACATCTTGCTCCGTGAACACCACTTGTGCCGCCACCTCTTAGGAGTAGGCCCCTTTCTCCTTCCTCCCATTCGTTCTCCTACTCAGCCCCCCCCCCCCTCTCGCAAAGAAAGGCATCCGGGCATCAGCTTGGCCACCCGTTTTTGCCCCTCAGTACGCATCCATGGTGCCAGATCGAGCAATCGAGGTCCTCTGATTTTATGACCGTGCCACTATTCACCATTAGAGGATATTCAGAGTAGTGGCGCCTGGTGAGACAACACTAATGTTGTTGGGTCTCACAGTTCGCATCCTGCCACAATGCCCCCGCTTCTGCTATCGTCCTTGTCTCTCTAGCGTCGCATGCTACCCATGCCAGTGCCACTAGAGGCAAGTTCTCGCTCACTGAATGTACTAGGAGAAGGCTTTGGAGGCTGACGACCCAACCGTGATGTCTGGCGCTGGCTGCGACAGGCCTCCACTTCCTCCCTATAAGCTTCATGACCATTGGTGATTGGATCTCAAAGGTATGAATGTTTTGGTGATAGATGACAACTATGAAATTGTGGGCTAATATCTATATGAGTGTTGTGAATGTAGGAATCATCTCTAAACTCTATTACAAATTATATGGATGATGGTTGCCTTTGCGATAGATGACAATGACCATAAGCATGGAGGCTTGATGAGCTTGATGGAGTCCAAGGGTTGATGAAGATGGATCAAAGCTGAGGACTAGCTATGGAGCAAGTGATGAAAACACTTGTCTAGTTGTTAGGGCTTTGAGTCCATAGGAAAAACCAGACTATCTAGGGGGTCTAGGTCATTTCTCTTAGGTTATGTCTAGTCGGTGATGTGCAAGGTTGCTCGGTAAAATCACAAGCACTAGATGACAGTGGAGAAGCCAAGGAGCTGTTCGGAGAAGCCGGAAAACAAAGTCAAGCAAGTACGAGGAGTTTCAACTTCTGGACATAGTGACCGGACAGAGGGGTCGGTGGAGACCGGATTGTACGGTTACTAGAGGAATAGGAGATCAAACGAGAAGACTCAGCGAGGAAACTACCTGAGTTGGAGTCTGTAGAGGTCGGACGGTACGGTCTTCAGACCGGACGGTCCGGTCTGTACAGATCACTCAGGGTAGCGAGGAAGCGAGCTCTGGAAATGTTTTTGTAATGGAGAAAGAAAGTCTGACCGGACGGTCTGGTTAGTAGGAGTCAGCAGAGGGGCAGAACCGTTGGGCTGAAGACTGCAGAGACCGGACGGTCCGGTCATGCAGTAATCGGACTGTCCGGTTAGTATGCCCAGAAAGCTGATTTCATGAAGCAACGACTAGTTGGAGGTTGGAAGCCTATATAACTTTGTTGTTGGGTTCTTGGAGACCTCTCTTGGCCAGTGGAATACCTGAGAGCATTTGGTAAGGTCCAAGAGGAAAAGAGGAGAGCACTAGAAGGAGATATTGCATATCTTGAGAGTGCTAGTGAGAGTAACTAGAGCATCTTGCACATCTAAGGCTAGGGTGTTCTTGAGGGTGTGATCTAGGCTGTTACTCTTGGTCTATGGTGAGACCTAGACCGGTTAGGTGTCGGTGATCGAGCCTATCGTGATTGGTTGTGAAGGCTGTCACACGATTGTACATGATTTGAGCCCGCCAGTGAAAGGGGCATCGCTAGTGAGCGTTCGTGTCGGCTCGAGGAGTCTGGCAAGTTCTCGAGAGAGGCGAGCTTGTGCCTTGGTGCCAACGGAGATGCACATCATGTCTTCACTCCGGGAGTGATTGCGGGCTCGTGGGTGAGAACTCCACATTGGTGGCAGGAGGGAACAAGACTATGGCGGGAGTGGTCCAACGAGGAGCAGGGGAAGACGCCATCCTTCCGAGGTTCAATGTTCCGGTATCATGACGGCTTGACTTCGACATTCGACCACTTGCCAACCACATCGGCATGCTCGGGGGCTCATCTTCAACTCGTCGAATATCAAAGCTAAGTATTTTTATACTTTCTTGATTTACTTCCGAGGTTTTGGGCTTATGTCCTTCATTATTTTTCCGCACAACCGTCATTTCTATTTTCTAAGCAGAAGGTCGTAGTTTTTTATGAGTAAAGTTAGGCTTTTTACTTAGTGCTCTTTTATGGCTTTATTCGTCTTTGTATTGCCTCGATTCTTTAATTCTTCGCATTAAATAATTGAGCCAGGGGCCTATTTATATATCTATACACGTGTTCTCCCACTTTTTTATGAATCTAGCAGTACACATATCGGTCGGTGACTTTTCAGTAGTGCCTCGGCCCTGACACCATATGACCCATGTCGGTCGGTGACCTTTCAGTAGTGCCTCGGCCCTGACACCATATGACCCATGTCGGTCGGTGACCTTTCAGTAGTGCTTCAGCCCTGACACCATATGACCCATATCGTATGTTCTAGTTTCACACTTTTTTGGCTTCAGAATCGATCGATCTATTGCATTTTATTTCTGATTTGGTCTTATTTTTCGTCTTACGTCTACAAACAACTAAGACATATAATTTCTTAGCTATGCGTCACATTACCACTATACTAAACCCAGAGCCAAAGCTGCGAGAGGTCATGTGTTAACTGGTTGACTCTGATTGCAACGCAAGAATAATTATGACCGATATTATTGCAGGCAGACCGAGCCCCAAGCTCTTCATATTTTGTCTTAAGTATCCTACGGTGAATCAGTTTGGTTGCTAACGCGTGAATACGCTACTATGCGTCAGTCGGTCTACCTAAAGGCAAAAAATGGATAGAGATTTGACTTTTCAGTCGACTGATTCGTTTGACTTATAAAAATAAGTTTCCAAACAAATAATGTTAATTATAACCCCTTTATTGTCAGGAACATTTATGACGAATATCGGCGGGTACGCCACTCATTCGGATGGCTTACAACTCTGACCATTCTCATCGGTTCCGACTACCTTTATCGGTCGGCTTACAGCTCCAATAGCTACTATCGGTCGGCCACATCAGATGCCTTCACTCGGCCATGACGACTTTGAGTGATTTCTACCTCGACAACGGTCGGCTACAACAATCTTGACTGTTTTCTTCACTCGACTTTATCGTCTTGAGTTGAGCGCCGCTGCCGCTTGGACATGTTTTTCTGAGTTGAGCGCGGCTGCCACTCATAACGGCGATTATCTCGAGGGCTTCTTTGAAAAGAAGCGTTTTCTATCATTTATGGTTGATGCCATAATATATAAAAATATATGATTTGATGATCATATAACACTGGCTTGATGGTCACTCGATCAATATGTGCTTCTTTGAAGAGAAGTGCATTATCAAAAAATGGTTGATGCCATAATCATTCGAAGCATGATTTGATGATCATGTCGCTATGACTTGATGGTCATATACGCGAAATAACGAGCATCACTCGGCTGATTGAAGTGAGTCTAGAATAGTGAAGATATTAATGATTATTATTCTTAAGGAAAGGTTACTTAATCATGGTTGAAGTCATGGTAACTTAGTACTTGGCTATGATTGATGTCATAAGGCCATGTTCACTCAGCTGCGATTGATGTCACTCGTGAACTTAAGATTACTCGGTTGTGATTGATGTCACCCGAGTATATCATATAGCACTCGGCAATGATTGAAGTCATTGGTTTGAGTCATCTACCACTCAACGGTGATTGAAGTCACTCGTCTAAGTCATTTATCACTCGCTAATGATTGATGTCATTCTACTAGTTATTTATCAATCAGATTTGATGATTTGAGTGATTTCTCCTTAAAGGGATCCAACATGACTATTCTTGTATTGGACTCTTGCATTATTTGCAATTTCCAAATGATACAAGAGTCAGGGGCTACACAAAGTCCACCTATTCAGCGCACCAGTGGTTCTCTTGAAGACGTATTGATCTTTGAGACCCTCACAAGCTCGCTGATATAAAGTTGAAGCATTCTACACGGCACAAACGAGTCAAAAAGCTATTGAAGACTATCATCAAGCTTGCAAGACTCTTGGGGGCTATAATCGATGACATATACCCGAGGTACCTCATATAGAAGGAAAGTAGAGATAGACTCCTACTATGATATATATAGTAGACCGACTAGGACACCGCCATGTAACCCTGTCCCCCCAGATATATAAGGCGGGACAGCGGTCCTCCTCAAGGCACAGAGCATAAGATCCCACAACAGGACACAATTAGATAGAACTAGACATCATAATCTAGGTCAACCCCTCGTCTAGATCTATGATTTAGACATATCAATACCAATACCACAGAACACAGGACATAGGGTTATTATCCTCCGGGAGGCCCGAACAATATAAATCGGCGTCATGTGTTATCATTGTCTCTCGATCTCGCGCATACCCCTGTTGTACATATAAATCCTCATAGGTTGAACTACCCTATGTCTAGTGCCGAGAATAAGTCTCGACAATAGCAATGAGAAATGCAAGAAAGCATAAGAATCAAAACTTATCTATAAATGCATATATTACATATGAGATGCCATGTGGAAAGGTAACATACATCTTTATAAAAATATCAACTTCCCCTCAAACGATGCTATAGGGATGGCAAACACAAAGTTACCCCCGAAGAAAAGCAAATCTGGAAGCATCTAGGGGCTTGGTGAGGATATCAGCCAATTGGTATTTAGTGTCAATGCATTTGAGCTCAACATCACCTTTCTCAACATTGTCCCTCAGGAAGTGGCATTTCACATTTATGTGTTTGACCTTACCATGTTGGATTGGGTTTTTGGCTAAGCAAATGACACTAGAGTTATCACACATAAGTGGAACACAATTGAAGGTTAACCCATAGTCTCTCATGGTGGTAACCATCCATAGGATTTGAAAACAGCAACTAGCAGCAGCAACATACTTAGCTTCGGTTGTGATTTGGGCTACACTAGATTGCTTGCGAGAAGACCAACAAACCAAGGAAGTTTCCAAGAAATGGGAAGTACCCAAAGTGCTTTTCCTATCAATTCTACACCCCAAAGTCTGCATCCGAATACCCAATAAGATCAAGAGATGAAGATACAGAGTACCAAAGACCGAACTCAAGGGTGTATCTGAGATACCTGAAGATGTGCTTGACAACTTTGTGATGGGTCACCCTTGGGGAAGCTTGAAAGCGAGAACAAAGACACACCGTAAAGTGGATGTCAGGTCTTGTCGTTGTCAGGTACAGGAGGGAGTCGATCATGCTCCTGTACTCCCTTTGGTCCACCGCTTCACAGTCTAAGTGCCGTTGTAGTGGACATTAGTGTTGACAACAGCTTCACATTGACCATGTCGATCTTCTTTAGGAGATCTTTTGTGTACTTGGCTTAATGTATGAAGGTGCCTTGCTTGCATTGCTTGATTTGAAGTCTAAGAAAAAAGGTGAGCTCGCCCATCATTTACATCTGAAATTCACTTCCATAGCTTCCTGAAACCTGGACACAAGAGCATGAGAGGAACCACCAAAGATGATATCATCCACGTATATCTTAACCATTAAAAAGTCGTTGCCATGCTTCAGAGTCTGATAACGTTTTGTCAACACACCCAATGACATACCCGCGCTCTAGCAAGGTCTTAAGCCTAGCATACCAAGTCCTGGGTGCTTGCTTTAGCCCGTACAAAGTCTTCTGAAGCTTCTACACTCGGTTTGGGTATTTGTGGTGCTCAAAGTCAGGTGGTTGTTTCATATAAACCTCTTCCTTAATGTAGCCATTTAGGAAAGCACTGTTCACATCCATTTGGTAAAGCCTAATGCCCTTAGACGTTGCAAAGGCAAGCAAGATCCTAATGGCTTCATGTGTGCAACAAGAGCAATGGTTTCCCCGTAGTCTATGCCCTCCAGTTTGCTGAAACCCTGAGCCACAAGCCTAGCCTTGTTTCTCACAACCTCACTGTCCTCCCCATGCTTGTTTTTGAACACCCACTTTGTTTCTATGACATTGACACCGGAAGGACGCATTACTAGGGACCAGACTTTGTTTCTCTCAAAATTCTCTAACTCCTCATGCATGACATGGACCCAATGTTCATCATACAATGCGTGTCCAACATCCCGAGGTTCAAAGGTTGCAACAAAGAGAGAATTGGTAAAGCAGGCGAGATATGCAGACCTTGACCTTGTTGCCCTCTCATAGAGATTACAGATAATCTATTGAAGTGGATGCCGATGTTGAATGTGGCTAGGGGCCTCTATCTTAGAGCGTACCTCCCCCTCAACCACAGCTAGAGCTGGCTCGACTGCAACTGAAGTTGATGTAGAAGCTTCTAGACCCTCTGCTAGAGTAGTGAAAGCAGCAGGAACAGGCTCGGATGTAGGATGTGTCGACTCATCATCATCATTGTCATCCAGTCCCTATAGGTCCTCTTCTACAAAGATGCTCTCCTCCATTTCCATGTTACATGCAGTCTCAACAATATTGCTTGCACAAGAGTTTGACTCATCAAAGGTTACATCACAGGATTGATATTTTTAGTTTCCAAGTTCAAGACTCTGTTGGAATGGCCATGAAGAGTGTAACCAAGAAATATGCCATTGGAAGATCTTGACTCAAACTTATCTAGATTACCACACTTGAGAGTAAAGCACTTGCAACCAAAGGCACGCAAATGAGAAACAGATGGCTTCCTCCCAAAGCGTAGTTCATACGAAGTCACATTAAGAATTGAGTGCAAAAAAACCCGATTGGAAACATAGCAAGCAGTGCTAATGGCCTCAGCCTAGAACCGCCTCGGAGTCCTAGGCTCATCGAGCATTGTCTGGGCCATTTGCACCAAGGTTCTGTTCTATCTTTCGACCACACAATTTTGTTGAGGAACACAAGATGCCGAGATTGATGCTCAATGCCGTGCTCAGGGCAGAAAGTATCAAAGGAGGAGTTCTTGAACTCGGTGCCATTATCACTGCGAATCACTCATAATGCGCCAGGGAGTTCATTGAATAGCCACAAAGCTAAGCTCCAAAAGTGATGAAACACTTCATCCTTGCTCTCAAGAAAGAAGACCCATGAATAGTGAGAAAAGTCATCAACAATCACAAGAACATACCACTTCCCACTTGCCGAACGAACCCAAGAAGGACCAATAGTGTCAATGTGAAGCAATTCTCCAGGGCATTCAGTCATCACCATATTGATTGGTGGATGAGAAGCGGCAATCATTTTGCCACGATGACAAGGAGCACAAACCAAATTTTTTTTCAAACCTGAGCTTAGGCAATCCTTGGATCAAACCTTGGCCACTCAAGCGATAAAGCAAGTCAAAACTCATGTGACCTAGTCTCCTATGCCATGTCCAAAGCTCAGATGAAGATTGAGCAAACAAACACTTGTGAGAGCCAAAAGAAGTAGCAAAAAACTCTTCCAATGTAAGAAATCCCACAAACTAAAGAACCAGTCGAATCAAGTACATGAGAAGCATTTTTCTTAAAGCGTACTTCCAAACCATCATCAAGCAATTGAGAGACAGAGTGAAGATTGTACTTGAGATGCTAAACCAAACTAACATCCTTGAGAGTAAAGTTTTCATTTACCTTTATCACGCCTCTTGCCTTCACTCTACCCCTCTTGTCATCCCCGAAGGTCACGTACTCCTGGCGCTTCAAGGGAGTGAGGCTAAAGAACCACTTTGCATCTCCGGTCTTGTGGCGCGAACACCTGGAGTCCATCAACCACTTGTTCTCCAGACCTCCACCTGCCACCTACAAAGAATGAGAAGGAAAGATATGGCTCAGTTCTGGGGTTAGAAAGAAAGCTTTTGGGGATCTAGCACTTCATCACCATATGACCTACAGAAATAAAAATAGTTCTTTGCACATCTCCATTCAAACACATGGGATGAGGACTACGATAGGGAAAACATGGGCCTCAAAGCGTGTCGAGTCAAACCTTGTGTCAGGAGGATAGAAATCATCAGAGTGAAAACCATATCCACGCAAGGGACGCTCACCTCGATGGGGAAAACGTGGGGCACCAAAACACTGCTGCACAAAGCCCCTATTTCATGAACCAAAGCCATATGAGGAATGACCCTATCCATGATAGGCATGAGAAAAAGAAAGAGGCTGAAAATCAACATAATCATCATGACATGCATTCCTAGTTAACTCCGCTTGCATTCTTTCAATTCTTTTACGCTTATAACAGAACTCATCCAAATGACCCTTATAACCACTAAACATGCAAATATACTCTCTCTTGGGATTAGGCTTTGATTGCACTATAGGTTTGGGTTTTGGTTTCTCTGTTTGCTTTAGGTTGAAGGAGGGATTAGGGTTAGTTGAATAGTATGTGTTAGTGGGTTTGATGGATTCTTCCTCATCCTTGTAGCTAGAGCTTGGCACAAACTTACCTACATTTTCACTCTCTTTGTCACACCTCTCATATCTCAAATCCAAGTTGTAGGTTAACCTACAAGCACTCTTCTTAACTCTAGACAGGTCACTCTCAATCTTTTCTTCGCTCACTAGGGTTCTTTTGAGACAAGAGATGAGGTAGTCATTTTTCTGAGTTAGGTTCTTGTTTTCCTCTCTAGTGACAGCTAGCTTGTCCTTGAGAGAGACACACACTTCACATGGTGGTGGGAGAACTTTTGAGCGAGTCTCAATTTGCAGCTTGGCCTCAAGCTCTTTGACTTTGAGGGTTTGAGCTGCCAACTCACTGGTGAGTTTAGAGAACTTCTAACATGCACCCAAAAGAGTTGGACTAGCTTTGTATTCATCAAGATCTTTAAGGGCACTCTCAAGGTGACTGGCAACTTGAGCATGCACACTTTCCCTCTGGCTGAGATCATTCATCACAACTTGACAAAACTCACACTTAGCAACAATATCATCTCAAGCAAGCTTAGACCTAAGCGAAGCAATCTTATAATCAACACTCTCCAATTTCAACTTAAGCTCTCTATTTTCACGAACAACACTGCAGAGCTTATTATCTTGCATGGGCAGAACATCGCGCAATTGATCAAGTTCAGAAGAAAGCTCATCAAGAGTGGGAGGTACCTCCCTTGTGTCAGAGTCAAAGCCAGAGTCAGAGTTATGATCATTCTTTGCCATGAAGAAAAGCCTAGTGAAGTCATCCTTCTTCTTGACATGTGGCTTCTCATCCTCATCCTCCGAGCTTGGAAGGCTTTGGCTTGATGTGAGGTCGACGTCGCATAGCACGGTAATGCAGGCACGTTCGACCTCCTTCGCGGGGTTCTTCTTCTTTCTGAAGTCTTCACGGTTGTTGTCGTGGTACCCGGCCTTCTTCTTCTTCTTGGGGCAGTCGATGATGAAGTATCCAAGGTCACCACACTCGAAGCAGTTCCGTGAACCACCACCTCTTCTCTCCTTGCGGTTGTTGTAGAACCTCTTGAACTTCCTTGTGAGCAATGATAGCTCCTCATCGAGGACGCACTCCATTTGTTCATCAGAGGCTGCAACAAGAGAAGACAGAGCAAACTCCAAAGAAGACTTGTCATGTGAAGGGTTAGTTCCATAAGAGGCACCACCACTGCTACCCTTTTGAGTAGTAGAAAGCAAAGCCATGCTAGAAGGAGCATTATCATGATTAGGACAAGATTTCATAGAAAGCTCATGAGATTTCAGCTTGCTATATATTTGCTCATAATTAAGGGTATTGAAATCAGCAATTTCCTCTAGAGCAGCAATCTTAACATCCCAAACATTATCATCAAGAGAGTACATCAATTGTTTAGCTCTATCATTATCAGAGTAGACAAGATTACCACAAGCTCTCAAATTGCAAACAATAGCCTCAAACCTACGAAAGGTATCATCTAGTGATTCGCCAGGTTTTTGTGCAAAGGTTTGGTATTGCCTATTGTAAGAGTCCTTACGCATAGACGTAACTTGATTGTTACCCTCATGGTACGTGCAAAGTTTTTCCCAAATGGCATGAGCAGTGTCAAGATGAGAAACACGATCAAATTCATTTCTACCAAGTGCAGAGAGCAGAATGTTAACAACTTTGGAGTTGTATTCATACTTTACCATATCACCAACGGTCGTAGTGTCGAGGTTCTCTGGTATCTTGTAGACCTGCTCGATGGTGTCCCAGATTTGGCGACCTTCACTCAGAAGATAAGCCTTGGTTCGTGATTTTAAATAGGGAAAATTTTCCCCATTGAACATCACAAGCTTGACCGCACGCTTATCCATGTTGCCTTTGGATCACAAAGCCGATTAAGGTCAACTAGTAATCCAACCGGCTCTGATAACAATTGAAGAACTGAGAAAGCAACTAGAGGGGGAGTGAATAGGAGCCTAATAAAGTTCTTCACAAGAACTTAGCCTATATCCCAATTACACTCCACACCGACCTCTAAGCAAATCACCAAGGTCACGCACACCAACTTGTGATGTGCTAACTCTAGGAATGATCAACACCAGTAGAAGGGTAGAGCAGAAGCAAAAGAGAACAACGAACACTCAAAACTGTCAAAGAAACATAGCCAAAACACATAGCTCTATCAGTACATCGATAATGCCGATCAGAGTATCGGCAGTGCCGATCGTATCATCCATAGTGCCGATTGATGTGACACGCTAGTGTCACTAAACTATTTTGATCACATGATTACACCAAGTTCTAGTTTAGCAAGTCATAAATCAATTTTTGACTGTATTTCAAATTAATATGAATTTGAATTCAAGTCAAAGTATGGCTAGGTTGTGAAGCAACTTCAAATTTTGCTATATAACAAGGTGCTATGAAAAATATATGTGATAGGTTATGCCAAGAGATAAATTTAGGAATTTTGATGGAATTTTTCTCAAAGAGAAAATACCCTAATTAATTCTTAGAAGTATGAATTATATTCATAATAAAATATTTGGCAAATTCAAACCGATTGGTTTTGAAACTGGACACCTATCACACTATGATATACACATTCTAAGGATTCTATATAAATTTTCCTCATTCTATTTGGAATATGAAGCTATTTTATTGCTAATTTTGAAGTGATAACCAAAATAAATAATAAAAATGATTAAAATCCTTCCAGAGGGTCCCATCAATCAGTCTCACATCTTCTCTCCCTCGCTGGCACCCGAGCGCCATGCATAGCAACACGCAGCTGCTTGCGTGTCACCGCCCCAGCTGCCACCGCGTGAGCCCAGGGCGATCAAAATCGCGACCTCGACCTCCTTGCCCTCCTTTCCCTCGCTCTCCTCGCCCAGCTCGCCCTCTATGTCTCTCTCTCGGCTATTCCGCCTCTATTGCCGTGCTACATAGAAGCTCGCCGCGCCGCCAAATCCCACCACAAGAACTCGAGATCAGCCGCGGAATGGATGCTCCGTGAAGCCACGAAACTCCCAGAACAAACCTGATCTCAATCCATCCACCTAGCACGGAATATTTCGCACTTTTCTCCGATGACCTCACTTCGGCACATTCCCGACGAGATAGCGTAATTTTCCTACTTTGGTGAGTCTCAAATTCCAATTCTTGATCCTATGCGTCCTTAGCTCCCTTGTGCAACTCTCTGAACATTCCTTCTTTTGATTTTTTTCCAAGGAAAACGTAGCAAGTTTGGTATTTCTGGCCGCAATGCTCACTGGACGAAGGTTGAAGATGACGATGGTAATTTCGTAAATAACACGAACACTTAAATGAAAATAAGGAAAATTGTTTAAACTTGTAAATTCAATATCTTGAGTTCTAGAGCTTCTAAAATAACAAAATAAAATTTATTAGTTTCCTTATGATGAGTTCTATACAATGGACATGTTGTTGCACAAGGTTTACATATAAATTTTGGATGTATGATTTAAATAGTGTAAACCTACATAAATTCATGTGCTTAGTAGTAGGTATGCACAAATTGCAAACTAAATTTTTTTAGACTCCACATGGCATGTTCTGTTCAGAACATATTTTGTTAACCCTATTTTTTGGATATATAATTATATATGAATTTATCTTTAAAATACTTAAAATTGCATTAAAGTAATTTCTGTAAACTTTTAGAGTTTGAACTTGTGCACGAAAATCATGCTCAGTATGATGCATCACAATGAATATTTTTAGGAATATAGCTTCTGTTCATATTTTACTACAATTTATTAGTCAAAAACCTTGTTAAATGCTTTATTACAGTTTTACTAATGATATAATTGTGACATTCGGTAATACTGATGATCATGCATATATCTATCATCAGTAGAACACCCGTGTACAGTAGCATATTTTTAGTTTTGCTAAAAGAATTAATTGCATTGCTTGCCCTAATAACCCTATTAAATGTAATAGAAAATTTGTTTTATGAAATATTGATATTAAGATTGCTAGCTCTGAAACATATGCCCACCAGAACCATCCAAAGGAATAAATTTGTTTTGTTCTATCATTTGACATGTGCATCACATTTTATTGCATATTTTATGCATTCTTCTATGTTGACATATCGGTATTGTTATAGGAAACGTTAATTCTGCCGAGGAGGATTTTCAGAAGGAATCTTCAGTTTTCTCGCCACAAGAAGACTCTAACATCAGTACTGACCCTGTGATTGTAGCTCAAAGCAAGCCCCAGAACATTCTCATGTATTAGTTTGATTAATTTCTAGTAATTAATTTACTAGATGTGTATCGATGATTTGTGCACTAAGTTTAGGAGTTGATTGAAAACCCACCTGCATTCCCTGTATAAATCTTATTGTTAATTACACATGGTATATAGGTACAGGCAGTTAATAGAGAAACTACTATGCATACTTGTAGGATTAACAATGCTTATGGTCATTGGAATATTTGATGAAATGATGATGTTCACATGGGTAAGAAACTAAGTTAAAATTGGAATAAACGGGTATGTAATGAAAAGGGCGAAGGCAAAGGACCTGATAGGTTTTTGTCTCGCAAGGTGGCATACCGTTTATGTCAATAACTAAAATTTGAGATGCGCACAGGCCCCGTAGGTGAAAGGGCAAAGATCATGTGCCTTCAAAGGACATGTGTTGCAAGGATGTAGTCCTGTTTGTGTCGACCTAGGAACCGTTTGTTGTCAGCCCTATTGAGCAAGTTTTAAACAGTACTGAATACATGCTAGTATATGGGAACTAGTAAACTAATGTAGCAATGTTATATAGATGTTGGACGATAACTTATAACTCTTGGTCATGTAAACTCACTAATGATAATTAAAATGATGTTTGTAAGAAGGTTGTTGCTATTTATAGTAAATTTGAAAATGATTATTTGTTACCTGGTCTTAAATTTCAGATTTGTTTGTTATACCTTATAGTTATATGATTTAGTGTATCTTGATAAATTCTTTAGATATCAACCAAATGCTTAGTTCTGAAAGGACCGAGTGACCGAGAGGGGGGGGGGGTGAATTGGGAATTCGCACTATGTA
The DNA here is from genome assembly GCA_030378355.1 of Eleusine indica. Taxonomy (NCBI): domain Eukaryota; kingdom Viridiplantae; phylum Streptophyta; class Magnoliopsida; order Poales; family Poaceae; genus Eleusine; species Eleusine indica. The sequence continues at coordinate 36,487,001 of CM059498.1, read as the reverse complement.
CCAAATTCGCCAAATTTCAAAACCGACCACTCAATCAACTTATATAACAATTCTAGTGGTGATCATACTAGCAAGATAATAGACCTATGAAAGCAACAACAACCTAAGCATACTAGTGGATCATACAAGGCAATACAACTCCGATGTAAGCTAGTATCAAAGCAAAGTGGAAGCACACAACAAGCTAGCACAGGAGCCTACTCAAACAAAGCTACAAGATAGAGAACTAGAGCAAACAAGCACGAGTGGCACAACACATATAAGGGTGAGCAATAATGCCAATACAACTCCTACAGATGCTAGTGGTTAAACAAAAGCTAAGCACAACTAGTAAGTAAAGAAGCCTATTCATGCAAGTCTACAAGGTAGTCAACTAGAGCAAGGCAAACACATAAGCATGAATAGTACGATATGTAAATGCGGAAAGTAATGTATTAAAATAAGGAGTAGAGTAAGATATGGCTCATGATTTTTTCCTGAGGTCTCAGAAGAATGGCGCCTTCCCCTACTCCTTGTTGGACCACTCCCGTCGGAGTCCCAGTTCCTCACGCCACCAATGTGGAGTTCTCGCCCATGAGCCCGCAATCACTATCGGAGTGAAGACACGGTTTGTGTCACCACTACCACCAAGGCACAAGCTCGCCTCCCTTGAGAACTTGCTGGACTCCCCGAGCTGACACGGGCGCTCACTATTGACGCCCCTTTCGCTGGCGGGTTCAAGCCGTGTATAAACGTGTGATGGCCTTCACAACCAATCATGATAGGCTCGATCACCGACACCTAACCGGTCTAGATCTCACCAAGGACCAAGAGTAACAACCTAGATCACACCCTCAAGAACACCCAAGCCTTAGATGTGTAAGATGCTCTAGTTACTCTCTACTAGCACTCTCAAGATATGCAATATCTCCTCCTAGTGCTCTCCTCTTTTCCTCTTGGACCTTACCAAATGCTCTCAGGTATTCCACTGGCCAAGTGAGGTCTCTAGGACCCCAGCAATAAAGTTATTTAGGCTTCCAACCTCCAACTGGCTGTTGCTCCACGAAATCAGCTTCCTAGGCCATATGACCAGACTGTCGGGTCACTGCCTGATCGGACCGTCCGGTCGCTGCAATCTTCAGCTCCAACGGCTCTGCCCCTTAGCTGACTTCTACTAATCGGACCATACGGTCAGTTGACCGTACCGTCCGGTCCGTTTCTCTCTCCAGTCAAGAAAAATTTCACGTGCTGCTTCCTCTCTGCCCAAGTCTCAACCCTACTGATCGGACCGTCTCGTCTCTAGGCCTTCCAGACTTGACAGATTTCTTGCTGCCCGCTGTAAGTTCCAGACAAAACTTCTTAGTGACCATATAGTCCGGTCACCTCTGACCCCTCTGTCTGGTCACTTCATCTAGAATCTGAAACTCCTCGTCCTCGCTTGACTTTGTTTCCCAGCTTCTCCGAACAACTCCTTGGCTTCTCTACTGTCACCAAGTGCCTGTGATTTCACCGAGCATACATGCACATCACCGACTAGACATGACCTTAGAGAAATAACCTAGACCCTCTTGATAATCCGATTTTTCCTATGGACTCAAAACCCTAACTACTAGACAAGTGCTCCCAACACTTGCTCCATAGCTTGTCCTTAGCCTTGATCCATCTTCATCAACCCTTGGACTCTATCAAGCTCATGAGGCCTCCATGATTGTGGTCATTGTCATCAATCGCCAAGGACGCCGTCAACAATCATCATAAGGTAGAAAAGGTTCACGGACAACACTCGTGTAGACATTAGTCATATTTCATGTTTGTCATTCATCACCAAAACATCATACCTTGGGGTGACCTGAATGGTCATGATCCTTACAATCTTCCCCTTTTTGGTGATGGATGACAACCACTACTTATGATGATCCAAAATAGACGAACAACAAGAAACCAAAGGAAAAGAAAGAATTGAAAGTATTACCTTGGTCCTTACCTTGGAAGTAGTCTCCTCCTTGGAATGTGCTAGATGTTTAGGGAGAACTACCCAATCACGTAGCGCACTTGATGTTAATCTTGAGTTGAATTTTGTGTCCGTCTTGGTGTCGTGGTGGATGATCTTGTTGAAGTAGACACGCATCAAGGACGTAGATGTTCATGTCGGAGTAGATGTACATTGTCGTCGTAGACATGCACCATTGTTGTTCTTCTCTTTGTCGGTGTAGATGTTCATCTTGACATGATCTTCATGTGTACTCCACGTGAACATGCACCATTGTCTTGATCATCTTCATTTGGTCTTCATGTTCTTCTCCCCTTCTTGATGATATATCTTCATGTCCTTTTCTTGATCTTGACTTGGTATTTGGATCTTCATTTGTTCTTCATGTTCTTCTCCCCTTCTTGGTGATTTATCTTCATGTCCTTTCCTTGATCTTGACTTGGCTTTTGAATCTTCATGTTTTTCTCCCCGTTTGTCACCTATCACTAAAAACCACACCAAAACATAATGGAACCAAGAGGCAAAAGATAGTTGGCAAGAGTTAGGATAACTCCCCCTTTCACGGTGCTCCTTCTTGGTCGCAATGGTGTTCCACCGTAGCTCCCCCTACACACATGACTCAACAAAATATTTTCTCAAATATGCAAGGGTTAGTCATTTGTGAGGTGGGAATGTATGAGTCACTTGTTTTTAAGCCGCGCGAGTAGATTTAACCTCGGAGCTCGTTTGAACATGGCTCAATGGGCATGAAGCATAATTCTCACTATTTGATCATCTAGAGAGTCATATACTTACATTGTAAATGATCAACTCCCCCTAGACACATGCTTGGGAGCATATATGGTATCACAATGCAAGGATGCATGAATGAAAATGCAACAAGTATACAATGCATGAGGCGATGCTAAAGAAAAGAGAGAGAACCACTACAAACCAAAGTGTCAACGACGAGTCATTCCCTTGTCGAGCTTTCTCACAATGGATCATTCTTCATAGCCTTGGGCATACCATGAACCACCTTCCCAACCTTAACCCATGTCCATTGCTATCTCAAGGAGGTCCAAAGTCAACCAACAAATGAAGAGAAACAAGCACCAAACAAAGACATAAACAACAAAACAAAAAAACAAACACTATACATATTTACAAAGGACAAGCTCAAGGGTTACTCATGTGAAGTTGGAGACGTCGAGAACATTGAGTTCTCCCCTTAGCTTGTTGTAAGTCTTCTCGTCGAGTGGCTTGGTGAAGATATCCGCCAATTGTTCATGTGTTCACACACTCACCAACTCGATGTCCTTCTTCTCATCATGATCCCTTATGAGGTAATGCCTCACTTGAATGTGCTTTGCATGACTATTATTTCCAGTTTCGAGAGTCATCTTGATTGCCGCCTCACTACCACAATATAGTGGCATTTGAGTGTAGTTGAGGCCATAATCCGAGAGCGTTTGCCTCATATAAAGAAGTTGAGCACAACATGCCCTTGCTGCCATGTACTCCGCTTCGGTTGTAGATAGAGCCACCGAGTTTTGCTTCTTTGAGCTCCAAGATACTAGAGATCTTCTAAGAAATTAGCAATCTCCCGATGTGTTCTTCCTATTCACTTTGCAACCCGCCAAGTCCGAATCCGAATACCCAAGTAACTCAAAGCTTGTTCCTCTAGAATGCCATAAACCTATGGTAGGTGTGTACTTGAGGTATCTCAATATCCTCTTCACGACCTTCAAGTGTGACTCTTTTGGGTTTGCTTGGTAGCATGCACACAAGCACACACTAAACATGATGTCCAGCCTTGAAGCCATGAGGTAGAGCAAGGAACCAATCATAGATCTATAGATCTTGGGGTTCACCGGTTTCCCTTTCACATCATCATCCAAGGGTTTGCTTGTTGCCATAGGTGTGTGCAAAGGCTTGCAATTCTTCATGTTGAATCTCTTGAGAAGGTCTTTTGTATACTTTTCTTGATAGATGAAGTTTTTCTCTCTTAATTGCTTGACTTGAAAACCAAGGAACACGTGCAACTCTCCAATCATTGACATTTGGAATTCCCTAGCCATCATCTCCCGGAACTCCTCGTTGAACTTCTCATTGGTTGACCCATAGATGCTATCATCCACATAGATTTGACACACAAAGAGATCCTTCCCAACATGTGATGAGGACATCACCCTTATGGATACACCCAGCACTCCGCCAACCAAAATACAAGTTCATGCGTGACAGTTGAATTTACGGGTGAGCTTGTTCCTAATGATTCCTTTATATGATTTTGAGAATAGATTGCTACCTAATGAATTAATTGTTATTAGAAACAATGGAGATGATGATGAGATAGCTGGGGAGGTGATTGGAGACGTGATGGGCCAGCAAGGACGTCCAAGCCAAGGTGGAGGCCCAATCAAAACCGACTTCGAGTCTGTTTCGGAGCCCAGGACCAGTCTGCACTAAAACGGATGCCCAGGACCCATACGGACTCGGATTTAGACGTTCTATATATGCCTGGAAAGATAACGAAAAGCCCTTTCCAACCCAACTAGTCCCATGTCAAAATTCGTCCCGAGCCATCGGCAATCGCCGAAACAATTCGACTTCCAGAATCTGTCCTGGTGCTGCGACACCGTAATCGGTCTTTGGGCCATGTATGGAGTTGAGCCCACTTAGGGCTGCGTCCAGGGGGTATTGCACGACCCTAGGATCCTCATATACAGCCGCCGCCTCTTCATTAGGGTTTGGGTTTTGCTTAGATTATTCTGTTGATAACAGTTTCGCCGTTTGATCGGTTTGTGAGACTCCAACTTGTGAGATTCATCGTATACTTGCAAATTTGGTTGCATTCTTCTTTGTTCTTGCTTGTGTTCTTGATTTGCAGGCAAGAATAAGCCTTCTCGGCGAGGTCAATCGTTCTTGAACGGTTGATAACCAGAGGAGACGTTGTGCTGCGATTGCGGGGTTCAGAACGTGTCGTTCGGAAGCCGGATCGATTTGTGTATCGCCTCCGCCTTAATCAAGATTATCAGAACCTATCGGAAGATCGGGAACCCTTGTCCACATCAAGTGGTAATCAGAGCTTCAGGTACACCGTTAGGTTTGCCGTTATCCTTGTTATTTTGTTCAATCCTAGAGTCCAGAAAATTGCCCTACAAAAATATTTGTTCGTCGTGTTTCCGCTGTCCTACACCCCCCTTGTGCCTTGCAATTTTCAGTTTAGTTTGCTTGTCTGAATTTTAGTCCCTACAAGGTCATTGTGTTGTTGGTCTAGTACTTGTTCTTTGGTCTTGTTTGAGTCGTGTGTGTCCTTGTTCATAGACAATCAAGAAAAAAAATCAGATTGTTGCACACATTGAGAGAATAGTACTGCTGGAATTATTTGCACTAAATATTTATTTAACATCTAGCCTTCTATTTTTTGTGTGCAAAAGAAACTTAGAGTGTTTTCTGTTGCACGTTGCTCCTTGAGTCAAGAGATTGCTGCACGTTGTTGCATATGAGAATTATCGGTTCAGTTCTACATGTACATCTATTCCTTACGTGAGAGTGCAAAAAAGAAAGTTTTGGTTTTTTCTTTGTGCTATAAAGTTCGCAACTCTTGCTGCAGTTCTATGTCAAAAAAATCATGAAAGAAGTAAAAGGCAAAGAGGTGCTGAAAAAAAATAAGAAGAAAAAGCCGCACCTATAACAAAAGAAAAAAAATGAAAAGAGAAGAGAAAAAAAATTCAGAATTGCTTGCAGCCTTTGTGTCCTTTGTTGAGCCATTTGCTTGCTTGCTTGAACTAGGTCCGAGACAAGTTTAGGCTAGTGACATAGACTAGCTTGGGACTATTATTCAGTTTTGCAATTTCTGAATTGAAATTTTGCTAATCCTTGCTACTATAAATTGCCTACCTAGCTCCACATATATCCTTCTGAATAGGCACAGAACTTTGGACCCTCGCAATCGTCGGATCACACTCTCCAAGGTATCCTCTGTTTTGCTACTAAGAATCTTGTAAGAACTCAGTTAGGTGCTGTCATTTGCTTGTTGAGAGTTTCCACCGTGATCAAACAGTGGTGACAGGAAAATATACTCTTGCGTGTTTTCTTGTTTTCTATTAACAATGACAGGTTACAACACCAATGGTGACGAGTCGATGGTGTCAAATGAGGTTGATACAAGTGTTGTAGCACAACGAGTGTTTAGTTCTCAAATGGAGAAGGTAGAGCAAAATCAAATGAACAACTTGTTTCAGACTCACTTTGTTGTGAAGGATCGACGTTGTCGTGTCATCATTGATGGAGAGAGTAGCAACAACATCGCAAGCTTGGAATTGGTCGAGAAGCTCGGCTTGACCACACAGCCACACCCGTGTCCATACTACATCCAATGGGTAAATTCTTGTGGTAAGATAAAGGTAAATAAAATTGCACGCATTGAATTTTTTATTGGTTCTTATAAGGATTATGCAGATTTTGATATAGTGCCTATGCAAGCGTGTCATTTGTTATTGAGTAAGCCTTGGATTTCTACAAATAATGCTTTGCACAATACCATTGCTAATACCTATTCATTTAAATACAATGGTAGAAGAGTTACTCTTAAACCTATGTCTGCTGCTGAAATTTTAGAAGAGGATCAACAAAGACTTGAGAGAAGAAAGAATGAACCATTTAGGAAAGAATGGACTACTTCAAATGTTGCAACACTTACATCAAAATCTGAATTAGATGATGAACATATTTCCTTGCCTCTTGTTGCAACTAATACATTTCAGGTTCTACACAAAGAAGAGGATAGTGTGAAAGATGAAGAACATGTTGTTGTTTCAGGTAAGAGCTTTCTTGATGTGATGAATTGTTCCAACAATCTTGTTGTATTAGAACCTTGTCTTGATTTGCCTTTGCCACAAGTTGATTTATCTATTGATCCTTATGAAAAAGAGGAGTTGTGTGCCACTGCTTCACTTATACCTTTGCCACAACAAATGAATAAGCTTGATGTTGTTGCTTATGATTCACCTACTAGTGCTGAAATAAAACATTTGATTTTAATAACATGTGAAAAGGATGAGCAGAAATTATTGTCTTCTCTAAATACTTTGGGTTATATTGAATTTGATGTTCTTTGTGATCTAAATACCGTGGAGAAGCAAATCTTTTCTCAAACTGAATTGCCTTTACTAACAAGAAACAAATTTTATGCTATAGGAAACTATGATCATAGAGGTGTATTTATGGTGCATAAAGTTTATATTTGCTCAAACATGAATACTCCTTGTGTTGTACAACCAAATGATGAACTAGAAAACTGCAATAACAATTACCATGTCATGTCATGTTTTTCTAGTGTTTTTAAGATCATACATATTCCATCTTGTCATAAGAGTGAGAATGACGTTCATATTGCTGAGCAAGTTTTCAAGGAGGTCATTAATTTGCATGGCATGCCTTCTATTATGATTTCACATTGTAATGATAATTTTTATAACACATATAAACGTGATGTGCATTCCAAGTTTGGGAATAGTTCTATATTTTATATTTCAGATTTGAGACCACTATTGGGAGAAAAAGATGGGATCGAGTCGAGGACGACTCTAATTCAAAAGGGGGAGAATGATGAGGACATCACCCTTATGGATACACCCAGCACTCCGCCAACCAAAATACAAGTTCATGCGCGACAGTTGAATTTACGGGTGAGCTTGTTCCTAATGATTCCTTTATATGATTTTGAGAATAGATTGCTACCTAATGAATTAATTGTTATTAGAAACAATGGAGATGATGATGAGATAGCTGGGGAGGTGATTGGAGACGTGATGGGCCAGCAAGGACGTCCAAGCCAAGGTGGAGGCCCAATCAAAACCGACTTCGAGTCTGTTTCGGAGCCCAGGACCAGTCTGCACTAAAACGGATGCCCAGGACGCATACGGACTCGGATTTGGACGTTCTATATATGCCTGGAAAGATAACGAAAAGCCCTTTCCAGCCCAACTGGTCCCATGTCAAAATTCGTCCCGAGCCATCAGCAATCGCCGAAACAATTCGACTTCCAGAATCTGTCCTGGTGCTGCGACACCGTAATCGGTCTTTGGGCCATGTATGGAGTTGAGCCCACTTAGGGCTGCGTCCAGGGGGTCTTGCACGACCCTAGGATCCTCATATACAGCCGCCGCCTCTTCATTAGGGTTTGGGTTTTGCTTAGATTATTCTGTTGATAACAGTTTCGCCGTTTGATCGGTTTATGAGACCCCAACTTGGGAGATTCATCGTATACTTGCAAATTTGGTTGCATTCTTCTTTGTTCTTGCTTGTGTTCTTGATTTGCAGGCAAGGATAAGCCTTCTCGGCGAGGTCAATCGTTCTTGAACGGTTGATAACCAGAGGAGACGTTGTGCTGCGATTGCGGGGTTCAGAACGTGTCGTTCGGAAGCCGGATCGATTTGTGTATCGCCTCCGCCTTAATCAAGATTATCAGAACCTATCGGAAGATCGGGAACCCTTGTCCACATCAACATGTCTTGTGAACAAGAAGCTATCAATGCTTCCAATGGTGAATCCATTCTTGGGTAGGAAGTTCCTCAAGTGTTCATACCATGTCCTAGTAATGAGTACATCACACTCCTGGATACACACAGCACTCTTTCAACTAAGATGAAAGTTCATGTGCATCACCTGAATTTGCAGGTGAGATCGTTTCTAATATTTTTTTTATGTGGTTTTGAGAATAGATTGCTACCTAATGAATTAATTATTGTTAGAAATCATGGAGATGATGATGAGATAGCTGGAGAGGTGATTGGAGACGTGATGAGCCAGCAAGGACATCCAAGCCAAGGTGGAGGCCCAATCAAAACCGACTTCGAGTCTATTTTGGAGCCCAAGACCAGTCTGCACTAAAACGGACGCCCAGGACGCATACGGACTCAGATTTGGATGTTCTATATATGCCTGGAAAGATAACGAAAAGAACTTTCCAACCCGACCGGTCCCATATCAAAATTCTTCCCGAGCCATCGACAATCGCTAAAACAAATCGACTTCCAGAATCTGTCCTGGTGTTGCGACACCGTAATCGGTCTTTGGGCCATGTAACGAGTTGAGCCCACTTAGGGCTGCGTCCAGGGGGTCTTGCACGACTCTAGGGTCCTCATATGCAGCCGCCACCTCTTCATTAGGGTTTGAGTTTTGCTTAGATTATTCTGTTGATAACAGTTTTGCCGTTTAATCGGTTTGTGAGATTCCAACTTGTGAGATTTATCGTATACTTGCAAATTTGGTTGCATTCTTCTGTGTTCTTGCTTGTGTTCTTGATTTGCAGGCAAGGATAAGCCTTCTTGGCGAGGTCAATCGTTCTTAAACGGTTGATAACCATAGGAGACGTTGTGCTGCGATTGCGGGGTTCAGAACGTGTCGTTCGGAAGCCGGATCGATTTGTGTATCGCCTCTGACCAAATCAAGTTTACCAGAACCTATCGGAAGATCGGAACCCTTGTTCACATCACCTAGGAGCTTGTTTGAGACCATAGAGAGCTTTCTTCAACTTGTACACATGTCTTGGATGCTTAGGATCCTCAAACCCGGGAGGTTGTTCCACATAGACTTTCTCATTGATCTCTCCATTCAAGAAGACACTTTTCACATTTATTTGATAGAGCTTGAAGCCATTATGTGATGCATAACCAAGAAAGATCCGGATCGCCTCAAGACGAGGCACGGGAGCAAATGTTTCTTCAAAGTCAATGCCCGCCACTTGAGAGTATCCCTTAGCCACTAGACGAGCCTTGTTCTTGACAATGGCCCCTTTATCATCTTGTTTATTCTTGAAGACCAACTTGGTGCCAACCATGTTATGATTCTTGGGCCTTTCCACTAACTTCCATACTTTGCATCTCTAAAAGTTGTTCAATTCTTCTTGCATAGCAATAACCCACTTGTGATCATTCATTGCCTCTTTTGTTATTGTGGGATCAATCATGGAGACAAAAGAGAAGTTCTCAATTGCGACATTTGCTTCCTCATCACTTTCTTTATCATTTTCTTCATTCACATAGTTAGTCTTGTATTGATTTCTCCTTGTCCTCACTCCTTGAGATGGGCTCCCAATGATCAAGTCACGAGTATGATCCTTGTTTATGGCTTTGGGTCTAGGATAATATTCTTGCTGAGTGGGAGGAGGTCTAGGTGATGTATCTTGTGCATCATGGGTTGCTTGCTCTCTTGATATATGAGTGTCTTGAATTCTGAGAGAGGTGGGAGAATCACTCTTATGCTTTCTTGTTTTGGACTTAGAGCTTGACGTGGATGGGAGGGTATCTTGTGAAGAGCTTGGAGAAGTGGCTTGTGGTAAAGTATGTAGGGAGGCTCATGGCTCACTTCTCACTTGGGTTTCCTCTTGGGTAGGCGGGTGCATTCTCAATGAATCTTGGGAGGAGCTAGAAGGTGTATTTGTGGCATTTTGCATTGGTTCTTGTACTTCGGAGGAAGAGGTTGGTTGAGGTGGTGGGGTAGAGGGCACATCAATATCACCATCATTCGCCTCATGGGGTAAAACCTCCCCCACGGATATGTTCGTCAAAGCTTCCCTCATAGGCTCATACTCAATGTTCACTTCATGAAATTCAATCCCATTTTGAGAACCATTTGACTCATCAAATTGCACATCATAGGATTCTTCCACACACCCTGTGGCTGACTTGTAAACCCTATATGCTTTAAAAGTTCCTGAGTACCCAACAAGAATGCCTTCATCAGTTCTGCTCTCAAACTTCCCTGGCTTCCTCCTCTTCTTGAGAATATAGCATTTGCAGCCAAAGACCCAAAAATAGGAAACATTGGGTTTCCGCCCCACCAATAGCTCATATGGTGTCTTTTTCAACAACCGGTGGAGATAGACACGGTTGGAGGTATAGCAAGATGTGTTGATTGCCTCTGCCCAAAACCTTTCATGAGTTCCATACTCATCTAGCATTGCACAAGCTAGAGTGATGAGTATTTTGTTCTTCCTCTTCACTACTCCATTCTACTCCGGAGTATATGTAGCAGAGAATTCATGCTTGATTCCTTTCTTATCATAGTATTCCTGCACTGTTGTGTTCTTGAACTCTGTCCCCTTGTCACTCCTTACCTTCAAAATGCTAGCCTTGAATTTATTCTTTGCCCTTCTAGCAAACTTTCTGAAGATATCACTGGCTTGAGATTTGTCCATAAGAAAGAAGGTCCAAGTGTATCTCGTGAAGTCATCCACAATCACCAAGCAATAGAGATTGCCTCCCAGACTCTTGTAATGTGTTGGCCCAAACAAGTCCATGTGCAAGAGCTCCAAAGGACGAGATGTAGACATGAATGACTTGGTGGGATGTGAAGATGCAACTTGTTTTCCAGCCTGACAAGCACTGCACAGTCTGTCCTTCTCAAAGGTCACATCCTTGATTCCTTCAACTAGATTCCTCTTGACAATCTTCTTGAGTTGATTAATTCCAACATGTGCCAATCTTCTATGCCACAACCATCCCTTGGACGCCTTAGTGAATAGACAAGTGCTTGGTGGCATATTGCTTGATTTGAAGTCCGCGACATACATGTTCCCATGCCTCACTCTATGAAACACTAGCCCTTTCTTAGCATTCTCAATCATTGCACCATCCTCATCAAATGTGCACTTGAATCCCATGTCACAGAGTTGACCAATAGACAAGAGATTGAAATTGAGGGTTTCCACAAGAATGATTTTGGAGAGATGGAGGTCATTTGTGATGGCCACCTTGCCCGAGCCTCTAACTCTCCCCTTTGAGTTATCCCCAAATGTCACGTTCTCACTGTCTTTGTCTTCATCAATGGTGGTGAACATGGTTGGCTTTCCGGTCATATGTTAAGTGCACCCACTATTAAGAATCCAATGTGTACCTCCACTCTTGTAGTTGACCCTGGTGGTAGCCACAAGACAAGCACTAGAGGAAGAAAGGTTAGTATCTAAAGCATTACTTGATTGACTAGCACTTACCTCATCGCATCAAACGATAAGACCATCCTCAAAGATAGGGATCCTTGCAATCCCTTCCTGAAGTCTCCTCCTGATGTCCCACTTGTGAGTGGAGCATGAGTATCATCTCCATTGCCTTCTGAATTAAGAGCTCATGCCTCCTGTTGACAACCTCCTCAAGTAAGAAACCCCTCTCAGGAGTTGTGATCAGTCGGAGGAGCTTGTCAATCACTTTAATTGGTGCTATCTTCTAAAGGTCTCTTAAGGAGTTTATCCTGCACACAAGATTATAAATCCTCAAGAAAGTCTCACAAAGGTCATTATTTGGATATTTCTCAATTTCATCAAATTCAAAGAATAACTCTTGTTGTCGAGCTCGACGCATGTACCAGAGTTGATCTTGAGGTGGAGGTGGAGGTGGGGGCGCCTGAGCATGTGCTGCAAGATTGATCATCTCAAATGACCGAGTGAGCATTGTTATTGGCGCTCCCCCTACACCAATGTGTGGTCCATCCAAAGTGCTTGGAGTAGAACTTGGAATGACACTTGAGGTAGAGCTTGACGAAGCGCTTGATGATGAACTTGGTGAAGATCTTGCTCCGAAGGAGTTGTAGAAGCTGTTGCAAGGCAATCTTGTAGAGGGATCAAAGAAGTTTGAGCTTGAAGCTACTTCTTTCCCTTTGCTTGAAGATGCTTCATTGTTTGCCTTGGAAGTCTTCTCCCTGATCCAACTTGTGGTGATCTCCTCATTCTCAAACAGCAGCCCAATCATGTCCTCGACGGAGAGATTCTTCTCAAGGAGAAGATCAAGAGTGATGTAGAAGAGCTTGCTACTCGGGAGCAAGGAGAGGATCTTCTCGACTATCACAATCTTAGGAAGCTTGAAGGATTCTTCATTTGATTCAATCTTGTTCACAATACCTCGCAAGCAAATAAGAGAGTCAAGTAAGTCCTTATTATTATTAGCATGAAAAGCAAAGAACTCCTCAACAAGTGAATCACTAGCAAGATCATTAGGCACACTATCATCAATCCTAGTCATGCTAGTGGAGCAAGCAAGATCAAGAGAACATCATTATCAATCATCACATTAGGCACATTAGTAGAGCAAACTATCAAGTTATCACTAGTACTAAGCACATCCACACAATCATCACAATCATCATACACATGATTATCGGTGAGGGTATTGGCTAAGTCCACAAGAGTATCCGTCAACTCATCCGGGATCATGGCATTTAGGTAGCTTTTAAAGCGATCCTTCCGTGAGCCATGACCTAGCTCTGAATGGGATGACATTCCAACTTAATACGGTCACTACTCAAGGTGGTTAAGCCCTATGATGAGCACTTGGCTCTGATACCACTTGGAAGGACCGAGTGACCGAGAGGGGGGGGGGAGGGGTGAATCGGGAACTCGCACTATGTACCAAATTCGCCAAAATCCAAAACCGACCACTCAATCAACTCCTATAACAATTCTAGTGGTGATCACACTAGCAAGATAATAGCCCTATGAAAGGAACAACAATCTAAGCATACTAGTGGATCACACAAGGCAATACAACTCCTATATAAGCTAGTAACAAAGCAACGTGAAAGCACACAACAAGCTAGCAAAGGAGCCTACTCAAGCAAAGCTACAAGATAGAGAACTAGAGCAAATAAGCATGAGTAGCACAACAAATACAAGGATGAGCAATCAAGCCAATGCAACTCCTACACATGCTAGTGGTAAAATGAAAGCTAAGCACAACTAGCAAGTAAAGAAGCTTATTCATGCAAGTCTACAAGGTAGTCAACTAGAGCAAGGCAAACACACAAGCAAGAATAGCATGGTATGTAAATGCAAAAATAATGCATCAAAGTAAGGAGTAGAGTAAGAGATGGCTCGTGATTTTTTCTTGAGGTCTCGGAAGGATGACGCCTTCCCCTACTCCTTGTTGGACCGCTCCCGTCGGAGTCCCGATCCCTCCTACAACCAATATGGAGTTCTCGCCCATGAGCCCACAATCACTCCCGGAGTGAAGACACGGTGCGTGTAACCGCTGTCATCAAGGCACAAGCTCGCCTCCCTCGAGAACTTGCCGGACTCCCCGAGCCGACATGGGCGCTCACTATTGATGCCCCTTTCACCAGCTTGCTCAAACCGTGTACAAACGTGTGATGGCCTTCACATCCAATCATGATAGGCTTGATCACCGACACCTAACCAGTCTAGGTCTCACCATAGACCAAGAGTAACAGTATGGATCACACCCTCAAGGACACCCTAGCCTTAGATGTGCAAGATGCTCTAGTTACTGTCCACTAGCACTCCCAAGATATGCAATATCTCCTTCTAGTGCTCTCCTCTTTTCCTCTTGGATCTTACCAAATGCTCTTAGGTATTCTACTGGCCAAGAGAGGTCTCCAAGTCTCCAGCAATGAAGTTATATAGGCTTCCAACTTCCAACTAGTCGTTGCTCCACGAAATCAGCTTCCTGGGCCAACTGACCGGACTGTCCGGACACTACAGTCTTCTGCTCCAACGGCTCTGCCCCTCTGCTGACTTCTACTAACCGGACCATACAGTTAGTTGACCAGACGTTCGGTCCGTTTCTCTCTCTAGTCCAGAAACATTTGGCGCGCTGCTTTCTCTCTGCCCAAGTCTCAACCCTACTGACCGGACCGTCCAGTCTCTAGGCCTTCTAGACTTGACAGATTCCTTGCTGCCCGCTATAAATTCCAGACAAAACCTCTTAGTGACTGTACAGTCTGGTCACCTCTGACCCCTCTGTCCGTTCACTTCGTCCAGAAGCTGTATCTCCTTGTCCTTGCTTGACTTTGTTTCCCGGCTTTTCTGAACAGCTCCTTGGCTTCTCCACTGTCAGCTAGTGCATGTGATTTTATCGAGCATACATGCACATCACTGACTAGAAAAGTTTTCCTACACAGACAACACTCGTGTAGACATTAGTCATATTTCATGTTTGTCATTCATCACCAAAACATGATACCTTGGGGTGACCTCAATGGTCATGATCCTTACAAGTTATAAGTGTCACTAAATTTATTTTTTCCCATCTCTAAGCCTAAGCATGTCTAGAATTAATAATTATCGGGTAAGACTTGTTGAGCTTAGTAGCTCAGGCTTTGTCATGTTGTTGTTTATTTATTTCAGGTAATAACAATGATGCATATGAGCTACAAGTGTGAGTGCTTCCCTGGGATATATCTATCCCAAAGGGCTGCTCTACTCACTGGGAGACTGATTAGCCGCTGCTTACTTATTTGTTGGCAAGGTGATAAACTGTATGGACTCAGATTTATCACAATTGCTTGTATCGTCGAGTTGTATATTGTAGACTCTTGATCATGCTATCTTCCTTTGTTTTCAAAACTTGTCTTGTAATATTTCCGCTGCATTTAACACTAAAACTATGCTGTATAATAAATAATACTGTCTTTTATGTAATTTGCACTTAGGTCTATTGTTGTATTATCTTGTGTCTACTTAATTAGCACCTCGGAAACTTTGGTCCAAGGGGGTTGTGACAGCTGGTATCAAAGCCGCGGTCCAGGACAATACAACAATTAAGACATATTTTCAAAAATACGGCATATACGGTGAGGATACATTAGTATATGCTCAAGTGTATACGATTACAGAGTGGTGACAAAGTTAACAGTTATGTTTGAGTTGGTTTGATATTAGATTTTCATTTGACATTTATAGTCCGCTCGCAAGGATTGTGGCTTTGCGAGACAATTATTTTCCATGAATCGTTGCCACCATATTTTATTTTTGGCTCATTGAGCAAGTATTGGAGCATAGAGTTCGCTCGCGAGGGCTATGGTTTCTGATGTGAACAAGGGTTCCCGATCTTCCGAAAGGTTCTTGGTAAGTTGATTTGGTCGGAGGCGACACACAAATCGATCCGGCTTCAGAACAGCACGTTCTAAACCCCACAATCGCAGCACGACGTCTCCTCTGGTTATCAACCGTCCAAAAGACGATTGACCTCGCCGAGAAGGCTAATCCCTGCCTGCGAATCAAGAACACAAGCAAGAACAAACGAAGAATGCAACACAATTGCAGATGTATGATTAAACTCTCGAAGTTGGGGTCTCATAAACCGATGAACGGTGAAACTGTTTATGAACAGAATTGATCTAAGCAAAACACGAACCCTAATGGTGCGGCGGCGGCTGTATATAAAGACCCTAGGGTCGTGCAAGACCCTCTGGACGCGCCCCTAATTGGGCTCAACTAGATACAAAGCCCAAAGGCCAAAAATAGGCGACGCAGCACCGACATAGATTCTGGACTCTGTCTTGTTTTGACGATTCCCGATGACTCCGGATGAATTTTGACATGAGGCTGACGGCATTGGAAAGGTCTTCTCCTTATCTTTCCGTGCATATGTAGAATGTCCAAATCCGAGTCCGTATGCGTCTTGGGTGACTGTTTTAGTACAGACTGGTCCTGGGCCCCGAAACAGACTCGAAGTCGGTTTCGATTGGGCCTCCACTTTGGCTTCCAAGGCCCTTGCTGGTCCTCCACGTTCCCAACTCCTTCTCCCATCATCTCCTGGTCTTCTTCATGGTTTCTAATCATAAAATAATCATTAGGTAGCAAACCATTCTCAAAAGTAACATATAGCGAAGAACGTAGGAACGAGCTCACCTCTAAATTTAGTCGTCGTGCACGAGCTCTAGTCATTGGACCTTGCAAGTCCAGATTTGGAGGAGTGTTGTGTGTATCCATAGGAGTGATGTCCTCATCAGTTTCGTGAGACTGTTTCTTTCATAAACCATGCCAAATTTTTCTGGTAGTTGATGCTCATCATGGTAGGTTTATGAGCATGGGTCCGCTTGCGAGGACCGTGGCTTCGTATGGCGGTTTGTTTCATGAACCGTTACCAAGTAGTATATAAACTGTTTATTTTTGTAGTTTCGTTTAAATTTGATGTAATATTTTTGAAATGATCTCTTGCAGGTATACTAACTCCGTTAGAATGTGTGTTGTTGAAATCCTAGAATGTTTGCTCGTGAGTTCGGGTCGTCACCAAAAATTAAAAAAACCCAATGTGTCAGTATTTATATATTTTCCTTTGGGTGAGAAACGGTTAGGATTAAAATTTCACTTGCATTCATGACATGGCATATAATCAAGTGAACTAAAATTTGATCTACCTCTGATTCACCTTCTCAAATGTGTCTAAACCTCAACTAACTTGTTTAAAATATTGCTCTTATGTGGATAGTTGAAGCCCTAGTCCTGAAATCATGTGTAACTTGTCCTGATTTTCAAAACTTCATAATCTATTAATCTTTTGGAATTTTGGAACATACCAATATGTTCTGGAAATATATGGGAGTCCTTTTGATATTCCAATTTTTGGAGAAATGAATTCTGCTGAAAAATGCTCCAGAAATAGAGATAATTGAATTATGTTTCCTGTTGATCAAAATCTGTCAGGTTAGAGGAAAAATTCCATATCTGTGGACGTATTTATCCTAAAACTTTCCATGAGTAGCCGTTGGAAAGATCTCTTGAAGAGCCACAACTTTGTAGTTATGGTTTTTTCATGATTCTGGACTAAATTGGGTTAGCTTCGTCAAAGAAGTTCAGTCTGATTTTCTGTTCTTTGTTCGGACTGACAGAATAATGGGCTGATTGCAAAATTGAAAACTCCAGTTTTATTTTAGATAAATTATTGAGCAAACATGAGTTGGAAAGATATTGAAGTTCTCTTCAATTTATAACTCAACTGTAAATTTGAATCTTTTCACCGTGGCTCCAGAATACCAAAAGTTTATACACTACTCAGTCCAGATTTTCATGTTCCAGCATCAACTTAAAAATTTCACATCTTTAATTTTGTTGATGTGATGAACATGTGTGAGTACATTCTGGAAAGCTGATGAAGTACTCTATAAGATGATACTAAGCATAATTTTTGAGTCGACTCTGAAATTTCCAGAATTGTGAGTTTTGACTATCTGTTCAGTAAAAACAGTTTCTGTTCACTCGGTTGGAGCAATTCTGAAATTTTATTACTGTTCATGTCAAATTTATTCGTGCCTATTCCATTTGTATATGCAAGATGAATTAATGATGATCTGAAATTTCGGAATGGTTACTACTCACCAAGGTGATCCAGAGAGCTCACAACAGGGAGCTCAAAATGATGATCTTCGACCACCACCACCAAATCCGTGGGCTCAAGTTATGCCTATGCTATTGGAGTCGCGCCGAGAAGACACTGAGCTGCTAAGGCAAATAGCTCAGAATATGACTCGTAATGGTGGACGCCATGATAATCAGCCATGATAGAGTACTTATCAAAATTTCTTGTCAACTCACCCACCAACTTTTGAGCATGCTAGAGAGCCACTTGATGCTGATAACCTCATTCGTATTACCAAATCCAAGTTCGGGTTATTACAGTGCATAAATGTACAGAAGCCTTTATATGATGCACAATAACTTCTAGGCTCAGCTAGTGTGTGGTGGGCTAATTATATTGCATCACTTTCTAAAGGACATCTTGTGTGGGATGAGTTCAAGAACGCATCCCGCTCTCATTTTATACCTGCTGGAATTATGGAGAGAAAGCTCCAAGAATTTTTAGACTTGAAACAAGGAGGGAGGACCATGCTAGAATATTCTCAAAAATTTAATCATCTCTCACAGTATGCTCTCATGTATGTTGATACTGAAGAGAAGAAGCGTGTTGCGTTCCGTCGTGGCATGAATCCCACGCTCAAGGAGCGTTTGACTTGACAGACGGCTGGCACTTTTAACAATCCTGTCAATGGTGCAATTGTTCAAGAAGATACTCAACGTGAAGTGCAAGCTGAAGAATGCAAAAGGAAGGCTCCAACCAGTGGTAACACTACTGCACCACCACCCAAACATCGATTGGTGTACACTTCTCCTAGTGGACAGCGCTTCCAGGCAGCCCCGCAGCAGCAATTTTATCGCCCAGGACAACAAGCTTATAATTGTCCACCTCAGCAGTCTTGTATTCCAGCACCATCTCAGTAGTCCCAGGTGCCAGGTGCTCCATCCCAGCCTCAAAATCAGAATGCACATTATGTGCAACCTTCTGGATAGTACAATCCATATCCGTGCTACAACTATGGCTGAGTGGGTCATTTTGCAAAAGATTGTACCAATTCTCGAAGTGAAGCTAGAAAGCAAGCTCGTGATCGTAATGCAAACCAGCAGCATGGACAAGGGAATAAATCTAGACAAGTGAACTACACAAATCTTGATGACATTCCTCAAGACGAGCCGGTACTTGCGGGTACGTTCTCGCTTAATGATTCGCCTGTCATCATATTATTTGATTCCGGTGCATCACAGAACTTTGTTAGTAAAGCCAGTGCACAAAAGCTTGAATTATCAACATATACTACAAATACATCATATATTATTAAATCTCCGGGTGGACAGATTTGTGCCAACCAAATTCTGCCAAAAGCTCAATTAGTTTGAATGAAAAGCTATATTCTGCTAATTTTGTCATATTGGAACAACAAGACATAGATTTAATTCATGGTATGCAATGGATGACATGCCATAGGGCCCAAGGTTTACATAACCGGATGAACTGATGAAACCAGTCGGGCCCAGTTCACCAGTTCACTGGATAACCAGAATAACCGACCGGTTAACCGGGCAAAAATCGATTTGGGGAGCACGCGGCCGAGGACCGGTTAACCGGCTGGTTATACCGGTTAACCGACCAGTTATTCCGGTTAACCGGGTGGTTAGGTCGGTTTTATTGATATATTTTGAACACATATTTTTAAATTCAAAATTACCGGTTTTTGTATGGTTTCACTGGTTAACCGATCGGTTATTCCGATAAACCAGTCAGTTATTCCGGTTAAGTCTAATACAAATTTTTTTAAATTTTAAATTTTTCTAAATCATAACCGGGGGTTAACCGGTCGGCCGAAGTAACCGGCCCGGACAGGTTTTCCTGTTAACTGGATTAACCAGCCGGTTAACCCCGGTTATTTCAACCATGGTAAGGCCTTGCTAGATATTGCACCTTGTATTATCCATGTAAGTTCTCCAGTTCATGTCACTAACTCAATTCCTTCGCATCTATCTCCGGTCTACCACCTAATCATGAGGTTGAATTCAGAATTGATTCACAACCAAGAACTTCTCGAATTTCTCGACAACCATATAAAATGGCAAGGAATGAATTGGGCGAACTCAAGAAACAAATTAAACAGTTGCTGGACAAAGGATATATACGCCCAAGTTCATCACCTAGGGGATGTTTTGTGATGTTTGTAAAGAAGAAAGACAATAGTCTACGCTTGGTTGTCGATTATCAATCGTTAAATGAATTGACCATCAAAAATAAATATCCTTTGCCCAAGATTGATATTTTATTTGATCAATTGGTTGGTGCCAAGACCTTTTCAAAAATTGATCTTCATTCAGGCTACCATTAAATAAAAAAGAAATGAAGATATTGCTAAGACCATATTCTCTACGAGATACGGACTTTATGAATATATGGTTATGTCATTCGGATTGACCAACGCTCCAGCATATTTATGTACTTGATGAATTCAGTATTTATGCCAGAGCTAGATAAATTTGTGGTGGTCTTCATTGATGACATTCTTATTTATTCCAAGTCTGAAGAAGAACATGCTGAGCATCTTTGCATTGTGCTTCAACGTCTGCGAGATCATAAGTTATATGCTAAGTTCAGCAAGTGTGAATTTTTGTTGACCCAAGTACCATTTCTTGGTCATGTGTTTCAGTTGAAGGCATGTCTGTTGATCCAGGGAAAGTCCAAGATGTATTGAATTGGAGGCCACCCAAAACAGCCACTCAAGTCCGTAGTTTTCTCGGACTAGCTGGATATTATCAGCGGTTTATTCCAAATTTTCTCAAGTTGCTTAGCCTATCACAAAGCTACTATGAAATAATGTGACTTTTGAGTGGACTCCATAATGTGAAGAGGCTTTTCAGAATTTGGAGAAATTGTTAACCATTGCATCAGTTTTAGCTCAACCCGACATCACAAAATCTTTTTATGTTTATTATGATGCTTCTGGAATGAGATTGGGATATGTTCTAATGCAAGAAGGTCGTGTAAGTGCTTATGCATCTCGGTAATTATGCAAGCTGAAAAACATTATCCAACTCATGACTTGGAGTTAGGAGCGGTGGTTCTTGCACTAATGATTTGGCAACATTATTTGTTGGGAAATCTAGTGCACATCTACACAGATCACCAGAGTCTTAAATATATTTTTACCCAATGAGATTTGAATATGCGTCAATGTAGATGGTTTGAGCTGATTAAAGATTATGACTTGGAGATCCATTATCACGCTGGTAAAGCTAATGTAGTAGCCGATGCTTTAAGCTGAAAGGACCATTGCAACAATCTGAATTTATTGACTTGGGACAGCAGCAAGGACATTTCTTCTACTAAACCAAGTGTTCATGTTTTACCCATGGTTGCTATACATAATTTAGCAATCCATTCTACATCAGTGATGAAGTAATTGTTGCTCAGAAAAATGACAAGGGCATGGCACGCATCAGGAAAAATATCAAGGATGGAAAAGCTACTTGTTTCTGACAAGATGAGAATGGTGCTCTATGGTTTAATAATCGTCTTGTGGTCCCTAAAAATCTTAAGTTCCATCGTAAAATTTTAGATGAAGCTCATCAGTCCAAATACTCTGTTCATCCTGATAGTAACAAGCTGTACCAAGGACTGAAGAAAAATTTTTGGTGGACAAGAATAAAACGGGAAGTCGCTCGTTACATCGCAAAATGTGATACGTGTCAACGTATCAAAGCTGATCATTTCAAGAAAGCTGGATTATTACAACCACTAAGTATACCTGCTTGGAAATGGGATGATATTAGTATGGATTTCATTATGGATTTCAAGAGTGCGGGAATGACACCATTTGAAGCGTTATATGGCCGTAGCTGTAGAACTCCATTAAATTGGTCGGAGTCTATAGAAAGAATTATTTTTGGACCAGATCTTGTACAACAAGCTAAAGAAAAGGTTCGAATTATTAAGGCCAATCTTAAGGAAGCAAAACAACGATAAGAGATGTATGCCAATAAAAGACATTGACCACTGATCTTTGAAGTGGGCGACCATGTTTATTTACGGGTATCACCTATGAAAGGTATTTAGCGGTTCGAGATCAAAGGAAAATTAACTCCTCACTATATTGGTCCATTTTAAATACTTGAACAGTGTAGACCCGTGGCATACAAATTAAAACTACCGGAAAATCTTTCGGGTGTGCATGATATCTTTCATGTCTCTCAGTTAAAGAAATGTCTTAAGCCGACCGTAGACATCATGTTGTATGATTTTGAACATCAAAAATCTGATTTGACTTATTCTGAACATCCGGTAAAAATATTGGATGAAAAAGATCGGGTTACGCGGAAGTGAATCATCAAATTTTATAAAGTTCAGTAGAATAATCATTCCGAAGATGAAGCAACTTGGGAATCTGCAGAATACCTTAATACCCATTATCGGAATTTTTGCATCAATTCTCAGGTAATAATATATATCTAATACCCTACCTTTATTTTGTTTTCAATCTCGGGATGAGATTTCTTTAAGGAGGAAGGGTTGTGACACCCCAGTGTCACTAAACTATTTTGATGACATGATTGCACCAAGTTCTGGTTTAGCAAGTCATAAATAAATTTTTGAATACATTTCAAATTAATATGAATTTGAATTCAAACCAAATTATGGCTAGGTTGTGAAGCAACTTCAAATTTTGTTGTACAACAAGGTGCTATGGAAAATATATGTGATAGGATATGCAAAGAATTAAGTTTAGGAATTTTTCTAGAATTTTTTCAGAGAGGAAATACCCTAATTAATTCCTAGAAGTATGAATTATATTCATATTCAAATATTTGGCAAATTCAAACCAATTGGTTTTGAAACTGGACACCTGTCACACTATGATTTACACACTCTGAGGCTCCTGTGCAAATTTTTCCCACTCTATTTGGAACATGGAGCTATTTTATTGCTAATTTTGAAGTGGTGGCCGAACTAAATAATGAAAATGATTAAAATCCTTCCAGAGGGTCCCATGAGTCAGTCTCACATCTCCTCTCTGTTCTCTCCCTCGCTGGCACCCGAGCGCCATGCATAGCAACACGCAGCTGCTCGCGTGTCACCGCCCTAGCTGCCACCGCTTGAGCCCAGGGTGATCAAAATCGTGACCTCAACCTCCTCGCCCTCCTTTTCCTCGCTCTCCTTTTTGTATCGAACACGCAGGAGAATTGCGTGTCTTCATGTTAAAGAGAAGAAAGACGGGTCCTTACAAGCCGTGAGCAGCTAATTGTTATGAAGTTACAGTTGCGCCTATGCTAGTGAAAAAAACAACAACAACAATAGGAAAAGCGAGTCCTCGCTGTTATAGGATCTGGTGCAACCCGCGTGCTCCTGCCGTGCATGACGAGGACGCCTCCTCCCGCAGGTCCTCCAAGAGCTTGTCCCTCCTCAGTTGTTGATTATCAAGATACAGCTATTGCGATGTTTCCAAACCGACCAAGCAACAAGTTGCATGAGTGTATTTAGGCCCTTCCTTCTCTCCTTCCCCGTTCTCTTTGCTGCCTTGCGCCACCAATAAATAAAACTGGTTTCTGTGGGTGTTGGCGCTAATCGGGCCATGTGCACATCGTTTAGGATTTTGAACCAGGCATCCCTAACAAAGGCACACCCTATGAGCAGATGGTGCATGTCCTCCTCTTCCTGATCATAGAGGACGCACCGCTGTGGGTGTTGCAGCCCACGCTTATCCAGGCAGTCAGCAGACCAACACCTTTTTCAGATTACGAGCCACAAAAACAGCTTCACTTTCATCGGTGCCCAACTCTTCCATAGGCATTTATGCGGCTCAAACTTCATGCTTCCCATGAAGAAAGTCTCATATGCTGATTGGGTTGAGAAGATACCTGATGCTTCCCTGGTCCAGATGTGCACATCAACCTCACCGACTGCAGTTGCACCTTGTTGAGCATCTGCATGAGCTGGAACACCTCTCACATCACCTGGCCTAGGAGTTCGCCTATGATGTCCGTCGCCCATTGATGTAAACAAGGGTTCCCAATCTTCTGAAAGGTTCTTGGTAAGTTGATTTGGTCGGAGGCGACACATAAATCGATCCGGCTTCAGAACAGCACGTTCTAAACCCTGCAATCGCAGCACAACGTCTCCTCTGGTTATCAACCGTCCAAAGACGATTGACCTTGCTGAGAAGGCTAATCCCTACCTGCGAATCAAGAACACAAGCAAGAACAACAAAGAATGCAACACAATTGCAGATGTATGATTAAACTCTCGAAGTTGGGGTCTCATAAACCGATGAACGGCGACACTGTTTATGAACAGAATTGATCTAAGCAAAACCCAAACCCTAATGGTGTGGCGGAAGCTGTATATAAAGACCCTAGGGTCGTGCAAGACCCTCTGGACGCGCCCCTAATTGGGCTCAACTAGATACAAAGCCCAAAGGCCAAAAATAGGCGATGCAGCACTGACACAGATTCTGGACTCTCTCTTGTTTCAACGATTCCCGATTACTCTGGATGAATTTTGACATGAGGCCAGCGGCATTGGAAAGGTCTTCTCCTTATCTTTCCGTGCATATGTAGAACGTCCAAATCCGAGTCCGTATGCGTCCTGGGCGACTGTTTTAGTGTAGACTGGTCCTGGGTCCCGAAACAGACTCGAAGTCGGTTTTGATTGGGCCTCCACTTTGGCTTCCAAGCCCTTGCTGGTCCTCCACGTTCCCAACTCCTTCTCCCATCATCTCCTGGTCCTCTCCATGATTTCTAATCATAAAATAATCATTAGGTAGCAAACCATTCTCAAAACTAACATATAGCAAAGAACGTAGGAACGAGCTCACCTCTAAATTTAGTCGTCGTGCACGAGCTCTAGTCATTGGACCTTGCAAGTCTAGAATTGGAGGAGTGTTGTGTGTATCCATAGGAGTGATGTCCACATCACCATGCATCATTCTGCAGCGCCTCCTGGACCATTCGCTTACGCCATCCCCTTTTCTTGACAAAGCTCATTAGTGTTGGCGCGAGTTTGACTATTGATTTCCCCTGCAACCATCTGTCCACCCAAAACTTTGTGTTTCTTCCATCACCTATTCGTATGGATATACATGTGTCGAATAGGGCCCGAGCTTTGTCTGGTAATTGGTAGTCGATCATGCTTATTGGCTCATCGGCCATCGTCCTTTGTATCCATGCCCACCTCATCCTGAGTGCGTAACCAAGAAGTTCGAGATTGTGGATGCCCAAACCGCCAAGGTGCAGCGGCCTCATTACATGTTCCCATGCAATTGGGCAATGACCTCCCTTGATATCCGCCCTGCCTTTCCAAAGGAATCCTCTCTGGATCTTGTCTATTGCTTTGATGATCCATTTTGGCACGCCTAGGGCTATTAGGACATGTATAGGAATAGCTGTAAGCACCACACGGACTAGGATTAGGCGACCAGATTTTTGTAACAGTGCAGCTTTCCACCCGGTAACCCATCCGCTATTTTGTCCACCAAAGGCTGCTGATCTGCTATTGTCAAGCAGAAGACCGAAAGCGGTATGCCTAGGTACCGGTACGGGAATGTCCCCATTTGACATTCAAGAATCTGCCAGATTCCTTGTACTTGTTCTTCTTCACACCTTATCGGTATCACCTGCGACTTGGACATGTTCACTCTTAACCCGGTGGCCTCCCCGAATTTCTAAACAGCCCTGTGAGTACGTCCATGACCATGATAAACAACATAGGCGACAAGGGGTCTCCTTGTCGGAGGCCACGTCGGTGTGAAATAGGTGGCCCTGGTTCCCCATTTAGAATCACTCGTGTTGTAGACGTGGCGAGAAGATGTGAGATTACCATCCTCCATTTGTTCCGGAAACCCAAGCGAGCCAGGACGTCAAGCAAGAAGGGCCACGATACCAAGTTGAATACTTTGGTGATGTCTAATTTTAGCAAGACAGAAGCTTTATACTATCGCTGCAGTGTCTTCGCTATGTGTTGGACCACCATGAAGTTGTCATGGATTCTTCTGCCGTGGATGAACGCGCTCTGGTTCTTGTCAATGAGCTCGCCGAGCCTCGGTGCTAGCTGATTTGCCAGGACTTTGGTGATGAGCTTGGCAAAGCTATTGACCAGACTTATCGGCCTGAAGTCCGCAACAGAGTCTGGGTCTTCTTTTTTGGGGATAAGCACTGTGAGCGCCGTGTTTAATAAGTGAAGCTTCCTATTGTCTCCTCCGTGAACCAACCCAATGGCTGCCATCACGTCTTGTTTAATTATCTCCTAGCAGGACTTGTAGACCTTCCCTGTGAAACCAACGCTAAGCAATGTTGTTAGAGTTGTCGGTGAAGCCACTGTTCAAGATCCGACAACGGGCGGCCGTCCTGTGCTATCTCTAGCCGATGCAGTAATTCTCGTCCTTGCTCCAATCTTGTCTTGACGTTCCTGATTCTCTTTTGGCTCCAGAATTGCAGTGCGCTGCTTGTGGCTTGCATCTTGTTGGCCAACCGTCCAAAGGGGCAGTTCCCCTGATTGGTGGAATGCCAGGCCTGTGCCACAGTATCCTGGAATCCATCCATCTTCGACCAAAAGGTCTCAAAGTGGAACCTTCTTTACCCAACTGGCTCGGTTCGAAGCGACATAGTGAGCGGGCAATGGTCAGAAATGCAATCAACCATGCTCTATAGGGTGTGATTAGGAAAGAGCGTGTCCCACTCGGTGTTGATGAAAACCCGGTTGAGTCGAACGAGCGTTGGCGTGGAGCGCTCGTTGGACCACGTATAGTGTCTTCCCTGCAGCTCCACTTCCTGTAGCTCCAAGTCATTGAGTGCACGCCGAAAATGACCCATCATTGCGCGATCTATGTTCGCGTTGTTCTTGTCCGCCGCTTTGTATATGAGGTTAAAATCTCCTCCCATCATCCAGGGCCCATTGCGCGCCGAACGTATCATGCGTAGCTCCTGGAGGAAGTGTCGCTTCTGAGCATCCAACTACGGGCCGTAAACGCCAGTGAACCACCACTGTTGTCCATGAATCGTCTGAAAGAAGACTGAAAGTGTACGCATCCACACGGGCCGTGATCGCATTGTAGACTGCGCTCTTCCATGCAACTAGCACTCCACCACGGGTGCCCTCCGCCGGCAACTCAACATGTCTGTCTAGATCAAAGCCTAGAGTGGATAGCAGCAACGTGGTGGATATGCTCTAGACTTTCGTCTCCTGTAGGCATACAATCTCCGGACGGAGGTCGGCGATCAATTGTCTCACAGTGTCCCGATGCGCTTTCTCATTTAAACCCCGCACATTCCACACAAGAATATTTGAT
This sequence comes from Eleusine indica, assembly GCA_030378355.1. Taxonomy (NCBI): domain Eukaryota; kingdom Viridiplantae; phylum Streptophyta; class Magnoliopsida; order Poales; family Poaceae; genus Eleusine; species Eleusine indica. The sequence goes on along the minus strand of CM059498.1, from coordinate 36,459,658 downwards.
AAGTCCATTGAGAAAAGGTCAAGACAACTTGCGAGTCGTGGCTGCTTAGCGCCTAGCTCAGAAACTCGGCCGAGCGCGCCTCCCTGTCTGCAGGAATTTCCTATTCGAACAATGCCGCTAATGCTACGAGCTGCCGCCTGGATAGAGGATTATCAAATAGTTTGGCATAGGCCTCCCTGGCTTCAGAAGTTATGGTTTCACATTCCGTTAGAATACCCAGTTTGTGCATCAGTACACCCTGGGCTTTCTCTAGTGCCGGTCCCCGACTTCCAGCCATAGCAATGCGCCTACTGCATCTCAGGGAGCTTGCTGCCGCAGTTGTTGGACATGGCCGGGCCGCTGGAGTGGTTGGGTGGCTGACCAATGGCACAATCTCAACCTGCTTTGTGATTCCATCTAGGAACTCATCAACATTACCCGAAAATGTCGGGTGAATCGAGTTGTCAGTTTGTGCATGTTCCTACAGCGCACCGTGGTCTTGCGAACGGGTCCCTGAGGCGGCTGAAGTATGGTCCACCTCACCATGCGCGTTTGGTAGGTCGGAGGAGGGCTCTTCTTGGACCTCCACTCGTCCCACCATGCGATAGCAGCTAGGCAACTGATTTTGATGTGCACCCTCCACTTCTTGGGCTCCAAAGGGCCCATGGTTTACTGTGATTGTGGCCTCATGGCTCATGGGGTCAAAGTCCCTCGAGTGACCATGCCCCAGCAGTTGTAGAGATTCAAACTCTTGCTCTAGCACATTCATGGCATCACGTGCTTCCCCAATAGACCGTTGCTGCTCGGGGCTTGAGACGTCAGCCGTAGTAATTTCCGAACTGGGCGATGGGCGTTGGGCCACAGTGATGGCGCCACCAGGGGTGGTTGGGCACTGGTGTTGCAGCTCATACCAGGCCTCTTCCCAGTCGCCTCCGACCGGTAAGGTCACCGTGAAATGGATCCAAACCACACCCTGGTCTCGATGTGGCATTGGTGAGGGATCAGAATCTTCCTCCGAGGACTCCTCATGTTTTGACCGAAAACAATCTCTACGCCTTCGAGACCTCTTCGGCGCTGGGTCCTCTGAGTCCTCGAGAGAGGGTGGGGAAGGTGGCGGAGATGGCGGCGGTGAGTCTGGCGGCAGGCGTACCAGGAGATGGTGAACTATGATTCTAACCCTATACTTCAGGGTTCTCCGCATTGGGTAGAGATGGGCCTCTGCATCCATTGGCTCCAGCACCGCCAGTTTCCTAGATTCTAGGATTAGCTCAGGCCGCGTTGTCCATGCCGTGACATGGAAAACTGATAGGTACCGCCGCTCCGCCGTGTTTGGATCGATGCTTTCCAGGGAGCATAACGGCCGTAGGAGGTCAGCGGCCGTGGAGTATTCCCACACATCCAGTGGGATACCCTCGAGATCAATTTGCACCTTATGAAATAACGCTCCTGTCTCAGCATTGACCAGCCAGTTCCATGGGTAGATCCTCAGCTAGAATGCCGGGGCACAGATCATCCTGTCTCCAGCCAACATTGCTAGCATCTCGCTGTGGCTCGGGAGGACCAGCAGGAAATCAGGAGGGCTATATGCTCGATTTATTTGAAATCTCTCATCTAGCACAAAACCAAATTGCATAGCCGCTGCCTGGAGAGCTTGCTCCGGTTGGACCAAGGGCCTTGTCTTTGTAATCTATAGGAGCACCGAGCAATACTCGTACTCTACCTCCCATTGCTTTGTATCCAAGGTGCGCTCAATGAAACAAACCTCAGAAGCTTCCCCTCGTTCGTGGCCGTGCGGACTAGGTGGCGGTGAGGGGGTAGAGTCCTTTCTCCACTCAACGGTCGAGTCATCCTATGGGCCATAATGCTTCTGGGCCTCCGTACGACATGATCACCATCCTACCCCCCTTCGCCCTCAGCAACGGCGATTACGTCTACTTCCTTCAGGTTGGGCTGACTTCCCAGTGGTGTTAGCACCTCCGGTCATCATCCAAACCAACTTCGGTTGGGGCAGGTTCTTTTGCCTCAGCTCAAGATTGTTACGCGGAGTCCCCTCCTGCCTTCGCTGGCGGCGGCGACACTCGAACGAACGGTGACCGGGTCTACCGCAAATCAAGCATCTTGTGGGTTCACGGCAATAGGCTCACCGATGCCCTCTCTCTGGCAGTTGATGCAGCGACCCCACATGGCCAGTGGTGGGCGGCGTGACTGGTGGTGTGGCACCGCTACGGGCCGTCGGCTGTGCCTACGTGTCACCATGCGCCAACCCTTTGGATCCGCCATAGCATCCGAGATCCGATGGATCTCCGAGCGCAGACGAATGTGGGGCGGCCGCGATGGTGTCAGCAGCTGCTGCGTCAGGCTGAGGTCGCACACAGGACCACCTGCTGGACGGAGCAGCACTTCCTTGTAGGATGGGCTCTCGGGAGCATGCCTTTTCAGCAGCTCACTGGAACCCTCGGCAGATGAAGGGGCATCCAACCATCACTGCGCTTTAGATCTACCAACTGAAGCAGGGAAGAAGGGTGTGGCGAACGGAGACAGCTGCGATGGGGTTGAAGCGTGGTTCTTGGGGGTGGGGTGGGTGGATGTCGACGTCGAAGTGGCGGCCGGCGTCACAGCCAATGCAACTCATAGCCCCATCATGGCCTCTCCAACACTGGGGAATCGACATTGTTGGACCCCTGCCCACAGCCCCAGGGAATTACAGGTGGGCAGTTGTAGCGCTAGAATATTTCACCAAATGGATCGAAGCAAAACCAATCACAAAACATCTTGGCTGCAACAATCAGAAAGTTCTTCTAGCAAAATGTCGTTTGCCGCTTCGGAGTGCCAAGGGTCATAACAGTTGACAATGGAAAATAATTCGAGAACGATATGTTCAAAGAATTCTATCACTCCATCCAAACCAAAGTTGACTTCGTGTCAGTATATCACCCCCAGTCGAACGGAGCCGTCGAAAGAGGAAATAGTCTTATATTCAGGGCAATCAAAAAGATACTCCTCGACGAGAAGAAAGGAAAGTGGGCAGAAGAACTGCTAAGGGTCATATAGTCGCACAACACAACCGAAACCAGAGCAACCAAATACTCGCCCTTCAGGTTACTTTATAGGGAAGAAGTAGTCACACCCAAGGAGATTTTGCATCAAAGCCCTAGAACCTTCAACGCAAAATCACCACAGCCCGCAGAGGCGGAATCAAAGGATCTCATGGAAGTTGACAGACTGGATGCAACTGTCAACCTTGAAAAGTATCAATGAGAAACCCACCAATGAAGGGATCAAAAAGTTGCACCTCGAGCTTATGCAGTAGGAGACCTAGTCCTACTCTGAAGCCTGAAAACAGAAAGCAAAGGCAAGTTAGAACCCAAATGGGAGGGCCCATACATCATAGCAAAATCAAACAGGCTCGGAGCATACAGGCTCTAGACTTCGCAAGGAGAAGAGTTGCCGTATTCTTGGAACATGGACAACCTTCGAAGGTTTTACGTATAAGCACCACTCGAGGCATGTAAACAACCAAGCATAGCATGAAACTATGAGTGCTACCTTGAGCTTAGTTGGTAGATTTACTTCTCAAGTTTTCATTTCAGGCAATTGTGTAAAGGACCGTACTCTTTTCCACACAAGGGGAACCCTTCGCAGGGGTGAGGTTTTTAACGAGGCGGATCCTATGTAAACCCCTGCTAAATCTATAAAGCTGCCTTCTCCAAAGCGGAAAGCCTCGCTCAGTAGAGCATGTCGAAACAACTCCCACCATGGAGATTGAAACATTCAACAAAGAGCAAAAAGCTCTCAAGCCATCACCGCCGCACTGGCTAAGCCCGAAGAGCTAAAGGCCGTGCAGTTAGCTAACTTAGCGAAAAATGCTAGGGGGCTCGTTATAGCCCAAACCCGTCGAAGGGTTCGCCCAAAAACACCTCACCCCTAGAACTTTGAAGGGGGGGGGGGGGGGAGTGATGAGGACATCACCCTTATAGATACACCTAGCACTCCGCCAACCAAAATGCAAGTTCAAGCGCGACAACTGAATTTACGGGTGAGCTTGTTCCTAATGATTACTTTATGTGATTTTGAGAATAGATTGCTACCTAATGAATTAATTGTTGTTAGAAACCATGGATATGATGATGAGATAGCTGGGGAGGTGATTGGAGACGTGATGGGCCAGCAAGGACGTCCAAGCGAAGGTGGAGGCCCAATCAAAACCGACTTCGAGTCTGTCTCGGAGCCTAGGACCAGTCTGCACTAAAACGGATGCCCAGGACGCATACAGACTCGGATTTAGACGTTCTATATATGCCTGGAAAGATAACGAAAAGCTCTTTCCAACCCAACTGGTCCCATGTCAAAATTTATCCCGAGCCGTCGGCAATTGCCGAAACAATTCGACTTCCAGAATCTATTCTGGTGCTGCGACACCGTAATCAGTCTTTGGGCCATGTATAGTGTTGAGCCCACTTAGAGCTGCGTCCAGGGGGTCTTGCACGACTCTAGGGTCGTCATATACAGCCGCCGCCTCTTTATTAGGGTTTGAGTTTTGCTTAGATTATTCTGTTGATAACAGTTCCGCCGTTTGATCGTATACTTGCAAATTTAGTTGCCTTCTTCTTTGTTCTTACTTGTGTTCTTGATTTGCAGGCAAGGATAAGCCTTCTCGGTGAGGTCAATCGTTCTTGAATGGTTGATAACCAGAGGAGACGTTGTGCTGCGATTGCAGGGTTCAGAACGTGTCGTTCGGAAGCCGGATCGATTTGTGTATCGCCTCCGCCTTAATAAGGATTATCAGAACCTATCGGAAGATCAGGAACCCTTGTTCACATCAAGTGGTATCAGAGCTTCAGGTACACCATTAGGTTCGCCCTTATCCTTGTTATTTTGTTCAATCCTAGAGTCCAGAAAATTGCCCTATAAAAATATTTGTTCGTCATGTTTCCGCAGTCCTACACCCCCCTTGTGCCTTGCAATTTTCAGTTTAGTTTGCTTCTCTGAATTTTAGTCCCTACAAGGTCATTGTGTTGTTGGTCTAGTGCTTGTTCTTTGGTCTTATTTGAGTCGTGCATATCCTTGTCATAGACAAACTAGAGTGTTTTCTGTTGCACGTTGCTCCTTGAGTCAAGAGATTGCTGCATGTTGTTGCATATGAGAATTATCGGTTCAGTTCTACATGTACATCTATTCCTTACGTAAGAGTGAAAAAAAGACAGTTTAGGTTTTTTCTTTCTGCTATAAAGTTCGCAACTCTTGCTGCAGTTCTATGACAAAAAAATCATGAAAGAAGTAAAAGGCAAAGAGGTGCTGAAAAAAAAAAAAGAAGAAAAAGCCGCACCTATAACAAAAGAAAAAAAACGAAAAGAGAAGAGAAAAAAATTCAGAATTGCTTGCAGCCTTTGTGTTCTTTGTTGAGCCATTTGCTTGCTTGCTTGAACTAGGTCCGAGACAAGTTTAGGCTTGTGACATAGACTAGCTTGGGACTATTATTCAGTTTTGCAATTTCTGAATTAAAATTTTGCTAATCCTTGCTACTATAAATTGCCTACCTAGCTCCACATATATCCTTCTGAATAGGCACAGAACTTTAGACCCTCGCAATCGTCGGATCACACTCTCCAAGGTATCCTCTGTTTTGCTACTAAGAATCTTGTAAGAACTCAGTTAGGTGCTGTCATTTGCTTGTTGAGAGTTTCCACCGTGATCAAACAGTGGTGATAGGAAAACATACTCTTGTGTGTTTTCTTGTTTTCTATTAACAATGACAGGTTACAACACCGATGGTGATGAGTCGATGGTGTCAAATGAGGTTGATACAAGTGTTGTAGCACAACGAGTGTTTAGTTCTCAAATGGAGAAGGTAGAGCAAAATCAAATGAACAACTTGTTTCAGACTCACTTTGTTGTGAAGGATCGACGTTGTTGTGTCATCATTGATGGAGAGAGTAGCAACAACATCGCAAGCTTGGAATTGGTCGAGAAGCTCGGCTTGACCACACAGCCACACCCGTGTCCATACTACATCCAATGGGTAAATTCTTGTGGTAAGATAAAGGTAGATAAAATTGCACGCATTGAATTTTTTATTGGCTCTTATAAGGATTGTGCAGATTTTGATATAGTGCCTATGCAAGCGTGTCATTTGTTATTGAGTAAGCCTTGGATTTCTACAAATAATGCTTTGCACAATACCATTGCTAATACCTATTCATTTAAATACAATGGTACAAGAGTTACTCTTAAACCTATGTCTGCTGCTAAAATTTTAGAAGAGGATCAACAAAGACTTGAGAGAAGAAAGAATGAACCATTTAGGAAAGAATGGACTACTTCAAATGTTGCAACACTTACATCAAAATCTGAATTAGATGATGAACATATTTCCTTGCCTCTTGTTGCAACTAATACATTTCAGGTTCTACACAAAGAAGAGGATAGTGTGAAAGATGAAGAACATGTTGTTGTTTCAGGTAAGAGCTTTCTTGATGTGATGAATTGTTCCAACAATCTTGTTGTATTGGAACCTTGTCTTGATTTGCCTTTCCCACAAGTTGATTTATCTACTGATCCTTGTGATAAAGAGGAGTTGTGTGCCACTGCTTCACTTATACCTTTGCCACAACAAATGAACAAGATTGATGTTTTTGCTTATGATTCACCTACTAGTGCTGAAATAAAACATTTGATTTTAATAACATGTGAAAAGAATGAGCAGAAATTATTGTCTTCTCTAAATACTTTGGGTTATATTGAATTTGATGTTCTTTGTGATCTAAATACCGTGGAGAAGCAAATCTTTTCTCAAACTGAATTGCCTTTACTAACAAGAAACAAATTTTATGCTATAGGAAACTATGATCATAGAGGTGTATTTATGGTGCATAAAGTTTATATTTGCTCAAACATGAATACTCCTTGTGTTGTACAACCAAATGATGAACTAGAAAACTGTAATAACAATTACCATGTCATGTCATGTTTTTCTAGTGTTTTTAAGATCAAACATTGTCTACCTTGTGATAAGAGTGAGAACGATGCTCATATTGCTGACCAAGTTTTCAAAGAGATTATTAATTTGCACGGAATGCCTTCTACTGTAGATTCTTATTGTGATGACAAATTTCATAATGCATATAAATATGAGTTGCATCCCAAGTTTGGAAATAGTTCCACAATTAATATTTCAGATTTGAGACCATACATGGGAGAAAGAGATGAGCTCGAGTCGAGGACGACTCTAATTCAAAAGGGGGAGAATGATGAGGACATCACCCTTATGGATACACCCAGCACTCCGCCAACCAAAATACAAGTTCATGCGCGACAACTGAATTTACGGGTGAGCTTGTTCCTAATGATTCCTTTATGTGATTTTGAGATTAGATTGCTACCTAATGAATTAATTGTTGTTAGAAAACATGGTCATAGGTTTAAGAGTAACTCTTCTATCATTGTATTTAAATGAGTAGCTATTTATTGATGTGGACAAGGGTTCCCGATCTTCCGATAGATTCTGATAATCTTGATTAAGGCGGAGGCGACACACAAATCGATCCGGCTTCAGAACAGCACGTTCTAAACCCCGCAATCGCAGCACGACGTCTCCTCTGGTTATCAACCATCCAAAAGACGATTGACCTCGCCGAGAAGGCTAATCCCTGCCTGCGAATCAAGAACACAAGCAAGAACAACGAAGAATGCAACACAATTGTAGATGTATGATTAAACTCTCGAAGTTGGGGTCTCACAAACCGATGAACGGCGAAACTGTTTATGAACAGAATTGATCTAAGCAAAATCCGAACCCTAATGGTGTGACGGCGGATGTATATAAAGACCCTAGGGTCGTGCAAGACGCTCTGGACGCGCCCCTAATTGGGCTCAACTAGATACAAAGCCCAAAGGCCAAAAATAGGCGACGCAGCACCGACACAGATTCTGGACTCTCTCTTGTTTTGACGATTCCCGATGACTCCGGATGAATTTTGACATGAGGCTGGCGGCATTGGAAAGGTCGTCTCCTTATCTTTCCGTGCATATGTAGAACGTCCAAATCCGAGTCCGTATGCGTCCTGGGCGACCATTTTAGTACAGACTGGTCCTGGGCCCCGAAACAGACTCGAAGTCGGTTTTGATTGGGCCTCCACTTTGGCTTCCAAGCCCTTGCTGGTCCTCCACCTTCCCAACTCCTTCTCCCATCATCTCCTGGTCCTCTCCATGGTTTCTAATCATAAAATAATCATTAGGTAGCAAACCATTCTCAAAAGTAACATATAGCGAAGAACGTAGGAACGAGCTCACGTCTAAATTTAGTTGTCGTGCATGAGCTCTAGTCATTGGACCTTGTAAGTCCAGATTTGGAGGAGTGTTGTGTATATCCATAGAAGTGATGTCCTCATCATCCTTCCCCTCTAGAAGTGGAGTCGTCCTCGACTCAAGCTCATCCTCTTCTCCCAAGTATGGTTTCAAATCTGAAATGTTAAAAGTAGGACTAACCCCGAACTCGGGAGGCAACTCAAGTTTGTATGCATTATCATTAATCTTCTCGATTATTTTGAATGGACCATCAGCTCTAGGCATTAGTTTAGACTTTCTCAATTCTGGAAATCTATCCTTCCTTAAGTGTAACCACACTAAATCTCCTACATCAAGCTTTACTTCCTTTCTTCCCTTACTACCAGCAATTTTATACTTTTCATTCATCTTTTCAATGCTAAGTCTAGTGGTCTCATGCATTTGCAAAATAAATTCAGCACGCTCCTTAGCATCAATATGAACTCTCTCATTAATAGGTAGAGGAAGTATATCAAGTGGAGTACGGGGATCAAAACCATACACTACCTTGAATGGACTTACCTTGGTAGTAGAATGTGTTGCCCGATTATAAGCAAACTCAACATGAGGTAAGCATTCTTCCCATTGCTTCAAATTTTTCTTCAAAATAGCTCGCAACATAGTACCCAAAGTGCGGTTCACAACCTCAGTTTGTCCATCAGTTTGTGGATGACAAGTTGTAGAAAATAACAACTTTGTACCCAACTTATTCCAAAGCGTGCGCCAAAAATGACTCAAGAATTTTGCATCACGATCTGAAACAATAGTAGAAGGCATACCATGCAAACGTACAATTTCTTTGAAAAAAAGATTAGCAATATAACAAGCGTCATCAGTTTTATGACATGATATAAAGTGTGCCATCTTGGAAAAACGATCCACAACAACAAAAATGCTATCGCTCCCCCTCTTAGTCCTAGGCAGTCCTAAAACAAAGTCCATAGAAATATCCGCCCAAGGAATAGAAGGAACAGGAAGTGGCATGTATAAACCATGTGGATTCAATCGAGACTTAGCTTTTTGACATGTAGTGCAGCGAGCAACAAAACGCTCAACATCTTTCCTCATCCTTGGCCAAAAGAAGTGTGTGGCCAAAATATCCTCTGTCTTCTTAGCACCAAAATGACCCATCAATCCACCTCCATGCGCCTCCTGCAACAACAAAAGACGAACGGAACCAACTGGAATGCATAGGCGGTTAGCTCTAAACAAGAATCCATCATTCAACACAAATTTGTGCCAAGCACGACCTTCTTTACAGTGCAGCAATACATCTTTAAAATCAACATCAGCAACATATTGTTCTTTAATTGCCTCAAGTCCAAAAATTCTACAATCAAGTTGAGACAACAAATTATATCGCCTAGATAAAGCATCAGCAATCACATTATCCTTCCTTTTCTTATGTTTAATAATATAAGGAAAAGACTCAATAAACTCAACCCATTTAGCATGTCTACGGTTCAAATTGGCTTGAGAACGAATATACTTAAGTGATTCATGATCAGAATGAATAACAAATTCTTTGGGCAACAAATAATGACGCCACGTCTCTAAAGAACGTACAAGTGCATATAGTTCCTTATCATACGTGGAATAATTCAAAACAGGCCCAGTAATTTTCTCACTAAAGTATGCAACAGGTTTACCATCTTGCATCAAAACACCACCAATGCCTATACCACTAGCATCACATTCAAGCTCAAAAGTCTTATCAAAATTGGGTAATTGCAGCAATGGTGCATGTGTAAGTTTGTCCTTCAAAGCATCAAAAGACTCATGATGTACCTTACCAAAATGGAAGTCAACGCCCTTCTTTGTCAACTCATGCAATGGTGCAGCAATGGTGCTGAAATCTTTGACAAAGCGGCGGTAGAAACCTGCAAGACCAAGAAAACTCCTCACCTGTGTGATAGTTTTTGGTACAGGCCAGCTCTTTATGGCTTCAATCTTCGCCTCATCCACCTCAATTCCCTGTGGAGTCACAACATAGCCAAGAAAAGAGACTCGATCCGTGCAAAAGGTGCACTTCTCAAGGTTACCAAATAAACGTGCAACTCGCAAAGCATCAAAAACAGCACGCAAATGAATCATATGATCATCCATGGATTTGCTATAAATCAAGATATCATCAAAGTAAAGAACCACAAATTTGCCAATAAAAGGTCTTAAAACCTCATTCATAAAACGCATGAAAGTACTGGGTGCATTAGTTAACCCAAAAGGCATTACTAACCACTCATACAACCCGAATTTGGTTTTGAAAGCTGTTTTCCATTCATCTCCAAGTTTCATTCTAATTTGATGGTAGCCACTACGCAAATCAATTTTAGTGAAAATTATAGCACCACATAACTCATCAAGCATGTCGTCTAGCCTAGGAATAGGATGATGATACCTAATAGTAATGTTATTAATGGCTCTACAATCTACACACATACGCCAAGAACCATCTTTCTTAGGAACCAAAAGTACAGGAACAGCACAAGGACTAAGTGATTGACGAACATACCCACGATCCAAAAGGTCTTGGACTTGTCGTTGTATCTCCTTAGTCTCCTCAGGGTTGGTCCTATAAGCAGCACGGTTTGGTAAAGTAGCACCAGGAATCAAATCAATTTGATGCTCAATCCCTCTCAAAGGTGGCAATCCTGGGGGTATCTCAGCTGGGAAAACATCCTCATACTCCTGCAAAAGGTTAGTGACAGCAGGAGGCAAAGCACTAGAAGCAATATCACCAAGCAAAAACAAGGCTTGTTTGCATATCAAAGCATAGCAAATATCATCAGTAGAAATTTCAGCAAGCTCAGATTTTGTGGCAAGACATGAACGACCTTGTAATTTAATTGCAGCACCCTTAGAACTTGAAGAATCATTAACATTACTTGGTGTAGAAGCAGAATAAATAGGTTGCTGAATTTCAGGGCTTTTATTTTTCAAACTAGCAGCTCGTTCTAAATCAGCTTGTACAATTTCAGCAGGGGTCATTGGTAACAAAGTAATTTTAGTTCCTTTATGCATAAAAGTGTACTTATTACTTTTACCATGGTGTACAGCATCATTATCAAATTCCCAAGGTCTACCCAATAAAAGTGAACAAGCTTGCATGGGTACAACATCACAATCAACAGAATCCACATAGGAACCAATGGAAAAAGGAACTCTGCAAGTTTGTGTTACCTTAGCTTTTCCAGAGTCATTTAACCACTGAATGTAGTATGGATGTGGATGTGGGCGTGTGGTCAAATCAAGCTTCTTAACCACATCAGAACTCACCAAATTGTTGCAGCTTCCTCCGTCAATGATGACACGTGCCCGACGGTTCTTGATGACGAAGAAAATCTGGAACAAGTTATGTCGCTGCATCATCTCGGGCTGCTGGACTTGTGTGCTAAGCACACGCTGCATAATAATATTCATATAGCCCGTGGTATCTCCGCCTCCAAGGACGAGGTCACCGCTAGTGGCAGCGACATCCTCCTCCTCATCCTCCACATCGGAGGTGCTCATGTAACCGCCATCATCTGTCGCCACATATGCCCGCCGACTTGGGCAATCTTTCTGCACATGGCCAAGACCATGGCAACGGTGGCACTGAATCCCTGTAGTGCGTCCCGTCGAAGCAACAGAGGAGGCAGTACTAGCCGGTACCTGCACAGAATTTTTACCTGAGCGCGTAGAAGGGGCAGGGGCTGATCTTGGTGCTGCAGAAACAACACTAGCTGGTGGGGGCGGGCGGAAAGATGGCTTGGGCAGCCCCGAAGTCCCCGTCGGCCGTGGTGGGTAAAAATTCCTGGACTTGCTGTACTCCTCAAAAGCCTGGAAAAGTCCCTGTGATTCTTTCTCTGCAAGCATAGCATACTGGAAACACTGGTTGAGGGTATAAAATTCTTTGTAATCAAGGATGTCCTGAATTTCTTTTCTCAAACCAGAATAAAAGCGGCAAATCTGATCCTCTACTTTTTCAACCACAGCACAACGAATCAAACCTTTCTGAAGCTCACTAAAATACTCTTGAACAGTTATATCTCCTTGATCTAAACGCTGCAGTTTATTACGAATTTCTCTATAAAAAGAAGGAGGAACAAAACGATCACGCATTTCTACCTTAAGTTCTTCCCAAGTAGTAGGCAAATCAGTTTCAGCAGCTAGACCACTCCACCAAACAATAGCAAAGTCCTTAAACTCACTAATGGCTTGTCTAACTCTATGTTGTTCAGGAACAAGGTGGGCATTAAATTTTTGTTCTACCGTCATTTCCCAATCAAGGTAAGCATCACCATCGTATTGACCCGAAAATGAAGGAATTGAAAACTTAGTTTTAGCATACGGATCATCTGGAGCATAGTTACCTTGTGTGCGACGGTTGTGGTTGTGGAAACCACCCATACCTTGAGGGTTACGTTGCAAACGGCGTCGTAACCTTGCGGTCCTTGTAGCTGACCTATCGACGGTGCCATCAGCCTTATACACAGTTGCTTCATCATGATCATCTTCAACGTCGTTGTTGGTGTCGTTGTTGGTGTTGGTGATGTTGTTGTTGTTGGTCTTGTGAGCGGTCTCCAATTCGACAACTTGATCGGTTAGCTTAGAGACTCTCTTATCCAACCGCTCAATGCTTTCTCCCAGGTGAAGCTTGGTGACGGCGTCGGTGACGGCCCTGGTGATCGTTTCTGCCAAATCACTCTGAACCGCCTGCAAAGCCTTCTGTAACTGATTTTGGCTCACACACTCATCCAATTTGGAGGGTGAAGCACCCTCCCCATCACTTCCTGACATCAGAAACACCAAAACAGGAAACAAAAAGTGAAGGTTATCCCTACAAAACTACTAAGCAGTGGTGCCTCTCAACACAGCAAAAGTAAGCTTCTTGCAAAGCTCTTACAAAGTTCTGAAAACAACAAAGCGAAGGATACCAGGGAGAAGTGTTCCACGATTGCAAGGGTTACCAAATAACCTATGTGCTGTCCAGAAGAAGTATGTAGAGCTAGGAAGGCCAAATATATATATATGAGTGGCACACAAATCAAAAACAGATAGTAAAGCTGAATAAGTGCCCAAATAACTTGTCCCTAGTTGCTAGTCTAACTATGTTCTAGAACAGTAGTGATAGCAAAGAAGAAACAAAGAGACAAAGGGACACAGTCGATAACAGGGGGCTTAGTGTAAAAAAACCGAACTCAGAAATTTCAGGGGGCTAGATGGAGCACTAGTAGGAATCCCAAATTTCTTTTTTTTTATTCTATTTTTTTGATATTTTTTCCCAACTCACTAGCAAATAGGAAGAAACCACAAAAAACTTCAGCTCAAACCGAGATAGGACATGGCCTACAGAAAATCTTGAAGTTTCAGAAAACGTCGGGTTTCAACTTGAATGAATTTTTTCTTTATCTTCCCGATTTTTTTTGAATTTTTTTGACGAGGGCACACAGGGCGTAGCCGAGTGTGGGTATGCTCAACTTTTTCTCAAGAATCTCCTGTAAAAATTTCAGCCAAAACGGACAACCGAGCGAAAAGTTATGGCTGTTTTACCGAAGGGGTGTCGGAATCGGTTATGAAGAACCCAGGGGTTTGAGTGAAATCCGAGTCGGGCTTGGGGTCGGGTAGGGAGTTTTTTGGCGAGGTGGATGCAGCGGAAAGTGGAATTTATGAAAAATTGGTCCGAGGTGGTGAGGGTAGGTTTAGGGTGGGATTAGGGTGGGCGTGTTGATCAATCAACCCTAGCACACAAAGCCGACAAAACCGAGGATGGTGAAGGGGATGGCGGCTAGGGTTGCAAGGGAAACACTACTGACGACAAAAACACAAACTAAACCAGCGACTAAACAAGAACTAGGGCACAAACTCAACACTACGGACTCTGAAATTGAAATATGCAAAGGCTAAACACGTGGTTATGGGCGGGAGAAATTTTTTTTTTGGTATTTTCAGTGGACGATAGGAAGAACACGAAAGCAAAACTAAAGGGTAGTGTGAACCTGACGGTGCACCTGAAGCTCTGATTACCACTTGATGTGAACAAGGGTTCCCGATCTTCCGAAAGATTCTTGGTAAGTTGATTTGGTCGGAGGCGACACACAAATCGATCCGGCTTCAGAACAGCACGTTCTAAACCCCGCAATCGCAGCACGACGTCTCCTCTGGTTATCAACCGTCCAAAAGACGATTGACCTCGCCGAGAAGGCTAATCCCTGCCTGCGAATCAAGAACACAAGCAAGAACAACGAAGAATGCAACACAATTGCAGATGTATGATTAAACTCTCGAAGTTGGGGTCTCACAAACCGATGAACGGCGAAACTGTTTATGAACAGAATTGATCTAAGCAAAACCCGAAGCCTAATGGTGCGGTGGCGGATGTATATAAAGACCCTAGGGTCGTGCAAGACCCTCTGGACGCGCCCCTAATTGGGCTCAACTAGATACAAAGCCCAAAAGCCAAAAATAGGCGACGCAGCACCGACACAGATTCTAGACTCTCTCTTGTTTTGTCGATTCCCGATGACTCCGGATGAATTTTGACATGAGGCCGGCGGCATTGGAAAGGTCTTCTCCTTATCTTTCCTTGCATATGTAGAACGTCCAAATCCGAGTCCGTATGCGTCCTGGGCGACCGTTTTAGTACAGACTGGTCCTGGGCCCCGAAACAGACTCGAAGTCGGTTTTGATTGGGCCTCCACTTTGGCTTCCAAGCCCTTGCTAGTCCTCCACGTTCCCAACTCCTTCTCCTATCATCTCCTGGTCCTCTCCATGGTTTCTAATCATAAAATAATCATTAGGTAGCAAACCATTCTCAAAAGTAACATATAGCGAAGAACGTAGGAACGAGCTCACCTCTAAATTTAGTTGTCGTGCACGAGCTCTAGTCATTGGACCTTGCAAGTCCAGATTTGGAGTGGTGTTGTGTGTATCCATAGGAGTGATGTCCTCATCATTGGCCGACCTATGCCTGCGCCCTTTTCTCCTGAGCTTGCACGTGGAGGCTCCTGGTTGATCCCTGAAGGCGGTGGGCAGGGTCTTTCTTGGCGGTTACTCCCCTTTGTGGACTTATAGAGGTTATAAATAGGAGGGTGTGGCTTCACACTCACACACACAAGAAGAGAAACACTTGAGCTCCACTCAAAAAGGCGAAGCACTACCTCCTTGGTGCTTAGAGAATAGGGAGAGAGTGAGGGGTAGTTCGAGGAAGTGCTGTCCTGTCGACACTCTTCCCTAATCTTGTACCTCAATGGAGTCTTGCCATTTCAAGTAAGTCTTTGGGATTCTTCTATGGTATTGTTCCTTTCACTCAATAAGATATGCTCTTTACATGCTTACGGGTTCATCGTTCGTAATTTAATGGTTTAGTCTTTGATCAAGATTAGAGTAATAATTCATAGCATAGGCGTGGTGTCTAGGCTATATATTACCTTTGATTGCCGCGTGCTCCATGGATTGAAGAGGTAGACGGTAGGTGGTGACAGCCCTGTCCGTCCTTAGTAACCCTCCACGTTCGGGTACGTCGTAGAGCCGTAGGTCGGAACGTCCTGGCAGACCAGGAGGAAGCCGGCGCCTGAAGTAAGCATTAGAGTTCGACCTTACCTTGTCCTTGGTCCAATCCTTCCTAGAATCCTCTCTACCCTCGCCTACCATATTCTTGTTGTCCTTGGACGAGCCCGATTCTTTGATAGTCCACACACGTTCCCCGTGGATTTTGATACCCTCGGAATACTCCTGGGTGAAAGCTACTTCGACAGACTTACACTTGCAGTTTATTACCATGAGTCACCGCTGGAGTCAACAATGACAAATCATGTGTGATGCTAGTGATTATGCCGTTGGGGCCGTCCTGGGGCAAACCAAGGATAAGAAGCATCACGCAATAGCCTACGCTAGCAAAACCTTGTCAGGAGCTCAACTTAATTATGCAACAACTGAAAAAGAGCTCCTTGCTATTGTTTTTTCCATCAATAAGTTCAGATCTTATATAGTTAGAGCAAAGGTTATTGTTTACTCTAACCATGCTGCATTAAAATACTTGCTCACTAAAAAAGATGCTAAACCAAGGCTAATTAGATGGATTCTTCTACTCCAAGAATTTGACCTTGAGATCAGAGATAAGAAAGGAGTAGAAAATTCTGTAGCAGATCATTTGCTTCGTATGGAAGTCGCTAACATGCAGGAGTTACCCATAAACGACTTCCTACGATACAACATGCTGCTGAAAGTGACGGGCTCCAACCCCTGGTATGCAAACATTGTGAACTTCATGGTTTCAAGGTATGTACCACCAGGGGAGAACAAGACGAAGCTCATGTACGAGAGTAGATTGCATTTGTGAGATGATCCGTACCTCTACAGGGTCTGTGCAAACGGACTATTGAGAAGATGTGTGCCAACAACTGAAGCAACAAAGATCATCGAGAATTGTCATGCAACTCCATATGGAAGGCAATATGGTGCATTCCGTACACAGGAAAAAATCTAGCAGAGTGGGTTCTTTTGGCCAACCATGTATAAAGACACAAGAGAATTCATTTGAAGATGCTGGAGATGCCAGAAGCATGGAGGCAACACTGCTCGAGATGCAATGCCACTGACATACAACCTTCAAGTGGAACTATTTGATGTCTAGGGCATTGACTTCGTGGGACCCTTCCCAAAGTCCTACGACAGTGAGTACATCTTGGTAGCTGTTGTGATGAGGACATCACCCTTATGGATACACCTAGCACTCTGCCAACCAAAATACAAGTTCATGCGCGACAGTTGAATTTACGGGTGAGCTTGTTCCTAATGATTCCTTTATGTGATTTTGAGAATAGATTGCTACCTAATGAATTAATTGTTGTTAGAAACCATGGACATGATGATGAGATAGCTGGGGAGGTGATTGGAGACGTGATGGGCCAGCAAGGACGTCCAAGCCAAGGTGGAGGCCCAATCAAAACCGACTTCGAGTCTGTTTCGGAGCCTAGGACCAGTCTGCACTAAAACGGATGCCGAGGACGCATACGGACTCAGATTTGGACGTTCTATATATACCTGTAAAGATAACGAAAAGCTCTTTCCAACCCAACTGGTACCATGTCAAAATTCGTCCCGAGCCGTCGGCAATCGCCGAAACAATTCGACTTCCAGAATCTGTCCTGGTGCTGCGACACCGTAATCGGTCTTTGGGCCATGTATGGAGTTGAGCCCACTTAGGGCTGCGTCCAGGGGGCCTTGCACGAACCTAGGGTCCTCATATACAGCCGCCGCCTCTTCATTAGGGTTTGGAGATTTTCTTAGATTATTCTGTTGATAACAGTTTTGCCGTTTGATCGGTTTGTGAGACTCCAACTTGTGAGATTCATCGTATACTTGCAAATTTGGTTGCATTCTTCTTTGTTCTTGCTTGTGTTCTTGATTTGCAGGCAAGGATAAGCCTTCTCGGCGAGGTCAATCGTTCTTGAACGGTTGATAACTAGAGGAGACGTTGTGCTGCGATTGCGGGGTTCAGAACGTGTCGTTCGGAAGCCGGATCGATTTGTGTATCGCCTCCGCCTTAATCAAGATTATCAGAACCTATCGGAAGATCGGGAACCCTTGTTTACATCAAGAGGTAATCAGAGCTTCAGGTACACCGTTAGGTTCGCCGTTATCCTTGTTATTTTGTTCAATCCTAGAGTCCAGAAAATTTTGCTCTGATACCAAATGATAAGAACACGACGACGGTGTCCCGATTTTATCCCAATCTTTCATGGTACAGCAAGTACTAGCAAGTATATATAGGTATTGAAACTTGTTATCTCAGCTATGAATAGATAGAACAACAATCTCAAGCTCAATGATCCAGCAACCACCATAAAATAGACACCACAGATTTGTTATCCAATAGCAATCATAAACCAGCTAGAACACGATAGGAAAATACCAGCTTACAAGAATTTTATGTAGATGCAAACTAGTAGAGATAAACTCTCCAACTCATTACTTAGACAAGAATTTTCTGGAGATGGGGAACCACAAGTTCCAGCACGCACCCAAGGGAAGAATCACTTGATCACGCACTTCAGCGACCGGCAGAGATCGGCGGCAGCAACCGGTAGAGGAGGGCAACACCTCTAGGGTTTCTTGGAGGAGAGAATGATGAGGACATCACCCTTATGGATACACCCAGCACTCCGCCAACCAGAATACAAGTTCATGCGCGACAACTGAATTTACGGGTGAGCTTGTTCCTAACGATTCCTTTATATGATTTTGAGAATAGATTGCTACCTAATGAATTAATTATTGTTAGAAACCATGGAGATGATAATGAGATAGCTGGGGAGGTGATTGGAGACGTGATGGGCCAGCAAGGACGTCCAAGCCAAGGTGGAGGCCCAATCAAAACCGACTTCGAGTTTGTTTCGGAGCCCAGGACCAGTCTGCACTAAAACGGATGCCCAGGACGCATACAGACTCGGATTTGGACGTTCTATATATGCCTGCAAAGATAACGAAAAGCCCTTTCCAACCCAATGGGTCCCATGTCAAAATTCGTCCCGAGCCGTCGGCAATCGCCGAAACAATTTGACTTCCAGAATCTGTCCTGGTGTTGCGACACCGTAATCAGTCTTTGGGCCATGTATGGAGTTGAGCCCACTTAGGGCTGCGTCCAGTGGATCTTGCACGACTCTAGGGTCCTCATATACAGCCGCCGCCACTTTATTAGGGTTTGGGTTTTGCTTAGATTATTCTGTTGATAACAGTTTCACCGTTTGATCGGTTTGTGAGACTCCAACTTGTGAGATTCATCGTATACTTGAAATTTGGTTGCATTCTTCTTTGTTCTTGCTTGTGTTCTTGATTTGCAGGCAAGGATAAGCCTTCTTGGCGAGGTCAATCGTTCTTGAACGGTTGATAACCAGAGGAGACGTTGTGCTGCGATTGCGGGGTTCAGAACGTGTCGTTCGGAAGCCGGATCGATTTGTGTATCGCCTCCGCCTTAATCAAGATTATCAGAACCTATCGGAAGATCGGGAACCCTTATCCACATCAAGTGGTAATCAGAGCTTCAGGTACACCGTTAGGTTCGCCGTTATCCTTGTTATTTTGTTCAATCCTAGAGTCCAGAAAATTGCCCTACAAAAATATTTGTTCGTCGTGTTTCCGCTGTCCTACACCCCCCTTGTGCCTTGCAATTTTCAGTTTAGTTTGCTTCTCTGAATTTTAGTCCCTACAAGGTCTTTGTGTTGTTGGTCTAGTACTTGTTCTTTAGTCTTGTTTGAGTCGTGTGTGTTCTTGTTCATAGACAATCAAGAAAAAAAAATCAGATTGTTGCACACATTGAGAGAATAGTACTGCTAGAATTATTTGCACTAAATATTTATTTAACATCTAGCCTTCTATTTTTTGTGTGCAAAAGAAACTTAGAGTGTTTTCTATTGCACGTTGTTCCTTGAGTCAAGAGATTGCTGCCCGTTGTTGCATATGAGAATTGTCGGTTCAGTTCTACATGTACATCTATTCCTTACGTAAAGAGTGCAAAAAAGAAAGTTTAGGTTTTTTTTTTGTGCTATAAAGTTCGCAACTCTTGCTGCAGTTCTATGTCAAAAAAATCATGAAAGAAGTAAAAGGCAAAGAGGTGCTGAAAAAAAAATAAGAAGAAAAAGCTGCACCTATAACAAAAGAAAAAAAACGAAAGGAGAAGAGAAAAAAATTCAGAATTGCTTGCAGCCTTTGTTGCCTTTGTTGAGCCATTTGCTTGCTTGCTTGAACTAGGTCCGAGACAAGTTTAGGCCAGTGACATAGACTAGCTTGGGACTATTATTCAGTTTTGCAATTTCTGAATTGAAATTTTGCTAATCCTTGCTACTATAAATTGCCTACCTAGCTCCACATATATCCTTCTGAATAGGCACTGAACTTTGGACCCTCGCAATCGTCGGATCACACTCTCCAAGGTATCCTCTGTTTTGCTATTAAGAATCTTGTAAAAACTCAGTTAGGTGCTGCCATTTGCTTGTTGAGAGTTTCCACCGTAATCAAACAGTAGTGATAGGAAAATATACTCTTGTGTGTTTTCTTGTTTTCTATTAACAATGACAGGTTACAACACTGATGGTGATGAGTTGATGGTGTCAAATGAGGTTAATACAAGTGTTGTAGCACAACGAGTGCTTAGTTCTCAAATGGAGAAGGTAGAGCAAAATCAAATGAACAACTTGTTTCAGACTCACTTTATTGTGAAGGATCGACGTTGTCGTGTCATCATTGATGGAGAGAAGCTTGGAATTGGTCGAGAAGCTCGGCTTGACCACACAGCCACACCCATGTCCATACTACATCCAATGGGTAAATTCTTGTGGTAAGATGAAGGTAGATAAAACTGCACGCATTGAATTTTTTATTGGTTTTTGATATAGTACCTATGCAAGCATGTCATTTGTTATTGGGTAAACCTTGGATTTGTACAAATAATGTTTTGCACAATACCATTACTAATAGCTACTCATTTAAATACAATGGTAGAAGGGTTACTCTTACACCAATGACCACAACTGAAATTTTAGAAGAGGATTAACAACGATTTGAGAGAAGAAAGAATGAACCGTTTAGGATAGAATGGGCTGTTTCTAATGTCGCAACACTTTCATCGAAATCTGAATTCCTAGAGGATGAACATATTTCTTTGCCTCTTGTTACAACTAATATTTGTCAGCATATACACAAAGAAGATGATAGTGGGAACGATAAAGAACAGGTTGTTGCTTCAGGTAAGAGTTTTCTTGATATGATGGATTGTTCCAATAGTCTTGCTATATCGGAACCTTATGATCATGTTTCTTTGTCACAAATTGATTTACCTAGTGGTCCGTGTGATAAAGAGGAGTTGTGTGTCAATGCTTCATTTATACCTTTGCCACAACAAATGAATGAGCTTGATGCTTTTGCTTATGATTCACCCACTAGTGCTGAAATTAAACGTTTGATTTTAGTTACATGTCAAAAAGATGAGCAGAAATTCTTTTCTTCTCTAAATATTTTAGGTTATATTGAATTTGATATTCTTTATAATCTAAGTACTTTAGAGAAGCAAATATTTTCTCAAACTAAGTTGCCTTTATTGATAAGAAACATTTTTTATGCTATTGGCAAGTATGATCATAGAGGTGTATTTATGGTACATAGAGTTTATGTTTGTTCAAATCTGAAACATCCTCTTAGTTTGCAACTAAATGACCAACTAGAAAACTTTAATATCAACTACCATGTCATGTCATGTTTTTCTAGTGTTTTTAAGATCAAACATTATCTACCTTGTGATAAGAGTGAGAATGATGCTCATATTGCTGACCAAGTTTTCAAAGAGATTATTAATTTGCACGGAATGCCTTCTACTGTAGATTCTCATTGTGATGACAAATTTCATAATGCATATAAATATGAGTTGCATCCCAAGTTTGGGAATAGTTCCACAATTAATATTTCAGATTTAAGACCATACATGGGAGAAAGAGATGAGCTCGAGTCGAGGACGACTCTAATACAAAAGGGGGAGAATGATGAGGACATCACCCTTATGGATACACCCAGCACTCCGCCAACCAAAATACAAGTTCATGCGCGACAACTGAATTTACGGGTGAGCTTGTTCCTAATGATTGCTTTATGTGATTTTGAGAATAGATTGCTACCTAATGAATTAATTGTTGTTAGAAACCATGGAGATGATAATGAGATAGCTGGGGAGGTGATTGGAGACGTGATGGGCCAGCAAGAACGTCCAAGCCAAGGTGGAGGCCCAATCAAAACCGACTTCGAGTCTCTTTCGGAGCCCAGGACCAGTCTGCACTAAAACGGATGCCTAGGACGCATACGGACTCGGATTTGGACGTTCTATATATGCCTGGAAAGAGAACGAAAAGCCCTTTCCAACCCAACTGGTCCCATGTCAAAATTCATCCCGAGCTGTCGGCAATCGCCGAAACAATTCGACTTTCAGAATCTGTCCTGGTGCTGCGACACCGTAATCGGTCTTTGGGCCATGTATGGAGTTGAGCCCACTTAGGGCTGCGTCCAGGGGGTCTTGCACGACCCTAGGGACCTCATATACAGCCGCTGCCTCTTCATTAGGGTTTGGGTTTTGCTTAGATTATTCTGTTGATAACAGTTTTGCCGTTTGATCGGTTTGTGAGATTCCAACTTGTGAGATTCATCGTATACTTGCAAATTTGGTTGCATTCTTCTTTGTTCTTGCTTGTGTTCTTGATTTGCAGGCAAGGATAAGCCTTCTCGGCAAGGTCAATCGTTCTTGAACGGTTGATAACCAGAGGAGACGTTGTGCTGCGATTGCGGGGTTCAGAACGTGTCGTTCGGAAGCCGGATCGATTTGTGTATCGCCTCCGCCTTAATCAAGATTATCAGAACCTATCGGAAGATTGGGAACCCTTGTTTACATCAGGATCAACAAAGGCTTGAAAGGAGAAAGAATGAACCGTTTAGGAAAGAGTGGACTGTTTCAAATGTTGCAACACTTACATCAAAATCTGAATTAGATGATGAACATATTTTTGTGCCTGTTATTGCAACTAATACGTTTCAGGTTCTATACAAAGAAGAGGATAGTGAGAAAGATGAAGAGCATGTTGTTGCTTCAGGTAAGAGCTTTCTTGATATGATGAATTGTTCCAACAATCTTGTTGTATTGGAACCTTGTTTTGATTTGCCTTTCCCACAAGTTGATTTATCTATTGATCCTTATGATAAAGAGGAGTTGTGTGCCACTGCTTCACTTATACCTTTGCCACAACAAATGAATAAGCTTGATGTTTTTGCTTATGATTCACCTACTAGTGCTGAAATAAAACATTTGATTTTAATAACATGTGAAAAGGATGAGCAGAAATTATTGTCTTCTCTAAATACTTTGGGTTATATTGAATTTGATGTTCTTTGTGATCTAAATACCGTGGAGAAGCAAATCTTTTCTCAAACTGAATTGCCTTTACTAACAAGAAACAAATTTTATGCTATAGGAAACTATGATCATAGAGGTGTATTTATGGTGCATAAAGTTTATATTTGCTCAAACATGAATACTCCTTGTGTTGTACAACCAAATGATGAACTAGAAAACTGCAATAACAATTACCATGTCATGTCATGTTTTTCTAGTGTTTTTAAGATCACACATTTTCCATCTTGTCATAAGAGTGAGAATGACGTTCATATTGCTGAGCAAGTTTTCAAAGAGGTCATTAATTTGCATGGCATGCCTTCTATTATGGTTTCACATTATGATGATAATTTTCATAACACATATAAACGCGATGTGCATTCCAAGTTTGGGAATAGTTCTATATTTTATATTTCAGATTTGAGACCACTACTGGGAGAAAGAGATGGGATCGAGTCGAGGACGACTTTAATTCAAAAGGGGGAGAATGATGAGGACATCACCCTTATGCATACACCCAGCACTCTGCCAACCAAAATACAAGTTCATGCGCGACAGTTGAATTTACGGGTGAGCTTGTTCCTAATGATTCCTTTATGTGATTTTAAAAATAGATTGCTTACTAATGAATTAATTGTTGTTAGAAACCATGAAGATGATGATGAGATAGCTGGGGAGGTGATTGGAGACGTGGTGGGCTAGCAAGGACGTCCAAGCCAAGGTGGAGGCCCAATCAAAACCGACTTCGAGTCTGTTTCGGAGCCTAGGACCAGTCTGCACTAAAACGGATGCCTAGGACGCATACGGACTCGGATTTGGACGTTCTATATATGCCTGGAAAGATAACGAAAAGCCCTTTGCAACCCAACTGGAACCATGTCAAAATTCATCCCGAGCCGTCGGCAATCGCGGAAACAATTCGACTTCTAGAATCTGTCCTGGTGCTGCGACACCGTAATCGGTCTTTGGGCCATGTATGGAGTTGAGCCCACTTAGGGCTGCGTCCAGGGGGTCTTGCACGACCCTAGGGTCCTCATATACAGCCGCCGCCTCTTCATTAGGGTTTGGGGTTTTGCTTAGATTATTCTGTTGATAACAGTTTTGCCATTTGATCGGTTTGTGAGACTCCAACTTGTGAGATTCATCGTATAGTTGCAAATTTGGTTGCATTCTTCTTTGTTCTTGCTTGTGTTCTTGATTTGCAGACAAGGATAAGCCTTCTCGGCGAGGTCAATCGTTCTTGAACGGTTGATAACTAGAGGAGACGTTGTGCTGCGATTGCGGGGTTCAGAACGTGTCGTTCGGAAGCCGGATCGATTTGTGTATCGCCTCCGCCTTAATCAAGATTATCAGAACCTATCGGAAGATCGTTTGGACGTTCTATATATGCCTGGAAAGATAACGAAAAGCCCTTTCCAACCCAACTGGTTCCATGTCAAAATTCGTCCCGAGCCATCGGCAATCGCCGAAACAATTCGACTTCCAAAATCTGTCCTGGTGCAGCGACACCGTAATCGGTCTTTGGGCCATGTATGGAGTTGAGTCCACTTAGGGCTGCGTCCCGGGGGTCTTGCACGACCCTAGGGTCCTCATATACAGCCGTCGCCTCTTCATTAGGGTTTGGGGTTTTGCTTAGATTATTCTGTTGATAACAGTTTTACCATTTGATCGGTTTGTGAGACTCCAACTTGTGAGATTCATCGTATACTTGCAAATTTGGTTGCATTCTTCTTTGTTCTTACTTGTGTTCTTGATTTGCAGGCAAGGATACGCCTTCTCGGCGAGGTCAATCGTTCTTGAACGGTTGATAACTAGAGGAGACGTTGTGCTGCGATTGCGGGGTTCAGAACGTGTCGTTCGGAAGCCGGATCGATTTGTGTATCGCCTCCGCCTTAATCAAGATTATCAGAACCTATCGGAAGATCGTTTGGACATTCTATATATGCCTGGAAAGATAATGAAAAGCCCTTTCCAACCCAACTGGTCCCATGTCAAAATTCGTCGCGAGCCGTCGGCAATCGCCGAAACAATTCGACTTCCAGAATCTGTCCTGGTACTGCGACACCGTAATCGGTCTTTGGGCCATGTATGGAGTTGAGTCCACTTAGGGTTGCGTCCAGGGGGTCTTGCACGACCCTAGGGTCCTCATATACAGCCGCCGCCTCTTCATTAGGGTTTGGGGTTTTGCTTAGATTATTCTGTTGATAACAGTTTTGCCATTTGATCGGTTTGTGAGACTCCAACTTGTGAGATTCATCGTATACTTGCAAATTTGGTTGCATTCTTCTTTGTTCTTACTTGTGTTCTTGATTTGCAGGCAAGGATACGCCTTCTCGGCAAGGTCAATCGTTCTTGAACGGTTGATAACTAGAGGAGACGTTGTGCTGCGATTGCGGGGTTCAGAACGTGTCGTTCGGAAGCCGGATCGATTTGTGTATCGCCTCCGCCTTAATCAAGATTATCAGAACCTATCGGAAGATCGTTTGGACATTCTATATATGCCTGGAAAGATAATGAAAAGCCCTTTCCAACCCAACTGGTCCCATGTCAAAATTCGTCGCGAGCCGTCGGCAATCGCCGAAACAATTCGACTTCCAGAATCTGTCCTGGTACTGCGACACCATAATCGGTCTTTGGGCCATGTATGGAGTTGAGTCCACTTAGGGCTGCGTCCAGGGGGTCTTGCACGACCCTAGGGTCCTCATATACAGCCGCCGCCTCTTCATTAGGGTTTGGGGTTTTGCTTAGATTATTCTGTTGATAACAGTTTTGCCATTTGATCGGTTTGTGAGACTCCAACTTGTGAGATTCATCGTATACTTGGAAATTTGGTTGCATTCTTCTTTGTTCTTACTTGTGTTCTTGATTTGCAGGTAAGGATACGCCTTCTCGGCGAGGTCAATCGTTCTTGAACGGTTGATAACTAGAGGAGACGTTGTGCTGCGATTGCGGGGTTCAGAACGTGTCGTTCGGAAGCCGGATCGATTTGTGTATCGCCTCCGCCTTAATCAAGATTATCAGAACCTATTGGAAGATCGTTTGGACGTTCTATATATGCCTGGAAAGATAACAAAAAGCCCTTTCCAACCCAACTGGTCCCATGTCAAAATTCATCCCGAGCCGTCGGCAATCGCGGAAACAATTCGACTTCCAGAATCTGTCCTGGTGCTGCGACACCGTAATCGGTCTTTGGGCTATGTATGGAGTTGAGCCCACTTAGGGCTGCGTCCAGGGGGTCTTGCACGACCCTAGGGTCCTCAAATACAGCCGCCGCCTCTTCATTAGGGTTTGGGGTTTTGCTTAGATTATTCTGTTGATAACAGTTTTGCCATTTGATCGGTTTGTGAGACTCCAACTTGTGAGATTCATCGTATAGTTGCAAATTTGGTTGCATTCTTCTTTGTTCTTGCTTGTGTTCTTGATTTGCAGACAAGGATAAGCCTTCTCGGCGAGGTCAATCGTTCTTGAACGGTTGATAACTAGAGGAGACGTTGTGCTGCGATTGCGGGGTTCAGAACGTGTCGTTCGGAAGCCGGATCGATTTGTGTATCGCCTCCGCCTTAATCAAGATTATCAGAACCTATCGGAAGATCGTTTGGACGTTCTATATATGCCTGGAAAGATAACGAAAAGCCCTTTCCAACCCAACTGGTTCCATGTCAAAATTCGTCCCGAGCCATCGGCAATCGCCGAAACAATTCGACTTCCAGAATCTGTCCTGGTGCAGCGACACCGTAATCGGTCTTTGGGCCATGTATGGAGTTGAGTCCACTTAGGGCTGCGTCCCGGGGGTCTTGCACGACCCTAGGGTCCTCATATACAGCCGTCGCCTCTTCATTAGGGTTTGGGGTTTTGCTTAGATTATTCTGTTGATAACAGTTTTACCATTTGATCGGTTTGTGAGACTCCAACTTGTGAGATTCATCGTATACTTGCAAATTTGGTTGCATTCTTCTTTGTTCTTACTTGTGTTCTTGATTTGCAGGCAAGGATATGCCTTCTCGGCGAGGTCAATCGTTCTTGAACGGTTGATAACTAGAGGAGACGTTGTGCTGCGATTGCGGGGTTCAGAACGTGTCGTTCGGAAGCCGGATCGATTTGTGTATCGCCTCCGCCTTAATCAAGATTATCAGAACCTATCGGAAGATCGTTTGGACATTCTATATATGCCTGGAAAGATAATGAAAAGCCCTTTCCAACCCAACTGGTCCCATGTCAAAATTCGTCGCGAGCCGTCGGCAATCGCCGAAACAATTCGACTTCCAGAATCTGTCCTGGTACTGCGACACCGTAATCGGTCTTTGGGCCATGTATGGAGTTGAGTCCACTTAGGGCTGCGTCCAGGGGGTCTTGCACGACCCTAGGGTCCTCATATACAGCCGCCGCCTCTTCATTAGGGTTTGGGGTTTTGCTTAGATTATTCTGTTGATAACAGTTTTGCCATTTGATCGGTTTGTGAGACTCCAACTTGTGAGATTCATCGTATACTTGCAAATTTGGTTGCATTCTTCTTTGTTCTTACTTGTGTTCTTGATTTGCAGGCAAGGATACGCCTTCTCGGCGAGGTCAATCGTTCTTGAACGGTTGATAACTAGAGGAGACGTTGTGCTGCGATTGCGGGGTTCAGAACGTGTCGTTCGGAAGCCGGATCGATTTGTGTATCGCCTCCGCCTTAATCAAGATTATCAGAACCTATCGGAAGATCGTTTGGACATTCTATATATGCCTGGAAAGATAATGAAAAGCCCTTTCCAACCCAACTGGTCCCATGTCAAAATTCGTCGCGAGCCGTCGGCAATCGCCGAAACAATTCGACTTCCAGAATCTGTCCTGGTACTGCGACACCGTAATCGGTCTTTGGGCCATGTATGGAGTTGAGTCCACTTAGGGCTGCGTCCAGGGGGTCTTGCACGACCCTAGGGTCCTCATATACAGCCGCCGCCTCTTCATTAGGGTTTGGGGTTTTGCTTAGATTATTCTGTTGATAACAGTTTTGCCATTTGATCGGTTTGTGAGACTCCAACTTGTGAGATTCATCGTATACTTGGAAATTTGGTTGCATTCTTCTTTGTTCTTACTTGTGTTCTTGATTTGCAGGTAAGGATACGCCTTCTCGGCGAGGTCAATCGTTCTTGAACGGTTGATAACTAGAGGAGACGTTGTGCTGCGATTGCGGGGTTCAGAACGTGTCGTTCGGAAGCCGGATCGATTTGTGTATCGCCTCCGCCTTAATCAAGATTATCAGAACCTATTGGAAGATCGTTTGGACGTTCTATATATGCCTGGAAAGATAACAAAAAGCCCTTTCCAACCCAACTGGTCCCATGTCAAAATTCGTCCCGAGCCGTCGGCAATCGCCGAAACAATTCAACTTCCAGAATCTGTCCTGGTGCTGCGACACCGTAATCGGTCTTTGGGCCATGTATGGAGTTGAGCCCACTTAGGGCTGTGTCCAGGGGGTCTTGCAGGACCCTAGGGTCCTCATATACAGCCGCCGCCTCTTCATTAGGGTTTGGGGTTTTGCTTAGATTATTCTGTTGATAACAGTTTTGCCATTTGATCGGTTTGTGAGACTCCAACTTGTGAGATTCATCGTATACTTGCAAATTTGGTTGCATTCTTCTTTGTTCTTGCTTGTGTTCTTGATTTGCAGGCAAGGATACGCCTTCTCGGCAAGGTCAATCGTTCTTGAACGGTTGATAACTAGAGGAGACGTTGTGCTACGATTGCGGGGTTCAGAACGTGTCGTTCGGAAGCCGGATCGATTTGTGTATCGCCTCCACCTTAATCAAGATTATCAGAACCTATCGGAAGATCGTTTGGACTTTCTATATATGCCTGGAAAGATAACGAAAAGCCCTTTCCATCCCAACTGATTCCATGTCAAAATTCGTCCCGAGCCGTCGGCAATCGCTGAAACAATTCGACTTCCAGAATCTGTCCTGGTGCTGCGACACCGTAATCGGTCTTTGGGCCATGTATGGAGTTGAGTCCACTTAGGGCTGCGTCCAGGGGTTCTTGCACGACCCTAGGGTCCTCATATACAGCCGCCGCCTCTTCATTAGGGTTTGGGGTTTTGCTTAGATTATTCTGTTGATAACAGTTTTGCCATTTGATCGGTTTGTGAGACTCCAACTTGTGAGATTCATCGTATACTTGGAAATTTGGTTGCATTCTTCTTTGTTCTTACTTGTGTTCTTGATTTGCAGGCAAGGATACACCTTCTCGGCGAGGTCAATCGTTCTTGAACGGTTGATAACTAGAGGAGACGTTGTGCTGTGATTGCGGGGTTCAGAACGTGTCGTTCGGAAGCCGGATCGATTTGTGTATCGCCTCCGCCTTAATCAAGATTATCAGAACCTATTGGAAGATCGTTTGGACGTTCTATATATGCCTGGAAAGATAACGAAAAGCCCTTTCCATCCGAACTGGTCCCATGTTAAAATTCGTCCCGAGCCGTCGGCAATCGCCGAAACAATTCGACTTTCAGAATCTGTCCTGGTGCTGCGACACCGTAATCGGTCTTTGGGCCATGTATGGAGTTGAGCCCACTTAGGGCTGTGTCCAGGGGGTCTTGCATGACCCTAGGGTCCTCATATACAGTCGCCGCCTCTTCATTAGGGTTTGGGGTTTTGCTTAGATTATTCTGTTGATAACAGTTTTGCCATTTGATCGGTTTGTGAGACTCCAACTTGTGAGATTCATCGTATACTTGCAAATTTGGTTGCATTCTTCTTTGTTCTTACTTGTGTTCTTGATTTGCAGGCAAGGATACGCCTTCTCGGCGAGGTCAATGGTTCTTGAACGGTTGATAACTAGAGGAGACGTTGTGCTGCGATTGCGGGGTTCAGAACGTGTCGTTCGGAAGCCGGATCGATTTGTGTATCGCCTCCGCCTTAATCAAGATTATCAGAACCTATCGGAAGATCGTTTGGACATTCTATATATGCCTGGAAAGATAATGAAAAGCCCTTTCCAACCCAACTGGTCCCATGTCAAAATTCGTCGCGAGCCGTCGGCAATCGCCGAAACAATTCGACTTCCAGAATCTGTCCTGGTACTGCGACACCGTAATCGGTCTTTGGGCCATGTATGGAGTTGAGTCCACTTAGGGCTGCGTCCAGGGGGTCTTGCACGACCCTAGGGTCCTCATATACAGCCGCCGCCTCTTCATTAGGGTTTGGGGTTTTGCTTAGATTATTCTGTTGATAACAGTTTTGCCATTTGATCGGTTTGTGAGACTCCAACTTGTGAGATTCATCGTATACTTGCAAATTTGGTTGCATTCTTCTTTGTTCTTACTTGTGTTCTTGATTTGCAGGCAAGGATACGCCTTCTCGGCGAGGTCAATCGTTCTTGAACGGTTGATAACTAGAGGAGACGTTGTGCTGCGATTGCGGGGTTCAGAACGTGTCGTTCGGAAGCCGGATCGATTTGTGTATCGCCTCCGCCTTAATCAAGATTATCAGAACCTATCGGAAGATCGTTTGGACATTCTATATATGCCTGGAAAGATAATGAAAGCCCTTTCCAACCCAACTGGTCCCATGTCAAAATTCGTCGCGAGCCGTCGGCAATCGCCGAAACAATTCGACTTCTAGAATCTATCCTGGTACTGCGACACCGTAATCGGTCTTTGGGCCATGTATGGAGTTGAGTCCACTTAGGGCTGCGTCCAGGGGGTCTTGCACGACCCTAGGGTCCTCATATACAGCCGCCGCCTCTTCATTAGGGTTTGGGGTTTTGCTTAGATTATTCTGTTGATAACAGTTTTGCCATTTGATCGGTTTGTGAGACTCCAACTTGTGAGATTCATCGTATACTTGGAAATTTGGTTGCATTCTTCTTTGTTCTTACTTGTGTTCTTGATTTGCAGGTAAGGATACGCCTTCTCGGCGAGATCAATCGTTCTTGAACGGTTGATAACTAGAGGAGACGTTGTGCTGCGATTGCGGGGTTCAGAACGTGTCGTTCGGAAGCCGGATCGATTTGTGTATCGACTCCGCCTTAATCAAGATTATCAGAACCTATTGGAAGATCGTTTGGACGTTCTATATATGCCTGGAAAGATAACGAAAAGCCCTTTCCAACCCAACTGGTCCCATGTCAAAATTCGTCCCGAGCCGTCGGCAATCGCCGAAACAATTCAACTTCCAGAATCTGTCCTGGTGCTGCGACACCGTAATCGGTCTTTGGGCCATGTATGGAGTTGAGCCCACTTAGGGCTGTGTCCAGGGGGTCTTGCAGGACCCTAGGGTCCTCATATACAGCCGCCGCCTCTTCATTAGGGTTTGGCGTTTTGCTTAGATTATTCTGTTGATAACAGTTTTGCCATTTGATCGGTTTGTGAGACTCCAACTTGTGAGATTCATCGTATACTTGCAAATTTGGTTGCATTCTTCTTTGTTCTTGCTTGTGTTCTTGATTTGCAGGCAAGGATACGCCTTCTCGGCAAGGTCAATCGTTCTTGAACGGTTGATAACTAGAGGAGACGTTGTGCTACGATTGCGGGGTTCAGAACGTGCCGTTCGGAAGCCGGATCGATTTGTGTATCGCCTCCACCTTAATCAAGATTATCAGAACCTATCGGAAGATCGTTTGGACTTTCTATATATGCCTGGAAAGATAACGAAAAGCCCTTTCCATCCCAACTGGTTCCATGTCAAAATTCGTCCCGAGCCGTCGGCAATCGCCGAAACAATTCGACTTCCAGAATCTGTCCTGGTGCTGCGACACCGTAATCGGTCTTTGGGCCATGTATGGAGTTGAGTCCACTTAGGGCTGCGTCCAGGGGGTCTTGCACGACCCTAGGGTCCTCATATACAGCCGCCGCCTCTTCATTTGGGTTTGGGGTTTTGCTTAGATTATTCTGTTGATAACAGTTTTGCCATTTGATCGGTTTGTGAGACTCCAACTTGTGAGATTCATCGTATACTTGGAAATTTGGTTGCATTCTTCTTTGTTCTTACTTGTGTTCTTGATTTGCAGGCAAGGATACACCTTCTCGGCGAGGTCAATCGTTCTTGAACGGTTGATAACTAGAGGAGACGTTGTGCTGTGATTGCGGGGTTCAGAACGTGTCGTTCGGAAGCCGGATCGATTTGTGTATCGCCTCCGCCTTAATCAAGATTATCAGAACCTATTGGAAGATTGTTTGGACGTTCTATATATGCCTGGAAAGATAACGAAAAGCCCTTTCCATCCGAACTGGTCCCATGTTAAAATTCGTCCCGAGCCGTCGGCAATCGCCGAAACAATTCGACTTCCAGAATCTGTCCTGGTGCTGCGACACCGTAATCGGTCTTTGGGCCATGTATGGAGTTGAGCCCACTTAGGGCTGTGTCCAGGGGGTCTTGCATGACCCTAGGGTCCTCATATACAGTCGCCGCCTCTTCATTAGGGTTTGGGGTTTTGCTTAGATTATTCTGTTGATAACAGTTTTGCCATTTGATCGGTTTGTGAGACTCCAACTTGTGAGATTCATCGTATACTTGCAAATTTGGTTGCATTCTTCTTTGTTCTTGCTTGTGTTCTTGATTTGCAGGCAAGGATAAGCCTTCTCGGCGAGGTCAATCGTTCTTGAACGGTTGATAACTAGAGGAGACGTTGTGCTACGATTGCGGGGTTCAGAACGTGTCGTTCGGAAGCCGGATCGATTTGTGTATCGCCTCCGCCTTAATCAAGATTATCAGAACCTATCGGAAGATCGTTTGGACGTTCTATATATGCCTGGAAAGATAATGAAAAGCCCTTTCCAACCCAACTGGTCCCATGTCAAAATTCGTCGCGAGCCGTCGGCAATCGCCGAAACAATTCGACTTCCAGAATCTGTCCTGGTGCTGCGACACCGTAATCGGTCTTTGGGCCATGTATGGAGTTGAGTCCACTTAGGGCTGCGTCCAGGGGGTCTTGCACGACCCTAGGGTCCTCATATACAGCCGCCGCCTCTTCATTAGGGTTTGGGGTTTTGCTTAGATTATTCTGTTGATAACAGTTTTGCCATTTGATCGGTTTGTGAAACTCCAACTTGTGAGATTCATCGTATACTTGCAAATTTGGTTGCATTCTTCTTTGTTCTTACTTGTGTTCCTGATTTGCAGGTAAGGATATGCCTTCTCGGCGAGGTCAATCGTTCTTGAACGGTTGATAACTAGAGGAGACGTTGTGCTGCGATTGCGGGGTTCAGAACGTGTCGTTCGGAAGCCGGATCGATTTGTGTATCGCCTCCGCCTTAATCAAGATTATCAGAACCTATTGGAAGATCGTTTGGATGTTCTATATATGCCTGGAAAGATAACGAAAAGCCCTTTCCAACCCAACTGGTCCCATGTCAAAATTCGTCCCGAGCCGTCGGCAATCGCCGAAACAATTCGACTTCCAGAATCTGTCCTGGTGCTGCGACACCGTAATCGGTCTTTGGGCCATGTATGGAGTTGAGCCCACTTAGGGCTGCGTCCAGGGGGCCTTGCACGAACCTAGGGTCCTCATATACAGCCGCCGCCTCTTCATTAGGGTTTGGGGATTTTCTTAGATTATTCTGTTGATAACAGTTTTGCCGTTTGATCGGTTTGTGAGACTCCAACTTGTGAGATTCATCGTATACTTGCAAATTTGGTTGCATTCTTCTTTGTTCTTGCTTGTGTTCTTGATTTGCAGGCAAGGATAAGCCTTCTCGGCGAGGTCAATCGTTCTTGAACGGTTGATAACTAGGGGAGACGTTGTGCTGCGATTGCGGGGTTCAGAACGTGTCGTTCGGAAGCCGGATCGATTTGTGTATCGCCTCCGCCTTAATCAAGATTATCAGAACCTATCGGAAGATCGTTTGGACATTCTATATATGCCTGGAAAGATAATGAAAAGCCCTTTCCAACCCAACTGGTCCCATGTCAAAATTCGTCGCGAGCCGTCGGCAATCGCCGAAACAATTCGACTTCCAGAATCTGTCCTGGTACTGCGACACCGTAATCGGTCTTTGGGCCATGTATGGAGTTGAGTCCACTTAGGGCTGCGTCCAGGGGGTCTTGCACGACCCTAGGGTCCTCATATACAGCCGCCGCCTCTTCATTAGGGTTTGGGGTTTTGCTTAGATTATTCTGTTGATAACAGTTTTGCCATTTGATCGGTTTGTGAGACTCCAACTTGTGAGATTCATCGTATACTTGCAAATTTGGTTGCATTCTTCTTTGTTCTTACTTGTGTTCTTGATTTGCAGGCAAGGATACGCCTTCTCGGCGAGGTCAATCGTTCTTGAACGGTTGATAACTAGAGGAGACGTTGTGCTGCGATTGCGGGGTTCAGAACATGTCGTTCGGAAGCCGGATCGATTTGTGTATCGCCTCCGCCTTAATCAAGATTATCAGAACCTATCGGAAGATCGTTTGGACATTCTATATATGCCTGGAAAGATAATGAAAAGCCCTTTCCAACCCAACTGGTCCCATGTCAAAATTCGTCGCGAGCCGTCGGCAATCGCCGAAACAATTCGACTTCTAGAATCTGTCCTGGTACTGCGACACCGTAATCGGTCTTTGGGCCATGTATGGAGTTGAGTCCACTTAGGGCTGCGTCCAGGGGGTCTTGCACGACCCTAGGGTCCTCATATACAGCCGCCGCCTCTTCATTAGGGTTTGGGGTTTTGCTTAGATTATTCTGTTGATAACAGTTTTGCCATTTGATCGGTTTGTGAGACTCCAACTTGTGAGATTCATCGTATACTTGGAAATTTGGTTGCATTCTTCTTTGTTCTTACTTGTGTTCTTGATTTGCAGGTAAGGATACGCCTTCTCGGCGAGGTCAATCGTTCTTGAACGGTTGATAACTAGAGGAGACGTTGTGCTGCGATTGCGGGGTTCAGAACGTGTCGTTCGGAAGCCGGATCGATTTGTGTATCGACTCCGCCTTAATCAAGATTATCAGAACCTATTGGAAGATCGTTTGGACGTTCTATATATGCCTGGAAAGATAACGAAAAGCCCTTTCCAACCCAACTGGTCCCATGTCAAAATTCGTCCCGAGCCGTCGGCAATCGCCAAAACAATTCAACTTCCAGAATCTGTCCTGGTGCTGCGACACCGTAATCGGTCTTTGGGCCATGTATGGAGTTGAGCCCACTTAGGGCTGTGTCCAGGGGGTCTTGCAGGACCCTAGGGTCCTCATATACAGCCGCCGCCTCTTCATTAGGGTTTGGCGTTTTGCTTAGATTATTCTGTTGATAACAGTTTTGCCATTTGATCGGTTTGTGAGACTCCAACTTGTGAGATTCATCGTATACTTGCAAATTTGGTTGCATTCGTCTTTGTTCTTGCTTGTGTTCTTGATTTGCAGGCAAGGATACGCCTTCTCGGCAAGGTCAATCGTTCTTGAACGGTTGATAACTAGAGGAGACGTTGTGCTACGATTGCGGGGTTCAGAACGTGTCGTTCGGAAGCCGGATCGATTTGTGTATCGCCTCCACCTTAATCAAGATTATCAGAACCTATCGGAAGATCGTTTGGACTTTCTATATATGCCTGGAAAGATAACGAAAAGCCCTTTCCATCCCAACTGGTTCCATGTCAAAATTCGTCCCGAGCCGTCGGCAATCGCCGAAACAATTCGACTTCCAGAATCTGTCCTGGTGCTGCGACACCGTAATCGGTCTTTGGGCCATGTATGGAGTTGAGTCCACTTAGGGCTGCGTCCAGGGGGTCTTGCACGACCCTAGGGTCCTCATATACAGCCGCCGCCTCTTCATTTGGGTTTGGGGTTTTGCTTAGATTATTCTGTTGATAACAGTTTTGCCATTTGATCGGTTTGTGAGACTCCAACTTGTGAGATTCATCGTATACTTGGAAATTTGGTTGCATTCTTCTTTGTTCTTACTTGTGTTCTTGATTTGCAGGCAAGGATACACCTTCTCGGCGAGGTCAATCGTTCTTGAACGGTTGATAACTAGAGGAGACGTTGTGCTGTGATTGCGGGGTTCAGAACGTGTCGTTCGGAAGCCGGATCGATTTGTGTATCGCCTCCGCCTTAATCAAGATTATCAGAACCTATTGGAAGATTGTTTGGACGTTCTATATATGCCTGGAAAGATAACGAAAAGCCCTTTCCATCCGAACTGGTCCCATGTTAAAATTCGTCCCGAGCCGTCGGCAATCGCCGAAACAATTCGACTTCCAGAATCTGTCCTGGTGCTGCGACACCGTAATCGGTCTTTGGGCCATGTATGGAGTTGAGCCCACTTAGGGCTGTGTCCAGGGGGTCTTGCATGACCCTAGGGTCCTCATATATAGTCGCCGCCTCTTCATTAGGGTTTGGGGTTTTGCTTAGATTATTCTGTTGATAACAGTTTTGCCATTTGATCGGTTTGTGAGACTCCAACTTGTGAGATTCATCGTATACTTGCAAATTTGGTTGCATTCTTCTTTGTTCTTGCTTGTGTTCTTGATTTGCAGGCAAGGATAAGCCTTCTCGGCGAGGTCAATCGTTCTTGAACGGTTGATAACTAGAGGAGACGTTGTGCTACGATTGCGGGGTTCAGAACGTGTCGTTCGGAAGCCGGATCGATTTGTGTATCGCCTCCGCCTTAATCAAGATTATCAGAACCTATCGGAAGATCGTTTGGACGTTCTATATATGCCTGGAAAGATAATGAAAAGCCCTTTCCAACCCAACTGGTCCCATGTCAAAATTCGTCGCGAGCCGTCGGCAATCGCCGAAACAATTCGACTTCCAGAATCTGTCCTGGTGCTGCGACACCGTAATCGGTCTTTGGGCCATGTATGGAGTTGAGTCCACTTAGGGCTGCGTCCAGGGGGTCTTGCACGACCCTAGGGTCCTCATATACAGCCGCCGCCTCTTCATTAGGGTTTGGGGTTTTGCTTAGATTATTCTGTTGATAACAGTTTTGCCATTTGATCGGTTTGTGAAACTCCAACTTGTGAGATTCATCGTATACTTGCAAATTTGGTTGCATTCTTCTTTGTTCTTACTTGTGTTCCTGATTTGCAGGTAAGGATATGCCTTCTCGGCGAGGTCAATCGTTCTTGAACGGTTGATAACTAGAGGAGACGTTGTGCTGCGATTGCGGGGTTCAGAACGTGTCGTTCGGAAGCCGGATCGATTTGTGTATCGCCTCCGCCTTAATCAAGATTATCAGAACCTATTGGAAGATCGTTTGGATGTTCTATATATGCCTGGAAAGATAACGAAAAGCCCTTTCCAACCCAACTGGTCCCATGTCAAAATTCGTCCCGAGCCGTCGGCAATCGCCGAAACAATTCGACTTCCAGAATCTGTCCTGGTGCTGCGACACCGTAATCGGTCTTTGGGCCATGTATGGAGTTGAGCCCACTTAGGGCTGCGTCCAGGGGGCCTTGCACAAACCTAGGGTCCTCATATACAGCCGCCGCCTCTTCATTAGGGTTTGGGGATTTTCTTAGATTATTCTGTTGATAACAGTTTTGCCGTTTGATCGGTTTGTGAGACTCCAACTTGTGAGATTCATCGTATACTTGCAAATTTGGTTGCATTCTTCTTTGTTCTTGCTTGTGTTCTTGATTTGCAGGCAAGGATAAGCCTTCTCGGCGAGGTCAATCGTTCTTGAACGGTTGATAACTAGGGGAGACGTTGTGCTGCGATTGCGGGGTTCAGAACGTGTCGTTCGGAAGCCGGATCGATTTGTGTATCGCCTCCGCCTTAATCAAGATTATCAGAACCTATCGGAAGATCGGGAACCCTTGTTTACATCAAGAGGTAATCAGAGCTTCAGGTACACCGTTAGGTTCGCCGTTATCCTTGTTATTTTGTTCAATCCTAGAGTCCAGAAAATTTTGCTCTGATACCAAATGATAAGAACACGACGACGGTGTCCCGATTTTATCCCAATCTTTCATGGTACAGCAAGTACTAGCAAGTATATATAGGTATTGAAACTTGTTATCTCAGCTATGAATAGATAGAACAACAATCTCAAGCTCAATGATCCAGCAACCACCATAAAATAGACACCACAGATTTGTTATCCAATAGCAATCATAAACCAGCTAGAACACGATAGGAAAATACCAGCTTACAAGAATTTGATGTAGATGCAAACTAGTAGAGATAAACTCTCCAACTCATTACTTAGATAAGAATTTTCTGGAGATGGGGAACCACAAGTTCCAGCACGCACCCAAGGGAAGAATCACTTGATCACGCACTTCAGCGACCGGCAGAGATTGGCGGCAGCAACCGGTAGAGGAGGGCAACACCTCTAGGGTTTCTTGGAGGAGAGAATGATGAGGACATCACCCTTATGGATACACCCAGCACTCCGCCAACCAGAATACAAGTTCATGCGCGACAACTGAATTTACGGGTGAGCTTGTTCCTAACGATTCCTTTATATGATTTTGAGAATAGATTGCTACCTAATGAATTAATTATTGTTAGAAACCATGGAGATGATAATGAGATAGCTGGGGAGGTGATTGGAGACGTGATGGGCCAGCAAGGACGTCCAAGCCAAGGTGGAGGCCCAATCAAAACCGACTTCGAGTTTGTTTCGGAGCCCAGGACCAGTCTGCACTAAAACGGATGCCCAGGACGCATACGGACTCGGATTTGGACGTTCTATATATGCCTGCAAAGATAACGAAAAGCCCTTTCCAACCCAACGGGTCCCATGTCAAAATTCGTCCCGAGCCGTCGGCAATCGCCGAAACAATTTGACTTCCAGAATCTGTCCTGGTGTTGCGACACCGTAATCAGTCTTTGGGCCATGTATGGAGTTGAGCTCACTTAGGGCTGCGTCCAGTGGATCTTGCACGACTCTAGGGTCCTCATATACAGCCGCCGCCACTTCATTAGGGTTTGGGTTTTGCTTAGATTATTCTGTTGATAACAGTTTCACCGTTTGATCGGTTTGTGAGACTCCAACTTGTGAGATTCATCGTATACTTGAAATTTGGTTGCATTCTTCTTTGTTCTTGCTTGTGTTCTTGATTTGCAGGCAAGGATAAGCCTTCTTGGCGAGGTCAATCGTTCTTGAACGGTTGATAACCAGAGGAGACGTTGTGCTGCGATTGCGGGGTTCAGAACGTGTCGTTCGGAAGCCGGATCGATTTGTGTATCGCCTCCGCCTTAATCAAGATTATCAGAACCTATCGGAAGATCGGGAACCCTTATCCACATCAAGTGGTAATCAGAGCTTCAGGTACACCGTTAGGTTCGCCGTTATCCTTGTTATTTTGTTCAATCCTAGAGTCCAGAAAATTGCCCTACAAAAATATTTGTTCGTCGTGTTTC
Organism: Eleusine indica; assembly: GCA_030378355.1. Classification (NCBI taxonomy): domain Eukaryota; kingdom Viridiplantae; phylum Streptophyta; class Magnoliopsida; order Poales; family Poaceae; genus Eleusine; species Eleusine indica. Next base: position 36,420,177 of record CM059498.1, on the reverse strand, counting down.
CGCTGTCCTACACCCCCCTTGTGCCTTGCAATTTTCAGTTTAGTTTGCTTCTCTGAATTTTAGTCCCTACAAGGTCTTTGTGTTGTTGGTCTAGTACTTGTTCTTTAGTCTTGTTTGAGTCGTGTGTGTCCTTGTTCATAGACAATCAAGAAAAAAAAATCAGATTGTTGCACACATTGAGAGAATAGTACTGCTAGAATTATTTGCACTAAATATTTATTTAACATCTAGCCTTCTATTTTTTGTGTGCAAAAGAAACTTAGAGTGTTTTCTATTGCACGTTGTTCCTTGAGTCAAGAGATTGCTGCCCGTTGTTGCATATGAGAATTGTCGGTTCAGTTCTACATGTACATCTATTCCTTACGTAAAGAGTGCAAAAAAGAAAGTTTAGGTTTTTTTTTTGTGCTATAAAGTTCGCAACTCTTGCTGCAGTTCTATGTCAAAAAAATCATGAAAGAAGTAAAAGGCAAAGAGGTGCTGAAAAAAAAATAAGAAGAAAAAGCTGCACCTATAACAAAAGAAAAAAAACGAAAGGAGAAGAGAAAAAAATTCAGAATTGCTTGCAGCCTTTGTTGCCTTTGTTGAGCCATTTGCTTGCTTGCTTGAACTAGGTCCGAGACAAGTTTAGGCCAGTGACATAGACTAGCTTGGGACTATTATTCAGTTTTGCAATTTCTGAATTGAAATTTTGCTAATCCTTGCTACTATAAATTGCCTACCTAGCTCCACATATATCCTTCTGAATAGGCACTGAACTTTGGACCCTCGTAATCGTCGGATCACACTCTCCAAGGTATCCTCTGTTTTGCTATTAAGAATCTTGTAAAAACTCAGTTAGGTGCTGCCATTTGCTTGTTGAGAGTTTCCACCGTAATCAAACAGTAGTGATAGGAAAATATACTCTTGTGTGTTTTCTTGTTTTCTATTAACAATGACAGGTTACAACACTGATGGTGATGAGTTGATGGTGTCAAATGAGGTTAATACAAGTGTTGTAGCACAACGAGTGCTTAGTTCTCAAATGGAGAAGGTAGAGCAAAATCAAATGAACAACTTGTTTCAGACTCACTTTATTGTGAAGGATCGACGTTGTCGTGTCATCATTGATGGAGAGAAGCTTGGAATTGGTCGAGAAGCTCGGCTTGACCACACAGCCACACCCATGTCCATACTACATCCAATGGGTAAATTCTTGTGGTAAGATGAAGGTAGATAAAACTGCACGCATTGAATTTTTTATTGGTTTTTGATATAGTACCTATGCAAGCATGTCATTTGTTATCGGGTAAACCTTGGATTTGTACAAATAATGTTTTGCACAATACCATTACTAATAGCTACTCATTTAAATACAATGGTAGAAGGGTTACTCTTACACCAATGACCACAACTGAAATTTTAGAAGAGGATTAACAACGATTTGAGAGAAGAAAGAATGAACCGTTTAGGATAGAATGGGCTGTTTCTAATGTCGCAACACTTTCATCGAAATCTGAATTCCTAGAGGATGAACATATTTCTTTGCCTCTTGTTACAACTAATATTTGTCAGCATATACACAAAGAAGATGATAGTGGGAACGATAAAGAACAGGTTGTTGCTTCAGGTAAGAGTTTTCTTGATATGATGGATTGTTCCAATAGTCTTGCTATATCGGAACCTTATGATCATGTTTCTTTGTCACAAATTGATTTACCTAGTGGTCCGTGTGATAAAGAGGAGTTGTGTGTCAATGCTTCATTTATACCTTTGCCACAACAAATGAATGAGCTTGATGCTTTTGCTTATGATTCACCCACTAGTGCTGAAATTAAACGTTTGATTTTAGTTACATGTCAAAAAGATGAGCAGAAATTCTTTTCTTCTCTAAATATTTTAGGTTATATTGAATTTGATATTCTTTATAATCTAAGTACTTTAGAGAAGCAAATATTTTCTCAAACTAAGTTGCCTTTATTGATAAGAAACATTTTTTATGCTATTGGCAAGTATGATCATAGAGGTGTATTTATGGTACATAGAGTTTATGTTTGTTCAAATCTGAAACATCCTCTTAGTTTGCAACTAAATGACCAACTAGAAAACTTTAATATCAACTACCATGTCATGTCATGCTTTTCTAGTGTTTTTAAGATCAAACATTATCTACCTTGTGATAAGAGTGAGAATGATGCTCATATTGCTGACCAAGTTTTCAAAGAGATTATTAATTTGCACGGAATGCCTTCTACTGTAGATTCTCATTGTGATGACAAATTTCATAATGCATATAAATATGAGTTGCATCCCAAGTTTGGGAATAGTTCCACAATTAATATTTCAGATTTAAGACCATACATGGGAGAAAGAGATGAGCTCGAGTCGAGGACGACTCTAATACAAAAGGGGGAGAATGATGAGGACATCACCCTTATGGATACACCCAGCACTCCGCCAACCAAAATACAAGTTCATGCGCGACAACTGAATTTACGGGTGAGCTTGTTCCTAATAATTGCTTTATGTGATTTTGAGAATAGATTGCTACCTAATGAATTAATTGTTGTTAGAAACCATGGAGATGATAATGAGATAGCTGGGGAGGTGATTGGAGACGTGATGGGCCAGCAAGAACGTCCAAGCCAAGGTGGAGGCCCAATCAAAACCGACTTCGAGTCTCTTTCGGAGCCCAGGACCAGTCTGCACTAAAACGGATGCCTAGGACGCATACGGACTCGGATTTGGACGTTCTATATATGCCTGGAAAGATAACGAAAAGCCCTTTCCAACCCAACTGGTCCCATGTCAAAATTCGTCCCGAGCTGTCGGCAATCGCCGAAACAATTCGACTTTCAGAATCTGTCCTGGTGCTGCGACTCCGTAATCGGTCTTTGGGCCATGTATGGAGTTGAGCCCACTTAGGGTTGCGTCCAGGGGGTCTTGCACGACCCTAGGGACCTCATATACAGCCGCTGCCTCTTCATTAGGGTTTGGGTTTTGCTTAGATTATTCTGTTGATAACAGTTTTGCCGTTTGATCGGTTTGTGAGATTCCAACTTGTGAGATTCATCGTATACTTGCAAATTTGGTTGCATTCTTCTTTGTTCTTGCTTGTGTTCTTGATTTGCAGGCAAGGATAAGCCTTCTCGGCAAGGTCAATCGTTCTTGAACGGTTGATAACCAGAGGAGACGTTGTGCTGCGATTGCGGGGTTCAGAACGTGTCGTTCGGAAGCCGGATCGATTTGTGTATCGCCTCCGCCTTAATCAAGATTATCAGAACCTATCGGAAGATTGGGAACCCTTGTTTACATCAGGATCAACAAAGGCTTGAAAGGAGAAAGAATGAACCGTTTAGGAAAGAGTGGACTGTTTCAAATGTTGCAACACTTACATCAAAATCTGAATTAGATGATGAACATATTTTTGTGCCTCTTGTTGCAACTAATACGTTTCAGGTTCTATACAAAGAAGAGGATAGTGAGAAAGATGAAGAGCATGTTGTTGCTTCAGGTAAGAGCTTTCTTGATATGATGAAATGTTCCAACAATCTTGTTGTATTGGAACCTTGTTTTGATTTGCCTTTCCCACAAGTTGATTTATCTATTGATCCTTATGATAAAGAGGAGTTGTGTGCCACTGCTTCACTTATACCTTTGCCACAACAAATGAATAAGCTTGATGTTTTTGCTTATGATTCACCTACTAGTGCTGAAATAAAACATTTGATTTTAATAACATGTGAAAAGGATGAGCAGAAATTATTGTCTTCTCTAAATACTTTGGGTTATATTGAATTTGATGTTCTTTGTGATCTAAATACCGTGGAGAAGCAAATCTTTTCTCAAACTGAATTGCCTTTACTAACAAGAAACAAATTTTATGCTATAGGAAACTATGATCATAGAGGTGTATTTATGGTGCATAAAGTTTATATTTGCTCAAACATGAATACTCCTTGTGTTGTACAACCAAATGATGAACTAGAAAACTGCAATAACAATTACCATGTCATGTCATGTTTTTCTAGTGTTTTTAAGATCACACATTTTCCATCTTGTCATAAGAGTGAGAATGACGTTCATATTGCTGAGCAAGTTTTCAAAGAGGTCATTAATTTGCATGGCATGCCTTCTATTATGGTTTCACATTATGATGATAATTTTCATAACACATATAAACGCGATGTGCATTCCAAGTTTGGGAATAGTTCTATATTTTATATTTTAGATTTGAGACCACTATTGGGAGAAAGAGATGGGATCGAGTCGAGGACGACTTTAATTCAAAAGGGGAAGAATGATGAGGACATCACCCTTATGCATACACCCAGCACTCTGCCAACCAAAATACAAGTTCATGCGCGACAGTTGAATTTACGGGTGAGCTTGTTCCTAATGATTCCTTTATGTGATTTTAAAAATAGATTGCTTACTAATGAATTAATTGTTGTTAGAAACCATGAAGATGATGATGAGATAGCTGGGGAGGTGATTGGAGACGTGATGGGCCAGCAAGGACGTCCAAGCCAAGGTGGAGGCCCAATCAAAACCGACTTCGAGTCTGTTTCGGAGCCTAGGACCAGTCTGCACTAAAACGGATGCCTAGGACGCATACGGACTCGGATTTGGACGTTCTATATATGCCTGGAAAGATAACGAAAAGCCCTTTGCAACCCAACTGGACCCATGTCAAAATTCATCCCGAGCCGTCGGCAATCGCGGAAACAATTCGACTTCCAGAATCTGTCCTGGTGCTGCGACACCGTAATCGGTCTTTGGGCCATGTATGGAGTTGAGCCCACTTAGGGCTACGTCCAGGGGGTCTTGCACGACCCTAGGGTCCTCATATACAGCCGCCGCCTCTTCATTAAGGTTTGGGGTTTTGCTTAGATTATTCTGTTGATAACAGTTTTGCCATTTGATCGGTTTGTGAGACTCCAACTTCTGAGATTCATCGTATAGTTGCAAATTTGGTTGCATTCTTCTATGTTCTTGCTTGTGTTCTTGATTTGCAGACAAGGATAAGCCTTCTCGGCGAGGTCAATCGTTCTTGAACGGTTGATAACTAGAGGAGACGTTGTGCTGTGATTGCGGGGTTCAGAACGTGTCGTTCGGAAGCCGGATCGATTTGTGTATCGCCTCCGCCTTAATCAAGATTATCAGAACCTATCGGAAGATCGTTTGGACGTTCTATATATGCCTGGAAAGATAACGAAAAGCCCTTTCCAACCCAACTGGTTCCATGTCAAAATTCGTCCCGAGCCATCGGCAATCGCCGAAACAATTCGACTTCCAGAATCTGTCCTGGTGCAGCGACACCGTAATCGGTCTTTGGGCCATGTATGGAGTTGAGTCCACTTAGGGCTGCGTCCCGGGGGTCTTGCACGACCCTAGGGTCCTCATATACAGCCGCCGCCTCTTCATTAGGGTTTGGGGTTTTGCTTAGATTATTCTGTTGATAACAGTTTTACCATTTGATCGGTTTGTGAGACTCCAACTTGTGAGATTCATCGTATACTTGCAAATTTGGTTGCATTCTTCTTTGTTCTTACTTGTGTTCTTGATTTGCAGGCAAGGATACGCCTTCTCGGCGAGGTCAATCGTTCTTGAACGGTTGATAACTAGAGGAGACGTTGTGCTGCGATTGCGGGGTTCAGAACGTGTCGTTCGGAAGCCGGATCGATTTGTGTATCGCCTCCGCCTTAATCAAGATTATCAGAACCTATCGGAAGATCGTTTGGACATTCTATATATGCCTGGAAAGATAATGAAAAGCCCTTTCCAACCCAACTGGTCCCATGTCAAAATTCGTCGCGAGGCGTCGGCAATCGCCGAAACAATTCGACTTCCAGAATCTGTCCTGGTACTGCGACACCGTAATCGGTCTTTGGGCCATGTATGGAGTTGAGTCCACTTAGGGCTGCGTCCAGGGGGTCTTGCACGACCTTAGGGTCCTCATATACAGCCGCCGCCTCTTCATTAGGGTTTGGGGTTTTGCTTAGATTATTCTGTTGATAACAGTTTTGCCATTTGATCGGTTTGTGAGACTCCAACTTGTGAGATTCATCGTATACTTGCAAAGTTGGTTGCATTCTTCTTTGTTCTTACTTGTGTTCTTGATTTGCAGGCAAGGATACGCCTTCTCGGCGAGGTCAATCGTTCTTGAACGGTTGATAACTAGAGGAGACGTTGTGCTGCGATTGCGGGGTTCAGAACGTGTCGTTCGGAAGCCGGATCGATTTGTGTATCGCCTCCGCCTTAATCAAGATTATCAGAACCTATCGGAAGATCGTTTGGACATTCTATATATGCCTGGAAAGATAATGAAAAACCCTTTCCAACCCAACTGGTCCCATGTCAAAATTCGTCGCGAGCCGTCGGCAATCGCCGAAACAATTCGACTTCCAGAATCTGTCCTGGTACTGCGACACCGTAATCGGTCTTTGGGCCATGTATGGAGTTGAGTCCACTTAGGGCTGCGTCCAGGGGGTCTTGCACGACCCTAGGGTCCTCATATACAGCCGCCGCCTCTTCATTAGGGTTTGGGGTTTTGCTTAGATTATTCTGTTGATAACAGTTTTGCCATTTGATCGGTTTGTGAGACTCCAACTTGTGAGATTCATCGTATACTTGGAAATTTGGTTGCATTCTTCTTTGTTCTTACTTGTGTTCTTGATTTGCAGGTAAGGATACGCCTTCTCGGCGAGGTCAATCGTTCTTGAACGGTTGATAACTAGAGGAGACGTTGTGCTGCGATTGCGGGGTTCAGAACGTGTCGTTCGGAAGCCGGATCGATTTGTGTATCGCCTCCGCCTTAATCAAGATTATCAGAACCTATTGGAAGATCGTTTGGACGTTCTATATATGCCTGGAAAGATAACGAAAAGCCCTTTCCAACCCAACTGGTCTGATGTCAAAATTCGTCCCGAGCCGTCGGCAATCGCCGAAACAATTCAACTTCCAGAATCTGTCCTGGTGCTGCGACACCGTAATCGGTCTTTGGGCCATGTATGGAGTTGAGCCCACTTAGGGCTGTGTCCAGGGGGTCTTGCAGGACCCTAGGGTCCTCATATACAGCCGCCGCCTCTTCATTAGGGTTTGGGGTTTTGCTTAGATTATTCTGTTGATAACAGTTTTGCCATTTGATCAGTTTGTGAGACTCCAACTTGTGAGATTCATCGTATACTTGCAAATTTGGTTGCATTCTTCTTTGTTCTTGCTTGTGTTCTTGATTTGCAGGCAAGGATACGCCTTCTCGGCGAGGTCAATCGTTCTTGAACGGTTGATAACTAGAGGAGACGTTGTGCTACGATTGCGGGGTTCAGAACGTGTCGTTCGGAAGCCGGATCGATTTGTGTATCGCCTCCACCTTAATCAAGATTATCAGAACCTATCGGAAGATCGTTTGGACTTTCTATATATGCCTGGAAAGATAACGAAAAGCCCTTTCCATCCCAACTGGTTCCATGTCAAAATTCGTCCCGAGCCGTCGGCAATCGCCAAAACAATTCGACTTCCAGAATCTGTCCTGGTGCTGCGACACCGTAATCGGTCTTTGGGCCATGTATGGAGTTGAGTCCACTTAGGGCTGCGTCCAGGGGGTCTTGCACGACCCTAGGGTCCTCATATACAGCCGCCGCCTCTTCATTAGGGTTTGGGTTTTTGCTTAGATTATTCTGTTGATAACAGTTTTGCCATTTGATCGGTTTGTGAGACTCCAACTTGTGAGATTCATCGTATACTTGGAAATTTGGTTGCATTCTTCTTTGTTCTTACTTGTGTTCTTGATTTGCAGGCAAGGATACACCTTCTCGGCGAGGTCAATCGTTCTTGAACGGTTGATAACTAGAGGAGACGTTGTGCTGTGATTGCGGGGTTCAGAACGTGTCGTTCGGAAGCCGGATCGATTTGTGTATCGCCTCCGCCTTAATCAAGATTATCAGAACCTATTGGAAGATCGTTTGGACGTTCTATATATGCCTGGAAAGATAACGAAAAGCCCTTTCCATCCGAACTGGTCCCATGTTAAAATTCGTCCCGAGCCGTCGGCAATCGCCGAAACAATTCGACTTCCAGAATCTGTCCTGGTGCTGCGACACCGTAATCGGTCTTTGGGCCATGTATGGAGTTGAGCCCACTTAGGGCTGTGTCCAGGGGGTCTTGCATGACCCTAGGGTCCTCATATACAGTCGCCGCCTCTTCATTAGGGTTTGGGGTTTTGCTTAGATTATTCTGTTGATAACAGTTTTGCCATTTGATCGGTTTGTGAGACTCCAACTTGTGAGATTCATCGTATACTTGCAAATTTGATTGCATTCTTCTTTGTTCTTGCTTGTGTTCTTGATTTGCAGGCAAGGATAAGCCTTCTCGGCGAGGTCAATCGTTCTTGAACGGTTGATAACTAGAGGAGACGTTGTGCTACGATTGCGGGGTTCAGAACGTGTCGTTCGGAAGCCGGATCGATTTGTGTATCGCCTCCGCCTTAATCAAGATTATCAGAACCTATCGGCAGATCGTTTGGACGTTCTATATATGCCTGGAAAGATAATGAAAAGCCCTTTCCAACCCAACTGGTCCCATGTCAAAATTCATCGCGAGCCGTCGGCAATCGCCGAAACAATTCGACTTCCAGAATCTGTCCTGGTACTGCGACACCATAATCGGTCTTTGGGCCATGTATGGAGTTGAGTCCACTTAGGGCTGCGTCCAGGGGTTCTTGCACGACCCTAGGGTCCTCATATACAGCCGCCGCCTCTTCATTAGGGTTTGGGGTTTTGCTTAGATTATTCTGTTGATAACAGTTTTGCCATTTGATCGGTTTGTGAGACTCCAACTTGTGAGATTCATCGTATACTTGGAAATTTGGTTGCATTCTTCTTTGTTCTTACTTGTGTTCTTGATTTGCAGGTAAGGATACGCCTTCTCGGCGAGGTCAATCGTTCTTGAACGGTTGATAACTAGAGGAGACGTTGTGCTGCGATTGCGGGGTTCAGAACGTGTCGTTCGGAAGCCGGATCGATTTGTGTATCGCCTCCGCCTTAATCAAGATTATCAGAACCTATTGGAAGATCGTTTGGACGTTCTATATATGCCTGGAAAGATAACGAAAAGCCCTTTCCAACCCAACTGGTCTGATGTCAAAATTCGTCCCGAGCCGTCGGCAATCGCCGAAACAATTCAACTTCCAGAATCTGTCCTGGTGCTGCGACACCGTAATCGGTCTTTGGGCCATGTATGGAGTTGAGCCCACTTAGGGCTGTGTCCAGGGGGTCTTGCAGGACCCTAGGGTCCTCATATACAGCCGCCGCCTCTTCATTAGGGTTTGGGGTTTTGCTTAGATTATTCTGTTGATAACAGTTTTGCCATTTGATCAGTTTGTGAGACTCCAACTTGTGAGATTCATCGTATACTTGCAAATTTGGTTGCATTCTTCTTTGTTCTTGCTTGTGTTCTTGATTTGCAGGCAAGGATACGCCTTCTCGGCGAGGTCAATCGTTCTTGAACGGTTGATAACTAGAGGAGACGTTGTGCTACGATTGCGGGGTTCAGAACGTGTCGTTCGGAAGCCGGATCGATTTGTGTATCGCCTCCACCTTAATCAAGATTATCAGAACCTATCGGAAGATCGTTTGGACTTTCTATATATGCCTGGAAAGATAACGAAAAGCCCTTTCCATCCCAACTGGTTCCATGTCAAAATTCGTCCCGAGCCGTCGGCAATCGCCAAAACAATTCGACTTCCAGAATCTGTCCTGGTGCTGCGACACCGTAATCGGTCTTTGGGCCATGTATGGAGTTGAGTCCACTTAGGGCTGCGTCCAGGGGGTCTTGCACGACCCTAGGGTCCTCATATACAGCCGCCGCCTCTTCATTAGGGTTTGGGTTTTTGCTTAGATTATTCTGTTGATAACAGTTTTGCCATTTGATCGGTTTGTGAGACTCCAACTTGTGAGATTCATCGTATACTTGGAAATTTGGTTGCATTCTTCTTTGTTCTTACTTGTGTTCTTGATTTGCAGGCAAGGATACACCTTCTCGGCGAGGTCAATCGTTCTTGAACGGTTGATAACTAGAGGAGACGTTGTGCTGTGATTGCGGGGTTCAGAACGTGTCGTTCGGAAGCCGGATCGATTTGTGTATCGCCTCCGCCTTAATCAAGATTATCAGAACCTATTGGAAGATCGTTTGGACGTTCTATATATGCCTGGAAAGATAACGAAAAGCCCTTTCCATCCGAACTGGTCCCATGTTAAAATTCGTCCCGAGCCGTCGGCAATCGCCGAAACAATTCGACTTCCAGAATCTGTCCTGGTGCTGCGACACCGTAATCGGTCTTTGGGCCATGTATGGAGTTGAGCCCACTTAGGGCTGTGTCCAGGGGGTCTTGCATGACCCTAGGGTCCTCATATACAGTCGCCGCCTCTTCATTAGGGTTTGGGGTTTTGCTTAGATTATTCTGTTGATAACAGTTTTGCCATTTGATCGGTTTGTGAGACTCCAACTTGTGAGATTCATCGTATACTTGCAAATTTGATTGCATTCTTCTTTGTTCTTGCTTGTGTTCTTGATTTGCAGGCAAGGATAAGCCTTCTCGGCGAGGTCAATCGTTCTTGAACGGTTGATAACTAGAGGAGACGTTGTGCTACGATTGCGGGGTTCAGAACGTGTCGTTCGGAAGCCGGATCGATTTGTGTATCGCCTCCGCCTTAATCAAGATTATCAGAACCTATCGGCAGATCGTTTGGACGTTCTATATATGCCTGGAAAGATAATGAAAAGCCCTTTCCAACCCAACTGGTCCCATGTCAAAATTCGTCGCGAGCCGTCGGCAATCGCCGAAACAATTCGACTTCCAGAATCTGTCCTGGTGCTGCGACACCGTAATCGGTCTTTGGGCCATGTATGGAGTTGAGTCCACTTAGGGCTGCGTCCAGGGGGTCTTGCACGACCCTAGGGTCCTCATATACAGCCGCCGCCTCTTCATTAGGGTTTGGGGTTTTGCTTAGATTATTCTGTTGATAACAGTTTTGCCATTTGATCGGTTTGTGAAACTCCAACTTGTGAGATTCATCGTATACTTGCAAATTTGGTTGCATTCTTCTTTGTTCTTACTTGTGTTCTTGATTTGCAGGTAAGGATACGCCTTCTCGGCGAGGTCAATCGTTCTTGAACGGTTGATAACTAGAGGAGACGTTGTGCTGCGATTGCGGGGTTCAGAACGTGTCGTTCGGAAGCCGGATCGATTTGTGTATCGCCTCCGCCTTAATCAAGATTATCAGAACCTATTGGAAGATCGTTTGGACGTTCTATATATGCCTGGAAAGATAACGAAAAGCCCTTTCCAACCCAACTGGTCCCATGTCAAAATTCGTCCCGAGCCGTCGGCAATCGCCGAAACAATTCAACTTCCAGAATCTGTCCTGGTGCTGCGACACCGTAATCGGTCTTTGGGCCATGTATGGAGTTGAACCCACTTAGTGCTGTGTCCAGGGGGTCTTGCATGACCCTAGGGTCCTCATATACAGCCGCCGCCTCTTCATTAGGGTTTGGGGTTTTGCTTAGATTATTCTGTTGATAACAGTTTCGCCATTTGATCGGTTTGTGAGACTCCAACTTGTGAGATTCATCGTATACTTGCAAATTTGGTTGCATTCTTCTTTGTTCTTACTTGTGTTCTTGATTTGCAGGCAAGGATACACCTTCTCGGCGAGGTCAATCGTTCTTGAACGGTTGATAACTAGAGGAGACGTTGTGCTGCGATTGCGGGGTTCAGAACGTGTCGTTCGGAAGCCGGATCGATTTGTGTATCGCCTCCGCCTTAATCAAGATTATCAGAACCTATTGGAAGATCGTTTGGACGTTCTATATATGCCTGGAAAGATAACGAAAAGCCCTTTCGAACCCAACTGGTCCCATGTCAAAATTCATCCCGAGCCGTCGGCAATCGCCAAAACAATTCGACTTCCAGAATCTGTCCTGGTGCTGCGACACCGTAATCGGTCTTTGGGCCATGTATGGAGTTGAGCCCACTTAGGGCTGCGTCCAGGGGGTCTTGCACGACCCTAGGGTCCTCATATACAGCCGCCGCCTCTTCATTAGGGTTTGGGGTTTTGCTTAGATTATTCTGTTGATAACAGTTTTGCCATTTGATCGGTTTGTGAGACTCCAACTTGTAAGATTCATCGTATACTTGCAAATTTGGTTGCATTCTTCTTTGTTCTTGCTTGTGTTCTTGATTTGCAGGCAAGGATAAGCCTTCTCGGCGAGGTCAATTGTTTTTGAACGGTTGATAACTAGAGGAGACGTTGTGCTGCGATTGCGGGGTTCACAACGTGTCGTTCGGAAGCCGGATCGATTTGTATATCGCCTCCGTCTTAATCAAGATTATCAGAACCTATCGGAAGATCGTTTGGACGTTCTATATATGCCTGGAAAGAAAACGAAAAGCCCTTTTGAACCCAACTGGTCCCATGTCAAAATTTGTTCCGAGCCGTCGGCAATCACCGAAACAATTCGACTTCCAGAATCTGTCCTGGTGCTGCGACACCGTAATCGGTCTTTGGGCCATGTATGGAGTTGAGCCCACTTAGGGCTGCGTCCAGGGGGTCTTGCACGACCCTAGGGTCCTCATATATAGCCGCCGCCTCTTCATTAGGGTTTGGGGTTTTGGTTAGATTATTCTGTTGATAACAGTTTTGCCATTTGATCGGTTTGTGAGACTCCAACTTGTGAGATTCATCGTATACTTGCAAATTTGGTTGCATTCTTCTTTGTTCTTGCTTGTGTTCTTGATTTGCAGGCAAGGATAAGCCTTCTCGGTGAGGTCAATTGTTCTTGAACGGTTGATAACTAGAGGAGACGTTGTGCTGCGATTGCGGGGTTCAGAACGTGTCGTTCGGAAGCCGGATCGATTTGTATATCGCCTCCGCCTTAATCAAGATTATCAGAACCTATCGGAAGATCGTTTGGACGTTCTATATATGCCTGGAAAGATAACGAAAAGCCCTTTCCAACCCAACTGGTCCCATGTCAAAATTCGTCCCGAGCCGTCGGCAATCGCCGAAACAATTCGACTTCCAGAATCTGTCCTGGTGCTGCGACACCGTAATCGGTCTTTGGGCCATGTATGGAGTTGAGCCCACTTAGGGCTGCGTCCAGGGGGTCTTGCACGACCCTAGGGTCCTCATATACAGCCGCAGCCTCTTCATTAGGGTTTGGGGTTTTGCTTAGATTATTCTGTTGATAACAGTTTTGCCATTTGATCGGTTTGTGAGACTCCAACTTGTGAGATTCATCGTATACTTGCAAATTTGGTTGCATTCTTCTTTGTTCTTGCTTGTGTTCTTGATTTGCAGGCAAGGATAAGCCTTCTCGGCGAGGTCAATCGTTCTTGAACGGTTGATAACTAGAGGAGACGTTGTGCTACGATTGCGGGGTTCAGAACGTGTCGTTCGGAAGCCGGATCGATTTGTGTATCGCCTCCGCCTTAATCAAGATTATCAGAACCTATCGGAAGATCGTTTGGACGTTCTATATATGCCTGGAAACATAATGAAAAGCCCTTTCCAACCCAACTGGTCCCATGTCAAAATTCGTCGCGAGCCGTCGGCAATCGCCGAAACAATTCGACTTCCAGAATCTGTCCTGGTGCTGCGACACCGTAATCGGTCTTTGGGCCATGTATGGAGTTGAGTCCACTTAGGGCTGCGTCCAGGGGGTCTTGCACGACCCTAGGGTCCTCATATACAGCCGCCGCCTCTTCATTAGGGTTTGGGGTTTTGCTTAGATTATTCTGTTGATAGCAGTTTTGCCATTTGATCGGTTTGTGAAACTCCAACTTGTGAGATTCATCGTATACTTGCAAATTTGGTTGCATTCTTCTTTGTTCTTACTTGTGTTCTTGATTTGCAGGTAAGGATACGCCTTCTCGGCGAGGTCAATCGTTCTTGAACGGTTGATAACTAGAGGAGACGTTGTGCTGCGATTGCGGGGTTCAGAACGTGTCGTTCGGAAGCCGGATCGATTTGTGTATCGCCTCCGCCTTAATCAAGATTATCAGAACCTATTGGAAGATCGTTTGGACGTTCTATATATGCCTAGAAAGATAACAAAAAGCCCTTTCCAACCCAACTGGTCCCATGTCAAAATTCGTCCCGAGCCGTCGGCAATCGCCGAAACAATTCAACTTCCAGAATCTGTCCTGGTGCTGCGACACCGTAATCGGTCTTTGGGCCATGTATGGAGTTGAACCCACTTAGGGCTGTGTCCAGGGGGTCTTGCATGACCCTAGGGTCCTCATATACAGCCGCCGCCTCTTCATTAGGGTTTGGGGTTTTGCTTAGATTATTCTGTTGATAACAGTTTTGCCATTTGATCGGTTTGTGAGACTCCAACTTGTGAGATTCATCGTATACTTGCAAATTTGGTTGCATTCTTCTTTGTTCTTGCTTGTGTTCTTGATTTGCAGGCAAGGATAAGCCTTCTCGGCGAGGTCAATCGTTCTTGAACGGTTGATAACTAGAGGAGACGTTGTGCTACGATTGCGGGGTTCAGAACGTGTCGTTCGGAAGCCGGATCGATTTGTGTATCGCCTCCGCCTTAATCAAGATTATCAGAACCTATTGGAAGATCGTTTGGACGTTCTATATATGCCTGGAAAGATAACGAAAAGCCCTTTCGAACCCAACTGGTCCAATGTCAAAATTCGTCCCGAGCCGTCGGCAATCGCCAAAACAATTCGAGTTCCAGAATCTGTCCTGGTGCTGCGACACCGTAATCGGTCTTTGGGCCATGTATGGAGTTGAGCCCACTTAGGGCTGCGTCCAGGGGGTCTTGCACGACCCTAGGGTCCTCATATATAGCCGCCGCCTCTTCATTAGGGTTTGGGGTTTTGCTTAGATTATTCTGTTGATAACAGTTTTGCCATTTGATCGGTTTGTGAGACTCCAACTTGTGAGATTCATCGTTTACTTGCAAATTTGGTTGCATTCTTCTTTGTTCTTGCTTGTGTTCTTGATTTGTAGGCAAGGATAAGCCTTCTCGGCGAGGTCAATCGTTCTTGAACGGTTGATAAATAGAGGAGACGTTGTGCTGCGATTGCGGGGTTCTGAACGTGTCGTTCAGAAGCCGAATCGATTTGTGTATCGCCTCCGCCTTAATCAAGATTATCAGAACCTATCGGAAGATCGTTTGGACGTTCTATATATGCCTGGAAAGATAACGAAAAGCCCTTTCCAACCCAACTGGTCCCATGTCAAAATTCGTCCCGAGCCATCGGAAATCGCCGAAACAATTCGACTTCCAGAATCTGTCCTGGTGCTGCGACACCGTAATCGGTCTTTGGGCCATGTATAGAGTTGAGCCCACTTAGGGCTGCGTCCAGGGGGTCTTGCACGACCCTAGGGTCCTCATATACAGCTGCCGCCTCTTCATTAGGGTTTGGGGTTTTGCTTAGATTATTCTGTTGATAACAGTTTTGCCATTTGATCGGTTTGTGAGACTCCAACTTGTGAGATTCATCGTTTACTTGCAAATTTGGTTGCATTCTTCTTTGTTCTTGCTTGTGTTCTTGATTTGGAGGCAAGGATAAGCCTTCTCGGTGAGGTCAATCGTTCTTGAACGGTTGATAACTAGAGGAGACGTTGTGCTGCGATTGCGGGGTTCAGAACGTGTCATTCGGAAGCCGAATCGATTTGTGTATCGCCTCCGCCTTAATCAAGATTATCAGAACCTATCGGAAGATCGTTTGGACGTTCTATATATGCCTGGAAAGATAACGAAAAGCCCTTTCCAACCCAACTGGTCCCATGTCAAAATTCGTCCCGAGCCATCGGCAATCGCCGAAACAATTCGACTTCCAGAATCTGTCCTGGTGCTGCGACACCGTAATCGGTCTTTGGGCCATGTATGGAGTTGAGCCCACTTAGGGCTGCGTCCAGGGGGTCTTGCACGACCGTAGGGTCCTCATATACAGCCGCCGCCTCTTCATTAGGGTTTGGGGTTTTGCTTAGATTATTCTGTTGATAACAGTTTTGCCATTTGATCGGTTTGTGAGACTCCAGCTTGTGAGATTCATCGTATACTTGCAAATTTGGTTGCATTCTTCTTTGTTCTTGCTTGTGTTCTTGATTTGCAGGCAAGGATAAGCCTTCTCGGCGAGGTCAATCGTTCTTGAACAGTTGATAACTAGAGGAGACGTTGTGCTGCGATTGCGGGGTTCAGAACGTGTCGTTCGGAAGCCGGATCGATTTGTGTATCGCCTCCGCCTTAATCAAGATTATCAGAACCTATCGGAAGATCGTTTGGACGTTCTATATATGCCTGGAAAGATAACAAAAATCCCTTTCGAACCCAACTGGTCCCATGTCAAAATTCGTCCCGAGCCGTCGGCAATCGCCGAAACAATTCGACTTCCAGAATCTGTCCTGGTGCTGCGACACCGTAATCGGTCTTTGGGCCATGTATGGAGTTGAGCCCACTTAGGGCTGCGTCCAGGGGGTCTTGCACGACCCTAGGGTCCTCATATACAGCCGCCGCCTCTTCATTAGGGTTTGGGGTTTTGCTTAGATTATTCTGTTGATAACAGTTTTGCCATTTGATCGGTTTGTGAGACTCCAACTTGTGAGATTCATCGTATACTTGCAAATTTGGTTGCATTCTTCTTTGTTCTTGCTTGTGTTCTTGATTTGCAGGCAAGGATAAGCCTTCTCGGCGTGGTCAATCGTTCTTGAACGGTTGATAACTAGAGGAGACGTTGTGCTGCGATTGCGGGGTTCACAACGTGTCGTTCGGAAGCCGGATCGATTTGTGTATCGCCTCCGCCTTAATCAAGATTATCAGAACCTATCGGAAGATCGTTTGGACGTTCTATATATGCCTGGAAAGATAACGAAAAGCCCTTTCCAACCCAACTGGTCCCATGTCAAAATTCGTCCCGAGCCGTCGGCAATCGCCGAAACAATTCGACTTCCAGAATCTGTCCTGGTGCTGCGACACCGTAATCGGTCTTTGGGCCATGTATGGAGTTGAGCCCACTTAGGGCTGCGTCCAGGGGGTCTTGCACGACCCTAGGGTCCTCATATATAGCCGCCGCCTCTTCATTAGGGTTTGGGGTTTTGCTTAGATTATTCTGTTGATAACAGTTTTGCCATTTGATCGGTTTGTGAGACTCCAACTTGTGAGATTCATCGTTTACTTGCAAATTTGGTTGCATTCTTCTTTGTTCTTGCTTGTGTTCTTGATTTGCAGGCAAGGATAAGCCTTCTCGGCGAGGTCAATCGTTCTTGAACGGTTGATAACTAGAGGAGACGTTGTGTTGCGATTGCGGGGTTCAGAACGTGTCGTTCGGATGCCGGATCGATTTGTGTATCCCCTCCGCCTTAATCAAGATTATCAGAACCTATCGGAAGATCGTTTGGACGTTCTATATATGCCTGGAAAGATAACAAAAATCCCTTTCGAACCCAACTGGTCCCATGTCAAAATTCGTCCCGAGCCGTCGGCAATCGCCGAAACAATTCGACTTCCAGAATCTGTCCTGGTGCTGCGACACCGTAATCGGTCTTTGGGCCATGTATGGAGTTGAGCCCACTTAGGGCTGCGTCCAGGGGGTCTTGCACGACCCTAGGGTCCTCATATATAGCCGCCGCCTCTTCATTAGGGTTTGGGGTTTTGCTTAGATTATTCTGTTGATAACAGTTTTGCCATTTGATCGGTTTGTGAGACTCCAACTTGTGAGATTCATCGTATACTTGCAAATTTGGTTGCATTCTTCTTTGTTCTTGCTTGTGTTCTTGATTTGCAGGCAAGGATAAGCCTTCTCGGCGTGGTCAATCGTTCTTGAACGGTTGATAACTAGAGGAGACGTTGTGCTGCGATTGCGGGGTTCACAACGTGTCGTTCGGAAGCCGGATCGATTTGTGTATCGCCTCCGCCTTAATCAAGATTATCAGAACCTATCGGAAGATCGTTTGGACGTTCTATATATGCCTGGAAAGATAACGAAAAGCCCTTTCGAACCCAACTGGTCCCATGTCAAAATTCGTCCCGAGCCGTCGGCAATCGCCGAAACAATTCGACTTCCAGAATCTGTCCTGGTGCTGCGACACCGTAATCGGTCTTTGGGCCATGTATGGAGTTGAGCCCACTTCGGGCTGCGTCCAGGGGGTCTTGCACGACCCTAGGGTCCTCATATATAGCCGCCGCCTCTTCATTAGGGTTTGGGGTTTTGCTTAGATTATTCTGTTGATAACAGTTTTGCCATTTGATCGGTTTGTGAGACTCCAACTTGGGAGATTCATCGTTTACTTGCAAATTTGGTTGTATTCTTCTTTGTTCTTGCTTGTGTTCTTGATTTGTAGGCAAGGATGAGCCTTCTCGGCGAGGTCAATCGTTCTTGAACGGTTGATAAATAGAGGAGACGTTGTGCTGCGATTGCGGGGTTCAGAACGTGTCGTTCGGAAGCCGGATCGATTTGTGTATCGCCTCCGCCTTAATCAAGATTATCAGAACCTATTGGAAGATCGTTTGGACGTTCTATATATGCCTAGAAAGATAACTAAAAGCCCTTTCCAACCCAACTGGTCCCATGTCAAAATTCGTCCCGAGCCGTCGGCAATCGCCGAAACAATTCGACTTCCAGAATCTGTCCTGGTGCTGCGACACCGTAATCGGTCTTTGGGCCATGTATGGAGTTGAGCCCACTTCGGGCTGCGTTCAGGGGGTCTTGCACGACCCTAGGGTCCTCATATACAGCCGCCGCCTCTTCATTAGGGTTTGGGGTTTTGCTTAGATTATTCTGTTCATAACAGTTTTGCCATTTGATCGGTTTATGAGACTCCAACTTGGGAGATTCATCGTATACTTGCAAATTTGGTTGCATTCTTCTTTGTTCTTGCTTGTGTTCTTGATTTGCAGGCAAGGATAAGCCTTCTCAGCGAGGTCAATCGTTCTTGAACAGTTGATAACTAGAGGAGACGTTGTGCTGCGATTGCGGGGTTCAGAACGTGTCGTTCGGAAGCCGGATTGATTTGTGTATCGCCTACGCCTTAATCAAGATTATCAGAACCTATCGGAAGATCGTTTGGACGTTCTATATATGCCTGGAAAGATAACTAAAAGCCCTTTCCAACCCAACTGGTCCCATGTCAAAATTCGTCCCGAGCCGTCGGCAATCGCCGAAACAATTCGACTTCCAGAATCTGTCCTGGTGCTGCGACACCGTAATCGGTCTTTGGGCCATGTATGGAGTTGAGCCCACTTAGGGCTGCGTTCAGGGGGTCTTGCATGACCCTAGGGTCCTCATATACAGCCGCCGCCTCTTCATTAGGGTTTGGGGTTTTGCTTAGATTATTCTGTTGATAACAGTTTTGCCATTTGATCGGTTTGTGAGACTCCAACTTGGGAGATTCATCGTATACTTGCAAATTTGGTTGCATTCTTCTTTGTTCTTGCTTGTGTTCTTGATTTGCAGGCAAGGATAAGCCTTCTCGGCGAGGTCAATCGTTCTTGAACAGTTGATAACTAGAGGAGACGTTGTGCTGCGATTGCGGGGTTCAGAACGTGTCGTTCGGAAGCCGGATCGATTTGTGTATCGCCTCCGCCTTAATCAAGATTATCAGAACCTATCGGAAGATCGTTTGGACGTTCTATATATGCCTAGAAAGATAACAAAAAGCCCTTTCCAACCCAACTGGTCCCATGTCAAAATTCGTCCCGAGCCGTCGGCAATCGCCGAAACAATTCGACTTCCAGAATCTGTCCTGGTGCTGCGACACCGTAATCGGTCTTTGGGCCATGTATGGAGTTGAGCCCACTTAGGGCTGCGTCCAGGGGGTCTTGCACGACCCTAGGGTCCTCATATACAGCCGCCGCCTCTTCATTTGGGTTTGGGGTTTTGCTTAGATTAAACTGTTGATAACAGTTTTGCCATTTGATCGGTTTGTGAGACTCCAACTTGTGAGATTCATCGTATACTTGCAAATTTGGTTGCATTCTTCTTTGTTCTTGCTTGTGTTCTTGATTTGCAGGCAAGGATAAGCCTTCTCAGCGAGGTCAATCGTTCTTGAACGGTTGATAACTAGAGGAGACGTTGTGCTGCGATTGCGGGGTTCACAACGTGTCGTTCGGAAGCCGGATCGATTTGTGTATCGCCTCCGCCTTAATCAAGATTATCAGAACCTATCGGAAGATCGTTTGGACGTTCTATATATGCCTAGAAAGATAACTAAAAGCCCTTTCCAACCCAACTGGTCCCATGTCAAAATTCGTCCCGAGCCGTCGGCAATCGCCGAAACAATTCGACTTCCAGAATCTGTCCTGGTGCTGCGACACCGTAATCGGTCTTTGGGCCATGTATGGAGTTGAGCCCACTTCGGGCTGCGTTCAGGGGGTCTTGCACGACCCTAGGGTCCTCATATACAGCCGCCGCCTCTTCATTAGGGTTTGGGGTTTTGCTTAGATTATTCTGTTCATAACAGTTTTGCCATTTGATCGGTTTATGAGACTCCAACTTGGGAGATTCATCGTATACTTGCAAATTTGGTTGCATTCTTCTTTGTTCTTGCTTGTGTTCTTGATTTGCAGGCAAGGATAAGCCTTCTCAGCGAGGTCAATCGTTCTTGAACAGTTGATAACTAGAGGAGACGTTGTGCTGCGATTGCGGGGTTCAGAACGTGTCGTTCGGAAGCCGGATCGATTTGTGTATCGCCTCCGACTTAATCAAGATTATCAGAACCTATCGGAAGATCGTTTGGACGTTCTATATATGCCTGGAAAGATAACTAAAAGCCCTTTCCAACCCAACTGGTCCCATGTCAAAATTCGTCCCGAGCCGTCGGCAATCGCCAAAACAATTTGACTTCCAGAATCTGTCCCGGTGCTGCGACACCGTAATCGGTCTTTGGGCCATGTATGGAGTTGAGCCCACTTAGGGCTGCGTCCAGGGGGTCTTGCACGACCCTAGGGTCCTCATATATAGCCGCCGCCTCTTCATTAGGGTTTGGGGTTTTGCTTAGATTATTCTGTTGATAACAGTTTTGCCATTTGATCGGTTTGTGAGACTCCAACTTGTGAGATTCATCGTTTACTTGCAAATTTGGTTGCATTCTTCTTTGTTCTTGCTTGTGTTCTTGATTTGTAGGCAAGGATAAGCCTTCTCGGCGAGGTCAATCGTTCTTGAACGGTTGATAAATAGAGGAGACGTTGTGCTGCGATTGCGGGGTTCAGAACGTGTCGTTCGGAAGCCGAATCGATTTGTGTATCGCCTCCGCCTTAATCAAGATTATCAGAACCTATCGGAAGATCGTTTGGACGTTCTACATATGCCTGGACAGATAACGAAAAGCCCTTTCCAACCCAACTGGTCCCATGTCAAAATTCGTCCCGAGCCGTCGGCAATCGCCAAAACAATTTGACTTCCAGAATCTGTCCCGGTGCTGCGACACCGTAATCGGTCTTTGGGCCATGTATGGAGTTGAGCCCACTTAGGGCTGCGTCCAGGGGGTCTTGCACGACCCTAGGGTCCTCATATACAGCCGCCGCCTCTTCATTAGGGTTTGGGGTTTTGCTTAGATTATTCTGTTGATAACAGTTTTGCCATTTGATCGGTTTGTGAGACTCCAACTTGGGAGATTCATCGTATACTTGCAAATTTGGTTGCATTCTTCTTTGCTTGTGTTCTTGATTTGCAGGCAAGGATAAGCCTTCTCGGCGAGGTCAATCGTTCTTGAACAGTTGATAACTAGAGGAGACGTTGTGCTGCGATTGCGGGGTTCAGAACGTGTCGTTCGGAAGCCGGATCGATTTGTGTATCGCCTCCGCCTTAATCAAGATTATCAGAACCTATCGGAAGATCGTTTGGATGTTCTATATATGCCTAGAAAGATAACTAAAAGCCCTTTCCAACCCAACTGGTCCCATGTCAAAATTCGTCCCGAGCCATCGGCAATCGCCGAAACAATTCGACTTCCAGAATCTGTCCTGGTGCTGCGACACCGTAATCGGTCTTTGGGCCATGTATGGAGTTGAGCCCACTTAGGGCTGCGTTCAGGGGCTCTTGCATGACCCTAGGGTCCTCATATACAGCCGCCGCCTCTTCATTAGGGTTTGGGGTTTTGCTTAGATTATTCTGTTGATAACAGTTTTGCCATTTGATCGGTTTGTGAGACTCCAACTTGGGAGATTCATCGTATACTTGCAAATTTGGTTGCATTCTTCTTTGTTCTTGCTTGTGTTCTTGATTTGCAGGCAAGGATAAGCCTTCTCAGCGAGGTCAATCGTTCTTGAACAGTTGATAACTAGAGGAGACGTTGTGCTGCGATTGCGGGGTTCAGAACGTGTCGTTCGGAAGCCGGATCGATTTGTGTATCGCCTCCGACTTAATCAAGATTATCAGAACCTATCGGAAGATCGTTTGGACGTTCTATATATGCCTGGAAAGATAACTAAAAGCCCTTTCCAACCCAACTGGTCCCATGTCAAAATTCGTCCCGAGCCGTCGGCAATCGCCGAAACAATTCGACTTCCAGAATTTGTCCTGGTGCTGCGACACCGTAATCGGTCTTTGGGCCATGTATGGAGTTGAGCCCACTTAGGGCTGCGTCCAGGGGGTCTAGCACGACCATAGGGTCCTCATATACAGCCGCCGCCTCTTCATTTGGGTTTGGGGTTTTGCTTAGATTAAACTGTTGATAACAGTTTTGCCATTTGATCGGTTTGTGAGACTCCAACTTGTGAGATTCATCGTATACTTGCAAATTTGGTTGCATTCTTCTTTGTTCTTGCTTGTGTTCTTGATTTGCAGGCAAGGATAAGCCTTCTCGGCGAGGTCAATCGTTCTTGAACGGTTGATAACTAGAGGAGACGTTGTGCTGCGATTGCGGGGTTCACAACGTGTCGTTCGGAAGCCGGATCGATTTGTGTATCGCCTCCGCCTTAATCAAGATTATCCGAACCTATCGGAAGATCGTTTGGACGTTCTATATATGCCTGGAAAGATAACGAAAAGCCCTTTCGAACCCAACTGGTCCCATGTCAAAATTCGTCCCGAGCCGTCGGCAATCGCCGAAACAATTCGACTTCCAGAATCTGTCCTGGTGCTGCGACACCGTAATCGGTCTTTGGGCCATGTATGGAGTTGAGCCCACTTAGGGCTGCATCCAGGGGGTCTTGCACGACCCTAGGGTCCTCATATATAGCCGCCGCCTCTTCATTAGGGTTTGGGGTTTTGCTTAGGTTATTCTAATGATAACAGTTTTGCCATTTGATCGGTTTGTGAGACTCCAACTTGTGAGATTCATCGTTTACTTGCAAATTTGGTTGCATTCTTCTTTGTTCTTGCTTGTGTTCTTGATTTGTAGGCAAGGATAAGCCTTCTCGGCGAGGTCAATCGTTCTTGAACGGTTGATAAATAGAGGAGACGTTGTGCTGCGATTGCGGGGTTCAGAACGTGTCGTTCGGAAGCCGAATCGATTTGTGTATCGCCTCTGCCTTAATCAAGATTATCAAAACCTATCGGAAGATTGTTTGGACGTTCTATATATGCCTGGACAGATAACAAAAAGCCCTTTCCAACCCAACTGGTCCCATGTCAAAATTCGTCCCGAGCCGTCGGCAATCGCCAAAACAATTCGACTTCCAGAATCTGTCCTGGTGCTGCGACACCGTAATCGGTCTTTGGGCCATGTATGGAGTTGAGCCCACTTAGGGCTGCGTCCAGGGGGTCTTGCACGACCCTAGGGTCCTCATATACAGCCGCCGCCTCTTCATTAGGGTTTGGGGTTTTGCTTAGATTATTCTGTTGATAACAGTTTTGCCATTTGATCGGTTTGTGAGACTCCAACATGGGAGATTCATCGTATACTTGCAAATTTGGTTGCATTCTTCTTTGTTCTTACTTGTGTTCTTGATTTACAGGCAAGGATAAGCCTTCTCGGCGAGGTCAATCGTTCTTGAACGGTTGATAACTAGAGGAGACGTTGTGCTGCGATTGCGGGGTTCACAACGTGTCGTTCGGAAGCCGGATCGATTTATATATCGCCTCCGCCTTAATCAAGATTATCAGAACCTATCGGAAGATCGTTTGGACGTTCTATATATGCCTGGAAAGATAACGAAAAGCCCTTTCGAATCCAACTGGTCCCATGTCAAAATTCGTCCCGAGCCGTCGGCAATCGCCGAAACAATTCGACTTCCAGAATCTGTCCTGGTGCTGCGACACCGTAATCGGTCTTTGAGCCATGTATGGAGTTGAGCCCACTTAGGGCTGCGTCCAGGGGGTCTTGCACGACCCTAGGGTCCTCATATATAGCCGCCGCCTCTTCATTAGGGTTTGGGGTTTTGCTTAGATTATTCTGTTGATAACAGTTTTGCCATTTGATCGGTTTGTGAGACTCCAACTTGTGAGATTCATCGTTTACTTGCAAATTTGGTTGCATTCTTCTTTGTTCTTGCTTGTGTTCTTGATTTGTAGGCAAGGATAAGCCTTCTCGGCGAGGTCAATCGTTCTTGAACGGTTGATAAATAGAGGAGACGTTGTGCTGCGATTGCGGGGTTCAGAACGTGTCGTTCGGAAGCCGAATCGATTTGTGTATCGCCTCTGCCTTAATCAAGATTATCAGAACCTATCGGAAGATTGTTTGGACGTTCTATATATGCCTGGACAGATAACAAAAAGCCCTTTCCAACCCAACTGGTCCCATGTCAAAATTCGTCCCGAGCCGTCGGCAATCGCCAAAACAATTCGACTTCCAGAATCTGTCCTAGTGCTGCGACACCGTAATCGGTCTTTGGGCCATGTATGGAGTTGAGCCCACTTAGGGCTGCGTCCAGGGGGTCTTGCACGACCCTAGGGTCCTCATATACAGCCGCCGCCTCTTCATTAGGGTTTGGGGTTTTGCTTAGATTATTCTGTTGATAACAGTTTTGCCATTTGATCGGTTTGTGAGACTCCAACTTGGGAGATTCATCGTATACTTGCAAATTTGGTTGCATTCTTCTTTGTTCTTGCTTGTGTTCTTGATTTGCAGGCAAGGATAAGCCTTCTCGGCGAGGTCAATCGTTCTTGAACAGTTGATAACTAGAGGAGACGTTGTGCTGCGATTGCGGGGTTCAGAACGTGTCGTTCGGAAGCCGGATCGATTTGTGTATCGCCTCCGCCTTAATCAAGATTATCAGAACCTATCGGAAGATCGTTTGGATGTTCTATATATGCCTAGAAAGATAACTAAAAGCCCTTTCCAACCCAACTGGTCCCATGTCAAAATTCGTCCCGAGCCGTCGGCAATCGCCGAAACAATTTGACTTCCAGAATCTGTCCTGGTGCTGCGACACCGTAATCGGTCTTTGGGCCATGTATGGAGTTGAGCCCACTTAGGGCTGCGTCCAGGGGGTCTTGCACGACCCTAGGGTCCTCATATACAGCCGCCGCCTCTGCATTTGGGTTTGGGGTTTTGCTTAGATTATTCTGTTGATAACAGTTTTGCCATTTGATCGGTTTGTGAGACTCCAACTTGTGAGATTCATCGTATACTTGCAAATTGGGTTGCATTCTTCTTTGTTCTTGCTTGTGGTCTTGATTTGCAGGCAAGGATAAGCCTTCTCGGCAAGGTCAATCGTTCTTGAACGGTTGATAACTAGAGGAGACGTTGTGCTGCGATTGCGAGGTTCAGAACGTGTCGTTCGGAAGCCGGATCGATTTGTGTATCGCCTCCGCCTTAATCAAGATTATCAGAACCTATCGGAAGATCGTTTGGACGTTCTATATATGCCTGGAAAGATAACTAAAAGCCCTTTCCAACCCAACTGGTCCCATGTCAAAATTCGTCCCGAGCCGTCGGCAATCGCCGAAACAATTCGACTTCCAGAATCTGTCCTGGTGCTGCGACACCGTAATCGGTCTTTGGGCCATGTATGGAGTTGAGCCCACTTAGGGCTGCGTCCAGGGGGTCTTGCACGACCCTAGGGTCCTCATATACAGCCGCCGCCTCTTCATTAGGGTTTGGGGTTTTGCTTAGATTATTCTGTTGATAACAGTTTTACCATTTGATCGATTTGTGAGACTCCAACTTGTGAGATTCATCGTATACTTGCAAATTTGGTTGCATTCTTCTTTGTTCTTGCTTGTGTTCTTGATTTGCAGGCAAGGATAAGCCTTCTTGGCAAGGTCAATCGTTCTTGAACGGTTGATAACTAGAGGAGACGTTGTGCTGCGATTACGAGGTTCAGAACGTGTCGTTCGGAAGCCGGATCGATTTGTGTATCGCCTCCGCCTTAATCAAGATTATCAGAACCTATCGGAAGATCGTTTGGACGTTCTATATATGCCTGGAAAGATAACTAAAAGCCCTTTCCAACCCAACTGGTCCCATGTCAAAATTCGTCCCGAGCCGTCGGCAATCGCCGAAACAATTTGACTTCCAGAATCTGTCCTGGTGCTGCGACACCGTAATCGGTCTTTGGGCCATGTTTGGAGTTGAGCCCACTTAGGGCTGCGTCCAGGGGGTCTTGCACGACCCTAGTGTCCTCATATACAGCCGCCGCCTCTTCATTTGGGTTTGGGGTTTTGCTTAGATTATTCTGTTGATAACAGTTTTGCCATTTGATCGGTTTGTGAGACTCCAACTTGTGAGATTCATCGTATACTTGCAAATTGGGTTGCATTCTTCTTTGTTCTTGCTTGTGGTCTTGATTTGCAGGCAAGGATAAGCCTTCTCGGCAAGGTCAATCGTTCTTGAACGGTTGATAACTAGAGGAGACGTTGTGCTGCGATTGCGAGGTTCAGAACGTGTCGTTCGGAAGCCGGATCGATTTGTGTATCGCCTCCGCCTTAATCAAGATTATCAGAACCTATCGGAAGATCGTTTGGACGTTCTATATATGCCTGGAAAGATAACTAAAAGCCCTTTCCAACCCAACTGGTCCCATGTCAAAATTCGTCCCGAGCCGTCGGCAATCGCCGAAACAATTCGACTTCCAGAATCTGTCCTGGTGCTGCGACACCGTAATCGGTCTTTGGGCCATGTATGGAGTTGAGTCCACTTAGGGCTGCGTCCAGGGGGTCTTGCACGACCCTAGGGTCCTCATATACAGCCGCCGCCTCTTCATTAGGGTTTGGGGTTTTGCTTAGATTATTCTGTTGATAACAGTTTTGCCATTTGATCGGTTTGTGAGACTCCAACTTGTGAGATTCATCGTATACTTGCAAATTTGGTTGCATTCTTCTTTGTTCTTGCTTGTGTTCTTGATTTGCAGGCAAGGATAAGCCTTCTTGGCAAGGTTAATCGTTCTTGAACGGTTGATAACTAGAGGAGACGTTGTGCTGCGATTGCGAGGTTCAGAACGTGTCGTTCGGAAGCCGGATCGATTTGTGTATCGCCTCCGCCTTAATCAAGATTATCAGAACCTATCGGAAGATCGTTTGGACGTTCTATATATGCCTAGAAAGATAACTAAAAGCCCTTTCCAACCCAACTGGTCTCATGTCAAAATTCGTCCCGAGCCGTCGGCAATCACCGAAACAATTTGACTTCCAGAATCTGACCTGGTGCTGCGACACCGTAATCAGTCTTTGGGCCATGTATGGAGTTGAGCCCACTTAGGGCTGTGTCCAGGGGGTCTTGCACGACCCTAGGGTCCTCATATATAGTCGCCGCCTCTTCATTTGGGTTTGGGGTTTTGCTTAGATTATTCTGTTGATAACAGTTTTGCCATTTGATCGGTTTGTGAGACTCCAACTTGGCAGATTCATCGTATACTTGCAAATTTGGTTGCATTCTTCTTTGTTCTTGCTTGTGTTCTTGATTTGCAGGCAAGGATAAGCCTTCTTGGCGAGGTCAATCGTTCTTGAACAGTTGATAACTAGAGGAGACGTTGTGCTGCGATTGCGGGGTTCAGAACGTGTCGTTCGGAAGCCGGATCGATTTGTGTATCGCCTCCGCCTTAATCAAGATTATCAGAACCTATCGGAAGATCGTTTGGACGTTCTATATATGCCTAGAAAGATAACTAAAAGCCCTTTCCAACCCAACTGGTCCCATGTCAAAATTCGTCCCGAGCCGTCGGCAATCGCCGAAACAATTTGACTTCCAGAATCTGTCCTGGTGCTGCGACACCGTAATCGGTCTTTGGGCCATGTATGGAGTTGAGCCCACTTAGGGCTGTGTCCAGGGGGTCTTGCACGACCCTAGGGTCCTCATATACAGTCGCCGCCTCTTTATTTGGGTTTGGGGTTTTGCTTAGATTATTCTGTTGATAACAGTTTTGCCATTTGATCGGTTTGTGAGACTCCAACTTGTGAGATTCATCGTATACTTGCAAATTGGGTTGCATTCTTCTTTGTTCTTGCTTGTGGTCTTGATTTGCAGGCAAGGATAAGCCTTCTCGGCAAGGTCAATCGTTCTTGAACGGTTGATAACTAGAGGAGACGTTGTGCTGCGATTGCGAGGTTCAGAACGTGTCGTTCGGAAGCCGTATCGATTTGTGTATCGCCTCCGCCTTAATCAAGATTATCAGAACCTATCGGAAGATCGTTTGGACGTTCTATATATGCCTGGAAAGATAACTAAAAGCCCTTTCCAACCCAACTGGTCCCATGTCAAAATTCGTCCCGAGCCGTCGGCAATCGCCGAAACAATTCGACTTCCAGAATCTGTCCTGGTGCTGCGACACCGTAATCGGTCTTTGGGCCATGTATGGAGTTGAGTCCAGTTAGGGCTGCGTCCAGGGGGTCTTGCACGACCCTAGGGTCCTCATATACAGCCGCCGCCTCTTCATTAGGGTTTGGGGTTTTGCTTAGATTATTCTGTTGATAACAGTTTTGCAATTTGATCGGTTTGTGAGACTCCAACTTGTGAGATTCATCGTATACTTGCAAATTTGGTTGCATTCTTCTTTGTTTTTGCTTGTGTTCTTGATTTGCAGGCAAGGATAAGCCTTCTTAGCAAGGTCAATCGTTCTTGAACGGTTGATAACTAGAGGAGACGTTGTGCTGCGATTGCGAGGTTCAGAACGTGTCGTTCGGAAGCCGGATCGATTTGTGTATCGCCTCCGCCTTAATCAAGATTATCAGAACCTATCGGAAGATCGTTTGGACGTTCTATATATGCCTGGAAAGATAGCTAAAAGCCCTTTCCAACCCAACTGGTCCCATGTCAAAGATCGTCCCGAGCCGTCGGCAATCGCCGAAACAATTTGACTTCCAGAATCTGTCCTGGTGCTGCGACACCGTAATCGGTCTTTGGGCCATGTATGGAGTTGAGCCCACTTAGGGCTGCGTCCAGGGGGTCTTGCACGACCCTAGGGTCCTCATATACAGCCGCCGCCTCTTCATTTGGGTTTGGGGTTTTGCTTAGATTATTCTGTTGATAACAGTTTTGCCATTTGATCGGTTTGTGAGACTCCAACTTGGGAGATTCATCGTATACTTGCAAATTTGGTTGCATTCTTCTTTGTTCTTGCTTGTGTTCTTGATTTGCAGGCAAGGATAAGCCTTCTCGGCGAGGTCAATCGTTCTTGAACAGTTGATAACTAGAGGAGACGTTGTGCTGCGATTGCGGGGTTCAGAACGTGTCGTTCGGAAGCCGGATCGATTTGTGTATCGCCTCCGCCTTAATCAAGATTATCAGAACCTATCGGAAGATCGTTTGGACGTTCTATATATGCCTAGAAAGATAACTAAAAGCCCTTTCCAACCCAACTGGTCCCATGTCAAAATTCGTCTCGAGCCGTCGGCAATCGCCGAAACAATTTGACTTCCACAATCTGTCCTGGTGCTGCGACACCGTAATCGGTCTTTGGGCCATGTATGGAGTTGAGCCCACTTAGGGCTGTGTCCAGGGGGTCTTGCACGACCCTAGGGTCCTCATATACAGTCGCCGCCTCTTCATTTGGGTTTGGGGTTTTGCTTAGATTATTCTGTTGATAACAGTTTTGCCATTTGATCGGTTTGTGAGACTCCAACTTGTGAGATTCATCGTATACTTGCAAATTGGGTTGCATTCTTCTTTGTTCTTGCTTGTGGTCTTGATTTGCAGGCAAGGATAAGCCTTCTCGGCAAGGTCAATCGTTCTTGAACGGTTGATAACTAGAGGAGACGTTGTGCTGCGATTGCGAGGTTCAGAACGTGTCGTTCGGAAGCCGGATCGATTTGTGTATCGCCTCCGCCTTAATCAAGATTATCAGAACCTATCGGAAGATCGTTTGGACGTTCTATATATGCCAGGAAAGATAACTAAAAGCCCTTTCCAACCCAACTGGTCCCATGTCAAAATTCGTCCCGAGCCGTCGGCAATCGCCGAAACAATTCGACTTCCAGAATCTGTCCTGGTGCTGCGACACCGTAATCGGTCTTTGGGCCATGTATGGAGTTGAGTCCAGTTAGGGCTGCGTCCAGGGGGTCTTGCACGACCCTAGGGTCCTCATATACAGCCGCCGCCTCTTCATTAGGGTTTGGGGTTTTGCTTAGATTATTCTGTTGATAACAGTTTTGCAATTTGATCGGTTTGTGAGACTCCAACTTGTGAGATTCATCGTATACTTGCAAATTTGGTTGCATTCTTCTTTGTTTTTGCTTGTGTTCTTGATTTGCAGGCAAGGATAAGCCTTCTTAGCAAGGTCAATCGTTCTTGAACGGTTGATAACTAGAGGAGACGTTGTGCTGCGATTGCGAGGTTCAGAACGTGTCGTTCGGAAGCCGGATCGATTTGTGTATCGCCTCCGCCTTAATCAAGATTATCAGAACCTATCGGAAGATCGTTTGGACGTTCTATATATGCCTGGAAAGATAGCTAAAAGCCCTTTCCAACCCAACTGGTCCCATGTCAAAGATCGTCCCGAGCCGTCGGCAATCGCCGAAACAATTTGACTTCCAGAATCTGTCCTGGTGCTGCGACACCGTAATCGGTCTTTGGGCCATGTATGGAGTTGAGCCCACTTAGGGCTGCGTCCAGGGGGTCTTGCACGACCCTAGGGTCCTCATATACAGCCGCCGCCTCTTCATTTGGGTTTGGGGTTTTGCTTAGATTATTCTGTTGATAACAGTTTTGCCATTTGATCGGTTTGTGAGACTCCAACTTGTGAGATTCATCGTATACTTGCAAATTGGGTTGCATTCTTCTTTGTTCTTGCTTGTGGTCTTGATTTGCAGGCAAGGATAAGCCTTCTCGGCAAGGTCAATCGTTCTTGAACGGTTGATAACTAGAGGAGACGTTGTGCTGCGATTGCGAGGTTCAGAACGTGTCGTTCGGAAGCCGGATCGATTTGTGTATCGCCTCCGCCTTAATCAAGATTAGCAGAACCTATCGGAAGATCGTTTGGACGTTCTATATATGCCTGGAAAGATAACTAAAAGCCCTTTCCAACCCAACTGGTCCCATGTCAAAATTCGTCCCGAGCCGTCGGCAATCGCCGAAACAATTCGACTTCCAGAATCTGTCCTGGTGCTGCGACACCGTAATCGGTCTTTGGGCCATGTATGGAGTTGAGTCCAGTTAGGGCTGCGTCCAGGGGGTCTTGCACGACCCTAGGGTCCTCATATACAGCCGCCGCCTCTTCATTAGGGTTTGGGGTTTTGCTTAGATTATTCTGTTGATAACAGTTTTGCCATTTGATCGGTTTGTGAGACTCCAACTTGTGAGATTCATCGTATACTTGCAAATTTGGTTGCATTCTTCTTTGTTTTTGCTTGTGTTCTTGATTTGCAGGCAAGGATAAGCCTTATTAGCAAGGTCAATCGTTCTTGAACGGTTGATAACTAGAGGAGACGTTGTGCTGCGATTGCGAGGTTCAGAACGTGTCGTTCGGAAGCCGGATCGATTTGTGTATCGCCTCCGCCTTAATCAAGATTATCAGAACCTATCGGAAGATCGTTTGGACGTTCTATATATGCCTGGAAAGATAGCTAAAAGCCCTTTCCAACCCAACTGGTCCCATGTCAAAGATCGTCCCGAGCCGTCGGCAATCGCCGAAACAATTTGACTTCCAGAATCTGTCCTGGTGCTGCGACACCGTAATCGGTCTTTGGGCCATGTATGGAGTTGAGCCCACTTAGGGCTGCGTCCAGGGGGTCTTGCACGACCCTAGGGTCCTCATATACAGCCGCCGCCTCTTCATTTGGGTTTGGGGTTTTGCTTAGATTATTCTGTTGATAACAGTTTTGCCATTTGATCGGTTTGTGAGACTCCAACTTGTGAGATTCATCGTATACTTGCAAATTGGGTTGCATTCTTCTTTGTTCTTGCTTGTGGTCTTGATTTGCAGGCAAGGATAAGCCTTCTCGGCAAGGTCAATCGTTCTTGAACGGTTGATAACTAGAGGAGACGTTGTGCTGCGATTGCGAGGTTCAGAACGTGTCGTTCGGAAGCCGGATCGATTTGTGTATCGCCTCCGCCTTAATCAAGATTAGCAGAACCTATCGGAAGATCGTTTGGACGTTCTATATATGCCTGGAAAGATAACTAAAAGCCCTTTCCAACCCAACTGGTCCCATGTCAAAATTCGTCCCGAGCCGTCGGCAATCGCCGAAACAATTCGACTTCCAGAATCTGTCCTGGTGCTGCGACACCGTAATCGGTCTTTGGGCCATGTATGGAGTTGAGTCCACTTAGGGCTGCGTCCAGGGGGTCTTGCACGACCCTAGGGTCCTCATATACAGCCGCCGCCTCTTCATTAGGGTTTGGGGTTTTGCTTAGATTATTCTGTTGATAACAGTTTTGCCATTTGATCGGTTTGTGAGACTCCAACTTATGAGATTCATCGTATACTTGCAAATTTGGTTGCATTCTTCTTTGTTCTTGCTTGTGTTCTTGATTTGCAGGCAAGGATAAGCCTTCTTGGTAAGGTCAATCGTTCTTGAACGGTTGATAACTAGAGGAGACGTTGTGCTGCGATTGCGAGGTTCAGAACGTGTCGTTCGGAAGCCGGATCGATTTGTGTATCGCCTCCGCCTTAATCAAGATTATCAGAACCTATCGGAAGATCGTTTGGACGTTCTATATATGCCTGGAAAGATAACTAAAAGCCCTTTCCAACCCAACTGGTCCCATGTCAAAATTCGTCCCGAGCCGTCGGCAATCGCCGAAACAATTCGACTTCCAGAATCTGTCCTGGTGCTGCGACACCGTAATCGGTCTTTGGGCCATGTATGGAGTTGAGCCCACTTAGGGCTGCGTCCAGGGGGTCTTCCACGACCCTAGGGTCCTCATATATAGCCACCGCCTCTTCATTAGGGTTTGAGGTTTTGCTTAGATTATTCTGTTGATAACAGTTTTGCCATTTGATCGGTTTCTGAGACTCCAACTTGTGAGATTCATCGTTTACTGGCAAATTTGGTTGCATTCTTCTTTGTTCTTGCTTGTGTTCTTGATTTGCAGGCAAGGATAAGCCTTCTCGGCGAGGTCAATCGTTCTTGAACGGTTGATAACTAGAGGAGACGTTGTGCTGCGATTGCGGGGTTCAGAACGTGTCGTTCGGAAGCCAGATCGATTTGTGTATCGCCTCCGCCTTAATCAAGATTATCAGAACCTATCGGAAGATCGTTTGGACGTTCTATATATGCCTGGAAAGATAACGAAAAGCCCTTTCCAATCCAACTGGTCCCATGTCAAAATTCGTCCCGAGCCGTCGGCAATCGCCGAAACAATTCGACTTCCAGAATCTGTCCTGGTGCTGCGACACCGTAATCGGTCTTTGGGCCATGTATGGAGTTGAGTCCACTTAGGTCTGCGTCCAGGGGGTCTTGCACGACCCTAGGGTCCTCAGATACAGCCGCCGCCTCTTCATTAGGGTTTGGGGTTTTGCTTAGATTATTCTGTTGATAACAGTTTTGCCATTTCATCGGTTTGTGAGACTGCAACTTGTGAGATTCATCGTATACTTGCAAATTTGGTTGCATTCTTCTTTGTTCTTGCTTGTGTTGTTAATTTGCTGGCAAGGATAAGCCTTCTCGGCGAGGTCAATCGTTCTTGAACGGTTGATAACTAGAGGAGACCTTGTGCTGCGATTGCGGGGTTCAGAACGTGTCGTTCGGAAGCCGGATCGATTTGTGTATCGCCTCTGCCTTAATCAAGATTATCAGAACCTATCGGAAGATCGTTTGGATGTTCTATATATGCCTGGAAAGATAACGAAAAGCCCTTTCCAACCCAACTGGTCCCATGTCAAAATTCGTCACGAGCCGTCGGCAATCGCCGAAACAATTCGACTTCCAGAATCTGTCCTGGTGCTGCGACACCGTAATCGGTCTTTGGGCCATGTATGGAGTTGAGCCCACTTAGGGCTGCGTCCAGGGGGTCTTGCACGACCCTAGGGTCCTCATATACAGCCGCCGCCTCTTCATTAGGGTTTGGGGTTTTGCTTAGATTATTCTGTTGATAACAGTTTTGCCGTTTGATCGGTTTGTGAGACTCCAACTTGTGAGATTCATCATATACTTG
The DNA here is from genome assembly GCA_030378355.1 of Eleusine indica. Taxonomy (NCBI): domain Eukaryota; kingdom Viridiplantae; phylum Streptophyta; class Magnoliopsida; order Poales; family Poaceae; genus Eleusine; species Eleusine indica. The sequence continues at coordinate 36,385,771 of CM059498.1, read as the reverse complement.
CAAATTTGGTTGCATTCTTCTTTGTTCTTGCTTGTGTTCTTGATTTGCAGGCAAGGATAAGCCTTCTCGGCGAGGTCAATCGTTCTTGAACGGTTGATAAATAGAGGAGACGTTGTACTGCGATTGCGGGGTTCAGAACGTGTCGTTCGGAAGCCGGATCAATTTGTGTATCGCCTCCGCCTTAATCAAGATTATCAGAACCTATCGGAAGATCGTTTGGACGTTCTATATATGAATGGAAAGATAACGAAAAGCCCTTTCCAACCCAACTGGTCCCATGTCAAAATTCGTCACGAGCCGTCGGCAATCGCCGAAACAATTCGACTTCCAGAATCTGTCCTGGTGCTGCGACACCGTAATCGGTCTTTGGGCCATGTATGGAGTTGAGCCCACTTAGGGCTGCGTCCAGGGGGTCTTGCATGACCCTAGGGTCCTCATATACAGCCGCCGCCTCTTCATTAGGGTTTGGGGTTTTGCATAGATTATTCTGTTGATAACAGTTTTGCCATTTCATCGGTTTGTGAGACTCCAACTTGTGAGATTCATCGTATACTTGCAAATTTGGTTGCATTCTTCTTTGTTCTTGCTTGTGTTCTTAATTTGCAGGCAAGGATAAGCCTTCTCGGCGAGGTCAGTCGTTCTTGAATGGTTGATAACTAGAGGAGACGTTGTGCTGCGATTGCGGGGTTCAGAACGTGTCGTTCGGAAGCCGGATCGATTTGTGTATCGCCTCCGCCTTAATCAAGATTATCAGAACCTATCGGAAGATCGTTTGGACGTTCTATATATGCCTGGAAAGATAACGAAAAGCCCTTTCCAACCCAACTGGTCCCATGTCAAAATTCGTCACGAGCCGTCGGCAATCGCCGAAACAATTCGACTTCCAGAATCTGTCCTGGTGCTGCGACACCGTAATCGGTCTTTGGGCGATGTATGGAGTTGAGCCCACTTAGGGCTGCGCCCAGGGGGTCTTGCACGACCCTAGGGTCCTCATATACAGCCGCCGCCTCTTCATTAGGGTTTGGGGTTTTGCTTAGATTATTCTGTTGATAACAGTTTTGCCGTTTGATCGGTTTGTGAGACTCCAACTTGTGAGATTCATCGTATACTTGCAAATTTGGTTGGATTCTTCTTTGTTCTTGCTTGTGTTCTTGATTTGCAGGCAAGGATAAGCCTTCTCGGCGAGGTCAATCGTTCTTGAACGGTTGATAAATAGAGGAGACGTTGTACTGCGATTGCGGGGTTCAGAACGTGTCGTTCGGAAGCCGGATCGATTTGTGTATCGCCTCCGCCTTAATCAAGATTATCAGAACCTATCGGAAGATCGTTTGGACGTTCTATATATGCCTGGAAAGATAACGAAAAGCCCTTTCCAACCCAACTGGTCCCATGTCAAAATTCGTCCCGAGCCGTCGGCAATCGCCGAAACAATTCGACTTCCAGAATCTGTCCTGGTGCTGCGACACCGTAATCGGTCTTTGGGCCATGTATGGAGTTGAGCCCACTTAGGGCTGCGTCCAAGGGGTCTTGCACGACCCTAGGATCCTCATATATAGCCGTCGCCTCTTCATTAGGGTTTGGGGTTTTGCTTAGATTATTCTGTTGATAACAGTTTTGCCGTTTGATCGGTTTGTGAGACTCCAACTTATGAGATTCATCGTATGCTTGCAAATTTGGTTGCATTCTTCTTTGTTCTTGCTTGTGTTCTTGATTTGCAGGCAAGGATAAGCCTTCTCGGTGAGGTCAATCATTCTTGAACGGTTGATAACTAGAGGAGACGTTGTGCTGTGATTGCGGGGTTCAGAACGTGTCGTTCGGAAGCCGGATCGATTTGTGTATCGCCTCCGCCTTAATCAAGATTAACAGAACCTATCGGAAGATCGTTTGGACGTTCTATATATGCCTGGAAAGATAACGAAAAGCCCTTTCCAACCCAACCGGTCCCATGTCAAATTTCGTCCCGAGCCGTCGGCAATCGCCGAAATAGTTCGACTTCCAGAATCTGTCCTGGTGCTGCGACACCGTAATCGGTCTTTGGGCCATGTATGGAGTTGAGCCCACTTAGGGCTGCGTCTAGGGGGTCTTGCACGACCCTAGGGTCCTCATATATAGCCGCCGCCTCTTCATTAGGGTTTGGGGTTTTGCTTAGATTATTCTGTTGATAACAGTTTTGCCGTTTGATCGGTTTGTGAGACTCCAACTTGTGAGATTCATCGTATGCTTGCAAATTTGGTTGCATTCTTCTTTGTTCTTGCTTGTGTTCTTGATTTGCAGGCAAGGATAAGCCTTCTCGGCGAGGTCAATCATTCTTGAACGGTTGATAACTAGAGGAGACGTTGTACTGCGATTGCGGGGTTCAGAACGTGTCGTTCGGAAGCCGGATCGATTTGTGTATCGCCTCCGCCTTAATCAAGATTATCAGAACCTATCGGAAGATCGTTTGGACGTTCTATATATGCCTGGAAAGATAACGAAAAGCCCTTTCCAACCCAACTGGTCCCATGTCAAAATTCGTCCCGAGCCGTCGGCAATCGCCGAAACAATTCGACTTCCAGAATCTGTCCTGGTGCTGCGACACCGTAATCGGTCTTTGGGCCATGTATGGAGTTGAGCCCACTTAGGGCTGCGTCCAAGGGGTCTTGCACGACCCTAGGATCCTCATATATAGCCGTCGCCTCTTCATTAGGGTTTGGGGTTTTGCTTAGATTATTCTGTTGATAACAGTTTTGCCGTTTGATCGGTTTGTGAGACTCCAACTTATGAGATTCATCGTATGCTTGCAAATTTGGTTGCATTCTTCTTTGTTCTTGCTTGTGTTCTTGATTTGCAGGCAAGGATAAGCCTTCTCGGTGAGGTCAATCATTCTTGAACGGTTGATAACTAGAGGAGACGTTGTGCTGTGATTGCGGGGTTCAGAACGTGTCGTTCGGAAGCCGGATCGATTTGTGTATCGCCTCCGCCTTAATCAAGATTAACAGAACCTATCGGAAGATCGTTTGGACGTTCTATATGTGCCTGGAAAGATAACGAAAAGCCCTTTCCAACCCAACCGGTCCCATGTCAAATTTCGTCCCGAGCCGTCGGCAATCGCCGAAATAGTTCGACTTCCAGAATCTGTCCTGGTGCTGCGACACCGTAATCGGTCTTTGGGCCATGTATGGAGTTGAGCCCACTTAGGGCTGCGTCTAGGGGGTCTTGCACGACCCTAGGGTCCTCATATATAGCCGCCGCCTCTTCATTAGGGTTTGGGGTTTTGCTTAGATTATTCTGTTGATAACAGTTTTGCCGTTTGATCGGTTTGTGAGACTCCAACTTGTGAGATTCATCGTATGCTTGCAAATTTGGTTGCATTCTTCTTTGTTCTTGCTTGTGTTCTTGATTTGCAGGCAAGGATAAGCCTTCTCGGCGAGGTCAATCATTCTTGAACGGTTGATAACTAGAGGAGACGTTGTGCTGTGATTGCGGGGTTCAGAACGTGTCGTTCGGAAGCCGGATCGATTTGTGTATCGCCTCCGCCTTAATCAAGATTAACAGAACCTATCGGAAGATCGTTTGGACGTTCTATATATGCCTGGAAAGATAACGAAAAGCCCTTTCCAACCCAACTGGTCCCATGTCAAAATTTGTCCCGAGCCGTCGGCAATCGCCGAAACAGTTCGACATCCAGAATCTGTCCTGGTGCTGCGACACCGTAATCGGTCTTTGGGCCATGTATGGAGTTGAGCCCACTTAGGGCTGCGTCTAGGGGGTCTTGCACGACCCTAGGGTCCTCATATAAAGCCGCCGCCTCTTCATTAGGGTTTGGGGTTTTGCTTAGATTATTCTGTTGATAACAGTTTTGCCATTTGATCGGTTTGTGAGACTCCAACTTGTGAGATTCATCGTATACTTGCAAATTTGATTGCATTCTTCTTTGTTCTTGCTTGTGTTCTTGATTTGCAGGCAAGGATAAGCCTTCTTGGCAAGGTCAATCGTTCTTGAACGGTTGATAACTAGAGGAGACGTTGTGCTGCGATTGCGATGTTCAGAACGTGTCGTTCGGAAGCCGGATCGATTTGTGTATCGCCTCCGCCTTAATCAAGATTATTAGAACCTATCGGAAGATCGTTTGGACGTTCTATATATGCCTGGAAAGATAACGAAAAGCCCTTTCCAACCCAACTGGTCCCGTGTCAAAATTCGTCCCGAGCCGTCGGCAATCGCCGAAACAATTCGACTTCCAGAATCTGTCCTGGTGCTGCGACACCGTAATCGGTCTTTGGGCCATGTATGGAGTTGAGCCCACTTAGGGCTGCGTCCAGGGGGTCTTGCACGACCCTAGGGTCCTCATATACAGCCGTCGCCTCTTCATTAGGGTTTGGGGTTTTGCTTAGATTATTCTATTGATAACAGTTTTGCCGTTTGATCGGTTTGTGAGACTCCAACTTGTGAGATTCACCGTATACTTGCAAATTTGGTTGCATTCTTCTATGTTCTTGCTTGTGTTCTTGATTTGCAGGCAAGGATAAGCCTTCTCGGCGAGGTCAATCATTCTTGAACGGTTGATAACCAGAGGAGACGTTGTGCTGTGATTGCGGGGTTCAGAACCTGTCGTTCGGAAGCCGGATCGATTTGTGTATCGCCTCCGCCTTAATCAAGATTATCAGAACCTATCGGAAGATCGGGAACCCTTGTACACATCATGTTGACTATGTGTCCAAATGGGTAGATGCTATGCCTTGTCGAGCTGCCGATGCCAAGCACGCTCGCAAGATGTTCCACGAGGTTATCTTCCCTCGTTTTGGAACACCTAGGATGGTGATAAGTGACAGAGGGTCTAATTTCATTGATAAGACCTTTTGAAGCTTTTTGAAGGAGGTTGGAGCCCAGCACAATATTACAACACCATACCATCCTCAGACAAGTGACCAAGCAGAAATGTCCAACAAGCAAATCAATAATATTCTGCAGAAGACTGTCCAAGAGATGGGGAAAGCTTGGAAGTTGAAGTTACCTGACGCACTTTGGGCATATAGGACTGCATATAAAACTCCAATTGGCATGTCACCTTATCATCTTGTCTATGGGAAAACATGCCACTTGCCAGTTGAGTTGGAGCATCGAGCACACTGTGCCATCCGAAAGTGGAACATGAACCTAGATGAAGCCGGACGGCACAGAAAAATGCAGATATCTGAGCTAGAAGAATGGAGAAGCAAAGCCTATCATAGTGCCAAGACATATAAAGAAAAGACTAAGAGATGGCACGACAAGAAGATCAAGATAAAAGAATTCAAGCAAGGTGATAAAGTGTTGCTTTTCAATTCTAGAGTGAAGCTTTTCGGGCATGGGAGGCTTAGAAGTAAATGGGAAGGGCCTTTCACCGTCGTTGACGCCGCCTCACACGGAGCAGTCACAATCAAGAATGACGATGGCAACCACTTTAAGGTAAATGGCCAACGCCTAAAAGTTTTCTTAGAACCCGATAAAATTCTAGATGAAAATGTAGATGTTATTGAATTAATTTGACTTCAATGCATTACCATAACTCTACTTGCTTCATCTTCGAACTTCCTTAGATATGTGACTCTCCGGCAGTCATACCGGTAGAGTTTTTGCTTCCACTTGTTTGTCTGTTTTGAATAAAGATCCAGGTCAAGGAACAAGTGTGGGGGAGGCTTTCGGGAACATCGACGCACAAACAGAGAAATACACCTCAACAACATGCAACAAGACGCAACAAAGACCGAGACGTCAAAGAGCGAGGCCATTTGGCCCAGAAGCAAGTCGACCGACCCCATGGTCGGGCGACCTAATCCTGGCACCTGTCGGCCTCCCCTTTCTTTAGAGCGCTGGTTTGCACGTCCTATCCCTCATCCTCCCTGATTTTTGAGTTGAATTTAGGTTAGCATAATTATTAAATCAACTCAAAAAAAAATATCTTATGTATCTCCATGATCATGCTTCAATTTGGTTGACTTGCATGCTCCATATTCCTAATTCATATACATGTTGTTCATGAAAAATATATTAGGAAAGCATGTCACCTAGGTTGTTGACTTATGAGATATGGTTTGACAAATGAAATCTTGCTCTTATGCTTATGTACTTGGGAATTTTGTAAAAAGATGCCTACTCCTCAATGACGTAATTTTCCTACCAAAGCCATCTGATGATTTTCTTGAGAAACCTTATACATATGCTGCTTGTAGTTTCATTAAACTTTGTCAAATTGTTGTGACCCTAGTATGAAACTAGTTATGTTTTATTGATTAAGATCATATGCACACCCACCATCATATTGCTAAACTTCCACAATGGGAGATAGCACTATGATCTTCCACTGCCATTTCATAAACCACTCTATTTTTTTCGTGATCTCTCTAAATATTTATGCAAAAAGAGACATGGCCTAAAACAAGGGAAAGAAGAAAGAAAGAGAAAAAGAGATAGCCATGTTCTCTACAGTGAATCAACCAAAAGACAGAGAGGTCATTTCAAATAGGAGTATCCATTATCCATCATCCATTTCATCCATAGGTGTCTGCACATGTTTGGTCATAATTCATAACTTGATTTCTCTGTGGATCCAGTCTTTGACTTCGTAATATATGAGACTCCAGTATGCCTTCTTTTATCCCTTACCCTGAGCTCCACATAAGCCAAAATAAATTAGAGGTAGGATGAAAAAGGCAAAGTCAAGTGCCTTGGTTAGGAAAATACACATTGAGTGCCTTGAGAGAATCATTTGAGGAGTATGGCTATGCTTTATTTGAAAAAAAATCTTTTTGAAAACCCAAATTACATAGCAGAAGGAGACAAGTAATCTGAAGTCAAGACTGTTCCATTCGTCAACCCGCCAAGGTAACATGATATACACCTACATATTCATGGATACAGGTATGATATGGAATAATTTGCATGCTAGTATTGTACCATGGGAAGTTATGATTATACTTAGTCTTTTGTTCTTTACTCGAGAACGAGCAAAGGCTAAGTGTGGGGGAGCTTGTTGACGGTCCGTAAGTGCTAAACATGACCGTCATTTGCTTGCATAAAAACTACAAAATAAATAACCAACTAGTGGTAGGAGTTTATTACTAACAAATTCCACAAGTTTTGGTGATTATGTGTATGCAGGTGATTTACTACGGAGTATTAATAAAACACAAGTAATTAAAGGAGAAAACACACCTTCAGCCAATCAGGGGAGAGCACTTGGATTGAAGGGCCCATTTTCAGTACTACACCGAAGAAACACACAAAACGACCCCGACATCTAGGATGAGGACCCACCTGGCGGCCACCCTGAGGAAGCACAAGCCAAGAGGGCCCAGCCATAGGTCGGCCGACCCCCCTAGGTTGGCCGACCCAGGCCTACGCCCTTTTCTCCTAGGCTTGCACGTGGAGGCTCCTGGTTGATCCCTGAAGGCGGTGGGCAAGGTCTTTCTTGGCGGTTACTCCCCTTTGTCGACTTATAGAGATTATAAATAGGAGTGATGAGAACATCACTCTTATGGATACACACAACACTCCTCCAAATCTGGACTTGCAAGGTCCAATGACTAGAGCTCGTGCACGACGACTAAATTTAGAGGTGAGCTTGTTCCTACCTTCTTCGCTATATGTTACTTTTGAGAATGGTTTGCTACCTAATGATTATTTTATGATTAGAAACCATGGAGAGGACCAGGAGATGATGGGAGAAGGAGTTGGGAACGTGGAGGACCAGCAAGGGCTTGGAAGCCAAAGTGGGGGCCCAATCAAAACCGACTTCGAGTCTGTTTTGGGGCCCAGAACCAGTCTATACTAAAACAGTCGCCCAAAACACATACGTACTCGGATTTGGACGTTATACATATGCACGGAAAGATAAGGAGAAGACCTTTCCAATGCCGCCGGCTTCATGTCAAAATTCATCCGGAGTTATCAGGAATCGTCAAAACAAGAGAGAGTCCAGAATCTGTGTCGGTGCTGCGTCGCCTATTTTTGGCCTTTGGGCTTTGTATCTAGTTGAGCCCAATTAGGGGCGCGTCCAGAGGGTCTTGCATGACCCTAGGGTCTTTATATACAGCCGCCGCCGCACCATTAGGGTTCGGGTTTTGCTTAGATCAATTCTGTTCATAAACAGTTTCGCCGTTCATCGGTTCACACTACTCTTTAGTTTTGTTTTCGTGTTCTTCCTATCGTCCACAGAAAATACCAAAAAAAAATTTCCCCCGCCCATAACCACGTGTTTAGCCTTTGCATATTTCAATTTCAGAGTTCGTAGTGTTGAGTTTGTGCCCTAGTTCTTGTTTAGGCGCTGGTTTAGTTTGTCTTTTTGTCGTCAGTAGTGTTTCCCTTGCAACCCTAGCCGCCATCCCCTTCACCATCCTCGGTTTTGTCGGCTTTATGTGCTAGGGTTGATTGATCAACACGCCCACCCTAATCCCACCCTCACCACCTCGGACTACTTTTCACAAATTCCACTTTCCGCTGCATCCACCTCGCCAAAAAAATCCCTACCCGACCTCAAGCCCGACTCGGGTTTCACTCAAACCCCCGGGTTCTTCATAACCGATTTCGACACCCCTTCGGTAAAACAGCCATAACTTTTCGCTCGGTTGTCCGTTTTGGCTGAAATGTTTATAGGAGATTCTTGACAAAAAGTTGAGGTGACCCACACTGGCTACGCCCTGTGTGCCCTCGTCCAAAAATTCAAAAAAAATCAGGAAGATAAAGAAAAAATTCATTCAAGTTGAAACCCGACGTTTTCTGAAACTTCAAGATTTTCTGTAGGCCACGTCCAATCTCGGTTTGAGCTGAAATTTTTTGTGGTTTCTTCCTGTTTGCTAGTGAGTTGGAAAAAATATCAAAAAAATAAAATAAAAAAAAGAAATTTGGGATTCCTACTAGTGCTCCATCTAGCCCCCTGGAATTTCTGAGTTTGGCTATTTTACACTAAGCCCCCTGTTATCGACTGTGTCCCTTTGTCTCCTTGTTTCTTCTTTGCTATCACTACTGTTCTAGGACATAGTTAGACCAGCAACTAGGGACAAGTTATTTGGGCACTTATTCAGCTTTACTATCTGTTTTTGATTTGTGTGCCACTCATATATATATATTTGGCCTTTCTAGCTCTACATACTTCTTCTGGACAGCACATAGGTTATTTTGTAACCCTTGCAATCGTGGAACACTTCTCCCTGGTATCCTTCGCTTTGTTGTTTTCAGAACTTTGTAAGAGCTTTGCAAGAAGCTTACTTTTGCTGTGTTCAGAGGCACCACTGCTTAGTAGTTTTGTAGGGATAACCTTCACTTTTTGTTTCCTGTTTTGGTGTTTCTGATGTCAGGAAGCGATGGGGAGGGTGCTTCACCCTCAAAATTGGATGAGTGCGTGAGCCAAAATCAGTTACAGAAGGCTTTGCAGGCGGTTCAGAGTGATTTGGCAGAGACGATCACCAGGGCCGTCACCGACACCGTCACCAAGCTTCACCTGGGAGAAAGCATTGAGCGGTTGGATAAGAGAGTCTCTAAGCTAACCGATCAGGTTGTCGAATTAGAGACCACTCACAAGACCAACAACAACAACAACAACAACACCAACACCAACACCAACAACAACACCAACACCAACAACGATGTTGAAGACGATCATGATGAAGCAACAGTGTATAAGGCTGATGGCAGCGTCGATAGGTCAGCTACAAGGACCGCAAGGTTACGACGTCGTTTGCAACGTAACCCTCAAGGTATGGGTGGTTTCCACAACCACAACCGTCACACACAAGGTAACCATGCTCCAGATGATCCGTATGCTAAAATTAGGTTTTCAATTCCTTCGTTTTCGGGTCAGTACGATGGTGATGCTTACCTTGATTGGGAAATGATGGTAGAACAAAAATTTAATGCCCACCTTGTTCCTGAACAACATAGAGTTAGACTGGCCACTAGTGAGTTTAAGGACTTTGCTATTGTTTGGTGGAGTGGTCTAGCTGCTGAAACCGATTTGCCTACTACTTGGGAAGAACTTAAGGTAGAAATGCGTGATCGTTTTGTTCCTCCTTCTTTTTATAGAGAAATTCATAATAAACTTAGCGTTTAGATCAAGGAGATAAAACTATTCATGAGTATTTTAGTGAGCTTCAGAAGGGTTTGATTCGTTGTGCTGTGGTTGAAAAAGTAGAGGATCAGATTTGCTGCTTTTATTCTGGTTTGAGAAAAGAAATTCAGGACATCCTTGATTATAAAGAATTTTATACCCTCAACCAGTGTTTCCAGTATGCTATGCTTGTAGAGAAAGAATCACAGGGACTTTTCTAGGCTTTTGAGGAGTACAGCAAGTCCAGGAATTTCTACCCACCACGGCCGACGGGGACTTCGGGGCTGCCCAAGCCATCTTTCCGGCCACCCCCACCAGCTAGTGTTGTTTTTGCAGCACCAAGATCAGCCCCTGCCCCTTCTACTCGCTCAGGTAAAAATTCTGTGCAGGTACCGTCTAGTAGTGCCTCCTCTGTTGCTTCAACGGGACGCACTACAGTGATTCAGTGCCACCGCTGCCATGGTCTTGGCCATGTGCAGAAAGATTGCCCAAGCAGGCGGGCATATGTGGTGATAGATGATGACGGTTACATGAGCACCTCCGATGTGGAGGATGAGGAGGAGGATGTCGCTGCCACCAGCGGTGACCTCGTCCTAGGAGGCGGAGATACCACGGGCTACATGAATATTATTGTGCAGCGTGTGCTTAGCACACAAATCCAGCAGCCCGAGATGATGCAGCGACATAACTTGTTCCAGATTTTCGTCGTCATCAAGAACCGTCGGGCACGTGTCATCATTGATGGAGGAAGCTGCAACAATTTGGTGAGTTCTGATGTGGTTAAGAAGCTTGATTTGACCACACGCCCACATCGACATCCATACTACATTCAGTGGTTAAATGACTCTGGAAAAGCTAAGGTAATACAAACTTGCAGAGTTCCTTTTTCCATTGGTTCTTATGTGGATTCTGTTGATTGTGATGTTGTACCCATGCAAGCTTGTTCACTTTTATTGGGTAGACCTTGGGAATTTGATAATGATGCTGTACACCATGGTAAAAGTAATAAGTACACTTTTATGCATAAAGGAACTAAAATTACTTTGTTACCAATGACCCCTGCTGAAATTATACAAGCTGATTTAGAACCAGCTGCTAGTTTGAAAAATAAAAGCCCTGAAATTCAGCAACCTGTTAATTCTGCTTCTACACCAAGTAATGTTAATGATTCTTCAAGTTCTAAGGGTGCTGCAATTAAATTACAAGGTCGTTCATGTCTTGCCACAAAACTGAGCTTGCTGAAATTTCTACTGATGATATTTGCTATGCTTTGATATGCAAACAAGCCTTGTTTTCGCTTGGTGATATTGCTTCTAGTGCTTTGCCTCCTGCTGTCACTAACCTTTTGCAGGAGTATGAGGATGTTTTCCCAGCTGAGATACCCCCGGGATTGCCACCTTTGAGAGGGATTGAGCATCAAATTGATTTGATTCCTAGTGCTACTTTACCAAGCCGTGCTGCTTATAGGACCAACCCTGAGGAGACTAAGGAGATACAACGACAAGTCCAAGACAGTTTGGATCGTGGGTATGTTCGTCAATCACTTAATCCTTGTGCTGTTCCTGTACTTTTGGTTCCTAAGAAAGATGGTTCTTGGCGTATGTGTGTAGATTGTAGAGCCATTAATAACATTACTTTTAGGAATCGTCATCCTATTCCTAGGCTAGACGACATGCTTGATGAGTTATGTGGTGCTATAATTTTCACTAAAATTGATTTGCGTAGTGGCTACCATCAAATTAGAATGAAACTTGGAGATGAATGGAAAACAGCTTTCAAAACCAAATTCGGGTTGTATGAGTGGTTAGTAATGCCTTTTGGGTTGACTAATGCACCCAGTACTTTCATGCGTTTGATGAATGAGGTTTTAAGACTTTTTATTGGCAAATTTGTGGTTGTTTACTTTGATGATATCTTGATTTATAGCAAATCCATGGATGATCATATGATTCATTTGCGTGCTGTTTTTGATGCTTTACGAGTTGCACGTTTATTTGGTAACCTTGAGAAGTGCACCTTTTGCACGGATCGAGTCTCTTTTCTTGGCTATGTTGTGACTCCACAGGAAATTGAGGTGGATGAGGCGAAGATTGAAGCCATAAAGAGCTGGCCTGTACCAAAAACTATCACACAGGTGAGGAGTTTTCTTGGTCTTGCAGGTTTCTACCGCCGCTTTGTCAAAGATTTCAGCACCATTGCTGCACCATTGCATGAGTTGACAAAGAAGGGCGTTGACTTCCATTTTGGTAAGGTACATCATGAGTCTTTTGATGCTTTGAAGGACAAACTTACACATGCACCATTGCTGCAATTACCCAATTTTGATAAGACTTTTGAGCTTGAATCTGATGCTAGTGGTATAGGCATTGGTGGTCTTTTGATGCAAGATGGTAAACCTGTTGCATACTTTAGTGAGAAAATTACTGGGCCTGTTTTGAATTATTCCACGTATGATAAGGAACTATATGCACTTGTACGTTCTTTAGAGACGTGGCATCATTATTTGTTGCCCAAAGAATTTGTTATTCATTCTGATCATGAATCACTTAAGTATATTCGTTCTCAATGCAATTTGAACCGTAGACATGCTAAATGGGTTGAGTTTATTGAGTCTTTTCCTTATATTATTAAACATAAGAAAGGGAAGGATAATGAGATTGCTGATGCTTTATCTAGGCGATATACTTTGTTGTCTCAACTTGATTGTAGAATTTTTGGACTTGAGGCAATTAAAGAATAATATGTTGCTGATGTTGATTTTAAAGATGTATTGCTGCACTGTAAAGAAGGTCGTGCTTGGCACAAATTTGTGTTGAAGGATGGTTTCTTGTTTAGAGCTAACCGCCTATGCATTCCAGTTGGTTCTGTTCGTCTTTTGTTGTTGCAGGAGGCGCATGGAGGTGGATTGATAGGTCATTTTGGTGCTAAGATGACAGAGGATATTTTGGCCACACACTTCTTTTGGCCAAGGATGAGGAAAGATGTTGAGCGTTTTGTTGCTCGCTGCACTACATGTCAAAAAGCTAAGTCTCGATTGAATCCACATGGTTTATACATGCCACTTCCTGTTCCTTCTATTCCTTGGGCGGATATTTCTATGGACTTTATTTTAGGACTGCCTAGGACTAAGAGGGGGAGCGATAGCATTTTTGTTGTTGTGGATCGTTTTTCCAAGATGGCACACTTTATACCATGTCATAAAACTGATGATGCTAGTTATATTGCTGATCTTTTTTTCAAAGAAATTGTACGTTTGCATGGTATGCCTTCTACTATTGTTTCAGATCGTGATGCAAAATTCTTGAGTTATTTTTGGCGCATGCTTTGGAATAAGTTGGGTACAAAGTTGTTATTTTCTACAACTTGTCATCCACAAACTGATGGACAAACTAAGGTTGTGAACCGCACTTTGGGTACTATGTTGCGAGCTATTTTGAAGAAAAAATTGAAGCAATGGGAAGAATGCTTACCTCATGTTGAGTTTGCTTATAATCGGGCAACACATTCTACTACCAAGGTAAGTCCATTCAAGGTAGTGTATGGTTTTGATCCCCGTACTCCACTTGATATACTTCCTCTATCTATTAATGAGAGAGTTCATGTTGATGCTAAGGAGCATGCTGAATTTATTTTGCAAATGCATGAGACCACTAGACTTAGCATTGAAAAGATGAATGAAAAGTATAAAATTGCTGGTAGTAAGGGTAGAAAGGAAGTAAAGCTTGATGTAGGAGATTTAGTGTGGTTACACTTAAGGAAGGATAGATTTCTAGAATTGAGAAAGTCTAAACTAATGCCTAGAGCTGATGGTCCGTTCAAAATAATAGAGAAGATTAATGATAATGCATACAAACTTGAGTTGCCTCCCGAGTTCGGGGTTAGTCCTACTTTTAACATTTCAGATTTGAAACCATACTTGGGAGAAAAGGATGAGCTCGAGTCGAGGACGACTCCACTTCAAGAGGGGGAGGATGATGAGGACATCACTCCTATGGATACACACAACACTCCTCCAAATCTGGACTTGCAAGGTCCAATGACTAGAGCTCGTGCACGACGACTAAATTTAGAGGTGAGCTCGTTCCTACGTTCTTCGCTATATGTTACTTTTGAGAATGGTTTGCTACCTAATGATTATTTTATGATTAGAAACCATGGAGAGGACCAGGAGATGATGAGAGAAGGAGTTGGGAACCTGGAGGACCAGCAAGGGCTTGAAGCCAAAGTGGAGGCCCAATCAAAACCGACTTCGAGTCTGTTTCGGGGCCCAGGACCAGTCTGTGCTAAAACAGTCGCCCAGGACGCATACGGACTCGGATTTGGACGTTCTACATATGCACGGAAAGATAAGGAGAAGACCTTTCCAATGCCACTGGCTTCATGTCAAAGTTCATCCGGAGTCATCGGGAATCGTCAAAACAAGAGAGTCTAGAATCTGTGTCGGTGCTGCGTCGCCTATTTTTGGCCTTTGGGCTTTGTATCTAGTTGAGCCCAATTAGGGGCGTGTCCAGAGGGTCTTGCACGACCCTAGGGTCTTTATATACAGCCACCGCCGCACCATTAGGGTTCGGGTTTTGCTTAGATCAATTCTGTTCATAAACAGTTTTGCCGTTCATCGGTTTGTGAGACCCCAACTTCGAGAGTTTAATCATACATCTGCAATTGTGTTGCATTCTTCGTTGTTCTTTCTTGTGTTCTTGATTCGCAGGCAGGGATTAGCCTTCTCGGCGAGGTCAATCGTCTTTTGGACGGTTGATAACCAGAGGAGACGTCGTGCTGCGATTGCGGGGTCTAGAACGTGCTGTTCTGAAGCCGGATCGATTTGTGTGTCACCTCCGATCAAATCAACTTACCAAGAACCTTTCGAAAGATCGGGAACCCTTGTTCACATCAAGGAGGGTGTGGCTTCACACTCACACACACAAGAAGAGAAACACTTGAGCTCCACTCAAAAAGGCGAAGCACTACCTCCTTAGTGCTTAGAGAATAGGGAGAGAGTGAGGGGTAGTTCGGGGAAGTGCCGGCCTGTCGGCACTCTTCCCTAATCTTGTACCTCGATGGAGTCTTTCCATTTCAAGTAAGTCTTTAGGATTCTTCTATGGTATTGTTCCTTTGATTCAATAAGATCTGCTCTTTACATGCTTACGGGTTCATTGTTTGTAATTGAATGCTTTAGTCTTTGATCAAGATTAGAGTAGTAATTCGTAGCATAGGCGTGGTGTCTAGGCTATATATTACCTTTGATTGTCGCGTGCTCCACGGATTGACGAGGTAGACGGCACGTGGTGACAGCCTTGTCCGTCCTTAGTAACCCTCCACGTACGGGTACGTCATAGAGCTGTAGGCCGGATCGTCCTGGCAGACCAGGAGGAAGCCGGCGCCCGAACTAAGCATTAGAGTTCGACCTAACCTTCTCCTTGGTCCAATCCATCCTAGAATCCTCTCTACCCTTGCCTACCATATTCTTATTGTCCTTGGACGAGCCCGATTCTTTGATAGTCCACACACGTTCCCCGTGGATTTCGATACCCTTGGAATACTCCTGGGTGAAAGCTACTTCGACAGCCGTACGCTTGTGTTTATTACCATGAGTGACCGCTGGAGTCAACAATGACAAAAATGAGTTGATCCCACAATGAACCGTCACAGGATGGAGAATGTGTATCGATTACCGGAAACTCAACAAGGCAACCAAGAAGGATCATTTCCCGCTGCCCTTCATTGATGAAATATTAGTGCGGCTTGTAAACCACTCCTTCTTTTGTTTCCTTGATGGTTACTCTGGTTACCATCAAATTCCCATCCATCTCGATGATCAAAGCAAGACCACGTTCACATGCCCGTATGGAACATATGCATACCGGAGGATGTCATTTGGGCTTTGCAACGCCCCTGCATCTTTCCAAAGGTGCATGATGTTGATTTTCTCTGACATGATAGAAGAAATCATAGAAGTTTTCATGGATGATTTCTTCGTCTTGACTAGATGCCAAGAGAAGGACCTCGTGCTTAATTGGGAAAAGTGCCATTTTATGGTCTGAGAAGGAATAGTGCTTGGACATTTAGTGTCTGAAAGGAGGATAGAGGTGGACAAAGCAAAAATAGAAGTTATAGAAAAACTTCCACCTCCTATCAACATTAAGGGTATCCGTAGCTTTCTAGGCCATGCGGGGTTCTACCGGCATTTCATTAAAGATTTCTCTCAAATTGCTAGACCCCTCACTAGCCTCTTAGCTAAAGATGCACCCTTTGATTTCGATGATGAGTGCCTTAACTCATTTAATATCCTTAAAAAGGCGCTCATCTCAGCCCCAGTTATCCAATCCCCTGATTGGGCGCTGCCATTTGATATAATGTGTGATGCTAGTGATTATGCCATTGGGGCCGTTTTGGGCCAAACCAAGGATAAGAAGCATCACACAATATCCTACGCTAGCAAAACTTTGACAGGAGCACAACTGAATTTTGCTACCACTGAGAAAGAGCTCCATGCCGTTGTTTTTGCTATCGATAAGTTTAGAGCTAAGGTGATTGTTTACACTGATCATGCTGCCTTAAAATATTTGCTCACTAAGAAAGATGCTAAACCCAGGCTAATTAGATGGATTCTCTTACTCCAAGAATTTGACCTTGAAATAAAAGATAAGAAGGGAGTAGAGAATTTTGTAGTAGATCATTTGTCGCGTATGCAAATCACTAACATCCAGGAGCTGCCGATAAATGATTTTCTACGAGAAGACATGCTACTGAAGGTGACCGACACCAACCCCTAGTATGCGGATATTTTGAATTACATAGTTGCAGGTTATGTACCGCCTGGGGAGAACAAAAAGAAATTGGTTTATGATTGTCGGCGACACCTTTGGGAAGACCCATACCTATATAGAGTATGTGCAGATGGGTTGCTAAGATGATGTGTGCCTACAACCGAAGGTGCTAAGACCATAGAAAAGTGTCATTTATCTCAATACGGAGGACACTATGGTGTGTTCCGTACTCAAGCAAAGATCTGGCAGAGTGGATTGTTTTGGCCTACAATGTATGAAGATACAAAAGAGTTCATTCGCAAATGCTGGAGATGCCAGAAACATGGAGGCATCACTGCTCGTAATGCCATTCCCCTTACATACAATCTTCAAGTGGAACTTTTTTGATGTATGGGGCATTAAGTACATGGGACCTTTTCCAAATTCCTATGATTGTCAGTACATCTTGGTGGTCGTTGACTTTGTATCAAAATGGGTAGAAGCTATGCCATGCCGAGCAGCAGATGCAAAGAATGCCAGAAGAATGTTCCACATCGGATGGTGACAAGTGACGGAGGCTCTCACTTCATTGATAAGACCTTCTGTCACTTCCTAAGAGAACTTGGTGTGAAACACAACATAGCTACTCCATACCATCCTCAGACCAGTGGCCAAGCAGAAACTTCAAAGAAGCAAATCAAGAATATCCTCGAGATGACTGTACTGGAATTTGGGATAGGATGGAAAAACAAGCTACCTGATGCACTTCAGGCATATCGGATCGCATACAAGACACCCATTGGCATGTCACCATACCAACTTGGATATGGCAAAACTTGCCATTTGCCTATTGAGATGGAACATCGGGCACACTGAGCCATCAAAAAATGGAATATGGATCTCCAGAAATCTGGTATCCAAAGGAAGATTTAGATATCAGAACTGGAGGAATGGAGGGATAAAGCTTATCATAGCGCGAAAATCTACAACGAGAAAACCAAAAGATGGCATGACAAAAGGATCCACCTAAGGAGTTCAAAGAAGGAGATAAGGTATTACTTTTCAATTCTAGGGTAAAGCTATTTGGACATGGAAAGCGGAGCAGCATGTGGGATGGACCATACACCATCGTTGACACATCCTATCATGGAGCAATCATGCTGCAAGAAAACACAGGTAACCTTTTCAAGGTAAATGGCCATCGCCTTAAGCTTTTCCATTTTTATGACAATTTAGATAAGGAGATAGATGTGGTCAATTTAATTGACTTAAATATACTCTATTAGCCTTTTTCCGAATTTTATTAGAACTAATAGGCCTAACCCTTCTCTGGACCTTACCCCCTGCTGGCCCAACTCACCTAGGAAAATAGGGGCGCAAATGGGGCCAAACCCTGTTCGGCCAAACAGGGGGCAACGCCGCCACCCCCTGCTTCCTTGAGCGCGTTAACCAAACCTACCCTGACCCTTTTTGATGCATTAGCCTAATCCCTTCACGACGGAGAGTCAATAAAGACGGAGTTTTTCCTCGACCTAGAACAGAACCAGAAACAAAACTCCATCTTCATCCTTTCACCTCTCCACCTCCCTAGCACCTCAGCCATGGCCGACAAGATGTTGGTCCACCACACCAGCTCCACTTCAACGTTTGATCTCAACAGAGTCCCTATTCCCGCAAACCTTGCTGTCCCGGCCATTGGCATGACCATGGAGGAGGTCAAAGCCATCTCTGTGGTCCCGCTGGCAATCCTGCCACCGGAGGAAGGCACTAGAGGGCGCAGCCCTGTGCTTGCCCGCGCAACCGCGCATCCCTATCCCCTCGGTGCATGCATTCCATGAAGGCACGTGCGACAACTCCAACAAAGAGGCCGGTTGCTGCCCGCCTTTTCAAGGAGGACATCATCAGGCCATCCTTGAAACCTGGCGAGCGACACGTGGAGATGTTACACAACAAGTAGGGAGATGACGTCTACTACCGCTACGAGAAGGATGGTTTGGATGAATCCTCGTATAAGGGATGATTTCAGATCCAAGGAGCCAGGAGAGGTCGTGGGAAGGGACCCTTGCAGCATCTGACCTCTTCGTATAGGAGGAAGATGGTGGAGTCAATCGACTCCTCCCCATCCAAACGGAGCACGGGGGTAACCCCAACAAAAAGGACGGCGGGGCTGTAGCAAGGCAACAGAATTAGGTCCCCTCACAAAGGACCAACTGTTGCCCAACTAGCACTAGATGTGGAGAATCTCTGCATAGAGAACAAAGTGCTAATTGAGAAACTGGCTGAAGAGCGTATCAGGACAGAGGAGATTCAGGACACCATCGACTCTCTTAGGGAAACCATGGAGACCATCCGCCGTGGCATGAGCGCTAAGATAAAGCGCATTTGTGTCGAGATAGGGAAGCCAGAGTTTTGATATCACTTATCTAGGAGATAAAGTAGGTGCTTAGTTTAGTTTTCCATTATTGATTTATTTCATTCCATTAATGTAATCAACGCCTATTAGTTTGCTTTATCAGTGAATAAAAGACTCACCTTGCCCATAAAGCGGGTGGAGTCACTTTGCATTTTACTGTTGTTTTTGTGTCAATAAAAGAGCATGCAAGAACACAAGAGGAAAGTGGAGACAGACTCCTACTATGATATGTATAGTAGATCGACTAGGACTCCGCCATGTAACCCTGTCCCACCGGATATATAAGGTAGGATAGGGGTCCTCCTCAAGGGAGAAGCCCTCAATTAGAGATCCCACAATGAAACACAATTAGACATAGAACTAGACATCATCGTCTAGGTCTACCCTTCTCGTCTAGATCTATGATCTAGACATATGAATACAAATACCCAAGAACACAGGACGTAGGGTTATTATCCTCCGGGAGGCCCAAACTTGTATAAATTGATGTCTTGTGTTACCATCATCTCTCGATCTCGCGCATACCCCTATTCTATCATATAACTCATCATAGGTGAACTATCCTATGTCTAGTGACGAGAATAAGTCTCGACAGTTAGCGCCCAAGGAAGGGGACAAGGCTCACCAGGATTCTCCGTCGATTATGATGGCCAAAGTTCCCAATATCCAGTACTCGCCGGACTTCAAGATCTCCTTCGGATCGCTCGACTTTGTCGTCGACACCAACGGAGACCTAGGTCTAGAAAACTACCGATCCGACTCGGTCATAGCCGGTTCTATGGCGCGATCACCGAGTTCGTCAGATCTGGTCCCAGCGTTGATTCCACTCGGATTCGGCGACACAAACCTACCCATCGGTTACGACTTAAAGTCGATCCGTTCCTTTGATGAGGACTCGAACGGATCTGCTTGCTTATATCCCTTGGCCGTGAATATGGTCGAGACAGCGGATAATCCATCAAACGACAACGAGGAGGAAGGTGACCGCAACTGAGACGGTCACGAAGAAGATGGCTGCACTGATGAAGGCCACAGGGAAGAGAAGCCCCAAGACAACAAATCATCGGTGGGACATCGCCGCCGAGCGAGAGGATCACGTGGATCTCGTCTCGTGCGTCGACTAGATCTTGGGCAACTTGAGATCAAAGTAGATGGCATCAAGGTTTACTACACCCTAGAACAACATCACCAGGGCAAAGATGTTGCTCGATAGCTTGATGGCTGACGCAGCACATCAGATCCCCATGATGCATAAGGCGGTGGCCATGGTTAAAGCTGCTGCTGTTCAAGAGGCCGTCAGGGACGAATCACAGTTAGTGGCAAGTTCTAGTCATGCAAAATCACGTGGCCGATGAAGAGGTGGCGACTTGAGAAATTCCCTCAGCGTCCATGACAGTCAGGATACCATGAACTCTCGTTATGAAGAGCGAGTCAGGGATGATCGACACCACTAAGAAGAGCGTCGTGATCGGAGGACCGACAACCGGCGGGTTGACCGACAGGAAGACCGAAGCGATCCACCTCCAAGAGACAACTGCGATGACCGATGTTAACGTGATGATCGGGATTGACGTGAGAATCGTGATGAAGATAATAGGCATCGTCACCATGATGACGATGTTGGCCCTCACCATAATTGCTGCCCATCTTCATCTCCTGATAGACGTAAAAGGTCGACCACACCGAGCGATGAGGAATTCCACAGGATCAAACACTCCTTTTCAAAGAGAGGCTCTTTATGTCCTTATAATTTTTGCAAATCCCAAATGAAAAATTGAGCAAATAAGAGCCAAATGGGTATGTATGAGCCTTAGTCCATGAACCACGCAAGTGGGTTTAACGTCGGAGTTCATAAGAGCTTGCTCAATGGGCATGAAGCACAATCCGTTCCTTTGGTCACACTTGTGGAGATGTAATCTCATATACAACATGAGGCACAAGTATCTTCAAATGTGACAAGCCTCCTTTGTGTTTCCTATATGATGCATGCAACAAGCATTTTACATATGCAATGAAAGTAAACATGCCATGTGAATGCAAGTAATATTAAAACACACACAAAGGAAACCTAACAATGTCTAGTTTGAACCGCCATCTCAAGCACTCCCCCTTGCTTATAGCTATCCTGAGTGGATTAAACATTGACTAATTTTTATGTGTTTTTCTTTGAGTTATTTACACATGCATGGATGCAAAACCTACTAGTCACAAAGGAGTCCTAATTACCATAAAATGCAATAAAAGAAAGAACACATTACAACTACCAAGAACTAACACGGTTACCTCCCTCATTAGTAGATATAACATTGAGATCCATGTCACTTTTGGTGGACTTCACTAGATCTTCAAGGAAGAGCTGGGTCCACCACCACCACGATCAAGGTCTTGTTCTTGGGCACTCACTTGTACGTAGCTGACCTCTCAATATCAACAATGCACTTAGGCACCCATATGCTCTTGACCTTTCTCTTCTTGTTTGGTGGTCCCAAAGCCTTTGCTTTCACCTTTCCATCCTTGTTCGAACAAGTTAGCATTAGGCAAAACAATGGAACTTCTCACCATAGGACAATCCTTGGTGGTGTGGCCATCCTTGCAACACCTCTCGCAATAGTAGTCGTCGGCGAGTAGGGGCTTGATCCATGCGGTGATGGAGTCATTCGTCCCGATGATGTCGATGGTGGCGGGATATGAGCCAAGTCCACAGTGGGAGACGTTGTTCACAAGGTTTCTCCTAAGAATCTCCTTATGGATTGCTCTACCATGTGTAAGCCCCTCAAAGCCGTCCATCACCATCTTCCTCTCTTCCTTGAGCTAAAGATATTCCTTATAAACAAATGGCTCAATAGAAGAAACCTCAACCGAGGTGTTTAGTTCATCAACCATAGTAGAAGCATCGCTATTTGATGAACTAGAGGAGGGAGAGGCAAGGTCATCAACATTGATAGCCTCAAAAGTGAGTTCAAGGGCCTCGTACTTCTCACGTAGCTCTACATGATCACTGTTGACTTTTGCTAAGCCATATTAATAAATCATTCCCGGCACGGGGCCAGAAACGGTTCACTAATATGTCCCAGAGTCAAGTAGGTAAAATCCGCAAGCGCACGGAGAATACCGCTGTAGCATTTCACCCGGAAGTATTCAGGGTATCGTATTTGTTTATCCCAAAGGAAGGTTATGATCAAGAAGCGTTACTAACATATAAGATCATGTTAACAATTAGCAAGGATATCTAACCAAGACAGGCGGGTACATGATAATAACCGGGTAGTGTGACACACACAGAAGATTCCTACTAAATAAATAAAGTCTAGTGGAGGAAAGACTAGGCTAAGCTACTCCTACTATACATTCCTATACAGTTGCATAGCCTAAGTAGAATACATACAGACCCACACTCAGGTTCAGCAGTCAATAGTATAGCACTTCAGGCACGGACTTACCCCTGCATCCACAGGCGACTTCCGCCAAGAGCCTACGCACTAGCCTAGCGGGGAGGATTTCAAAGCACGGACAGGGCTGTCACCACCTGCCGCCTACCTCAACGAACTAGTAGACTAACGAATAATTGATGCAAATCAGTCACCCAAATACCATACTTGCATGACCAAAGAGCACTCTGCCCCTCCGCGATTACTATTAACGACGCAGAGCTACCGTACGAATACGATCACCAAACCCATGCTATACTTTATCAGCTAAAACTAAGCATAGAGACTATAACATATAAACTAGACTATAGTGACGGTATATAACTAGCATGACAATAGTAGTATAATAAATATAAACTACTATCACACAAGTAGACTACACTATCACATATATGGATCACAATATCAAACAAGAAACTCATGACCCAAGCACAACTATATAGAAAATATATATATATTGATAAGAGCAAAGTCTTACAAAAGGGAAAAGATACAAGAGCCATACCAATTCCAAGTGAAGACTTGGGACTAGAGAGCTCTAGACTCAGCCTAACTCCACTAAAACTCCAAGAACTACTACTAGCAAGAGAGAAATGCTTCTTGTGGTGTGTGTTGAGTGTGAAGGCCCTCACCCTCTATTTATAGCCTCCTAACGTCGGTTTCAGAGGAGTAACCGTCACGGAATCCCCCCAAACCGCCATCAGGGAGTCGTCTGGAGCCTACACGTGGAAGGCCAGGCGGAGAGGGCGCCAGACCAGGTCGCCCGACCTGACCAGGTCGGCCGACCTGGGGGTGGCCCCTCCTGGCCTGTGCTTTCTCCAGGTGGCTGTCCTGTGGGCCCTGACGTCGGTTTGCGCGGTATTACAGGGAGTTACGTCGGTTAAGTGCTGAAAATGGGCCCTTCAATCCGTGTGACGTCCATGTGGCACTCTCTGATTGGTCGAAAGTGTGTTTTCTTGCCTTTTGAGGTGTTTCCTTCACATTTCCTCCTGCATGCACAAAGTTCTCCAAGTAAAAGTGGAACTATATTATTGTGATAAAGCATGCGTGTATGAAATGCCAAATTCTCCTTTATTTGAGTATAGTTGACGGTTGAAAATGGTACTTAACAGCCGTCAACAAACTCCCCCAAGCTTACCCTTTGCTCGTCCCGAAGCAAAGATAAACTTAAGTTGTTGATCAGGAGTTGCTACAATGTCCTACTCCTCAATAATACTATGCGCACAACAAAGTACTCTTCCTAGAATTAAATATGTTGGCACATAACTTACCCATTTACCTCGATCCATGGGGCTTTTACACCTCATTGTCTTGGGCGGTTGAGAGATAGAACAATTGCAGGGCACCAATCACTTGCTCTAGATTCCGCTATGTTATTCCGGAGGTTTTCAAAAGATTTTGAAAATAAAAACCAAGTTCCTCAAATGATTCTCTCGGATCACTCAATATGTGTATGATTCCTCACCAAGGCAAAGTGTTGCCTATAATCACCTACTTCTAAATAAGGCTTTATGTGGAGCTCAAGGTAGGGATATATGAGGCACTCATGTTCACATAATATTGCTATGTCAAAAGACCGGATCCAAGAAAAACATCAATTCAAACAATCTTGATCAAGATGTGCAAGTGTGTGGGAGAACGGAGGAATGGTGGATGGGAAGAAATAACTCCTTTTTGAATTTTCCTTCTCTCTTTTGGAGTTTCTAGGCTATGGCTATCTTTTGCTTGCTCTCTTTTTTTTGAGCATTTTTTTTTCTTTTCTTTTTGCGTAGCCATAGTCCTAGTTTGCAATGAATACTTTGAGAGAGGAATTTTGCAATGGATATATGGAGTGTTTCTTTGGATGGATGGATGGATAGTGGCTTTCTTCCGGTGTAGAAGAATAGCTCACGGTGGATATGGTGGATATGGTGGATGCTATCTTCTTGATTTAGAAGGATAGCTCATGGCGGTGGATGTGTGTATATGATCTTGATCAAGAAAGCATGAAAAGAGTTCTACTAGGGTCACAACAATTTTGACTAAGCTCAATGTGAAACAAGCAGCATATGTGTAAAGGTTTTCAAATGTAAACACTACATATGGCTGTGGTGGGAATTTCATCATTGAGGAACTTATCAATTTGTCATTTTGAAAAATAAAACTCCGGAATTCAAGCTTTACGTTGAGCAAGATCATAGCAGCCCTATCTATCATATCATACCTCTCAACAACTTAGAACTAGGGAATGCATATGCTACCCACAAGATTCAAGTTCAAGGCAAGATTTACCAACAAATCTAACTCTTGAGAGAGTACTAAGTTGTAAACTAGCATTAGAGAGGAATAAAGGACAGAGCAACTATTCATCATCTCAACATAGGAAAATTATACACATTCATACCGCGCATGAAAAAGGGAAATATTTTTGTTCTTTTTATGTTTTGCAAATTTTTATGGTTTTCAG
The DNA here is from genome assembly GCA_030378355.1 of Eleusine indica. Taxonomy (NCBI): domain Eukaryota; kingdom Viridiplantae; phylum Streptophyta; class Magnoliopsida; order Poales; family Poaceae; genus Eleusine; species Eleusine indica. The sequence continues at coordinate 36,360,675 of CM059498.1, read as the reverse complement.
ATTTTATAATTTTTTTTTTTGGATTTTCAGATTTAGCAAATGCAAGAAATAAAGGGAAGGGGAAAGATACAAGTTACCGTGAGAAGGGGGGTCCTCCCCCAAGCTTGTTCTTGCTCATATCTGCTGGTTCGGGTCGTAGCCTTGGGAGCGGAAGAAGGCATCCCAATTGCTCTGATTCTGAGCCATCATCGCGTTCAGCTGGCGGAATTGGTTGTCGCTGAAATTCTGCCATTGCTGGGTGTCGGCGACATGTTGCGTGAGAGTTTGTTGCATGCTCTCGGTGCGTAAATCAATGTCGTTCACCCTCCTTGTCAACTCGGCCATCCCATAGTTGAGTTCACGGAACCCACGGGATGAGAATGACCGAGTGGCAAAGGATGGCGGTCCGCTTGAACTTGATGACGTCTGCATGGGGTAATCGTACTGAGATTCCCATGCTCCGGCCTGCCATGTTGATGCACCCGCCTCGTCCTGTGGCGGGGGCTGCTCCCATACCGGATCTCCGGTCGGAGTGTGAAACTCCGGTGTAGGCTCCAAATGCCTACGGGAACGTGTCGGTCGCCCTGAAACACTATGCCTGCGAACTTCTCCCACTGGCTCAAGTGGGAGGGTTAGTGCCCGACAGTGATACAAATGAAGACCCGGGTCAGGTAACGGGAATTCATTTGTATACCCGGGAAAGTGATAGATCAAGGTATTATTTGGACCATGTTTCAAAGTATGTCCTTGCACAAAATAGTCCTCGCCTAGAAATTCTCTATCTACCGTCAAATATTCAACATGAACATTCTCAAGCAGACCACACTTCTGCGCAATGCGAGTAACTAAAGAGGTGCACTCAATTGGTCCTGTCAACTTTATATTGTCTAACCATTGATCAATCATGCATTCCGCGGGTGACACCCTAATTTTCTTAACCATGGCATAAAGTATTTTCAATTCATCTTGCCGGACAACCCTAATGTCACCTCGAGGAAACAAGGTCATAGCCAACCACACATGCATAAATCTAAGTGTAGGATTATGGATGGCACTTGTTCTAGGCTTGGGACCCCACTCGTTTCCGGAAATCTTTTTCCAAAAACTTTCTTTATGGAACCCCTTTAGCGCTTTATCTAAGTCTAGCCTACATTTAGGATTTAGACCTAGCATAGCATGAAGATCACCCCATGTGACCAAGCGCTCTTGCCCAAACAAGCAAAAAGAAATGCCTTCATCATACTTTCTAAGGGTGCATAAAAACTGCATAGTAAGCAAACGAGAACCCGGCTCACCTACTTCTACGAAATTTAGCCAACCCATAGTGCGAAAAATAGAGGCAAATTCTTCTCTCATACCTATTTTCTCGAGGAAGTCCGGATCGAAGCGTCGGGTGTAGGCGAATGGCCGTTCTCTCATGAGCGCGATGGCTTGGCCCTCGCGGTCGTCCTTGATGTCGAGATGCTCCTCGGTGATGAGCAAGGCCGGCCTTTCCTCCGGAATTTCAGCTTCGGGGTCACCATGCCCCGGACTTGGTGTGAGCTCGACGGAGGATGCTAGACTCGTGCTTGCATGAGTGCTTTTTCTCCGCTTGATTCCGGCGACTTGCTTCATTCGGTTGAACATGGCTGCACACAAGAACAAACACAAGACAAGAACAAAAACAAGATCGAACAAGTGTTCGGGTGAGCGTTAGTGAAAACGACAAACCCGAGCTTCTCCGAAATTGGTTTTCTTCTCACAACAACTTGCAAATGCACTAAAACAGAGGGGAAATATTTTTTTTTTTTGGGTTTTTGGGGCTGTAGTAAAGTTGAAGAACACGAAATTTTGGGAGAGCAACAAGTGAGCAAAGGAGGGGAGTGAAAGATGAGCTTGGAATGGTGAAGCTCCTCCTCCTGGGCGGTTTTTATAGCAAGATGGCCGTTAGAAAGGGACAGAGCAACGGCCATATAGCCGTTGGGAGAAAGGAGCACAGGAAAAGGTGGGGCCAGGGGGTCGGCCGACCTCACCAGGTCGGCCGACCTGACAGGTGGGCCTCCTGGCAGCCCCCTTTTTCCTATGTGTTCCCCAACGGCTAGGGGATCTGTCCCCTGCTGCCTTTTTGCTCAAAAAGCTCGACAAAAAATCTTTTCAAAATGGAAAGCCCAAAAACCTATTTTCTAAATTTTCAAAAATGCAAATGAGTTTTGAAAAATTCCAAGGTGGCTGGAAAAATTCAAAAATGCAGAAATGCAGTGGTCGGGAAAAATCAAAATGTGGTGGAAAGCAAATATGCAATTAAAAGAGCAAATATGGATAACTACCGGTTTAACCTCCCGGCGAGGACTCACCTTTTAAAGTCCGACGAGCGGGACTTTTCTCCGGCGTTCAGCTCGATGAAGCGTTGTCCGGTCCCGGAGATGAAGACACGGATGATGCTTCTTGTTTCACTCGCCACACCTTCTTGGTCTTTGTTGCGGTCGGTGGCTTCTCGGGCTTCGGAGGCTGCGGTTTTGCAGGCTTCACAGCCTGTTTCTTTGCAGACCTCGGAGGTTGCTGCCTTGTGGACTTCGGAGGCTGTTGCTTAATGTGTGACCTTTGCCTCCTTGCCTTCATTAGTTGTTGCTGTGCAACCTTTTCCTTCTCAAGCAAGTTCTTCATGAATGTGATGAGGCTGTCCTTCTTTGGCGGAGTGACCTCCACTTCCTTGATGTTGCTTGGGTTCGGCCCGTACTTGATACGGATCATGTTGCGCTGTTCTTTTCGTGGCCGAAAGTCAAACTTCTCCTCCTTGCCATTGATGTGGAAGCGGATTTCTCTGGCTCCTACATCGATGCGAGCATCCGCAGTGCTGAGAAATGGGCGTCCCAGGATGAGCGGTGTGCTCTTCCCGACGTCCATGTCAAGCACTACGAAGTCGACGGGGATGAAGCAATCCCGGATTTTCACCGGAATATCTTCGGCGATCCCCGCCGGATAGCGGACCGTTGAATCGGCCAGCTGCAGCTGCATCGGCGTGGGGGATAGTGTGGTGTAGTTGAGCTTGTCGAAGACATCCTTCGGCATGACGCTCACACTTGCCCCAAGATCACATAAGGCATGGTCGAAGTTCTGTGTCCCGATCGAGCAGGTGATCGTGGGACACCCCGGATCTTTCTTCTTCTCAGGAAGCCGGTTGAGTATAGCAGCGCTACACTCTTCCGTCAGCTTGACAATTTCTGTGGTCGGTAGTGGGCGCTTGTTGCTGATAGGATCCTTGAGGTAGCGAGCGTACGTGGGTACTTGTATCGCATCCAGCAAGGGCACGTTGATGTGCAGCTTCTGGATCACCTCAATGAAGCGTGTGAACTGCTCGTCCACGGTGGGCTTCCTTCTTCTTTCAGGAAACGGCATGAGGTTCGTGTCATAGAACTCATGTGGGGCCGTTTTCCTGGGCGGCAGTTCTTCTTCTTCTGCCGGCTTCTCAGCTGATGTGTCCTTTCCTGCATGGTTAGGGTATGGCGGATCCCGAGTGGACTTACCTCCTCTCGTGGTAACCGCATTAACATTTTCTAAGGGGTTCTCGGGTTGCCCCGGGATTTTCCCCGACTCAGCAGTAGGAACAGCAGCAGCTAACTGAGCTAATTGGGTTTCTATCATTTTATTAAAGCTCAGCTGATTCTTGAGAGCAGAGGAAACACCCTCTATCTTAGTGTGGATGCTCTCAAGAGTCCTATCAGTGGTGGCAAGCTTTTTACTGATGTTATCATTAACCTTAGCTTTACCAAGCACAAGATCTTTCAAGGAGGGCTGATTATAACCGGAATTAAAACCAGAGAAGTTGCCAGAGTTACCTCCTTGGTAGTTGGGACGTGGTGGACCCCAACTTTGACCTCCTTGTGGACGGTAGCCGTTGTTGTTGTTGTTGCCCATGAACATTGCGTCCTCACGGGCCTCAGGGCAGTCATTGCCCGAGTGTCCCGTGTTGCCACAGACCTCGCAAGTCATACGAGCGTCTAGGGCTTTCACTTCTCCATTGGCTTGGTCGTCCATCTTCTTCATAAGAAGGTCAATCTTGGCGGCGAGCATGTCAACCTCCTTGACGGAGTGCATGCCTCGCTGGCGAGGTTGGAGGCGCTCTTCATTCCAACCTTGGTTGGACACCATCTTCTCGATCAAATCTTTTGCCTTGCTCACAGTGAGCGAGAAGAAGGCTCCACCAGCAGCAGCGTCGAGGTGGTCGTGGGCCGACGGAGTAAGCCCGTTGTAGAAGTTCTGGATGATCAGCCAATCATCCATCCCGTGGTGGGGACATGCCAGGATGTACTCCTGGAGCCTCTCCCATGCCTCAGGAATCGACTCCTTCGACTCCTGCTGGAAGCTTGAGATCCTTCCGCGGAGGGCATTGGTCTTGCCCAGCGGGAAGAACTTTGCAAGGAACGCAGCTGAACACTTCTCCCAAGTGTTCACAGCTTCAGGGTTTGCGTAGAACCACTGTCTCGCTCTCCCAAGGAGAGAGAACGGGAACAGTCGAAGGCGAACAGCGTCGGGGGTGACGTCCTTCATTTTGAACGTGTTGCAAATCTCCAGGAATTGCTGGAGATGAGCACTAGCGTCCTCATTGGCTTTCCGACAGAATGGGCTAGCCTGCACCATGGTGATGAGACCGGTCTTGATCTCGAAGTTCGCATCTCCCACATTGCCAGCTGGTCCCGTAGGGATGTTGGCAGCGGAGGGAGCGGAGAACTCGCGGAGGGTCTTGTCGGCCATTTGCTCAGAGCTTGATGGTGCGGGAATGACAGGTTCGATTGGCCGAGTCTCCTTACGAGGAGGGGTGAGCCTAGCTCGTGTCCTTCTCAGGAGTGACTCAGGATCTTCAGTGAAGTTTGTCGGCAAGTCGAAACCAGTCATACACTACCCTGTTTTCATACAAAATGCAGAAAACAAAGCAAGGTTAGCCTGCCTAGGAGATAGCCTTAATAATTGCAACACTACTATATACATTAGTAATTTTTCTTAAATCATACGCCTTCCCCGGCAACGGCGCTAGAAATGCTTGTTGACTTTTGCTAAGCCATATTAATAAATCATTCCCGGCACGGGGCCAGAAACGGTTCACTAATATGTCCCAGAGTCAAGTAGGTAAAATCCGCAAGCGCACGGAGAATACCGCTGTAGCATTTCACCCGGAAGTATTCAGGGTATCGTATTTGTTTATCCCAAAGGAAGGTTATGATCAAGAAGCGTTACTAACATATAAGATCATGTTAACAATTAGCAAGGATATCTAACCAAGACAGGCGGGTACATGATAATAACCGGGTAGTGTGACACACACAGAAGATTCCTACTAAATAAATAAAGTCTAGTGGAGGAAAGACTAGGCTAAGCTACTCCTACTATACATTCCTATACAGTTGCATAGCCTAAGTAGAATACATACAGACCCACACTCAGGTTCAGCAGTCAATAGTATAGCACTTCAGGCACGGACTTACCCCTGCATCCACAGGCGACTTCCGCCAAGAGCCTACGCACTAGCCTAGCAGGGAGGATTTCAAAGGACGGACAGGGCTGTCACCACCTGCCGCCTACCTCAACGAACCAGTAGACTAACGAATAATTGATGCAAATCAGTCACCCAAATACCATACTTGCATGACCAAAGAGCACTCTGCCCCTCCGCGATTACTATTAACGACGCAGAGCTACCGTACGAATACGATCACCAAACCCATGCTATACTTTATCAGCTAAAACTAAGCATAGAGACTATAACATATAAACTAGACTATAGTGACGGTATATAACTAGCATGACAATAGTAGTATAATAAATATAAACTACTATCACACAAGTAGACTACACTATCACATATATGGATCACAATATCAAACAAGAAACTCATGACCCAAGCACAACTATATAGAAAATATATATATATTGATAAGAGCAAAGTCTTACAAAAGGGAAAAGATACAAGAGCCATACCAATTCCAAGTGAAGACTTGGGACTAGAGAGCTCTAGACTCAGCCTAACTCCACTAAAACTCCAAGAACTACTACTAGCAAGAGAGAAATGCTTCTTGTGGTGTGTGTTGAGTGTGAAGGCCCTCACCCTCTATTTATAGCCTCCTAACGTCGGTTTCAGAGGAGTAACCGTCACGGAATCCCCCCAAACCGCCATCAGGGAGTCGTCTGGAGCCTACACGTGGAAGGCCAGGCGGAGAGGGCGCCAGACCAGGTCGCCCGACCTGACCAGGTCGGCCGACCTGGGGGTGGCCCCTCCTGGCCTGTGCTTTCTCCAGGTGGCTGTCCTGTGGGCCCTGACGTCGGTTTGCGCGGTATTACAGGGAGTTACGTCGGTTAAGTGCTGAAAATGGGCCCTTCAATCCGTGTGACGTCCATGTGGCACTCTCTGATTGGTCGAAAGTGTGTTTTCTTGCCTTTTGAGGTGTTTCCTTCACATTTCCTCCTGCATGCACAAAGTTCTCCAAGTACAAGTGGAACTATATTATTGTGATAAAGCATGCGTGTATGAAATGCCAAATTCTCCTTTATTTGAGTATAGTTGACGGTTGAAAATGGTACTTAACAGCCGTCAACAGTATTCCGGGTATACATGTCCCATACGAACTATGTCAAGTGTTTTCTTGTTTGCCGAGCGTCTTGTCTCTGACACTCGGCAAAACACTGTCCGATTATTTACACTCGGCAAACACAGGTGCACTCAGCAAATAGGCTACATCAGCTCTCTGCATGGCCATTATTGCCTATGCTTCCTTCATATTGCATCTCATTGTTTGAGGCATAGAGTCCCCTAACTGTTTTGTAATGGTCGTACCGAAGAACAGTTTCACACCGCGGAAAACATGATAAGCAACTTTCTGCACATGGCGTCTTTCCTACCTGTAAGCTATAGGAACAAGACATTGCACACATACCCTGGAGCACATTGTACAAATGAGTGAAAACTTTTAGTCATTGCCAACAACTGCCAGACTTGTGTTGGAGTTGATCTCGCACTCAAACTACGATTACTTCACATACAAGCCTTATCCACCTAGGCTGTCATGTTTTTGTTTATGTTACCATATCCAACACTATGATCGGTGGTGTCCTAACCTACTAGGACTCGGCCCTTGTCCCCACAACACCCATATATAAGAAGAGTGTTGACATTTTGAAACGTCATCACTGAGTTTCCTTAGCAACAAAGCCAGAAATATTTGTTGGTAATCTATAACAAATGTAGAGAGTCCGCAAGCACACGAAGAATACCGTTGTAGCATTTCACCCAGATGTATTCAGGGTATCGTATTTATTTTATCCCAAAGGAAGGCATATGATTGATCAGAGTAATTACCATCTTTCTAGACATTGCACATTTGTTTATACGACAAAGTCTTCACATGGGTAAGAATGAAGATAATAATGGTAGTGGACACATAGATAGCATACTCAAGTCAGATAAATATTAGTCTAGTGGAGAAGGACAAAGAAAGAGTTAAGTTCTTATGTTGCTTTTATATAGTTATATAGTCTACATTAGATTCTACTATATAGATACAAAGACAACACAAGACACTCAGATCATCACACCCTGGCATCCGATTTCCCCCTGCATCCACAGTATGATTCCGGCCAAGAGCCTATTGCATAGCCGAACGTGGGGGATTTCAAGGACAGATAGGACTGTCACCACCTACTGCCTACCCCTAGCAATCTGTCAGCTATACAACAAATAATGCATTCTATTGATCTAAGCACCACGCTTACATCTCTAGAACAATACCCCTAATACCTTAGGCATGGATCAGAAAAGGAGTAATCACATTTAAGTGAACACTAAGCACGTGAAAATGATCTAAGTCAAACATTAGTCATGCATCATTATAGTGAAATAAGTAAAGAATATAGTAAGGGATTATATCTAACATGGTAATATAGTATAACTACGTTACTAACATGCAAGTATAATAACCACATACATGAATGGATCACATAATAAAACAAGAAACACATGACCCAAGCATAACTATATAGAAAACTAAATATATTGAATAGAACAAAGTCTTACAATAGGAGAAAGATACAAGAGCCATACCACAACTCCAAGTAAGACTTGGGAACTGAAGAAGACTCTATTCTAAGCCTAACTCAACTAAAACTAGAGAGAATCACAAAATGGTAAAGAGAGTAATGCTTCTTAGCGTGTGTTTTGGAGTGAGGCCTCTCCCTTCTATTTATACTGCCCAAAGTCGGTTCCTGGAGTCGGTAACTACCACCAAACGTGCACAACTGCCTTTTGAGAGTCACGAGGAGCCAGCACGTGGCAGCCATGCACCAAGAGGGCCACTCTCCGTTCGGCCGAACACCCCTGTTCGACAGAACAGGGGGGGGGGGGAGTCCCCTCGGGTGCTGCCGCCTCTGGTGGCCTGCCAGGTGGGTCCCATTGCCCAGTGATACTATTTAGTTGGTTGTTAAGTCGGTTTGCTTCTGCAAGTGGGCTAGCCAATCCGTGGGAGTCCCAGTTGCCAAGATCTGATTGGTGGAAGTTGTGTTTCATCGCCACATGGGTGTGTTTCCTCCTCCATTTCGTTATTTCTCCTGCATGTTAGTGTTTCTCCAAGCAATAGTGGATATTTATTAATTCTAACTAAAATGCATGGTGGGAATGTTGAATCCTCCTTTATTCTGAGTAATATTGATGGTCGGAAATAATATTTAACGACCGTCAACAAACTCCCCCGAGCTGAACCTTTGCTCATCCCGATGCAAAGATAGAACTTTAGGTTGTTGATCAGGAGTTGCTACAATGTTTTATATTCCCCCATAGTACCAAGTGCACAACAAAATACCCTACCTATAGTTGAATAAGTTGGTAATTGGTAACTCACCCTTTTTTCCTTAGTCCCTGTGGAACTTTTGGCTTCTCTTCATCTTGGGTGGTTGAAAGACAGAATGGTCTTTTGTAGGACACCATTCTCTCATCCCTATGTTCCACTTTTTATCCGGAGTTTTCCAAAAGATTTTGGCAAATAAAACTAAGTTCCTCCAATGATTCACTCGGTCGCTCAATGTGTATAAATCCTTATAAAGGCATTGAAGTTGCCTCTTTTTGTTCCTACCTCTAAATAAGGCTTATGTGGAGCTCTGGGTAGGAATAATTGAGACATACTTGTAACACATATATTGCTAAACCAAAAGACTGAACCGACGGAGAAACAAGTCATACAATCTGATCAAGATGTGCATTTGTGTGAAATGTGGTGGAATGATGATGGAAAGGTGGATACTCCTTTTTAAGTAGACTCTCTCTTTCTTGAACAAGCACTTGGGCATGGCTATTATTTTCTTCTTCTTTTCTCTTTTTTTTCATCATGCTCAAGATTGAGAGCAGGTATTTATCGTTTTTTTATAGCCATACCTTCCATGCAACCCATTGACAGAGAGTCATAACGCGATATTCATGGAGTATTTATTTTGCTAACTTCCAGGATAGAAGTTGGTGGTGGATGTAATGAAATGATATTGCTATCTCCTAGTGTAGGAGCATTAGCAAGTGATGGTGGATGTGTATGTGAATCTTGATCATAAAAGCATGAAATGGATCTCACAAAGGTTGCAAGCATTTTGATAGAACTAAATGTGAAAACAAGAAGCATATGTGGAAGATTTTGCAATGAAGTACAACATATGGCCAAGGTAGGAATTTTTATCATTGAGGAATTTTTGAATTTTGTCAATTTGGACAACAAAATCTCCGGATGTTAAGCTTTACTTTGGGACAAGATCATAGCAGCCCTATTCTAACCATATCATGTCTCATAACAACCTAAACTTAGATCATGCACATTTACAACCCACAAGGATTCAAGTTCATGGCAAGCATATTTAGCTAACAAACTCAGAAATTGGGAGAGTACTAAGTTGTAAACGAGGGACTATGGAAAGTCATAATACAGAGCAACTATTCATCATCTCAACATGAAGGCATAAACATCCCTAGCATGCATGAGAACCTACTATTTTTATTCTTTTTAGTTTTGCAAATTTTTATTTTGTTTTATGAAGGTAATTCCAACAAAGAAAAAGAAAGAAAGGAAAGATACAAGTCACCTTGGCGGGGGTGCTCCCCCAAGCTTGCTTTTGCTCACTGTTGTTGGTTAGGATCAAATCCTCTCCAATAGTAGTAAGCCGCCGTATAGTCATGGTGCTCTCGTAGCTGCTCCTGGAGGTGACGAAACTGGTTATTACTGTGTTGTTGGCATTCTCTGGTGGTCTGGGCATGAGTAGCAAGGGTGTTTTGCATTTCCCCTGTTCTCACATCCAGATTGTCCATCCTCCTTGTAATATGCCTCAATTCTAGACCACAGTCATAATGACCAAAGCCCAAAAAAGAGTGACGTCTATCGTGATGTGGAGGCGTCCCGATCGACTCGGGGCCATGTCCCTATTGTGCACAACTAGCTTGCTGCCAAGACAAACCTCCGGTCTCATACTGCTGTGGTGTGAACATCCAAGCGGGATCACTGGAATGTTCTGAGCCTGCAGAATAATCATGGACTGGTGGCGTAGTTCTGCCTGCGCTAGTGGTGTGTTGGTCGTACCTACGCACCCACTTATATACCGCAAGAGGACGGTGTACGATTGTAGCACTTTTCCCATGAATTGAGTATTCCAAGGTTTATCGAATCCACTGGGACCTTAGGGATAATTAAACAAAGTTAACAGTAAAACATCTAGTCAAGGCTACTACCGAATCTAAGTTGCATGAGGGGGAGACTGGCCAGCGCAAAGGTGCGCCAGACAGTAAATCTGTCGTTGCGCCGATCGGCTCAGGAGTTGAGCCGATCGGCAAACTAGTGAATCTAAGCCAAAGTGCGCCAGATGCCTTGTAAGCCTGTGCTGTTAAGTGAGTAACCAGATATCTACTAGTGAGATCATAACTAGAAAGTCTAATTAAATAGCATCATAATGGGTAATTACATAGATCAATGAAAACCTATAATGAATAAGACCACCCTGCTTTCCGAGCGGCTCCCGATTTATCGCTGCCGAGAGGAAACCCTACTCAACTATCCAATAGTGCAGCGCAGGCTTAGTGCTGTCACCGCTAAACCACACTACTAGCATCATCAAGCAACCATAATCAATACAATGTCCGAATACTATCCTAATCACCACGATCAAGATAATATCAACTTACTTAGCCTAGAACTAAGCAATTGGAATAAGCACATGCATGATTATAGAATCAAGATAGACAAATTACCAAAACCATCATCAACATATTCAATCATCCTTGAGATACATGGAGTAAGATTCATCCCCGTTGAGATGGCCTAGCTTGACGGATCAACTCTTAACACCAATGGTTCTTGAAACTCAACTAGAGATCTATTCTAACGGGGCAAGCCCCGGTGGCTCTCACTCACGGATCTGTTGTCCCTCTATCGCCTCCTCCTCTCTGCGCCAGGGTTTACAAGTATTTATAGGGGTTCTACTCGTAAAGGACTCGGTTTCTAGCAAATAAGGCGGTTGCGCCGATCGGCGCAAGTCGTGTCGTCTATGCTTTCTTCCCCGAGTCAGTTCCTCTGTCTTCCACAGCTGCCATGTGGGCCTTTTCCTTCGAGATAAAGTCTTGTACTGCATGTTGAGACCTTGAAGTTCTATAAATCTTCTTGAAGTTCCATAAATCTTCTAGACAAATATCTTCAAGTGTCTTGCGCAGATAAACTTCCATAAACATGTGGAATGGGCCTCAATCACTTCTGTGGGCCCAAACACCCTTGCGCCGATCGGCTCATGTACTACGCCGATCGGCGCACTAGGCTTCTTCAGTGCTTTTCGTCAGTTCTGGACTCCTGTCCTCTCCATCATCAATTTAATCACCAATTTTACCTGTTTTTGCAATAAAGCTCCAAAACAACGCATATACAAATATATAGACAATATCACAGGTAAATGGCCTAAATTAGTATCAATTATGCTCCAATTCGGGTAATATTCACATTTAAAAGGGGCACTTGGGCAGTGCCAACAGTTCCTGCACACTTAAAACTTTGCTCGTCCTGAGTAAAGTAAAAGAAAGAAAAATCGAAAAACATACTCTTTCTATCATAAAAGATATCTCAAATTAGCAAATGTTGAACATTGTTCTATTGTGGTGTATTTTATTTTGCTATTCAGCAAAATAGTTCAAATATGGGCATAAAGCTTAAAGTTCTCCCCAAGCAAAAGATCATGTCCAACTCATAAATTATAACTTTTCCACACATGAAAAATCACTTAAAAGATTGTTGTGAACATAGAGAATTTATCTTCCAAATAATCCAAGACAACAACTTATCTTTCAAATCACTCAACCTATATCCTACAACATAATGATCAAATAATATTAGTGTAAGGCTTATATGAGTAGCTAGGTGAGGTAATTTCAAGGATTGCAAACATAAATCAATAATATATTGTAAAGCTAGGAGATTATTCTTCGTTGGAATTATAGAAACTTATCAAGATGGCCATTAAGAAAGAAACATTTAAGAAAGGACTCATACTTTGGATATGTGGACATGTGCATAGCAAAAATTTGATCTTGGAAGACTGCACATGGTTGGAATGATTCATGGCTATATTAGAATGAATTTCGAGAATAAGCATGTCATATACCATCCCCTCACACTTAAAAGTTTGCTAGTCCCTTAGCAAACAGTAGAGCTTTTTTTTTTCACTCTCTGCTGCGCCGATCGGTTCAGGGTGCGCCGATCGGCTCTCAACCCAAATTTACCAACATTTGTTGGTATTTGATTTCTCTGGCTTCAACATTCATACAAGAATTAAATATAGCCAGAAATATAGGATGTGGTCAAGGAATGATACTCAACAAGATGTTTTGGGTTTATGGTAGTGTACTCAGTGGAATTGAATTTTTGCATGAGTAATTTAAGGCTAGAAAAAGATACACAAAGAATTGCCATCTTAGTAAAGTTCATACGAAAAAGAATTAAATCCTAACCGAACTCAACCATCAATTTAATGTTTATCTATATATCAAAGGTTCATGAGTATTGCTCAAAATATGGCATTGGTAGGTAAGGATCTTAAAAACAATAAATTCCAAAGTTCACAACATAAAAATTTATTTATGAAAAGATTGGTACTAAGTTATCATCACAAACTGGACAACACAAATGAAGCACATGGGTACTCAAAATTGCTCCACATAAGACATATTTGCCGAATAATCATTAAGTGTAAGTTCAAAATTTTATTCAATGCTCAACATTATTCGGTCTTCATCAACACTTTTCAAGAAAGAATAAATAATTCAATTCTCCTAAAAGAGCATAACCACCACCATTATATTAAGATCGAAACTTGAATACATGGTGATGATTTTTGCACACACTTGCATGAAAATAAAACTACTACTAACACACTTGCATGAAAATAAAACTACTACTAACACACTTGCATGAAAATAAAACTACTACTAACTATTACCAACACACTTGCATGAAAATAAGCACACCCGATACATGGTTTCCCAACCCGCTGACACACATATAAGCAAATAAAGAAAAAGATTGCAAAAGATAGAAGAAAACGCAAACCGGGAAACCCATACACGTGCCAACTCCTAGGCACTGTAACATCCAAAAGTGGAGGCGGTGGCTGATCGAAGCCATAGCACCGTGCCTTGAGTCGCTCGAACTCCTCCACCATCGCATCATGGTTGTCCCTCCATTAGGACGTGGCTTCCTCCACGCGCTCGATGTAGTGCATGTTGTTGTCGAGGTACCCCTGCATGGGCACGAAAAAGTCTGCACCGGGCATAGGAGGCAGCACTGGTACACGCCCTTGGTACCTGTAGTCGATGCCCGCGCTAAAGTAGGGTGCGCCGATCGACGCAGAGGGCTGTGAACCGTCCGCTGCGTCGCTCCACCCTGACTGGTACTGCTGAGGCTCCTGGCGTGATCCCCAGGAGTCCCACTCGCCGTCGGCTGCTACAAATGTTGCCGGTTGTCTAACCCACTCATGGCGGTCCTTGAGAACTCGCCCCCCCCCCCCTCCAGGAGACCTTTCTCAAGACGATTTCCTCCCTCCAGCTTGTGAGGAAGGAAGACTCCTAGCTCCGCACATGGGAGCCTCTTGTTGGTGCCACCGACATGGAAGCCGGCGCGAACACTTCCCGTGACAATATTGCCATGTGTCATATTCTCGCCGATCTCCATCGCGCACTCCCACTTGTCATCGCGTCCTCCCGGTCCGTCGTCGCTACAGACGAGGGCTGCTTGGCGCTGAAGATAGGCCCCGAAGGCCAACTTCTTGCTCGCCTTGCCCCTTTTGTCGAACCAACCCCGCACCATCACCGACATGGGATTGCAGTGAGACGGGCTCACGATGGCATTGTAGAGCCACCGCAAGTCCGCATCGGTGATGTTGCTGGAGTCAACCTTGTCGCATGTGCACGTCGCCAACCACCGATGGAAGACTTGAATGGTCGGGTTGCGAATGTTGCCGCGCTTCATCTCCTCTATGAACGAGAGCCGCCACCAAAAGGAGTCCAACTCCCCACGTCCCAAGATGTCGGCGACGTCAGCGTTGACGTCGAAGCCGAAGGCTTGAGCCGCCGCCTCCATGGTCACCGTGTAGCTGACATCACGGACGCGGAAGGTGACGGCCTCGTTGTCGTAGTCGTCGGTGCCGAGCCTCATCGTAGAGGCAACCTCGGTGACGACATCGTGGTCATAGTCCATGGGGAGGAGGTGCAAATCCATCCAGCCGAGGTTGTCTAGCATCCTCCTTATGTCCTCCCACATGCCGATCGTGGTGAGGAAGGTCTAGTCCAGGTCGAAGTTGGGGACGAACCTTCCCCTCACCGCGAGGTAGTGCTGTTGTTCCTCCGCGCTCCAGAGGGTAAAGCCCTCCTCCACCGTGCGCGGCACGTATGCCAGCGGTGGTGGTGATGCGGGAACCCCACCGCTTGCCGCCGTTTGGCTCCTCGTAGCACGCCTCGTTGGAAGGGACGCGCCGGAGATGGAGTGGCGGGCGCGGATCTCGTTTGTCGCCACTGCCGAGCCGGTGGATGCACCTCCCACCGACATGTCATCACGAGCGTTGGAGCCACCCCTCACCAAGGAGTCACCGCTCAACTCGTCGCTGCCGCCGGAACTGCTTCCCCGGTGCGGCCTCTTGCCCAACTTGCCGACGAAGGAGCGGAGACGATCCATCTGCAAATATTGCGGAACGTGTGCGAGATCGTGGGTAGTGGGGAAGGTGGAGAGATTACCGGGATGGTGTGGCGAACTAGGGGCGCCTGGCCTCCTTTTTATAGTGTGGGAAACTTCCAGGAAAAGTAACCGCCATAAAATTTCAAAATTTGAGAGCGCGCCGATCGGCACGGCAGTGCGCCGATCGGCACAATTCAAATTTTGAATGCTCTGACCACTCTGGTGCTTGATTCCCATCCTTTGTTGCTTCCCGGTATATCATGTTGGTTGGCAGGGGAACAACACGGAATCTCGATGTCTTGTTGACTGCGCCAATCGGCGCGGGCCCATGCCAATCGGTGCGCCGTCTCTTTTTCAACTTTTGGTCAATTTTGTGTCTCCTCTGCACTACACACCTGCATAATAATCATACCTATTCCTCAAAATCAATGCCTACCGCCTTTGTCGCCCATTTGGGAACCGCATGGGTAGCTGCGCCGATCGGCGCAGTAGGGCGCCAAACGGCGCAAGTCCCTTGCACCTCGTCTTTTGGTCCGGTGCTGATCCTGATGCCTCGTGTTCATCTCTTTCACCTAATTTTCCACTTTTCCCAATGTTCCTGTAGTATTGACGTACGTAGCAGGGCTCATCTGATGACCGCGCCGATCTGCGTGACGTCCATTTTTGCTCCTGGTCCCTCGCTTCTTCGCTAGATGTTGCTCTTCATCCTTTCCTGCGTCATTTAGCAACCATTTTGCACACAAAAAATTAATTCAAAAAGATTTTTGATAACCTTGAAAATTACTGTGCTGGTTGATTTTTAGCACCCCTTCAATTCTGGGCGTCGTCAGCCTTCCGTCCTGACTTGGGCAATAATGCACCGACCGGCACAGAAGTGCGCCGATCGACGCAAGCTCTGTTCCTTCCTCTTTTTGGTCTTTTTTTTTATATTCCTATATTGTTAGTCCATAGTATGTATATACATAGTTTTGCACAAATAAAATCCTCAAGAAGGGTCTGCCTAAGATCAACGGGGTCCTCGTCCTCTTATCCATATCAAGCACAATAAAATCAACAGGGACGATGTGATCTCCAACTTGAACAGGCACATCCTCAGCAATTCCATCAGGGAAGCGTACCGATTGATCGGCTAACTCCAAACACATACCCGTAGGCTCTAATTCAGGCAAATTGAGATTTGTGAATATATGATGGGGCAGAACACTTACACTTGCTCCAAGATCGCACAAGCACCTATCAAATATCCTTGTTGCAATCATGCATTTGATGCTTCGTGATCTAGGGTCGGGTTTCTTCTCTAGTGCAACATCATTGATTGCCGCCGTTAGCTCCTTAGTGACCTTCACAACCTCCTCAGAAACTAGAGACTTCTTGTTTTGCATCATGTCCTTAATGTACTTGGCATAGGTGGGAACTTGGATAGCGTCAACAAAAGGGACATTGATATAAAGCTTCTTCATAATATCGACGAACCTTGCAAGTTGCTCATCGTGTTGCCACGCTCTTTCTGTCTTCGTCAGTAGTTGAGTATCCAGGAACATGACAGGGCCATGCTCTTCTGTTTCCACGCCCATTTTCAGACCAGAGAGGTCATCATCCTCCTCACGCCGATCAGCGCTTCCATGGAGCCTATCGGCACCGACAGGATCATCGCGCCGATCGGCGCCGGGTGTGCGCCGATCGGCGCCGATCGGCGCAGGGCTTCCTTGCTCCCACAGAGTGCTCTGGATTTTCTGTTTGCTTTCCTGACCACGTAGCTATTGCCTTCAACTGCTCTGCAGACATCTTATTGCCAGGAATAGCCCCTTTGTTGCCTTGAATGGCTTGAGATAGCTGTCCCATCTATTGCTCCATAATCTTGGTGTGCTTCAAAATCTGCTCATTGGAGCTCCCAATTTCTATCACCTTGTCATTAATTCCCTCAAGGACACGATCAATCTCCTTGAATTTAGCTTGATTGTCCTTGTTGATCTTCTCTTATGCTTGGAAGAACTCATGACATTGGAGACGAAGTGGGATAGAATTTTGCATGGACGAACTAGGAGAGAAAGAACTCCTTTGTTGCTGATATTGGGGCTTCCATCCACTATTCTTCATATATTCTAGCATCTTCATCTCTTCAGGGCAATCGTTCTGCACATGACCAAATTCTCCACACTCAGTACATGTGGAGCGTGATTCCGCCAGCTTGAGTGTCTCTTTCTTAGGGATATGAAGATTATTGTCCATCCACCTTTGAATAGCATCGAGGCGATCTATAATCAAGTCTTCTGGAGTCTTCTCAATCACACTCTTCGCTACTCCTTTTGAAGGTTGCAAATTCCTTGAGCTTCTCTCACCATCCCACGATTGATTTTCAACTAGCAACTTGATCAAATTCTTTGCTTTGGTGGGGGTTTTTGACATGAATGATCCTGCAGCTGAGGCGTCCAAGTGTTGACGTGATAGAAATTTCAATCCTGTGTAGAACTTCTCAACAACTTCTCCAACCATCAGACCATGATGAGGGCATGCATCCATATATTCATTGTATCTTTCCCATGCTTCTCCAATGCTCTCGTCAATATTCTGTGTAAATCCAAGAATCTTATTTTTCAAAGCTTGAGTCTTACAGGAGGGAAGTATTTGGCCAAGAATTCAGCTGCTAACATGTTCCACACCGTTTTTACTGGGTTTTCCAATCCATTGTACCATTGCTTGGGGCGTCCAACTAGAGAGAAGGGGAACAGCCGCACACGTGCTTGATCTCCTGTCAATCCCGCTATCTTGAATGTACTGCAAACCTCAAGGAAGTGTTGCAAGTGATGATTGGGATCTTTCGAACCTGTGAACGGTTGTTGCGCCACTATTCCAACATATCTCTCCAATTGATACGGAAGTTGATCTTGAGCTTCTTGGAAATTTGTCTTCACAATACTAGTCAATTGTGGCTTGAGACGATTAACCATAGGTACCTCTGCCATCTCCTCTTCTTCTTGCTCTTGAACTGGGTCTTTTATTGTCAATAATATTCGAGGTGTTGCGCGGACTGCTTCTCCAGCTAAATCTCCAAGTGACTTGCTTCTCTACTCCGCTATTCTCTTCTTGTGAAAGAGTCTTTTTGGATCATCGGTGTAATTAGAGGGTTTGATTGAGTTAGGACCGTCCATACCTATTAGTTTCACTTAACAGAATATATGTACTAGAGAGACAAGTAAATCACAATAACTAGACACTAATACCTGGTATGGTCCCCGGCAACGGCGCTAGAAAGTGCGTCAGATGCCTTGTAAGCCTGTGCTGTTAAGTGAGTAACCAGAAAGTCTAATTAAATAGCGTCATAATGGGTAATTATATAGATCAATGAAAACCTATAATGAATAAGACCACCCTGCTTTTCGAGTGGCTCCCAATTTATCGCTGCCGAGAGGAAACCCTTAATCGCACGAGTGTCTTACCCTACTCAACTATCCAATAGTGCTGCGCAGGCTTAGTGCTGTCACTGCTAAAGCACACTACTAGAATCATCAAGCAACCATAATCAATACAATGTTCGAATACTATCCTAATCACCACGATCATAATATCAACTTACTTAGCCTAAAACTAAGCAATTGGAATAAGCACATGCATGATTATAGAATCAAGATAGGCAAATCACCAAAACCATCATCAACATATTCAATCATCCTTGAGATATATGGAGTAAGATCCATCCCCGTTGAGATGGCCTACCTTGACGGATCAACTCTTAACACCAATGGTTCTTGAAACTCAACTAGAGATCTATTCTAACGGGGCAAGCCCTGGTGGCTCTAACTCACGGATCTGTTGTCCCTCTGTCGCCTCCTCCTCTCTGTGCCAGGGTTTACAAGTATTTATAGGGGTTCTACTCGTAAAGGACTCGGTTTCTAGCAAATAAGGCGGTTGCGCCGATCGGCGCAGGATTGCACCGATCGGCGCAAGCCGTGTCTCTAGTTTCTTCCCTGAGTCGGTTCCTCTGTCTTCCATAGCTGCCATGTGGGCCTTTTCCTTCGAGATAAAGTCTTGTACTGCATGTTGAGATCTTGAAGTTCCATAAATCTTCTTTAAGTTCCATAAATCTTCTAGACAAATATCTTCAAGTGTCTTGCGCAGATAAACTTCCATAAACATGTGGAATGGGCCTCGGTCACTTCTGTGGGCCAAAACACCCTTGCGCCGATCGGCTCATGTACTGTGCCGATCGGCGCACTGGGCTTCTTTAGTGCTTTTCGTCGGTTCTGGACTCCTGTCCTCTCCATCATCACTTTAATCACCAATATTACCTGTTTCTGCAATAAAGCTCCAAAACAACGCATATATAAATATATAGACAATATCATAGGTAAATGGCCTAAATTAATATCAATTATGCTCTAATTGGGGTAATATTCACATATAAAAGGGGCACTTGGGAAGTACCAACATGGTGGCACGCTTAGTGCTTCATGTCTATCGATCGGCGGACCTGCCAGACATTCCTTCTCTCTGCAACTATGTGGTTAGTTCCTAGCAACTATACGAATGATATCCCTGGTTAGGAAGCGGGATTTCATTTGTATAGTCGGGGTAATAAAGAATAATGAACCATCGAGACCCTTCTTTAATGTGTGACCCTACACAAGAAATTTATAATCTATCTTGGGACGGGGTTCAGAAAGATAGTGAAAACTAGGATTGGTTAAAGCCCCGACCCCTGCAACAATCCGGCTCACTGAAGAAGTGCATTCAATGGGTCCCGGTCCTTTAATATAATCTAACCATTGGCCAAGCATAGCTTTAACAGGAGAAATAGGAATTTTAGCAATTGCAGCAAATAAGACATGCAATTCATCATTACGGATAGGTCTAGTGTCTTGTCTAGGGAAACAAGTCATAGCAAGCCACCTATGCCACAGTTGTAGAGTTGGGTTGTGAATGTCACTAGTCCTAAGACGTTCACAAGAAAACTCCCCCAAAATCCTTTGCCAAAAAGAACCCATTTCAAAACCCGTGGTTGCACCCTCTAAGTTAGTGTTGCAAGAACTTCTAAACTTAAGAATGATGCTATGTTCTTCCTAGGTGAGTGTTGACGGTCCTTAAATGCAAAATATGACCGTCGTTTACCCGCAAGAATCACACAATTTGATCACCACCTTAGTGGTAGGAATTTATTGCTAATTATTTCCACAAGTTTTGGTGACTTTGTGTATGCAGGAAGCAACCCATGGAGTTTAAATAAAAATTCAAGGAAATTCAAGGAGAAAGCACACTTTCGGCCAATCAGGAGCAAGCACACGGATTAAGGAGCCCACCTTCAGCGCTTAACCGACGTAACTCCCTGTAATACCGCGCAAACCGTTGTCAGGGCCCACAGGACAGCCACCTGGAGAAAGCATAGGCCAGGAGGGGCCACCCCCAGGTCGGCCGACCTGGTCAGGTCGGGCGACCTGGCCGGGCGCCCTCTCCGCCCGGGCTTCCACGTGTTGGCTCCTCAGGACTCCCTGATGGCGGTTTGGGGGGATTCCGTGGCGGTTACTCCTCTGAAACCGATGTTAGGAGGCTATAAATAGAGGGTGAGGGCCTTCACTCCAACACACACTCAAGATTGAAGATTTAGTGCTCCTCTTGCAAAGGCCAAGTGCTACTTAGCTAGTGCTTAGATTAGGAAGAGAGTGGAGTAGAGTTCGGAGGAGGCTTGGGCTTGTCTTCGCCTTCTCCACGCTTGTACTTCGACGACATTTGCCAATCATAGTAAGTGTCGAGATTTACCCTCTTGCAGTTTACTTTTTACTTTAATTAAGTTATAGTTCTAGCTTGTGAGCTCGTTCATCGCTCTAAGTTCTTAGGGTGCCTTAGCCTGAATATTCGTTGCTAGAAGGTTAAGGTAGTAATCGATCGCATAGACGTGGTGTCTAGGCAGGAGGTTACCTTTGATTATTCGTTAGTCTACTGGTTCGTTGAGGTAGGCGGCAGGTGGTGACAGCTCTGTCCGTCCTCTGAAATCCTCCCCGCTAGGCTAGTGCGTAGGCTCTTGGCGGAAGTCGCCTGTGGATGCAGGGGTAAGTCCGTGCCCAACGCGAGCAAACTAGAGCATAGCTTAGTTAACGTAGGAACCTGACTCTCGGGACATCCTCTCTGTCCTCTGCCTGTCTTAATCAATCTCTGTGTCCTTGGGTGATTTAGTCCAACGATAGACACACACGTTCCTCGTGATTCGATACCCCGGAATACTCTGGGTGAAGTGCTACATCGTTCTTCCGTGCGCTTGCGGATTTATTCGTAGACGTAAGAAAAACCAACAAGCATTTCTGGCGCCGTTGCCGGGGAACGGTTGCTGTTTTATCTGCGGACCCTAGTCACCCTCGTATCCCTTTTTATCTTTCTTTTATTTCTTTCCTTATCCCTACCATGGAGCAACCTTCTATCCAATCCTTCTCTGCTCCAAGGGGCGAGTTCTACGAGCCACCTTCATCTTCAAAACCAATCCTTTCTGATGGCTTCGAACTCCGCCCAGGCTTTATAGCCATGGTTCAGGCACAACCTTTCTCGGGGGTAGAAAACGAAAACCCACACCATCACCTGCGAGAATTTGAGCAATTGTGCTCGTGCATCCAAATCAGGGGTATGACACAAGAGACTCTCAAGTGGAAATTGTTTCCCTTTTCTCTTATAGAGAGGGCGAAGCAATGGTACACTCACACGGCAGAAAGCACGAATGGTGACTGGAAAGAGCTCCGGGACAAATTTTGTCTTGCGTTCTTCCCAATGTCACGAATCGTTTCTCTCCGTAGAGAGGTCTTCAACTTCGAGCAGGCCGAGAAAGAATCCTTAGGCACAGCTTGGGCTAGGTTCTCGCTTTTAGTGAAATCCGGTCCTGACTTGTCTATACCCGATCCCATGCTGCTACAGCATTTTCGGATGGGTCTCGACAAGGAATCTGCCCAATATCTCGACATAGCCGCCGGAGGTTCATTCATACACAAAACGGTCTCAGAAGGAAGAACCATCCTAGAACGCATTCTAGAAAATACCTCTTTCCTTGAGCCCACCAAACCCCCCTGCGAAGAAGCTACGCCGAGCCAGGAGGCTCTCCAGCTAGCCGAATCTGACCCTGCTTCTTGCACATCTCAAGATTTAGCTAGTGAGCCTCCTCCTGAACCAGGAAACTCGGATGATGAAGAAATTCAGCCGTCCGAATTCCCTTTCATCATCGAGGATGATCTTTTCAAAGATTTCGGTAACACCTCGATGTATGCCATCCAACGAAAGCCTCAAACACCAGTTCCTTCCCCTGAACCTATAGAAGAACAATTCCTTAGGGACTCAGTGAAAGAACTAACAGCCATCATGAGTGATGAGTGGTCCCGAGAAAATGAGCAATGTTCCGAACTTGTTCGGATTATCTCATCCTCTACTACCATTCCTTGTATGGTTAGAGGCAGAGCTGTGGATGTCTGGTATAATCCCGCCGTAGGAATAAACATCGTTTCCGACTCCTTTGCCTTTGAGGTATTAGGAGACGAACCTCTGCTTCCTACGCAAAAGACCTTCAAAAGCCCTACCGGAGCCATCCTAGAAGGTTACGGGATTCTAAACAATGTGTCGATACGACACAAAGACGCTGAGGCCCTTCTGAACTTTCATGTCTTTGAGGTCCCAAGCTTTGATGTCCTCATCGGGCTTCCTTTAGAAAAACTCTTTACGGCAGCCTCATCCGGTAACCTCAGTGTCAACATCGGAGGAAAGGCTCTCTCAATCCCAATCTCCCGTTCGCGAAACACCATCGCTGAATTTCCTGATGAGAGAGACCTAACCGAAGAGGTGAAAGTGATTTCCCCTTTCGACCCTCCTGATACCCTCCTTGACCAAGACGCCGATCTTTTTACAGAAGAGGAGGATGATCTACAGGAAACTCTCGAGCTTCCTAAAGATAAACCACCGACTCGACCTCCCATCAAGTTAAAAACCTTACCCCCTGGCCTACGCTACGCTTTCCTACATGGTGACACGGAGTCCCCTGTCATCATTAGTGATAAGCTTTCGGAGGGGGAAACCAAGGAGCTGATCTCTGTCTTAGAGAAACATCACTCTGTCTTTGGGTACTCCCTCCAAGACCTAAAGGGAATTAGTCCCACTCTCTGCACCCATCGCATCCCTCTTGACCCCGAGAGTACACCTTCTAGGGAACCCCAGAGGAGGTTAAATAATGCTATGCGCGAGGTTGTGAAGAAGGAAGTTCTAAAACTTCTGCATTCAGGGATCATATATCCCGTACCTCATAGTGAGTGGGTGAGCCCGGTGCAAGTAGTGCCGAAGAAGGGAGGTATGACGGTCGTTAAGAATGATAAGAACGAGCTTATTCCCCAACGTACCGTCACGGGATGGAGGATGTGTATCGATTACAGAAAACTCAACAAGGCAACAAAGAAGGATCATTTCCCGCTGCCCTTCATCGATGAGATGTTAGAGCGGTTGGCAAACCATTCCTTCTTCTGTTTCCTTGATGGGTATTCTGGTTATCATCAGATTCCTATCCATCCCGATGATCAGAGTAAGACCACCTTCACGTGCCCGTATGGAACATATGCCTATCGTAGGATGTCTTTTGGGTTGTGTAATGCACCAGCCTCTTTCCAACGGTGTATGATGTCCATATTCTCGGACATGATCGAGGAAATCATGGAAGTCTTCATGGATGACTTCTCAGTCTATGGGAAGACCTTCGATCACTGTCTCGAGAACTTGGACAGGGTCTTGACTCGATGCCAAGAAAAGGACCTGGTACTTAATTGGGAAAAGTGCCACTTTATGGTCCGAGAAGGCATAGTGCTAGGGCACTTAGTGTCCGAGAGAGGTATCGAGATGGATAAGGCGAAAATAGAAGTTATCGAGCAACTTCCACCCCCGATCAACGTCAAGGGTATTCGTAGCTTTTTGGGGCATGCTGGGTTCTATCGACGATTCATCAAAGACTTTTCAAAAATCGCTAGACCCCTCACCAACCTCTTAGCTAAGGATGCGCCTTTTGACTTTGATGATGAGTGCTTGAAATCTTTTCATCTATTGAAAAATGCACTCATCTCAGCTCCCATCATCCAACCCCCTGATTGGAAGCTGCCCTTTGAAATCATGTGCGATGCTAGTGACTACGCCGTAGGGGCCGTTCTCGGCCAAACTAAGGACAAGAAGCATCACGCAATAGCCTACGCTAGCAAAACCTTGACAGGAGCACAGCTCAACTACGCTACCACAGAAAAGGAGCTCCTAGCTGTGGTTTTTGCTATCGATAAATTTAGATCTTATTTAGTTGGAGCAAAGGTAATTGTTTACACTGATCATGCTGCACTAAAATACCTGCTCGCTAAAAAAGATGCTAAACCAAGGCTCATCAGATGGATCCTCTTACTCCAAGAGTTTGATCTTGAAATAAAAGATAAGAAAGGAGTAGGGAATTCCGTAGCAGATCATCTATCTCGTATGCAAGTCACTAACATGCAGGAACTACCAATCAACGACTTCCTACGAGATGATATGCTGCTAAAGGTCGCGGACTCCACACCCTGGTATGCAGATATCGTGAATTTCATGGTTACAGGGTATGTTCCGCCGGGGGAAAACCAAAAGAAGCTGGCCTATGAAAGTAGGCGACACCTTTGGGACGACCCATTCCTCTACAGGGTCTGTGCTGATGGTCTGTTGCGGCGATGCATCCCCACCATTGAGGGTGCACAGATAATTGAGAAGTGCCATGCAGCTCCGTACGGAGGACACTACGGCGTGTACCGCACGCAAGCAAAAATCTGGCAAAGTGGTTTCTGTTGGCCGACGATGTATGAGGACACCAAAGAGTACATCAGGAGGTGCAGGAGATGCCAGAAGCATGGAGGAATCTCATCTCGCAACGCGATGCCCTTGACATACAACCTGCAAGTCGAACTTTTCGACGTCTGGGGCATCGACTTCATGGGACCCTTCCCAAGGTCCTATGATTGCGAGTATATCCTGGTGGCAGTCGACTACATGTCAAAGTGGGTTGAAGCATTGCCATGCGGAGCTGCAGATGCAAAGAGCGCACGGAAGATGCTCTATGAGACCATTTTCCCACGCTTTGGGGTACCAAGGATGGTGATTAGTGATGGAGGTTCACACTTCACGGATAAAGGATTCCGACACTTCCTGAGGGAACTCGGTTCCGACCATAACATTGCTACTCCATACCACCCCCAGACCAGCGGTCAGGCAGAGACCTCGAACAAGCAAATCAAGAACATCCTGCAGAAAACAGTGGAGGAAATGGGATCGGGATGGAAGAATAAGTTGCCAGATGCACTATGGGCATATCGCACTGCATACAAGACTCCCATAGGCATGTCTCCATTCCAGCTGGTCTACGGCAAGACTTGCCATCTGCCGGTAGAACTGGAACACAAGGCATACTGGGCAATAAAGAAATGGAATATGGATTCCAAAGAAGCAGGAAGGCACAGGATGAAGCAAATTTCTGAGTTGGAGGAATGGAGAGAAAAGGCGTATCACAGTGCCAGGATCTATAAAGAAAAGACCAAGAAATGGCACGACAAAAGGATACAGCCAAAGGAGTTCAACCCTGGAGACAAGGTGCTACTCTTCAACTCAAGAGTGAAGCTGTTCGGCGACGGGAAACTGCGAAGCAAATGGCTTGGGCCATATCTCGTCATCGACGTCGCGACACATGGAGCGGTCACACTCCAGGACAAGGACGGGAACGCGTTTAAGGTAAACGGCCATCGACTTAAACTCTTTTACGATTCTATTAAAAGTATAGGAGTTGAGGAGGACGTAGTCAATTTAATTGACTTCCGGGCCTACCCATAGCCTTTACGGGCACCTAAACTTAGAATCAAATTAAATTGCCGTACTTTTCCCCCTCCTTGGACCTCCCTTAGGCAGCCCACGAAGCAGCAGCCCCAGGGGGCCCACCACCAGGTCGGCCGACCTGGCCAGGTCGGGCGACCCCCTGGTGGCGCCGCCGCTTCCCGTTTTTCTCTCACGCGTTCCTCCAACTTCCCCCTTCGCCCTAATCGGAGATTCTCGCGGAGAATCGCGAATATACCGTCGGGGGACTCTCCTTTTAAGCAGAGGGGAGCGATGCTTTTCTCTCATCCCAAACCTTCCTGTGAACCTCTTCCAGAACCCCCAACTTCATCATGGCTGCCAAAAAGAGCACTTCCCAGGCTTCCTTGACCAGCTCCGCCCTTGCCCTTAGCGGGGAAATCACCCCCGCTAACCAAATCGTCCCGACCAACCTCGATCTCACCCTTGCCGAGATCGTTGAGCCTCTCGCCATTGAGCCTCCCCTGCGCCGCGAAGAGGAAAGGGCAGGCCGTACACGGTTTGCTGAACGGCGCAGCCCTTCCGCCACCCGCACATCGCAGCGGGCACTTTCGCCGACCCCGGCACGCACCATGAAGACGCGGGGAACGTCGCCTGTACGGCGTCCTACCCCCGACATCAAGAGACCAACGACGGGCACTCTGGCGCACCGCAAGACAACACCCACCCGTCGTCTCCACAACGGGGATCCCTCTGCTCTCCTGCCCAGGGAACACCTCGTTGAGACGCTTCGGGGCAGGGATGGGTCGCCATTCGGGTACAAGTACCGGATGGACTACATCCCCACGTCGCCAGAGCAGAAGGGACGGTTCACCAGCACCGGACCACGCACCGGACCGGGCAAGGGGAAAGTGCTCTTCCCCAAGCTCACTTCGGAGGACAAGCGGGAGATGGAGGAATCCATCGACTCCTCCCCGCAGAAGACCATCAGCCGCTTCCTCGACCCCCCGCCAATCACAGCGGAGGGCGGACACTACCAGGACAGCGGGGACGAGGCGACAGGTCCCTCCAAGGCCAAGCTTGTGCAGGACGTTCTCCTCCTACGGGCGGAGAATAAGAGGCTGGCCAACAAGTTGGCGGAGGAGTTGGTTGATCGTGCTCAACTTGAGGATCGTGTGCAACGCCTCGAGGAGGGTATGAAAGACCTCCGCCGTGGCTTATGCGCTAAGATGGAGCGCATTTGTAGCCACATGGGAGAGCCCGACTTATATAAGGGCAAATGAATAGGCTCTCCCATATAGTTTAGGAAAATAGGCGCTTAGTTTCCCTTTTTAGATTTTCTTCGTTTATTTCATTAAAATGTAATGCGCCTATAATAAAGAATTAAATAATGGAACCCACTGAGCCCATAAAGCCGGTGGGGTCCACCTTTGCTTTCACACTTTTCCTTTTTGTTTGTGTCAAATAAAAAGAAGTCAGGAAACAAGTGTGGAGGAGGATTTGCGAAGTACGAACGCGCAAACGGACGGTCTACCCTGAGAAATACGTTGCACAGGGCGACACGAAGCGACACGACGAACCAGGGGACCAGAGGAGCATCTCCCAGGTCGGGCGACCTGACCAGGTCGGCCGACCCAGGCCTGGCTCCCCTCGGACCCCCACTTGGTCCATACTCTGGTTTGCACGTCCACTTCCCATTCCTCCCTGCCTCTCTGCTTATTTTCTCCTTGAATATGGAAAAATTAATAAATACTAAAAACCTGAATTTTCTCCATAATTCATTCTTTTTGATTTATCATCTTGCATGCTCCTTATTCCTAGAATGTTTGCCTAAATTTCCATGACTATATCTTTAGGAAAACATGCTACCTAGGACTATTGATTTGTGTGATATGAATAGACTTTATGAATCTTCACTCTTATGCTTATAACTTGGGATTTTCTTTTGAAAATGATAAATTTGAAAGCCAACTCCTCAATGATAAAATTTATCCTACCAAGGCCAAATTTTGCTTATCAAAGATTGTGCTCTTTTTGTGCTACTTATTAATTTATTGAGCCTTGTCAAAATTTTGAGACCCAAATTGAGATGCCTGTTATGCTTCATTTATCAAGTCTGTGTGCACATCCACCCCTATGCTAAAACTTCTACACTGGAAGTTAGCATCTCTACCATCCATGAAAATAAAACACTCCAGTTCTACATACTTCCCTCCGTATTTTGTTGCAAAAAGAGTTATGGGCTATCTAGTATGCAAAAAAAAAAAAAAAGAAAAAAAAGAAAAAAAAATAGCCCATGATCTCATTTCAATAGGGGAATATTCAAAGGAGTATCCATCTTCCATCTACCAAATAAATGTGCACAGACTTGACTTATGAATCATGACTTGTTTTTCTCTTTGGATCCGAATTTTGACTTAGCAAGATATGAATTATAAGTATGCCACCATTTCAATCCTATTCTTGAGCTCCACATATACCATATTTAGAGATAGGACATGAAAGGCACAATGCCTCGGTGAGGAAAATACACCTTTGAGCGACTGAGAGAATCATTTGAGGAGTATGGCTACTATTCTTTGATTGTGAAAATCTTTTCGAAAACCCAAGTTACATAAGCAGAAGGAGCTGAGTTTTCGGAGTCAAGATTCGTTCCATTCATCAATATCCAAAGAAGGCATGCTAGACACTTCAAAAGCTCATGGAGATACAAGGTAATGCCTGGAATAATTTGCATGCTAGATTTGATTTATCAAGGTTTGAATTATCACTTAGTCCTTAGTCTTTAGTCCTTTACTCGAGGACGAGCAAAGGCTAAGTGTGGGGGAGTTTGTTGACGGTCCTTAAATGCAAAATATGACCGTCGTTTACCCGCAAGAATCACACAATTTGATCACCACCTTAGTGGTAGGAATTTATTGCTAATTATTTCCACAAGTTTTGGTGACTTTGTGTATGCAGGAAGCAACCCATGGAGTTTAAATAAAAATTCAAGGAAATTCAAGGAGAAAGCACACTTCCGGCCAATCAGGAGCAAGCACACGGATTAAGGAGCCCACCTTCAGCGCTTAACCGACGTAACTCCCTGTAATACCGCGCAAACCGTTGTCAGGGCCCACAGGACAGCCACCTGGAGAAAGCATAGGCCAGGAGGGGCCACCCCCAGGTCGGCCGACCTGGTCAGGTCGGGCGACCTGGCCGGGCGCCCTCTCCGCCCGGGCTTCCACGTGTTGGCTCCTCAGGACTCCCTGATGGCGGTTTGGGGGGATTCCGTGGCGGTTACTCCTCTGAAACCGACGTTAGGAGGCTATAAATAGAGGGTGAGGGCCTTCACTCCAACACACACTCAAGATTGAAGATTTAGTGCTCCTCTTGCAAAGGCCAAGTGCTACTTAGCTAGTGCTTAGATTAGGAAGAGAGTGGAGTAGAGTTCGGAGGAGGCTTGGGCTTGTCTTCGCCTTCTCCACGCTTGTACTTCGACGACATTTGCCAATCATAGTAAGTGTCGAGATTTACCCTCTTGCAGTTTACTTTTTACTTTAATTAAGTTATAGTTCTAGCTTGTGAGCTCGTTCATCGCTCTAAGTTCTTAGGGTGCCTTAGCCTGAATATTCGTTGCTAGAAGGTTAAGGTAGTAATCGATCGCATAGACGTGGTGTCTAGGCAGGAGGTTACCTTTGATTATTCGTTAGTCTACTGGTTCGTTGAGGTAGGCGGCAGGTGGTGACAGCTCTGTCCGTCCTCTGAAATCCTCCCCGCTAGGCTAGTGCGTAGGCTCTTGGCGGAAGTCGCCTGTGGATGCAGGGGTAAGTCCGTGCCCAACGCGAGCAAACTAGAGCATAGCTTAGTTAACGTAGGAACCTGACTCTTGGGACATCCTCTCTGTCCTCTGCCTGTCTTAATCAATCTCTGTGTCCTTGGGTGATTTAGTCCAATGATAGACACACACGTTCCTCGTGATTCGATACCCCGGAATACTCTGGGTGAAGTGCTACATCGTTCTTCCGTGCGCTTGCGGATTTATTCGTAGACGTAAGAAAAACCAACAGTGAGACGGTATTCCTTCCCGAACAAGCAGGAAAGTACCCCGTCTTTATCTTTTAGCAAGGTGCACAAAAACTGGATAGTGAGGAGGCGTGAACCTTCCTTAGTTGATGTGTGCAAATTCGGTCCAACCTAATGCTTTCCAAATAGAAAGGAACTCAGAGTCCATACCTACAGTGGAGAGTAGGTCGTTGTCATACATCTTGGTGTGGACGAAACTACAATTGCGTAGGCGGTGGAAGTCTCATCTCTCCCGTTCATCTAGCAGCGCTCGGTGTCGGTGCAAAGAACATGTGGCTCATCTTCCTCCATGTCCTCAACGGCTGTGTACCTTGTTGGTTCAACCTCGATGGAGAAGTTTGTGCTCGAGCTGCCGTGTGAACGGCGTGAACTCGAACTTGTCACCTGCTGCATCAACGCCTTAGCCTTCTTCAACTATACCACCTAAGTAAAACACAAGAATAACTCGAACACGGGTTATGAGTTAGCAAATAAAACTTGTCGGTCGTGTTGATCTTGCCAAGCTTTTGTAAAGGACTTGCACAATCAAAAAACAAATGAAACTACAAAGCGAAATATTTTTGGTGGCTTTTGGAATGATAACTTTGGAGAAACAATGTGAGAGCTCAAGAGCAAATGAGTGAAGGAGGGAGTGAAATGAGAAGGAACTTGGAATAACAAGACACTCTTCCCAGGGCACTCTATTTATAGGAAAAATCCCAAACGGTCGAAACACAGCTAGTAGGGGGCTAAACCAACCATTGGCAAAAGGCCAAGGTTGGTGGGGCTCACACCCCTTCGACCGAACATGGGTGTTCGGCCGACTAGGGGTCGGTCCTACTGGTCTCCCACTTTGGCCCATAACTCCCTAACAGCTATATTTTTTGAGCTGCACGGGTTAGGTCCAAAGTTTTGACAAAATTTTTGCTCAGAAAATTATTTTCTCAAAGTTGGAAACAGAAAACCAAATTTTGTATTTTTAGCAAAACAAAGAAAAGGGTTGGAATAAATTCCAACATACATGTGTCAAATCCAAATATGCAAATGCAAAGACAAATTTGAAAGAATTCAAAAGTTTGGAGAAATTTAAATGTGTAAAAATTAAAGAAATCAAATATGAGATAAGTATCAATTTACCTTTGGCAAGGGCTCAGCAATTTTAAAGTCTGACTAGCAGGACTTTTCTGCATCGTGTTTAGCTTCAAGTCGCTGCGTCCGGTCATAGAGATGTGGACATAGATGGGTGCACTTCCTTCACTCGCCACACCTTCTTCATCTTTGGTGCGGTCGATGGCTTCTTGGATTTAACAAGCTGAGGCTTTGCCTATAGTCCTGGCCTCGCCGTAGGTGGGTTCTTCTTCTTGAAAATTTATGGCATCTTCTTGGCCATGATCTTCTTCACGTAGAGAATGAGGCTATCCTTCTTTGGGGGTGTCACTTCGACCACTTTGATGTTCCTTGGGTTCGGCCCGTACTTGATCTTGATCATTGAAAATTGCTCTCTCCTTTGCCAAAAATCAAACTTCTCTTCCTTCCCATTGATGAGGAAATGGATTTCTCCGACCCCAAAATCAATGTGTGCATCTGTGGTGCTTAAAAATGAGCACCCAAGAATGAGCGGTGTTTCCTTCTCAACATCCATGTCGAGCACCACAAAATCCACGGGGATGAAGCGATCTTCACTGGAATGTCTTCTGCAATTCCCTATGGATAGCGGACCGATGAATCGGCCAGCTGAAGTTGCATCGGTGTAGGTGTAACACCCTACTTTTTGCAATTTCTAAAAATACCAATTTTCTAGCATTAAGGAATTAATAAAATAGCCTAGTCAAATTATTTTCTAAAATAATTATAATAAACTGATTGCATTTGCATATCATGTCATTGTCATGTAGATTTTATTTGCATTAGGCATTTAGTTAATTACTAAATAGAATACCAGGAAAATTAGAATAGGAAATGGGAGAGAAAAGAGTACAAATGGAAAAGACAATAGAAAAACCAGCACATGGGCCGAAACCCACCATTCTAGCCCACCCCGGAACCCTCTCCCCTCTTCCCCCGCTCTTTCCCTCTTGGCCCGCCAGCCCACGAGGCAATGGCCCAGCCAGCCTCCCCACCGCGCTGAAGGAGAATTCCCCCAAAACCCGCCTCCCTCCCCTCTCTCTCTTTCACTGACATGTGGGCCCATGGTGTCATCCCGTTCCTCCCGCCAATCCTGCCCCCTTTCCTTTCTCTGCCGCCCCGTTCAAATCCCCGCCCCGCGCGCGCCGCCGCCGTCGAATTTTGGAAGGCCAGCGCCTCCGCCTGCCTCTGCTCCCTCACGCCGCGTGCAGCCCTAGCCCTCCTCCCTCCCTATAAATGCGACCCCCGAGGAACCCCAGCCCCCCACCCGGCTCGTGCTTGAGCTCTCCCCCTCTCCGCTTTGCTCTAGCGCCGCCGTGCGCCGCCTCTTCCTCGTCTCCGGTAAGAGCTCCGCCGCCGCCCATGATTCCTCCCCTTCGACGCGTCCCGGTCCTTTCTGACCCGTCGCTGATGAGTACATCACACCCATGGTGATGAGGACATCACCCTTATGGATACACCCAGCACTCCGCCAACCAAAATGCAAGTTCATGCGCGACAACTGAATTTACGGGTGAGCTTGTTCCTAATGATTCCTTTATGTGATTTTGAGAATAGATTGCTATCTAATGAATTAATTGTTGTTAGAAACTATGGAGATGATGATGAGATAGCTGGGGAGGTGATTGGAGACGTATGGGCCAGCAAGGACGTCCAAGCCAAGGTGGAGGCCCACTCAAAACCGACTTCGAGTCTGTCTCGGAGCCTAGGACCAGTCTGCACTAAAACGGATGCCCAGGACGCATACGGACTCAGATTTGGATGTTCTATATATGCCTGGAAAGATAACGAAAAGCCCTTTCCAACCCAACTGGTCCCATGTCAAAATTCATCCCCAGCCGTCGGCAATAGCCAAAACAATTCGACTTACACAATCTGTCCTGGTACTGCGACACCGTAATCGGTCTTTGGGCCATGTATCGAGTTGAGCCCACTTAGGGCTGCGTCCAGGGGGTCTTGCACAACCCTAGGGTCCTCATATACAGTCGTCGCCTCTTCATTAGGGTTTGGGTTTTACTTAGATTATTTTGTTGATAACAGTTTTGCCGTTTGATCAGTTTGTGAGACTCCAACTTATGAGATTTATCGTATACTTGCAAATTTGGTTGTATTCTTCTTTGTTCTTGCTTGTGTTCTTGATTTGCAGGCAAGGATAAGCCTTCTCGGCCAGGTCAATCGTTCTTGAACGGTTGATAACCAGAGGAGACGTTGTGCTGCGATTGCAGGGTTTAGAACGTGTCGTTCGGAAGCCGGATCGATTTGTGTATCGCCTCCGCCTTAATCAAGATTATCAGAACCTATCGGAAGATTGGGAACCCTTGTTCACATCAAGTGGTATCAGAGCTTTAGGTACACCGTTAGGTTCGCCCTTATCCTTGTTATTTTGTTCAATCCTAGAGTCC
The DNA here is from genome assembly GCA_030378355.1 of Eleusine indica. Classification (NCBI taxonomy): domain Eukaryota; kingdom Viridiplantae; phylum Streptophyta; class Magnoliopsida; order Poales; family Poaceae; genus Eleusine; species Eleusine indica. The sequence continues at coordinate 36,327,131 of CM059498.1, read as the reverse complement.
AGAAAATTGCCCTACAAAAATATTTGTTCGTCGTGTTTCCGCTGTCCTACACCCCCCTTGTGCCTTGCAATTTTCAGTTTAGTTTGCTTCTCTGAATTTTAGTCCCTACAAGGTCATTGTGTTGTTGGTCTAGTACTTGTTTTTTGGTCTTGTTTGAGTCGTGTGTGTCCTTGTTCATAGACAATCAAGAAAAAAAATCAGATTGTTGCACACATTGAGAGAATAGTACTGCTGGAATTATTTGCACTAAATATTTATTTAACATCTAGCCTTCTACTTTTTGTGTGCAAAAGAAACTTAGAGTGCTTTCTGTTGCACCTCGTTCCTTGAGTCAAGAGATTGCTGCACGTTGTTGCATATGAGAATTGTCGCTTCAGTTCTACATGTACATCTATTCCTTACATAAAGAGTGCAATAAAGAAAGTTTAGGTTTTTTCTTTATGCTATAAAGTTCGCAACTCTTGCTGCAGTTCTATGTCAAAAAAATTATGAAAGAAGTAAAAGGCAAAGAGGTGCTGAAAAAAAATAAGAAGAAAAAGCCGCACCTATAACAAAAGAAAAAAAAACGAAAGGAGAAGAGAAAAAAATTCAGAATAGCTTGCAGCCTTTGTGTCCTTTGTTGAGCCATTTGCTTGCTTGCTTGAACTAGGTCCGAGACAAGTTTAGGCCAGTGACATAGACTAGCTTGGGACTATTATTCAGTTTTGCAATTTCTGAATTGAAATTTTGCTAATCCTTGCTACTATAAATTGCCTACCTAGCTCCACATATATCCCTCTGAAAAGGCACTGAACTTTGAACCCTCGCAATCGTCGGATCACACTCTCCAAGGTATCCTCTGTTTTGCTATCAAGAATCTTGTAAAAACTCAGTTAGGTGCTGCCATTTGCTTGTTGAGAGTTTCCACCGTAATCAAACAGTAGTGATAGGAAAATATACTCTTGTGTGTTTTCTTGTTTTCTATTAACAATGATAGGTTACAACACTGATGGTGATGAGTCGATGGTGTCAAATGAGGTTGATACAAGTGTTGTAGCACAACGAGCGCTTAGTTCTCAAATGGAGAAGGTAGAGCAAAATCAAATGAACAACTTGTTTCAGACTCACTTTATTGTGAAGGATCGACGTTGTCGTGTCATCATTGATGGAGAGAGTAGCCACAACATCGCAAGCTTGGAATTGGTCGAGAAGCTCGGCTTGACCACACAGCCACACCCATGTCCATACTACATCCAATGGGTAAATTCTTGTGGTAAGATGAAGGTAGATAAAACTGCACGCATTGAATTTTTTATTGGTTCTCATAAGGATAATGCAGAATTTGATATAGTGCCTATGCAAGCATGTCATTTGTTATTGGGTAAACCTTGGATTTGTACAAATAATGTTTTGCACAATACCATTACTAATAGCTACTCATTTGAATACAATGGTAGAAGGGTTACTCTTACACCAATGACCACAACTGAAATTTTAGAAGAGGATCAACAACGATTTGAGAGAAGAAAGAATGAACCGTTTAGGATAGAATGGGCTGTTTCAAATGTCGCAACACTTTCATCAAAATCTGAATTGCTAGAGGATGAACATATTTCTTTGCCTCTTGTTACAACTAATATTTTTCAGCATATACACAAAGAAGATGATAGTGGGAACGATAAAGAACAGGTTGTTGCTTCAGGTAAGAGCATTCTTGATATGATGGATTGTTCTAATAGTCTTGCTATATCGGAACCTTATGATCATGTTCCTTTGTCACAAATTGATTTACCTAGTGGTCCGTGTGATAAAGAGGAGTTGTGTGTCAATGCTTCATTTATACCTTTGCCACAACAAATGAATGAGCTTGATGCTTTTGCTTATGATTCACCCACTAGTGCTGAAATTAAACGTTTGGTTTTAGTTACATGTCAAAAGGATGAGCAGAAATTGTTTTCTTCTCAAAATACTTTAGGTTATATTGAATTTGATATTCTTTGTAATCTAAGTACTTTAGAGAAGCAAATGTTTTCTCAAACTAAGTTGCCTTTATTGATAAGAAACATTTTTTATGCTATTGGCAAGTATGATCATAGAGGTGTATTTATGGTACATAGAGTTTATGTTTGTTCAAATCTAAAACATCCTCTTGGTTTGCAACTAAATGACCAACTAGAAAACTTTAATATCAACTACCATGTCATGTCATCTTTTTCTAGTATTTCTAAGATCACACATTGTCTACCTTGTGATAAGAGTGAGAATGATGCTCATATTGCTGACCAAGTTTTCAAAGAGATTATTAATTTGCACGGAATGCCTTCTACTATAGATTCTTATTGTGATGACAAATTTCATAATGCATATAAATATGAGTTGCATCCCAAGTTTGGGAATAGTTCCACAATTAATATTTCAGATTTGAGACCATACATGAGAGAAAGAGATGAGCTCGAGTCGAGGACGACTTTAATTCAAAAGGGGGAGAATGATGAGGACATCACCCTTATGGATACACCCAGCACTCCGCCAACCAAAATGCAAGTTCATGCGCGACAACTGAATTTACGGGTGAGCTTGTTCCTAATGATTCCTTTATGTGATTTTGAGAATAGATTGCTATCTAATGAATTAATTGTTGTTAGAAACTATGGAGATGATGATGAGATAGCTGGGGAGGTGATTGGAGACGTATGGGCCAGCAAGGACGTCCAAGCCAAGGTGGAGGCCCACTCAAAACCGACTTCGAGTCTGTCTCGGAGCCTAGGACCAGTCTGCACTAAAACGGATGCCCAGGACGCATACGGACTCAGATTTGGATGTTCTATATATGCCTGGAAAGATAACGAAAAGCCCTTTCCAACCCAACTGGTCCCATGTCAAAATTCATCCCCAGCCGTCGGCAATAGACAAAACAATTCGACTTACACAATCTGTCCTGGTACTGCGACACCGTAATCGGTCTTTGGGCCATGTATCGAGTTGAGCCCACTTAAGGCTGCGTCCAGGGGGTCTTGCACGACCCTAGGGTCCTCATATACAGCCGCCGCCTCTTCATTAGGGTTTGGGTTTTGCATAGATTATTCTGTTGATAACAGTTTTGCCGTTTGATCGGTTTGTGAGACTCCAACTTGTGAGATTCATCGTATACTTGCAAATTTGGTTGCATTCTTCTTTGTTCTTGCTTGTGTTCTTGATTTGCAGGAAAGGATAAGCCTTCTCGGCGAGGTCAATCGTTCTTGAACGTGTCGTTCGGAAGCCGGATCGATTTGTGTATCACCTCCGCCTTAATCAAGATTATCAGAACCTATCGGAAGATCGGGAACCCTTGTTCATATCACATGGATACACACAACACTCCTCCAACTAAGATGAAAGTTCATGTGCATCACCTGAATTTACAGGTGAGATCGTTTCTAATGTTTTTATTATGTGGTTTTGAGAAAAGATTTGCTTCTCTAGCTTGCTTGAACTAGGTATGAACTATAAACTATGATCACAATGTAAAACTACAATAGAAGGCATGCCATGTAAATTAATGACCTCTTTGAAAACTTGCTCAGCAATATGAACATCATTCTCCCTCTTATGACAAGATAGAAAATGTGTGATCTTAAAAACACTAGAAAAACATGATATGACATGGTAATTGTTATTGCAATTTTCTAGTTTATCATTTGGTTGTACAACACAAGGAGGATTCATGTTTGAGAAAATATAAATTTTGTGCACCATAAATGAATCTCTATGATCATAGTTTCCTGTAGCATAAAAATTGTTTCCTGTTAGTAAAGGCAATTCAGTTTGAGAAAAGATTCGCTTCTCTACGGTATTTAGATCACAAAGAACATCAAATTCAATATAACCCAAAGTATTTAGAGAAGACAATAATTTCTGCTCATCCTTAATGATGAGTACATCACACCCATGCATACACACAACACTCCTCCAACTAAGATGAAAGTTCATGTGCATTACTTGAATTTACAGGTGAGATCATTTCTAATGCTTTTATTATGTTGTTTTGAGAATAGATTGCTACCTAATAAATTAATTGTTGTTAGAAACCATGGAGATGATGATGGGATAGCTGGGGAGGTGATTGGAGACGTGATGGGCCAGCAAGGATGTCCAAGCCAAGGTGGAGGCCAAATCAAAACCGACTTCCAGTCTGTTTCGGAGCCCAGTACTGGTCTGCATTAAAACGGACGCTCATGACGCATACGGGCTCGGATATGGACGTTCTATATATGCCTGGAAAGATAACGAAAAGCCCTTTCCAACCCAACCGGTCCAATGTCAAAATTCATCTCGAGTCTTCGGAAATCGCCAAAACAATTCGACTTATAGAATCTGTCCTGGCGCTGCGACACCGTAATCGGTTTTGGGCCATGTATCGAGTTGAGCCCACTTAGGACAGCGTCCAGTGGGTCTTGCACGACCCTAGGGTCCTCATATACAGCTGCCACCTCTTCATTAGGGTTTAGGTTTTGCTTAAATTATTCTGTTGATAACAATTTTGCCGTTTGATCGGTTTGTGAGATCCCAACTTGTGAGATTCATCATATACTTGCAGGAAAGAATAAGCCTTCTCAGCGAGGTCAATCGTTCTTGAACGGTTGATAACTAGAGGAGACGTTGTGCTGCGATTGCGGGGTTCACAACGTGTCGTTCGGAAGCTGGATCAATTGGTGTATCGCCTCCGCCTTAATCAAGTTTACCAGAACCTCTCGGAAGATCGGGAACCTTTGTCCACATCAGTCGCCGTGCCTCGCAGGTGCTCGAGGGCCGTCGTGAGCCGATTGTGGCCGCCTCCCGTCGACACAGACCCCTTCCCTGATGTCGTCGACGACCTCGAGCCGTCGCCCACCGCCGCGAGCCCTCCCCGACTCTCGGACCCCCGCCGCGATCCCCCTCGGTGAGACCCCCGCGTTCCCTTTTGAGCCCCTCTGCACCCTGATTCGACCACCGGAGAGCCGCCTCCGGCGAGCTCTGCCGCACACCGGCCGCCGGCAGCCACCGCATCCCCCCCCTTTAAATCCTGGCCATTGGATCTCGATCCAGCGAGCCAGATTACATACCCCTTCGGGGTATGTAATCGGTCCACCGTGGACCAGTGGACCGTGGGTCCACAAAACCCATGCACCCGGTCCACGGGTTTTTAGTTTTAAATTAATTCACTTAATTCCTGGATAATGTTAACATTTTGCATTTAGGCCCCTGCGTTAAATTTAAATTATATTTATGCCCCTATTTTTGAACAGAAACTTTAGAAAATTGTATTTAAGCCCTTGAACTTCATAAAAATTATTTTAGCACTATATTTTTATAGAAACACCCCTGTACTTTACTAAATTTATTATTTTGGCCCTATAATTTTATAAAAACACCCCTGTCCTTTCTTTTTACACTTTAGTCCCCGAACTTGTTAGAAACTACATTTTAGTCCCTGAATTTTATGATAAATTATTTTCACACTGTTATTTTACAAGTTAGTCCCTGTTCTTTTCAAAAATTACTTTTAGGTCCCTACACCTATCTGTTTTTACTATTTTAGCCCTAAAACTTCAGACCTTCATAACTTTTCAATCGTAACCCGGATTTAAGTAATTCTTGTGCCAACATGATCGTAGTATAATACTACCTGTTAGTACTACTTCTTCTGATTTTACTATTTTAACCTTGTATCTTCAAACTTTCATAACTTTTTACTCGTAACTCCAAATTAGGTGATTCTTGCGCCAAAACGATCGTAGGAGCATAACCTATGCATTCATGGCATTATGATATTATTTTTCCATGATTGCATGGCTGTGCATTGATTTTGTATGCAATTGCTTATGCTGGTAATGTCACGTGTAAAGACGACTACACGCATGGATCAGCGTACGAGGACCTCCAAGAGCACGAGTTCAAAGTGGTTGAGCAACAACACATGTAGGATGAAGGCAAGTGTCCTTGATGCATTTTGTACGTAATGTGAATGTTACTTTAGGATTGCGTGCTTGTGTCAATTGATTGGGAACCTATTGTTTGGGTTTACTAGTATTGTTCTATCTTATCCTTGTTGCCTTGAACTAGATTTTTATCAGTCAATGGGTAGACATGCTTAGTTGCTTGTTGGGTTCCATTTAATTTTGACTAATGAACAATATCACGTGGGAAAGAGTTGGTAATTTTTTTTTAGCAACATGGACTTAAGGATCTATGCAAGCCGGATGGAATGGATGTGGTGCCGTGGGCACATGGTTGGTGGCGGTAGGCTTGTTCTAGATCCTAGGAACCGGTTCTTGGAGCGATAACCCAGGAAAACAGTGCCATCACAAGACCGATATAGGTAAGGCTTGGCCTAGTAATTAGGTTTTCTCCTAGTGTCGGTGCAACATTTGGTGGAGCGGGGAATGGAAGTCAAGAAAGGACTGTCCTTGTATCCGAATGGCTCAAGAGGGGGCTCCTTGGGTGATGAGCTGCTTGTTGATGGGCTATCACTTATGGACAGGGGTGGAACCTTAGTGGCTAGCATGTACTGGAAGACCCTTTGGAAAAGCCTCGTAGTGAAACCCTGCCACACACCCAAGGAAGTGTGTAATGTGGGTCACATCCACGGGCACAAGGGGGATCAAGACTTGTGGGTAAAGTGGTACAACCTCTAAATAGTGTAAAACTCTCATGATAGTTGTGCTCACGATCACGAGTGGCCTGGAGTCCTCACAAGATTAGTTTGGTGGGTTATGGAATGGTTGGTATTGGTGGTTTGGATTGGACTTGGCTTGGATAGGACCCCGTGGTTAATGGTTGGGATGACCCCACTTAGTAAATAGGATGCTTAGGTTAATTAAAAGCTCATGCAGTGAACCCCTATAAGCCTTTCTTGCCTATAGCCCCATATCATCTTTTCCCCCACTTGCTGAGTATGACACATACTCACCCTTGCTATACCGTATTGCTGCTCAGCCACAGGAGAAGGTTGGGACTACCATGAAGACGATGGAGGCGAGCACTAGGCGATGGTCCACCAGTCGGTGCCTGTGGAGTCTTTGGACGTCTACGCTAGTTCATTTCCTCTGCTTTGATGTACTTTTCTTTTAGACCTACAGGTCCTTTTGTAATAAAGATATGATAATTAAAGGATATGGATACTTATTCTGTTTGCCATTAATGATGTACTGTATGTGTGTGTAACTTGATCCTGGGCACACACACGGCTGCACCCGTTTTGCTTCTTAAAATGGGTGTGACAGTAGGAGATAGAGATGTGTAGTTCAACTTGTCAAAGACCGCCTTTGGCATCACGCTCATGCTTGCACCAAGGTCGCACAAGGCTTGGTCGAATTTCTGTGCCCCGATCAAACAAGTGATTGTGGGGCACCATGGATCTTTCTTCAACTTGTCAGGAAGCCGGTTGAGTATAGCTACGCTACACTCTTCTGTCAACTTCACAACTTCTGTGGTGGGCATCGGACGCTTGTTGCTGCGGATGTCCTTGAGGTATCGAGGAGAAGTTGGCACTTGCATCGCATCCAACAAGGGCACATTGATGTGGATCTTCTGGATAACTTAAACAAAGCAGACGAATTGCTCATCCACAGTTGGCTTCCTGTTCCAGCGGAGAAATGGCATAATGGTTGTGTCGAAGAACTCATGTGGAGCCATCTTCCCATCGTGTACTATTTCATCTTTGTCAAAGGGTCCTTCTTTCTCCTTCTCCTTGTCTTTCCCTACAATGTTAGGATACGGCGGGGTGAAAGTTGCCTAGAGGGTGATGAGGATATCACTCATATGGATACACACAACACTCCTCCCATTCTAGACTTGCAAGGTCCAATGACTAGAGCTCATGCCTGACGACTAAATTTAGAGGTGAACTCGTTCCTATGTTCTTCGCTATATGTTACTTTTGAGAATGGTTTGCTACCTAATGATTATTTTATGATTAGGAACCAGAGATGATGGGAGAAGGAATTGGGAACATGGAGGACCAGCAAGGGCTTGGAAGCCAAAGTGGAGGCCCAATCAAAACCGACTTCGAGTCTGTTTCGGGGCCCAAGACCAGTCTGCACTAAAACGGTCACCTAGGACGCATACGGACTCGGATTTGGACGTTCTACATATGAACGGAAAGATAAGTAGAATACCTTTTCAATGCCATAGGCCTCCTGTCAAAATTCATCCGGAGTCATCAGGAATCGTCGAAACAATAGAGGGTCTAGAATCTGTGTTGGTGCTGCGTCGCTTATTTTTGGTCTTTGGGCTTTGTATCTAGTTGAGCCCAATTAGGGGCGCATCCAGAGGGTCTTGCACGACCCTAGGGTCTTCATATACAGCCACCGCTATACCATTAGGGTTTGGGTTTTTCTTAGATCAATTCTGTTCATAAACAGTGTCGTCGTTCGTCGGTTTGTGAGACCCCAACTTCGTGAGTTTAATCATACATCTGCAATTGTGTTGCATTCTTCATTGTTCTTGCTTGTGTTCTTGATTCACAGGCAGGGATTAGCCTTCTCGGTGAGATCAATCGTCCTTGGACGGTTGATAACTAGAGGAGACGTGCTGCGATTGCGGGGTTCTGAACGTGTTGTTTAGAAGCCGGATCGATTTGTGTTTCGCCTTCGCCCAAATCTAGATTTATGAGAACCTTTTGAAAGATCGAGAACCCTTGTTCACATCAAGTGGTAATCAGAGCTTCAGGTGCACCGTCAGGTTCACACTACCCTTTAGTTTTGTTTTCGTGTTCTTCCTATTATCCACAGAAAAGCCAAAAAAATTTTCCCCCGCCCATAACCACGTGTTTAGCCTTTGTATATTTCAATTTCAGAGTCCGTAGTGTTGAGTTTGTGGCCTAGTTCTTGTTTAGTCACTGGTTTAGTTTGTGTTTTTGTTGTCAGTAGTGTTTCCCTTGCAACCCTAGCCGCAATCTCCTCCACCACCCTCGGTTTTGTCGGCTTTGTGTGCTAGGGTTGATTGATTAACACGTCCACCCTAATCCCACCCTAAACCCACCCTCAACACCTCAGACCAATTCTCACAAATTCCACTTTCCGCTGCATCCACCCCGCTAAAAACCCCCTATCCGACCCCAAACCCGACTCGGGTTTCACTCAAACCTGGCGTTTCTTGAAAACCGATTCCGACACCCCTTCGGTAAAACGGCCATAACTTTTTACTCGGTTGTCCGTTTTGGCTAAAATTTTTACAAGAGATTCTTGACAAAAAGTTGAGGTCACCAACACTAGGCTATGCCCTGTGTTCTCTCGTCAAAAAATTAAAAAAAATTGGGAAGATAAAGAAAAAATTCATTCAAGTTGAAACGCAACATTTTCTGAAACTTCAAGAATTTCTGTAGGCCATGTCCTAGCTCTGTTTGAGCTGAAATTTTTTGTGATTTATCCCCCATTGTTAGTGAGTTGGAGAAAAATATCAAAAAATAAAATAAAATAAAGAAATTTGGGATACCTACTAGTGCTCCATCTAGCCCCCTGAAATTTCTGAGTTTGGCTGTTTTACACTTAGCCCCCTGTTATCGACTGTGTGTCTTTGTCTCCTTGTTTCTTCTTTGCTATCACTACTGTTCTAGCACATAGTTAGATCAGCAACTAGGGACAAGTTCCTTGGGCACTTATTCAGCTTTACTATCTGCTTTTGATTTGTGTGCCACTCACATATATATATTTGGCCTTCCTAGCTCTACATATTTCTTCAAGACAGCACACAGGTTATTTTGTAACCCTTGCAATTGTGGAACACACCTCCCTGGTATCCTTTGCCTTGTTTTTTTCAGAACTTTGTAAGAGCTTTGCAAGAAGCTTCCTTTACTGTGTTGAGAGGCACCACTGCTTCGTAGTTTTGTAGGGATAACCTTCACTTTTTGTTTTCTATTTTGGTGTTTCTGATGACAGGAAGCGATGGAGAGGGTGCTTCGCCCTCAAAATTTGATGAGTGCGTGAGCCAAAGTCAGCTACAGAAGGCTTTGCAGGCGGTTCAGAGTGATTTGGCAGAGACGATCACCAGGGCCGTCACCGATGCCGTCACCAAGCTTCACCAGGGATAAGAGAGTTTCGAAGTTAACCGATCTGGTTGTTGAATTGGAGACCGCTCACAAGACCATCGACACCAACACCAATAGCAACACAAACACCAACACCAATAACGATGTTGAAGACGATCATGATGACAAAATAGTGTATAAGACTGATGGCACCGTCGATAGGTCAGCTACAAGGACTACAAGGTTACGACGTCGTTAGCAACATAACCCTCAAGGTATGGGTGGTTTCAACAATCACAACCGTCGCACACAAGGTAACCATGCTCTAGATGACCCATATGCTAAAATTCAGTTTTCAATTCCTTCGTTTTTGGGTCAGTACGATGGTGATGCTTACCTTGATTGAGAAATGACTGTAGAACAAAAATTTAATGCGCACCTTGTTCCTGAACAACATAGAGTTAGACAAGCCACTATTGAGTTTAAGGACTTTGCTATTGTTTGGTGGAGTGGTCTAGCTGCTGAAACTGATTTGCCTACTACTTGAGAAGAATTTAAGGTAGCAATGCGTGATCGTTTTGTTCCTCCTTTTTATAGAGAGATTCATAATAAACTATAGCATTTAGATCAAGGAGATAAAACTGTTCAGGAGTATTTTAGTGAGCTTCAGAAGGGTTTGATTCGTTGTGCTATGGTCGAAAAAGTAGAGGATCAGATTTGTCATTTTTATTCTGGTTTGAGAAAAGAAATTTAGGACATCCTTGATTATAAAGAATTTTATACCGTCAACCAGTGTTTCCAGTATGCTATGCTTGCAGAGAAAGAATCACAGGGACTTTTTCAAGCTTTTGAGGAGTACAGCAAGTCCAGGACTTTCTACCCACCATGGCCGACGAGGACTTCGGGGCTACCCAGGCCATCTTTCTGGCCGCCCCCACCAACAACTGCCAAGGGAGCTAGTGTTATTTCTGCAACACCAAGATCAGCCCCTGCCCCTTCTACGTGCTCAGGTAAAAATTCTGTGCAGGTACCGGCTAGTAGTGCCTCCTCTGTTGCTTCGACGGGACGCATTATAGGGATTCAGTGCCACCGCTGCCATGGTCTTGGTCATGTGCAAAAAGACTGCCCAAGTAGGCGGGCATATGTGGCGACAGACTATGGCGGTTACATGAGCACCTCTGATGTGGAGGATGAGGAGGAGGATGTCGCTGCCACCAGCGGGGACCTCGTCCTTGGAGGCGGAGATACCACGGGCTACATGAATATTATTATGCAGCATGTGCTTAGCACACAAATCCAGCAGCCCAGGACGATGCAACGACATAACTTGTTCCAGATTTTCATTGTCATCAAGAACCGTTGAGCACGTGTCATCATTGATGGAGGAAGCTGCAACAATTTGGTGAGTTATGATGTGGTTAAGAAGCTTGATTTGACCACACGCCCACATCCACATCCATACTACATTTAGTGGTTAAATGACTCTGGAAAAGCTAAGGTAATACAAACTTGCATAGTTCCTTTTTCCATTGGTTCCTATGTGGATTCTATTGATTTTAATGTTGTACCCATGCAAGCATGTTCACTTTGATTGGGTAGACCTTGGGAATTTTTTAATGATGTTGTACACCATGGTAAAAGTAATAAGTACACTTTTATGCATAAAGGAACTAAATTACTTTGTTACCAATGACCCTTGCTGAAATTGTACAAGCTGATTTAGAACGAGCTACTAGTTTGAAAAATAAAGGCCCTGAAATTCAGCAACCCATTAATTCTGATTCTACACCAAGTAATGTTAATGATTCTTCAAGTTCTAAGGGTGCTGGAATTAAATTACAAGGTTGTTCATGTCTTGCCACAAAATCTAAGCTTGCTGAAATTTCTGTTGGTGATATTTGCTATGCTTTGATATGCAAACAAGCCTTATTTTTGCTTGGTGATATTGCTTCTAGTGCTTTGCCTCCACTATCACTAACCTTTTGCAGGAGTATGAGGATGTTTTCCCAGTTGAGATACCCCCGGGATTGCCACCTTTGAGAGGGATTGAGCATCAAATTTATTTGATTTCTGGTGCTACTTTGCCAAACCGTGCTGCTTATAGGACCAACCCTGAGGAGACTAAGGAGATACAACGACAAGTCCAAGACCTTTTGGATCGTGGGTATGTTCATCAATCACTTAGTCCTTGTGTTGTTCCTGTACTTTTGGTTTCTAAGAAAGATGGTTCTTGTCGTATGTGTGTAGATTGTAGAGCCATTAATAACATTACTATTAGGTATCATCATCCTATTCCTAGGCTAGACGACATGCTTGATGAGTTATGTGGTGCTATAATTTTCACTAAAATTGATTTGCGTAGTGGCTACCATCAAATTAGAATGAAACTTGGAGATGAATGGAAAACAGCTTTCAAAACCAAATTCGGGTTGTATGAGTGGTTAGTAATGCCTTTTGGTTTAACTAATGCACCCAGTACTTTCATTCGTTTGATGAATGAGGTTTTAAGACCTTTTATGGCAAATTTGTGGTTGTTTACTTTGATGATATCTTGATTTATAGCAAATCCATGGATGATCATATGATTCATTTGCGTGCTGTTTTTGATGTTTTGCTCGCTGCACTACATGTCAAAAAGCTAAGTCTCACTTGAATCCACATGGTTTATACATGCCACTTCCTGTTCCTTCTATTCCTTGGGCGGATATTTCTATGGACTTTGTTTTAGGACTGCCTAGGACTAAGAGGGGGAGTGATAGCATTTTTCTTGTTGTGGATCATTTTTCTAAGATGGCACACTTTATACCATGTCATAAAACTGATAATGCTAGTTATATTGCTGACCTCTATTTCAAAGAAATTGTACATTTGCATGGTATCCCTTCTACTATTATTTCAGATCGTGATGCAAAATTCTTGAGTCATTTTTTGCGCACGCTTTGGAATAAGTTGGGTACAAAGTTGCTATTTTCTACAACTTGTCATCCACAAACTGATGGACAAACTGAGGTTGTGAACCGCACTTTGGGCACTATGTTAAGAGCTATTTTGAAGAAAAATCTGAAGCAATGGGAAGAATGCTTGCCTCATGTTGAGTTTGCTTATAATCGGGCAACACATCCTACTAGCAAGGTAAGTCCCTTCAAGGTAGTGTATGGTTTTGATCCCCGTACTCCATTTGATATACTTCCTCTACCTATTAATGAGAGAGTTCATGTTGATGCTAAGGAGCGTACTGAATTTATTTTGCAAATGCATGAGACCACTAGACTTAGCATTGAAAAAATGAATGAAAAAGTATGAAGTTGCTGGTAGTAAAGGTAGAAAGGAAGTAAAGCTTGATGTAGGAGATTTAGTGTGGTTACACTTAAGGAAGGATAGATTTCCAGAATTGAGAAACTCTAAACTAATGCCTAGAGCTGATGGTCCATTCAAAATAATGGAGAAGATTAATGATAATGCATACAAACTTGAGTTGCCTCCCGAGTTTGGGGTTAGTCCTACTTTTAACATCTCAGATTTGAAACCATACTTGGGAGAAGAGGATGAGCTTGAGTCGAGGACGACTCCACTTCAAGAGGGGGAGTATGATGAGGACATCACTCCTATGGATACACACAACACTCCTCCAATTCTGGACTTGCAAGGTCCAATGACTAGACCTCGTGCACAATGACTAAATTTAGAGGTGAGCTCGTTCCTACGTTCTTTGCTATATGTTATTTTTGAGAATGGTTTGCTACCTAATGATTATTTTATGATTAGAAACCATGGAGAGGACCAGGAGATGATGGGAGAAGGAGTTGGGAACGTGGAGGACCAGCAAGGGCTTAGAAGCCAAAGCGGAGGCCCAATCAAAACCTAATTCATCCGGAAGACAAGATAAATACCATGGGGCACTTTCAATTTGACCATCGACACTGACTTTATTAAAGACAATGCAAAAATTCAAACTACATAAAAGACCTAGAGGCAACTCTCAACATGACTCCTGACTCTCTTAAGCACACACACAAAATTAAATAAACACTCATTAAGAAAAACAAATGAGAAACTAGACTCAAAAACACTTAAAAACTATGACTAATGGCAAAGCCCTTCCCCCACACTCAAAATTTGCAGTGTCCTCATTGCAAGAGAAGAAACTCAACACACTAATCATGCAGACCAGGCCTGTTCAAGACTCAGAAAATTCGTCTTATATTCCTTATGAGAAAAGTGTAGTCCGCTTCGTTCATCTTGATTGTATCCTGGATTCTGTGGTCCACATCTCTATGATGCCTGTAAGCACGATCTCTGTCTAGATACAGGTGCTCGATGTTTCTTCGGCAGACAGGACAGCAAGCAGGCGGTTGCAGGTTATGATTTTTAACGTCGTAAGGAGAGGCACTATTCAAATTCCTCTGAGCCGATCGGCGCATAGGCTGAGCCGATCGGCGCAGTGGTGTTCTTCCACCATTGCGACTTCCTCCACTTCCCTCTACATTTCCATTAATTCTTGTTGAAGTTCCTGCTGCCCTGTCATTATTACATTCTGCAAGTGTTTTCCAATTTTCGAACTTAGGACTACCAAAGCTTCTTCATATATCAAAATCATCACTAAAATCTCCAGGCACACTAGGATCACCGCTTTCCAAAGTTTCCAAATAGTATGACGTATAGTCGCTATCCCATTCGGAATAATTCTGAATTGGCTTACCCGATAGTCTAGCAGATCTGCGAACCTCTGGTGTACTCTTACTCTTCCTTGCAGCAGTTTCTTCGTCTTCACTTGGCAGAGCACCGATCTTCAGATCGTGCCGATCGGCTCGAGTGTCGCACCGATCGGCGCAGCTAGCAGCTTCCTTCATATACTCATCTAACTGCTCTAGATTACGCTCACGGATCACCTTATTCTGCTGCCTTCGTAAAATCTCATCATTAATCTCCTTAGGCGTCCTTCCTCCAGGAACTGCGTGACAGCCATCATCATATATTAAATCTCTAGGTATGAAAGCTGGATCTTCTGCCAATTGGAGTTCAACCTTGCGTTGAAGATCTTTAGCACAAAAGAAATACTTGCAACCCTCAATACAATTGTTCCTATGAATCTTATTTTCTTGAAAACTTTCCCAATCTGGTAATAACCTTGGGAAAGGATTCATCCTTTCTAGCTTGAAGATCCTTCTCTGCATCCTGCTAGTACATAGCTTCTTCGACTTCCTCTCGTACCTTGAGTTCATACTTGGCGGCAATGTCATGCTCACTATAAAGTCGGCACCTATCAATTGTGAGGACGCTCTCTTCATCTAGCTCTTCCTTCTCTTGCTCAGTCAATGATCTTTCGAAAGATAGGAAATCCTCATACGACAAGGGCTTAGCAAGATCACGAAGACTTTCAATGGTATACCTTTGAGAAACTACTTCACTTTCAATAGGTGCTACAGATTTTCCTTTGCGCACCAATACTCTTTTCATCATCTGCCGAAGTTCATTGTCCATCTTCACCTTGTCGGTGTTCCACGCGTCAGCTTCACTTTTCCTCATGAATTTCTTTCGCAGATCTGACCAGACAAGAGGATCATCTCCTGTTGGTGTCAACACTTCGTCGACTTCTTCCCAGGACCAATTTGCAGAGGGTTGAGGAAATCCGCCGCCGAGCCGATCGGCTCCAGAGTCGCGCCGATCAGCGCAGTGGTCGCGCCGATCAGCGCCGCCTTGGTTTCTACCTGATGTGCCGCCTTCCATCGCTTCTGCTCTTAGGGTTTGTTCTGGTGACGATGTAATACGAGTTGATCCGTGGGTTTGCTGTCCCCTCATATTTATATCCCTTCATTTCTAATTGGACTAGGACTCTTTCTCTTATTCGTGAAATTTAACGAGTCTTAAAAAGGCAAGGGCCAAAACCGACTCAAAAACAAAAAAGGACTCTGCCGCGCCAATCGGTGCAGGGCTGCGCCGATCGGCGCGGTATACTAAATTGCCAAATCAGAAAAAGAAAAACTACAAAAATTAAAATACATCCAAGCTTTTGTTTTACGTTGTTAAGCTTGACCACACGGGGTACACTCTTGAGCATTGAATTTAACCATATTTGTGACTTGTGCTTGGTACTCTTGGAGCGCTCCTAGACGGTTAGCGGTGCCTGTAGAGCTCCCAACTTGTGTGGTGACGCCTCGAGAAGTTTGTATTACCCTCCCGCAAGGGAATTGATAGTGGAGAACTTGAGCTCAATCTTTGTGGTCGATTGAGTGAGAATAGGGTTGAAACAGACCCGGTCCTTTGTGGACTTCTCAACGGAGACGTAGGATTCTTTGTGAGCCCAAACTTAGGTAATAAATCTTGTGTCTCCGTGTGCTCCTCTATTTACTTGTTAGTTAATTATTCATTCCCTAGGGTTTGTTCTTGTAAATTACTAGATCCACTTGTGTAGCCCTTGTTTTGTTGTCTCTTATTGTTGTAGGGCTTCCTTTCAACTATTTTTGTAGCCAATTATCACCTAGTTACTGTGAAACCACTTAAACCTTGTTTTTACTCGTCTGTCAGTTCACTCATCGGCACTACCGATCACCCATCGGCAGTGGCCATCGGCACTGCCAATTCCACTCATCGGCACTGCCAATCAGACTGATAAATTTGTTTAACTCCAATTTCGTAGGATTTTTAGATTTGCCTATTCACCCCCCTCCCCTCTGATGTGAACAAGGGTTCCTGATCTTCCGAAAGGTTCTGATAAATCTTGATTTGGGCGGAGGCGAAACACAAATCGATTCGGCTTCTAAACAACACGTTCAGAACCCCACAATCGCAGCACAACGTCTCCTCTAGTTATCAACTGTCCAAGGACGATTGACCTCGCCGAGAAGGCTAATCCCTGCCTGTGAATCAAGAACACAAGCAAGAACAACGAAGAATGCAACATAATTGCAGATGTATGATTAACCTCACGAAGTTGGGGTCTCACAAACCGACGTCATCCGGAGTCATCAGGAATCATCGAAACAAGGGAGAGTCCAGAATCTGTGTCGGTGTTGCGTCGCCTATTTTTGGCCTTTGGGCTTTGTATTTAGTTGAGCCCAATTAGGGGCACGTTCAGAGGGTCTCTATATACAGCCGCCGCCGCACCATTAGGGTTTGGGTTTTGCTTAGATCAATTCTGTTCATAAACAGTGTCGCCATTCATCGGTTTGTGAGACCACAACTTCGAGAGTTTAGTCATACATCTGCAATTGTGTTGCATTCTTCGTTGTTCTTGCTTGTGTTCTTGATTCGCAGGCAGGGATTAGCCTTCTCGGGGAGGTCAATCATCTCTGGATGGTTGATAACCAGAGGAGACGTCGTGCTGCGATTGCGGGGTTTAGAACGTGCTGTTCTGAAGCCGGATCGATTTGTGTGTCGCCTCCGACCAAATCAACTTACCAATAACCTTTCAGAAGATCGGGAACCCTTGTTCACATCAATATCCCTAAGGAAGAGACACTTAAGCTAGCGGAATCACGCTCCACATGTAGTGAGTGTGGAGAATTTCGTCATATGCAGAAAGATTGCCCTGAAGAGATGAAGATGCTAGAATATATGAAGAATAGTGAATGGAAGCCCCAATATCAGCAACAAAGGAGTTCTTTCTCTCCTAGTTCGTCCATGCAAAATTCTATCCCACTTTGTCTCCAATGTCATGAGTTCTTCAATGCTCAAGAGAAGATCAACAAGGATAATCAAGCTAAATTCAAGGAGATTGATCGTGTCCTTGAGGGAATTAATAACTAGGTGATAGAAATTGGTAGCTCCAACGAGCAGATTTTGTAGCATACCAAGATTATGGAGCAACAGATGGGACAGCTATCAAAAGCCATTCAAGGCAACAAAGGGGCTATTCCTAGCAATATGATGTCTCCAGAGCACTCTGCGGGAGCAAGGAAGCCCCGCGCCAATCGGCGCACACCTGGCGCCGATCGGCGCGATGATCCTGTCGGAGCCGATCGGCTCCCCGAAAGCGCCGATCGGCGCGAGGAGGATGTTGACCTCTCTGGTCTGAAAATGGGTGTGGAGACAAAAGAGCATGGCCCTGCCACGCTCGTGGATACTCAACTACTGACGAAGACAGAAAGAGCGTGGCAACACGACGAGCAATTTGCAAGGTTCGTTGATATTATGAAAAAACTTTACATCAACGTCCCTTTTGTTGACAGTATCCAAGTTCCCACCTATGCCAAGTACATTAAGGACATGATGCAAAACAAGAAGTCTCTAGTTTCTAAGGAGGTTGTGAAGGTCACTAAGGAGCTAACGGCGGCAATCAATGATGTTGCACTAGAGAAGAAACCGGACCCTGGATCACCAAGCATCAAATGCATGATTGGAACGAGGATATTTGATAGGTGCTTGTGCGATCTCGGAGCAAGTGTAAGTGTTCTGCCCCGTCATATATTCACAAGTCTCAAGTTGCCTGAATTGGAGCCTACGGGTATGTGTTTGGAGTTAGCTGATCAATCGGTACGCTTCCCTGATGGAATTGCTAAGAATGTGCCTGTTCAAATTGGAGATCACATCGTCCGTGTTGATTTTATTGTGCTTGATATGGATAACAGGGCGAGGACCCCATTGATCTTAGGCGGACCCTTTTTGAGGACAGCAAGGGCAAGTATTGATGTTGGGAGTGGTGAGATAAGCTTCGATATAAGTGGGAGTCCCTACTCTTTCATATTTCGCCCAAAAGGAGAAGCGTGTCGTGCTATTGATGAAGTGAAGAGATACAAGACACCGTGACAACGTGGCGTCGAGAGTAATTAGAGGGGATGTATGGATAGGTCGTTCGAGCTATATGAACCAGGGAGATAAGAGAGCCTTGTAGTGTCGCGGCCTCACATCCCGCACCGCGACACTAAGGATTGATTGTTTGCAGGGAAGTCAAGCTCTTTGAGCTCAAAATAACTAGAGCGCTCTTGGGAGGCAACCCAATGATCGGGGGATTTAGAAGTTGTTTAGTGCTTGTGGGAGGGCAACCCATTTCACTTAGTTAATTAGTGCTGGCCGGGAGGGCAACCCGATGTTTTTAATTTTGCTTGCTTGTGATAAAAACAACCTCTCGAATAAAAAAAATAGAAAAGTGTGTGCTTAATTCTTGTGTGCTCTTGCGTTGTTTGTTTATTCGTGCAAAATTGTGTATATACATACTGTTGACTAACAATGCAGGAATATAAAAAAAGGACCAAAAATAGCAAGGAACAGAGCTTGCGCCGATCTGCGCACTTCTGCGCCGATCGGCGCATTATTGCCCAGGTTAGGACAGAAGGCCGACGACGCCCAGAATTGAGGGGGGGCTAAAGATCAACCAGCACAATAATTTTTAGAGACAGAGTTATTTTTAAGGTAATCAAAAATCTTTTTGAATTAATTTTTTTGTGCAAAATGGTTGCTAAATGACGCAGGAAAGGATGAAGAGCAACATCTAGCGAAGAAGCGAGGGGCCAGGAGCAAAAGTGGACGTCGCGCCAATCGGCGCGAGTCAGCGCCGATCGGGGCGGTCACTAGATGAACCCTGCTACGTGTGTCAATACTATAGGAACATTGGAAAGAGTGAAAATTAGGTGAAAAAGATGAACACGAGGCATCAGGATCAGCGCCGGACAAAAAGACGAGGTGCAAGGGACTTGCGCCGTTCGGCGCCCTTCTGTGCCGACCGGCGCAGGTACCCAAGAGGTCCCCAAATGGGTGACAAAGGCGGCAGGCATTGATTTTGAGGAACAGGTATGATTGCTATGCAGGTGTGCAGTGCAGAGGAGACACGGAATTGACCAAAAGCTGAAAAAGAGACAGCGCGCCGATCGGCGTGGGCCCGCGTCGATTGGCGCAGCCAACAAGACATCGGGATTCTATGCTATTCCCCTGCCAGCCAACATGATGTACAGGGAAGTGACATGAAGGATGGGAAACAAGCACTAGAGTGGTCAGAGCATTCAAAGTTTGAATTGTGCCGATCGACGCACTGCCGTGCCGATCGGCGCACTCTCAAATTTTGAAATTTTTTGGCAGTTCCTTCTCCTAGAAGTTTCCCACACTATAAAAAGGAGGCCAGGCGCCCCCCAGTTCAGCACACCATCCTGGTAATCTCCCCACCTTCCCCACTACCAACGATCTCGTACACGTTCCGCATTCCTCGCAGATGGATCGTCTGCGCTCCTCCGTCGGCAAGTTGGGCAAGAGGCTACGCTCGGGAAGCAGTTCCGATGGCAGCAGCGAGTCGAGCGGTGACTCCTCGGCAGGGGGGGTTCCGGCGCTCACGATGAGATGTCGGTGGATGGTGCATCCACCGGCTCGGCGGCGGCAACATACGAGATCCGCGCCCGCCACTCCATCTCCAGTGCGTACTTTCCAACGGGGCGTGCTACGAGGAGCCAAACGGCGGCAAGCCGTGGGGTTCCCACATCACCACCACCGCCGGCATTCATGCCGCGCATGGTGGAGGAGGGCTTCACCCTCCGGAGTGCGGAGGAACAACAGCACTACCTCGCGGTGAGGGGAAGGTTCATCCCCAACTTTGACCTGGACGAGACCTTCCTCACCACGATCGTCATGTGGGAGGACTTAAGGAGGATACTAGACAACCTCGGCTGGGTGGATTTCCACCTCCTCCCCATGGACTACAACCATGACGTCGTCACCGAGGTTGCCTCTACGATGAGGCTCGGCACCGACGACTACGGCAACGAGGCCGTCAACTTCCGCGTCCGTGACGTCAGCTACACGGTGACCATGGAGGCGGTGGCTCAAGCCTTTGGCTTCTACGTCGACGCTGACGTCGTCGGCATCTTGGGACGTGGGGAGTTGGACTCCTTTTGGAGGCGGCTCTCGTTCATGGAGGAGATGAAGCGCGGTAACATCTGCAACCCGACCATTCAAGTCTTCCATCGGTGGTTGGCGGCGCGCACATGCGACAAGGTCAACTCCAGCAACATCACCGATGCGGACTTGCGGTGGCTCTTCAACACCATCGTGAGCCCGTCTCACTGCAACCCCATGTCGGTGATGGTGCGGGGTTGGTTCGATAAAAGGGGCAAGGCAAGCAAGAAGTTGGCCTTTGAGGCCTATCTTCAGCGCCTAGCAGCCCTCGTCTGCGCGACGACGGACCGGGAGGATGCGATGACAAGTGGGAGTGCACGACGGAGATTGGCGAGAATATGACTCGTGGCAATATTGTCACGGGAAGTGTTCGCGCCGGCTTCCATGTGGCGGCACCAATATTAGGCTCCCGTGTGTGGAGCTAGGAGTCTTCCTTCCTCGTAAGCTGGAGGGAGGAAATTGGCTTGAGGAAGGTCTCCTAGAGGGGAACCGAGTTCTCAAGGACCACCGTGGGCAGGTTCGACAGCTGAACACATCTACAGCAGCCGGCGGTGAGTGGGACTCCTGGGGGTCACGCCAGGGGCCTCAGCAGTACAAGTCAGGGTGGAGCGACGCAGCGGGCGGTTCACAGGCCTATGCGCCGGTCGGCGCACCCTACTTCAGCGCGAATATCGACTACTGGTACCAAGGGCGTGTACCTGTGGTGCCTGATGTGCCCGGTGCAAACTTTTTCGTGCCCATGCAGGGGTACCTCGATAACAACATGCACTACATCGAGCGCGTGGAGGACACCACGTCCCAATGGAGGAACAACCACGATGCAATGGTGGAGGAGTTCGAGCGACTCAAGGCGCGGTGCTATGGCTTCGATCAGCCACCACCTCCACTTTCGGATGACTAGAGTGCCTAGGAGTTGGCACGAGTATCGGTTTCTCGGTTTATGTTTTCTTTTATCTTTTGCAATATTTTTCTTTATTTGCTTATGTGTGTGTGAGCGGATTGGGAAACCATGTATCGGGTGTGCTTACTTTCATGCATGTGTGTTAGTAGTAGTTTTATTTTTATGCAATTGTGTTAGTAGTAGTTTTATTTTCATGAAAATGTGTACAAAAATCATCACCATGTATTCAAGTTTTGATCTTAATATAATGGTGGCGGTTATGCTCTTTTAGGAGAATTGAATTATTTATTCTTTCTTGAAAAGTGTTGATGAAGACCAAATAATGTTGAGCATTGAATAAAATTTCGAACTTACACTTAATGACTATTCGGCAAATATGTCTGATGTGGAGCAATTTTGAGTACCCATGTGCTTCATTTGTGTTGTCCAGTTTATGATGATAACTTAGTACCAATCTTTTCATAAATAAATTTTCATGTTGTGAACTTTAGAATTTATTATTTTCAAGATCCTTACCTACCAATGCCATATTTTGAGCAATTCTCATGAACCTTTGATATGTAGATAAACATTAAATTGATGGTTGAGTTCGGTTAGGATTTAATTCTTTTTGGTATGAACTTTACTAAGATGGCAATTCTTTGTGTATCTTTTTCTAGCCTTGAATTACTCATGCAACAATTCAATTCCGCTGAGTACACTACCATAAACCCTAAACATCTTGTTGAGTATCATTCCTTGACCACATCCTATATTTCAAGCTATATTTAATTCTTGAATAAATGTTGAAGCCAGACAGATCAAATACCAACAAATGTTGGTAAATTTGGGTTGAGAGCCGATCGGCGTACCCTGAGCCGATCGGCGCAGCAGAGAGCAAAAAAAAAATCTGCTGTTTGCTAAGGGACTAGCTAAATTTGAAGTGTGGGAGATGGTATATGACATGCTTATTCTCGAAATTCATTCTAATATAGCCATGAATCATTCCAACCATGTGCAATCTTCCAAGATCAAATTTTTGCTATGCACATGTCCACATATCCAAAGTGTGAGTCCTTTCTTAAATTTTTCTTTCTTAATTGCCATCTTGATAAAGTTTCTATAATTCCAACGAAGAATAATCTACTAGCTTTACAATATATTATTGATTTATGTTTGCAATCCTTGAATTACCTCACCTAGCTACTCATATATGTCTTACACTAATATTATTTGATCATTATGATGTACAATATAGGTTGAGTGATTTGAAAGATGAGTTGTTGCCTTGGATTATTTGAAGGATAGATTCTCTATGTTCACAACAATCTTTTAAGTGATTTTCATGTGTGGAAAAGTTATAATTTATGAGTTGGACATGATCTTTTGCTTTGGGGAGAACTTTAAGCTTTATGCCCATATTTGAACTATTTTGCTGAATACCAATATGAAATACACCACAATAGAACAATGCTCAACATTTGCTGATTTCAGATATCTTTTATGATAGAAAGAGTATGTTTTTTGATTTTTCTTTCTTTTACTTTACTCGGGACGAGCAAAGGTTTAAGTGTGGGGGAACTGTTGGCACTTCCTAAGTGCCCCTTTTATATATGAATATTACCCCAATTAGAGCATAATTGATACTAATTTAAGCCATTTACCCGTGATATTGTCTATATATTTGTATATGCATTCTTTCGAAGCTTTATTGCAGAAACAGGTAAAATTGGTGATTAAAGTGATGATGGAGAGGACAGGAGTCCAGAACCGATGAAAAGCACTGAAGAAGCCCAGTGTGCCGATCGGCGCAGTCAGTGAGCCGATCGGCGCAAGGGTGTTTTGGCTCAAAGAAGTGACCGAGGCCGTTTCCACATGTTTATGGAAGTTTATCTGCACAAGACACTTGAAGATATTTGTCTAGAGGATTTATGGAACTTCAAGAGGATTTATAACTTCAAGATCTCAACGTGCAGTACAAGACTTTATCTCGAAAGAAAAGGCCCGCATGGCAGCTGTGGAAGACAGAGGAACCGACTCGGAGAAGAAACCAGAGAAGACACGGCTTGCGCAGATTAGTGCAACTGCCTTATTTGCTAGAAACCGTGTCCTTTATGAGTAGAACCCCTATAAATACTTGTAAACCCTGTTCGCAGAGAGAGGGAGGCGACAGAGGGACACCAGATCCGTGAGTTAGAGCCACCGAGGCTTGCCCCGTTAGAATAGATCTCTAGTTGAGTTTCAAGAACCATTGGAGTTAATAGTTGATCCGTCAAGGTAGGCCATCTCGACGGGGATAAATCTTACTCTATGTATCTCAAGGATGATTGAATATGTTGATGATGGTTTTAGTGATTTGTCTATCTTGATTCTATAATCATGCATGTGCTTATTCCAATTACTTAGTTCTAGGCTAAGTAAGTTGATATTATCTTAATCATGGTGATTAGGATAGTATTCGGACATGATTATGGTTGCTTGATGATGCTAGTAGTGTGGTTTAGCGGTGACAGCACTAAGCGTACGCAGCACTATTGGATAGTTGAGTAGGGTAAGATACTCGCGCGATTAAGGGTTTCCTCTCGGCAGCGATAAATCGGGATCCGCTCGGAAAGCAGGGTGGTCTTATTCATTATAGGTTTTCATTGATCCATGTAATTACCCATTATGATGCTATTTAATTAGACTTTCTGGTTACGATCTCACTAGTAGATATCTAGTTACTCACTTAACAGCATAGGCTTACAAGGCATCTGGCGCACTTTGGCTTAGATTCACTAGTGTGCCGATCGGCTCAACTCCCGCGCCGATCAGCGCAACAACAGATTGCCTTAGATTTACTTGTGTGCTGATCGGCTCACTTCCTGCACCGATCGGCGTGACGACAGATTCACTAGTGTGCCGATCGGCTCAACTCCTGCGCTGATCGACGCGACGACAGATTCACTAGAGTGTCGATCGGCTCAACTCCTGCGCCGATCGGCGCAACAACAGATTACTGTTTGGTGCACCTTTGCGCTGGCCAGTCTCCCCCTCATGCAACCTAAACTCGACAGTAGCCTTGACTAGATCTTTTACTGTTAACTTTGTTTAATCATCCCTAAGGTCCCAATGGTTTCGATAAACCCTGGAATACTCAATTCAAGGGAAAAGTGCTACAATCGTACACCGTCCTCTTGTGGTATATAAGTGGGTGCGTAGGTACGACAAACACCCACCGCCCTCAGGGATCAACTAGGAGCCTCCACGTGCAAGCCCAGGAGAAAAGGGCGCAGGCCTGGGTCGGCCGACCTAGGGGGCTCGGCCGACGTGTGGCTGGGCCCTCCTGGCTTGTGCTTCCTCAGGGTGGCTGCCAGGTGGGTCCTCATCCCAGATGTCGGGGTCGTTTTGTGTGTTTCTTTGATGTAGTACTAAAAATGGGTCCTTCAATCCATGTGCTCTCTCCTGATTGGTTGAATGTGTGTTTTCTCCCTTAATTACTTGTGTTTTATTAATACTCTATGGTAAATCACATGCATACACATAATCACCAAAACTTGTGGAATTTGTTAGTAATAAACTCCTACCACTAGTTGGTTATTTATTTTGTAGTTTTTATGCAAGTAAATGACGATCATATTTAGCACTTAAGGACTGTCAACAAGCTCCCCCACACTTAGCCTTTGCTCGTCCTCGAGTAAAGAACAAAAGACTAAATATAATCATAACTTCCCATGATACAATACTAGCATGCAAATTATTCCATATCATACCTGTATCCATGAATATGTAGGTGTCTATCATGTTACCTTGGCGGGTTGACGAATGGAACAGTCTTGACTTCAGATTACTTGTCTCCTTCTGCTATGTAACTTGGGTTTTCAAAAAGATTTTTTTCAAATAAAGCATAGCCATACTCCTCAAATGATTCTCTCAAGGCACTCAATGTGTATTTTCCTGACCAAGGCACTTGACTTTGCCTTTTTCATCCTACCTCTAATTTATTTTGGCTTATGTGGAGCTTAGGGTAAGGGATAAAAGAAGGCATACTGGAGTCTCATATATTACTAAGTCAAAGACTGGATCCATAGAGAAATCAAGTTATGAATTATGACCAAACATGTGCACACACCTATGGATGGAATGGATGATGGATAATGGATACTCCTGTTTGAAATGACCTCTCTCTCTTTTGGTTGATTCACTGTAGAGAACATCACTACCTCTTTTTCTCTTTCTTTCTTCTTTCCCCCCTTTTTTTTAGGCCATGTCTCTTTTGCATAAATATTTAGAGAGATCACAAAAAAAAAAATAGAGTGGTTTATGAAATGCCAGTGGAAGATGATAGTGCTATCTCCCATTGTGGAAGTTTAGCAATATGATGGTGGGTGTGCACATGATCTTAATCAATAAAACATAACTAGTTTCATACTGTGTGACAAAGTTCAATGAAACTACAAGCAGCATATGTATAAGGTTTCTCAAGAAAATCATCATATGGCTTTGGTAGGAAAATTACGTCATTGAGGAGTAGGCATCTTTTTACAAAATTCCCAAGTACATAAGCATAAGAGCAAGATTTCATTTGTCAAACCATATCTCATAAGTCAACAACCTAGGTGACATGCTTTCCTAATATATTTTTCATGAACTATAGGTATATGAATTAGGAATAAGGAGCATGCAAGTCAACCAAATTGAAGCATGATCATGGAGATACACAAGATTCAATTTTTTTTGAGTTGATTTTAATAATTATCCTAACATAAATTCAACTGAAAAATCAGGGAGGATGAGGGATAGGACGTGCAAACCAGTGCTCTAAAGAAAGGGGAGGCTGAGAGGTGCCAGGATTGGGTCGCCCGAACATGGGGTCGGTCGACTTGCTTCCGGACCAGATGGTCTCGCTCTTTGACGTCTTGGTCTTTGTTGCCTCTTGTTGCATGTTGCTGAGGTGGTTTTCTCTGTTTGTGCGTCGATGTTCCTGATAGCCTCCCCCACACTTGTTCCTTGACCTGGATCTTTA
This sequence comes from Eleusine indica, assembly GCA_030378355.1. Taxonomy (NCBI): domain Eukaryota; kingdom Viridiplantae; phylum Streptophyta; class Magnoliopsida; order Poales; family Poaceae; genus Eleusine; species Eleusine indica. Next base: position 36,300,464 of record CM059498.1, on the reverse strand, counting down.
TTCAAAACAGACAAATAAAGTGGAAGCAAAAACTCTACCGGTATGACTGCCGGAGAGTCACATATCTAAGGAAGTTCGAAGATGAAGCAAGTAGAGTTATGGTAATGCATTAAAGTAAATTAATTCAATAACATCTACATCTTCTTCTAGAATTTTATCGGGTTCTGAGAAAACTTTTAGGTGTTGGCCATTTACCTTAAAGTGGTTGCCATCGTCGTTCTTGATTGTGACTGCTCCGTGTGAGGCGCCATCAACAACGGTGAAAGGCCCTTCCCATTTACTTCTAAGCTTCCCATGACCGAAAAGCTTCACTCTAGAATTGAAGAGCAACACCTTATCACCTTGCTTGAATTCTTTTATTTTGATCTTGTTGTCGTGCCATCTCTTAGTCTTTTCTTTATATGTGTTGGCACTATGATAGGCTTTGCTTCTCCATTCTTCTAGCTCAGATATCTACATTTTTCTGTGCCGTTGTTGACTTTTGCTAAGCCATATTAATAAATCATTCCCGGCACGGGGCCAGAAACGGTTCACTAATATGTCCCAGAGTCAAGTAGGTAAAATCCGCAAGCGCACGGAGAATACCGCTGTAGCATTTCACCCGGAAGTATTCAGGGTATCGTATTTGTTTATCCCAAAGGAAGGTTATGATCAAGAAGCGTTACTAACATATAAGATCATGTTAACAATTAGCAAGGATATCTAACCAAGACAGGCGGGTACATGATAATAACCGGGTAGTGTGACACACACAGAAGATTCCTACTAAATAAATAAAGTCTAGTGGAGGAAAGACTAGGCTAAGCTACTCCTACTATACATTCCTATACAGTTGCATAGCCTAAGTAGAATACATACAGACCCACACTCAGGTTCAGCAGTCAATAGTATAGCACTTCAGGCACGGACTTACCCCTGCATCCACAGGCGACTTCCGCCAAGAGCCTACGCACTAGCCTAGCGGGGAGGATTTCAAAGGACGGACAGGGCTGTCACCACCTGCCGCCTACCTCAACGAACCAGTAGACTAACGAATAATTGATGCAAATCAGTCACCCAAGTACCATACTTGCATGACCAAAGAGCACTCTGCCCCTCCGCGATTACTATTAACGAGGCAGAGCTACCGTACGAATACGATCACCAAACCCATGCTATACTTTATCAGCTAAAACTAAGCATAGAGACTATAACATATAAACTAGACTATAGTGACGGTATATAACTAGCATGACAATAGTAGTATAATAAATATAAACTACTATCACACAAGTAGACTATACTATCACATATATGGATCACAATATCAAACAAGAAACTCATGACCCAAGCACAACTATATAGAAAAGATATATATATTGATAAGAGCAAAGTCTTACAAAAGGGAAAAGATACAAGAGCCATACCAATTCCAAGTGAAGACTTGGGACTAGAGAGCTCTAGACTCAGCCTAACTCCACTAAAACTCCAAGAACTACTACTAGCAAGAGAGAAATGCTTCTTGTGGTGTGTGTTGAATGTGAAGGCACACCCTCCTATTTATAGCCTCAATAGGTCGGCAAGGGAGCGTAACCGCCACGGAAGGCATCTCAAACCGTCATCAGGAGTCGCGGAGGAGCCAACACGTGGAAGCCCAGGCGGAGAGGGCGCCCGGCTGGGTCGGCCGACCTGACCAGGTCGGCCGACCTGGGGGTGGCCCCTCTTGGCCTGTGCTTTCTCCAGGTGGCTGTCCTGTGGGCCCTGACGTTGGTTTGCGCGGTATTGCAGGGAGTTACGTCGGTTAAGTGCTGAAAATGGGCCCTTCAATCCGTGTGACGTCCATGTGGCGCTCTCTGATTGGTCGAAAGTGTGTTTTCTTGCCTTTTGAGGTGTTTCCTTCACATTTCCTCCTGGATGCACAAAGTTCTCCAAGTACAAGTGGAACTATATTATTGTGATAAAACATGCGTGTATGAAATGCCAAATTCTCCTTTATTTGAGTATAGTTGACGGTTGAAAATGGTACTTAACAGCCGTCAACAAACTCCCCCAAGCTTACCCTTTGCTCGTCCCAAAGCAAAGATAAACTTAAGTTGTTGATCAGGAGTTGCTACAATGTCCTACTCCTCAATAATACTATGCGCACAACAAAGTACTCTTCCTAGAATTAAATATATTGGCGCTTAACTTACCCATTTACCTTGATCCATGGGGCTTTTACACCTCATTGTCTTGGGCGGTTGAGAGATAGAACAATTGCAGGGCACCAATCACTTGCTCTAGATTCCGCTATGTTGTTCCGGAGGTTTTCAAAAGATTTTGAAAATAAAAACCAAGTTCCTCAAATGATTCTCTCGGATCACTCAATATGTGTATGATTCCTCACCAAGGCAAAGTGTTGCCTATAATCACCTACTTCTAAATAAGGCTTTTATTTGGAGCTCAAGGTAGGGATATATGAAGCACTCATGTTCACATAATATTGCTATGTCAAAAGACCGAATCCAAGAAAAACATCAATTCAAACAATCTTGATCAAGATGTGCAAGTGTGTGGGAGAACGGAGGAATGGTGGATGGGAAGAAATAACTCCTTTTTGAATTTTCCTTCTCTCTTTTGGAGTTTCTAGGCTATGGCTATCTTTTGCTTGCTCTCTTTTTTTGAGCATTTTTTTTTCTTTTCTTTTTGCATAGCCATAGTCCTAGTTTGCAATGAATACTTTGAGAGAGGAATTTTGCAATGGATATATGGAGTGTTTCTTTGGATAGATGGATGGATAGTGGCTTTCTTCCGGTGTAGAAGAATAGCTCACGGTGGATATGGTGGATATGGTGGATGCTATCTTCTTGATTTAGAAGGATAGCTCATGGCGGTGGATGTGTGTACATGATCTTGATCAAGAAAGCATGAAAAGAGTTCTACTAGGGTCACAACAATTTTGACTAAGCTCAATGTGAAACAAGCAGCATATGTGTAAAGGTTTTCAAATGTAAACACTACATATGGCTGTGGTGGGAATTTCATCATTGAGGAACTTATTAATTTGTCATTTTGAAAAATAAAACTCCGGAATTCAAGCTTTACGTTGAGCAAGATCATAGCAGCCCTATCTATCATATCATACCGCTCAACAACTTAGAACTAGAGAATGCATATGCTACCCACAAGATTCAAGTTCAAGGCAAGATTTACCAACAAACCTAACTCTTGAGAGAGTACTAAGTTGTAAACTAGCATTAGAGAGGAATAAAGGACAGAGCAACTATTCAACATCTCAACATAGGAAAATTATACACATTCATACCGCGCATGAAAAAGGGAAATATTTTTGTTCTTTTTATATTTTGCAAATTTTTATGGATTTTCAGATTTAGCAAATGCAAGAAATAAAGGGAAGGGGAAAGATACAAGTTACCGTGAGAAGGGAGGTCCTCCCCCAAGCTTGTTCTTGCTCATATCTGCTGGTTCGGGTCGTAGCCTTGGGAGCGGAAGAAGGCATGCCAATTGTTCTGATTCTGAGCCATCATCGCATTCAGCTGGCGGAATTGGTTGTCGCTGAAATTCTGCCATTGCTGGGTGTCGGTGACATGTTGCGTGAGGGTTTGTTGCATGCTCTCGGTGCGCAAATCAATGTCGTTCACCCTCCTTGTCAACTCGGACATCCCATAGTTGAGTTCACGGAACCCACGGGATGAGAATGACCGAGTGGCAAAGGATGGCGGTCTGCTTGAACTTGATGATGTCTGCATGGGGTAATCGTACTGAGATTCCCATGCTCCGGCCTGCCATGTTGATGCACCCGCCTCGTCCTGTGGCGGGGGCTGCTCCCATACCGGATCTCCGGTCGGAGTTTGAAACTCCGGTGTAGGCTCCATATGCCTACGGGAACGTGTCGGTCGCCCTGAAACACTATGCCTGCGAACTTCTCCCACTGGCTCAAGTGGGAGGGTTAGTGCCCGACAGTGATACAAACGAAGACCCGGGTTAGGTAACGGGAATTCATTTGTATACCCGGGAAAGTGATAGATCAAGGTATTATTTGGACCATGTTTCAAAGTATGTCCTTGCACAAAATAGTCCTCGCCTAGAAATTCTCTATCTACCGTCAAATATTCAACATGAACATTCTCAAGCAGACCACACTTCTGCGCAATGCGAGTAACTAAAGAAGTGCACTCAATTGGTCCTGTCAACTTTATATTGTCTAACCATTGATCAATCATGCATTCCGCGGGTGACACCCTAATTTTCTTAACCATGGCATAAAGTATTTTCAATTCATCTTGCCGGACAACCCTAATGTCACCTCGAGGAAACAAGGTCATAGCCAACCACACATGCATAAATCTAAGTGTAGGATTATGGATGGCACTTGTTCTAGGCTTGGGACCCCACTCGTTTCCGGAAATCTTTTTCCAAAAACTTTCTTTATGGAACCCCTTTAGCGCTTTATCTAAGTCTAGCCTACATTTAGGATTTAGACCTAGCATAGCATGAAGATCACCCCATGTGACCAAGCGCTCTTGCCCAAACAAGCGAAAAGAAATGCCTTCATCATACTTTCTAAGGGTGCATAAAAACTGCATAGTAAGCAAACGAGAACCCGGCTCATCTACTTCTACGAAATTTAGCCAACCCATAGTGCGAAAAATAGAGGCAAATTCTTCTCTCATACCTATTTTCTCGAGGAAGTGCGGATCGAAGCGTCGGGTGTGGGCGAATGGCCGTTCTCTCATGAGCGCGATGGCTTGGCCCTCGCGGTCGTCCTTGATGTCGAGATGCTCCTCGGTGATGAGCAAGGCCGGCCTTTCCTCCGGAATTTCAGCTTTGGGGTCACCATGCCCCGGACTTGGTGTGAGCTCGACGGAGGATGCTTGACTCGTGCTTGCACGAGTGCTTTTTCTCCGCTTGATTTCGGCGACTTGCTTCATTCGTTTGAACATGGCTGCACACAAGAACAAACACAAGACAAGAACAAGATCGAACAAGTGTTCGGGTGAGCGTTAGTGAAAACGACAAACCCGAGCTTCTCCGAAATCGGTTTTCTTCTCATAACAACTTGCAAATGCACTAAAACAGAGGGGAAATATTTTTTTTTGGGTTTTTGGGGCTGTAGTAAAGTTGAAGAACACGAAATTTTGGGAGAGCAACAAGTGAGCAAAGGAGGGGAGTGAAAGATGAGCTTGGAATGGTGAAGCTCCCCCTCCTGGGCGGTTTTTATAGCCAAGGAAGCAAGATGGCCGTTAGAAAGAGAAAGAGCAACGGCCATATAGCCGTTGGGAGAAAGGAGCACAGGAAAAGGTGGGGCCAGGGGGTCGGCCGACCCCACCAGGTCGGCCGACCTGGCAGGTGGGCCTCCTGGCAGCCCCCTTTTTCCTATGTGTTCCCCAACGGCTAGGGGATTTGTCCCCTGCTGCCTTTTTGCTCAAAAAGCTCGACAAAAAATCTTTTCAAAATGGAAAGCCCAAAAACCTATTTTCTAAATTTTCAAAAATGCAAATGAGTTTTGAAAAATTCCAAGGTGGCTGGAAAAATTCAAAAATGCAGAAATGCAGTGGTCGGGAAAAATCAAAATGTGGTGGAAAGCAAATATGCAATTAAAAGAGCAAATATGGATAACTACCGGTTTAACCTCCCGGCGAGGACTCACCTTTTAAAGTCCGACGAGCGGGACTTTTCTCCGGCGTTCAGCTCGATGAAGCGTTGTCCGGTCCCGGAGATGAAGACACGGATGATGCTTCTTGTTTCGTTCGCCACACCTTCTTGGTCTTTGTTGCGGTCGGTGGCTTTTCAGGCTTCGGAGGCTGCGGTTTTGCAGGCTTCACAGCCTGTTTCTTTGCAGACCTCAGAGGTTGCTGCCTTGAGGACTTCGGAGGTTGTTGCTTAATGTGTGACCTTTGCCTCCTTGCCTTCATCAGTTGTCGCTGTGCAACTTTTTCCTTCTCAAGGAAGTTCTTCATGAATGTGATGAGGCTGTCCTTCTTTTTGAACGTGTTGCAAATCTCCAGGAATTGCTGGAGATGAGCACTAGCGTCCTCATTGGCTTTCCCACAGAATGGGCTAGCCTGCACCATGGTGATGAGACCGGTCTTGATCTCGAAGTTCGCGTCTCCCACATTGCCAGCTGGTCCCGTAGGGATGTTGGCAGCGGAGGGAGCGGAGAACTCGCGGAGAGTCTTGTCGGCCATTTGCTCAGAGCTTGATGGTGCGGGAATGACAGGTTCGATTGGCCGAATCTCCTTACGAGGAGGGGTGAGCTTAGCTCGTGTCCTTCTCAGGAGTGACTCAGGATCTTCAGTGAAGTTTGTCGGCAAGTCGAAACCAGTCATACACTACCCTGTTTTCATACAAAATGCAGAAAACAAAGCAAGGTTAGCCTGCCTAGGAGATAGCCTTAATAATTGCAACACTACTATATACATTAGTAATTTTTCTTGATCATACGCCTTCCCCGGCAACGGCGCCAGAAATGCTTGTTGACTTTTGCTAAGCCATATTAATAAATCATTCCCGGCACGGGGCCAGAAACGGTTCACTAATATGTCCCAGAGTCAAGTAGGTAAAATCCGCAAGCGCACGGAGAATACCGCTGTAGCATTTCACCCGGAAGTATTCAGGGTATCGTATTTGTTTATCCCAAAGGAAGGTTATGATCAAGAAGCGTTACTAACATATAAGATCATGTTAACAATTAGGAAGGATATCTAACCAAGACAGGCGGGTACATGATAATAACCGGGTAGTGTGACACACACAGAAGATTCCTACTAAATAAATAAAGTCTAGTGGAGGAAAGACTAGGCTAAGCTACTCCTACTATACATTCCTATACAGTTGCATAGCCTAAGTAGAATACATACAGACCCACACTCAGGTTCAGCAGTCAATAGTATAGCACTTCAGGCACGGACTTACCCCTGCATCCACAGGCGACTTCCGCCAAGAGCCTACGCACTAGCCTAGCGGGGAGGATTTCAAAGGACGGACAGGGCTGTCACCACCTGCCGCCTACCTCAACGAACCAGTAGACTAACGAATAATTGATGCAAATCAGTCACCCAAGTACCATACTTGCATGACCAAAGAGCACTCTGCCCCTCCGCGATTACTATTAACGAGGCAGAGCTACCATACGAATACGATCACCAAACCCATGCTATACTTTATCAGCTAAAACTAAGCATAGAGACTATAACATATAAACTAGACTATAGTGATGGTATATAACTAGCATGACAATAGTAGTATAATAAATATAAACTACTATCACACAAGTAGACTATACTATCACATATATGGATCACAATATCAAACAAGAAACTCATGACCCAAGCACAACTATATAGAAAAGATATATATATTGATAAGAGCAAAGTCTTACAAAAGGGAAAAGATACAAGAGCCATACCAATTCCAAGTGAAGACTTGGGACTAGAGAGCTCTAGACTCAGCCTAACTCCACTAAAACTCCAAGAACTACTACTAGCAAGAGAGAAATGCTTCTTGTGGTGTGTGTTGAATGTGAAGGCACACACTCCTATTTATAGCCTTAATAGGTCGGCAAGGGAGCGTAACCGCCACGGAAGGCATCTCAAACCGTCATCAGGAGTCGCGGAGGAGCCAACACGTGGAAGCCCAGGCGGAGAGGGCGCCCGGCTGGGTCGGCCGACCTGACCAGGTCGGCCGACCTGGGGGTGGCCCCTCCTGGCCTGTGCTTTCTCCAGGTGGCTGTCCTGTGGGCCCTGACGTTGGTTTGCGCGGTATTGCAGGGAGTTACGTCGGTTAAGTGCTGAAAATGGGCCCTTCAATCTGTGTGACGTCCATGTGGCGCTCTCTGATTGGTCGAAAGTGTGTTTTCTTGCCTTTTGAGGTGTTTCCTTCACATTTCCTCCTGCATGCACAAAGTTCTCCAAGTACAAGTGGAACTATATTATTGTGATAAAACATGCGTGTATGAAATGCCAAATTCTCCTTTATTTGAGTATAGTTGACGGTTGAAAATGGTACTTAACAGCCGTCAACCGCCGTCCGGCTTCATCTAGGTTCATGTTCCACTTTCGGATGGCCCAGTGTGCTCGATGCACCAACTCAACTGGCAAGTGGCATGTTTTCCCATAGACAAGCTGATAAGGTGACATGCCAATTGGAGTTTTATATGCAGTCCTATATGCCCAATGTGCATCAAGTAACTTCAACTTCCAACCTTTCCCCATCTCTTGGACCGTCTTCTGTAGAATATTCTTGATTTGCTTGTTGGACGTTTCTACTTGGCCACTTGCTTGAGGATGGTATGGTGTTGCAATATTGTGCTGGGCTCCAAGCTCCTTCAAAAAGCTTCGAAAGGTCTTATCAATAAAATGAGACCCTCCGTCACTTATCACCATCCTAGGTGTTCCAAAACAAGGGAACATAACTGGTGTGAACAAGGGTTCCCGATCTTCTGATAGGTTCTGATAATCTTGATTAAGGCGGAGGCGATACACAAATCGATCCGGCTTCCGAACGACACGTTCTGAACCCCGCAATCACAGCACAACGTCTCCTCTGGTTATCAACCGTTCAAGAACGATTGACCTCGCCGAGAAGGCTTATCCTTGCCTGCAAATCAAGAACACAAGAAAGAACAAAGAAGAATGCAACCAAATTTGCAAGTATATGATGAATCTCACAAGTTGGGGTCTCACAAACCGATCAAACAGCAAAACTATTATCAACAGAATAATCTAAGCAAAACCCAAACCCTAGTGAAGAGGCAGCAGCTGTATATGAGGACCCTAGGGTCGTGCAAGACCCCCTGGACGCAGCCCTAAGTGGGCTCAACTCGATACATGGCCCAAAGACCGATTACGGTGTCACAGCACCAGGACAGATTCTGGAAGTCGCATTGTTTCAGCTATTGTCGACGGCTCGCGACAAATTTTGACATGGGACCAGTTGGGTTGGAAAGATCTTTCCAGGCAACTTGGGCGTCCGTTTTAGTGCAGACTAGTCCTGGGCTCCGAAACAAACTCGAATTCGGTTTTGATTGGGCCTCCACCTTGGCTTGGACGTCCTTGCTGGCCCATCACGTCTCCAATCACCTCCCCAGCTATCTCATCATCATCTCTATGGTTTCTAACAACAATTAATTTATTAGGTAGCAATCTATTCTCAAAATCACATAAAGGAATCATTAGGAACAAGCTCACCCGTAAATTCAGTTGTCGCGCATGAACTTGCATTTTGGTTGGCGGAGTGCTGGGTGTATCCATAAGGGTGATGTCCTCATCATTCTCCCCCTTTTGAATTAGAGTCGTCCTCGACTCGATCCCATCTCTTTCTCCCAATAGTGGTCTCAAATCTGAAATATAAAATATAGAACTATTCCCAAAGTTGGAATGCACCTCGCGTTTATATGTGTTATGAAAATTATCATCACAATGTGAAACCATAATAGAAGGCATGCCATGCAAATTAATGACCTCTTTGAAAACTTGCTCTGCAATATGACCGTCATTCTCACTCTTATGACAAGACGGAAAATGTGTGATCTTAAAAACACTAGAAAAACATGACATGACATGGTAATTGTTATTGAAGTTTTCTAGTTCATCATTTGGTTGTACAACACAAGGAGTATTCATGTTTGAGCAAATATAAACTTTATGCACCATAAATACACCTCTATGATCATAGTTTCCTATAGCATAAAATTTGTTTCTTGTTAGTAAAGGCAATTCAGTTTGAGAAAAGATTTGCTTCTCCACGGTATTTAGATCACAAAGAACATCAAATTCAATATAACCCAAAGTATTTAGAGAAGACAATAATTTTTGCTCATTCTTTTCACATGTTATTAAAATCAAATGTTTTATTTCAGCACTAGTAGGTGAATCATAAGCAAAAACATCAATCTTGTTCATTTGTTGTGGCAAAGGTATAAGTGAAGCAGTGGCACACAACTCCTCTTTATCACAAGGATCAGTAGATAAATCAACTTGTGGCAAAGGCAAATCAAGACAAGGTTCCAATACAACAAGATTGTTGGAATAATTCATCACATCAAGAAAGCTCTTACCTGAAACAACAACATGTTCTTCATCTTTCACACTATCCTCTTCTTTGTGTAGAACCTGAAATGTATTAGTTGCAACAAGAGGCAAGGAAATATGTTCATCATCTAATTCAGATTTTGATGTAAGTGTTGCAACATTTGAAGTAGTCCATTCTTTCCTAAATGGTTCATTCTTTCTTCTCTCAAGTCTTTGTTGATCCTCTTCTAAAATTTCAGCAGCAGACATAGGTTTAAGAGTAACTCTTCTACCATTGTATTTAAATGAATAGGTATTAGCAATGGTATTGTGCAAAGTATTATTTGTAGAAATCCAAGGCTTACTTAATAACAAATGACACGCTTGCATAGGCACTATATCAAAATCTGCATAATCCTTATAAGAACCAATAAAAAATTCAATGCGTGTAATTTTATCTACCTTTATCTTACCACAAGAATTTACCTATTGGATGTAGTATGGACACGGGTGTGGCTGTGTGGTCAAGCCGAGCTTCTCGACCAATTCCAAGCTTGCGATATTGTTGCTACTCTCTCCATCAATGATGACACGACAACGTCGATCCTTCACAACAAAGTGAGTCTGAAACAAGTTGTTCATTTGATTTTGCTCTACCTTCTCCATTTGAGAACTAAACACTCGTTGTGCTACAACACTTGTATCAAAATCATTTGACACCATCGACTCATCACCATCGGTGTTGTAACCTGTCATTGTTAATAGAAAACAAGAAAACACACAAGAGTATATTTTTCTATCACCACTGTTTGATCACGGTGGAAACTCTCAACAAGCAAATGACAGCACCTAACTGAGTTCTTACAAGATTCTTAGTAGCAAAATAGAGGATACCTTGGAGTGTGTGATCTGACGATTGCGAGGGTCCAAAGTTCTGTGCCTATTCAGAAGGATATATCTGGAGCTAGGTAGGCAATTTATAGTAGAAGGATTATCAAAATTTCAATCCAGAAATTGCAAAATTGAATAATAGTCCCGAGCTAGTCTATGTCACTAGCCTAAACTTGTCTCGGACCTAGTTCAAGAAAGCAAGCAAATGGCTCAACAAAGGACACAAAGGCTGCAAGCAATTCTGAATTTTTTCTCTTCTCCTTTTGTTTTTTTTCTTTTGTTATAGGTGCGGCTTTTTCTTCTTATTTTTTTTTCAGCACCTCTTTGCCTTTTACTTCTTTCATGATTTTTTGACATAGAACTGCAGCAAGAGTTGTGAACTTTATAGCACAAAGAAAAAACCTAAACTTTCTTTTTTGCACTCTTTACGTAAGGAATAGATGTACATGTAGAACTGAACCGACAATTCTCATATGCAACAACGTGCAGCAATCTCTTGACTCAAGGAACGAGGTGCAACAGAAAGCACTCTAAGTTTCTTTTGCACACAAAAAGTAGAAGGCTAGATGTTAAATAAATATTTAGTGCAAATAATTCCAGCAGTACTATTCTCTCAATGTGTGCAACAATCTGATTTTTTTTCTTGATTGTCTATGAACAAGGACACACACGACTCAAACAAGACCAAAGAACAAGTACTAGACCAACAACACAATGACCTTGTAGGGACTAAAATTCAGAGAAGTAAACTAAACTGAAAATTGCAAGGCACAAGGGGGGTGAAGCACAACGGAAACACGACGAACAAATATTTTTGTAGGACAATTTTCTGGACTCTAGGATTGAACAAAATAACAAGGATAACGGTGAACCAAACGGTGTACCTGAAGCTCTGATTACCACTTGATGTGAATAAGGGTTCCCGATCTTCCAATAGGTTCTGATAATCTTGATTAAGGCGGAGGCGATACACAAATCGATCCGGCTTCCGAACGACACGTTCTGAACCCCGCAATCGCAGCACAACATCTCCTCTGGTTATCAACCGTTCAAGAACGATTGACCTCGCCGAGAAGGCTTATCCTTGCCTGCAAATCAAGAACACAAGCAAGAACAAAGAAGAATGCAACCAAATTTGCAAGTATATGATGAATCTCACAAGTTGGGGTCTCACAAACTGATCAAACGGCGAAACTATTATCAACAGAATAATCTAAGCAAAACCCAAACCCTAATAAAGAGGCGGCAGCTGTATATGAGGACCCTAGGGTCGTGCAAGACCCCCTGAACGCAGCCCTAAGTGGGCTCAACTCGATACATGGCCCAAAGACCGATTACGGTATCGCAGCACCAGGACAGATTCTGGAAGTCGCATTGTTTCGGCTATTGTAGACGGCTCGGGACGAATTTTGACATGGGACCAGTTGGGTTGGAAAGGTCTTTTCGTTATCTTTCCAGGCATGTATAGAACGTCCAAATCCGAGTCCGTATGCATCTTGGGCGTCCGTTTTAGTGCAGACTGGTCCTGGGCTCTGAAACAGACTCGAAGTCGGTTTTGATTAGGCCTCCACCTTGGCTTGGACGTCCTTGCTGGCCCATCACGTCTCCAATCACCTCCCCAGCTATCTCATCATCATCTCCATGATTTCTAACAGTAATTAATTCATTAGGTAGCAATCTATTCTCAAAATCACATAAAGGAATCATTAGGAACAAGCTCACCCGTAAATTCAGTTGTCGCGCATGAACTTGTATTTTGGTTGGCGGAGTGCTGGTTGTATAGATAAGGGTGATGTCCTCATCAATAACCTCGTGGAACATCTTGCGGGCATGCTTGGCGTCGGCAGCTCGACAAGGCATAGCTTCTACCCATTTGGACACATAGTCAACAGCCACCAAGATGTACTCACTGTCGTAGGACTCTAGGAAGGGTCCCATGAAGTCAATAGCCCTAGACATCAAATAGTTCCACTTGAAGGTTGTATGTTAGTGGCATAGCATCTCGAGCAGTGATGCCTCCATGCTTCTGGCATCTCCAGCATCTTCGAATGAATTCTCTTGTGTCTTCATACATGGTTGGCCAAAAGAACCCACTCTGCCAGATTTTTGCCTGTGTACGGAATGCACCATAGTGCCCTCCATATGGAGCTGCATGACACTTCTCGATGATCTTGGTTGCTTCAGTTGTTGGCACACATCTTCTCAATAGTCCGGCTGCACAGACCTTGTAGAGGTACGGATCATCCCACAAATGCAATCTACTCTCGTAGATGAGCTTCTTCTTGTTCTCCCCTGGTGGTACATACCCTAAAACCATGAATTTCACAATGTTTGCATACCAGGGGTTGGAGTCCGTCACTTTCAGCAGCATGTCGTCTTGTATGAAGTCGTTTATGGGTAACTCCTGCATGTTAGTGACTTGCATACGAGACAAATGATCTGCTACAGAATTTTCTACTCTTTTTGTATCTCTGATCTCAAGGTCAAATTCTTGGAGTAGAAGAATCCATCTAATTAGCCTTGGTTTAGCATCTTTTTAAGTGAGCAAGTATTTTAATGCAGCATGGTCAGAGTAAAGAATAACCTTTGCTCCAACTAAATAAGATCTGAACTTATCGATAGCAAAAACAATAGCAAGGAGCTCTTTTTCAGTTGTTGCATAATTAAGTTGAGCTCCTGACAAGGTTTTGCTAAAGTAGGCTATTGCGTGATGCTTCTTATCCTTGGTTTGGCCCAGGACGGCCCCAACGGCATAATCACTAGCATCACACATGATTTCGAATGGCAGCATCCAATTGAGGGGTTGGATGATTGGAGCTGAGATGAGCGCCTTCTTAAGGGTATTAAAAGCTTTAAGGCACTCATCATCAAAATCAAAGTGAACATCCTTAGCTAATAGGCTCGTGAGGGGTCTAGAGATTTGAGAAAAATCTTTTATAAAGCGCCTATAGAACCCTGCATGACTCAGAAAGCTTCGGATCCCCTTAACGTTAGCTGGAGGTGGCAACTGTTCTATAACTTCTATCTTTGCCTTATCCACCTTTATCCCCCTCTCAGACACAAGGTGTCCTAGAACGATGCCCTCTCGAACCATGAAGTGGCACTTCTCCTAGTTAAGCACTAGGTCCTTCTCTTGGCACCTTTGTAAGACCTTGTCCAAATTCTCGAGACAGTGATCAAAAGTTTTTCCATAGACAGAAAAGTCGTCCATGAAAACGTCCATAATGTCCTCGATCATGTCGGAGAAAATGGACATTATTCACCTTTGGAATGATGTGGGTGCATTGCATAACCCGAAAGACATATGCCGATACGCGTAAGTTCCATAAAGACAAGTAAAGGTGGTCTTACTTTGATCATCAAGATGGATGGGTATTTGATGATAGCAAGAATACCCATCAAGGAAACAAAAGGAGGAATGATTAGCAAGATGCTCCAACATTTCATCAATGAAGGGGAGCGGAAAATGATCCTTCTTTGTTGCCTTGCTAAGTTTCCTATAATCAATGCACATCCTCCATCCTGTGATGGTCCGTTGTGGAATCAACTCATTATTGTTGTTCCTAACTACCGTAATGCCTCCCTTCTTAGGCACTACCTGAACGGGGCTAACCCACTCACTATATGGCACAAGATGAATAATCCCTGCATGAAGGAGTTTCAAGACCTCCTTCTTTACTACCTCTCGTATTGCGTTGTTTAGCCTCCTTTGGGGCTCCCTAAAAGGCAAGCATTCAGGGTCAAGGGGAATGCGATGCGTGCAAAGAGCGAGACTAATCCCTTTAAGGTCTTCGAGTGAGTAGCCAAGGACAGAGCGATGCTTTTCTAAGACGGCTATGAGTCTATTAGTTTCTTCATCAGACAATTTCTCACTTATGATGACAGGGGCCTCTATGTAGTCATTTAGGAAAGCGTAGCGTAGGCCTGGGGGCAAAGGTTTAAGCTCAATTGCAGGCCGTGATGGTAAGCTTTCTTTGGGGAGTTCAAAGATTTCTTGCATTTCATCCTCCTCCTCTACAAAATTCTCCGCGCCTTGCTCAAGGATAGAATCAGGAGAGTCAAAGGATAGAATGGCCATCACTTCTTCAACTGGCTCACACTCAGGATGAGGTTCCACTAAAAAATTTTTTGCTCGAACAAACGGAACTGAAAGGGTGTCTCTCCCGAGTTTTATGTCGAGGTTTCCTAGTGGAGGAACATCTAAGAGAAGTTTCTCTAAAGGATGTTCGATCAAAAGATCAAAGTCATAGGCTTCATAAACATGGAAATCTAGGATGGCCTCGACATTTTCGTGCCTAATGGTCACATTTCGTATAATCCCATATCTTTTTAGGATAGCACTAGACTGGCTCTTGAAGCATTTATTGGTCGGGGCTAAAGGTTCATCGCCTAGCAGGGCAAAAGCAAGGGAATCAGACATTATGTTTGCTCCGACCGTGGTATTATAAAGAGAATCTACATCAGTCCTAGAAAATTAGGAGAATTCT
Source organism: Eleusine indica (assembly GCA_030378355.1). Lineage (NCBI taxonomy): Eukaryota > Viridiplantae > Streptophyta > Magnoliopsida > Poales > Poaceae > Eleusine > Eleusine indica. The sequence continues at coordinate 36,285,097 of CM059498.1, read as the reverse complement.
CAACTTCCCTCAGCCATTCATCACTTAGAATGGAGGTTAACTCCTTCACGCTCTCCTTTAGGAAGTGTTCTTCGAGAGGATCAAGGAGGGAAGAAGGTACCGAAGGCTTCTTCTCACAGTAGTAATTCGAGGTATTCCCATAGTCATCAAATAGATTATCCTCGAATTCAAAAGTGAACTCTAAAGGTGGAATTTCTTGCTCCCTTAGTGTTCGTGGTTCGGGCAAGGGCTCAATAGCTGAAGCTTGGGATAAACAAGGTGAAGGCTTGGGTTCGGCTAAAGATGTTTCCTCGCAGCTAGTCTTGATGTCATCCTTTGTTGGTTTAGGAAGGTCCTCGATGAAGGAAGTGTTTTCTAGAATACGATCTAGAAGATCCTTACATTCTATCATGGTCTGATGTCATCCTTTGTTGGTTTAGGAAGGTCCTCGATGAAGGAAGTGTTTTCTAGAATACGATCTAGAAGATCCTTACATTCTATCATGGTCTTGTGTGCAAACGAACCTCCAGCGGAGATATCAAGATATAGGACAGACTCCTTGTTAAGACCCAGACAAAAGTGTTGTAAAAACACGTGGTCGGGTATAGGCAATTCCGGGTCGAACTGAATTAAGATAAAAAATCGGGCCCAGGCTGCACCTATGGATTCCTTCTCATGTTGCTGAAAGTAGAGGATTTCCCTTCATAGAGACGCGATACGGGATAAAGGAAAGAAAGCAAGACAAAATTTGTCTCTTAGTTCTATCCAATCACCGTTCACACTTCCTACGGTATGAGTGTACCATTGTTTCACTTTCCCTATGAGAGAAAAAGGAAAAAATTTTCACTTTAAGGTTTCTTGTGTCATGTCCGAAATCATCAGACACGAGCTCAATTGCTCAAACTCCCGCAGATGGTGGTATGGGTTTTCATGGTCAAGCCTAGAGAAGGATTGCTCCCGAACCATGGCTATAAAGCCAGGGTGGAGTTCATAGCCAGATGCACGAATTGGGTTCGTAGAGGGAGGTGGCTCACAAAACTCGCCCTTCGGAGCAGAGAATTGGTATAAAGGTTGTGGCTCCTTCGAAGAAGTTGGAAATAGAAACGAAATAAAATAAAATAAATAAGGTATACAAGGACGAACTAGATTCAGAGATAATTCAGCAACCGTTCCCCGGCAACGGCGCCAGAAAGCTTGTTGACTCCAGCGGTCACTCATGGTAATAAACGGAAAGCGTACGGCTATCGAAGTAGCTTTCACCCAGGAGTATTCCAAGGGTATCAAAATCCACGGGGAACGTGTGTGGACTATCAAAGAATCGGGCTTGTCCAGGGACAACAAGAATATGGTAGGCGAGGGTAGAGAGGATTCTAGGATGGATTAGACCAAGGACAAGGTAAGGTCGAACTCTAATGCTCAGTTCGGGCGCTAGCTTCACCTTGGTCTGCCAGGACGTTCCGGTATACAGCTCTACGACGTACTCGAACGTGGAGGGTTACTAAGGACGGACAGGGCTGTCACCACCTGCCGTCTACCTCTTCAATCTGTGGAGCATGCAACAATCAAAGGTAATATATAGCCTAGACACCACGCCTATACTACGTATTACTACTTTAATCTTGATCAAAGACTAAAGCATTCAATTACGAACGATGAACCCGTAAGCATGTAAAGAGTAGATCTTAAATCAAAGGAACAATACGATAGAAGAATCCTGAAGACTTACTTGAAATGGCAAGACTCCGTCGAGGTACAAGATTAGGGAAGAGTGCCGACAGGCCGGCACTTCCCTGAACTACCCCTCACTCTCTCCCTATTCTCTAAGCACTAAGGAGGTAGTGCTTTGCCTTTTTGAGTGGAGCTCAAGTGTTTCTCTTCTTATGTATGTGAGTGTGAAGCCACACCCTCCGATTTATACCCTCTATAAGTCGGCAAAGGGGAGTAACCGCCAAGAAAGACCTTGTCCACCGCCTTCAGGGATCAACCAGGAGCCTCCACGTGCAAGCCTAGGAGAAAAGGGCGTAGGCTTGGGTGGTGGGTCCTCATCCCAGATGTCGGGGTCGTTTTGTGTGTTTCTTCGGTGTAGTACGGAAAATGGGCCCTTCAATCCATGTGCTCTCTCCTGATTGGCTGAAGGTGTGTTTCGTCCCTTAATTACTTGTGTTTTATTAATACTCCTTGGTAAATCATCGGCATACACATAATCACCAAAACTTATGGAATTTGTTAGTAATAAACTCCTACCACTAGTTGGTTATTTATTTTGTAGTTTTTATGCAAGCAAATGACGGTCATATTTAGCACTTAAGGACCCTCAACACCTACCACCACCAACCATGTGCCCACGACACCACATCCATTCCATCAGGCTTGCATAGATCCCTAAGTCCATGTTGCTAAAAGAATTACCAATCCTTTCCCACGTGATATCGTTCATTAGTCAAAATTAAATGCAACCCCACAACCCGGTAAGAAACTAAGCATGTCTACCCATTGACCGATAAAATTCTAGTTCAAGGCGACAAGGACAAGATAGAACAATACTAGTAAACCCTAACAATAGGTCCCCAATCAATTGACACAAGCATGCAATCCTACAGTAACATTCACAATAGGTACATAATGCATCAAGAACAGTTGCCTTCATCCTACGCGTGTTGTTGTTCAACCCCTTCAAACTCCTACTCTTGGAGATCCTTGTACGTTGATCCTTACGTGTAGTCGTCTTTACGCGTGACAGTACCAGCACAAGCAATTGCATACAAAATCAATACATAGCCATGCAATCATGGAAAACAATCTATGAATGCAATGAATGCAAAGATTATGCTCCTACAAGAAATTTGGCGCAAGAATCACCTAATTCGGAGTTACGAGTAAAAAGTTATGCCTAGTTGAAGCTCTCGGGTTAAAACAGTAAAAATAGGTTAATTTAGGGGTTATAAATGTAATTTCAGAATACTACAAGGTCAAATCTACAAAATAATAGCGTATAAATAATGTAAAATAAAATCCAGGGACTAAATTATAATATTGGTGAAGTACAGGGGTTAAATTGTAAAAAGACAGGACCTAAAAATAATTAGAAACAAGTCCAGGGGGCTTTCTATAAAATTACAGGGTTAAAATAATAATTTCAGTAATGTACAGATGTGTTTCTACTAAAAATATAGTGCGAAAATAATGTTATGAAATTCAGGGGCTCAAATACAATTTTCTAAAGTTCTGCACAAAAACAGGGGCATAAATCTAATTTAATCTACGCAGGGGCCTAAATGCAAAAATCCTAACAATATCCAGGAATTAACTGAATTAATTTAAATCTAAAAGGGGGGTGGACTGGGTCTACGGTTTCTGTGGACCTGTGGTCCACTGGTCCATGGTGGACCGATTACATATATGTAATCTGGACACTTGGATCAAGATCCAATGGCCAGGAATAGAAGGCTGGGGGTGGTGGTCGCCAGCGGCCACTAAAGACAGTGGCGCGGCGGCAAAGCTCACCGGAGTTGGCCGGATCGGCACTCCGGCGGCCGGGACAGGGTTCCGCGGAGCTCTAGAGAGAGGAGGGGACGGCAAACTCACCCGTGAGGTCGCACAAAGGAGTTAGAGGCCGAGGAGGGCTAGCGACAGTGATCGGCGGCTCGAGCACGTTGATGACGGCGAGGAGGGGTCTAGCGGCATCGGTAGGCTTTGAGAAATGGCTCCGGCTGCTCCTCGATCACCTGCGAGGCACAAGGGCCGATCAAATGGAGCCGAGGGACCTCGGAATGGAGGAATCACGGCGGCGGGTGAAGCTTGCCGGCAACGAAGAAGAAGGCGAGCGCGGCGGCGCTCGAGCGAGGTAGTGAGGGGGAGAGCTCGAGCGCGATAAGGGAAGGGCATCGGCCGTCGGCTTTTATAGAGGGGAGGGGTAGGGTTTGCCGCACGGGCTCGTCCAGGGGTCAGCGACCGGTGATGTCGTGCTTTCAAAATTTGTCGGCAGTAGCGGCGGAGAATTGGGGGAAAGCAGGGGCGACGACTGCGGAGCACGCGGCGATCACGGACGCGGTGTTGGGGCCGCACAGGAGCGAGCGCATGGGCACGGATTTGAATAGGGAAGCAGAGAAAAGGAAAGGGGCGGGTTCGGCGGAAGGAAGGGGATGACAGGTGGGGCCTGCCTGTCAGTGGGAGGGAAAGAGATGGCGGGTTTCTGTGCGGGCGCCATCGACGCTGGCTGGCTCAGGCTGCTGCGCTCTAGGCCGGCTAGGCTGAAAGGGGAAGAGTGGGGGAGAAAGGGGAGGAGGGTTCCGGGTTGGCCAGAAAGGTGGGTTTTCGGCCCAGGTTCTAGTGTTCCCTTTTTCTTTTCCTTTTTTTAATCTTTTCCCTCCTATTTTCTATTCTAATATCCTGGTAATTATTTAGGGATTAAAGTAAATGCATAATGCAATATAAATTCTACATGGACAATGATATGCCATGAAAATGCAATAAATTAATTAATTAATTTAGGAAAACAACTTGTCCTAGGTTGTTTAACTAATTGCTTAAATGTTAATAATTGGCATTTTTAGAAATTGTAAAAAGTAGGGTGTTACAAACCTACCCCCCTTAAGATGAATCTCGTCCTCGAGATTCAGAAAGATCGGGGAAGAGGTGCAGGAACTCGGCTTTCAATTCTTCTTCACGCTCCCAGGTGGCTTCCTCTTCTGTGTGGTGCTTCCACTATACCTTGCACATGTGAATCACCTTGCTTCTAGTGACTCTCTCAATTACTTCAAGGATCTTGAGCGGTTGCTCAGCATACATGAGGTCTTCCTGAAGGTCTACTTCTTCTACGAGCAACTGTTCTTGAGGCACTCTTAAGCATTTCTTCAGTTGGGACACATGGAACACGTCATGCACGTCTGTGAGATGTGGTGGCAATTCCAACTGATATGCAACTTCTCCCCTTCTCTCGATGATCTTGAAAGGGTCGATGTACCGTGGTGCTAACTTCCCTTTGACCTTGAAACGTATAACATCCCTCATGGGTGATACCTTGCGATACACAAAATCCCCAATCTCGAAGGTTAGATCCCTTCGCCTATGATCGACATAGCTTTTCTACCTTAACTGCACGACCTTCAGGTTCTCGAGCACAATCTTGACCTGCCTTTCTACTTCTCATAATACCTCTGGTCCAAAGACTTGATTCTCTCCAGTCTCACTACAGAATAGTGGTGTTCTACACTTTCTTCCATAGAGAAACTCGAAAGGAGCCATCTTGAGACTTGCTTGATAACTATTTTTGTAGGAGAATTCCACGTAAGGCAGACTCTTGTCCCAACTCTTGCCATATTCCAAGGCACAAGCTCTCAACATGTCTTCCAATATTTTTTTCGTCCTCTCGGTTTGTCTATCAGTCTGAGGGTGATAAGCAGAACTGAAGTTCAACTTGGTGCCCAGGGACTCATGTAGCTTCTCCTAAAACATCAAGGTGAACTGAGAGCCTCTGTCAGATACTATCTTCTTAGGGACTCCATGTAAGCATACTATCCTTGACATGTATAGTTCTGCCAACTTTGCACCACTGTAGGTTGTCTTGATAGGGATGAAGTGTGCCACATTGGTTAAGCAATCAACTATAACCCATATAGAATCATATCCCGACTATGTATGGGGTAACCCAACTATGAAGTCCATACCGATTTGTTCCCATTTCCACTCAGGAATCTTCAGAGGTTGAAGCAATCCGGCGGGTCTTTGGTGTTCTGCCTTGACATGCTGACATGTGTCACATACAGCAACATACTCTGCGACATCGCGCTTCATGCCATACCACCAATAACGAGTCTTCAATTCTTGGTACATCTTAGTACTTCCTGGATGAATGGAGTATGTAGAATCATGTGCTTCCCATACGATCATGTCATGAATGGGCTTCTTGTCTGGCACACTTATCCGTTTACCGATCCATATTGTGCCCTTCTCATCTTCTGTGAAGTCGGTAGCCTTTCCTTCCTTAATGAGCTTTTTGATCTCACTTAGCTTCTCATCATCTAACTGTCCCTTGCGGATTTCCTCCACAAGAGTGGGTTCCACTTCCATTGCAACGGTCTCTAGCTCATTCACAAACCCAAGATTCAATTGCTCAAACTCCTTGCATAGCTCTAGGGGTAACTCCTCCACAATTAGCTGGCGTCAATAGGTCTTTCTACTCAGGGCATCCGCAACGACATTTGCCTTCCCTGGGTGATAGTTGATACCCACATCATAGTCTTTGATCAACTCTAACCAACGTCGTTGTCTTAGGTTCAGCTCAGTTTGAGTAAATATGTACTTGAGACTCTTGTGATCTGTATAGATCTCACAACGATGACCAAGAATATAGTGCCTCCAAATCTTCAGAGCATGTACCACAACTGCCAACTCTAAATCATGTGTTGGGTACTTCTCTTCATGTGTCCGTAATTGCCTAGAGGCATATGCTACGACATGTCCTTCTTGCATGAGCACACATCCAAGCCCTTGCTTTGAGGCGTCACAGTATATATCAAAACTCTTACTGATGTCCGGTAAGATCAGGACAGGAGCTGACATCAGTCTTCGCTTTGATTCTTCAAAGCTGGCTTGACAATTCAGAGTCCACTCAAAACTCTTGTCCTTCGCCAACATCGTTGTCATCGGCTTGACTATTCTAGAGAAATCCTTTATGAAACATCGATAGTACCCAGCTGATCCAAGGAAACTTCTAATCTCTCGTACTGTCTGGGGTGGCTTCAAATCTAGAACATCCTTCACTTTTCCTAGATCGACTGACACTCCTCCAGCGGACATGACGTGACCGAGAAATGCTACCTCCTTTAACCAGAATTCACCCTTGCTTAGCTTAGCATACAACTTGTGGTCTCGTAGCTTTTTTAGAACTACCCTCAGGTGTTCCTCATGCTCTTCTTCATTGTCTGAAAATACCAAGATGTCATCGATGAAAACCACAGCAAACTTATCCAAATACTCCATAAACACCTTGTTCATAAGGTACATGAAGTAGGCCAGTGCATTGGTCAATCCAAATGACATCACTATATACTCATATAACACATATCTTGTCCGAAAAGCCGTCTTAGGTATGTTCGACGGTCTGATCTTCAATTGGTGATACCCAGACCGCAGATCAATCTTGGAGAAGATACAAGCTCCTTTCATGTGATCAAACAAATCTTCATTCCGTGGTAGTGGATACTTGTTCTTGATGGTCACCTCATTAAGAGAACGATAGTCCACACACATCCTTTGGGTCTTATCCTTCTTGTACTGGAGCTCCCCAAGGTGAGGAACTAGGGTGAATGAAACCTTTCTCTAGCATCTCTTGTAATTGCTTTTTGAGCTCTACTAACTCATTAACTGGTATCCTATAGGGCCTCTTAGATGTAGGTGCAGTTTTAGGTATTAAGTCGATAGCAAACTCTATGTCACGGTCAGGCGGCATATCTGGAAGTTGTTCTAGGAATACATTGGGGAATTCACAAACCACTCGTATCTCATCTATGGGGGTGCCCGTGGCTTGATTCAGTACGACTTCCTTGACTGCGGAGTTGGCTGCTATCAACTCGACCTTGGTACCTTTTACACTGGTCAACTGTACTGCCCACTTGGCGCATTGTATCACCCCATTATATTTGCATAGCCAGTCCATCCCAAGTATAATGTCAATCCTCTTTGAGTCTAGTACTACGAGATTAGCTAAGAAGTCTACCCCCCTTATTTTAAGGGTAACCTTTGGGCATATTTGATTGGTTCTCATTTCTCCTCCTGGAGAACTAACTAGCATGGTATGCTTCATAATAGCAATTGGCAGATTATACTTCGCAACATAGGCTGATGTGATGAATGAATGTGATGCTCCCGAATCAAACAAAATGGTTGCAGGTTGAGAGTTAGCTAAGAACATACCGAGCACCACATCTGCAGCTTGCTCAGCCTCCTCCATAGTGACATGGTTGACGCGGCTTTGAGCATAGTTTTGTTGTCTTTGATTGCCTTGCAGCATGTTGGTTGGGGCTTGCCTTGGTGCGTTGTTCTGCTAGCGACACTATCCCATGAAGTGACCTTCTTGTCCACAATGATAACAACCTCGCTTCAAACCACTAGTGTTTCCAGAGGTATTACGTTTCTGGTTTTGTGGAGCTGTTGGAGCGGCGGCACGGGGTGCCTGCTGATAGGTGGGGCGAGGTGCTTGCTACTGGTTGGGGCGAGGTGCTTGCTGCTGGTTGGGGCGAGGTGCCTGATTGGTGCGGGGTTGCATTTGGATGTTGGGGCGTGGAGCTTGCATGGGTGGCCTAATTCTATTAGGAGCTCTGTAGTATGGGCTTGGTGGTGGCATCATGCGAGGGCAAGTGTTACTACCAGATGACTGCTGTTGGAGTGGCATCTTCCTCTTGCCATCTCTTTTGATCTCATTACGTTTGTTCTCCACAACAATGGCCTTGTCTACTAGTTTCTGGATGTTCACATAGTCACTGTTCAGCAGCTAGAACTGGATATCGTTCTACAGTCCCCTCATGAACATATACTGCTTCTTCTTATCGGTGTCACATCCTCAGGAGCATACCTAGATAGCTGAATGAATCTATTCAGGTACTCACTCACTGACTTGCTTCCCTGCCTCAGGTCTTGGAATTCTTGCCTCTTCAGCATCTTGATGCCCGTAGGGACATAGTGACTATTAAAGCTAGCCTTGAACTCATTCCAAGTGATGGACTCCACATCAGCATGGGCATTGCAATAGGCTTCCCACCAGTCTGCGGCTACACCGAACAATTGATAAGTTGCAAAGAGAACCTTCTCTCGATCATTGCATTGGGCGATCATCAGCTTCTTCTTTACTACCTTGAGCCAATCATCAGCCTCCATAGGATCCTTGGACTGGGAGAAGGTAGGTGGCCTAGTCCTTAGGAACTCTCCTAACCTATTCTAGGGTGACGGTGGAGATGGTGAGGCGTTGTGATTCTGCTGTATGGCGCCCAAGGTCTGGATCACCGTCTGCATGAGCTGAGTCTGCATGGCTAGGAATTGCTGAAAGTTCAGGGCATTGTTGTTGTCCTTGTTGTCTTGCTCGTTAGGGTCAGTGTTTCCCCTAGTGCGAACCATCTGAGAGAAAGAGTGGTGGGGGTGGTGTAAGATGAAATGAAGAGATAGAAAGAAACCCCAACTATATGCATCAAGGAATGATAAGCAAAATGATAGTTTATTAATTAAGTGAAACAAAAGATGGGGTTGTGGACAAGGTGCCAAAGCATCCCACAACTCACATCAAGCACACACAAACCAAGCAAAAGAGTTCATTACATCACACCATGAAAGCAAATCGATCTATGCGTTTCATTATTACATCTTTATTCATAGGGACAAGGTAGTCTCCTAGGCATGGGAGTTGGCTTTGTCGGAGACAGAAGGCAGAGATCTTGTATGTTGTGGTGACCTGGCACTCCAAGTACGGAAGCCAGAGGAGTAGAGATCACTCTCCTCTCCCATCTTAACCCACTAGTTGCGCCTTAGATAAGCCTCAGCATTATGCAACCTCTTCCGAAGCGCATGGTTCTCCTTCTGTAAGGCCTCCACAGTGTGGCTTAGGTTCACAGCAGCTTCCTGGGTCTTGTCTATCTTACTAGTGCTCACATACCATCCTGTAGGAGCAACAGTGTACTTCCCCGTGCCTGGCTTCCGGCAGGGAATGTGGGCAAAGCTGGTTTTTGCTATCCCATGGCAGTGAGTGAAGCAGAAGCTAGTGAGAGCCTTCCAAGCAGCGTCATCCACTGCAGCCCCACGAGTATCCCTATGAGTGGAGCCACGGTGAGTAGCTATGACTCGATCACCGTCGTAGATGTTGACTTCTGCTATCCACACTTCACGGAAAGGACGATCCACCTTCTTGAGGAAGTACTGTGACCAGTTGGTGACGCCAATCCTCTCAAGTAGATCCCGCAGGGTCATGGAGAAAGTCTCACCCTCTTGTCCAAAAGAGCGGTACTTCTCAGCCTGACGGACGACGGGGTCCTTGTCCTCATCCTCTGAGTCATCATCACCATCTTCAAGGTCCTCTGGTTCTCTAGGGTCTTCTTCCTCTTGGGGCTCCTCAGGATTTTCTTCTTGCTCATGTTATTCAGGCTCTTCCTCTTCAGTTGCCTCTGGAAGCTCCTCGTCACTCAGTGGGGCCTCCTCACGTTCTGGCTGAGTTACCTCCTCACTTGCTTCCCCTTGAACACGCCTAGGGGCAAGGCGCCCACAGTGAACTCCAGACGTAGCCTTACGAGCGGTCTTCTTGGTACGGGTCATCTATATTTTGAAATAACAAGGTCTGTGACGTGAACAAGAGTTCCCGATCTTTTGAAAGGTTCTGATAAATTTTGATTTGGGCGGAGGCGAAACACAAATCGATCCGGCTTCTGAACAACACATTCAGAACCCCGCAATCGCAGCACAACGTCTCCTCTGGTTATCAACCATCCAACGACGATTGATCTCGCTGAGAAGGCTAATCCATGCTTGTGAATCAAGAACACAAGCAAGAACAATGAAGAATGCAACACAATTGCAGATGTATGATTAAACTCATGAAGTTGGGGTCTCACAAACCGACGAACGGCGACACTATTTATGAACAGAATTGATCTAAGCAAAACCGAACCCTAATGGTGCGGCACTGGCTGTATATGAAGACCCTAGGGTCGTGCAAGACCCTCTGGACACGCCCCTAATTGGGCTCAACTGGATACAAAGCCCAAAGGCTAAAAATAGGCGACGCAGCACCGACACAGATTCTGGACTCTGAATGAATTTTGACATGAGGCCAGCAGCATTGGAAAGGTCTTCTTATCTTTCCGTGTATATGTAGAACGTCCAAATCCGAGTCCGTATGGGTCCTGGGCGACTGTTTTAGTGCAGACTGGTCCTGGGCCCCGAAACAGACTTGAAGTCGGTTTTGGTTGGGCCTCCACCTTGGCTTCCAAGCCCTTGCTGGTCCTCCACGTTCCCAACTCCTTCTCCCATCATCTGCTGGTCCTCTCCATGGTTCCTAATCATAAAATAATCATTAGGTAGCAAACCATTCTCAAAAGTAACATATAGCAAAGAACGTTGGAACGAGCTCATCTCTAAATTTAGTCGTCGTGCACGAGCTCTTGTCATTGGACCTTGCAAGTCCAGAATTAGAGAAGTGTTGTATGTATCCATAGGAGTGATGTCCTCATCAATATGAATAAGCAATGGTTAAAATAATCTGAAAAGTAAACACAATGTAAAACAAAGATAAAACAATAAGAAATAAAAATCATTAAAAAAAAGAGTTTGTATATGTATAAAACAAAATAGTATCCCTCCATTTCTAACTAGGCCGACGTCCTACAGTCAATATGGCTCCTATACCAATTCTGTCACACCCATTTTAAAAAGCAAAACTGGTGCAGTTGTACGTGTGCCCAGGATCAAGTTACACACATACGGTACATCATTAATGGTAAACAGAATAAGTATCCATATCCTTTAATTATTACATCATACCTTTATTAGAAAAGGACCTGTAGGCATAAAAAGAAATGTACATCAAAGCAGCAAGAATAAACTAGCGTAGACGTCCCAAGACTCCACAGGCACCGACTGGTGGACCACAGCATAGTACTCGCCGCCATCATCTTCATGGTAGTCCCAACCTTCTCCTATGGTTGAGCAACAATATGGTATAGCAAGGGTGAGTACATGTCATACTCAGCAAGTGGGGGGAAGATGACTTGGGGCTATAGACAAGAAAAGCTTATAGGGGTTTATTGCATGAGCTTTTAATCAACCTAAGCATCCTATTTACTAAGTGGGGTCGTCCAACCATCAACCCATGGGGTCCTATCCAAGCCAAGTCTGATCCCATCTGCCAATCCCAACCATAACCATCCATAACCCACCAAACTAATCTTGTGAGGACTTCAGGCTACTCGTGACCGTGAGCATGGCTGTCATGACAGTTTGACACTAAGGTTCCACTCCCATCCATAAGTGATAGCCCATCAACAAGCAGCTCATCACCCGAGGAGCCCCCCTCTTGAGCCATTCGGATACAAGGACAGTCCTCTCTTGACTTCCATTCCCCCTCCACTAAATGTTGCACCGACACTGGGAGAGCACCTAATTACTAGGCCAATCCTTACCCATATCGGTCTTGTGATGGCACTGTTTTCCTGGGTTATCGCTCCAAGAACCGGTTCCTAGGATCTACAACAAGCCTACCACCACCAACCATGTGCCCACAGAACCACATCCATTCCATTAGGCTTGCATAGATCCCTCAGTCTATGTTGCTAAAAGAATTACCAATCCTTTCCCACATGATATTGTTCATTAGTCAAAATTAAATGGAACCCAACAACCCAGTAAGAACCTAAGCATGTCTACCCATTGACCGGAAAAAGCCTAGTTCAAGGCGACAAGGACAAGATAGAACAATACTAGTAAACCCTAACAATAGGTCCCCAATCAATTGACACAAGCATGCAATCCTAAAGTAACATTCACAATAGGTACAAAATGCATCAAGGACACTTGCCTTCGTCCTGCGCATGTTGTTGTTCAACCACTTCGAACTCCCGCTCTTAGAGGTCCTCGTACGCTGATCCTTGCATGTAGTCGTCTTTCCACGTGACAGTTCCGGTACAAGCAATTGCATACAAAATCAATACACAGCCATGCAATCGTGGAAAACAATATGTTAATGCAATGAATGCAAAGATTATGCTCCTACGAGAAATTTGGCGCAAGAATCACCTAATTTGGAGTTACAAGTAAAAAATTATGCCTAGTTGAAGCTCTAGGGTTAAAACAGTAAAAACAGGTTAATTTGGGGGTTAAAAATGTAATTTTAGGATACTACAGGGTCAAAGCTGCAAAATAATAGGGTTTAAATAATGTAAAATAAAATCCAGGGACTAAATTATAATATTGGTGAAGTACAGGGGTTAAATTGTAAAAAGACAAGACCTAAAAATAATTAGAAACAAGTCCAGGGGGGTTTCTATAAAATTACAGGGTCAAGATAATAATTTTAGTAAAGTACAGGGGTGTTTCTATTAAAAATATAGTGCTAAAATTATTTTATGTAGCTCAGGGGCTTAAATACAATTCTGAAGCTTCTGCACAAAAACAGGGGCATAAATCTAATTTAATCTAAGCGTAGGGGCCTAAATGCTAAAATCCTAACAATATCCAGGAATTAACTGAATTAATTTAAATCTTAAAAGGGGGGGTGGACCGGGTCTACGGTTTTTATGGACCCGTGGTCCATGGTGGACCGATTACATAACCCTTCGGGGTATGTAATCTGGACACTTGGATCAAGATCCAAGGACCAGGAATAGAAGGCTGGGGGTGGTGGTCGCCGGCGGCCACTAAACACGGGGCCGTGGTGACAGAGCTTGCTGGAGTTGGCCAGATCGGCGCTCCGACGGTCGGGATGGGGTTCCGTGGAGCTCTAGAGAGAGAAGGGGACGGCGAACTCACCAGTAAGGTCGCGCAAAGGAGTTGGAGGCCGGGAAGGGCTAGCGACAGTGATTGGTGGCTCGAGCATGTTGACGACGGCGAGGGGGGGGGGCGTCTAGCGGCGTCGGCAGGCTTCAGGAAATGGCTCCGGCTGCTCCTTGATCACCTGCGAGGCACAAGGGCCGATCAAGAAGAAGGCGAGCGCGGCGGCGCTGGAGCGAGGTAGTGAGGGGGAGAGCTCGAGTGCGACGAGGGAAGGGCATCGGGCATCGGCTTTTATAGAGGGTTGGGTAGGGTTTGCTGCACGGGTCATCCAGGGGTCAGTGGTCGGTCATGTCACGCATTCCAAATTTGCCGGCGATGGCGGTGAATAATTGGGGGAAAGCAGGGGCGACGATTGCGGAGCGCGCGAGTGAGAGGTGACTATCCTTTGAATAATTGGGGGAAAGCGAGGGCCACGCGGGAGCGAGCGAGTGGGCGCTGATTTGAACGAGGAAGCGGAGAAAAGGAATGGGGCGGGTTCGGCGGAAGGAAGGGGATGACAGGTAGGGCCCACCTATCAGTGGGAGGGAGAGAGATGGCGGGTTTCTGGGCGGGCGCCTTCGGCGCTGGCATGCTTGGGCTGCTGCGCCCTAGGCTGGCTGGGCCAAAAGGGGAAGAGTGGGGGAGAAAGGGGAGGAGGGTTCCGTGTGGGCAAGAAAAGTGGGTTTTTGACCCAGGCTCTAGTTTTCCGTTTTTCTTTTCCTTTTTCTAACTCTTTTCCCTCCTATTTTCTATTCTAATTTCCTGGTAATTATTTAGAGATTAAAGTAAATGCATAATGCAATATAAATTCTACATGGACAATGACATGCCATGAAAATGCAATAAATTAATTAATTAATTTAGGAAAATAACTTGTCCTAGGTTGTTTAACTAATTGCTTCAATGTTAATAATTGGCATTTTTAGAAATTGTAAAAAGTAGGGTGTTACATCCAATGGCTCCTTGGCCTCTCTACTGCCACCTAGTGCCTATGATTTCACTGAGCATCCATGGACATCACCGACTAGCATGACCTAAGAGATATGACCTAGACCCCTTTAATAGTTTATTTTTTTTCCTAGGGACACAAGCTCTAACAACTAGACAAGTGTTCCAAACAATGGCTCCTAGCTAGTCTTTAGCCTTGATTCATCTTCATCAACCTTTGGACTCTATCAAGCTCATCAAGCCTCCATGCTTGTGGTCGTTGTCATCAATCGCCTGCACGGACCAGATCCTCTGCTATCTCATGTGTGACAAGTGTAGAGACTATAGCAGAAGAAGGTGGAGTGGAGGTCGTAGCTATGTCTATCTGAGAGGTGCCTGGGTGGTGTGCACAATCTCTGAAAACATCAGGCTCCGAACTGGCGGCTGAACAATAGAAATAGAAGGTACCGTAGTTTGAAGTGCTGCATACTATGTAGGTGACGAGAATAGTGCAGACATCGAGAAACTGGACAACGGTGAGAACTGTGAAGGTGAGAAAGAAGGTCATGCCCCCTGTCTGAAACTCCCCAAAAAGTGAAGGCGCGCTGCTACCGGACTGTGCTGTCATCATCGTCGTGAAAGGGCCACTTAGTGTCTAGTGCTGCTGAAGTGAGGTAGACTGAACTCCAGCCTGTTGACTGACCTATCCTCGAGTAAGCTCCAAAATCTGAGTCATTGAAAGAGTCATCATCCTCATCTACTGTTGTGGCTACTGCTCAGCGTGCATCATCAGCATGCCCGTCATCTCACACCTTTCATCTGTAGTGCTTTGGATGAAGACACCCAGGCGTCCTGCTATCGCTGCAATAGCGGAGGCATGATCTATCTCTATAACTACCGGTTATGGTGGTAGTCCTACATTGGCTGACTCAGGAATCGCCATCTCTAGATGAGCCTCCTCCTCGTGAGAAACTAGCAATGACTCCTGCTCGTTCGTCTGCCTCTGGAGGCTAACTACGACCCCCTAGGTACGCATTTAGCGTAGCTAGTGGTAACCTATGGGGGAAAGCCTCGTACTGCTCCTCCGTCACTAGTCCATGTCTCCTCAGGAAAAAATAGATATACAGTGCATAGACTAGGTGACGTCCTCCAACCCTCTCAGATATAACATCTTCCATCTCAGCAATCATCAGATCAATCAAGTCAAACATCTGTCTTCGTAGCATTGCTGTGACTGTCCACTAGTGTAGCAAAGTAAACTCCTCCGTGTACCTTGACCTGGGAATGATAGTCCTGGTGACTATCGCTCTTACAACCTTCCCCTCTATAGTGAGCCTTGCTGGGCATCTATCGAATCCAGGGAAGTGTGGTGGCTGAAAGGCTATAGACACCATGTCATCCGGAGGTAGCATCCCTCCCTATGGTATGCGAGGTGGAGCCCAGTGTTGACCCCATTTTTTGACACGTGTCAGGCTTGGCTTCGAGAGGAAGAATTGGAGGAAGAGCCGTTTCACTGGGAGAATCCCGATCGGTTAAGAAGAGAGAAGTTGCCGATTTTGTCTGGTTACCGATTGGGAAGATGCCGATTCTTTTAGGAAAGACAGGCCGGGCTGCCGATTTAAGGAAAGGTTGCGTAAGAGTTTGGGTTGGATACCAGTATGATGCCAGCGGTCGTCTACGAGATTAAATCGGATCTGGAAAGAATATCTTAAGTTGTAAAAGAGTCTTTATTCTTAGGGAGTATATTTTTAGGAATAGTTCTGTTTTAGAGATAGAAAATTGAGATTTTGTCGTAATCGACTGGGGAACCTATAACAAGTGTATAAATAGCGACCCGAGGGGTCGAGAAAAGGAGGTTACACACCAAATACAAAAAACCCTTTACGTTTTTCGCATCTACTTTTTCGTACTCGGCGACTTCGCTGCTTTTCTCTTTTCACGAGTTCTTCGAGCTTGCACGATTGCATTGATCAGTTGCTTGCTGGTAAGTTCCGTTTTACCAAATACTTTCTAGGCTTTAACTTCGGGCGCATCGCTGTCGTTTCGTCTAGATTTATTCACAATGTATCGAAATTAGATTAGATCGGCAGGTTTTTCTTGTTGTTTCTAAGCTTTTATCACCCTTTATCTGGTTTGGAACCGTTGCTATCGGCTAGGCTGGTTGTCCAATCCACAGCCGATTAAATACTATTTTAGACGCCATCGTGTGATACGAGTTAGATTCATCTTTCGATAGATCTGATCGAGATTACACTCTCAGATAATCGGCAGATTCACGTTTGCCGTTTGTCTCATATCCGTATCGGCTTCAAGGCTGTTACTTTCAAACAATCGGTACTTGTTGCCGATTCTACCTGGTAATTTGACGTTTTGTTTTCTCCTTGTAAATTTACAGGTCAAATTGACTGGCACGCCGCGGACTCGGAATCTCATTGTGTTAGCGCGCGAGGACGTTTTTCGTGTCAACACACTTTTGGCACGCTCGGTGGGACCCGAAGATAAAGAATCATCATGACAGGAATTCCCAAACCCGCAGAGTTCAGCAATGACAACGTCATAAATGTAACTATGGAAGAGCTTAAGCCTGAATAGAAGAACGAGGTAGACGACTTCTTGCAAAGATGTACCACCCATGCTCTGAAGGCTTACAGCAAAAATAAAAGCGGAGAGGTCACCAGAAAGTCTGGTTTTGAGCTTCCACGTCATATCGTGATCCATGAAGACTCTGTTTCAATGAGCGAGATGGTGAATACTGCCGTGCATCATGCTTTGATTGCTCAATCTCCAGTATTGCTCAATGCAGTGCACAATGCTCTTGTACATCCTATGAAGACGGGAGATGTGTATCAAGGAATCAGGGAACCCACTTACGGATCGGTAACCTACACATCGGCTCCACAGCCGATTCCACAGGGCGCTGTTAACTACAGTACCACCCCGCCGTCTGTGCCACCACAAACCATGGCGGGACAACCCCCTGCAATGACCACAGCTGGCATGCCGATCGGTTCTGCTCCATCGGCTACTCAACGAACGACCAGTCTACCGCTTGGATGGGATCTAATTACCCAGCTTGGAATGCCTCCAAATTTTGGAGCTGATCCTTAGGAAGAGACGTCACAAGCTCAACATGCCCCAAAATCCCCGACAGGGTATCCTGCTGGACAGCAGCCGCCATACATGGGTGATGCGAATTCTACTGCCCAGAGTTCACAACCGCCCCATTCACAACAGCCGGCAGGAAGTCAGTTGCCACCTCTACAACCAAATCGGCAATTTGCAGTGCTGAATACTCAGGTGGCTCATCAGGGTGCAACACAGTACAATCCATTGATGACATTCCAGCAATTTTAGCAATTGCAAGCTATGGGGCACCAACCACAGCATTATGATCATCGGCAGCATGTACCGCACATGGCCCAACACAACAAGGAGATGGTTATGCAATCGGCCGATCAGACGCAATCCACAGTTAGCCAAATAGTTCTCCACAGCCTCAATCAGCAATGGTCCAGCGACAGGATCAACAGGCTTACACGTCTGATCAGGACATCACCCTTATGGATACACCCAGCACTCTGCCAACCAAAATACAAGTTCATGCGCAACAGTTGAATTTACGGGTGAGCTTGTTTCTAATGATTCCTTTATGTGATTTTGAGAATAGATTGCTACCTAATGAATTAATTGTTGTTAGAAACCATGGAGATGATGATGAGATAGCTGGGGAGGTGATTGGAGACGTGATGGGCCAGCAAGGACGTCCAAGCCAAGGTGGAGGCCCAATCAAAACCGACTTCGAGTCTGTTTCGGAGCCTAGGACCAGTCTGCACTAAACCGGATGCCCAGGACGCATACGGACTCGGATTTGGACGTTCTATATATGCCTGGAAAGATAACGAAAAGCCCTTTCCAACCCAACTGGTCCCATGTCAAAATTCGTCCCGAGCCGTCAGCAATCGTCGAAACAATTCGACTTCCAGAATCTGTCCTGGTGCTGCGACACCGTAATCGGTCTTTGGGCCATGTATGGAGTTGAGCCCACTTAGGGCTGCGTCCAGGGGGTCTTGCATGACCCTAGGGTCCACATATACAGCCGCCGCCTCTTCATTAGGGTTTGGGTTTTGCTTAGATTATTCTGTTGATAACAGTTTTGCCGTTTGATCGGTTTGTGAGACCCCAACTTGTGAGATTCATCGTATACTTGCAAATTTGGTTGCATTTTTCTTTGTTCTTGCTTGTGTTCTTGATTCGCAGGCAGGGATTAGCCTTCTCGGCAAGGTCAATCGTCTTTGGACGGTTGATAACCAGAGGAGACGTTGTGCTGCGATTGCGGGGTTCAGAACGTGTCGTTCGGAAGCCGGATCGATTTGTGTATCGCCTCCGCCTTAATCAAGATCATCAGAACCTATCGGAAGATCGGGAACCCTTGTCCACATCAAGTGGTAATCAGAGCTTTAGTTTAGTTTGCTTCTCTGAATTTTAGTCCCTACAAGGTCATTGTGTTGCTGGTCTAGTGCTTGTTCTTTGGTCTTGTTTGAGTCGTGCATATCCTTGTCATAGACAAAGAAGGGAAAAATCAGTGTTGCATAGGTTTAGATAATAGTATTGCTGGAATTATGTGCACTAAATATTTCTTTAACATCTAGCCTTCTACTTTCATGTGCAAAAGAAAATTAGAGTGCTCTGCTGCTGTCTCATTGTGATCAAAAGCCAACCAATTAGTGCTTGATCTTGTTATAGAAGTTTGTTTTAGTTGTGCTATTACAAGAATCCTTTTGCTGCACTTGTAGTAAGAAAAAAAAATATATTCTGGGGTTCCATTGGTTGTAAAACTTGTAATACCTTGCTGCAGTTCTGATTCTCAAGAAAAGAAAAGAAAAAGGCAAAAGTGCACAAGAGAAAAAGCCGCACAAAAAAAAGAAGTAGAAAAAAGAAAAGATACAAATTCAGAATTGCTTGCACCCTTTGTGTCCTTTGTTGAGTCATTTGCTTGCTTGCTTGAACTAGGTTCGAGATAAGTTTAGGCCGGTGACATAGACTAGCTTGGGACTATTATTCAGTTTTGCAACTTCTGAATTGAAATTCTGCTAATCCTTGCTACCTAATATTGCCTATCCAAGCTCCATATATTTCCTTCTGAACAGGCACAAATTTTTTTGGCTCTCGCAATCATCAGTTCACACTCTCTAAGATATCCTTTTCTTGTTGTAATTAAGAACTTTGTAAGAGCTTGATAAGATGCTTCCCTTTGCTTGTTGAGAGTTTACACTGTTATCACATAGTTGTGATAGGAAAATATACTTCCGTGTGTTTCCTTGTTTGCTACTAACAATGACAGGTTACGTCACTCATGGTGATGATTCAATGTCGTCTAATGAGAACAATATGAGTGATGTATTACAAAGAGTGCTCAGTCCTCAAATGGAGAAGGTAGAGCAAAATCAATTGAACAATTTATTTCAGACTCACTTTATTGTCAAGGATCGACGTTGTCGTGTTATCATTGATAGAGAGAGTAGCCGCAACATCGTAAGTTTAGAATTAGTAGAGAAGCTTGGATTGACAACACAGCCACACCCATGTCCATACTACATCCAATGGGTAAATTCTTTTGGTAAGATAAAGGTAGATAAAATTGCACGCATTGAATTTTTTATTGGTTCTTATAAGGATAGTGCAGAATTTGATATAGTACCTATGCAAGCATGTCATTTGTTATTGAGTAAACCTTGGATTATTACAAATAATGCTTCGCACAATGCCATTATAAATAGCTACTCATTTAAATACAATGATAGAAGAGTTACTCTTAAACCTATGACCGCTGCTGAAATTTTAGAAGAGGATCAACAAAGGCTTGAAAGGAGAAAGAATGAACCGTTTAGGAAAGAATGGACTGTTTCAAATGTTGCAACACTTACATCAAAATCTGAATTAGATGATGAACATATTTTTGTGCCTCTTGTTGCAACTAATACATTTCAGGTTCTACACAAAGAAGAGGATAGTGAGAAAGATGAAGAACATGTTGTTGCTTCAGATTTGAGACCACTATTGAGAGAAAAAGATGGGATCGAGTCGAGGACGACTCTAATTCAAAAGGGGGAGAATGATGAGGACATCACCCTTATGGATACACCCAGCACTCTGCCAACCAAAATACAAGTTCATGCGCGACAGTTGAATTTACGGGTGAGCTTGTTCCTAATGATTTCTTTATGTGATTTTGAGAATAGATTGCTACCTAATAAATTAATTGTTGTTAGAAACCATGAAGATGATGATGAGATAGCTGGGGAGGTGATTGGAGACGTGATGGGCCAGCAAGGACGTCCAAGCCAAGGTGGAGGCCCAATCAAAACCGACTTCGAGTCTGTTTCGGAGCCTAGGACCAGTCTGCACTAAAACGGATGCCCAGGACGCATACAGACTCGGATTTGGACGTTCTATATATGCTTGGAAAGATAATGAAAAGCCCTTTCCAACCCAACTGGTCCCATGTTAAAATTCGTCCCGAGACGTCGGTAATCGCCGAAACAATTCGACTTTCAGAATCTGTTCTGGTGCTGCGACACCGTAATCGGTCTTTGGGTCATGTATGGAGTTGAGCCCACTTAGGGCTGCGTCCAGGGGGTCTTGCACGACCCTAGGGTCCTCATATACAGCCGCTGCCTCTTCATTAGGGTTTGAGTTTTGATTAGATTATTCTGTTGATAACAGTTTTGCCGTTTGATCGGTTTGTGAGACTCCAACTTGTGAGATTCATCGTATACTTGCAAATTTGGTTGCATTCTTCTTTGTTCTTGCTTGTGTTCTTGATTCGCAGGTAGGGATTAGCCTTCTCGGCGAGGTCAATCGTCTTTGGACGGTTGATAACCAGAGGAGACGTTGTGCTGCGATTGCGGGGTTCAGAACGTGTCGTTCGGAAGCCGGATCGATTTGTGTATCGCCTCCGCCTTAATCAAGATTATCAGAACCTATCGGAAGATCGGGAACCCTTGTCCACATCAACGTCTACCCAGCCTCAAACTCAGACTATTGATCAAAATGTAGACTGGGCTGTCAAGATCACAGAAGTAATGCAGGAACAATTTGGGTTGAAGCCAAAGCAGTAAACTTACATGTACAGGACCCCGTACCCTCCTTCCTACGATCTTATCCCGCTTCCGCATCGGTACAAGGTTCTAGATTTTACTAAGTTCACGGGGCAAGATGACACCTCAACTATTGAACATGTGAATCGGTATTTGATTCAATGTGGGGAAGCGGCTACTGTTGATGCTTTGCGAGTCCGCCTGTTCTCATCTTCTTTATCGGGAACGGCGTTCGCATGGTTCACTTCTCTTCTGGCCAACTCTATAATAACATGGGCAGATTTGGAGCGGCAGTTCCATAAATACTTCTTTGCTAGCCTGCACGAGATGAAGTTGACTGATTTGACTCGTTTGAGACAGAGGAACGATGAATCGGTAGCTGGTTTTATTCAAAGGTTGAGGGAAATCAAGAATAAGTGCTATAGCTTGACCTTGAATGATGCTCAGTTGGCTGAGTTGGCGTTCCAGGGACTCCTACCACATATCAAGGAGAAGTATGCTGCACAGGAGTTTGATAGCCTGAGTCAGATTGTGCATAGGACATAGGGGCAAGAATATAGGCCTTTTGAAGCAAGAAGAACTTTTCAGAAGAAGGTGGCCTTTGCCGATCGCTCTGACTCAGATGAAGAGCCCGAAGTTGGGCTTGCCGAATGGGTAAAGGGGAAGAAACCCATGTTCGTTCCTTTCGGGAAAGAAGAAGCGCAGAAATATGGCTTTGACATATCAAAGGCCGATAAAATATTTGATTTGCTATTGCGGGAAGGACAGATCAAGATTTCTCCTTACCACTCTGTCCCATCGGCTGAGGAATTAAAGAAGATCAAGTATTGCAAATGGCACAATGCCACTTCGCACCACACCAATGAGTGCAGAGTTTTCCTTTCCCAGATTCAGATAGCTATTGAGTAGGGAAGGCTAAAGTTCGATGCTCCCAAAAAGGATTCAAAGCAGATGAAGATAGATCAGCACCCATTTCCTATAAGCATGGCCAGTATAGGGGGGAGCTCTTCACAACTGAAGTTATTGACATCAGAATCAGCCAGTATAGGGTTGATCCCAAAGTACAAGCTACCAAAGAAGATGTAAAAGGGAAAGGATTACTGGAAGAGCCTGGCAGCTCTAAACCTCGAAGGATAGTCACCTCTCAAATGCTTCTGGACAAGTTTCAAAGGGAGAGAGATGAAGCTAGGCGGTGGGAAGAAGCGACACGCCGACATGAAGAGCATTGGAGGTGTCCTTTTTTCGTTTACTGCTGGGAAGAAGGGCTGAAGCTGCCATCTTTGAGGACTTGTCCTGAATGCAATGGTTTCGGTCAGGGAAATCGGCCGTTTCAAAGACCCTAGGAGAGGAATCATAGGGGGTACGATCGGCGTACACCTGTGCATGAGAGACTAGGGGGCAGAATTACCGATTACCACCGACAGGGGAGGAGCCGATCTGTCCATGATCGGTTAGGCAAAAGAATCGACACCAGGGATTGGGTGGAAGAAGCAGCTAACAGTTTGGTTCCCGATGAAGATATAATGTACCGAGAACCCGAGAGGCGTCGTAATCCCCATCCTGCCGATGTTAATCAGCCTCGGCATTTGGGTGTCAAGAATCCCAGGTGGTGTCCTGGAGGACTCACCAAGTCTCAAAAAAGAAGGGTACAACGTCTCAGGCAATGGGAACAGAGACAAGAAATGGAAGAACTGTGTGCCTCAGAAGAAAAGAAAGTTAAGTCTTAGGTTTGGAGAGTCAAACCCAAGGATAAGGGCAAATCGGCAGCTGATGTTAGTATGGTGCTCATCTTGCCAATCGAGTTGAAAGCCTCTTTTAACACAGAGAGTGAACCCGCCTTGGAGGAAGAGATGGCCAAGCTAACCTTAGACCCCATGCCAGCTACCTTTGAGAAGCTTGAGGAGGGGCAACGGCAGCATTTAAAAGCTTTGTTCTTAAAGGGGCAAGTCAACGGTAGGCCGGTTACTAGACTATTGGTTGATGGCGGAGCCGCTGTTAATATCACCCCTTATGCTATGTTTCGGATACTTTGCAAGGGGGAAGAAGACTTGATCAAGACCGATATGATGCTTAAAGATTTTGAAGGGAACGTATCGGCGGCTCGGGGGGCACTATGTGTTGACCTTACAATCGGCAGCAAAACTTTGCCGACTACTTTCTTTGTGGTCAATGGTAAGGGGTCATATAATATGCTCTTGGGTCGTGATTGGATCCATGCTAATTGCTGCATCCCGTCAACTATGCATCAATGCCTCATCCAGTGGGTTGGAGATACTATTGAAGTGGTCGGTGCTGATTCATCTTTCAATGTGGCTGCTGCCGATTCTCAACAATGGAGCTGTGAAACAGAGACGTGCATATCGGGGAAGGTTTTGGACACCGATTTCTTAAAGGTATCTGATTTCGGGCTACAGCCGGTTCAAGCAGTCGGCTCTGACACCTCGTCTTAATGGATGAGTTTATTGAAGATGAAGGGAAGCTTGGGCACGGATTTACATCGGCCGATGAGTTGGAGCAAATTGATCTTGGGGATGGAAGTAAACCAAGGCCAAGTTATATTAGTGCCAGGTTAGATCCCGAATACAAGAAACAGTTAATTAAGTTGCTGAGGGAATTCAAGGAGTATTTCGCATGGGAACATCATGAAATGCCTGGATTGGACCGATCAATTGTCGAACATCGGTTACCAATCAAGCCAGGGTACAAGCCCCATCAGCAACATCCTCGTCGGTGCAAGCCTAAAATCCTTCCAGACATCAAGGCTGAGATTACTAGACTAATTGAAGCTAATTTCATCAAGCAGTGCTGATATCCCGAATGGATTTCAACTATAGTTCCTGTATACAAGAAGAATGGGAAACTGCGGGTATGCATTGATTTCAGAGACCTCAACAAGGCTACACCGATGGATGGGTATCCGATGCCAAATGCTGATGTATTGGTAGATGCTGCGGCTAGACAGAAAGTGATCAGTTTCATGGATGGGAACGCTGGATACAATCAGATTTTTATGGCCGCATAGGATATTGCCAAGACAACTTTTCGGTGCCCGGGTCATCTTGGTTTGTTTGAATGGATTGTTATGACCTTTGGATTAAAGAATGCCAGGGCTACATATCAAAGAGCAAGGAATTTTATATTCCATAAGCTAATCGGTGAGACTGTTGAGATCTACATCGATGACGTGGTTGTAAAGTCAAGAGGCCATCTAGAGCATCTTGCCGATTTGCGCAAGACTTTGGAGTGTACCAAGAAACATGGTTTGAAGATGAATCCAAACAAATGCGCCTTCGGAGTATCAGCCGGGCAGTTTCTCAGCTTTATGGTACATGAAAGGGGGATTGAAATTAGTCAGAAGACTATCGGAGCTATCAACAAGGTAGCTGCACCCACGAATAAAAAGGAGTTGCAATCTTTGATCGGCAAAATTAACTTCATCCGGAGATTTATATTAAATCTATCGGGGAGGATTCAGCCGTTCAGTCCATTGTTAAAGATAAAAGCCGATCAAGAATTCACATGGGGGGCAGAGCAACAGAAAGCACTGGAAAATATTAAGAGATATCTAATAAATCCGTCAGTGTTAGTGCCACCCCAAAGGGATAAGCCGTTTAAATTATATTTATCGGCTGATGAACGAGCTACCGGATCGGCTCTAATACAGGAGTTTGAAGGGAAGGAATGCGTGATATACTATGTAAGTCGTAGGCTCCTAGATGATAAGACCAGGTATTCTCCAGTCGAAAGACTATGCCTTCGCTTGTATTTTTCATGCACAAAGCTTAGGCATTATTTATTATCGGCCGAATGTGTGGTGGTATGCAAAGATGATGTTCTTAAGTATATGCTGTCCTTGCTGATTCTGAATGGGAGGATTGGAAAATGGATTTTAGCTTTATCAGAATTCGATCTGAGGTACGAATCGGCAAAAGCGGTCAAAGGACAGGTTATGGCCGATTTTGTTACCCAACACTGTGGTCCTGAAGTATTGGTACTAGATCCTATCCCGTGGACTATGTTCTTTGATGGATCATCTTGCAGCAATGGAGCTGGAATCGGTATATTGCTTATATCGCCCAAAGGGCCCAGTTATGAGTTCCCGCTACCGATTGAGGCGGGGTCTACCAATAATCAGGCCGAATATCGTGCTGTCTTAAAGGGAATCTCACTTTTGAGGGAGATTAAGGCTCGAGCTGTTGAAATATTTGGAGATTCATTACTAGTGGTGAATCAACTGCTGGGCTTGTATGAATGCAAAGATGATGTTCTAAGGGTTTATCATGAAGAATGTCTTCAGATGTTGCAAGAGTTTGAAAGTGTGGTAATAGAGCACGTGCCTAAGGCCTATAATGAGGAAGCAAATCGGTTGGCTCAGCATGCTTCAGGGTATATGCCGATTCACTCCATAAATATGATGGAATTTGCCGATGATGACTGGCGGAAGGAGATTGCCGAATACCTAGACAACCCTTCTAAAAAGGTTAGTAGACGAGTCCGTTTTCAAGCCATCAAATATGTTTTATTGGATGATATGTTGTACTATCGGACTTTGGATGGAGTACTGCTCAAATGTCTTGGGGAAGAAGAAGCCAAAAGTTTAATGGGAGAGATTCATGAAGGGGTATGCGGATCCCATCAATCGACATTTAAAATGAAACATGCTGTGAGGAAGAATGGTTGTTTTTGGCCAACTGTTTTGGAGATTGTTTTAAATATTATAAGGGTTGTCAGAGTTGTCAGAAACTCGGTAATGTTCAAAGGGCTCCAGCATCAGCTATGAACCCGATCATCAAGCCATGGCCGTTCAGAGGATGGGGAATTGATTTGATCGGTCAGATATATCCATCCTCAAGTAAGGGGCATACTTTTATATTAGGTGCTACCGATTATTTTACAAAGTGGGTGGAAGCAATTCCACTGAAAAAAGTAACATCGGCAAATATGATTGAGTTCATGAAAGAGCATATTATTCACCAATTCGGGATTCCGCAAACCATTACTACCGATCAGGGCACTATGTTCACTTCAGGAGAGTTTGATGATTTTGCTACCAGTATGGGAATCAAAATACTAAATTCCTCACCGTACTATGCTCAAGCCAATGGCCAGACAGAAGCATCTAATAAGGGAATCATCAAGTTGATAAAGAGAAAAATTGAAGAACAGCCTCGCCGATGGCACACCACCCTCGCTGAATCATTATGGGGATATCGTATGGCTTGCCATGGATCAACTAAAGTGTCTCCGTATGAATTGGTCTATGGACATGAAGCAGTTTTGCCATGGGAGTTGAAAGTTGGATCCAGACGTGTTTCATTGCAAGATGAGCTATCTGCTGATGAGTATTCAATGTTGATGAAAGACGAGTTGGAGAATTTGGCGGGACACCGATTGAGAGCATTGGCTAATATTGAAGCCAATAAGGCACGAGTGGCCCAGTGCTATGATAAGAAAGTCAAAACAAAGAAGTTCCAGGTAGGGGATCTGGTATGGAAGGTTATTTTACCGATCGGTACAAAGGATTGGCAGTTTGGCAAATGGTCAACTACGTGGGAAGGACCGTTTTGTGTGAATTGGTGTGCTCCTGGCAATGCATACGTTTTGGAATCTCTAGAGGGGGAAGAGTTTGGCAGAGCATTAAATGGAAAGTACTTGAAGAGATATTACCCTAGTATATGGGTAGATGCATAAAGTTGTATTTTGAAGCATACATAGCCCATTGTTTTCGGTTGATAGCATAGCCGATAAATGTCATTACCGTCTTTAGTAGAAAAAAAAGGGACAGTAGCCGATTTGTAATTGTACCGATTATGGTTTTAGTCACATTTCGGCTCATGGCCGATGTAAGATACATCGCCCTTAGGGCAAATCATGAAGAATAATGTTTATGATTGCATAAGACCTATGATATATTATATCATCTGTTACAAATTGGGTGTATGTTTGAAGATTACAAATGAAATGCAAATACAAAGATCGACTATCGGTTGTCAGTCCCAAGAGGTAATCTGGGGAGAAAGAGGCTGAGGGGAATGTTGCAGAAAGGGAATTAACAAATTCCAAATCTGATGATAGGGATGAGTGCCTCTATCTCCAGAAAGCAGGGTACCCTCATCGTCGTTTGGAGAGCGTGGCGAGTTAATTCTCTTCATGAGAATTTTTTCTAGCGCCCACACCGTTGTGCTCGGTGGTCGTGACATTAAAAGAGGGGCAACCTCTACCTCTATCACGAGAATTTTTCTAGTGCCAGCAATGGAGTTGGGTAGCCGGCTTCAGGATTTTGAGGAAGAGTACTACTTGTTCTAAGTGCTGAGGCATGGTGAAGAAGGAGAGATCCTGATTGAGAGTTGGCAGGCATACCGACAAATGACTGAAAAGAAAAGTACTCGTCTTTTTAAGTGATGGTGATTGATCGTGCAGAGAATCGGTCAGGCGGGAGATAGATGTTATGAGCCACGATATGATTTTGAGGATCTCCATTCTAATATTTATTACAATTATGCCGATTTGCAGTTTCGGCAGGAGGAATCTATATTAAGGGGTTACACTAAGTTTATAAAGTTCATAATTGACTTTATTGCTTCGGGGTCAATATCATCCTTTCCTGATCCACCATCTTCTTTAGGGGAGCTCGGCCCTGGCGTCTGATGAGCTTTTAGGTCTTCAACTTGATGATCCTTTGCAAAGATGTTTGCTAATATAAGCCGGATAAAAGTCTCGAGCTAAAGTTTCATTTCCTTTGATGAAGTCTTCATCTTGCTTTGAGAGTTCTTTGCCGGCTTGAATCTCATCCAGGAGCATGATGAGATATTCTTTGATGGCATTTGAAGGCTGAACGACAAAACAAGAAGGTTTAAGGTCTTTCGAGTAAGATAAGTCAACTACTAGCAAAGCCATACCTGGTTAACCGAAGAAGATGAGTAAGACATTCGCAAAGTTAAGGTAATCAGAGGAGGTATGGTGGATTCTAAGTTTTTGCTCGAAGGATTTATAGGCCGGGAATTCTACCGTTGGGTGTGAAAGAAGGCGGTGGAGGGACAACGGTCAAAAGGCTTCACAGAAAAACATGCCGAAAAGAGTAAAGAATAAGTTTTAACAGAGTAAATGATTTTACATGGATGGCGTCCATCGCACGCAGGCGGATTTGATCTACGTCGGCAATTTCTTGGGCATCGGCATCGGCAGTGCCTAGGATTAGCTTCATCCTCTTATGTAGCCGATACGCTTCACGTGCATGGGTATTCTTCTCTGCCTCAAGGTTGGTGATGGTCTCCGGCAAGTTGAGCAATTTTTCTTCTTCCTCGGTAATAGCGTTGCCGATTTCGCCTAGCTCCTTCATCAACGCTGCCCGCTTTGCCTTTAGCCGATTGATTTCATTAACAATAAGGGAACGAGAGGATTTCAGAAGGTCGATCCTGTAGCGAATATCGGCCACTTAAGCTTCATAAGAAGCTTTTTCCTTGGACAACTGCTCCTGTTGTAGGCGATCAGCAATTCTTTGCTTGGCCTTCAACACTTGGAATTGACGGCCTTCGATATATGCAGCTGGAATAATCGCTTCTTCCGCCTCAGAAGTCAAATGTCCTTTAAGAGCGAGGAGTAATTGCCGAACAGGCTCAGCGTTTTGGACCAACTGTCCGATGTCTTGATCAAGGAAATTCAACATGGCTTGGAGGTTCTCCTTGGATTCTTCTGACAGTGCAGGGATGGTTTGAGAGCTTGATGCATCATCCTCCTCTTCATATTCAACATGGAAAGAGAAGAGGCTGTTGTCCGGAGTGTCCTAAGCCTATACAATTAAAAATCGATATGAGATTCATATTTTGAGAAGTGCATCATCAAGGTAAAGTTCGCAGATCGTACCATTTTAAACCTGATTTCATCGGCATGCGATGGGATGGGAACTACCATGCTCAGTTCTGGTTGATTAGTCTCTTCAACTGTTGCTGATGAAATTGGATCGGCAACCGGTTGCTGATCAGCTTGAACCGTTTCCTCGGCTATCGGGCTCATTGGTGCCGATGGGATAGGATCGACAATTGGTGGATCCTGATGAATGGATACCGATGATTCGTTACAAGACATGCAAAGACATATTAAAAGATCAAAGATGAAGTCAGTACCTCAGTAACTAGCGAAGACGTATGGGGTAAATCGGTATCATGTACCGATATGCTGGAAGGATCTTCAAGAGAAGTTACAACTATAGTTGGAATCTGGCAAGTAATTAAGGAGGTCAAAATGTGATAATTAATTCTGGGAGATGCGATGAGGTTTGAATAGATACCTGTGCATCGGCAAGAGAAGCCGATGAGTCTGATAGCACCTCTACCATTGGAGTTTCTCCAGGTACTGGCAGGAATTCTCTGCAAATTGGCCTCGCATCAATCGGCATCGGTATATTCTCATCGATAGATGTTTGAACAGTGTCTGCTTGAACCGATGGTGCCTACAAATCAAAAAATCCTAGTAAGGGAGCAGCAGTTTACATGAGATGAATGTCTGGTGATCAGAGGTGCCTAGTAACTTACCGATGAAGAAGTTCTGACCTTGGCCGCCTTCGTCTTCTGACCAGTCTTAGAAGAGAGAAGCTTCCGTTTTTGGGTGATGATTTTCACGAGCTTTTCTGCTCTTCCCTTCAAGATGTCTTGAATTGAAGGGGCTTTAAAACTGATGCGAGAAACTTTATGGGGCCAATCGTAGTCGATTTCGACGCCAGTAGGACCCTTGGTTGGAACCGGGGATTCTTTTTCCTGTTAGATCAACAAGATGGAGTTAGTTACTGAAAAGGAAAATGCAGAATGTGGAAAAAATGTCATAAGGAGAAGTATGTACCGGTTCAGGAGACTCAAATGAAGGATCAAATTTCTTGCAATACACAGTCGCCGGCATATTGAAGAGATGCTTGCTCCACTCTGACCACCACTGTCTATACGGTTTGGTGGTAAAGCTTATTAGTTGCCATGTTGATAGGTCAGGACTGATTGGCGTCGGTATCAAGTTCTTCAATCAGTCACGCTCGACGCCTAAAGTAACTTCTCCTCTGGTCTTGACTAAATCGGCAAGCGACAACTTGATTGGCAGCTGGCCCATACACAGCTGACATGCGCTAGCCGATGGATAGTAGAACTGATAAGAAGAAGGCTGTCCCTTTCCACCAAAGAAACCAACTGGAAGTATGCCTGGCGAGATCACGATTGAGAAATTCTCTCTGCTGGTATCATCCAAAGTGATGGATTCAAAGTTGAAGAAGAAAGGGTTCTCAAAAAGATCCTCACTATCCATATATGCAAACCAGATGATATGTTCAGAGACAAGGCCGTTGTAGAGCATTCTAAAGTAATCGGTAACACTGGCTACCAGAGCTGAAACCATTACCATGGCCTCCCCATAAGATGTGCATCGGCGAGTCTGCGGAGCTGCTTCCTAAGGGTCATCAGTTGGGAATTTTAAGGTTTTGAGATTATAACCTAGAGGTGTTTGTAGATACCGATTGAGCCTAAGTTACCGATCGGATCTCCTGATAAAAGTTTGCAGGCAATCTGATGAAGAAGGTTATATATCGATCCTAGCAAGTATCGGCCTAAGGGGAAAGAATCGCCCATAGCCAATCTTTCGGCCAAAGAAAGATAAGCTACAGTGGGGCCCGCTAATTTCCTACAGAAGACATACTTATCCAACCACATGTTTAAGAAGGCGGCGTGTTCCCTCTGATCTATGGATCCAGTTTGGCATTCTCACTGATGTAACCTTTCCAGCCGCCGATGCCCTATACCTGAGTTTAAATGTGGTCTTGTTCAAGGTAGGATCAGAAGAAGTAATATCTAGACCAGTGAGCATCAGAACATCATCCAATGTTGGGGTCATGGGACCATGGCCGAACAAGAAGGCATTCGGAGTATTAGACCAAAAGTGAGAGACTGCAATCAACAAGGGCTCGTTCCTTTCTATGTTGGCAATTGACAGGGTTATACATTGGCTGATTTTGGATTTCTCCCAGGTATACCTTTTGGAGTTGGCCATCCTGAGATACCAGTTTTTCCAACCAGGGGTAACGTTTGGCCAAGACCTAAAGGTCGAGTTCCACTGGCCAAGATTCATCTCGCTGGATTTGAAAGGGATCCGTAGGATTTCGGCATTGATTAAATCTGTGGGATCTAGATTACCCATAGGACCGAGGCATACGAAACTAGGTTTGTCAGGGATTGGGACTGTGAGGTTGTCTCTCAAGGCCTAAGAAGAGTGGGGAAAACGAGAAAAAATCAGCAAGAAGACAATTTGGGGAAGGAGATCGGTCGAGGATTTGGGTAAACGTACCTCCAAAATAAAGTCAGTGGTGGCGTGCGCCGCCGTTGGAGGAGTCGACGAACTCATCTCGGCGCCGAAAGCAGGGGCTTCGAGCTCAAGTGCGCGTAAGAGCGAAGTCGTAGAGGCGGAGGCGTTGAGGGCGAAGATAGGAGCTGAGGTTGAAGACGGCCGGAATACTTATAGTCTTGGTCTGGCGGGGGTAATATGGAAACTTCAAAACAGCCGTCCGAACTAGGCGCGAGTTTTGAAATCGTTTCGGTTCAGAAGATGTAATCATGACGGAGAAAGTTTTGAAACAAAAAGGATTATTTTATTCCGAAACTGGGGAGCATGTGTTGACACCGTTTTTTGACATGTGTCAGGCTTGGCTTCGAGAGGAAGAATTGGAGGAAGAGCCATTTCACTAGGAGAATCCCGATCGGTTAAGAAGAGAGAAGTTGCCGATTTTGTCTGGTTACCGATTGGGAAGATGCTGATTCTTCTAGGAAAGACAGGCCGGGCTGCCGATTTAAGGAAAGGTTGCGTAAGAGTTTGGGTTTGATACCAGTATGATGCCAGTGGTCGTCTACGAGATTAAATCGGATCTGGAAAGAATATCTTAAGTTGTAAAAGAGTCTTTATTCTTAGAGAGTATATTTTTAGAAATAGTTTTGTTTTAGAGATAGAAAGTTGAGATTTTGTCGTAATCGACTGGGGAACCTGTAACCCTTTACGTTTTTCACATCTACTTTTTCATACTCGGCGACTTCGCTGCTTTTCTCTTTTCACGAGTTCTTCAAGGTTGCACGATCGCATTGATCCGCTGCTTGCTGGTAAGTTCTGTTTTATCGAATACTTTCTAGGCTTTCACTTCGGGCGCATCGCTGTCGTTTCATCTAGATTTATTCAGAATTTATTGATATTAGATTAGATCTGCAAGTTTTTCTTGTTGTTTCTAAGCTTTTATCACCCTTTATCTAGTATGGAACCGTTGCTATCGGCTAGGCTGGTTGTCCAATCCACAACTAATTAAATACTGTTTCAGACGCCATCGTGTGATACCAGTTAGATTCATCTTTTGATAGATCTGATCGACATTACACTCTCAGATAATTGGCAGATTCACGTTTGCCGTTTGTCTCATATCCGTATCAGCTTCAAGACTGTTACTTTCAAACAATCGGTACTCGTTGCCGATTCTACCTGGTAATTTGACGTTTTGTTTTCTCCTTGTCAATTTACAGGTCAAATTGACTGGCACGCATCGGACTCGGAATCTCAGTATGTTAGCTCGCGAGGACGTTTTTCGTGTCAACACCCAGTCACCGTAGGCACTCCTGTACAACTTCGTGTCTGACACTATCGGTCCAAATGGTGCGATCAGGTCCTGTCTGTTCAAGCGATCGGGCTCTCCTCTGAATATAAACCAGATCTTTGAGCGATCACTGGCTAACCAAAGTGAGAAATAGAAGTCTAGCACTATGTCCTCTCTGCATCTGTAAGAGATGGTGATCAACTCAGCCAGTTCGGGCATGTAGCCAAAGTACTACTACATATCTATGCCAGTGGCTCTCCTCATAGCCTGGAAGATCATGTACTGTTGTGGCACAAATACTCCAGTCTTGCCCTTCTTGGTGAGGTAGCGACGAAGTCCCTCACCAATCCTCCTCTGTAGGTCTGTCCAGAACCTGTCTCCTCCAGCTTGTTCCCTAGGGACAGGAACCCACTCCTCGAATGATACGAGGCGATGAACCTTGAGATCCCAAGTGGGAACGTGTAAGCTTCCTGACCATTGATGATTGGATTCCCAAGGTATTAATGTTTTGGTGATAGATGACAACTATAAAATTGTGGGCTAATATCTACATGAGTGTTGTGTATGCAGGAATCATCTCTACGCTGTACTACAAATCATATGGATGGTGGTTGCCTTGGCGATTGATGACAATGACCACAAGCATGGAGCTTGATGAGCTTGATGGAGTCCAAGGGTTGATGAAGATGGATCAAGGCTAAGGACAAGCTATGGAGCAAGTGTTCCAAACACTTGTCTAGTTCTTAGGGCTTTGAGTCCATACGAAAAAACCGGACTATCAAGCGGGTCTAGATCATGTCTCTTAGGTCTCGACTACTCGGTGATGTTCATGAATGCTTAGTGAAATCACAGGCACTAGGTGGCAGTGGAGAAGCCAAGAAGCTGTTGGAAGAAGCCAGGAAACAAAGTCAAGCAAGGACGAGGAGTTTTAGCTTCTGCACAGAGTGATCGGACAAAGGGGTCAGTGGAGACCGGACTGTATGATCACTAGCAGAGAATGCAGACCAGTGGGAAGAATTAGCGAGGAATTTGTCTGTGCTGGAGTCTATAGAGACCGAACGGTCCGGTCTATGTGGATCAGTACAGGGTAGAGAGGAAGCTTGCTCTCTAGAGTCTGACGAAGTTGTCCGACGCGTCGGACTTGTTTGACGGTTGAACATACCGGATGGTCCCGTTAGTCTGAGGATATCACCTACGCACACCGAAGACAATGGCTCGGGGAGTCATTGCAGGAGTGACCGTACGGTCCGGTCAGGCAGAGACCAGATAGTCCGGTCAGTGCGTCCAGAAAGGTGATTTCGTGGAGCAACGACTAGTTAGAGGTTGGAAGCCTGTATAACTTCATCGCTGGGTCTTGGAGACCTCTCTTGGCCAGTGGAATAGCTGAGAGAATTTGGGAAGAGCCAAGGGAAAAGAGGAGAGCACTAGAAGGAGATATTGCATATCTTGAGAGTGCTAGTGAGAGTAACTAGAGCATCTTGCACATCTAAGGCTAGGGTGTCCTTGAGGGTGTGATCTAGGCTGTTACTCTTGGTCTATGGTGGGACCTAGACCGGTTAGGTGTTGGTGATCGAGCCTATCATGATTGGTTGTGAAGGTCATCACACGTTTGTACACTGTTTGAGCCCGTCAGTGAAAGGGGCATCAATAGTGAGTGCCCGTGTCGGCTCAGGGAGTCTGACAAGTTCTCAAGGGAGACGAGCTTAGGCCTTCGTGGCAGCAGTGACGCGACCATGCCTTCACTCCGGGAGTGATTGCGGGCTCGTGTGCGAGAACTCCACTTTGTGGTGAGAGGGACCGGGACTCCGACGGGAGTGGTGCAACGAGGTGTAGGGTAAGGCGCCATCCTTCCGAGACCTCGGGAAAAAATTGTGAGCATTTATTGACCCCTCTTTACTATTCCACATTTGTGTCCTCTAGTTGATAGGGTGACATGTGGCTTGCATAGGCTAGTGTGTTTAGATTCTGCACTTTGTACTCATCATGAACACTAGCATGTGTAGGGTCTTGGCCTACTAGAACTGTTAGGTTGCAATGATTGCTAGGGTCTAGTGGTGCAAAATTGAAATATTTGAATTCATGGTCGGCTTATCGATTCACCCCCCCCCCCTCTTGGTACGCCTTCGATTCTTACAATTGGTATCAGATCCTCGTGCTCAATTTGAGGCTTCACCGCCTTGAGTAAGGATGTCGGGGCAAGTGGGGAGTGTTCCCATATTCAATGGGAAGGATTACAGGTATTGGAAGGCTCGTATGCAAGCCTATCTGGAGTCCCCGTATCCAGAGATATGGAAGGTGACCCATGATTCAGATGCGGATGTGAACCCGCTTGATCCCGAATTCATTAAGCACAATGCTAAGGCCAAGAATGCTCTATTTGCATGCATTTCTAAGGATGGGTTTGATAGATTGGATGCGAGTTTGATAGCATATGGTATCTGGACTAAGATTCAAAGCATCCATGAGGGTACTGGTGATGTGAAAGAGGAAAAATACTATGTGCTAAAGAAGAAGTGTGATAACTTCACTAGATTGCCACATGAGAGAGCTAACACTGTGTATTCTTGTTTTCATGTTCTAGTGGAGGAGATCAGTGCTCTTGGGGATGACTTCAAGCTCAAGCCCATTTAAGTGATCGAAAGATTCATGAGGCTATTCAAAGACCCCAAGTATGAGTCCATCATCACATACACCTTGCACGGTGATATCAAGACCAAGACCATCATGGACGTGCTTCGGAAGATCATAGCCTTTGAGAGCTACCAGCTGGGTTTGGATGATCCTCAACCATTTAACCTTGCTCTTCAAGCTGAGAAGCAAGAATCTAGCAAGAGCAAGAAGAGCAAGAAAATGGCTGAAGAAGATGATGATGACTTGAGTGAGGACTTGGCACTTCTCATGAAGATGATGAGGACCTTCAAGAACAAGTTCACCCCCAAGTCCAAGGGCAATTGCTTCAACTATGGTTCCAAAAACCACTTTGTTCGGGATTGCCCGAAGCCAAAGAAAGAAGCATTCAAGGCTCAAGACTCAAGTGATGAAGAAGAAGAGGATCCCAAAGCCAAGCACAAAAAGAAGAGGTACTTCAACAAGGACAAGAGCAAAGGAAAGGAGATCAAGAAGAAGTTCTCACGCAAGGACCTTGTTGGAGAGTGGACAAGTGATAATTCAAGTGACACATCCTCTTCCTCAAGCGATGATGAAGAAGTGGCCGGTCTAGCCATGATCAAGACCACTTTACCCCGAGCACTTCCTCCACCTACCACATGCCTCATGGCCGTGAGCCAACTTGGGGAGAGTGAGGATAAGAGCAACGACGACAGCGATGATAAGGAGCTCTCCTGCACTGAGTTGTGGAGCATGCTTGAACAAGCTCGTGACACCACCCGCCACCAATAGGACACACAATTCAAGATTTTTAGGAACAAGGATGGCAAGGTGAAAGCAAAGAGTTTGGGACCACCAAACAAGAAGAGAAAGGTCAAGAGCATATGGGTGCCTAAGTGCATTGTTGATCCTGAGAGGTCAGCTACGTAAAGGTGGGTGCCGAAGAACAAGACCTAGATGGTGGTGGTGGTGGACTGAGCGCTTTCTTGAAGATCAAGTGAAGTCCACCACAAGTGACATGGACCTCAATGTCATATCTACTCATATGGGAGGTAACTATGTTAGTTCTTAGTAGTTATAGTGTGTTCTTTCTTTTATTGCATTGCATGGTAATTAGGACTCCTTTGTGACTAGTATGCTTTGCATCCATGCATGTGTAAATAAATAAAAGAAGAACACATAAAAATTAGTCAATGTCTAACCCACTCAAGATAGCTATAAGCAAGACGGGTACTTGAGATGGTGGTTTGGCTTCTCTCAAGGCAAGGGTATGGCTTATAGTGATTAAGCTTGAGAGGGGTTCAAACTTGACATTGTTAGGTTTCCTTTGTGTCTTATTTAATATTGCTTGCATTCACATGGCATGTTTACTTTCATTGCATATGTAAAATGCTTGTTGCATGCATCATATAGGAAACACAAAGGAGGCTTGTCACATTTGGAGATATTTGTGCCTCATGTTTTATATGAGATTACTTCTCCGCAAGTGTGACCAAAGGAAAGGATTGTGCTTCATGCCCATTGAGATTACTCCAAGGTTGAACCCACTCACGCGATTCATGGGCTAAGGCTCATACATACCCATTTGGCTCTTATTTGCTTTGGTTCTTTTGTGCTCGATTCTTCATTTGGCATTTGGAAAAACAATAAGGTTATAAAGAGCCACTATTTGAAAAGGAGTGTTTGAGAGTTCCCTTCATACTCCAAGTGCAGTGTTTGAGGGCACTTGGAAATTGGAGAAATTCCTTGATTTAGTGAAATTCTGGTAGTTACCGTACAGTCCATTCAGTGCACTTGTGCATAGTGTTCTGGGGAGTCGGGTCATTGAGACCAGACAGAACGGTCCTAGAGACCAGACTGTCTTGTCTGTATGGAATGCCAGCAGACCTGGAGCTGACCAGACCGTCCGATCTAGAGACCGTACCATCCGGTCACTATGATTGAATCATGAAATGATCTTTTAATCTATGATCATTGATCGCTCCTTCATTAGATCACTCCCGTTCGTCATTTCCTTGATCTAAGTCAAATCGGGAAGGACCTTCTTCTCTTCCCTGTTTGACCCGAAGCCTAGGACACGCACCCGTCGCCGCTCCTTCGTCGCTGACCTCGTTGCCCCCATGTCGCCAAGCCGCTGCGCCGCCTCGCCCCGCTCTAGCGCGCCGCCACTCTCTTCTTCCACGGCTGTGCATAGCTGCACGCAACCGCGACCCCAGGAAGAGCCGCCGCCGCCAAGCATCAGCCTCGCCACCACCGCTTGTTGTCACCTCGCCGTTGTGCGCCGCCACCAGCTGCCACCGTCGCGCCTGCGCAACCGCCTCTCTTCCTCTTGTGTGCCCATAGCCTAGGGCAATATCTCCTCTCCCACCTCCGATTAGGGCAAGTTGTCTCTCGCTCCACCGCCATTGCTGGCGACCCAAAAATCTCAACTTTTAGGCTATCGGCTGCAAATTTCTCCCAGTTTTGGCTTCGAGTATTCCTAGGGCATCGTGCTACTATCTCCCATTCATTGTTTATACCTTGAATTGCGAGCAATTAGCTTTAATTGATGCAATTAGAATGATTTCTTACTTGTTAGTTGCATTGATTAGTTAATTGGCTCAACCTAGCTGCAATTAATTCCATGCCTATCTATTAATTGCATGTCTAGGGTTATCTCTTGTCTAGTTTGCAGTTGTGTTAATTGCCATTATTTGTCTGTACACTAAATGACTCGCACTAGCCACTTATAAGTGGATGATCACTGTTGTTACTTTGCATATTTGTCTAGTGATCATGTCCTTCATTTAGTGCTAGGATTTCTATTTCGCATTCTTTCCCAGCGGTGCTTTGCTTGTAGATGTATATATGTTCTATACTTACCCTATCCCTCCCTATGTGCGTGTAGTGACACTTGTCAGCAGAGATGGTAGGTGCAGATGATCAGGACAAGGGCAAGGGTAAGATGCCAGTGCAGAGCAAGGGCAAGAAGAGGCCAAGGCTGGACAAAGAGTCTGAGAGAGCCAGACGATTGGCACAACACCTGGACGCTATGGAGACAGCACGCAGGACGCCCGAGACATGGTTGATCATCGGGCAGCCAGACAGTAAGTCTTAGGGACTAAGGAGGAGTACCAGACAGAGGACAGCAGCTCAGGGCTTGGCCACAGGAGTTGTTCTACCATCCTGGTCGCAACATACTCTTACTTCTTGTTAGGAGAGGTCATCGAGAACTACAGAGGAGAGATCCTCTAGGCAACAGCAGGAGGAGTCAAAGGAGGATAGTGTGTCTGAGATAGAGTCAGAGTCTGAGGAGGAGGAGCCAGAGCAGCCAGCATAGACAGGACCCCAGAGGTTAGTTCACCGGGCAGGAGACCCGAGGTGCACCTGTGTGGTGTGCACTAGGAGACTGCAGGGACTTGTAGCTGCAGCAGGAGAGGGATACATCCTTAAGGTTCCTATCAAGGATATTAAGGCTAGTCACCTTGTCTCTTTCGAGCAGTGGGTTCCAGTTCCCAGGGACGTTGCTGGAGGTGAGAGGTACTGGACTAGTCTCTAGAGGAGGATAGGTGAGGGCTTGAGACGCTATCTTGCCAGGAAGGGCAAGTCTGGATTGTTTGTGCCACAGTCGTACACTACCTACCAGGTTATGAGGAGAGCCACAGGCACGGACATGGAGCAGTACTTTACGTACTTGCCTGGACTAGCAGAGTTGGTCACTAGACCGTATAGGTGTAGGGAGGATATAGTGATGGAGTTCTATGCCTCACTATGGGTAGCGAGAGATCGTTCAGATATCTAGTTTCTGTTCAAAAGAGAGCTCCGCCGTTTGACCAGAGAGGACCTCATAGCTGGACTGGGGCTTCTAGCTTAAGATATATGGCTGTACAGGAGTGCTTACGGGACCTTTGCTCCTCCCCGTAGACCACAGGGAGGGATGCTACCTCCGGATGAGATGGTATCAGTTGATTTTCCTCCACCCCATGCTCCAGGTATCGACAGATGCCCTGCCAGTCTCACCACAGAGGCGAAGGTGGTTAGAGCGATAGTCAACAGGACTATCATACCCAGGTCTAGGTACAGGGAGGAGTTCACCCTACTGCAGCAGTGGGCAGTTGCAGCTCTGTTGAGGAGGCAGCAGTTTGATCTTGCAGACCTATTTATGGCTGAGATGGAGGAGGTAATTTCAAAGAGAGTCGGAGGATGACACCTAGTCTACGGTCCGTATATTTGCTATCTTCTTTGGAGACTCAGACTTCTGACTGAGGAATAAGACGAGGCATTCCCTGAGGTGACCACCAGTTACGCACCTCATGTCCCTAGGGGATCACAGTCAGCCTCGAGTCAGCAGACAGACGAGAAGGAGTCACCGCCAGCCACTCACGAGCAGGAGGCTCATCCGGAGACGGTGGTTTCTGAGTCAGCTAGCACCAGAGCATCACCTCAGCCAGCAGGTACACAGTTTGAGGACACCACTACCATAGCAGCCCTTGTAGGATGCCTGGGTGACTTTATCTAGAGCTCAGCTGAGGAGAGGCATCAGATCATATATGTGCTGAGGGGACAAGCACAGCTTCTGAGACAGCAGATGTTGTTGCTGACTACGCTGATGACACAGATGGCAGAGATCACTCAGAGACAGGCCAGCCAGCAGTTGGGACCTTCCGCACTTCCACAGTTTCATCCGCTGTCGACTCAGCCAGGCCCCTTCACTGCTATGATGATAGCCCAATCTTCTAGACTGCCTTCACTTTCAGGGGTACTATCGACAGGGGGAGCAGGACAGGCTTTCTCACCAACTCAGATCTCCCCGTGTTCGCCTTCTCAGTATCTGCGTTGTTTACTTCACCGACACACTCTTCTACATCACAGATGGCAAGACCCTCCACTTCCCAGCACCTATCGGTCAGGAGTCTGACTTTCACTAAGGCAGTGACCACTCAGGCACCCCCACAGACAGCCACCGCTACTAGCTTCGCTCTATGTTCTCTTGCTACAAACTCTACTCTTGTTACAGCCTAGGTAGCTGAGGATCTTGTCCGTGGAGGTTTCACACAGCAGGACGTGGCGGATCTTGCACTCCAACAGGCGTCAGTCGCACGGGAGACCGCCACCATCACAGCAGGCTAGGACAGAGGGTCAGAGTCATCTGAGGATCTTTCCTTCTTTGAGCAGCTCGATGCTCAGGTGACACAGGCTCAGGAGGAGCACCAGGATCAGCCACAAGAGCAGCCCAGAGCAAAGCCATCAGAGGACGTTCCTGCACCACTACCTTCTTCGACCACAAGCGCTTAGTTGTTTTTCCTTCTCTTTTTGGTGCTTGTTGCCAAAGGGGGAGAAGACATAGAGATAGGGGGAGTGTGATTGTATACCGATCGAGAGAGTAGCTTGTATCTAGGAGGAGCGTATGTGTACATGGGTTTTGGTGATAGATTCTTTTGGATCTTATTTTGCTGTATTTATCGAGATGTTCATGGATTTTGATGGGTTATGTTTTTCATTCGCTCGTGTTTGACTCATAATAATCTCATTTGGTTTATTTTCATACATAGTGCTTTGTCTTTCTTTATTTATTCTGTATGCCTGTGTATGATTACATGATGATGATTGCTTGTCTTCAATTCTTATGCATTGCCATGCTAACCTGTTGCATTTCATCATTCATGTCTTGCATTGCATGTCCTTATGCTTTCTTTAATATCCTATCATAACATGCATGCATTATCATCTAGAGTGTGCTTTTCTCTCTTTTCCTCTTAGCTCTTGATGATGCTTGATTGAGTAGGACCTTGTGCATTCCTTGCTTTTGTCTTTGTGGTTCCTCTTAATCACAGTGTAGCTCTTTTAGCCTTGTCCCTTTATTCATAGGCTTATGATATGCAATGGTTGTCATCAATCACTAAAAAGGTGGAGATTGTAAGCTTCATAACCATTGATGATTGGATCCCCCAAGGTATGATTGTTTTGGTGATAGATGACAACTATGAAATTGTGGGCTAATAACTACACGAGTATTGTGTATGCAGGAATCATCTCTAACTCTACTACAAATCATATGGATGATGGTTGCCTTGGTGATTGATGACAATGACCACAAGCATGGAGCTTGATGAGCTTGATGGAGTCCAAGGGTTGATGAAGATGGATCAAGGCTAAGGACAAGCTATGGAGCAAGTGTTTGGAACACATCGTCTAGTTGTTAGGGCTTTGAGTG
This sequence comes from Eleusine indica, assembly GCA_030378355.1. Lineage (NCBI taxonomy): Eukaryota > Viridiplantae > Streptophyta > Magnoliopsida > Poales > Poaceae > Eleusine > Eleusine indica. The sequence continues at coordinate 36,243,186 of CM059498.1, read as the reverse complement.
CATAGGAAAAATACAGACTATCAAGGGGGTCTAGGTCATGTTTCTTAGGTCACAACTAGTCGGTGATGTGCAGGAATGCTCAGTGAAATCATAGGCCCTAGGTGGCAGTGGAGAAGCCAAGGAGACTTTGGAAGAAGCCGGGAAATGAAGTCAAGCGAGGACGAGGAGTTTAAGCTTCTAGAAAGAGTGACCGGATAGAGGGGTCAGTGGAGACCGGACTATATGGTCAGTAGCAGGGAAGGCAGACCAGAGGGAAGACTTAGTGAGGAATCTGTCTAGGCTAGAGTCTATAGGAAGACCGGACAGTCCAGTCTGTGTGGATCAGTACAAGGCAGAGAGGAAGCGGGCTCTGGAATGTTTCTGTAATAAAGAGAGAAACTGAACGTACGGTCAGGTCAGCTGACCGTACGGTCTGGTCAGTACGAGGATCAGCAGTGGGCAGAGCCATTGGAGCTGGATCTGTAGTGACCGGACGGTCACCCAGAAGGCTGATTTTGTGGAGCAACGGCTAGTTGGAGGTTGGAAGCCTATATAACTTCATTGCTGGGGACTTGGAGACCTCTCTTGGCCAGTGGAATAGCTGAGAGCATTTGGGAAGAGGCAAGAGGAACAGAGGGGAGCACTAGGAGGAGATATTGCATATCTTAAGAGTGTTAGTGAGAGTGACAAGAGCATCTTGCATATCTAAGGCTAGAGTATCCTTGAGGGTGTGATCTAGGCTGTTACTTTTGGTCTATGGTGAGACCTGGCCCGGTTAGGTGTCGGTGATTGTTGACTTTTGCTAAGCCATATTAATAAATCATTCCCGGCACGGGGCCAGAAATGGTTCACTAATATGTCCTAGAGTCAAGTAGGTAAAATCCGCAAGCGCACGGAGAATACCGCTGTAGCATTTCACCCGGAAGTATTCAGGGTATCGTATTTGTTTATCCCAAAGGAAGGTTATGATCAAGAAGCGTTACTAACATATAAGATCATGTTAACAATTAGCAAGGATATCTAACCAAGACAGGCGGGTACATGATAATAACCGGGTAGTGTGACACACACAGAAGATTCCTACTAAATAAATAAAGTCTAGTGGAGGAAAGACTAGGCTAAGCTACTCCTACTATACATTCCTATACAGTTGCATAGCCTAAGTAGAATACATACAGACCCACACTCAGGTTCAGCAGTCAATAGTATAGCACTTCAGGCACGGACTTACCCCTGCATCCACAGGCGACTTCCGCCAAGAGCCTACGCACTAGCCTAGCGGGGAGGATTTCAAAGGACGGACAGGGTTGTCACCACCTGCCGCCTACCTCAACGAACCAGTAGACTAACGAATAATTGATGCAAATCAGTCACCCAAATACCATACTTGCATGACCAAAGAGCACTCTGCCCCTCCGCGATTACTATTAACGAGGCAGAGCTACCGTACGAATACGATCACCAAACCCATGCTATACTTTATCAGCTAAAACTAAGCATAGAGACTATAACATATAAACTAGACTATAGTGACGGTATATAACTAGCATGACAATAGTAGTATAATAAATATAAACTACTATCACACAAGTAGACTATACTGTCACATATATGGATCACAATATCAAACAAGAAACTCATGACCCAAGCACAACTATATAGAAAATATATATATATTGATAAGAGCAAAGTCTTACAAAAGGGAAAAGATACAAGAGCCATACCAATTCCAAGTGAAGACTTGGGACTAGAGAGCTCTAGACTCAGCCTAACTCCACTAAAACTCCAAGAACTACTACTAGCAAGAGAGAAATGCTTCTTGTGGTGTGTGTTGAGTGTGAAGGCCCTCACCCTCTATTTATAGCCTCCTAACGTCGGTTTCAGAGGAGTAACCGCCATGGAATCCCCCCAAACCGCCATCAGGGAGTCATCTGGAGCCTACACGTGGAAGGCCAGGCGGAGAGGGCGCCAGACCAGGTCGCCCGACCTGACCAGGTCGGCCGACCTGGGGGTGGCCCCTCCTGGCCTGTGCTTTCTCCAGGTGGCTGTCCTGTGGGCCCTGACGTCGGTTTGCGCGGTATTACAGGGAGTTACGTCGGTTAAGTGCTGAAAATGGGCCCTTCAATCCGTGTGACGTCCATGTGGCACTCTCTGATTGGTCGAAAGTGTGTTTTCTTGCCTTTTGAGGTGTTTCCTTCACATTTCCTCCTGCATGCACAAAGTTCTCCAAGTACAAGTGGAACTATATTATTGTGATAAAGCATGCGTGTATGAAATGCCAAATTCTCCTTTATTTGAGTATAGTTGACGGTTGAAAATGGTACTTAACAGCCGTCAACAAACTCCCCCAAGCTTACCCTTTGCTCGTCCCGAAGCAAAGATAAACTTAAGTTGTTGATCAGGAGTTGCTACAATGTCCTACTCCTCAATAATACTATGCGCACAACAAAGTACTCTTCCTAGAATTAAATATGTTGGCACATAACTTACCCATTTACCTCGATCCATGGGGCTTTTACACCTCATTGTTTTGGGCGGTTGAGAGATAGAACAATTGCAGGGCACCAATCACTTGCTCTAGATTCCGCTATGTTATTCCGGAGGTTTTCAAAAGATTTTGAAAATAAAAACCAAGTTCCTCAAATGATTCTCTCGGATCACTCAATATGTGTATGATTCCTCACCAAGGCAAAGTGTTGCCTATAATCACCTACTTCTAAATAAGGCTTTATGTGGAGCTCAAGGTAGGGATATATGAGGCACTCATGTTCACATAATATTGCTATGTCAAAAGACCAGATCCAAGAAAAACATCAATTCAAACAATCTTGATCAAGATGTGCAAGTGTGTGGGAGAACGGAGGAATGGTGGATGGGAAGAAATAACTCCTTTTTGAATTTTCCTTCTCTCTTTTGGAGTTTCTAGGCTATGGCTATCTTTTGCTTGCTCTCTTTTTTGAGCATTTTTTTTTCTTTTCTTTTTGCATAGCCATAGTCCTAGTTTGCAATGAATACTTTGAGAGAGGAATTTTGCAATGGATATATGGAGTGTTTCTTTGGATGGATGGATGGATAGTGGCTTTCTTCCGGTGTAGAAGAATAGCTCACGGTGGATATGGTGGATATGGTGGATGCTATCTTCTTGATTTAGAAGGATAGCTCATGGCAGTGGGTGTGTGTATATGATCTTGATCAAGAAAGCATGAAAAGAGTTCTACTAGGGTCACAACAATTTTGACTAAGCTCAATGTGAAACAAGCAGCATATGTGTAAAGGTTTTCAAATGTAAACACTACATATGGCTGTGGTGGGAATTTCATCATTGAGGAACTTATCAATTTGTCATTTTGAAAAATAAAACTCCGGAATTCAAGCTTTACGTTGAGCAAGATCATAGCAGCCCTATCTATCATATCATACCTCTCAACAACTTAGAACTAGAGAATGCATATGCTACCCACAAGATTCAAGTTCAAGGCAAGATTTACCAACAAACCTAACTCTTGAGAGAGTACTAAGTTGTAAACTAGCATTAGAGAGGAATAAAGGACAGAGCAACTATTCATCATCTCAACATAGGAAAATTATACACATTCATACCGCGCATGAAAAGGGAAATATTTTTGTTCTTTTTATGTTTTGCAATTTTTTATGGTTTTCAGATTTTATAATTTTTTTTTTTTGGATTTTCAGATTTAGCAAATGCAAGAAATAAAGGGAAGGGGAAAGATACAAGTTACCGTGAGAAGGGGGGTCCTCCCCCAAGCTTGTTCTTGCTCATATCTGCTGGTTTGGGTCGTAGCCTTGGGAGCGGAAGAAGGCATCCCAATTGCTCTGATTCTGAGCCATCATCGCGTTCAGCTGGCGGAATTGGTTGTCGCTGAAATTCTGCCATTGCTGGGTGTCGGCGACATGTTGCGTGAGAGTTTGTTGCATGCTCTCGGTGCGCAAATCAATGTCGTTCACCCTCCTTGTCAACTCGGCCATCCCATAGTTGAGTTCACGGAACCCACGGGATGAGAATGACCGAGTGGCAAAGGATGGCGGTCCGCTTGAACTTGATGACGTCTGCATGGGGTAATCGTACTGAGATTCCCATGCTCCGGCCTGCCATGTTGATGCACCCGCCTCGTCCTGTGGCGGGGGCTGCTCCCATATCGGATCTCCGGTCGGAGTGTGAAACTCCGGTGTAGGCTCCATATGCCTACGGAAACGTGTCGGTCGCCCTGAAACACTATGCCTGCGAACTTCTCCCACTGGCTCAAGTGGGAGGGTTAGTGCCCGACAGTGATACAAATGAAGACCCGGGTTAGGTAACGGGAATTCATTTGTATACCCGGGAAAGTGATAGATCAAGGTATTATTTGGACCATGTTTCAAAGTATGTCCTTGCACAAAATATTTAGCGCTTTATCTAAGTCTAGCCTACATTTAGGATTTAGACCTAGCATAGCATGAAGATCACCCCATGTGACCAAGCGCTCTTGCCCAAATAAGCGAAAAGAAATGCCTTCATCATACTTTCTAAGGGTGCATAAAAACTGCATAGTAAGCAAACGAGAACCCGGCTCATCTACTTCTACGAAATTTAGCCAACCCATAGTGCGAAAAATAGAGGCAAATTCTTCTCTCATACCTATTTTCTCGAGGAAGTCCGGATCGAAGCGTCGGGTGTGGGCGAATGGCCGTTCTCCCATGAGCGCGATGGCTTGGCCCTCGCGGTCGTCCTTGATGTCGAGATGCTCCTCGGTGATGAGCAAGGCCGGCCTTTCCTCCGGAATTTCAGCTTCGGGGTCACCATGCCCCGGACTTGGTGTGAGCTCGATGGAGGATGCTTGACTCGTGCTTGCACGAGTGCTTTTTCTCCGCTTGATTCCGGCGACTTGCTTCATTCGGTTGAACATGGCTGCACACAAGAACAAACACAAGACAAGAACAAAAACAAGATCGAACAAGTGTTCGGGTGAGCGTTAGTGAAAACGACAAACCCGAGCTTCTCCGAAATTGGTTTTCTTCTCACAACAACTTGCAAATGCACTAAAACAGAGGGGAAATATTTTTTTTTTTTGGGTTTTTGGGGCTGTAGTAAAGTTGAAGAACACGAAATTTTGGGAGAGCAACAAGTGAGCAAAGGAGGGGAGTGAAAGATGAGCTTGGAATGGTGAAGCTCCTCCTCCTGGGCGGTTTTTATAGCAAGATGGCCGTTAGAAAGGGACAGAGCAACGGCCATATAGCCGTTGGGAGAAAGGAGCACAGGAAAAGGTGGGGCCAGGGGGTCGGCCGACCTCACCAGGTCGGCCGACCTGGCAGGTGGGCCTCCTGGCAGCCCCCTTTTTCCTATGTGTTCCCCAACGGCTAGGGGATTTGTCCCCTGCTGCCTTTTTGCTCAAAAAGCTCGACAAAAAATCTTTTCAAAATGGAAAGCCCAAAAACCTATTTTCTAAATTTTCAAAAATGCAAATGAGTTTTGAAAAATTCCAAGGTGGCTGGAAAAATTCAAAAATGCAGAAATGCAGTGGTCGGGAAAAATCAAAATGTGGTGGAAAGAAAATATGCAATTAAAAGAGCAAATGTGGATAACTACCGGTTTAACCTCCCGGCGAGGACTCACCTTTTAAAGTCCGACGAGCGGGACTTTTCTCCGGCGTTCAGCTCGATGAAGCGTTGTCCGGTCCCGGAGATGAAGACACGGATGATGCTTCTTGTTTCACTCGCCACACCTTCTTGGTCTTTGTTGCGGTCGGTGGCTTCTCGGGCTTCGGAGGCTGCAGTTTTGCAGGCTTCACAGCCTGTTTCTTTGCAGACCTCGGAGGTTGCTGCCTTGTGGACTTCGGAGGCTGTTGCTTAATGCGTGACCTTTGCCTCCTTGCCTTCATCAGTTGTTGCTGTGCAACCTTTTCCTTCTCAAGGAAGTTCTTCATGAATATGATGAGGCTGTCCTTCTTTGGCGGAGTGACCTCCACTTCCTTGATGTTGCTTGGGTTCGGCCCGTACTTGATACGGATCATGTTGCACTGTTCTTTCCGTGGCCGAAAGTCAAACTTCTCCTCCTTGCCATTGATGTGGAAGCGGATTTCTCCGGCTCCTACATCGATGCGAGCATCCGCAGTGCTGAGAAATGGGCGTCCCAGGATGAGCGGTGTGCTCTTCCCGACGTCCATGTCAAGCACTACGAAGTCGACGGGGATGAAGCAATCCCGGATTTTCACCGGAATATCTTCGGCGATCCCCGCCGGATAGCGGACCGTTGAATCGGCCAGCTGCAGCTGCATCGGCGTGGGGGATAGTGTGGTGTAGTTGAGCTTGTCGAAGACATCCTTCGGCATGACGCTCACACTTGTCCCAAGATCACATAAGGCATGGTCGAAGTTCTGTGTCCCGATCGAGCAGGTGATCGTGGGACACCCCGGATCTTTCTTCTTCTCAGGAAGCCGGTTGAGTATAGCAGCGCTACACTCTTCCGTCAGCTTGACAATTTCTGTGGTCGGTAGTGGGCGCTTGTTGCTGATAAGATCCTTGAGGTAGCGAGCGTACGTGGGTACTTGTATCGCATCCAGCAAGGGCACGTTGATGTGCAGCTTCTGGATCACCTCAATGAAGCGTGTGAACTGCTCGTCCACGGTGGGCTTCCTTCTTCTTTCACGAAACGGCATGAGGTTTGTGTCATAGAACTCATGTGGGGCCGTTTTCCTGGGCGGCAGTTCTTCTTCTTCTGTCGGCTTCTCAGCTGATGTGTCCTTTCCTGCATGGTTAGGGTATGACGGATCCCGAGTGGACTTACGTCCTCTCGTGGTAACCGCATTAACATTTTCTAAGGGGGTCTCGGGTTGCCCCGGGATTTTCCCTGACTCAGCAGTAGGAACAGCAGCAGCTAACTGAGCTAATTGGGTTTCTATCATTTTATTAAAGCTCAGCTGATTCTTGAGAGCAGAGGAAACACCCTCTATCTTAGTGTGGATGCTCTCAAGAGTCCTATCAGTGGTGGCAAGCTTTTTACTGATGTTATCATTAACCTTAGCTTGACCAAGCACAAGATCTTTCAAGGAGGGCTGATTATAACCGGAATTAAAACCAGAGAAGTTGCCAGAGTTACCTCCTTGGTAGTTGGGACGTGGTGGACCCCAACTTTGACCTCCTTGTGGACGGTAGCCGTTGTTGTTGTTGTTGCCCATGAACATTGCGTCCTCACGGGTCTCAGGGCAGTCATTGCCCGAGTGTCCCGTGTTGCCACAGACCTCGCAAGTCATACGAGCATCTAGGGCTTTCACTTCTCCATTGGCTTGGTCGTCCATCTTCTTCATGAGAAGGTCAATCTTGGCGGCGAGCATGTCAACCTCCTTGACGGAGTGCATGCCTCGCTGGCGAGGTTGGAGGCGCTCTTCATTCCAACCTTGGTTGGACACCATCTTCTCGATCAAATCTTTTGCCTTGCTCACAGTGAGCGAGAAGAAGGCTCCACCAGCAGCAGCGTCGAGGTTGTCGCGGGCCGACGGAGTAAGCCCGTTGTAGAAGTTCTGGATGATCAGCCAATCATCCATCCCGTGGTGGGGAAATGCCAGGATGTACTCTTGGAGCCTCTCCCATGCCTCAGGAATCGACTCCTTCGACTCCTGCTGGAAGCTTGAGATCCTTCCGCGGAGGGCATTAGTCTTGCCCAGCGGGAAGAACTTTGCAAGGAACGCAGCTGAACACTTCTCCCAAGTGTTCACAGCTTCAGGGTTTGCGTAGAACCACTGTCTCGCTCTCCCAAGGAGAGAGAACGGGAACAGTCGAAGGCGAACAGCGTCGGGGGTGACGTCCTTCATTTTGAACGTGTTGCAAATCTCCAGGAATTGCTGGAGATGAGCACTAGCGTCCTCATTGGCTTTCCCACAGAATGGGCTAGCCTGCACCATGGTGATGAGACCGGTCTTGATCTCGAAGTTCGCATCTCCCACATTGCCAGCTGGTCCCGTAGGGATGTTGGCAGCGGAGGGAGCGGAGAACTCGCGGAGGGTCTTGTCGGCCATTTGCTCAGAGCTTGATGGTGCGGGAATGACAGGTTCGATTGGCCGAGTCTCCTTACGAGGAGGGGTGAGCCTAGCTCGTGTCCCTCTCAGGAGTGACTCAGGATCTTCAGTGAAGTTTGTCGGCAAGTCGAAACCAGTCATACACTACCCTGTTTTCATACAAAATGCAGAAAACAAAGCAAGGTTATCCTGCTTAGGAGATAGCCTTAATAATTGCAACACTACTATATACATTAGTAATTTTTCTTAAATCATACGCCTTCCCCGGCAACGGCGCCAGAAATGCTTGTTGACTTTTGCTAAGCCATATTAATAAATCATTCCCGGCACGGGGCCAGAAACGGTTCACTAATATGTCCTAGAGTCAAGTAGGTAAAATCCGCAAGCGCACGGAGAATACCGCTGTAGCATTTCACCCGGAAGTATTCAGGGTATCGTATTTGTTTATCCCAAAGGAAGGTTATGATCAAGAAGCGTTACTAACATATAAGATCATGTTAACAATTAGCAAGGATATCTAACCAAGACAGGCGGGTACATGATAATAACCGGGTAGTGTGACACACACAGAAGATTCTTACTAAATAAATAAAGTCTAGTGGAGGAAAGACTAGGCTAAGCTACTCCTACTATACATTCCTATACAGTTGCATAGCCTAAGTAGAATACATACAGACCCACACTCAGGTTCAGCAGTCAATAGTATAGCACTTCAGGCACGGACTTACCCCTGCATCCACAGGCGACTTCCGCCAAGAGCCTACGCACTAGCCTAGCGGGGAGGATTTCAAAGGACGGACAGGGCTGTCACCACCTGCCGCCTACCTCAACGAACCAGTAGACTAACGAATAATTGATGCAAATCAGTCACCCAAATACCATACTTGCATGACCAAAGAGCACTCTGCCCCTCCGCGATTACTATTAACGAGGCAGAGCTACCGTACGAATACGATCACCAAACCCATGCTATACTTTATCAGCTAAAACTAAGCATAGAGACTATAACATATAAACTAGACTATAGTGACGGTATATAACTAGCATGACAATAGTAGTATAATAAATATAAACTACTATCACACAAGTAGACTATACTGTCACATATATGGATCACAATATCAAACAAGAAACTCATGACCCAAGCACAACTATATAGAAAATATATATATATTGATAAGAGCAAAGTCTTACAAAAGGGAAAAGATACAAGAGCCATACCAATTCCAAGTGAAGACTTGGGACTAGAGAGCTCTAGACTCAGCCTAACTCCACTAAAACTCCAAGAACTACTACTAGCAAGAGAGAAATGCTTCTTGTGGTGTGTGTTGAGTGTGAAGGCCCTCACCCTCTATTTATAGCCTCCTAACGTCGGTTTCAGAGGAGTAACCGCCACGGAATCCCCCCAAACCACCATCAGGGAGTCGTCTGGAGCCTACACGTGGAAGGCCAGGCGGAGAGGGCGCCAGACCAGGTCGCCCGACCTGACCAGGTCGGCCGACCTGGGGGTGGCCCCTCCTGGCCTGTGCTTTCTCCAGGTGGCTGTCCTGTGGGCCCTGACGTCGGTTTGCGCGGTATTACAGGGAGTTACGTCGGTTAAGTGCTGAAAATGGGCCCTTCAATCCGTGTGACGTCCATGTGGCACTCTCTGATTGGTCGAAAGTGTGTTTTCTTGCCTTTTGAGGTGTTTCGTTCACATTTCCTCCTGCATGCACAAAGTTCTCCAAGTACAAGTGGAACTATATTATTGTGATAAAGCATGCATGTATGAAATGCCAAATTCTCCTTTATTTGAGTATAGTTGACGGTTGAAAATGGTACTTAACAGCCGTCAACAGTGATCAGGCCTATCGTGATTGGTTATGAAGTCGTCACACATTTGTACACGGTTTGAGCCCGCTAGTGACAGGGGCTTCAATAGTGAGTGCTCGTGTTGGCTCGGGGAGTCTAGCTAGTTCTTGAGGGAGGCGAGCTTGTGTCTTGGTGGCAGCGATGATGCGACCGTGTCTTCACTCTGGGAATGATTGCGGGCTCGTGTGCGAGAACTCCACTTGGTGGCGTGAGGGACCGGGACTCCGATGGGAGTGGTCCAATGAGGAATAGGGGAAAGCTCCATCCTTTTGAGACCTCGGGGAAAAATCATGTGCATTCCTTGACCCCTGTTTACTATTCCATATTTGTATCCAAGGGTTGATGAACATGGATCAAGGCTAAGGACAAGCTATGGAGCAAGTGTTGGGAACACTTGTCTAGTTGTCAGGGCTTTGAGTCTGAAGAACCGAGAAGTCGACCAGAGCGGGGTGGGGGGGGTGAATGGGAGCCAATTAAAATTCTTCTCAAGAACTTGGCTTATATCCCAATTACAACCCAAGCCAGCCTCTAAACAAATCACCAAGGTCACACACACCAATTTGTGATGTGCTAACCCTAGGAATGACTCACTACAACGGAAACAAGAGAGAACAGCAAGGATAGAAACGGTCAAAGAAACGCAACCAAAACAGACAGCTCTATCAGTACATCGGTAGTGCCAATCACAACATCGGCAGTGCCGATTAGCAGAAGAAATAGACCATCGATAGTACCGGTCTGGCCATCGACAGTGCCGGTTGACAGAAGGAGCAATGCTACTGAAACATACAAACAAGGTTCATCGGCAGCGCCGATCAACACATCAGCAGTGCCGATGTAGGTTCAAACCCAGACTACCGGCAGTGCCGGTCCAGCCATCGGCAGTGCCGATCAGGGGTTCTTCCTCACGCACCGGCAGTGCCGGTCCAGAGATCGGCAGTGCCGATCGACACTTTCCAGAACCAATAACTGAACTCGAAACTCGACAAGAAAATTGTCACAATCTTATCAAACGAACTCCAAAAATCATGAAACTTGGATAGAAGATGTCTCATGATATGACGTTCCTTCTCCAAGTAGAATCACATGAAAAGATCAAGAATTCATCACGAAATTCAGGATTTACCAAAAACTCTAGGTTTTTTAATGTTCTTGAGGAAATCCATGAAATCAAAGGTGCTCCTGCCTAGGATTCAATTAAGGATCCATGGAGGAATGTTTAGGCATGTCCGAGCACCAAGATCCCTCAAGAGATTCATACCAAAATCCACTCAAAAACGCGATCAAAAATCTCCACAAAAATAGTTTTGAAAATAAAGAAAAAGAGAAATTCGGGATTTAGGGAGAGATGAAGATTGATGAGGACATCACTCCTATGGATACATACAACACTCCTCCAATTCTGGACTTGCAAGGTCCAATGACTAGAGCTCGTGCACGACGACTAAATTTAGATGTGAGCTCGTTCCTACGTTCTTCGCTATATGTTACTTTTGAGAATAATTTGCTATCTAATGATTATTTTATGATTAGAAACCATGGAGAGGACCAGGAGATGATGGGAGAAGGAGTTAGAAACGTGGAGGACCAGCAAGGGCTTGGAAGCCAAAGTGGAGGCCCAATCAAAACCGACTTTGAGTTTGTTTCGGGGCCCAGGACCAGTCTGCACTAAAACAGTCGCCCAGGACGCATACGGACTCGGATTTCGACGTTCTACATATGCACGGAAAGATAAGGAGAAGACCTTTCCAATCCAACCAGTCCCATCTCGAAATTCGTCCCGAGCCATGTATCGAGTTCCAGAATCTGTCCTGGTGCTGCGACACCGTAATCGGTCTTTGGGCCATGTATCTCGAAATTCGTCCCGAGCCATGTAATATGGTTTCTGATGTAAAACAATTAGAGAGAGACTTTCTGATGTGAACAACGGTTCCCGATCTTCCGATAGGTTCTGATAATCTTGATTAAGGTGGAGGCGATACACAGATCGATCCGGCTTCCGAACGACACGTTCTGAACCTCGCAATCGCATCACAACGTCTCCTATGGTTATCAACCGTCCAAGAACGATTGACCTCACTGAGAAGGCTTATCCTTGCCTGCAAATCAAGAACACAAGCAAGAACAAAGAAGAATGCAACCAAATTTGCAAGTATATGATGAATCTCACAAGTTGGAGTCTCACAAACCGATATGACTGCGAAACTGTTATAAATAGAATAATCTAAGCAAAACCCAAACCCTAATGAAGAGGCGCCGGCTGTATATGAGGACCCTAGGGTCGTGCAAGACCCGCTGGACGCAGCCCTAAGTGGGCTCAACTCGATACATGGCCCAAAGACCGATTACGGTGTCGCAGCACCAGGACAGATTCTGGAACTCGATACATGGCTCGGGACGAATTTCGAGATGGGACTGGTTGGGTTGAAAAGATCTTTTTGTTATCTTTCCAGGAATATATAGAACGTCCAAATCCGAGTCCGTATGCGTCCTGGGCATCCGTTTTAGTGCAAACTGGTCCTGGGCCCCAAAACAGACTCGAAGTCGGTTTTGATTGGGCCTCCACCATGGCTTGCACGTCCTTGCTGGCCCATCACGCCTCCAATCACCTCCCTAGCTATCTCATAATCATCTCCATGGTTCCTAACAATAATTAATTCATTAGATAGCCATATGTTCTCAAAATCACATAAAGAAATCATTAGGAACAAGCTCACCCGTAAATTCAGTTGTCGCGCATGAACTTGCATTTTGGTTGGCGGAGTGCTGGGTGTATCCATAAGGGTGATGTCCTCATCACTTTCTATGTAAATTCTTGTATACAACGTGTCCTACTCTTCATGTACCCCTACCGACCGGATATACAAGGCAGCAGGGACCCCCCCAAAAGGGACACCCAGATTACGTAGCAATACAAACCAGAGAACACAGGACGTAGGGTTTTTATTCTCATTGAGAGGGCCCGAACCTGTATAACTCGATGTCTTGTATCTCAATCATCGTAGATCTTAGTCCTGACGTAGCCCGATAAATATATTGCCGAGATCAAGTCTCGACAGTTGGCGCGCCAGGTAGGGGACAAGGCTCCTCGGGATTTTTCGTCGACTACGATGGCCGAAATCCCCAGCATCCAGTACTCGCTGGACTTCCAGATCTCCTTCGGATCACTCGACTTCGCCGTTGACACCAATGGAGACCTAGGTCTGGAGCACTACTGATCTGACTCAGCCGGAGCCGGTTCTATAGCGCGATCACCGGGCTCGTCAGATCTGATCCCTATGTTGGCTCCACTCGGTTTTAGACACAGACCTACTCACCGGGCACGACTAAAAGTAGGTCTGTTCCTTTGGTGAGGACTCGGACAGATCTGCTGGCTTATATCCTCTGATCGTGAACGTGGTTGAGGTAGATGAGCAGCCATCAGGAGAGAACGATGAGCAGGGTGGCCATGAAAGAGAAGGTCATGAAGACGGTCATGTAGAAGACGGCCATAGGGAAGAAAACCCCCCAAGACAACAACTCATCGGTAGTGCATCGCCGCGATTGCGAGGATCTCGCCTTGCGCACCGACGGGATCTCGGGCAACTCGAGATCAAAATAGAAGGCATCAAGGTCTATGACACCCCGTAGAACAACATCACAGGGGCAAAGACGTTGTCTAACAGCATGATGGCTGACGCGCAATATCAGACCCCTACGATGCACAGGGCGATAGCCATGCTTAAGGCTGCTACCGTTCAAGAAGAAGTTAGGGACGAACCACAGTCTGTGGCAAGTTCTAGTCATGCAACTTCGCGTGGTCAACGAAGACGCGGCGACTAGAGAAACTCCCTTAGCATTCACGATGGTCGGGACACCATCAACTCTCGTCATGAAGAGCGGGCCAGGGACGACCGACGCTATGAGGAAGAGTGCCATGATTGGAGGACAGACAACCAACGGGACGACCGACGGGAAGACTGATGTGATCCACCTCTAAGAGACAATCGCAACGACCGATGTCGATGACACAATCATGACCGGCGCGAGTATCGTGATGAAGACAATCGGCGTTCTCGCCATGACGATGACATTGGCCCTCACCATAATCGTCGCTCGTCTTCATCTCCCGACCGACGTAGAAGATCAACTACTCCAAGCGAGGAGGAATTCGATGGCATCAAGGCCTATGTTCCTGAGCTTCGCATAGCTTGGTGGCCGAAAGGATTCAAGCCAGTTCCCATCGAGAAATATGATGGTCAGACCAATTCCTGAGAGTGGCTTCAGCTCTATAGCACCACGATCCGGTTGGCAGGGGGCGATACCTTCGTGATGGTCAATTATCTACCAGTCTACCTTGATCCGGCCGTTCAGATTTGGCTCTCTTCTCTCCTAGAGAAGTTGATCACCTCTTGGGGAGACCTCAATAGGAAGCTCATAGAGAGTTTCCAAGCTACTTGCAATCGTCCGGGCAACCACTTCGGCCTCACCTGAATCAAGCAGAAGTTTGACGAGCCACTTCGCGACAACATCAAGCGTTTCTGTGCGAAGAAGACCGAGATACCCAATGTTCCGAATCAGCAGATCATTGCGGCCTTCCAAGGAGGTGTGCAGAGCGATGACCTGGTCTGGGAGATTGATCGAAGGAACCATGACTTCAAGTTGACCGCTCGGGAATGCTTTGAGATCGCTGATAAGTTTGCGTCATGTGAGTCAGCCCTGTATGACATCCTCGGCAAAGGCAAGGAGAAGTGGTCGGACAAACTGGAGTCCTCCAAGAAGGACAAGAAAAGGAAGCACGACAACATGATCACTGCAGTAGACCGATCCAAGAAAAATCCTCGGATGAACTAGCAGACCATGGACAACATGCTAAGTGGTCCGTGCCTGTGGCACCCAAAGGGGAACCACAAAGCAAAGGGTTATTACCATCTGAAGGGCTTCGCGACTACCGCGCTGAAAGTGGCCAAGGATCCACCACGGCGCAACAGTAAGGACAAGGTTAACGATGGTGACGACAAGGACAAGGAAGGAGAATTCCAGGAGCCCCAGAAGGAAGTCAACCTCATCTTTGGAGGCATGGATGCCTACGTGTCCAAGCGCAAGCAAAATCTAGAAGTACGAGACATCAATTTTGTAGAGCCTGCTGCACCCGAGTATATGAGGTGGTCTGAGGTACCGATTACATTTGATTGGTCGGATCACCCTAGGCACCTACCCAAGCCAGGTCGCTACCCGTTGGTACTCACGGCAACAATGAATGGGATCAAGTTCAACAACATACTCATCGATGGAGGAAGCAGCCTGGACTTGATCTTCACCAAGACCCTCACGGAGTTAGGCTTATCGGTCAGTGACCTCCAGCCAAGTTTCTCACCCTTCCATGGGATCGTGCCTGGCAAGTCCTCTGTTCCTATTGGACAGATTGCTCTGCCTGTTACCTTTGGAACCTGTGAGAACTTCAGGACCGAGTGTGTCATCTTCCAGCTGTTTGATTTCGGGTCAGCTTACCATGCCATCCTCGGCAGACCGGCGATGGCGAAGTTCATGGCAGTCCTGCATTACCCATGCCTCACTCTCAAGATGTCGGGCCCTAAAGGAATAATCTCCCTCCACTCTGACCTTTAGAATTCTTTCGATTGTGATGTGCAAAGTTGTGAGATGGCCGACCAACAATTGATGTTGTCCAACCGGCTGGAGATCCAGAAGGCAGTTGGCAATGAGGTGCAGACCGATGCAGAGATCCCTATGAAGAAGTCTACCAAGGACAAGATACAGACGGAGGATGTCACTACTAAGGAGATCGTGCTCGACCCAGAGGACCCTACTAAGATCACTTACGCAGGGGCCAACCTCTAAGAAAAATAGGAAATCGCGCTCACTCTTTTCCTCCAGGAAAATAGGGACATCTTTGCATGGAAGCCTTCTGATATGCTGGGAGTTCCTAGGGAAAAGATTGAGCATGAACGGAGGGTGCCTCCTGGGGCTACCTCTATCAAGCAAAGACTTAGAAGGTTTGCACAAGACTGCAAGGACGCCATGAAAAAGGAGATAGCTAGGTTATTAGAAGTTAAGTTTATAACGGAAGTGTACCACCCTGATTGGCTGGCAAATCCAGTCCTTGTCCCCAAGAAGAATAAAGAGTGGCGGATGTGCGTTGATTATACCGATTTGAACAAGGTATGTCCTAAAGACTCTTTCGCTCTGCCATGTATTGATCAGATCAAGGACTCAACAGCCAGGAGTGAAATTTTTAAGCTTTCTGGATGCCTATTCAGGCTATCACCAGATCCCACTGAAAGTCAAAGATCAAATCAAGACTTCCTTTATAACTCCCTTCGGCGCCTATTGCTATATTACCAAGTCATTCGGTCTAAAAAATGCTAGCGTGACTTACCAACGCGGTTTTCAACGCTACCTCAAAGCTCAGATTGGTCGGAATGCAGAAGCTTATGTTGATGACATCGTGGTAAAAAACTCAAAAAGTTGAAGAACTTCTCTCTGACCTGACAGAGACGTTTGACAACTTGAGGAGTTACTCAATGAAGTTGAATCCTAAAAGTGTGTTTTTGGGGTTCCTTTGAGAAAGCTACTCGGTTATATTATTTCAAAACAAGGTATAGAGGCTAACTCGGATAAAATCAAGGCGATCCTTGATATGGGACCACCTAATTCTCAGAGGGATGTTCAGAAGCTGACCGGATGTATGGAATTCTTGAGTCGCTTTATCTCCCGACTGGGGGTCAGGGGTCTGCCATTCTTTAAACTACTCAAGAAGCAAGGTGACTTCGTTTGGACGACAGAGGCGCAATCAGCGCTGGATGAGTTGAAAGTCCACCTCAGCAATATTCCAGTCTTGGTGCCACCAGAGCCACAAGAGACACTTCAACTTTACATATCGGCCACGACTCAAGTTGTGAGTATGGTTTTAACGGTCAACCGAGTGGAAGAGGGTCATGCACAAAAAGTCCAACACCCGATTTCCTCAGTGAAGTCCTCAGTGCCTCTAAGACACGTATCACCAGATCTTGAAGCTGATATACACGCTCCTGATCACCTCGAGGAAGTTGAAGCACTATTTTCAAGCTCATCCTATCGAAGTACAAACAACCATTGCACTCGGTCAAGTCCTTCACAATTGTGAAGCTGAAGGAAAGATTGCTAAGTGGGCTATTGAACTCGGTCAGTACACCATCACGCTTGCACCTCGCTCGGCAATCAAAGGACAAACACTGGTTGATTTCGTTTCCGAGTGGACAGAGATTCAAATGCCACCTATACCGCAAGATATTGAGTACTAGAGGATGTACTTTGATGGATCCCTCCAGTTACCTGGAGCAGGTGCAGAAGTTGTGCTCATCTCACCCTAAGGAGAGAAGTTGTGATATGTCCTTCAGATCATGTTTCGCGCGTCTAATAACGCTGCAGAATATGAAGCTCTTCTACATGGTCTGCGCATTGCTGTTTTGCTCGGCATTCAACGTCTCGATATCTTTGGCGACTCGGCTCTAGTCATCAACCAGGTCACTAAGGATTGGAACTATGTGGATGACAACATGGCTGCCTACTACCAAGAAGTAAGGAAGCTCGAAGATAAATTTTATGGACTAAATTTCACGCATATCCTTCGAGATAACAATCAAGCGGCTGATGAATTAGCCAAGATGGGATCGTCCCTATCGATTGTCCCACCCAGTGTTTTCTGACACACCCTGGATTCTCTCACTATTCCTCCTCCTTCTAACGTCTTGATGACCGATGTTGCCGAGCTCGATAAAGACCTCAATATAGAGACCGACTGGCGCGACCCGATTGTCCAATTTTTTACCAAGGATACGCTGTCTGTGGATTCTAATGAGCAATAAAGGTTGAAGGCCAGATGTCGGGGATACTTGATGGTGGACGACTTACTCTATAGAAGAGGAGGATCGAATATCTTGATGTGATGCATCTCTATTCCAGAAGGCAAAGAGTTGATGGAAGAAATCCATTGAGGAATATGTGGCAATCATGCAGATTCCAAGACTTTGGTCGGCAAAGCTTTCCGACTAGGGTTTTATTGGCCTACGACGGTTGAAGATGCACACCAGGTCGTTTGGAAGTGTGAAGGCTGTCAATTCTTCACTCAACAGACAGACATGCCTTCGCAGCAGCTTCATATGATACCTATGACTTGGCCTTTTGTAGTGTGGGGGCTTGACATTGTCTGTCCTTTGAAGAAAGCGCCAGGCGGCTTCACTCATTTGTTTGTTGCTATTGACAAATTCACTAAGTGGATTGAAGCGAAGCCGGTCGGCAAGATAACTTCAAAGAAGGTGGTTGAGTTTGTCAGAGAGGTCTTGACCCGGTTTGGAGTTCCTCATGATATCATAACCGACAATGGTACTCAGTTTACATCTGAGGAGTTCTATGACTTTGTCGATGAGATGGGAATAAAAATCCACTTTGCATCAGTGGCTCATCCTCAAAGCAATGGGCAAGTCGAACGGGCCAATGGTATGATTCTTCAGGGGTTGAAGCCTCGAATATTTGACAGGCTCAAACCGTATGCCGGTCGGTGGGTACGAGAGCTGCCTTCGGTTCTCTGAGGGCTGTGCACTAATGTCAGTCGGGCTAGTGGCCAGTGTTGGTCGTATCTACGCACCCACTTATATACCGTAAGAGGACGGTGTATGATTGTAGCACTTTTTCCCTTGAATTGAGTATTCCAAGGTTTATCGAATCCACTGGGACCTTAGGGATTTATTAAACAAAGTGAACAGTAAAAGATCTAGTCAAGGCTACTGTCAAGGTCATGTTGCATGAGGGGGAGACTAGCCAGCGCAAAGGTGCGCCAGATAGTAAATATGTCGTTGCGCCGATCGGCGCGGGGATTGAGCCGATCGGCACGCTGGTGAAACTAAGCCAAGGTTGTTGGGCCGATCGGCGCAAGAGTTGAGCCGATCGGCACGCTGGTGAACCTGTGGTGGCGCCGCTCGGTGCAGAAATCGAGCCGATTGGCACACTAGTGAATCTAAGCCAATCTATGGTTGCGCCGATCAGTGGAGGAATCGAGCCGATCAGCACACTGGTGAATCTAAGCCAAAGTGTACCAGATCTAGTAAACCTATGCTGGTTAGTGAGTAGCTAGATATCTACTAGTGAGATCATAACTAGAAAGTCTAAATGAATAGCATCATAATGGGTATTTACATGGATCAATGAAAACCTATAATGAGTAAAACCACCCTGCTTTCCAAGCAGCTCCCGATTTATCGCTGCCGAGAGGAAACCCTTAATCGCGCGAGTATCTTACCCTACTCAACTATCCAATAGTGCTACGCAGGCTTAGTGCTGTCACCGCTAAACCACATTACTAGCATCATCAACCAACCATAATCAATACAATGTCCGAATATTATCCTAATCACCACGATTAAGATGATATCTACTTACTTAGCCTAGAACTAAGCAATTGGAATAAGCACATGCATGATTATAGAATCAAGATAGACAAATCACCAAAACCATCATCAACATATTCAATCATCCTTGAGATACATAGAGTAAGATTCATCCCCGTCGAGATGGCGTACCTTGACGGATCAACTCTTGACTCTAATGGTTCTTGAAACTCAACTAGAGATCTATTCGGATCTGGTGTCCCTCTGTTGCCTCCTCCTCTGCGGCGAGGGTCTACAAGTATTTATAGGGGTTCTACTCATAAAGGACTCGATTTCTAGCAAATAAGGCGGTTGCGCCGATCGGCGCAAGCCGTGTCCTCTCTGATTTCTTCCCCGAGTCGGTTCCTTTGTCTTCCACAGCTGCCATGTGGGCCTTTTCCTTCGAGATAAAGTCTTGTACTGCACGTTAAGATCTTGGAGTTCCATTAATTTTCTTGAAGTTCCATAATTCTTCTTAGACAAATATCTTCAAGTGTCTTGCGTAGATAAACTTCCATAAACATGTGGAATGGGCTTCGGTCACTTCTGTGGGTCAAAACACACTTGCGCCGATCACTCATGGACTGTGCCGATCGACGCACTGGGCTTCTTCAGTGCTTTTCGTCGGTTCTGGACTCCTGTCCTCTCCATCATCGCATTAATCACCAATTTTACCTGTTTCTGCAATAAAGCTCCAAAACAACGCATATACAAATATATAGGCAATATCATAGATAAATGGCCTAAATTAGTATCAATTATGCTCTAATTGGGGTAATATTCACATATAAAAGGGGCACTTGGGAAGTGCCAACAGCCAGTCACCTTTCTCGTTGGTCTACGGCTCTAAGGCTATGCTGCCGACCAAGGTAAACCTCGTATCAGTGCGAGTCAAGGGATATGACAAGGAGCTTTCTGAAGACAACCGAGAGATTGAGTTGATTGCAGCAGAATAGTTGTGTGACCGCGCTCTATTTTGGTCAACAATATACCAGCAAGGCTTGCAACATTATTATGACAATAATGTTCGTAGTCGCTAGTTTAATGTTGGAGATTTAGTGCTGTGCCGAGTGCAAACAACCAAGAATCAGCACAAGTTATTCCCTAAATGGGAAGGACCTTATGTGGTTAAAGAAGTCACTCGGCCGGGGGCTTATCGAGTGATGTATGAAGATGGAGATGACGTACCAAACTCATGGAACATTAATCACCTACGTCACTTTTATACTTAGTCTATTCTTTGTATTTTCATACATTATTATTGAATGAAATTCTAGTCTTTTTGATGAAAGATGTTTTTGATGATTTCATTCTTATTTGTCTTGATTCCTTAATGTATAACATTAAACAATTAAGCCAGGGGGCTAGTAATAATGTCCCTCTACTCCTTAACCTTGACAAATTCTTGTTTTGGATTTTTCTGATCAATTTCTCATATTTTACTACGGTCTAATGTTTTTCATCTAACACTGGAACATCATGGTTATACAATTTATGTTGCACAACAGGCTGCCACTACACTAAACCCAGAGCTAAAGAGCGAGAGGTCATGTGTCGATTGGTCGATTCTGCCTTGTTACGTGGTCATAAATTACAACCTAGGATGCTAAGGCAGACCGGTGCAACTTCTATTTTTATCTCTAGACTTAGGGTGGAAAGGTCTAAGTGCTATAGCGCGACTAACGCTGCTCGGTGCCGACTGATTTGCTCTAAGTAACAGGAGATTACCGTTTTGACTATTTAGTCATTTTTTCTAAGCTTGTTTAGTAACTAAGCGAGTATAAGAATTAATATTTATATTTACATGGAGACAAAATTGTTTTCTTATTTCTAATACTACTAATGTTTGTTAACATTACAGATCTTACATCTCCTATGAAGGAGAGGAGGCATCATCTTGTAGCTCTAACTCTGGAGTTGCTAGAGGAGACGACACGATGGGGTCGACCTCTACATTGTCCACCAAGGCACAGGAGGTTTCCAACATGGAGTCCATAAGCAACTGACATTGATCGACCGTCAAGTCAGGGTTGAAGCCCTCCTTGACTTTGTCCAATGGCAGAGCAGGAGACCTAGATTGGCAAATAGCCAGCATTTGACTCCCGGCCTCGGTCGCCACTCTTCTAGTGTTGTTGGCGATCACCTTCAGTGCGTGCTCCAGTAGATACTCCAAGGAGTGCCCGGTATTCTCCACTTGGTTAGCATGGATATAATCCAATGCTTTCCGAGCACTATAAGATAGGGCTGCAAAAGTCATAAAGGGTATTAGATGATGAAGTCAAAAAGTGATGTTGGAAGACTTGAAAGGACAGCTTACTGGCAAGATTCATTTGAAGGATTTGGAGCTGCTCTTGGCCTCCTCGAGCTTTCCTTCAGTCTGCTCTAGCTTCTTCTTCAGTTGAGTGATCTCGGCGCTCTGCTCTCCAACCGACTTGGAGCGGCCGTTCTTCTCAACAGTCAAAGCATCTAAGAATCTCTACTGGTTTGAAGTCAAATTCTCTAGGACGGCAACCTTCGTATCACGAGCTAAAGACACAAATAAAGTCTTTAGCATTAGAGTGAGTAAAAAGCAAATAAAGTTGGTTTGCGATCTTACCAACGACATCAGGACAACTTTGCTCTAGAGCTTCGGTCACCTATTTATGGTCAGTCTGCAGCTTTTCAACTTGTTTTCTAGCTTGGGAGAGCTGCTCACCAGTGACTATTGACAACAAGTCAGAACCTCAAAAGAAGAAATATGAATACACAAGATATCAGAGACATACCAAAAGTTTTGGCCTCAAGATATTCTATCCTGGCCTGTTTCTTCTCCATAAGAGAATATAATTTCTAAATATGAAGAAGGGCATGGTTAGTTGGAAGAATGATTCAAGGAAGAAAAGGAACTTGGTATTGATGTACCTTGTTGGCCTCACGGTGCTGATGGAGGATTTCCATGCCTTCAGCTTCAAGCCGACCCAATGAATCCTCGACCAACACAGCCTTACCCTTGTAGAGGGGAATTTCGGTCGGTGAGGGATTGATAGTCTCAGGTGTCAGCACTGGAGTATTGGGCGACTTCCTCGGCTTGGTATGTGCACTTTGATGGTGTGCGAACCGGCTGAGGAGGGTCGGTCGGACCAGGAGTAAGAGCTGACCGAGTGTCTTGAGACCCTTGGGCGCTTTGAGCCTCACTTGACTGACCGCTATGATCGATGGAAAGCATAAAAGATTAGCTTGCAGTTGATAACTACAATGATGAAGAATTGAATATGCAAATAAATATACCTGCACACTTGTTTGATTTTGATCCGACAGAATTTCTTCTTCAGAGAAGTGGTGTGCGGATCAATCTCCTTCCTCTTCAGGGAAGTCTTGGCAGCTTCATCAGTCTTCTTCACCACCTCTGCATCACCCGCTGATTTACTCGAGGGCTCTGACTGGCTTGATGGTCGGTCGGAGTGAGCAGGGGTGGGCAGACTGGCATCTTGGGGGTGCTCTTCCTCATCATCATCATCAGTACCCACATATTGCCGATGACGGTGGGTGGCTTGCTTCACCCGATAGCTCGGGGAAGGCAAATTAGGGCGAGGAGGTGTGGTGGAGACATTGACGGCGACTTCTTTGGTTGGTAGTGGCTTGTCCACATACTCCAGTCCCTCGGTATCGGTCGGAGGGAGCGGAGGGTGAGATACAAAAGTGTCCGGAACCTACAAAAACATCAAGACATCACATACCGTGATTATTTAAAGGGAGGTTAGAATCATTCAAGATAGTCGAAGCTTACTCGGGCCCGTAGAGTGCCCACGTTGTATGCCTTCGTGATTAACATATGATCTTGGATGATCTCTCCTTCGAACATCTTCGATAACCATGACCAACATAGAATGGAGTTTGGCGGATTAGGCACCTCCCTCGTCTCGTTGTCGGTGGCATACTTCCAGGCGGGGTGGCTCTGTTGCTTCAAAGGTTGCACACGACGCACTATGAAGCTCTTAGCAATGGTAATGCCATCAACCCTTTCACTCTTCAGGTCTGCGATTTTCTCCAGCAGAGCGACTACTTGGGGGTTGGCTGGGTTAGGTTGCTCTGACCATCGCGCCTGGGAAATTGCCTTGGCACCAGAGAAGTCGGCAAGAACCGGAGGAGGGTTGTCACAGTAAAACCACTTGTCTTTCCAGTTTTTATTCTCGGTCTTCAATGGCACGTTGATGTAGGCCTCCTTGCACAACTGGAAACCAACTCCACCTATGGCGACTTGGTTTTCTTTCATCGGCAGTGGTCGGAGGACGAAAAAGATGGGAGGATAAAGTAAAATAAGGCAGAACACCCAGAAAAGCTTCGCACATATGCACGAAGATGGCAATGTGCATGATGGAGTTAGGATTGAGCTTGACGAGCTCAATCCCACAGAAAAATGGAGCCCACGTAGAAAGCTGCAGCACGGTACTCCGAAGCCATGCTCAAAGAAATATTGGAAAACTACAATCTGCTTATGGATTGGATGGCGGCGAGTCTCTTTCGGTACTTTCGAATCGATGCGAGCTTGCTCCAGAAGGATGCCATCCATCACCATGGTGTTCAGATCAGCGGTGGAGATGCTGCTCTTGGAGAACTCCTGCAGCTGGTACGGGATCTCTAGCTCCGAAGAGGTGGACTCGGTGACGGTGGTGGCCTTCTTGGATGATTTGCGAGGCATTTTTGGATCAATGCGGTGGATGTGAAGGCTGAGGCTAAACCCTAGCAAATGCTCGGGGGCTGGAAGGTGATGAGGATCTACGGCGGTGATGGAATGCGCTAACCCAAGCTTCGGAAGTAGAGGAGTCACGAGAACAGGGGAGGCGCAAGGAAGACGAAGGTTGTGTGCAAATGGTGGCGTGGACCTGGAGTCAATAGTCCGCTGCCCTTTTTATATCTACGCCATTTTAACCTAGTCTTCTAGGTCCCATGGGCTAGTATGGGCCGTACAGTGACGGGATTTTTTCTGCTTAATATTAATAAAAAGTGAAAGGCTTTATTCTTTAAAAAGAATTAGAGTTATCAGCCTTGAGAAATAATCTCGGGGGCTTCTTTGATGAGAAGCAGTGGCCAATCCACTCAAAAATATTTGTCGTATCTATATGATTTGATGATCATATAGCAGAGGACTTGATGGTTGTACGGGTATAAGTTCAAGAGTTATGTTATTGATTGATGTCAATAATTAAATTATCAAAATTGGACTTATATTGAGTCGAATGACAATTCATTGAGGAAAAGCTATACTGTGATTGATCTCATTTAGCTTAGTACTCTTATATGATTGATGTCATATTCTTTTATATGGGCTAAAACATGATTGTTGTCATGAATTTTAGATCCACAAGTCACTCGGACAAGAGTGTCTATCACTCGGCCTTTCTATTAATCGGTCGGCAAGATTGGTGTCTTGCTAATTAACTTTCTAGTTTGATGATCAGGGGTCTACTTAAGCTCAAACTTGATGGTTTGAGTATATAACAAAATGTTAAGAGCTAATATTATTAGACTCTTGCATTATTTGTTAGTCTCCAAAATATACAAGAGTCGAGGGCTACACCTGATCAGGTGCACCTAGTCAGCGCACCAGATCCATCAGGAACTTCAATCAAGAGGTCTTCCTAATTTATGATTTAGTCATATACCTTTGAAGATCACTCGGCAAGTCAAAGCTCAAAATCAAGAAGCACTCGGGGGCTGCTATGGAATAGTTACCTCCCGGGTATCCATAGTTATGCCTAAGTCGGTAGACAACCGGGTACCTCATCAATAAGGGAACCGACTGAGTCGGCTTGGAGCACAAGGCAATTAAAGATAGATTTTCTATGTAAATCCTTGTAGACTATGAAGTGGACTCTTCATGTACTCCCTGCTGACCGGATATATAAGGCGGCAGGGAACCCCCATCAAGGGACACGAAACACAACATCAATACAAACCACTGAACACAGGACATAGGGTTTTTACTCTCATCGAGAGGGCCTGAACCTGTCTAAATTGGCGTCTTGTGTCTTAACCATTGAGTTCTTAATCCCGATGTAGCCCTATAAGTTTATTGCCAAGTATAAGTCTCGACAGAAACCATCTGTGTGAAAGCCAAATCCATGCGAGCGACGCTCACCACGATGAGGAAAACATAGGGTGCCAAAGCGCTGCTGCGCAAAGCCTTTGTTTCATGAATCAAAGCCATATGAGGAATGACCCTATCCACGATAGGCACGAGAAACAGAGCAAGACTTAACGTCGACAAAATCATCATGACGCACATTTCTAGTTAACTCAGCTTGCATCCTCTCAATTCTCTTACGCTCTAATAGAAATCATCCAAGTGGCCCTTGCAACCACAGAACATGCAAATGTAGACACTCTCATGTTTAGGCTTCACTTGCATAGTGGGTTTGGGTTTTGGCTTCTCTGTTTGCATTTGGGTTGAAGGAAGGATTGGGGTTAGGTGGATAGTATGTGTCAGTGGGTTTGATGGATTGTTCCTCATCCTTGTAGCTAGAGCTAGGCACAAACTTACTAATATTTTCACTCTCTTAGTCACACCTCTCAAATCCCAAGCCCAAGTTGTAGGTTGACCTACAAGCAATCTCCTTCACTCTTGCCAAATCACTCTCAATCTTTTCCTCACTCATTAGGGTTCTTTGGAGCCTAGAAATAAGATAATCATTTTCTTGGACTAGGACTTTATTTTCCTCCCTAGTGATTACTAGCTTTTCCTTGATAGAGACACAATTCACATGGCGGTGAGATAACTTTCGAGCGAGTCTTATTTTGCAGCATGGACTCGAGCTCCTTAACTTTGAGGGACTAAGCTTCTAACTCATTAGTGATCTTAGGGCACTTCTGATATGCACCCAAAAGAGTTGGTCTAGCTTTGAATTTATCAAGCTCCTTGAGGGCACTCTCAAGCTGACTAACAACTTGAGCATGCACACTCTCCCTCTGACTCAAATCATTCATCACAACTTGACAAGACTCACACTCAACAACAATGTCATCTCTGGCAAGCTTAGACCTAAGCGAAGTGATCTCATACTCAGCACTATCTAACTTAGACTTAAGCTCTCTACTTTCATAAACAGCACTATGAAGCTTATCATCTTGCATGAGCAGAACATCGCGCAATTGATCAAGTTCAGAAGAGAGATCATCAAGAGTGGGGGGTACCTTGCTTATGTCGGAGTCGGAGCCAGAGTTAGTGTCGTGCTCATTCTTTGCCATGAAGCAAAGCCCGGTGAAGTCATCCTTCCTCTTGACTTATGGCTTCTCAATCTCTTCCTCCGAGCTTGTAAGGCCATCGCTTGATGTGAGGTCCACGTCGCTTAGAGTGGCAACGCGGGCGCGTGCGACCGCCTTTGTGAACTTCTTGGAGTTCTTGCCTTTCTTGTAGCAGCGGTTCTTCTTCTTCTTGTAGTCTTCAGAGTTGTTGTCTTGGTACCCAACCTTCTTCTTCTTCTTGAGGTCCGGGACTTCCAGTAGGGAAAGTCCTCTCCATTGAACATCCAAAGCTGGACCGCACGCTTCTCCATGTCACCTTTGGATCACAAAGCCGGTGAAGGTCAACTAGTGACCAAACCGGCTCTGATACCAATTGAAGGACCGAGAAGGCGACCAAAGGGGGGGGGGTGAATGGGATCCAATTAAAATTCTTCTCAAGAACTTGGCCTATGTCCCAAATACAACCCAACCCAACCTCTAAACAAATCACCAAGGTCACACATACCAACTTGTGATGTGCTAACCTTAGGAATGACTCACTACAGTGGAAGAGCATAGCGGAAGCAAGAGAGAACAGCAAGGACTCAAAATGATCAAAGAAACACAACCAAAAAAGACAACTCTATCAGTACATCAGCAGTGCCGATCTGCAGAAGAAGCAGACCATCAGTAGTGTAGGTCTGGCCATTGGCAGTGCCGGTCGACAGAAGGAGCAATGCTACTGGAACATACAAACAAGGTTCATCGGCAGTGCCGATCATCACATCGGTAGTGCCCATGCGGGTTCAGACCCAGACTACCGGCAGTGTCGGTCCAGTCATCGACAGTGCCGATCAGAGGTTCTTCCTCGCACACCGGTAGTGCCGGTCCAAAGATCGGCAGTGTCGATCGACACTTTCTAGAACAAAAAACTGAACTCAAAACTCGGCAAGAAAATTGTCACAACCTAATCAAATGAACTCCAAAAATCACGAAACTTGGACAAAAGATGTCTCATGGTAGGACTGAAAGTTGCCTAGAGGGGGGTGAATAGGCAAATCTAAAAATCCTGTGAGATTGGACTTAAACAAATTTATTAGACTGACCGGCAGTGCCGGTGATGGTGATCCGCAGTGCCGATGGCCACTACCGATGGGCGATCGACAGTGCCGATGGATGAACAGACGGTCATGTGAAAGATAGGTTTAAGTGGTTTCGCGGTTACTAAGTGATAATTGAATACAACAGTAGAATAAAAGGAACACTATAACAATAGGAAATTACAAAACAAGGGCTACTCAAGTAGATCTAGCAATTTAAGCAATTACAAGAACAAACCCTAGATAATGAGTAATTAAACAACAAGTAAATAAAAGGGCACAAGGAGACACAAGATTTGTTACCAAAGTTCGGGCTCACAAAGAACCCTACATCTCCATTGAGAAGTCCACAAAGGACCAGGTCTCTTTCAACCCTATTCTCACTCAAGCGACCACAAAGATCGAGCTCGAGTTCTCCATTAGCAAATCCCTTGCGCGATGGGTGATACAAACTTCCTGAGGCGTCACCACACAAGTTGGGAGCTCTATGGGCACCTCTAACCGTCTATGAGCAAAGCTCCAAGAGTAACAAGCACAAGTTGCAAAGATGATTGAATCGAATGCTCAAGAGTGGAGGGGTGCTCTTTTCACTAGGAATCAATGGCTCACTCAAACCCTAGCTCAAGGAATGAAGCTTGGACTTGGAGAGGGAGAGTGAGGAGCGTGAAGCTCAAAAGTGCCAAATGATTTTCGGGTTGTAGAGAGAGGGCACAAAGTGGGGTGAGAGCCTTTTATACAAGGGGCTCAAAAAGTGTCGTTGGCCTATCTGGACGCCCCGCACTAGCACTGCCGATCGAGCCATCGGCACTGCCGGTAGGGTTTCTGACATACTGTCATAGATCTGCAGGCAAGGATTCGGCCCACACCAGCACTGCCGATCAAGACATTAGCACTGCCGATGAGGTAGCCATAGAGAAGACAAGTCATCTCTGGAGACCTTGATCGGCACTGCCAACCAAGAAGACTGGCACTGCTGATTGCAGTCAGCCAAGGAGCCCGAGGGGTGACAGTCTCTGTGGAGAGGGGACCAGCACTGCCGATGAGCTACACGCTGAGCCAGATAGAAAGAGTGGCTCTCTGGTAGAACCGACCGACACTACCGATCTGGGTGATCGGGTAGTGCCGATGAGCTACAGCCAGAGAGCCAGAGAGAACAACCTTCTCCCGATGGAGCATCCGGCACTGCCGATGAGGCCATCGGCACTGCTGATGATGACAAGACAGAAGCCAGAGAAGTGTTTGGGCACTGCCGGTGAGGACCACCAACGCCGCCGATGAAGGCAAAAAACAGAAGGCGATAGAAATGGAATTTATGGGAAATTTGAGCATTTGACTTTACCATAATTGTAAATTATACCCCTCTTAATAATATTGTTTACCTATACTCAAGATTAGAAATAAAAACAACATGAATCCTTCATTCTTGAGTGAATTTTGAACTTTCAACTTGAGGCAAATGACCATCTTCTTTTCTCTTTTTGTTTCAATGCATTTCATTCATCAATTGAGATAGTCATCTACACACATACTCAATGAAAGCATTGGTCCAATCTTAATTGTATTGACGCCAATCACCAAAACAAAATTAGGGGCCTAGATGCACTTTCAATCTCCCCCTTTTTGGTGATTGATGACAATACAACTAGATTTCATAGAAATGTGTAATAAATTTCATTTTGTGATATAAAAGAGATGTGGAGCTCCCCCTAAGTGTGTGCATATGAGAAATAATAATCAATGAGTAACAATGCACATATTTAAAGAAAAGTGTGAGAGCTCCCCCTAACACCGTGCATGTGAGACAATTTGCAAAAAAATAAGCATAAGACATGAGACAATGCATATGACAAGTATTTTCACACAAATGCATCTAGAAAGTAAAAACCAACAATACATCATCACACAGCACATGAATAGCACAATAACTTATAAAGCATAAATAGAGTTTTACAAGCACGCAGAAATTAAAGAGTTTTACAAACCACAAACCACAAGCAAGCAAGTACAAATTGTCCATCACTCTCACAACTCACAAAAAAAAACTAGTAAGAAAGCTAACTGAACCAATCCAATCTTCTCTCTTTTTGGCATCACAACACCAAAAAGAGGAAAAGAACCACCTCAAGCCTCACTCATCTGTGGAAGCATCGTCGTCGTCCTCATCATCATCCTGAGCCTCCTGGACAACCTGTGTAGCCTAAGTGTAGATACCCCAGAGATCATCATAAGTACTCATGTCTGGCAGAGGAGTGAACTGAACTGGAGGTGGAAGCTCAACACTGGTGGTGGCGGCGATGGTCCTCATATCGATCTACATCTGAGAGAGAGCCTACTGCTTTCTAACTGCCACTCAATGTGCCGGCATATGCAAAACATAGACCTGATGGCTCGGGAGACCTTCGAAGACCAACAGCGAGGGGGGGGGCAGCACTAGTGTCGGCTGCCTCTCCCACTGCTGCTGCTGCTGCTGCTGCTGAACTCTGAGGCACATCTACAGCTAGAGGGGTCCCACCGTGGGGAGGAGACGCAATAAGGGGAAACTTCTTCGGCATGATTGAGGGATGCTTGTGATCACAAATGAATTGACAGCCCACAACACGCAGAATCATCTTCATGATGTAAGGAGCGTAGATCAAAGAGGCCTTACTGGAATAGGAGTTGTAGAGAATCTTTGTCCACATGAACTCAAACGTACTGAAAGGCTCTGCTCCCTCTCTCATAGCAAAAATCAAGGTCTTGGTGGAACTGAGAATGTGAGTGTGATCCCCCACCTTAGGAGTCATGGTCACACTGAGCATGTTGTTGAGAACCCGAAAATATGGCTTCATGCCATGATATGAATCAAACTCAACACCATGCTTGGGGTGAGCATACCTAGCATCATACATGAAACCCCACTCACTGTCCTCCTAAGGATCAAACACTGTGGCCTTCACCTTCTCATTATCTGAGTCATCAAATCCAAGAATGTGAGCGAAGTTGAAATAGGTGATACTGAACCTGTTCCCCTCAATGGCCCAATGCATCTTGGAATCAAGCTGATTTTCCTCATCCTGCTCAACCCACAAAGTAGAGTAGAACTGGGCAATGATCTTATCATTCCAGTGCTGGTGCATGCCCATGATAGCAGTCAAGTTTCTCCTGTCACACTCTACCTGGATCAGCTCAAAAGTGGGATCATTGGCTGCTTCCATTCGCTGCCAGTCAATGCACTTCATGAGAACAACTCTGTGAGTAGTCTTCTTGAGAATGTTCTAGTACCAGGACACCAGAGTCAAGTCCCAAAATCTGATATATGAAATCCCTAGATGCTTGGGCTGGGTCCAGGGGTTGGTATGCCTGTACTCCTTCATCTCATCCCTGGATAGAGGTACAGCGATCCTGAAGTCTTCAGATACCTGAGGTGCCAACATCTGATAAGTGATAGAGGAGCGAAGAGGTCCAGGCTGAGGCTGATAGACCTCATCCTCAGACTCCTCACCCTCTCTATCACTCTCCTCCTGCTGCTGCTCACTCTGCTCTTCCTCTTCTGCCTCCTCTGACTCTTCCTCCTCCTCACTAGGAGAAGGCTGCCCTGGTAGAAGGGCCTTTCCTTTGCCCTTGCCATGCCCAAGGGCAACACCACGGGAGGTGGTTTGGCTGAAGTCACCGCCTTGACCTCGCTTGCCTCCCCCACCACGACGAGCAATATGGGAGAGGTCGAGATCAAAGTCCTCGTCCGAGTCACTGGGAGTGCCCGGATGCTTCTGTCGCTTGCCACCTGCCATCTGTCAAGGAGAGAAGAAGTGGTGTGAAAAGATTGCAACAAAAACTGTACTGAACTGCTCTCTGGTTTGCTTTGATCGGCAGTGCCGGTGGGAGCAATCGGCAGTGCCGGTGGGTCAAACAGAAAGCAGCCCGAGTAAAACTGCTCTCTGGTTGGCCCAACCGGAAGTGCTGATGACTGACATCGACAGTGCCAATCAGTTTAAACCAACTGCTGCAACTGATGAGGACATCACCCTTATGGATACACCCAGCACTCCGCCAACCAAAATGCAAGTTCATGCGCGACAACTGAATTTACGGGTGAGCTTGTTCCTAATGATTCCTTTATGTGATTTTGAGAATAGATTGCTATCTAATGAATTAATTGTTGTTAGAAATCATGGAGATGATGATGGGATAGCTGGGGAGGTGATTGGAGATGTGATGGGCCAGCAAGGACGTCCAAGCCAAGGTGGAGGCCCAATCAAAACCGACTTCGAGTCTGTCTCGGAGCCCAGGACCAGTCTGCACTAAAACGGATGCCCAGGACGCATACGGACTCTGATTTAGACGTTCTATATATGCCTGGAAAGATAACGAAAATCCCTTTCCAGCCCAACTGGTCCCATGTCAAAATTCGTTCCGAGCCGTCAGCAATCGCAGAAACAATTCGACTTTCAGAATCTGTCCTCGTGCTGCGACACCGTAATCGGTCTTTGGGCCATGTATCGAGTTGAGCCCACTTAGGGCTGCGTCCAGGGGGTCTTGCACGACCCTAGGATCCTCATATACAGCCGCCGCCTCTTCATTAGGGTTTGGGGTTTTGCTTAGATTATTCTGTTGATAACAGTTTCGTCGTTTGATCGGTTTGTGAGACTCCAACTTATGAGATTCATCGTATACTTGCAAATTTGGTTGCATTCTTCTTTGTTCTTGCTTGTGTTCTTGATTTGCAGGCAAGGATAAGCCTTCTCGGCGAGGTCAATCGTTCTTGAACGGTTGATAACCAGAGGAGACGTTATGTTGCGATTGCGGGGTTCAGAACGTGTCGTTCGGAAACCGGATCAATTTGTGTATCGCCTCCGCCTTAATCAAGATTATCAGAACCTACCGGAAGATCGGGAACTTGTTTCAGACTCACTTTATTGATGATTACTCAACACTATTATGCCAAGGGGTTAGAGAATTAGTGTGTCAAGGAGTTGGAGAATTCAGTGTGCAATATATTTATAGAATTTAGTATGCAAAGCATTTGTAGAATTTAGTGTGTAAAGGTGTTATAGAATTTAGTGTTTATTGTCACATGGTTTGGGCCCTAGAATCCAACATTATCTCCTATGGTGATAGAAATTGTCAGCTCGTCAGAGAATTTAGTGTATGGTGCATTTGTATAATTTAGTGTGTCAAAGGATTGGAGAATTTAGTGTGTCAAGGGGTTAGAGAATTTAGTGTGTCACAGAGTTAGAGAATTTAGTATGTCAAGAAGTTAAAGAATTTAGTATGTTAAGGAATTGGAGAATTTAGTATGAAAAGCATTTATAAAACTTAGTGTGCAAAGGAATTATAGAAGTTAGTGTTTATTGCCATATGGTTTGGCCCCTTATCGTCTCTTACGGTGATAGAAATGTTCAACTCATTGGAGAATTTAGCGTGCAATGCATTTATAGAATTTAGTGTATCAAGGAGTTGTAGAATTTAGTGTGTCAAAAGGTTAGAGAATTTAGTGTGTTAAGAAGTTGGAGAATTTAGTGTATCAAGGAATTAGAGAATTTAGTGTGCAAAATATTTGTAGAATTTAGTGTGCAAAGGAGTTAGAAAAAAATTAGGGTTTATTGCCACATGGTTTGGGCCCTAGAATCCAACATCGTCTCCTACAGTGATAGACATTGTCAGCTCATTGGAGAATTTAGTTTGCCAATGAGTTGGAAAATTTAGTGTGCAAAGAAGTAGGAGAATTTAGTGCTTATTGCCATATGGTTTGGACCCTTTTGAATCCAGCACTAAATTTATTTTGATACAACAATCGCATTTGTTGAGCCAATATTTTATTTTGATCATCCAATATTTTCATCTTTGCTGTACAAGAAAAGAAAATGTTGATACAACAATCACATTTGTTGATCCAACATTTTATTCTAAGCATCCAACATTTTTATCTTTGTTGTACAAAAATGAAAATGTTGATAAAAAATAGCAATTTTTTATCCAACATTTTAATTTGATCATCCAACATTTTAATTTATTGACCAAGATATTCATCTCTATGTGCAAAAAGGAAAATGATGATACCACAATCGTATTTATTGAGCCAATATTTTATTTTGATCATCCAACATTTTCATTTATGGATCAATATTTTCATCTCTGTTATGCAAGAAAGAAAATTATATTTTATCATTGTGTTTCTTGCAAAACCAGACCACACTTGACTATATGTTATTTTTTTAAAAAAGTTGTATCGACAAAATAAAAATATTGATCAATAAGAAAAAATGTTCATTCAACAAAAAGAAATCTCCACCAACAAAGCAAAATTGTTAGACCAACAAAGTAAAAAAGTTAATGAACACAAAAAAATGTTGGACCAACAAACAAAAATAGTACTAAAAAAATAAAATGTTGGACGGACAAAATAAAATGTTGACACAACAAATAACAATATTGGAAGAACAAAATAAAATATTGATGTAACAAACAAAAATGTTAGAAGATGTTAGAAAGAAACCCTAAACCCTAAATCCTAAATCCTAAACATAGTGTTGAGTGATCGTCAAGAGAAGTGAGAAAGAAACTATAAAGAAAATGTTGAGCCATCCGTGGGTCATTTAGGCTACGTGTTGGTTAGGCTACGTGTTGGGACACAAAAATACAAAGTTGAGAGAAAATATTGGAACAACAAAAATGAAGTGAGAAACAAATTGTTAAAAAAAATGTCGTTTAGGCTACGTGTTAGGACAACAAAAATTGGTGGTTGTTGATGTTGTTGGTGCACAGAGACTGCTATGAAAAAATATTGTAACAGTAAATCACAAAGTTGAGAGAAAATGTTGGAACAATAAAAAATAAGGTGAGAAACAAATTTTAAAGAAAATGTTGAGGCATCATTGTGTCAATTAGGCTACGTGTTGGAAAAATATTGAGGGATCATTGTGTTATTAGGTATGTGTTAGGACAACAAAAGTTCATACATGTTGATGCTATCTGCGCGTGGAGACAACTAAGAAAAAAAGTTACAAAAATAAAAATTAAAAAAAAAATGATGAGGCTACGAAACATAATGTTGAGTCACCATCACGAGAAGTGAGAATCAAATTATAAAAAAAAATGTTGTCAATAAAAATTATTGGATGTTGAAGCAACAAAAAATAAAGTGAGAAAACAAATGTTGGAACAAAAAAAAAGAAGTAAGAAAAAAATGTTTGACTATAAATATATTGGATAAAAATAATAATTATGGTTAAGAAAAATGTTACATAAAAGAAACTACATGAACAAACGGAAAATGTTGGACGAATAATGAATTGTTAGCTCATCAACTATAATTGTTGGATCAACATTTTTTAAAAAAATTAAAAAATCATCGAAATATAAGGAAGTGAGATCTAGTTTTCAAGATCTTATCATGCCAAATACAACGGTGAAATCGGTTTTCTATTTAGAATCACGGTTCGCATTGTACAACTTTTTTTGTTTGAGAAAAAATAACGTCACGTATTGATCCCACCATACCGACAGTGCAACTGCTGCTCCTCGGCGCGTGGTCCTCCGTCCTCGAGCACATGTACAGGTGGCATGCGGACAACCGGACAGACCAGCGCGATTTCCAAAAAAGGAATTGACCGGAGGAAAAAGAAATTTCGGTGACCGGAAGATAGCAAAACCCTGTGCCGGGCACATGGATGGGCATATGCCTGCGGCACAGAGAAGCCGCAGCCCTCCTTGAGAACAGGACCGGTTCACAGCGAGAAGTTTCTTTTCCCTTCTTCATTTTTTTGTATTATTTATTTTATTCCTTATTTTGTTAATTTTATAAGTTATTATTTAAGGTGCGGTCGTCTATGGCCAAGAATTTTGATGTATGCAACAGAACGCTTCGTGTTTAGGATTTTTATCACATGCTAATGGTGCAATCCGTTTCGTGACAAAAGTTCTCGATCAAGTTCCGATTCGTAAAACATGTAGAGATAGAGTTCTATTCAAAACCGATCCATGACGCAGATTCCATTAAATAGGGAATAACAACACTTAGATTCCACATGTTTCTAACGCAGAGAAAAAAAAATTATATTTCCATGACCCAGAAAGAAGAACACGTACATTCCAGTTTAAAATCTTGAAGTTTTGATAGAGGGAATGGTAGAGGAGGACGGTGGACGTCCGTTTTTCTTGATTCTGATTGTGGGTGTGCGTTGGTAGTGCTGAAATCAAAGCTTATGTTTCTAGCCATGACGGACTGGTGGTGCTGATCGAGAGAGAGGAAGAAGAAGACGTTTTGGTGGAAGTGGGGTAAATGGGCCGATGGAGCAACAGCCCAGTTCAACTTATATTTTGTCCATTGGGCTAACCCCTTTCTTTTTTTTAATTATTGTATGACTGATCCTTGTATTTTTCTCATCCACTATATTCTAGCGCAATCATCATTGTTAGCAAAGTGCGGATGCAAATCATATTCACAACATGGGAAAAGGCGAGATTGCTGTGGCTTTTTGGCTTGCACAGTTTTTTTTCCCGAAAGATTTTTGGCTTGCACAGTTATTCTGGTTGGTTTGCTGGGTGGCCGCAAGACGTAGGATGCTGGTTGCTGGCGCTAGATGGTCTGGCATGGCGTTCGTGGTGGCTAGCCTTTTTCTGTTTCTCATCCATTTAGATTTCGAGCAGCATCATCTTTCTTTTTCTTTCTTTTTAATCTACTTTAAAGGCTTGAAGCTAATGGGTTCTTAGGCAACAACAGCGGCTGATCAGCAGCAAAATCATGGACGTCCTACATGTTGTGTTCTTAATATACTGATGTGTTTCCACAGAGAGTACCACTACTCAGCAATTTCTCTTCCTTAATTCTTTGATTCTATAGGTAGTGCTTGCATTGCCCATCAAGTTCTTGGGTGAATGCCCTGAAAAACAAAATGTTATTATATCGATTTTATTTTTATTGACTGCTTAAACTTGATGTTTAGTTAAATTATTTATGCATGTCCAATGCAATGCTAATTAAGGGGGTGGATAAGGGGCGAGAAGCTTCCAGGACAGAAATTTTGTTATTGATGAAAGAAGTCTGTCAGGAGGAGAGCTTTCTTTACAGTGATAATTATTGAAGAGTAGAGTGTGATACACCTTTACTCCCTCCACTCTAAAATTGTTGTCGTCAACTTTTTTATTATCTTTGACCATTTGTCTTATTCAAAAAAAATTTAAAAAGTATCATGTATTTTCTTATGATTTATATTATTAGTAGACAAAATTTAATTATAACCTTTCATATTTGAATAAATATTTTGAATAAGACGAATGGTCAAAGTTAACAAAAAAAAGTCAAAACAACAAATTTGGAACGAAGGGAATAGCTGCTTTAAGGAAACTGAATATCTAACTCGGCATTTTCGCATAATACATGCACACATTAATGAATCATGCATTATTTAAAATGTTTTATTCCAGTGAAACATTCGAAGGGTGCTCTCAAAACAAATATCAAATTTATGCAGTCCTCCGCAACCACTTCAGATGAACAAATCTGAAGTCTAAAATTATTGTGAAGGTTCAGATTCTGATAGGAGAAGAAAGCCTCCGAGGGAAGAAAATAAGTAGTTTTTGATAAATAGCATAATCTTTAGTTTGAGGCATATGCAATAACATTATTTTTAACAACCTTTCTTATTGTAGTAAAGTTTGGAGATTTTTAAAAACCACATGTTTTCTTGATTAGTTAGGATTATTCCTCTTATTACATTATACTGGAATGCTGCTAGCAGAATTCCAACAACTACAGGTGGGTTTGAGGATTGCTAAAGGGAGGGGTCAACTTACACGGCCACATTGCTAGTGAACATGATTATAGTAGAATAATTACCACGTGGTGTCTCTGTATCTTTTTGTCTTTTCATGGATAAAGTTATTACATGGAGCCAACATCAATTACTAGTTTCTCATATCGTGATAAGTGTCTGATGAATTTCACCATGACATTCAATGGGCGATCGGTTTCAAGTGGTTGCGCATGGAAGCATTACGTCACGCGAGTTGAGTTCGATCTGAGTTCGGTCGCAAATAACTCGGCGGCATGGCGAGGGCAACACGGCAGCCCGGAAATTTGGCCAGTCACTCGATTCAGGAGAATTTCTTTCTTTATCTATTCCACAATTATTTTATTCTACACCACACTAATCAATTTGGTTAGCCGATTACTAATCACATGATGATGGATATGGGTATCACGATTCACGAAGCAAGATACTCACACAATTGATTTTCTTGACTCCAAGATGCGCGTGTCGCACGAGTATTTATTACGTCACGCCTTTTTTGCCTGGACACGAGTTGAGTTCGATCTGAGTTCAGTGCGAATCACTCGACGACGTGGTGGTGTGATTATTTCCACCGACTAACCGATCGAGCAGCATCGACCCTGGAGTCCGAGTCGTTCATTTTCAGGAAATCAGGAAAGAGTTTTTTTTTCCTTATTCTTTTCTTGATATTTGATTCCATATGCGCTAATAAATCTGATTAGTGGAATACTAATCACGTAATCTTTCTTGCACGGACGTGAGCTGCATGGTGGCCAAAGACTAGGTCGTGATTGGCGACTCGGAGGTCGATTTCATTGTCATCCTTCCTTGTGTTCGGTTTCCTATGCACCGATTCTTGCGGGCACACTACGAGTTGTTGTATGGAGCTTGGTCAACCGTTGGTGTGGATCGCCATCGTAGGGTACTTGGCCCAGATAGAGACACCCGATACAGCACGGCATCTCGATGACTCGGCGTTCACCCTTCCACCAGGGAGTTTCTCTTCATCTTAATAATTTTTTCTATATATTATTTTTATTCTTTTAATGCTAATCAAACCAACTGATGGGCTAGATATTCATTACGTGATATGTTTTTTGCATGTATGTACAAGATGACCATGTAAGTCGTTGGCTGTATTATGTTCGTCAATCGGTGCTTGTTGCTGTGGAGAGGCTGATGAAATAAGATGGTGAGTCCAGTTCTCCACTCGGTCGTTGGGTCGACAACTCGATGGCGAAGTGGCTCGTCCACACGGCCAATGGCTCAAGCAATTTGGCGACATGATGAGTCATTCTTTCAATTGATGGCTTGGATATTCAACCTTTACTCGGCTGATGGTTCAGCCACTCGACTACTCGATGACTTGATGATCCGACCATTTGACCAATCACTCGGCAATCGGTTTGCTCGGGGGCTCATTTTTGACTCGCCGACTATTTAAGAGCTAGTTATTATTTTATACATTATTATTTATATATCGATTTTAGGTGTTATTATGTATGCACCTCTACTTATTTAGTTTTTCATGTTTGCTTTTGTATGACTCAGTTGCACACGTTAGCATATCCGCGTGATTTCTATTAATGGTTTTTGTGGACATTCATCCGGAATATTTTGATATGTCAATTATTTGAATATTCTACCTCTTATCAATCATCGGGATTTTCATCTGGAAATTGGTTAATCATTGAGCTATATATCATCTGAGGCCTTTATATCATTGGAATACACAGATGGAATCATATTGATTATTGAGAAATATCATCTACGGCATTTATATCATAGGAATATTCAGACGGAATCATATTGAGTATTGAGATATATATTGTGCCAATTTATTCATTTGGTCCTTTCAAGATTTCTGGAGTTTTGTTTCTCGGATCTTTTGAGCTGTAATGTCGAGGCTCATCTTTGGCTCACTCGTTATCAAGTAGCTAAGTATCTTAATAGTTTCAGTTTTATTCATACAGTTGAAGGCTGTAGGTTCTTAAGTCTATGAATCTGATTTCTTTTTGCATAATTTTGATGTATATTTCTGACTCTCGGTATTCTCTTAACTCGCACATGCTTGACCGAGTGAGTTCTTAGTTTTCATGGTTCATGCCGTTTGTTGAGGACCGAGTTGGTTTTTTACCTTAAGTCACATGTTTGACTGAGGAAGTTCTTAGTCTCCATGTTTCATGTTGAATGTTAAGAAAGTCGATTAGTAGTGTTCGTAAGCAATATTTAAGAGTTAAGCTCGAGTTCATACAGTACTTATCACCCAATACAACCCAAACATCTATTGTATTTCTGGCAATGGATCAAGTTTATTATTTTATATATGTATTATATATTAAATATATTATTTATTTTACCAATGTATTACTTATTGAATATAGTATTTCCATGGGTTATAGTAGTTATATCACCTGGAGCTATTTTATTAACATCACTCGGTTATGTTATCCCGAGTCATTGGACTATAGTGGCTATATCATCTGGACTATAGTAAGGATCATGAACTACCCTATGATCTACTGCTCGATATACTATCGACAAGAAGAGCAAAGCAGAGTGCCCAGTAGCAACCATAAGCTGACAAACCAACTCGAGCTGGAAGAGAAGAACAAGGAAGAGTGAGGGACTCCACAAGGGCCATGGCATGATGTAGGAGATCAGTAAAGCAATGTCAACCTTCTCAGAGACTCCAAGACAATGCCGTCAAGAAGGGTAGGGCGTCGAGGACGTCATCATTGTCCGCTCAAGCGCTAGGCTGAACTTGAGTTTTCATCTGGAGAATCTAGAGGTTGGCATTGTAAGAGCACCTCAACAACGCCTTCGTGCAGGAGGATAACGCTAGAGGCGCTATTGTTACCAATAGCTTTCGCCAGTACCCATGACGACAACCATCTGCACTGTGAAAGGAGCATCGCTTTGAACAAATCGTAGAGCTACTGACAGTAGCAGCCAGCACAGGCGATGCTCCGTGTGGCCTTTTCCCCTAGCCGCGCCACCACGGCGCCGCAAGGCGAGCCGAGCTCGGGGCCGGCGTCATGCCCAAAGGCAGTATTGTCCAGACAAGTGACAGTACCTCTTACAACTGAGCTCAGATGTTAACATTTGTGTCTAATGGAAACATACGAGACTACACGATTTCACCAAGCTGATCGACCCCTTCATGTCGGATAGATCCATCAGCAAACATGTGAGATCAGGAACACCACTACATCAGATAATGTGCATTGCCGTAGTATTTGTTGATGTACCTCGACTGCAGGTTCAGAAACTTACGTAATGAACACTGAAGAACAACTTTATACCTTCGCTGTCGCATCAGGTGTATCCGGGGTTCTCACAGGATAGAATTTGTAAAATTTGATGTTTTCAAATGACTCTCTTGTCTTTGGGTCCATATCTCCAATCGCTTTCTTCCTGGTTTCTTTAGCCTGCATAAGTTTTGGGGCATATTGAATATTGGAAACCATCAAATCTCTCGAGAAAATAATTAAATACTTCAGTTAAATAGACCTGTTTCAGTTCTGTTTTCCTTCTTCAACCTTTTCTAGAAATTTCTATCAAAGAAAAATGGCAGCAAAATTATGAAGTGAGTTCTGC
Organism: Eleusine indica; assembly: GCA_030378355.1. Classification (NCBI taxonomy): domain Eukaryota; kingdom Viridiplantae; phylum Streptophyta; class Magnoliopsida; order Poales; family Poaceae; genus Eleusine; species Eleusine indica. The sequence goes on along the minus strand of CM059498.1, from coordinate 36,202,297 downwards.
TACAAAACAATGTTAACTTTATCAGAGTGTATATGACCACGAAGATATTATTGGTGACCTTAAGTTTGTCCCTCTCATCCTCTGGCAGCCCATCTTTGACTTTCTCATCAGCAAAATCCTGCATTGCACAATGATTCAACATGGATGTCCTTTCATAGGTAGCATTAGGCATGACAGAACAAATGGAATTCCTTACAAACCTCGTGACTATCCAGTTCCCAGTTCAAATCAGAAAATATCTGCAACATGCAGTACAAGGTAAACATTGATGTATGAGCACTTTACTGCTGCTTGAAACGAGACCTCAAGACCAAATTAGGATGCATCAAGTGCACTTCTACAAATAGTATTTGAAATAAAAACTACAAAATTGAAAGAAGGCTGAACAGATTTTCACTACGACAAAACAGCTCTATAGCGGCGCCTCCAAAAAATCCGTAGCGGCGCAACACAAAGTGAGCCACTGCTAAAGAGGCCTGGGGGGCTGCCGCGGATCAAACCGCCGCTGTAGAACCATTTGTAGCGGCGGTTCGCATTGTCAACCGCCACAACAAATAGTGCATCTTTATAGCGGCGGTTGACAATGCCAACCGGCATTATAAAAGTCACTATAGTAGCGGTTAGAAATGCCAACCGCCGCTATAAGTAGCCTTGAGCTATAAAAGTACTGTTCGGACAACTTTGTCCCTCACTCGACTAGTGACGGCCTGAAAATTTGGGCAAATTACGAAAATCAAGGGAGAAGGTTTTGAGTTCTTTTTTTTAGTATTTTGCTCTCTAAGGTAAGGGGAACTCGTTCCATTTTTTTTGTGCTCTTATTTTGAAATTAAGTTGAATTTTGGGTTTTAAGTTTGTTAGGTTTTCATCAAATTTTAGCAAAATTCTTTTGATTTGTATGGTTATATTGGATTAGAGTTCTAATTTATGGAGACATACATCATCTATTGCCATCACAATAAAAAAATAAAATATTGTTGCTTCATATCAACAGAAGGAAACATCAGACAACCCACCAATGCACCTGGGTTTTGCACCATCAAATTGTGACAGGAACAGAAGCAATGGTAACATGTCACCAATACTAGACAAACCATGACCTCTTGGACTCATGGTCATATCACAGACTCGACGCAGAGACTAGACCATAGAAAGAGCCAACTCCGGGCCACAGCTTATATATTCAAAATATAATAACTCAAAAAAAGAAACTGGGGATTCTCGAGTATATATGTAGCTAAAAGTTGCGGCATCTTCATCCCTTGGAGGATTTAGTGGCATGTAATCTGCAAGATATTAAACAAGGGTAATATGTTGATGATATATCTGTGCATACGGTCCGGCCAAAACGGGCCAGCCTGCAACCCGCAAAGAAAAGCACGGCCCGGGCCTGGCATGACACGGTTTTAACCGGGCCCGGGCCAGCCCATGGCATAGTGCGGGCCGTGCACGACATGTAGCCCAGCCTAGAAAGGTCATCGGCCCAGATAGCCTACTATTCTGCCACTAGCAGGCTGCAGCTCAGCACAGCGGCATCCCCACTTCCCAAGCCCAGCCCAACTACGTGCTTCCACCGCATTCGCTCGCACCCCGCCGGCGAGTTGGGGCCTGAGGCTCTCCCTTCTCGCGTCGCTCTACCGCGCAACCATGCCCGCCTCTGCCTCCGCTTCTCCTGCCTACCTCTCTCTCCTCGGTTGTTGTGGTGGCACGGCCACGGCCTCTGCCCCTCCTCGCGTCGTCGACTTTGCTCGAGGGCGGAGGGCCTGCACGGTTGCGCCCAGCTCTCGCTCGGATTCTGCTCTGTCCCTCTTTCTCAACCATCATGGCAACGTGGTTCGTGCCAGCGCGGCCTCCTCGGTGGCCCACCATGCCCGCAGCGGGCTACCGTGTAGCCGGGCTTGCGGGCCAAACGGGACGGCATGATAAGGCATGGCCCGTATGGCCCGGCATGCCTAACCGGGCCGTGCCCAGAAGCGGGCCGGGCTAGACCGTTCCGGGTAGCCCGGATGCCTAGCTATAGTTGATGATATAACCCTTAAGAGAATGATATTAATAGAACAACTAATGACATAAATTTAAATAATGCAATCATCTAGTAGAACATCTCTAGGATATGTGCAGGTTTCAAAGAGTGTTGGGTCATTTTGAGTATTTAGCAATCTTTTCATTCTTATGATGCCTTAGAATGTGATTGACAATTACGTCCTGGCAGTTCTTAGGCACTAGGCACAACCCTGCCACATAGCAACTACCCGCTGCCTAGGTTTCTACCTCACTAGACAGTGAGCATTAGGCACCACATTGCAGCCCACTTAGTGTTTCCTCAACAATGCTTGCTCAGACTAGCATGACTCAAAATCTGCACACTCTAGAGATCTACTGAAGGCCAAACAAATATGCACTGAAGTGCAAAAAAAATGCCCCTTCAAAAGAAAAGGTAGAATAAAGAGAGATTTGCTTGTGAGAAAATATTATGTTACATCAAATTACTAGAAGGCAACCAGGATATAATTCAAACCGGTGTTACTAAATATACAGCATGCCATTATGATTTTGTAAAATGAAATACCAGTCAAACAATATAAAAACAAGTTTCAATGCCATTGCAATGAGTTCAGCGGCATGTTACATCAATTACCACTTCAATGAATTAACAATCTGATTAAGGAAAACGGTATCATTCCAAGACAAAGATTTGCATCGCAACCATTCAACTTAGTATATAAGTTCCACACAACATTATCCTCACTTTTGGATGATTTGGTTTACATGTTTCTGGCATGACACATGGCAAAGATCAGTACAGCAGTGGAACCTCCCTAAGGGTAAGTGTAATTCAAGGGTCATAAAGCAAAACGGGTAACAATAGGTGTTACTAAAGCAGCGCAATACAGGCCTAAAACATTAAATATAATTCAGCTTACAGGGCATGTAGTAGAACCTCTCATTGGGTCTCTCAGGCGCAGACCTGTAAATGCAAAAATATAGTATTTAGTAATTGTAACTAGTGGTAATGGAAATATAACACGTCATTAAATGAAAATGAAAAGGCCGAGAAAAATATGAACAACATAAATTAATATCACTACCACAAAAATGGTTTATAGCAGCAGTACTAAAAATCACGTAGTGACAGATTAAAAGAAAACCGCCGCTACAGTGGTCAAATGATTTTTAGCGGCGGTTCATATTTTCAACCGTCGCTAAAAATCATCTCTATTTTTAGCAGCAGCCCACATTGTGACCCGCCGCTAAAATCAATTTTTAGAGGCGGACCATAATATGGGTCGCCGCTAAAAATCTGAGGCACATCCGTTCAACCCAACTCACTCAGCCTCCCCTAATAAAAGTTACCCATCTCCAAACCCTAAGTCATTCTCCACCTCCCTTTCTCTCTCCCTCAGCTGCCACCCTCTCTCTCCTCCTCCTCTCTTCCTCTCCCTTAGCCGCCACCCTCTCTCTCTCCTCCCTCCTGACTCGCGCATCCTCCGTGGCGGCTCCCTTGGCGGCGCGCCCTCCCCGTCGGTAGGCGGCGACCCCCCCCCCCCCTCGGCATGTCATACTAGATTTTAAGGACAAAACCAAGTGCTTATCATATGTGTGCCAAGGACAAGTTTCACACATATCGATAGTAAAATGAATAACAGAATAACCAATGTCATTATTACAATATATGATTATTATACAAATAATTGTCTTTAAAGACTAAGGATGACTCTCTCATAGAATAACAGCGAAAGACACCATAACACCATAGGCAATCGACCGGGGGCATGCTCGCCTAGTAGTAGTCTTCATCGATGTAATCCATCTCTCCATCATCTTCTGAGCAGCAGTTTATAGTACAACAATAAAGAGAAATAGCAAGCATGAGCACATGTCGTACTCAGCAAGTGGGAGAAAATGTGACATGCAGGCTTAATAGAAGAAAGGCTAACATAATGGTTCATTTGCACAAATGAGCACTGCACCTAAGACCATTTAAAAAACACTCCTATTTACTAGGTGAAAAGTTCCCACACGTTATCTCATCTATCCAACACTACAGGTTACACCGCCTATAGCCAACCATGGGTTAAACCTCTCATAAGAAACCACACTACAGGTTACACCGCCTGTAGCAAACCAAGAGTTACAGCGCCCAAACCAAACTTGGCTACTCACCAAGTCCACCCATCATCAATCCTCTAATCGTGTGAAAGGTCCATACCGCTCGTGACTGTGAGCACGGCTGTTATAACAGTTTAACACTCTACAGAGGTTGCACAACTTTACCCATAGGTTAGTGATTTCATCACTATGCAGTGACTAGAGAGTCTCCATGTTGTCCAATTCACGCTAAGGTTTCACCGTTACGGAATTAAACCATTCCACAGAAGCCCCCTCTGGCGCCGTGGCTAGGAGTAAACCATCCATCGCCTGAGTCCGAAAGTAAACCCTTCCATCCTCATTCCTTGACTGCCCGTGAAATTGGAAAGACATCTTGGTACTCAACCAAGCCTACCCATATCAGCCCTGTGCTTTATGCGGTTTTCATGGTTACACGTTCCACGAACCTACCCTTGTGATCCCAAGCAGGTACCACCATAATCCCATAGTACTATACAGAGTACACGTGCATACCCACATCATCCTCATCATTCTCCTGCTTGGATCACCTAGGTTCCATGTTGCTAAAAAGGATTACTCATCCCTCATGATTATGTTAAAGTGAGCCATTTATCAAGATTAACATTACACACTTCCAATTCCTGACAAAGCAAACTAAGCATGACGTACCCATACTAGTACACTACACCATAACCCAGGCGACAAGGAACAATATGGAACAGGATAATGACATATGGTATTCAATATTAACAAGCATGCATAGAGATAGAGAAAATGTAAAACATAGGTTCAATATGCATCAAGGACACTTGCTTGGTTCCCCTTACTGCTACTTAAAGTCTTCGGGATGGAGATCCTAGAGGTTCTCTACAAGCGGTTCGTCTACTCAACGCCACACTAAAAATACAAGCATATAAACAAACTAAGAAATAATACACCACATAATACCAAACAGCAAATGACAATAATACTATAAAATAGTACACATTGCTATGATCGTGTGACCGCAAGAATCACCTAAATCTGAGTTACAAGTAAAAAGTTATGAAGGTTTAAAGGTTTAGGGTTAAAATAGTAAAAATCGAAAAACTATTATAGATAGTACGAATAGAAAATATTAATTTTTATGATCACAGGCACAAGAATTTCTTACATGGGAGCTATTGTTGAAAAGTTATGAAGATTTAAAGGTTTAGGGGTTAAAATATAATAATAGACATGTTTGGAGACCTAAAAGTAATTTAAGAAAAGTATAAGGGTTGAACAGTAAAATGTAACAGCTAAAATATGATTTTGAAAAGTTTAGTGAGTAAAATGTAATTTACAAAAAGTTTAGGGACTAAATTGTAAAAAATAGGACTAAAATATAATTAATAATAAGTCTAGGGGTGTTTTCATAAAATTGCAGGACTAAAATATTATTTAGGAAACATCAAGGGACTTTTCCATAAAAATACAGTACTAGAAATAATTAAACAAAAACCTAGGGGCTTAAATATAATTTCTAAAGTTGCTGCAGAAAAAAGGGGGCTAAAATCTAATTTAATTGAAGTACAGGGGCTTCTATGCAAAATATGCATTTACTGATGATTAAACGAGATAAATAAATAATTAAATAAATTAGATTCCATGAGCGAGACCTATGGTCTCATGGACCGACGTTGACCACACAGTCCATGGTCCATAGTGGACCGGGCGCGTAACCCTTTGACTCGATCTAATCTGGGCCATTGGGCCAGATCGGAAGGTCGTGGGCGCTCGCCTCGGGGAGGCGGCTGTCGGCGAGGGTAGTGGCGGTGGAGCTATTGGAGGCCCGGCTCGAGCTCGCCATGGAGGCGCTCCAGCGTGCGCGTGACAACGGGGAGGGGTGCAAGGGAGGTGGCGGCGGAAGGGGAGCTCACCAGGAGGGGGGTCGCGTCGAGGAGGCCGGGGCGGCAACAGCTTGCGGCGACGTGGCAGCTTTGTGGCGGTGGCGAGCGGGGCGCTAGAGGAAGCGGCGTCAGGGGAAAGGCGGCGCGGTGCTACGGTCCCGTCTATTTATAGGGTGCGGTCCCTGGAATGGTTTGGCGCACATGCCAAGAATGGCAACGGCAGCGCTGGTCCAGGCAGTGGCTAGGGTTTGCGTTCGGAGTGGCGGCGCGTGGTGCGGGGCGGGTTGGGCTGCGCGCGCGGGGTGGCCTGGGCCTAGCAGGCCGGGAAGGGAAAAGGAAAATAGGCCGCATGAGTGGGAATTCGACCCAGACCGAGGGAGAGAAGGAAAGGAGGGGGAGGGAGAAGTGGGCCGCGGGGAAAGAGATTCTGCCCATGGCCGTGGCAGTCCGGGAGGAGGAAGGGGAGAGGTGGTGAAGGACCGAGAAAGCGACCAGAGGGGGGGTGAATGGGAGCCAATTAAAATTGTTAACAAGAACTTGGCCTATATCCCAATTACAACCCGAACTAACCTCTAAACCGATCACTAAGGCCACACACACCAACTTATGATGTGCTACCCTTAGGAGTGATCAACAACTACAGCGGAACACAGCGGAAACAAAGGAGAACTGCAAAGACTCGAAATAGTCAAGAAACGCACACAAATCAGACCTTACTGGACTAATATTGGTAGTGCTGATTACTACCATTGGTAGTGCTGGTTAGCACCATCGGCAGTGCCGGTCACACCCATCGGCAGTGCCAGTGCGGGGTTCTCCGGACTCAGAAAAGAAACAATCGAAGGGCATTGGTAGTGCCGGTCATGGCTCTCGGCAGTGCAGATGCGGGGTTCACACACAAGCCACCGACAGTACCGATCATGGCACCAGCAGTGCTGATCCGGGTTTAGACCCACCGGCAGTGCCGGTCCCGGTCGTCGGCAGTGCCGATCGACCCCCGATAGAATAGAAAAAGAATTCGGGATTAGGCTAAACTTGACCAAAAACCTAATCAAACAAACTTCAAACGATGCTATTTTTGGACCAGGCAATCCTCACCACATCACGACCCTAATCCAAGAAGATCCACTCAATTAGCTCAAGAAATCATCATGAATTTTAGATCTTGTGCCAAGAACACCAAAAAAGGGAAACTTGAGAAATCCTTTAAATCGAAGGTGCTAGAGCTATTGATTGGTTGAAAGACACATGTAGGATTGTTCTAGCTCAGATGTGGGATGGAATGACTCATCATCGTCATCATCCAAGCCCTATAGGTCCTCTTCTACAAAGATGCTTTCCTCCATCTCTTTGTCACCTGCAGTCTCAACCACATTGCTTGCACAAGAGTTTGATTCATCAAAGGTTACATCACAGGACTCTACGATAGTGTTAGTCTCCAAATTCAAAACTTTGTAGGAATGGCCATGAAGGGTGTAGCCAAGAAAGATCCCATCGGAAGATCTCGACTCAAACTTATCAAGATTGTCATGCTTGAGAATAAAGCACTTGCAACCAAAAGGCACGCAAATGAGAAACAGATGGCTTCCTCCCAAAGCATAGCTCATAGGAAGTCACAATAAGAATTGAGCGCAAGAAAATCCGATTGAAAACATAGCAAGCAGTGCTGATGGCCTCAGCCTAGAACCGCCTCGGAGTCCTATGCTCATCGAGCATCGTCCGGGCCATCTCCACCAAGGTTCTGTTCTTTCTTTCGACCACACCATTCTGCTGAGGAATACGAGGTGCTAAAAATTAATGCTCAATACCATGCTCAAGCAGAAAGCATCAAAGAAGGAGTTCTTGAACTCGGTGCCATTATCACTGCGAATTGCTCGTAATGCACCAGGGAGTTCCTTGAACAACCTCAAAGTTAAGCTCCGAAAGTGATGAAACACTTCATCCTTGCTTTCAAGAAAGTAAACCAAGAGTAGCAAGAGTAGTCATCAACAATCACAAGAACATACCACTTCCCACTCGCTGAACGAACCCGAGAAGGACCAACAGTGTCCATGTGAAGCAACTCTCCAGGGCGTTTAGTCATTACCAAATTAATTGGTGGATGAGAAGCGGCAACCATTTTCCTGTGAGCACAAACCAAATCCTTATCAGATTTGAGCTTAGGCAATCCTCGGATCAAACTCAGGCCACTCAAGCGATAAAGCAAGTCAAAGCTCGTGTGACCCAGTCTCCTATGCCATTTCTAGAGCTCAGAAGAAGAATGAGCAAACAAGCATTTGTGAGAACCAGGTGAAACAGCAAAATCAGCCTGAAAAACTCTTCTAATATGAGAAATCCCACAAACTAAGGAACCATTCGAA